>CM075966.1:27469719-28745913 GCA_038048745.1 Coluber constrictor foxii | reverse complement strand
GGCTAGAAGGATTGAGGGGGAGGAGGGCAGATAGGCCAATGATGTCTAAAGCTGATTTCCTTTGTGCTAAAGAGCTTGGAGAAACTGTGATCAGCACAACCAAAATAGTCTCTCCCTTTATATGTGTGATATCCAGGTTGGTGCATTCATGACCATTAGGGGAGGCAAGGAGCAGGTTCAAAGGTTCATCCTAAGCAGTCTATATAAGAAAGTATTCTGGTCACCTGTAAGAGAGAACAGGCTAGTTCTAGCAGCATTGGTGAAGTATTGTTAGGAAGGTGAGCATCCAACCAAACCATGGGAAATAAGAAGAGCGGGATGATCTCCAAGGAGATCCTTGATGATCTGAAATTAAACACAAAGTACTCTGAGGATGAGCTGGTCAAATGGTATGACGCCTTCAAAAAACAATGCCCCGATGGGCGCATCGGTAAAGCTGACTTTGAAAAGATCTACGCCAATTTCTTCCCCAACTCTGACCCCAAGGTCTATGCTCG
Organism: Coluber constrictor foxii; assembly: GCA_038048745.1. NCBI lineage: Eukaryota > Metazoa > Chordata > Lepidosauria > Squamata > Colubridae > Coluber > Coluber constrictor. The sequence continues at coordinate 28,745,416 of CM075966.1, read as the reverse complement.
GCATGTCTTCCGAAGTTTTGACACTAATGATGATGGGACGCTTGACTTCCGGGAGTACATCATCGCACTGCATCTGACCTCATCTGGCAAGACTGACCTTAAGCTGGAATGGGCTTTCTCGCTTTTCGATGTAGACCGCAGTGGAGAGATCAGCAAGAACGAAGTTCTCGAGATCATTGCCGTGAGTGCTGAAAACATTCAAGAAAATGGAGGTGGTGCTCTATGGAAGGGACAGGGAGTTGGGAGGAATTCGGGACAATCCTTAAAGACTGGACATTGATCAATCTGTGATGAAAATGTCTTCTTGCACAATACAAGTAGCTCTCGATTTAAAACAGTTCACTTAGTGACCGTTCAAACTTACAATGGCAGTGAAAAAAGTGACTTATGACCATTTTTCACACTTATGACCGTTGCAGCATCCTTATGGTCATGTGATTTACATTCGGATGCTTGACAACTGACTCATGATGGTTGCAGTGTCCTGGGGTCATGGAAGCCCTTTTTGCAACCTTCTGACAAGCAAAGTCAAGGGGGAAGCCAGATTCATTTAACAGCTGTGTGACTAATCTAACAACTGCAGTGATTCACTTAACAAATGTGGCAAAAAAAGTTGTAAAGTGGGGCAAAACTCACTTAACAAATTTCTCACTTAGCAACATAAATTTTGGGCTCAATTGTGGCCGTAAGTCGAGGACTACCTGTAATACAGTGATAACTAACTGTGGTTGTTCATACTTAATGGCTTTGGTGAGGAAAGCTTGTGGGAAAAGGTTATTTCCTTCCTGTTACTGTGTGGTCCCTCTGAAACTCGCATCATTTCCCCTTAAATTACATCCTTTAGAATAAGCCTCCTTTTGTAGATGGAAACTTGTAAAATCCAATTCTTTCAATTCAAGTATGTGGTCCTGTTCAACTTAACTGGGTCTCAGGTCTCATCCTGCCTGGACCAGCTCAAGCCATACAAACTGCCATTCTTGTGAGAGGCTGGGTCACTTGCCAAAATAAAGATAGTTATAATCATCAAGAGGGAATAATGGCTAGTGGTTGTGTGACTTTCTCAATCCACTTCTAGAAGATGGTAAATTTATTTCATTTATTTATTTATTTATTTATTGTCATATTTATATGCCGCCCTTCTCCCGAGGGACTCGGGGCGGCTCACAGAATAACAGTCCAATAATAAATAGCATTAAAATGTTAAAATCCAATTTAAAACCCCAAATCCCAAGTTAAAATACACAGCAGATCAGGAAATTTGCTGAAAAAGCCATGTCTTTAGGTCGGCGCAGAAGGTGCGGAGGTCGGGGGCCGTGCAGAGCCCAGCGGGTAAACCGTTCCAGAGGGTCAGTGCGACCACAGAGAACGCCCTCATCCTGGGGGCCACCAGCCGACACTGTCTGGCCGATGGAACTCGGAGGAGGGCAGTCCTATGTGAGCGCACTGGGCGGTGGGAGGCCGGTAGGAGGTGGTCCTGCAAGTACCCTGGGCCCATGCCATGCAGGGCTTTATAGGTGAGCACCAGCACCTTGAAGCAGATCCGGAGGACCACCAGGAACCAGTGCAGCTCGTGCAACAATGGTGTTATATGGGAGTATCGGGAAGCACCCGTAACTACCCGCGCAGCTGCATTCTGGACCAGTTGGAGCCTCTGGGTACACTCCAAGGGCAGCCCCATGTAGAGGGCATTGCAGTAATCCAGCCAAGAAATAATGAGAGCATGAGTACGGAGGGCATCCCTGTCTAGGAAAGGGCGCAACTGGCGCACCAGGTAAACCTGTGCAAAAGCCCCCGTTGTCACGGCCGTCAGATGGTCCACCAAGGACAGCCATGAATCAAGAAGGATGCCAAATTAATGGATTATGTAGGCTAATACTTGTCTCCTGCACCCAAAATGGATTAGCCCTTTTCTTCTTTCGTGAAGAGGCGAAACTGATTGTGCTTATTTAATAGGATGAGCACAATTCTTACAATAGAAATAGTTTTAAATCCCCTCATAATTTTCCCTCTTGGGTGTCTACCATCTTCTACCCACTCCTTTCTGAGAGAAAAGGTTTATTTTTTTAAAGAAAAAGAAAGTAATTTTAATTCTACTTTTCCAGCTTCTAGATTCCCCTCCCAATTGTGCGCCACAAACCACAGAAGGACAAAGCAATCAAAGATTAATATTGGACTAGGTCAGGGGTGTCAAACTGGATTTCTTCAAGGGCCAGATTAGTATTGTAGTTCTCCGTGGGCTGGTCAGGGGGTGGGTGGGTGGGGAGAGACAGGACAGACGCCTTTTGCAGTACCCTGCGGCCAAAACGCACCCCATTTTGGCTGCCAGAGGCACTGCAGGCCGGTCCTTTGCTATTTCCAGGCCGGCCCCATGGGCCAGATTCAAGCACCCCACGGGCTGGATCTGGCCCATGGGCCTTGAGTTTGACACTCCTGGACTATAAGTTATTTTTTCAGCACCATTGCAATTGTGAGTGGTTGCTAAATGAGGCAGTTGCTAAATAAGGACTGCCTATATTCGTCCTATTTTAAACATGCTGTATTGTTTATTTATTCTAAAAGAAGAGGAACTATATTTCCTGGCTTTGGTAATCCTCACAACAAATTGATGATATAAATTACAAATATTTCCATTACACAACTTGGGACAGAGAGACTAACTACAAGGGAATATTCCGTGATCAAAGTTATTTCAGCAAATCCTAAATGGAGCTGAGATTTATATTAATTCTCAGGATCATATTTCTGATCCAATGTTCTTCTGGGGTACAGTTTTAAAAAATATAAATTTGGGAAGACATTAACTATATAGCTCTGTCACCTTCCTGAAGCCAAGTCTAAACTGCATTAAAATAACACATTCTAGAATGTTTTTCACTCGAAGGGAGGAAAAAGCCTACTAAGTAAAATTAATATGCAAGTCCAGCTTCTTCCAAGTTGTGAGAATTTTCTACTTCAAGGAAAAAGTTTTGTATGTATTATTTCAGAGTGTGTGTCAGTGGTGGGTTGCCCCCGGTTCGCACCGGTTCTATAGAACCAGTAGTAAAACTGGCAGGAGGCTCCTCCCACTGACTCTGACATCATCAAAATGCTTCTGCACAAGCGCAGAAGAGCGTGTGCATGCGCAAGTGAAGCGTGCATGAGCGCACGGCCCTGTTGCAAACCAGTAGTAAAGGTAAGTAGAACCCACCCCTGGTGTGTGTATAGCTGTGCTCTCCAGTGCTAAACTGAAATACAAGACACTGATGCTGTTACCTAGTTGGGTAATGAAACATCTGCAAGAAAACAACCAAGCGCAGAGAGAAATAGGGAACCTACAGTTTAACCCAAAGCTAAGGCCTTGTATCAATAGAATAATTGAGCTACAAAATATTTTTACCCATCAATACAAGGCCTTAGCTAGTCTTCTAATGGGCTTTCTCATTTGAGATTGCAATACCCAATCAATTGATTTAGGGCACAGAGCAAATTCCAACAAACTCAGTGATGAAAATTACTTGAACCCTTCCTTTCATCTCCTTCTGTCAAAGCACAGCTGCAGCCTGATACAGAAGTGATCCTGAAACAAGATTCTTCAAGTCAATAACAGATCCTTTTTTTATATTCTTTGTATTTTGTATGTTTCCTTCCAGTCCATCTTGACCCCTGCTCAGATTAGCCCACACAGTTTTCTTGGCCATACTTTTTGGAAACGGTTTGCAACTTGCCTTCTTCCCTACGCACGGTCACTCACGCTCTCGTGACTTCCTGCCTGGACTACTGCAATGCTCTCTACATGGGGCTCCCCTTGAGGTGCACCCGGAGGCTCCAACTGGTCCAGAATGCGGCCGTGCAGGGAATTATGGGAGCGACGTGGCGCTCCCATGTGACACCTCTCCTGCGCGAGCTGCACTGGCTCCCGGTGGTCTTCCGGGTGCGCTTCAAGGTGTTGGTGACCACCTTTAAAGCTCTCCATGGCTTAGGACCTGGGTATTTGCGGGACCGCCTTCTGCCGCCAATAGCCTCCCACCGGCCAGTACGCTCGCACAGAGAGGGCCTCCTCCGGGTGCCATTGGCCAGACAGTGTCGGCTGGCGACCCCCAGGGGGAGAGCCTTCTCTGTGGTGACGCCCGCCCTCTGGAATGACCTACCCCCGGAGATACGCAGGATACCAGACCTCCGGACCTTTCGTCGGGCCCTAAAAACCTATCTGTTCCAGCTAGCTGGGCTGGCTTGATCCCATCCTCTGTTTTAAATTTAAATTGATTTTAAATTGGATTGTTTTAATTATCGGCCAAAAATATTTAATATTTTTAATTTGCTTTTAATTTTTGTATACCATGTTTTATTCTGGCTGTTCACCGCCCTGAGTCCGCAAGGAGAAGGGCGGTTTATAAATTGAAATAAATAAATAAATAAATAAGGCTGCAACAGGGGGACTGGCCCAAGGTCACCCAGCTGGCTTCGTGCCTCAAAGGCAGGAGTAGAACTCACGGTCTCCTGGTTGCCCGGTGCTGGCCCTCAAACTATTTGTTACTGTAGTTCTCATAGCAAACTATATTTATGGGCACACCCGTTCTTCTTTCCATCAACACCCCAGTGTATCTCAGACACAGCAAGAATTCTGCAAGAACAATGTTGCATTCGTTCACAAATCCTTATATTTATTTATTTATTTTACAGCAAATGTTTTACTTTCTGTAGTTGTCTATAAACTGAAGGGAACATGCTCTCCAAGCCATATTGCTTTTAAAGTGGGTTGCCTTTTTTCTGCTGAGTTTAGCCAGTGGTTTTTTAATGTATGTTTTTTATTTTATTTTTATATATACATCAACATCAATAAATGAATAGTGTGGCATCTGGGTATCGTTCATTTTAATACAAGTAACAATACTGATATCAATAATATTTGTTATATTTGTTAAGCTTATATACTCCTAAAATTAATACTCATATTTGCATTAAGATATAGTCCTTCATTATTTAGTTATTCTGTATTTCAATGTACCATTCTAATGCCAATTACATTATTTAAGCATGCATAATAATACCATCTTTCAACTTCTAATCTTTCCATTTAATTATTTTGTTTATTCTATTGAGTCAGGCAATCCTTACTGATACTAATGTAATACACATATTGTATTAAAATATAATCCCAATATTCCATCCTGACATCAAACACCATATTATTTAAACATACATATTAAATCCATCTTTCAACCTCTAATCTTCCATCTAATTATTGCTTTTATTCTATTATTTAAAATTTGTATCCTTATTTCTACTTCTATTTTAACTTTTAATCAGCCCCCCATTATATTAAAAACATTTCCTTTCTATCCATCATCTCTTGCCCATTTTAATATTTCAATTCTTATTTGTTTTTTGGTATGCGTCCCATACTCCTCTCTTGGATCTTTGTCTCTATCTGCATCTACATTTTTACTATTTAGTCTGAGTGCTCCTCCCATCTCTATGATCTTATGCTGCCAAGCCTCCAGAGTATCTGCCCAAACCCCTATCTCTCTTTCAAAGGTATCTTCCCATTCCATTTTTAAATCTCTTAAAATACTTTTTCCCTGATTTATTTCATTAGTCGTTATAATCCTTGTTGTCTTCTCATCTTCTTTTTTTGTTTGTTGATTTCTCTGTTCTGTCTTTTCCTCCATTCTTTCTGTTGTCTCCTCCCTTTCCTGGACATCTTTATTTTATTTATTTTATTCAATTTTTATACCGCCCTTCTCCTACTGGACTCTGGGCGGTGGACATCTTGATCTTTATTCCTTGACCCTTGTAAAATATTTTCTATTTTCCCATCTATGCTTTGCATTAAATTGTTTATCTCCCTAAAGTTCTTTGTCATAGTATCCTTAATGCTTTGGAACATCAACAGTATTTCTTTTGAACTTCCACTCATTTCCCCCATGTGGAGCATATTGTCTTATTTTGATAAAGTCTACTCTTACTCAATAATCCAAAAACCATATATTCAGGCCTAATGTTGCTCCTCAAAGAATATAATAGTCACAGTTCTTTTATAACCCAGGATTATTCAATCAGATGTTCAGGTAGTCCAGGAAACTCTGCAAATATCTCCTTATATCCCCTCTATAAATTTAGTCATATATCTTAGCATTCAAATGTTGCTTTACTTAGGTATCTTCCTTGTTCTCACAGTTGAACCTCCCATAGTCATAGAGTAGATAAGTATAGAACAGTAAGTATCACCACAGTTCTCCAAATAAATGTTTATTTTTCTTGTCAAAAATTTTCCAGGCTTATAGAGTATGGTATATTTTCATTTGTCAGTAGATGGCACTCTTAGCTTAGGTTTCAGCATTGTCTCAGTTCTAACAGGTATTTAATCCAATATTATTTCAATTTATAAAAGCAAAGTCAATTATTAAAGTAAACTTAAAATTAAAGTAATTTTAACTTAATTTTAACTTTTGTGTAGCTTGCTTTTTATTTCTGGCTGTTCACCGCCCTGAGTCCACAAGAAGAAGGGCGGTATACAAATCTAATAAATAAATAAATAAATAAATCCAGCATTTTGAAATGCCTTTCCAAAATAATGCCTGTCCAATTTAACCATCCAATTTTCTGTGCTTTGGAATTTTTAACTTTTCCCTCTTAGTTCCTTTCTTTCAGGTCTGTAGTTTTTTTCTATGTGGTTATTCGCCGCTTTAACAAATAGTTAAGTCTCTCTTCTGGAATTTTTTTTTCTTCTTTTCTTTTTAGGATTAGGTTTTAGGTAAAAAATGAATCATCTCACCCACTTCTATTCACTGTTCATTTACACCGCTCCTGCACTTTCTTGGTTGCCTTGGCTGTCCCAGCTTCATGGCAGCCATTTTTGTCTGCCTCTTCTCCTTGTGCGGGAGAGGGAAGAAAGCCCTGAATCAAGCGGGAGAGATTGTGACTCTCCAGTTTATGGAAAACTGGCATTTACTTTCATTTTGGAGCAAAACCTGCCCACAGCGAACCATTGTTTTGCTTAATGAGTGCGGCATTCACTTAATGATCACAGTGTTTGCTTAATGATTGCCACAAGAAAAGTCCATAAAATTGGGTCAGTGATGTGGGTGATTCATTTTATGGCCATCAAGACTTACCTGTACTGCTTTTAAGATAGGCCTGTATTGCTCCATTTTATAGATGAAAAATTAGGCTATGCAGTAGTCAGTCTCTAAAACTCTACACATTTATCACCTGCTTGCTTGAATCCAAGTTTTATTTCATTTTAATGTGATGTATTACATCAGGCTCATGCTGTACATTAGTTTATTAATATTCAGGGGTGTGCATGTGTATAATGCACTTCAAAATTCCCAATTTTCTAAAGCCAAAGTTCACATTATATAACAACAGCAAAACTAGTAATTAATTAGGCATCTTTTTCATAGGCAGGATTTACAAATTTTGGATCTCATTAGGAGCTGATTGAAGAATGAAAATAAGATCAAAACAATTAACCACTCTTAACTAGAAGTGTCTTGCCTCCTTGGTGTTAAAAGGAATGAATTCTACACAGTTTATCCCTGTAGTTTATCCCAAATAATTTTATAAGTCTTAGTGGTTTATGGCAGACTGCATGCAGGTGCTGTGTACATATTTAGAACACTTCAAGCAATGAAGAAATTAAAAAAAGAGCCAGGCTGGGGAATCCTGGGAATTGAAGTCCACATGTTTTAAAGTTCCCAAGGTTGGGAAACACTGCATTAAACTTGCATGGTGCCATGATTAAGATGCTTAACTAGAAACTAGCAATTCTTATTCTCCCTTAAATAAACCAGATAGGTGTCTTTGGCCCAACCGCTTTCTTCTTCTTTTTTTTTTAATTGAAAAGTTTTCTAAAAGTACAAATATATAAAAAACACCCCCCCGCCCATCCCCCTCCCTCAACCCCCCCCATCCCCTCCCCCCCAACTTCCCAGAGTAAAATACAGGGTTTAAAAAAAAAAAGAAAAAAGTACAGTAATCATCAACATTAATCTATCAAATTTCTAGTTTACAAACACCGTCTAAAATCTTAACTCCAATATAATAAAAAATACATTTCTATAATTCTTCTTCATTCATACGCGTTTTGATGTCTTCTTATATGATATTTATTCCGAATGTAATCAATCCATTTCCTCCACTCCAGAATGAATTTTCCTTGCGTATGATCTTTCAAATATGCCGAGATTTTAGCCATCTCAGCTAAGTTCATTACTTTTATAATCCATTCTTCTACAGTGGGCAAAGAGTCTTTCTTCCAATATTGCGCAACCAACAGTCTGGCTGCTGTTATTAAATTTAAAATCAATTTCATCTCCAATACTGTACAGTCATTTATAATACCCAATAAAAACAATTGTGGTGTAAATTTCAACCTCTTTTTCCATGAGTTAACTCTGTAGACTTTGTCCATCTGGCCAATTATTTCATCCTTCTTCAACCCAGCCACTGATGCAATAACTTCACCACATTTCTCTCTTAAGTTCTCACGGCCATTCTCTTTCAATCCTCTCACTCTCAAGGCAAACTCCATAGATCTGTACTGTATCATAAGCACCTCATTTTCCAACCTTTCAGATTTAGTCTGGAATTCTCCCATTTTAGCCTCCAAATCTAGAGTAGCCTCACTGATTTCTTCCACTCTTTCATCAAGCTGCACAAGATGTTTAGACAAGCCAGAAACAGCCAGCACGATATCTTCTCTTATTTCATCATGCTTCTTTGCAACAACATCCCTAATTTCTTTTATGTCATCCTCAAATTTCCCCAGTTTCTCTTCTATTTTCGCTGTTTGGGCACTCGCAACTTGTTTTATAAAATCTTTAAGTTCATTCATGGAATCCTCCTTACTTGGTATCTCAACCGGAAGTTGAGCCTTTTGTGTCACAATGGAGACTATAGGAGAAGCTCCTCCTGTTTTGGATGTTGCTGGTTTGGTCTGTTTAGAAGCCATTTTAATTTCAAAAAACTTTTCTCCTCTTCACCCCACTTTGCAATTATAAAGTCTTAAATATCACCAAATCCAGTCCAAATTATTTTAAACTGCTGTTTTAAGTGTAAAAATAATCTTCCTCCCCAAGTTGTTTCCTTCTAGCAGCTTGCTTTAACTTTAAAAGTAAAAAAAAGTCTCTTTCAGTACTCACTTCCACTTCTCGGCACAGCCAGGATACTCTTAATTAGACACTTCCTCTTTCAATTGAGCTCATTCAAAACAAAGTAGACAGGAGTTAAGCTTTGTAATTTTGTTGCAAGCACTCCTGTTTTCACTCTGTCTGCTGTAGCAATCCTTTAAACTGTCAATTTGCTTGCAGAGCTGGTCGCGACATCTAATGCTGCTTTCGCAGCAGCGCTTCGAGTCCGGAGTTCGTCTCCCTGGGAAGCCCACCTTTCCAGCCCCTGGAATTAATCCCAGGGGCTTTTTTGGTGGCTCTACTGGTCGGAAACTGCTCTGTCCCCCTTCTTCTCCCGAAGAGGGGTCTGCAAAATCGCCAGACAGCTGTTTTTCGCTGTCGGGGGCAGTTTTACGGAGATCGAAGCCGGCGACCTAAAAAAGGTCATCTGCGATGTCCGCGGCGCCAGCGGAAGTCCCAACCGCTTTCTTCTCAGCACAACCCAGTTCACAAGGTTTTTGTTGGAGGGAAGGTTGATGTCAGCCCTTACAGGTAAACCAAATCATGAAATCAACTCCACAAGACTAATATGACTTTTATTGACAGTGGCTACAGTAAAAGAATCTCATAACTCTGATTAAGGTTTATATCCCCTCCTTTACTTACAGTTCAGTGAATGAGGGAGGTGTCAGTCTGAATCTCTTCAGAATATTACCTGTTTGTTGTGGATTTAAAAGCTGTTTTGCCCCTTGTCAACAGAACTAGCATAATTATATCAACTCCCTCAAGGTCATTTTCCTTACTCTCTACAATTGGTGAGCTGAGTTTTGACTTAATTGTTTCTGCTCCTGCACCTTCACCAGCAGGCATTTAATAAACAGAAATAAAAGGATTAATGGCATAGAAATGTGTGAAGAAAACAACTTGATCTGCTTAATTTGTATGTGTCAAGCTGTAATTCAAAGCATAGAGGTCAAATACAAAGTTTTAAATTTAGCAACTCTTATCAGAACAAATTAGAGAGAGGGAGAAAGAAAGAACTGTGGGGGGTGCTTGTGTGCAAACGTGGAAAAACCTATTTAATTTAATTTAAATTTAATTTAATTTATTGCATTTCTATGCTGCCCAACTCCCAAGGGACTCTTTTGTATGGTAAGACTGCTTCATCAAAGACATAGGATTAGGTTCAATAGTCTTTACAAAACACCAGAGCAAATACATAAGCAGCCCAGCAGATTTTGTGCTGGCAATGGCAGACGGAAATTCTAAAAAGATGCAGTATTTTGCAGGGAGATTGCATGTAGAGAACCTTTAGTCTCCATCAGAGAAGGGTTTACAAGTTCAATCTGGGATAAATGGAAATAAGATTGGATAAGAACTCGGGTGACTTCAGATGGGCAGCCAAGTTGTAATCAGATATTATTGAGCTCTTGTTTTTGCTTATATGACAATTGGCCTTTTAATGTTCCCCAGATGTGTTCCTAGTAAATCCAGAGAATTCCTCAGAACTGGCATGGTCAGATGGACATTTCAGGAATTCTGCTCCCAATGTTCTTGGAGGATGATTAACTATGAAAGGCTCACAATAAAGCTCACAAGATGAACCATTAACATTTAGGTTTTTATGATACAAGCCATTAGAGGGACCCCAGGCTAAACAGCCCCCAGCCCTTCCAGTGAGATATAACTAAGAGGCAAAAAACTAAAGATCCTAATGATCTGTCCCCCCTCTTCAGAGACCCACAAAAACACAGCCAGCCGAGGGTTAAGAATCACTTGGCACACTCCACAGTTCTTATCTCAACCTTGGCAGCGATATGCACACCGTCTGCCAAGGACTTTATTAGTTTACACAAACAAGAAAATCACCTACGTAGCTTTGCCGTTCATCTAGCTTCCAAGACTACGAGGTTGCTATGTTTGTTTCGCTTTGTTCATCACAAACTTCTTGACCCACTGTCCTGTCTTATATAGATAGGCTTCTGGGTGTGGTCCAGTGACTCACTGATCCTGTGACTCCAATCAGTGACTCAGGTCTATTTCCTCATACGCCGCAGCTGCAGTAATCTTTTCTCTCGCCTTCTTTGGCGTGCGTCCAGGAATGACGTCTCTCCCTCACTCTCATCTGAGACACCTGTTTCCCCACTACTTGGCTCTCTTTCAGCTGGCACCTGAGACGGTGCCAGAGGGGGGGGGCTGGGAGATCTGGCTGGCTCCTCTTCCTCCTGCTCAGAGCTTCCTTCCTCCAATGGGATAGGCTCAGAGGACGGGGCCACAACACCTAAACAGATATGCTCCTTCTTTTGATTGACATTGCCTTATGGATGAGCAGCAGAAAAATGGGGGCATCACAGATCGGTGGGCATCCAGACATTTTAGAATTCTACCTTCTACCAGGATGAACAATGATGATGATGGGAGATGTAATACAACACTTGAAGGACTGCAACTGCCTGTCATGACTGCATCATATAAAAAACAGATATTGGTAACGGGTTGCAAGAGAAAAGTTTCAGTGAACCAGCTCTAATTGATCAGCCTCCTCCAACATCGAGATTCAGATCACACTTTTCTTCCAAATGTACCAGATCACCATTTTGGGACACAGAATCCGTATTTCATGCTCTTCAGCACAGAAATTGTCATGTATAAATGCCCTACCTGGGCGAGCACTCCCCACTGACCTGGCACCCCAAAGATTAACTCCCCTAGACAAACCCATCGCCCCCTCCCCTAGTCACTCCTTACCTGAAGCTCCGCCTCCAGAGTATTTAGGGTTGCCCCACGTAGATCCTAGGTGCAGTTCCTGATGATACCTGTAAGTGAACAGATGTGCATCGTGAACAGATGTGCATCAATAAAGGAAACTCTGGATGAATCATTATCGTTGTCTTTGTAAGTTATTGGGTCCAACCTTGATCCTTGGTAACAGAAATAATTGGCAAGACTTATACCCACAATGTAATTACAGAACTGGCAGTTTTGCTGGCTGGGAATTATGAGAGTTGCAGTCCCACACATATAAAAGATACCAGGTTGAAGAGGCCTGCCATAAGTAAAAATACACAGATACGTCTCCATGGATTCATTGATGCTCTTCTACTTCAAGCATATGATATCTGGACTATTTGCCATCTAGTGAACATTTGGATTTTTGCAACCCAGATATGGTACATTTACTAGAGTTCCTATCACTCCACTCATATGGAGCTGATTTCATTATTAAATACACAGGTCTACTAGATATCCATTGCCGAGAATCATTTGCTCCAGGTATCCTATGCAAAGATTTAGAATATCAAGAAGCTTAGCTGTATAGAAAGAATGACTATACCTTTTGTTTCCATTTATCCTGCCAGGCAATATTTAAGATGATTCCTCCAGAAGAACAGAAAGTCCTGCCTGATGATGAAAACACCCCCCAGAAACGGGCTGATAAGCTGTGGGCATTTTTTGGCAAGGGAGATGCTGGTAAATTTGCCTTTCATCGCCTACCCCGACTACTTATTGTTACTAGTTATAGAATGTTACATATAGCCATCTACATATAAAACAATGCATACCTGTTCTATAAAAGCTTACTTTGGAGGAAGAAATTTGACTATTTTGTCTTTACAACCTGAGAGTGACAGCCCAAAGCCACTCAGTGGTTGAAGGGTAGACTAGAACCTGTGTCGTCTTCTCATAATCCAACACTTTTGATGGCAGCAGGAGAAGGTGGCCTCTTTGAGTACCTGTTTTTAGTAACAAGGATGCCTTTGATTAATGTTTCTAGTAACAAGCAAATTTCCCATGTGGAATGTGGATTTTGATCAGAACCACTTCAGGCCAGCTAGAAGCAGATAGTGCAAATTGCAAAAGGTTAAACTCAAATAACCTGACAATTCATTATAAAGTGGCAAACACACCTCATGAATATGCAATTAGGCACTAACAAGTAAGAATATTACGGGATGATATCAATGGTTACATATAAAGTTACTGAGCATGCTCTCTAGATGCTTAATGACTCAAATTATTTTGGCCAATTGAAGAACACATTGCAAACCCAGTATGTTTGAACTGTATATAAAGTGATCTTTTTCCCTTTTAAGGGGTCTCTTACCTTGTATCTGTGGGAGACCTCTCACACACCTTGTCATAAATTTCCAGGGTTGTGCAATAAAAGCCTATTCTGGCCAATCTGGAAATTATGGATAGCCAAGAATTAGCTCTCATATTATATGTAAACACTTGGTTTCTTAACCATGGTTAAACCACAGTTACTGTAAGCATATACATTTAATATAGTCAACAAATTAGGTGGTTTCATGCAATTCACTACTCCAACTCAAAGAAATCACATTATAATTAGATGTAATGTTTGAACCCTATGAGTATAATTTTAGTCAGATTAGTCTGAACTGAATTCACCGTTACTGATTCTTTCCAAAAATATTTATTGAAGTAGCTCCAACCATTTTTTAAAATTAGGCCTACTTCTGAGTTGCATTTAATATTTGTATAACATGGAATGGAAAAAGGAGTGGGGAAGAGTTCTCCATCCTGAAAGTTTAACTATTTTTATACCTTTTCCTAAGATTACACAGCCTTTCTCCAAGACAGCAAACATTATCAGAGCTATGATACCAGTATCTGCGCTGCAGGAATCTGAAGGACCAGTAGATACCGTAGCAGGACAGAGGCAGAGATGGCAGCAAAGAGATGTTTTGCTATCATCTAGTGGCTGCCTGAAATTTTGCAGTCCAAATATGGTAGCTCTATTGTAGTTTCATAATCACATATGTTCACAAATACAGGAATGTTTGTAACATCCATTCCAAGTGACGTTGTCAAAATCTTCCACTTTTCTGTTGCACACTCAGCAATTTCTCATTCGGTACTGATCTAAAATCCAGGATCTATTTAAAAAAAAATAGGACAGTCTGGGCTTAAAAGCATTTAAATAATTTGTATTATGTATCTCTCAACCTCTACTTGTTACCAATTAACCCTCATTGATTCCTTCCTTATATTGGGTGTGTGTGTGTGTGTGTGTGTGTGTGTGTCAGGTGTGCCTCCTTTCAATACTCAAGAAAGAAACACCCCAACTCCAGTTTCATTGAGAAAGGTACTTTTACTGAGCATGAACTGAATGCAACCATAGAAAAGCAAGATCTGAAGCATAGGCACGAAAATTACATATAGAAAGCATCCCCTCCCAACTGTCCAGCGTAAATCATCCAATCCACAGGACCTCCAGGGGTCATGTGGGAGCACACGTCTGGCAGTGTCATCCTCCTGGTATGCCACAACAGTTGACCTTGAAACATATCTACTTCAAAGAAAGAACTGTAGCAAAGATTCACTTTCATTTCCTCCAGCACGCTTCCCCCCACCTCAAGATCCCCCTAGCTCCCCCTCCCATTTCCATGGCAGCTGAGCAAGTAAGCTTCAAAAGAGCAGAGGCTGATGGGGGGTTATAGCAATAGCACTTGAGTTATATACTGCTTTATAGTGCTTTAAGCCCGCTCTAAGTGGTTTGCAGAGTCAGCATATTGCCAACAACAATCTGGATCCTCATTTTACCCACCTTAGAAGGATGGAAGGCTGAGTCAACCTTGAGCCTGGTGAGATTCAAACGGCCAAATTGCAGTCGGCCGGCAGTCAGCAGAAGTAGCCTGCAGTACTGCATTCTAACCACTGTGCCATTGCGGCTCATGACCCTGTAGTCCCTTTAATTTGGGATGAGTTCAGGGTGACTGGAAAGAGCTGATCATTTACTGGCCAGATGCCCTTCCTGATGCCTACATGGCGTTTGCATATATTTTCTCTTTATGAGAGAAGAAACATCTGCCGCTACCTAGGATCGAACTCAAAACCTTCCAAGTGGGAGGCAAGCGTCTTCACCACTAGGCCATTGCCACGCTCCCTTCCTTATAATTTCATGCTACCTAAATAATTGTTTCATTGTACACATTGGTTTTGTTTTTGCAGACAAAATTGCTGAAAAGGAGTTCATTGAGGGAGTGATGAAGAATGATGCAATAATGGGCCTCATCCAGTATACCCCCAAGGAAAATAAATAAGGGCTTCCAAGTTGGATAGGAAGCAAAAAGGCAAGGATGTGAAAAAGCGGCATGTGATGAACAGGCAGGGAGAATTCAGTATTTGTGTATCATATTAAAGACAAAATACAACTCCAAAACAGTGTTCCTTTTTTTCCCCCTCCTAGTACCATTACTTGTTCTGTTAGCAGTAGTAGTCAACCCATATTTAATCTTGTGATTTTCTAGAATTCTTCAAAGAAGGATGGAAAGCAGTTCTGGAAACTGTGACCCTGAGTTTTATTATTTGTAGAAAAAAAGAAAGAAAATAGCAATATGATAAACTGCAGGACTGAGATCTCTTCATTCCAGAAATCACCTGAAAAGTCCAGTATCTGTGGGGTCCTTGGTGCTCTCTGAGGTTGGTGGTCTTCTCGCAGACATTTCATTACCAAACTAGGTAACATCATCAATGGTAGAAGGGAGTGGGATTTGCAAATGTTCAACCGTGAGTTACAAATATTCTCTTCTATTAGTCCACTATCTGCTAACCTATTTTAAAACTCAAATACAGCAAGTGGAACACTTCCCTTCTGTAATACATATATAGCATTCATAAGTTAAAGATCCCAGGTCTTAACTTGCTACATACTGGTGCTCCGTTCTCCATTTCTTGTGACTTCAGAGCCCACACTTACCAAGTCCTTAGCTGCCATTTTTCAAACAGCAAACATACAGTAGAAGTATAAAGACACATCATATTGGAGGGTTCTTGGTGTCTCGTCAATTAATTATTTCTAAGATCTTTTATAGGGAAAGAATGTCAGTTGAAATCATACACAGGTAGACTTCAACTTACAATAATTCATTTAGCAAGCATTCAGAGTTTCAATGGCGCTGAAAAAAGTGACTTATGACAGGTCCTTGCACTTACAAGCATCACAGCATTCCCAGGATCACGTGATCAAAATTCAGGTACACAAGGCAACCATCATGTACTTAAGACAGCTGCAGTGTCCTGAGGTCACGTGATCATTATTTGAGACCTTCTCAGCCGCAAAGTCAATGAGGGAAGCCAGATTCACTTAAAGACTGTGTGATTAATTGCAGTGATTCACAACTGTAGCAAAAAAAGGTCACAAATCAAGTGTGACTACCTTAACAATAATTTTACTTAGCAATGGAAATTCTGGCCCCAGTTGTGGTGATTAAGTCAAGAACTACCTGCATAACCAGATCACATTGATCCACCCTTAAATGCTACCGGTCCCAACTTAAAGATGCTGACAGCTAAGTTGCAAAATATGTTTCTTCAAAAGTAAGTAACATTCAGACCAATGGGACTCACCTTCTACTAACTCCTGATGTACCATATTTTTTCGGAGTATAAGTCACACCGGAGTATAAGACGCACCTACCTTTTTTGGTTGTTTTTTTTTAAAAAAGGGTTTTTTTATTTTTTAGACAAGCACACATACAAACATACAATGTATTTTCTTTGAACAGAGTATTTGGCTGGTTCACAAATTTAAACAGTGTTTAGTCATTTCAATTAAATTTACAATTTCTATATTTCCTTTTTGCCATATTCATTCCTCATCTATTTTTTTTAAAAAACCAATATTACCCTTCATCCTCATCTCTAATCTTAATCAAATTCAATTTTTCCCTTCTCTTATATATTATACCCCTTTCCATTGTCATCTATTTTTATATCCATCCTCACATTGGTTAATTATTTAATATTACAATTGTTTAATACAAATTCAACATTTTTATATAAATCAATTAGTTATAACTATCTTTTTTGTATATTAATCAATATGAGCATGAATATTCCAATTATTTCCATGCAATCCAATTTCTTACAAATCAATTAATTATATTTACCAATAATAATAAACCAAATAATTTCCCCCATATATTCCTCCAAACCACAATTTAACCATTTCTGCTTTCAACACAATATACAATTAATAGTATCTCAATTATTACAATTCCCTAGTTAAATAGAGCTTTTTTTCTTTTGTGTTTTAAAATCTTGAACTCTCCTCTTAAATTTCCCATTGTTTGCACCTACCTTTTTTGGTGAGCAAAAAGAAAAAGAAACCTCTCTCCCTGCCTTATTTTGTCATGTTGCAGCAGAGCCTGCTTTACTTTCAGTTTCGTTTTAGCTAGGGAAAAAAAATCTGCTCCAGCACTCTTTGCAGCAAGCAAAGAGATTGCAAAACAAGAGCTTGCAAAAGAGCCTGCACAAAACAGCTGAGAGCAAATCAGCTGAGAGTTGGGAGGCCGATCTAATCAACTTGTGCTAATTAGCCTATGCTGAAGCTGAATGGGGCTGGGTTTTTTTGCTGTTTGCTTGCAAGGAGGTAACTGCTGGGAGGCAGAGGCCAAAGGGTGGGGGCCAGTGGGTGGGCAGGGCTACATTTGGTGTATAAGACACACCTAAATTTTCACCCCCTTCTGGGAGGTAAAAAGGTGTGTCTTATACTCTGAAAAATGCAGTATTTCTTTTGATCAATATTTCTGCACATGTAATTTATCAGCATAGGCAAACTTCTGTGCTAAAGATTTTCTTTTCCTCTTCCTTCCCAACAGTGCATTTAAAACATGCATTGACAATCTTCCCTCCAGGTTTATTTAGCAGAACAGGTAGCCTGGATATCCCCATCATCCTGGATATATTTATGCATTTCTGTTTCTTCCCTTCATTTCTCACATTGGCATTATTTTTTTATTTAAGAAATTGGTTACTTTTCAGGGGTGGGTGTAGGGTTTTAATGTAATAAAATAGGACACATTCAAAATTGATGTGTGTTTTTCAATAAAGGCTGCAGAGTTGAAAGGAATATCCACCAAGGAGAATATTCACAAATCAACTGACAGTGGATATTTGGTAGCTGCAAGGTATCTCAACAGCAGGCTGCGTATCACAGAATATTTAATAGTGCTGCACCAAGCTCACTTCTAGGGAACAATGCAAATTATTTTATTATAGAATCATGCCATAAGCTCCTCAATAAAATTGTATGATGGCTTCTTAGGACAGCTTACCTCAACTGAGTGCCCTCTAGATATCTTGGACCACATCCCATCCTCTGTGAAAGGGCTGGCTGAAGACAGGACTCCTAGTACCCAACGTGGAGAACAGCCAGTTGAGGAATAAATGACTTGGAGCAATGGTATCCAACCTTGACAACTTTAAGACGTGTTGATTTCAGTTCCCAGAATTCCACAGCCAACATGTCGTGCCCATGGCTGGCTGCCTGGGGAATTCTAGGAGTTGAAGTCCACAAGTCTTAATGTTGCCAAGGTTGGACACCCCTGATTTAGAGCCTTTCTCCACTTTAATCTCACCATGGCACAAATGTAACCCAGTACTGCCTTTTTTTCTGCTGTGTCCCAAGGACATTGCTTCCCCCTCATCCCTAGCCCATGATTGAGACAACTCCGCTTAACTGTCCTGGTACTATGTTAGAAGAAATATCCTTCTGGGTTCAGCTCCAAGTGGGGAAAAAGACACTGGAAACATGGAGACTGCTTGGAAAGATGGTTTAATGGTGGACAGGATCACATGGTTTGAGTTCCTGAACAGAAAAGGGGACGAGACACAGTTTTATGCCCTCTCTGGCTTTGAACTTCCTGGGGCCCAGAAAGAGTATCCTGATTGGTTGTCAGACTCCCAGGGGGTGGGGGTCTTAGCTAGCCTTGCTGGCTGATGTAATCTTCCCAGGTGCCATGTGGGGAGTTTCTGTTGCTAGATGGGTCCTACTGTGTTGCAGATGATGGTCCATTGACAAAGATTGAGTTTCTGCCTCTGGCCCATTGACAAAGGATGGGGGCAGGAAGATGGGAGCTGTTTCGTCTTTAAAACATGCTTCTCCATTTCTCATCCAGGGAAACATAATATTCTGCCTTTTTAATATTTCCCAAAATATTTCATTCCTCTAGGAAAGGGGTGGGTGCTAACTTCCTACAATTAAGACACTACAAGTAGTCCTCAATGTCCAACAGTTCATTTAGTGACCATACAAAGTTACAACAGCGGTGAAAAAAGTGACTTATGACCATTTTTCACTCTTAATGACTGTTTGGATGCTTGACAACTGACTCACATTTATGATGGTTGCAGTGTCCCGGGGTCATGTGCTCCCCTTTTGCGACCTTCTGACAAGCAAAATCAATGGGGAAGCTGTTCTGGCCCGGTTCCCAGAAATAACCCCCCCTCAGACAATCAGAGTCTAATGAACTGGCAGGCAACCAAGTAAGCTGATAACAACGTTTGGCAGCAATCCCCGCAGCTGCTTGCCAACGTCTTTATTAATAATTCCGTCAAATACACACCACCAAAATGTTCAGAGCTGAGACGCAGGGCCGATTCAAAACCGGGATCCATGAATCTTTGTTTTGTTCGTCACAAAGATATAGGCTGCAATCCCTCTCTTATATAGCCTGTGAGGCGTGGTCCACCAGCTAATCACGACCACGCCTTTTCCTCTGCTGGGCTCTCCTGTCTCTCCGACGCTGGCGAGGATCCAACCAAAACTCACTCCCCTCATCAATGTCCTCCTGTGGCTGCGGGGACGAGCTTGGCTCTGGGCCTATCTCCTGCTCTTCGGTGTCCTCCGGAGGCATTGCCAGAGAGGAGAGTCCTGGAGAAGGAGGCCTTGCCAACTCCTCTCCCTCACTCTCAAAGTCCTCCCCTGCTGATGACGCAGGCTCAGGCAACGGAGCCACAACAGAAGCCAGATTCACTTAACAGCTTTGTGACTAATCTAACAACTGCAGTGATTCACTTAATGTGGCAAGAAAAGTTGTAAAATGGGGTAAAACTCACTTAACAAATTTCTCACTTAGCAACATAAATTCTGGGCTCAATTGTGGCCGTAAATCAAGGATTACCTGTATTCCCCCACCCCCTTCCAACATTGTCCAAGAACAGCATTAAGGGGATAAAATCTGCCAGGATCTATCACGTCTTGTGGAGGGCAGCCAGCAGGCTCTGTTGATTGCAAACAGAGGCTGGATGGGCCAACATGCCAAGACCTAATGCATCGTTTTTCCGTTGCAACTGCAGGCATCTGGATCACATATAAACACCCATTTTGATTGGGGGAGGGGGTTTCACCCAGCTTGGGAGCATCTCTGCTTTAAACTGGGCTACCCAGTGAGCCCAAATCACCACAAATGGATTATAGGTTCCATTCGTCATCTGCAAGGACCCACAAGATCTCAACACTCTGCCTCTCCTTTTTTTTAAAATTAGATTTATATGCCGCCCTTCTCCGGAGACTCAGGGCAGCTTACAATGTGTTAAGCAATAGCCTTCATACTTTTTGTATATTTATACAAAGTCAGCTTATGGCCCCCACAATCTGGGTCCTCAATTTACCTACCTTAGAAAGGATGGAAGGCTGAGTCAACCTTGAGCCTCAAACTTGCAATAATTGCAGACAGCTGGATGTTAATAACAGGCTATCTAGCCTGCTGAGCTATTTGAGGCTCCTTGCTTTAAATGCCATTCAGTCACCCTCAAATATCCTTGATCCCTCAAGAATATTACTATCCCAGGTACCACTGGATCACTCTCACACACAATCTGAGTTTGATCTGCCACAGCAGCATCAGAAGCCACCAAAATTTAGCAGGCAAAGCTTTTCCAGATCTAAAGAAATTGAAGATAGTTTTGCCTTATTTTCACCAGCTTAATTTTATATTTTAAATGTTATGTCACATAGTATGACATATTTTATTTGTAAGGCTTCAGACACAAACAAAACAGCTTAGCGCATGGCTGTCTCCTTGCAGTTACAAATTCCAGATCTGGGCAGGTGTTTTTTTGTTTCTTCCAGCTAAAGGATCTAGAATGAAGTAAATTTTTCAACATTGGGAGCCAGCACCTTTTATTTCCCTTCTCCCTTTGCCCTTGAGGCTTGAAGCTATTAAAGGCACCAAGCTTATGCCATTTGCTAACCTAATTTGAGCCTTTTCAAAGCTTTATGTTGTCCTCACACAAGGAAGATTTTGTAAGTAAGGTGGGGATTATGTAAGCAGGCTTGTCCCATCTTCCTCCAATGAGTTTTAAACGTAAGCAAGTTAAGAGTTGATCCGAGCTAATCTGCCTGTGTGTAGTAAATATGGTTTAAAGAGCTTGTTGTGGTCAGGTAAGTCAAGGTTGAGAGAAATGGCACAGCCAATCCTTTCCACTCTGAAATTCCACCTGACCAGCACTCCTACCAGCCTCTTCATCTTGCATATGGCCAAAGATTACCAATGACACCTCTTAAAAATGAAAAATAATTAATACAATAAAACTTCCTCTTCATTCCTTACTTTGACCATAAACGCCACCTGGTGGAAAGACTAAAAATGGAACGCAAGCAATTGCCCTAGAACGGGTGTCGGCAACTCCGGAGCCACATGTGGCTGTTTGGGCCCTCTGCTGCGGCTCTGTGTCCCATCACTGGCTGGCCCCGCACCTCGCCCTCCCCTCCCAATCACTCCTCGCCTGAGAAGGTAAGGGTGATGGCGGGGGATGGAGAAGCGGCCGGGGCTGATTCTCCGACACCTCACTCTTGCTGGAGCTTCTTCCAGCCCTTGTTGGTGCTGGGTGTGCCTCAGTCGCTTGGGGAGACATGCAACCTGCTCTCTGCCCCAAAACACTGGACCGACCCGGCCGCGACCAACATCAGCCTCGTGTGTTGGGCTGGCTGAGAAATGAGCACGAGCCACGACAGAGGCTTCCCTCCTCCTCACTGCACACAAGTGGGGTGACCATCAAGTGAGCGGCCAGCCACCCCACGCGCTCCATGCGTGCCTTTGCTGCGCTTTGGCCAAGCCCGGGCACTCGCTTGAGGTGGGTCTCCCTGCTTGTGCGCACCCTCATGGCCCTGCCACAGCCGGCCAGGGGGTCGCTAGAGAGGGAGGAGGGTCATGGCTTAGGGCCCGGATATCTACAGAACTGCCTTCTGCCACCAATAGCCTCCCATCGACCAACACGCTCCCACAGAGAGGGGCTCCTCAGGGTGCCGTCGGCTAAACAATGTAGGCTGGCAACCCCCAGGGGGAGAGCCTTCTCTGTGGGGGCACCCGCCCTCTGGAACGAACTACCCCTGGGATATGTACGATCCCCGACCTCCGTACTTTTCGCTGAGCCCTTAAGACCCTGTTATTTCAGCAGGCTGGCCTGGCTGAATAAAAATTTGGGATGGGGCATTTTAAATTATGGGTTTTAATGAAGATAGCCAAATTTGTTTAATTCAGTTTTAAATGGGTTTTAATGTATGGTTCACTGTTTTTATCATGGCTGTACACTGCCTTGAGTCCTTCGGGAGAAGGGCAGTATATAAATCTAATAAGCATAAACATAAACGCGAAGGGAAGCCTCCACTGCGGCTTGCGCTCGTTCCTCAGCCAGCCTGGATTTCCAAAGTTGCCAAGAAAGGAGTAGCGAAGAGCCCCAAGGAGAGCTTGCTGGGCTTTCCAAGAGTGAGAAGACACACACAGAGAGAGACAGACAGAGAGGGGAGAGAGAGACAGTGACACACACACACAGATACAGAGGTGGGGGGAGAGAGAGGGGAAGATAGGGAGAAGGGGAGAGATACACACACAGAGATACAGAGAGAGGGGGAGAGAGAAAGGGTTTTGTGGTTCCCGGTGTTTTTTAACAACCGGTTCTGTGTCCTAATGACCGGCTGGGTAGGTGTGGCTAGGGTGTCATGTGACTGGGTGGGAGTGATGTGGAGTTGGCCACGCCCATCCAGGTTTTGTGGCTCCCGGTGTTTTTTTTTCTGTGGGAAATGGGTCCAAATGGCTCTTTGAATGTTTAAGGTTGCAGACCCCTGCCCTAGAAGAGAGTAAACAATGGGTGTTTCATTTCCAAAATATGGCAAACAAGAGTCAAATCTACCCAGAACTCATTTCAATTTATTCCATCCTTTGTGGTCTCAAAGATACATGGATGAATTCTAGGGGCACATTCCAGGCTCAAAACACCTTCCATTGAAATTGATTTAAACCTATGTAAAACAGCAGTTAAAAATCTCGAAGTAGGATGGGAGAGGAATATCTTCAACTGCCACTCAGTTGTGAAACTCATTAGGGGATCTTGGTGTAGGAAGTTAAAACCCACCCCCCTCCTAGAAAATGAAATATTTTAGGAAATATTAAAAGGGCAGAATATTTCCCCTAAAAGGGAGGCATAAACTCAGCACTAACACCTTTGTTAATGAGTCATTAAGGCCTGGGCCAATCTATTCTACATAACAAAGATCTACCTCCTTCAGGCAGAGCCATTTAATTGCCCTTCATTGCATCACTCAGCAAGATTCAACCAAACTTAACACAGATACAACCTAAAAGGCTAGGTATGACCTCTGACAGCAACCAATCAGGATACTCTTCCTGTGCTCCAGGAAGTTCAAAGCCAGAGAGGGTATAAAACCCAGGGACTCTCATCATCTCTAAAGTTCATCTAAAAAGCCGTCAGCAAGTAGTTTCAGACCCCCCACATTATTTACTTTCACATGTTTGCCCATGTCCCTTGGAGAAAAGCTCAGCAAACGAAAGTATCTGGCAGATGCTAGGGGAAAGAAACAAAGGTTTCTTCCCCATGGCGTCAGCCCCCAAAAATGACTTCCAAGGGAATGGCAGAGAACAAGGAAGATGAATTTATTGGAAATATGCAAGAACCATGACCTCATTCACTGAATGAATGTCTCCCTAATTCACTGAGATACAAGAAGCAGAAAGTATAGTACAGACTGGAAAGATTGTTATTACAGTCAATCAACAGTTTTAGCCTTCCTGTAGTTGATTTCCTGGTCTGATCCATCTAATTGGGGGTTGACAAATGCAACCCTCCAAGACAAAGAATTTCATCCCCTAATTTATACTCTTAGTAATTTTATAGTCTCTCAACATCCCCTCCCACCCTGACTATCAACTATTGCTCTGAAAATGCATAGTAGGACAGACCATATATGCGCATGCACATTCATGTGTAGGCGAGACCCATGGAGAGAAGGGTAAACTTTCTAATGCTTCCCACCTACACTAGGAGACTGCTGCAGGCCAGCCGATACTGCTGGATTCTGACCCAGGCCTCACCTGTGCTGCCCTTGCACACCTACCATCAAGGGAGGCTGGGCTTGTTAAAACTTAGGCCCAGGCAATGCAACAGAAATGAACTCATTTGGCTAAGGATCTCTTGGTGTTTCTAACTGCTTTTTGTACTACTCAGGATTTGTGGGCAAAATAATACTGAATATTCCAAAACAGCATCAAGCAGGTTCTTAAGAAATGTAATTTTTCCTATTGCTTTGCTGCAGGGTAGAAAGTCTAGACCCGTGATGGCAAACCTATGGCATGCGTGCCACAGGTGGCACTCGGAGCCATATCTGCGGGCATGCGAGCGTTGCCCTAGCTCAGCTCCAGCACACATGTGCGCACCAGCCACCTGATTTTCAGCCCTTCCAGACCCACTGGAAGTTGGGAAACGGACTGTTTCTGGCCTCTGGAGGGCCTTGGGGGGGGGAGCCATTTTCACCCTCTCCAGGCTCCAAGAAAGCCTCTGGACCCACTGTGCTCCCCCTGCTTTTGGCATGCAAGGGCAAAAAGGTTAGCCACCATTGGTCTAGACCTCTAGTTGCTTCAAAATGCATAATTTTGAACTAAGCAGGTACACACACAAAATGCAGCAGTGCCCTCTGCTGGCCTCTAAGAAGTTCAACAATCATGGTCTCAATGCAGGTGTTTCTCCAGAAAAAGGTAGATATCCACATTTCTGGCAATTGCAGAACCACTGGCATTTCTCCCTACCTTTTAGGCCTATCTAGGTTGGAGGAGGCAACACAGAGCTTGAACTTTTGGGAACTCCGAACCTCTGTGGTTGCTGAACCAGATGAGTTTTCCAGCTGTTTTGAAATGGGAACTATGCAGAACAGAACACAAAAAGACCATTTAAAAAAAAACCCAAGTCTCACCATACAACTCCAACTTATGCACCATCACCCTTTTTACATCACTTCTGGTTTCCATCCCCCAAATCTAAATTTGGAGAGGCAAATCTCATATGCTCAGTTTAAAATTATTTGACCCAGTGTCTATCATCATCTCTTTGTATGAAAATTTTCTATTGCGTCTTAGGTGGTCCAGTTTTCATTGAGTGATCTGCATTTGACTGAGGAAAAACTCATCTTTTTTTTCAAAACCCAACATGTTAATAGTTCTTGCTTTGGGATCATTTTAGCGGCCTATTTCTGGCCCTGCATGGCAATGTCCCTTTGGAGCAGCATTACAAACTAGGTGGCAAAAACAACTTTTGCCGTTATAAATCAGCATAAACTCTGGTGAGAAAAATTTTATTTCTTAATATGCTTCTCCAGTTCCCATGCAGATGAGCCTGATCAAGGGAACAGTGTTCCTCAAGCTGGAAAGGAACCCAGCTTGAATTGGCAAGGTTCTCATTTCTTGATACGACACTTAAGCGTGATGACCAAACTTCTCTGTAGTTACAGGACGATTGTTCACTTGAAGAGGTCCCAATGGACAAATTGGGAATCACCTCAATGTTCTTGACACAATTGAAGTCAAATCCCTACATGGACTGTATGAATTCTCAGTGAGAAACACCAACTATTAATCTGATACTGAAGACAAGACTCAAAATCCCTACTCCTCCTACTCTTGATACATGAAGGTATTAAATTTTTATGCCACCCATCTCACTGTTGAAGTGACTCTTCACTGTAGATAGATGTGGAAATGAAGAGAGGAATTTTCAGGAATGACACCAATCCTCTGTTAAGCCTTCCCTTAGATCTAATGTACCCCAGAGTTATTATCTTGTGGTCTTTCTTTCAAAAACTATTCCATTTCAAAAGAATCGGCACCCTAAACCTGCACACTGCTTTAGTTTGAATAAATGGTACTGAACTTCTAACTTTATTGATTTGTTTCCATTTATATGGGATATTTATTTCAGAAAAGTAATGTTAAAAAATCTTTGATGGACTTGCTGCTTTGGAAAAATTCCACAAACTATTTATACAAAAGTTTTTAAGCATCAATAAAAACTAGGAAATAAAATGATAAAGACAAGGACAAGCAGATTTTGAGTCGCTCTGTGATGGCACTTGTAGGCAATGATGAAGGGTCTAAATTGTTGAATACTGAATAGACACAGAAATACTGTACAAATAAACTAAGTGCAATTAGATTTCTAAGCAGAATACATTACCTGATGTTCAGTGCTAATTGGATGGGACAAATAGGAACATCAATTGTTTTATAGGCCTACCTGCTCATCTTGTCCTGAACCTTTGGCACAGAAACTGCACCTCTGTGGCCAGTAGGTTCTCAAATTAGCTTAATCATTGCAAATTAATGTTTAAGTGTGAAATTCTGGCCAGTCATTTCTCAGGAAGCCCCTCTGAGGGCCATCATAAAATCACCCGCACTAAAATGACCCAGAGGACCATTTTCTTTGCTTAAGACACCCATGTTTTAAATGCATGAACTTACACTTCAACAGAGATTGCTCAGTTCCAGCAAGCTGTCATATAGCCAAGCAGATGTTCCCGGAACAGCCATTTCAGCATCCCCTTACCATCTAGATCCGTGATGGCGAACCTATGGCACGTGTGCCAGAGGTGGCATGCAGCACCCTCTCTGATGGCACGCAAGCTCTGCTGCACATGTGCGTGTGCCTCCCGCCAGCCAGCTGGTCTTCAGGTCTCTGCCATGCATGCAAGGGGGTGCGCGCGTGCATGGGCCACATGTGGGGGGGGGCACATGTGCAGGGTGCATGCATGGTGCCATGTGCGCATGCATGAGGGGGTGGATCACATGCAGGGGGGGCTGCGCACATTGCATTTTGGGGCATTCACACACACACAAAGTGTGCTTTGGGCACTCAGTCCGGAAAAGGTTAGCCATCACTGATCTAGATGATCTACACAAGTCTTAAACATAAGAGTCTCATTTTGACCTGTGTCGCTAAGACACTTAATTCTCCCCTCTATAAATATACCTGCCCTCATGTCCATGTCTGAAAATCATAGCAACAAACTTCTGATTCAGGTATTAGGTGAAGAAACATTTTTCTTATCTTGTATGAAGCAATTTTATAAAGTGAAATCTAAGAAGTCATCATATCCTTCACTTGTAGAGTTTTATAAACCATACCAATTTCCCTCCTTGATGTTTTCTTCCCTTAAAATGAAAACAGAAGCTTTTTCAATCTTCTTCCAAAGAGCAAAAGGTACCTCTTCCCATTCTCAACTGAGTTCTGCCCTTTTGGGCTTCAAGGCAGCCTTCATTTTAAGGAGAGGAACCAGGTACCCTCGACATGGTCCACATCCTGCTTCATACATTAAGAGCCTTCCTTAGAAAACAAAGGCATTTAATAGATTTTTCTGCTTTTATAATTTAAATAACTTAAAGACTGAAAAGAAGAAAAATCCGACCAGGGCAAGACAAAGTTGGACTGTAGTCTCAAAGTGAAGGTGGCAGAGGAAAAGAGAGGGGAGATAGAAAATGTACTATGGAATCCCCAATGCCCACAACCCACCTTTCGGACCCTCAACTCTCCCCGCCCCCCCCCAATCCCCTAAAGCCGCCGAAGAGCTCGCTTCTTCTCAGTCTTCTTCTTGGAAGCCAGTTTCTTGTCTTTGTCACCTGCGTGTTTCTTGGCCATGGGACCCTCCCCGGAGGCACCTGCCGAAGACGAGCAAGGCTCAGCAGGGTTCTTAGTATGCAAGCCAGAGGAGGGTTGGGCATGAATCTCGGTTAGGAGCCGAGCTCGGGAAGCATACTCCTCATAGTTCTCCAGCAGGAGGCGCCCTGCCTCCTCATTCAGGGCAGATTCCGGGTTGGGATGGATCAGCAAACACTTGATAGTCTGGAGCAGGAGCAAAATAAGGAAATCAGAGTTACAAGAGGGAGGAATGTCTATGAAGATTCTCAGTCATCCAGGTCATGGTTGGCCCAAAATCTGTTTTTTCAAAAGGCAACTGGACATTTGTTTTTCTTTGAAGATGTTTTGTTTCTCATCCAAGAAGTTCTTCAGTTCTGACTGACTGTGGTGTTCACGTAATGACCAGATTCGCTTAATGGCTGCCACAAAAAAGAAGTCAGTCAGAACTGAAGAAGCTTCTTGGATGAGAAGCAAAATGTTTTCAAGGGAAAATAAAGTCCAGTTGCCTTTTGAAAAAGCACCTTTGGGAAGAGGAAGGAATCCTCAGACCTCAGACAGACATTCAGGGCCAGCACAAGATAGATACTGGCAAGTCTCCCATTCCCTCCAAGAACCAGCCTGACTTCCACCTTTGATGAGCTTATTTCCTTCTGACTCCCCATCAAAGAGGTTTCCTTCACACTCCTGAAGGAATGGAGAAGAGACATAGGCTTTGGTCACTGGCCAAACAATACAAAACTCTAGATACTGGGGGAGCACAATGCAGCTTTATACAGGTAGTCTTCAACATATGACCACAGTTGAGCCCAAAATTTCTCTTGCTAAGTGAGACAGTTGTTACGTGAATTTTGCTCCATTTCACTGTGACCTTTCTTGCCACAGTTGTTAAGTGAATCACTGCAGCTGTTAATAACATGGTTGTTAAGTGAATCTGGCTTTGCTTTTCAGAAGGTTGCAAAAAGTGATCATGTGTCCCTGGGACACTGCAACCGTCATAACATGAATCAGTTGCCAAGTGTTGAAATTTTGATCATGTGACCTTGGGGTATCTACAATGGTCGTTAAGTGTGAAAAACAGTCATAAGTCACTTTTTTCAGTCCTGCTGTAGTTTTGAACTGTGAGCAAGTAGGTGACTCTGCCTAGTTTGGTACAGTGTTTACTGAAGAGAAGGAAATGGTTAGAGAAATGTGAAGGCTTGTGAGTGCTGGTAGTAAAATAGTGGATAGTATCTGGCCAATTGCCAGGAAGGAAGGTTTGGTGAAAGAAGTGAAAATGATAGCCTCAAGAGTGTTTCATTTTTATTGTACGGAAGTGCGCAAGCATAAAAGTTGGATGCAATGGGAGTGTGTGCACGTCAAGAATGGATGAGGACTGAATACAAAAGAGAATGATCTGTAAGAATGAAGCACGCTGAACTGGTTTAGTGATACAGAAGGAATGAAGATGAAATCACAAAACAAGTACAGTGGCACTTTGGTACAAGTAGTCCTCGACTTACAACAGCTCATTTAGTGACCGTTCAAAGTTACAACAGCACTGAAAAAAAGACTTATGACCATTTTTCACATTCATTTATTTATTTTTGATTGGTTCAATTTATATGCCGCCCTTCTCCGGAGACTCAGGGCAGCTTACAATGCGTTAAGCAATAGCCTTCATACTTTTGTATATACCTGCTTAGTAGGGCTTTCGGCCCCCACAAGCAGTGTTCTTTTTTATACAAAGTCAGCTTATTGCCCCCACAATCCGGGTCCTCATTTTACCTACCTTGAAAGGATGGAAGGCTGAGTCAACCTTGAGCCTGGTGAGATTCGAACTTGCAGTAATTGCAGGCAGCTGGTGTCACTTAATACCACTTTAATCTGCTGCGCCACCAAGGCTCTTGTTTACAACATTTACAACCGTTGCAGTGTCCCCATGGTCATGTGATCAAAATTCAGACGCTTGGCAACTGACTCACGTTTATGACGGTTGCAGTGTCCTGGGGTCATGTGATCACCTTTTGTGACCTCCTGACAAGTCAATGGAGAAACCAGATTCATTTAACAACCGTATTACTAATTTAACAACTGCAGTGATCCACTTACTAACTGTGGCAAGAAAGGACGTAAAATGGGGCAAAACTCACTTAACAAATGTCTTGCTTAGCAACAGAAACTTTGGGCTCAATTGTGGTTGTAAATCAAGGACTACCTATACTCATCATTAACTAGTTCTAGAAGGCACGATGAGTATCAAAAATGGTGAGTACCAAACAAATTTTTCCCATAAGGAATAAAGCAGTAGTGAGTCACAAGGCAGCCGACAGCGACAAGTTCTAGCTTGTGCCTTGAGTACTAAACAAACGATGAGTACCAGGACAAAATTTTCAAGTCAAAATGCACTGAGTACTAAATTTGATGAGTTTCAAAGCAGCTGAGTATCAAGGTACACAAGGGAAATTTGAGGAGAGGAAAGGAAAGATTAAGGAAGTCATAGTTGAAAGGAGTTGATAAAGAGCTCTAAAAAGACAAAGCTGGCAGGTTTAAAGCACAAAAGGCAACATATGAAGTACTGTATGGATGTAGTGGGAGTAAGGATGGTTTTCAAAGTTAAAATGGCATGGAGATGCTGGTGTAAAATACATTTAGCTGTATGTTTTTTCTCCATCTCATATCTTTAAAATTCTATGGCACACTATTTGTTACTCCATTTTGCTCTCTTGGAACAACAAGGTTTACCTCAGTGGCACAATTAGACACACAGCCATATACAGTAAGGTAATCCGATTCCTCAACTATTTTTTTAAAAAGGGTACATAATTTTACTTTTAAAATGTTTCTATTCCCCCTATAAAACAATTTCCTCCATATAAATAGCAAAAATCAACAGTTAAAGATAAAACATTTACCCTTTTAGCTCCCACTGTCTTTTTGGTTCTGCAGAATAAAAACAGAGCTAGGAACAAGACAGGTGCATGTTCACAAGTGCATTACCCTTCCAGAATCAATCTGTTTGTGAGGAAAGCACACTTCACTTCTGAAACTACATAGCTAACATGGTAGATTGGGGTCTCCAACCCCCGGTCCGTGGGCTGGCATTGGGCTGCAGCATGCCAGAAACTGGGCTGCACAAACAAGCAAAGCCCTATGGGTTGCAGGCAGCACACAAAACCATGTCCCCTCCAGTCCATGGAAAAACCAGCTAAATGTCTATGGAGATTCTCTGTCATCCATGTCACAGTTGTCCCAAAGGTACACAGTTGTTCAAAAGGCAACTGGACTTTGTTTTTTTCCCTTGAAGATGTTTTGCTTCTCATCCAAGAAGGTTCTTCAGTTCTGACTGGTTTCAAGCCAGACCTCTGTCTCTTTTGCCTTATCAAGTGTGAGGAATATCATGACTTCTACAACACTACTGTTTGCAACCCTGAAATTTGAATCTAAGCCTTCAATGGTCATACATTCCCTTTTTGCAAACAATGGCACCATCCCACTGCCCCAAGCCATGTTTCGGTTTCAGCTCTGGGATTTTAGAATTGAAAACTCAGGACTTGGAAAAGTGTGCTGGAAGAAGCCGGATAAAAGTTGGACAAGGACAAAACAGGGCTTTTTAAATCCCCCCTCTTGCTGTGCACCGGCAGCAGGAAAAATGAGGAATTAAGCTTTACGAGCTACATTGGCTGTTCTTAATGGAGTTCACCAATGACTATTGATTTTCCTTTATTTATTACATTTGTATACCATTGAATCTCCAGGGACGCCTGGCAGTTTACAAATGACTTACAAATTTATAGTTGATTATTTGTGTGGCTTTTAAGTGTTTAATTAAATGCAAACATATCTACAAATTACCAAAGCTCAGAAGCACCATTTTGAAATGTTTAAGACCACTTATACTCTTCTTCATTCCTAAAGGCAAAGCTGTACCAAACCAGGACAGAAATTAACCAGAACACATCTTATAAATTAACCCAATAATACAAAGTCTCTTAACTAAAACGCTTCCTAAATTATTTCAAATGCTTCTTTCCACATGCAACCTTGACCTCCTTTCTTATTTCTTCCACATAGCTATGTGTAAATACTGAACAGCCATTCTCTACTTTTTTCATCTGGAAACTAAGTGGGCAAAACAGAATATCATTTCTGCCTCCCAAAACTCCCTAAATAAAGAAAAAAATAAAAATATAGGTAGCCCTTGACTTATGACAATTGAACCAACATTTCTGTTACTAGGCGAGATAGTTAAGTAAATTCTGCCCCATTTTATGTCCTTTCTTGCCACAGTTAAGTGAACCACTGCAGTGTGTTAATATAGTAACATGGTTGTTAAATGAATCTGGCTTCCTCACTGACTTTGCTTGTCAGAAGGTTGCAAAAGGGATCACATGATCCCGGACACTGCAACTGTCATAAACATGAGTCAGTTGCCAAGCATCTGTATTTTGATCATGTGACCATGGGGATGCTGCAACAGTTGTTAAGTCTGAAGAGCGGTCATAGGTCATTTTTTTCAAGGCTGTTGTACTTTGAGGACTAAATGAACTATTGCAACTCAAGGACTAGCTGTAGTTTGGGAATTTTTTTCCCTCAACAGCTCATTCCAAATCTTTCCATGAGCTATTTTGAAGAAAGCCACACATACTGCACACCAAAATGTTTGCAAAATGCTTTGAATTGTCATTATTTCTACATAAATATATCCTAAAATATGCTCTGTACTTTACACAAGCCCCAAAACTAGATAAAGAAAAGCCAACTAAACAAATATCTAAGCCAATACTTGCTCATTTATTTATTCATGAAAATGATCAAAAGCAACATATTGGCATGTGGCAAAAGTTTGTGAACCTTTCTTTCAGTAATAATGTGGTCCCCTTGAGCAGCAATAACTGCAGTTAAATCTTTTCAATCACTGTCATTTGGTCCTCTGCACACGGGTTTGGAGGAATTTTAGCCCATTCCTCCTTCCAGAACACTTCAAGTTAGGGATGTTTGTGGGCCTCTTCAGATGAACTCAGAGCTTCAGATCCTTCTGCATTTCTATAGGATTATGTTCTTTAGGTTTTTTAATCATTGATCACTATCTCTTGCTGGTCACACCTACCCAACCCACTAGAACGGGGAGGCAAGGAATGTTGTGGGTCCCATCCCCTAGGGAGATACACCTGGTGGGACCCAGAAGGGCCTTCTCCGTGGTGGCTCCCTCTCTCTGGAACATCATTCCCCCAAAGATTAGAATGGCCCCCACTCTAACACTCTTCTGGAAGACACTGAAGACCTGGTTCTGCCAGCGAGCCTGGGGAACCCAGAGTGGGATTGAGCCCATTAAATGGCTTGTGTGATGTGTTGTCACCAGGATGGGGGGGGGGGCTATTATATTATTTATTTTATTAGTTTTATTTTTTATATATGATGTTTTTATATCCCTGTAAGCTGCCTTGAGTCGCCATGTGCAAATAGGTGGCAATATAAATTTTCAAATAAATAAATTTGCTTCGTTTCCATTGATTTTAATTGTTAGCCACCCAGAATCATGTATGAGATGGCTGGCCATATAAATTTATTAAATAAATAAGGCCAAGACTTTCCAAACTATTAACTTTATACATCTTTATACATCTCTGACTATATGAGTCTACATGCTTTTGGGTCACTGGCTTGCTGCATGAGCCACTTTGAGTAGACAGATACACGGACAGATACACTGAGAGCCAGTCTTGGGATATTATGATAGTAAATTGAAGACTACATGTATACAAAGTCCTATGTGTTTCTGCACATGCCTAAGAAGAAGAATAAAATAACCACTTTGGGGTCCGCTATCTGCCATCCTGGGATCTACCCAGTTAAAAACACTACCTACCAGTAGGACATGTCGGATGCCCAGTTCTGCTTTCCAGTCTTTCTTGAGGACGTTGACACAGATCTCCCCATTGGCACCCACATTGGGGTGGAAGATTTTTGTCAGGAAGTAGCCTTTTGGTGGACTGGCAGGGAAGCCTTTGCCAAGAATCAGCTTCATGCGGAAGAGGCCACCAGAATAAGGAGTACCTTCTACAAAGGGAAGAAAAGAAAGAGAGGAGTCATATCACCACAGATAGTCCCCGACTTACGAGCAGTTCCAATGAACCTACCTAGGGGGTACTTACAACCCGGATTTGAAGTTCCAATGGCTGCTCCTCCTGGTCACATGACTACGCTTTGGGCACTTGGCAACCAGACCATCTCCTGGGTTCACATGATCACCTTTTACAGCAGTTTTGCCAAAAACCAGCACTTCAGATTTTCAGCAAAACCAATGGTTCAACTAATGACTGTGGTGTTCACATAGCAACCATGGATTCGCTTAATGGCTGCCACAAAAAAGGAAGTAAAATCATGTTTGCTATGCGACTGGCTCTCTTTACAACCAACATGAGTTACAACCATGATGGCCAGGCTCCATTACAGTCATAAAACGAAGGAATAGGACTTCCGCTGGCGCCGCGGACATCGCTGACGACCTTTTTGAGGTCGCCGGCTCCGAGACTCCGTAAAGCCGCCCCGACAGCGAAAAACAGCTGTCCGGCGGTTTTGCAGACCCCTCTTCGGGAGAAGAAGGGGGGCAGAGCAGTTTCTGACCAGTAGAGCCGCTAAAAAAGCCCCTGGGATTAATTCCAGGGGCTGGAAAGGTGGGCTCCCCAGGGAAACGAACTCCAGACTTGGAGCGCTGCTGCAAATGCAGCATTAGATGTCTCGACCAGCTCTGCAAGCAACTTGCCAGCTTTAATGATTACAACAGCAGACGGAGTGAAAACAGGAGTACTTGCAACCAAATTACAAAGCTTAGCTCCTGACTACTTTGCTGTAAACGAAGTCAATTGAAAGAGGAAGTGTTCAATTAAGAGTATCCTGGCTGTGCCGAGAAGGGGAAGTGAGTACTGAAAAGAGATCTTTTTTGCTTTTAAAGTTAAAGTAAGCTGCTAAAAAGAAACAACTTGGGGAGGAAGATTATTTTTACATTGAAAGCAGCAGTTTAAAACTGTTTGGAGTTGATTTTGGTGACTTTTGAGACTTTATACTTGCAAAGTGGGGTGAAGAGGAGAAAAGTTTTTTGAAATTAAAATGGCTTCTAAACAGACCAAACCAGCAGCATCTAAAACAGGAGGAGCTTCTCCTATAGTTCCCACTGTGACACAAAAGGCTCAACTTCCAGTTGAGATACAAAATAAGGAGGAATTCATGAATGAACTTAAAGACTTTATAAAACAAGTTATGAGTACCCAAACAGCGATGATAGAGGGAAAAATAGAAGAGAAATTGGGGAAATTTGAGGATGAAATAAAAGAAATTAGGGATGTTGTTGCAAAGAAGCATGATGATATAAGAGAGGATATTCTGCTGGCTGTTTCAGGCTTGTCTAACCATCTTGTTCAGCTTGATGAAAGAGTGGAAATTAACGAGGCTACTCTAGATCTGGAGGCTAAAATGGGTGAATTTATGACTAAATCTGAAAGGCTGGAAAATGAAGTGCTCATGATACAGTATAGATCTATGGAGTTTGCCTTGAGAGTGAGGATTGAAAGAGAATGGCCGGGAGAACTTAAGAGACAAATGTGCTGAAGTTATTGCATCAGTGGCTGGGCTGAAGAAGGATGAAATAATTAGCCAGATGGATAAAGTCTACAGAGTTAATTCATGGATTGCAAAAAATCAAAACCTGCCAAGAGATGTGGTGATTTATTTTATTGACAGAATAATTAGAAATGATGTGCTGCAAGCTTCCTATAACAACAAGGTACAGGTGTCTGGACAGGACATCAAGGTACTGAAAGAGATTCCCCCCAAAATGTTGAGAGACAGAAAAGACTTTGGTTTTTTAGTGGATGAGTTGAGAAGACAACAAATAATGTACAGGTGGGATGTACCAACAGGCATAATAGTGAATTATGCTGGAGAAAGATATCGATTGAATAATGTTGGAAAAGCAAGAGAATTTTACTACAACGTATTGAAAGTTGGACACCCACCTGAGGGGAATAAAAAAGGAACTGAAAAAGGAAAACAGCAGACGCAAACATATGCAGAGGCGGTGGCTGGAGAACCTAAGAAGCAAGATGACCAGACTCAATTGGACCTAGCCTCTCTCCCTTTCCCTTAAGTCAACTGGAAGGAATGGCACTTGATACATCAAAGCTGGAGGAACCGAGAGAACAACGAGAACGTGTGACAAGGTCAACTTTTAAACAACAACAACACCTGATTCCAAAAACAGAAGCAGTGGGGGGAGCAAGACCGAAGATAAAGGTGAAGGAGGATCTTCAACAAATGCTCTTTAAGCTTCAAGGAGGCAAAAATGCCGGTTAAATTTCTATCTTGGAATGTCAATGGTTTAAATTCACCACAAAAGAGAAAGAAAATATATCATTATTTGAAGCAATTTAAAAATGACATTATATGTTTACAAGAGACACATATTAGATCGACTGATCAGAAATATCTAATTAATTCAAAATTAGGGACCCATTTTGTGGCATCATCTCCAGAGAAAAGGAATGGAATAGTTGTTTATATAAAAAAGGACTTAACAGCAAATTTAATAGAGGCAGATGATCAAGGAAGATACATAGCAATTGAATTACAGACTCAAAATGGAATAATGCTTTTGATTGGGATCTATGCACTGAATCAGCAACAAGAAAATTTTTACAAACTTTTACACTCTAAAGTAACGCAATGGAATTATAAATCAATTATTTTAATGGGAGATTGGAATGGAGTAATCGGTTTTTTAAAGACAAGAAGACTATATCTAAAGTTTCCTCACGTACAAAATTACCTAAACTTTTTTTTGAAATCATGGATGATCTAGAATTGAGAGATGTCTGGAGGGAATGGAACCCCAATGAAAAAGATTTTACTTTTTTTTCCGACAGACATCAATCTTTTTCTAGGATTGATTTCATATTGTTAACAAATGATTTCCTTTCTAGGGTGAAGAAAGTCAAGATATTTCCAAGGACTTTAGCTGATCCTAGTCCGGTTTGGTTGGAGTTGGGACAGGAGAAGGGTGAAAGGAGGTCTTGGAGGTTAAATGAAAATGTATTTAGATATGAAGAAAATGTGAATGAACTTAAAAAACAAATGAAGGAGTTTTTTGTTAATAATATGTATAAGGGTACTTCTATGGAAATGGTTTGGGATGCAAGTAAGGCTTATATGAGAGGCGTGTTGATATATATGAATAATAGAATAGTTAAAAAGGTCAAATATGTGATGGTTGCTGGATCAAATACGAAGTTATTTAAAAATAATTATGAGGTTTTATGGCAAAAAGTGCAGAAAGAAATGGAAAACTGGAAAAAATTACAATTATCTTTGTTAGGAAGAATAGTGGCAATAAAAATGAATGTATTACCTAAATTTTTATTTTTGTTTCAAATGATACCGGTGTTGAAGAAAGATGATCATCTGAGGGAATGGCAGAAAGGAGTTAATACTTTTATTTGGTCAGGTAACAAACCTAGAGTTAAATTAAAAATTATACAGGATGTTTGGGAGACAGGTGGTTTGAAAATGCCAAATTTAAGATTATACTATGAAGCATCTGTGTTAGTTCAGATTAGTGACTGGTTTAATTTAACTGAGGAAAGAATTTTAAATGTAGAAGGATATGATTTATTGTATGGATGGCATGCTTATCTATTGTATGAAAAGAAAGTAGATAAAGCTTTTAGAAATCATATGCTTAGAAATGCTCTGCTGAGAGTCTGGAAAAAATACCAATATAAGCTAGATTACAAGATACCTATCTGGGCAAACCCTAGACATGCAATAGAAAATGTAAGTATAGAACAAAAGATGGAGGTGATTACATATAAAGAACTTTTAGTTAATGAAGGAGGTAAACTACAACTTAAGTCGTTAGAGGTCTTGAAGGAAGAAGGGGTAATTTATACTTGGTTTCAATATGGTCAACTTCAAGCAAGATGGAGGGAGGATCAAAAAATTGGTCTTATGGATAATGAAGAAAATCTGGTAAAACAAATTAGAGACCAGGGTACTATGCATATTAAAAGATTATATAATGCATTATTAGAGATAGATTCTGAAACAGAGTTGGTTAAAGATTGTATGATTAAATGGGCTAGAAATTTCCAAGAACCAATAATGATGGAAACATGGGAAAAGATTTGGGTTAGAAATGTTAAATTTACTCAAGCACAAAAATTAAGAGAAAAATTTTATAAGATGTTTTATAGATGGCATTTAGATCCAAAAAAGTTGTCATGTATGTATGCCAATGTACAAGCCAAATGTTGGCGGTGTGATTGTGAAGATGCAACGTATTTTCATATATGGTGGACTTGTAAGAAGATTAAAGCATTTTGGATAAAGATTTGGTGGGTAATGCAGAACATCCTGAAAAGGAGGTTGAAATTTGCACCACAATTGTTTTTATTGGGTATTACAAATGATTGTACAGTAATAGAGATGAAATTGCTTTTAAATTTAATAACAGCAGCTAGATTACTGGTTGCGCAATACTGGAAGAAAGACTCTTTGCCCACTGTAGAAGAATGGACTTTAAAAGTAATGAACTTAGCTGAAATGGCAAAAATCTCGGCATATTTGAAAGACCATACGCAGGAAAGATACATTTTGGAGTGGAGGAATTGGATTGACTACATTCGGAATAAGTATCAAACAAGAAAACATCAAATTGCGTATGAATGAAGAATTATAGAAAAGTATTGTTAACTATATTGGAGTTAAGATTATAGACGGTGGTTTGTAAACTGGAAGTCTGATAGATTAATGTAGAAGATTATTGTTTTTCTTTTTTTATATATACCCTGTATTTTACTCTGGGAAGTTGGGGGGAGGAGGGGGAGGGATGATGAGGGGGGGATGGGAGGGAGGGAGGGTTTTTTTATATATATATATTTTGTATTGCTATAAAACTTTTCAATTAAAAAAAATAAAAAAATAAAACGAAGGAATAGAATCTGTATGAGGAATATCTTCTTGAATAAGGCTCACTTTTCCAACATCCAACTTTTTCCTTCCTATTGACCAATAATTCCAAGATGGGCTGCCTTCTCCGGTATGATTCTTTGACTAGAGCAGTATAATCACTACAGTTCAATCTTGAGATGCAACCCTTATATGAAATCCTCAAAGATGAACCCTCTTCAAGTAACCTTCTCTTACCAGGTCCTTCAATGGTGACCTGCACATCTGTAATGTCCTCCTCATTGGGGAACACCTTGATGCCCTCAGGTGGATCTGATGTTAGAGTGGAGACTTCCTTGTAGACCAGCCGGATCACATGTGGAGGCAGGTTTTCAACATTGGAATTCTGAAGAATTGAGAAAGATGGGAGAATAAAAGAGAGAATGTGGCTCTCATCTAAAAGAATATCTTACTGGATGCAGCAAGGGACAAAATGCTTCATACAGCACTGACCAAAACACACCCAAAAGACTTTCCATGACACTGTAACATCTTTACTCTGGACTTAATAGGTTTTGACCAGCAATGTCTTCTTCAAAGAATACTTACAAAGGCAAAGCTTGCACAGATTTTTTAAAAAATCTACATTTTAATCATTCAAGTGTATAAGGCTGTTTAATATAAATGATCAAAGCATGCTTTTAAAGTATCTTTTCAAGTAAATGTTTCATTTTATCTTTATTCATATGCACCCTCTAAGGATAATTCTTTAGGATGTGGATTTGTCCATTATCGCTTTTGAAGGAGTTAAAGCCGACTCAAGAATAAAAAGGAAAAAAACATTAAGTGAGATCAACAGATTCAAGAGCCTCCACATCTAGACGGCAGAAGGCAGAACCTGTTTCAATAGAAATAACATCTCTATTCTACTCACTTACAGTCATGGCCGTAAATGTTGGCACCCCTGAAATTTTTCCAAAAAATGAAGTATTTCTCACAGAAAAGTATTGCAGTAACACATATTTTGCTATACACGTTTATTCCCTTTGTGTGTATTGGAACAAAACCAAAAAAAGGAGGAAAAAAAGCAAATTGGACATAATGTCACACAAAACTCCAAAAATGGGCTGGACAAAATCAGTGGCACCCTTTCAAAATTGTGGATAAATAAGATTGTTTCAAGCATGTGATGCTCTGTTAAACTCACCTGGGGCATGTAGCAGGTGTGGGCAATATAAAACTCACACCTGAAAGCAGATAAAAAGGAGAGAAGTTCACTTAGTCTTTGCATTGTCTGTCTGTGTGTGCCACACTAAGCATGGACAACAGAAAGAGGAAAATGGACGTTGCTTACCTGAACGTCCCTTCTAGACGCGCTGCTGGAGAATCCAAGAGCGTGGGTAATTCCCTCAGCTAGGCTGAATACTGAGTGCATGTGTCTTTAAGAAAGTTGACTCCGCCTCCCAGGCCTGGCTGAGGCCTCAGTTTCCTTCATGAAGAAAGGTCAAGGTGTAGGTCTATGAAAAGTCCACAATCCGGAGCAGAGGCCGGTCAGGGTGGGTTGGATTCTCCAGCAGCGCGTCTAGAAGGGACGTTCAGGTAAGCAACATCCATTCTCAGTCACGCTGCTCGGAGAATCCAAGAGGTCCATGCGAAGCACCACCCTGTTCGGGTGAAAAATGCAGAGGTCTGATCTCACCGACAGAGCAGCAAGTTCGGAAACCCTTCTGGCCGAGGTGATTGCCACTAGAAATGCCACCTTCAATGTCAGGGAATGCAAACTGATAGACGCTAAAGGTTTGAAAGGTGGGGACATCAGAACCTGGAGGACCAAGGGTAAGTCCCATGTCGGGTACCGATGGACTACAGGAGGGCGAAGATTTGTAGCCCCTCTAAGGAACTTACGGATCCTCCGGTCTTGCGAGATTGGATGGCCACCCGTGGTGGGAAGTACTGAGGACAACGCCGCTACCTGGCGGCGAAGGGTGTTGGGCGCGAGCCCTTTGTCGAATCCGTCATGTAAGAACTCGAGGAGGATGGGTACAGAAACTTCGACAGGGTCAACTGACTGAGATGAGCACCATCTACAAAACGCTCGCCAGGTGGCCTCGTAGATTCGAGTAGTCGAAGCTCTATGGGAGGCCTGCATGATGGTGATTACCCTTCCTGAGAGGTTACCCTTTCTCAGAAGGGCCCTTTCACATGCCAAATGGTTAGGTTGAGCCATTGCAGGTCCGGGTGCTGGATGGCTCCCTGTGTGAGGACGACTCTGTCCGGAGGAATTCTCCACGGGGGAGATATCGACAGTTCCAGAAGGTCTGCATACCACGGGCGGCGTGGCCAATGCGGTGCAACTAGCAGAACCTCTGCCCTCTCCGCCAGGATCTTCCG
The DNA here is from genome assembly GCA_038048745.1 of Coluber constrictor foxii. NCBI lineage: Eukaryota > Metazoa > Chordata > Lepidosauria > Squamata > Colubridae > Coluber > Coluber constrictor. The sequence goes on along the minus strand of CM075966.1, from coordinate 28,704,287 downwards.
CACCACCCTTGGGATGAGGGGAAGAGGAGGGAAGGCGTATAGGAGGACGGGAGGGCAAGGACAACGAAGAGCATCCGTCCTCTCGGACCCCGGGCAGGGGTAACGGGAGAAGAAGCGCGGGAGCTGTGCGTTGCAGGGGCTCGCGAACAAGTCCACCTTCGGGGTCCCGAATCTGGATGACATCTCGTGGAAGAGCAGCGGATGTAGACGCCACTCTGCATGGTCGATCTGGGAGCAACTCAGCCAGTCCGCCTGGGTGTTGTCCGTGCCGGAAATGTGTTGGGCTGAGATGGAGAGCACGTGATGTTCCGCCCAGGTGAGACATGAGAGGGCCTCGTACAGAAGATGTTTGGATTGGGTACCGCCCTCCCGATTCACATGCGCCTTGGCGGTGGTGTTGTCCGTCAAGACTATTATTTTTATTTATTTATTTATTTATTTCAATTTATATACCGCCCTTCTCCCCGGGAGGGGGACTCAGGGCGGTGAACAACCAAATTTAAAACACATATAATACAAACATTAAAAGAATTATAAAATTGAATTAAGACTAGCACATGATGTCCTTCTAACCTGGGTTGGAAGTGTCGGAGAGCCAGGTTTATGGCCCGCAGCTCCAGCCAATTTATGTCGTGGCGGAGATCCGCCCGTGACCAACGCCCTTGGGTCACCTCGTTGGCAAGATGAGCTACCCATCTGATCTGGCTTGCGTCCGTCGTGACGGTCACCCGGTGCTGGTCTTGGAACATGCATCCCTTCTCTGTTGCCGTGGAGGTCCACCAAAGTAGCAACCTCTTGACCGACTGCGGTAAACGCACTTTCACCTTGGAATTGCTGCCAAGGGACTTTTGGTACGGGAGAAGGTACCATTGGAGGCGCGCCCATGGTACAATATTGATGCAAGAGATGAGCTTGCCAAGTAGCTGGGACAGCCAGAGAATTGGTACCTTTTTGGGTGAGCAGACTTGTGTGATCAGAGCTGCAATACTGCGACAACGGTCCGGTGCCAGGAAGACCTGCCCAGCTTCGGAATCGATGATGGTACCAAGGTGTAGGATTCGTGTCGTGGGAAAAAGGTGGCTTTTCTCCAAATTCAGCGTGAACCCATGCCGTTGTAGGGTGTCGCGGACCCTGAGCAGATCCGAGGACTGGCGGCGAGACGGCGAAAGGACCAGGATATCGTCCAGATAACAAAACACTCGTATCGGGACAAGACGAAGAGATGCAGCTAACGCCACTAGGACCTTCGTGAAGGTGAGGGGCGCCGATGAAAGGCCGAAGGGCGTGGCCCTGTACTGGAAGTCCTGATTGGCATAGGAGAAGCGAAGAAAACGGCAGTGGGAAGGTCGCACAGGGATGTGTAAGTAAGCCTCCTTGAGGTCTATGGAGGTCATCCAGTCGGACTGCCGAATGCCTGCGAGGATCGACTGAAGAGACTGCATCCGAAATTGATGATAGGAGATTAGTTTGTTTAACTCCTTCAGATCAAGTATCCCTCTCCAGCCGCCTGAGCTCTTCGGTACGAGGAAAAAGATCAAGTAGAAACCGGTTCCACGGTGTTCTGTGGGAACCGGTTCTATTGCAAGAATGTCCAGCAGGTGTTGGATCTCTGCAGACATCAGGCGTCGTTTCTCGGGGTTGTTCGAGACCGGACATTGGATGAACCGCCTCGGGGGACAGGAGGAGAATTCCAGGGTTAGGCCTAATTTTATGGTTTGAATCTCCCATGCGACTGTTGTCGAGGACACCCATTGTGGCAGGAAATGGGCGAGTCGACCGCCGATGGGCTGTGCACTAGCACAGTCATTTTCCGCGTCGAAAAGGTCTGGAGCTGGTTCTCCTAAACGGGCGCTTGGCTGGTTGACGTCTGGAACGGTCATGAAATCCAGAATGGTCAGAGGGCCAATCAAAGGTGTAGGACGACGGGCGATACGTAGCAGGACCGCTGGTCCCGGTCCCGGTCCGAAAGGGCTGTCGGTGTCTGTAGGGAGAGAAACGACGGTCTACTCTGCGGGAGGAGGTTGGCATGATCTTTCTCTTATCCTTATCCTCAATGAGGATAGGATCAAGTGCCTCTCCAAAAAGCTGAGAACCTTTGTGAGGTGCTGATGCAAGCCCCCATTTTGATTTAGCGTCAGCCCGCCAGTGACGCAACCACAGTAGGCGACGAGAGGTAACATTGGACACCAGCGATCGTGAGGCAAATTTTTCTGCTGCCAGGGCCACTTCGGCAGAATATTCGGTGGCTGCCACCAGCTTATTTATATCCTGGTGGAGGCGCCTGTTATCAGGTGGAAGTCTCTCCTGGAGCTGGCGGAGCCAGATCAGGGATGCCCTGTTGAAGAAGGAAGCCGACGTAGCGGCCCTTATGGCCCAAGCTGCCGCCTGGTGTGACTTTCGACAGACAAATTCGGCTTTCTTGTCCTCTGATTTCAGACCATCCGCAATGTCATTGGAAAGGACTGCGGAGGAGGTCAAGGCAGCAATGAGAGCATCCACTGTAGGCAGAGATAATAAGTCCTGAAGAGAAGGCACCGAGCAGAAGAGCTTTTTATCTATGCCACTGGACAACTTCAGAGAAGCGCTGAGGGCATGGAATAAACTCTTGCTCTGCCTTTGGTACAGCGAAAAGCGCTTCGTGAGGGTTGGGCTCGCCCTCACGCTGAGGAAGCTCCTTAGCCGCAGCTAGTTGTGTAGTTGAGATAGCCTTATGCAGCAAGGCCTTGAAAAGGGAAGGCTGGAAAAGTCCTGGAAAGGTGGGTTTGTCAGGTAAATCGGTCTCGTCATCCAAGAGATCCATATCTCCAGTGTCGTCATAGTCCAGTTGGGAGTCATCACTGTGGATGGACTCCTGCAGGGAATATTCGCTGGTGTCAACATCAGGATGATGGGCCATTGGTCTCCTCGCCTCAGGACAGCCCAATTGCTGGGGCAGATACGCTCTGGAACCAGAGGGATGACCCCCTTGTGGAAAACTCGCCGACATCATTCTGGCTAGGGTATCAGAAATCATCGCTTGAATGTCATAGTAGGTAGGGTGAGAACCCTCCTGAGGGCGGAGCCCAGCAGCCGTTGGAGTAAAGGTGGCCTCAGGTATGCGTCGTTGGAGCAAAGCCTGAGGTCTAATGGCTTGGCCGTGATCTGAGGGCACCTGAGACCCATCAACTTGTTGGTCAGAGATGACAGGGACAGGCAACCTGACCACCTCATCTAATTCCTCCTGACCAGTAGGTAGAGGAGAGTGTGTGACCCAGAGTCTTGAGGCGGCGGGTCACATGATGTAGCCGTGCTCACTAGTGGAGCAGCCTGTTGGGCCATGCGCTTTGCTTGATCAAAATGACGGTCTAAGGCCTCCTGGCTGCGCTTGGCATGTCTGTCCTCCGCTGAGGACGATTTTGGGGCTCTAGATGAAGATGTCTTGGTGGACTTGGCAGGCTGTTTAGACCTTGTCTTTGTCCCTTTTGCCAGGGACCTGTCGGGAGGACTGTGGGCCTGCTCCAGGTCAGATGAAAGATCTGAATCACCCATGGGGAATCAGAAGACAGAATCAGAAGATTGGCTCTATAAAATAATATAGAATATTATTACTTGTTGTTACCATAGCATTAACTCAATTTCTCTCCTTTCTGTTTTTTTTAATTTATATATATATAAATTAAATATATATCTATATTCACATATATATGTAAATTAGTGCAATCACTATGCCTCCCCCAGGCAGTGAGTGACAGCCCCCCCAGTGATTAACAAGCCAAGGCTTTGGCTCCTGGGTACCCATGGCATAGCCAGGATAGAGGCAGGTGAAATACTGGGGCTGCTAGAAGGCGCTGAAAGGGAGATATAAGGACCTTGAAAGAGAATCCGATTGAAAATGCAGATCCAAAATGGCGGCTGCGCCTCTTTTTTAGTATCCAAAATGGCGGCCGCACCTCTTTTAGTATCCAAAATGGCGGCTGTGCCTCTTTCTTAGTATCCAAAATGGCGGCCGCGCCTCTTTTAGTATCCAAAATGGCGGCAGCGCCTCTTTTTTTAGTATCCAAAATGGCGGCAGCGCCTTTTTTTAGTATCCAAAATGGCGGCAGCGCCTCTTTTTTTAGTATCCAAAATGGTGGCTGCGCCTCTTTTAGTATCCAAAATGGCGGCCGTGCCTCTTAGTATCCAAAATGGCGGCCGCGCCTCTTTTAGTATCCAAAATGGCGGCAGTGCCTCTTTTTTTAGTATCCAAAATGGCGGCTGCGCCTCTTTTAGTATCCAAAATGGCCGCGCCTCTTATAGTAGCCAAAATGGTGGCCGCACCACTTAGTGAGGAGAAATGTAGCCCACGCTGGCCACTCTTAGTCCAAAATGGCGGCTGTGGTAGGCAGATAAGGCCTGAGGAGCGACAGCTGCCTCAAACTATGGCCAAATGCTCTCAGGCCTCATTGGCTAAAAGGCGAGAGTCTAAAAAGAACTCTTAAGTGCCACTGGCCCAGGGAGAGAGGAAAGGAGCGCGTGAGCACTCAAAAGTGCTCCCCACGCTTGCAAGGTGAAGGACTCCTTGGAGTATGCCTCGGAGCAACCGGGCAGTGACTCCATTCACCGTTACACGCGCTGTTAATTAGGTGGGAAATCGCCCCCCCCCCCACAAGCGCTTGCAAAACAATTGCTCGCAGAGATGCCTCGATGGTAAGGTAGAGCTCTGCAGCTTAAAGGCAGAAGAAAGGCACACAGAGAAGGCCTGTCTTGGCAGAGCTCTGTGGCTGAATAAACTGAAACATTTAGGGAGGACTGAAGCCCGGCTGCGCAGGCTAAAACAGCCCCCCCCCCCACCCACCCATAGAAGCATAATCAAGACTCACAGTTGTTGAAGAGAACAAAAGCTGATGATTAATTTCAATTTGCTAGAGGATCAAAGAATCACAGAAATTAAGAGGAAAACAATCCAAAGCACTCCTTCCAGCCTTACTGAGTGAAAGGAACTGAGGCCTCAGCCAGGCCTGGGAGGCGGAGTCAACTTTCTTAAAGACACATGCACTCAGTATTCAGCCTAGCTGAGGGAATTACCCATGCTCTTGGATTCTCCAAACAGCATGACTGAGAAGAGAACTGTCTGAGGACTTGAGAACCAAAATTGTGGAAAAATATCACCAATCTCAAGGTTACAAGTCCATCTCCAGAGATCTAGATTTGCCTTTGTCCAAAGTGCGCAACATTATCAAGAAGTTTGCAACCCATGGCACTGTAGCTAATCTCCCTGGGCGTGGATAGAAGAGAAAAATTGATGAAAGGTGCCAACGCAGGATAGTCCGGATGGTGGATAAGCAGCCCCAAAGAAGGTCCCAAGCAATTCAAACTGTCCTGCAGGCTCAGGGAGCATCAGTGTCAGTGCGAACTATCCATCAACATTTAAATGAAATGAAACACTATGGCAGGAGACCCAGGAGGACCCCACTGCTGACACAGAGACATAAAAAAGCAAGTCTAGTTTGCCAACATGTACTTGAGTAAGCCAAAATCCTTCTGGGCAAACGTCTTGTGGACAGATGAGACCAAGATAGAGCTTTTTGGTAAAGCACATCATTCTGTTTACCGCAAACGGAATCAGGCCTACAAAGAAAAGAACACGGTACCTACAGTGAAATATGGTGGAGGTTCACTGATGTTTTGGGGTTGTTTTGCTGCCTCTGGCACTGGGTGCCTTGAATGTGTGCAAGGCATCATGAAATCTGAGGATTACCAACGGATTTTGCGTTGCACTGTAGAGCCCAGTGTCAGAAAGCTGGGTTTGCGTCGGAGATCTTGGGTCTTCCAGCAGGACAATGACCCCAAACATACGTCAAAAAGCACCCAGAAATGGACTTCCTGTGGCTCTGCGAACGCCGATGGGGGGGGGGTTGTATTTAAAATTTTTTATTCATAATCAGCATACAAACATATAGGTATATAAACAAAACATAGTCAGTCATCAAAATTTATCTTCTAATACATAATGACCTAAAAAATTTTTTTTTAAATTTTCCCCCCTCCCCCTCCCCCCTCCTATCCCAACCCCCACCCCCCCCTCCCCCAACTTCCCAGAGCAAAAACAGGGTAAAACATTTAATAAACACTGAAAAAAAAACAAAAAGCCCACACACTAACTAACTATAGATTTGTCTCCCTCTTGCACATTAACTCTTCTTATTCATAACTAAATATAACTGTTCATGCTTGAAGGTAGTTAATCCCAGTTAATTCTTATCCATTCTTCAGCAATAAGCAAATCTTCGTTATACCAATCAAAACCTAGTAACAATTGGCCATCACATATTCCACCCTTACATATATTACCACAGTAGAAAAAAAAATACTTCAACTAAACTCCAGTAAAATATATTGTTAATCTAATCCATCAATTTAAAAGAAAAAAAAAACCTTATACTTTCCATCCTATTAGTAATATCCTTCTTAAAACCCTTAAGTATATATCGAGAGATCTATTGACCTTAATTTTTTAACATCCAAAAATTTTTCCTTTTAATCCATAAACTTTTATATATATATAAAAAACACTGTTCAAAATATGCATCCAAACATAAAGATTTAGCCAGTAACCTATAACAATTGAAGCATAACATTACTTAAAATAACTTTCCAGAGTAAATCATGTCCTAAATATAAGTAAATCATTCATTTTCACTCTAATACAACTTTTCCAGACAAAACAAATCATATCCTGAATACAAATATAGTAATTCTTTTTCACCGGTGTTATCCTGCCTAACAAGGAGGCGTATAATTTTTCCACCTCCATTTTTCCCTGACTTTTTTCCAAGCCTTCTTCTTCCATCTTATTCCTCCATCTTTTTTTATTTTTACAAACTCTTGAGTTTTCAGCTGTAATTTTTGAGTCTTGCAGTCTTGCGCAGGTCGCAAAATAATTCCTTTTGGAAAGCACACCTCCTTAACTAGGATTGAAAGTCCATTTTTGTAAAGAAATTGTAATGTTCCATTTCGGATCCTTCTTCGTATCTTAAAAGTCCCAACGCCTCCTGGCACTTTTCCTTTCAACTGTATCAAAACCTCTGAATAGATCTCTCTCCATATCTCCTGGTTAATCTCCTTCAAGCCTGTCAGTTTTCCATTCTTGATTTGACAGACATCCATTCCATTTTCCACAGGCGCTTTTATCTGGATTACTTCTTCCACCTCTTCCTTCAGCATCTCAGTATTATTTGGAATCTGGGATACCAATACATTGTCTCCCCTTGCATCTTTATTACAGATCTGAGTAAAAATCTTGTCAAACGTTTCAAGGTGTTGGTAATCACCTTTAAAGCGCTCCATGGCTTAGGACCAGGGTACTTACGGGACCGCCTTCTGCCACCAATTGCCTCCCACCGACCGGTTCGCTCCCACAGAGAGGGCCTCCTCAGGGTGCCGTCAGCCAGACAATGCCGGCTGGCGACCCCCAGGGGGAGAGCCTTCTCTGTGGCAGCCCCTACCCTCTGGAACGATCTTCCTCCAGAACTGAGAACAATTGCTGACCTCCGGACTTTTCGTCGGGCTCTGAAGACGCATCTTTTTCAACTCGCCGGACTTGCCTGATCCCTTCTATTTTTTAAATATTTTTTAAATATTTTTAAATTTTAACTTTTTAGAGTTTTTAGTCGGTTTTTATACCTTCAGCCTAACTTATATTGGTTTTAGGATGTTTTTAATGTTTGTGTACTGGTTTTTAATTGGCTGTTCACCGCCCTGGGTCCGCCAGGAGAAGGGCGGTATAGAAATTTAATAAATAAATAAATAAATAAATAAATAAACACCCTTCCAATCTTTCCATTAACGAGGAGGTAAATGATTCTAGCCTTTCTTCCAAAAGATCCACTGTACATTTGCTGGAGTATGTGATAATAAGCCTTCATCCCCTTCAGAAATCTTTACCACCGCCATTTCCAAAAAACACTTTCCAGCAGCCTCTCAACAAAGTCAGTAAAATTCTATTTCTCAGTCTTTAACAGATATTACCCTTTAATAGTCAATAAGTCCTCTTTTCTTGAGCTGCAAACCTTAATTTCCACTTCATTCAACAAAACTTCAAAGTACTGACAGCTTTCACAACTTTAACAAGTGCAAACGAGCATAACAAGCACTTTCTTCTTTAGCTTTCGCTTTCTATCAGTGCCATTTTGATTCTTTTAAAAACTTTCTCTCACCTCTGGAAGGAAGTGATATTTATCGGAGTCAAAGTAAAGTAAAATACTTGCAAGAAATTCTCCTGTTCTGTTCTGCCTGCGTTAAAATCAATCCTTGGGATCAGTTGGTTCGCAGGGATGGTCGCGACGCCTTGTTCTGTCTGTGACAGAATCGTCCCGGATCTGGAGCTGCTTCAGGTGTTTGGGGAGCCCTCACCCTCTGCACCCCCAGGATTAATCCTGGAGGTTTTGGGGAGCTCTACCCATGCCTGTGCACTCGCTTCCCCCTCTTCGCCCGAGGGGAAAGTTCCGAGCCGCCAAAACAGATGATTTTTGCTGTTTTGGCGGCTTTACAGACCACAGGAGTTGGAGCTCCCAAGAGCTGCTGAGGCGCCGGCGGTGCCACCGGAAGTCCGCATGTATTGCAGTTTTAAAGTGGTTAACCTAAAATTTAATGGATAGTTTTTCCTTTTTTAAAAAGTCTGGAAATTTAGATTATGAAGAATATCTTATTGAAATATGAAGAAGTATTAAGAAATTTTAAAACGTTTAATTTGAAATTATAGAATTTTTAAAAGGCATATATGATGAAATGTTTATGTTTGATGTTACTTAATCTAATGGTTAAAAATACTATTCTAAAGATACGTTTTAAAGAAAGTTTTACAGTGTTTAATTTAGATTTTTTCTTTTTTTTAGAAATTGGCAAGTGGTTTATGAAGGATTAAAGAGGATAAATGTTTAATTTAGAATTTTATTAGGGAGGAATGCTGAAATAGAAGGTACAAAAAGGACTATAGTAATAAATGTAAAATGTGATGAGAGAATTTATAGAAGGAAAATTGAAGAATTTTAAAAGGGGAGTTAAAGATTGGGAGGGATTTTTGAATTTTGTAGTAAGTTAGTATATGTTAGCTTAGGTTTGTTAAATGTTATATCCTGTTTTTGCCCTGGGAAGTTGGGGGGGGGGGGGTGGAGGGAGGGGGTGTTGGGGATAAAATTGTTTTATGATTTTTAATAAAATAAAAAAAGATAGGTAAATGTATTAATAGAGAAGTAAGATATAAAAGATGTATTAGAAGATATATTCAATGATTATGTTTTGTTTGTATGTTTGATCATAAAAAATAAATAAATAAAAACTTTTGTATTGGGGGGGGGGGGAAAAAAGCACCCAGAAATGGATGGCAACAAAGTGCTGGAGAGTTCTGAAGTGGCCAGCAATGAGTCCAGATCTCAATCCCATTGAACACCTGTGGAGAGATCTTAAAATTGCTGTTGGGAAGAGGCGCCCTTCCAATAAGAGACACCTGGAGCAGTTTGCAAAGGAAGAGTGGTCCAAAATTCCGGGTGAGAGGTGTAAGAAGCTTATTGATGGTTATCGGAAGCAACTGATTTCAGTTATTTATTCCAAAGGGTGTGCAACCAAATATTAAGTAAAGGGTGCCAATGATTTTGTCCAGCCCATTTTTGGAGTTTTGTGTGACATGATGTCCAATTTGCTTTTTTTCCTCCCTTGTTTGGTTTTGTTCCAAAACCCACAAAGGGAATAAATGTATATAGCAAAACATGTGTTACTGCAATACTTTTCTGTGAGAAATACTTCATTTTCTGGAAAATTTCAGGGGTGCCAACATTTACGGCCATGACTGTATTAGAACAGATACCTGGGGCTACTTGCTTCCGGGTTCCTTGTCTATCTAAGATAGGAATAGGCAGCCTGCAACCTTAGAGACTAAATTCAGAAATTGACTGTTCAAATCTCTATAAACTCTCAACTCCAGCTGTCTACTGCAAATGCAAGAAATTGGAAGCAGAGAGAAAGAGGTGCAGAAAAATGAATGGTGGGAAGGGAGAGAGAGGGAGGGACAGAGGGAGGGTTCAGTAGCTCCATTTCAGCATCATCCCCTCCCAGTCAGAAGACCCCTTTCTCATCTTATCCCAGAGTTGCATCTCTTTAAGTATGTTAAAAAAATGATGCTTCCTGCACATTTGTCATTTGGATTAAGAATCAGAATGCTTCACTCTTGAAACCCAGATGCAGGCACCCAAGCAGCAATGTGCATGGCCATTTCTCAAGTTTATTTGCGTTTTTCATCTGGTAGTTTCAAATAACTCATGAAATATGGTACATCAATTTCCAATATGCACTTTTCCCTATCAACACTCAGCACCAATATGCCTGATACAGGTGGTCCTTGATTTACGACTGGTCACTTAGTGACCGTTATGATGGGCCTCTCCACGGCTATTTATGACCCAGATTCAATGTTCTGATGGCTGCCCCTCCTGCAGTCACATGATCACATTTTGGGTGCTCGGCAACCAGCAATTTGCAGGGACCCAAAACATCACGTTTTACAATTTTTTTGCTAGCAATCAATATTCATCTGAGTTTCCAGCAAAAAAAGCACCCATTGCGGACAATGGATTTGCTTAACAATAGTGGCATTCACTTTAAACTGCATTTGTTTAACGACTGCCTCAAAAATGGTTGTAAAATCAGGTACAGTAATAGAACAACCCACTTAACAACCAGCAGGACTTACAACTGTAATTCCAGGCTCAATTACGGTTTTAAGTCGAGGACCATCTATATATGGAAGGCAAACTTTTAAACTATTACCACCTCCAAACCCCAGGGAGCCCATTTTATCTATTAAATTGTACCGCTCATCTTGTAAGACATGTAAATACCCACATGCAACCTTAAACAAACTTTTAGTTATAAACTGACCTGCTCATTCCAGCAAGCAAGAATTAGTAGCCTCTTGTAATTGGAAGCCCTTGTTTCAGTATAATTAACAAGAGAGCTATGCATGAACTGGAGAGCAAGGATATTTTAGATGTTTTCTTTTCATTAAGACAAAATGAAAAGTTTAAAAGAACACTGATGCAATTTTACATCCTTGGTTTGTAATCCAAATCCCCAAAAAAGTCCACCCAAACTTCAAACCAAGATACAAATAGAACTTCTAATGATGGATAGACATAGGCCAGTGATGGCTAACCTTTTCCAGACTGAGTGCCCCCTCCCTATGCATGCGCACGCAGGCCCACCCGCACATGCTCCGCTCCCCACACATGCACAGCAGACCCCCGAAGACCAGCTGACCGGCGGGAGGCGCGCACACATGCGTGGAGTAACTGAACTGGGGCAATGGCTCGCGTGCCCAAAGGGAGGGTGCTGCGTGCCACCTCTGCCACGTGTGCCATAGGTTCACCATCACGGACATAGGCTATATATTCTTGAGCCCCTGGGGCCTTGCTAGTGCACAGACCCCTCTGTCATGATCCACACTTCAGGTCAAAGGTTAAGTTTGTGCACTAAGAAATGTTAACTCACTTAGCTTTAACTGTTTTAAAAGGATTGAATAAAAAAGAATATATATATTATTGGATGATACTAAAGCATTTGTTTTAAGCCGCCCAAACTAGTTTAAATAAATCTACTAAGTACAAGTAGTCCCTGACTTACGACCACAACTGAGCCCAAAACTTCTATTGCTAAGTGAGATAGTTGTTAAATGAATTTGGCTCATGTTATGACCTTTCTTGCTATGGCTGTTAAATGAATCACTGCAGTTGTTAAGTTAGTAACATGGTTGTCAAGTGAATCTGGCTTCCCTATTGACTTTGTCAGAAGGTCACAAAAGGTGCAACCGTCATAAATGTGAGTGTTGCCAATCATCTGAATTTTGATCACATGACCATGGGCTGTGTCAGATGCCTATCGTGATACTGCCATTCAAGTGGGGAGGGAACCCCGGATCCTTTTACTCACTTATTGCTCTCATCCTGTTTTCCTATGTATCCTGCAATTCCCTAGTTTATAACTTTTACCCTGTCACCTATTCTGCCCTGTGCTTTGATTTACCTTGGGAGATGTACCGGGGGGGGGGGGGGGGGGGGGCATCTGTTTTCTCTCAGTTTGGAAGCCACACAGAATGGACGTTGGCTTACCTGAACGTCCCTTTTCAGGGCACTGCGTACACTATCCAGGAATGGGTTAATCCTCAGCCTTTGGCAAACAACTGAGAGAAAGATTTAAAGTACTTTTCCCCTTCCCTGCTGCTTAGCCACACCCCCTAGTCCCATGATGCCCCAGTCTGAATGAAGGCGTAGCAATAACCACAGCTGATAGGTGAAACAACCATAACTTTATTAACAACCATAACAACCAGACAGGGAAACGAACTGAACCAGGCAGTCAGCCTAATCAAAACAAGGGCAGGTCTGGATAGTGTACGCAGCGCCCTGAAAAGGGACGTTCGGGTAAGCCAACGTCCATTTTCCAGAGCGCTGCTCCCACTATCCAGGAATGGGATGTACCCAAGCTTAAACTCCACGGGTGGGAGGCTGACTGCTTTCAGTGTCCTCCTCTGCTAGAACTCGTTGGAGGACTCTGCGACCGAACGACGCCTCCGCTGAAGCGTAGGTGTCTATCTTATAGTGTCAGATGAATGGTGACAGCAAGGACCACGTCGCCGCTCTGCAAATGTCCACAACCGAAGCTTGCGTGGCCCATGCTGCTGACATGGCCGCGCTCCTAGTGGAATGTGGTAGAATCCTGCCCGGCCTTGGTTTAGAGTCCGTCTCATATGCCAGGGCTATGCAGGCCTTGATCCATCTGCCGACTGTGGATGCCGAGATCTTCTGGCCCATGGACGATGAGTTGAAGGAGACGAGGAGGGCTTCCGTGCGGCGAAACGAGGCGGTCCTGCGGATGTACAGGCATAGGGCACGTCGAACATCCAGTGTGTGCCAGCGTTTCTCTCTATCGTCACGAGGCGCTGGGCAGAAATCCAGCAGAATGAGCTCCTGGGCTCGATGAAACTACGAGTTCACCTTAGGAATGAACGCCGGGTCTAGCCGGAGGATTACTGTGGACTCTCGGAAAATGCACAAGTTCTTGTGGGTGGAGAGTGCTGCTAGTTCCGAGACCCTCCGTGCTGATGTGATAGCTAGGAGAAAAACGACTTTGAAAGAGAGGAACTTGAGGCCAACTGACCCCAACGGTTCAAAGGGGGGTCCGGTTAGAGCTCTGAGAACCAAGGGAAGGTCCCAGGATGGGTAACGGTGTACTGTCGGGGGCCGAAGATTCGTGGCCCCGTGTAGACTCTTTGACACACGGATGGTGTGATAGCGATTGATATGGTGGGCTCTTGATAATCATTGACAGAGCCGCCGTCTGCCGTTTCAGAGTGGCCGGAGCCAGTCCTTTATCTAGTCCTGCTTGTAGGAACAACAGCACATCCTGAATTGATGTTGTTGTAGGGTCCACATGGTGTCGGGCACCCCAGAGGCAGAACGCCCGCCAAGATGCCTCGTAGATACCGGCTGTCGAGGGCCGCCTCGCTGCTTGAATTGTGTTGACTACACTGTCCGGAAGGTTGTCCTTTCTTAAGATCACCCTCTCAAGTGCCAGACGGCTAATTGGAGCCACTGGGGATCTGGATGGAACACCTCCCCCTGGCATAGGATCACCTGGTGTGGTGGAATCACCCACGGCTGGTTCACTGATAGAGCCACCAGATCGGCGCACCACGACCTTCTGGACCAATTTGGGGCCACCAGAATCAGATTGGCCCTCTCCAGCAGTAGCTTCCTGACTACGCGTGGGAGGAACGGAATTGGCGGGAATGCGTACAGTAGACCCCTTGGCCATTTGCACCGAAGGGCGTCGTGCGCCTCCGCTCGAGGAGCCGGGTATCGGGATATGAAGCGGGGAAGCTGTGCGTTGGATGGAGAAGCAAAAAGGTCCACCTCCGGCGTCCCGAAGCTGGCCGAAATCTCCTGGAACAGGTTGGGGTGGATCTGCCATTCCGCTTGATCTATAGTTTCTCGGCTGAGCCAGTCCGCTCTGACGTTGGTTGATCCCGAGATGTGATCTGCTTTGATTGAAAGGAGGTTCCTCTCTACCCAGTCGAATAGGATTTCAGATTCCTTCATCAGAGCCCGGCACCTTGTGCCTCCTTCCCTGTTGACGTGCGCTTTGGCTGAGATATTGTCTGTCAGCACCAGCACGTGTCGCCCCTGAACCGCTTCTTGAAATTGTTGAAGGGACAGTCTGATTGCACAAAGCTCGAGGAGATTGATGCTGCATAGCTGTTCCTGTTTGGACCACTGACCTTGCGCCACAAGATTGTGGAGATGCGCTCCCCACCCCCGAAGACTCGCGTCCATGGTGAGGACCAGTCTGCTTTATTCTAGGAACTCTGAACCCTTGAGGAGGGAGTGAGATGTCCACCACCTGAGGGAGCTGTGGACTTGCAGGGTGAGTCGGACCTGTCTCTTCGAGTTTGCCGTTCCCGCCCGCTGGAAAGGAAGGAGGAACCACTGCAACTCCCTCGAGTGTCTGTGTGCCCACGGAACGATACTGTAGCAGGAGACCATCTTCCCAAGCAGGCATGCCAGCTGGATCAGTGGAACCTTCTTTGTTGTTAGCAGCTGTTGGGCCAGGTTCTGAATACTCTGAATTCTTTCCGGTGACAAGGACACCTGGCCCCTGGCCGAGTCTATTACCGCCCCCAGATGGAGTATATGGGTGGTGGCCTGAAGGTGACTTTTCTCAAACTTGATGGTAAAGCCGTGGTCTTGGAATGCTCTGAGGACCCTCTCCATGTCCTTGGTGGCTTGGTCTTGTGACAACGACAGGATGAGGATGTCGTCTAGGTAACAAAGGATCCTCACCAGAATGGCCCGAAGCCTTGCTGCCACTACCGCCACCAACTTGGTGAAGGTGCGGAGTGCTGATGACAGGCCGAAGGGCATGGCCCGGTACTGGAAATGCCTGCCCGCATACTCGAGTCTTAGATACTGCCGATGACTTGGGTGAACGGGAACATGAAGATATGCCTCTCGCAGGTCTACTGACTGAAGGAGATCCCCTTGACGCACCCCCGCCAGTATCATGCGAAGGGAGTGCATCTTGAACCTGCGGTAACGGACCGACAGGTTCAGCTGTTTTAGATTCAGGATGCCCCTCCAGCCCCCCCCCCCCGAGCTCTTGGGCACCAGAAAAAGGCTCGAGTAGAACCCCAGACCCTGAAGAGCCAGTGGGACTGGTTCTATTGCCTTGACTTCCAACAGGTGGTTGATCTCTTGTAACATCAAGGATTGCAGTTCTTTGGACTGGGGAATAGGGCAACGCACAAAGCGATGGGGCGGTGCACCCAAAAGGTCTATAGAGAGTCCCGAAGAAATCATGCGTATTACCCAAGTGTCCGAAGTTGAGTGGGCCCATTGATGGTGGAAAAGGAGCAGCCTTCCCCCTATGGGACCCACGAGCCTGGAGTCACTTCCCCCTCTTGTTTGTTTTAAAACCAGGCCCCCGGTAAGATCGCTGGTTTCGTCCTTGGTCCCGGAACTGCTGCCTGTTGTGAAATCTCTCACCTCCAGGATATTGGGGCCGGTGGGAAGCGGGCCCCATGGGCCCTGCGCCGTGACGAAAAGGCGGCTGGAGCGGGTACGGTGAATACCTGCGTTCTCTTCAGCGGTATGCCGAAGGCAGCACTTTCCTCTTGTCCTTGTCTTCAACTAAGACAGGATCTAAAGCCGCCCCAAACAGGTCTGGGGCTTTGTATGGAGCTGCAGCTAGTCTCCATTTGGCTCTTAGGTCCGCCTTCCAGGGACGAAGCCAGAAGAGTCTCCTAGCCGCGACTGTGGACGCTAGGGCCCTTGATGCAAATTTGGCTGAGTTTAAAGATGCATCTGCCGCGTGTTCCGTGGCTGCTATAATCTTATGGATGTCCTGGTGCAGCCTGGTGTCGTCAGGGGGCAGCCTTTCCTGCATTTGACGGAGCCAGATGAGGGCCACCCTGCTGAAAAAGGATGTGGCGGTTGCTGTTCTGATCACCCAGCCAGCTGACTGGTGTGTCTTGCGAAAGGCCCCCTCTATTCTCTTGTCCTCTGCCTTGAGGCCATCCAAGGCATCCGTGGAAACCAGTGAGGAGGAGGATAACGATGCCACTGGTTGGTCTATCACAGGAAGCGTCAGCAAGCCCTCCAGCTCCGGGGCTGAGCAGTAAAGTTTTTTGTCTAGACTGCTGGGCGTTGATGTCGAAGCTGGCTGTCCCCAGGGGTTCTGGATGACCTCCATGAACAGTTGTGGACACGGAATACAGTCTTTTTCTGGCTTGGAGGACTTGAACAGTGCATCGTGGGGCCCCACTGAAGAGGTCTGAGGTGGGGGGCCCACATCCCCTGGCACTCCCAGATTGGTTGTGAGCCGGGCCTTATGTAGTAGCGACTCGAATAAGGCTGGCCGGAACAGTCCCGTGAAAGCCAGGGTGTCTGGTGCTAGTCCTTCATCCTCCGAAAACTCCATGTCTTCAGGCGCCTCCTCCTCTTGGTCTGACTCTTCCGAAGAAGATGAATGATCCCGCAAGGGATGTTGTGAGTAACGGGGGTTATGAGACGGTCCCTGCGCCTGTGGATGGAACTGCTGTTGAGAGGCCTGATGCCAGCCTGCAGCCAGGAATGAGGATAAGGCCGATGAAAACATTGCTTGAAAATCCAGGGGGTTTGGCATCTGGGGTCCCCCTTGGACATGCATGGCTGCAGTTGTTGGGGTGAAGGATTCCTCAGCCCGGGTGTGCTGCTGGCTCGGGCCCCGAGTTCCGAACCCCTGTACACCCCCACCAGGGTGTTCCTCTGGTCCCATAAATGGTTGACCCGCCTTGCCCTGGAGCGTGGTGGACGGAGACCTGTCCAATTCCGCTAGGCTTGATATGCCCGGTTCTGAAATCCTTGGTGATGCTGGAACCGTCACATCTGACCTACTGTTTGTTGCCTTCTGGGCCTTAGCACACTGGCGCTCTAGCGCATTGTGGTAACTTAGCGCATCTCTGTCCGCTGCAGTAGATGGCCTGTCAGTTCTGGAATTGTGGCTGTGCCTCTCTGACTTTTTGCCCGACTTCTTCCCCGACCTAGTAGCGTTGCGTACGGGGCTCAGCTCCAACTCCATTTCCGAGGACAATGGAGAGTCAGCCATGACTGAATAAGGATCAGCCCACTCAAGGCTGGGCTGCTCGTTGAATTTGCAGAACAACGAGGCTCAGAGGAGCGTTGCTGATTGACCCGGAGCGGGCGTGCGCACTAAGGTGCCTCAATCAGCACACAGCTGGCAGTTGCCACATGGTGTGGTCAAGTGGCGTTGGCCAGAAAAGCTGCGGACTTATGCTGGCGGCCCGAAGGTCCTACCAGTTGCCGTGCTCTAAACACCTCTTTGCGGGGCTGCCCTTGCCCACTGAAGCTGCGGGCTTGCACTGGCGGCCCGGGGGTCCGACCAGATGCCGCGCTTCTCCTTTCCCCAAACGGGCTCTTTCTGTAGTGTAGGGGGAGGTCACTGGGTAAAACGAGGCTCAGGTGGCCCCAATGGGGCTTTTCTGTAGCGTAGGGGCAGCGGGGAGCTAAACAGCACTCCCTTTAGAACCTCCTCTAATTTTCTGTAGTGTAGAAGAAAAACGCCCCTTTAACTGGTCTGGGAAGCGGCGGGGAGGCTTTTCGGGCATTCAAAATGGCCGCCGCACCCACGTGACTCCGGCGGCGCCCCCACGCTTCCCTCGCCGGCTCCTCTCCGTCCTCTCTTCAATCAGCACAAAAACAGCGAAAAAAATATATAATCAAAAATAAAGGAAAAGTCTACAAGCCCCTAGTGAGGGGAGGAAAGGGGAAAGAATTTTAAAACAGAAATAAAAAACTATAAAGGGAAAATACCTGCAGGATCAAGAGCTCCCAGAAGTACCTCAGCATTTGCAACAACTGAGAGAAGACTGGGGCATCATGGGACTAGGGGGTGTGGCTAAGCAGCAGGGAAGGGGAAAAGTACTTTAAATCTTTCTCTCAGTTGTTTGCCAAAGTCTGAGGATTAACCCATTCCTGGATAGTGGGAGCAGCGCTCTGGAAAAGAAGTGCACGGGAACTAATCCTTATCTCTTTCTCAGGATGACTGTTTCCACAACATCTTCGCACCTGTGCATTGGCTCATTCAACATCAAACTGAGAGCAGGGGTTTCTAACCACTTTATCCTAATGGAATTGCCTGGGGGGAACTCAGACCTTGCTTTGCTTTTGTCTTGTAATCACTCCCTTTCAATAAAAGGTTCCTTTTGAAATGCTGCTGTCTCAAGAGTCCGTACTTTCTTGATTGGGGAGTAGAGGCAGGACCTTACATAATGCTACAATGGTCATAAATGTGAAAAATGGATGTAAATTGCTTTTTCAATGCTGTTGTAACTTCAGTCACTAAACAAACTGTTGTAAATCGAGGACTACTTGTAAAAAAGCAGTAGGAACATTAATAGTAATAATCATTGTAACATTATTTTCCTAAAAATAGGTTAGTGAAGGAAAGCCAGTTCATGGTCAGTGTTCAATTGTCCTTTGTGCATTGTTATCAATAAAGACTTCAACACCATTAATCACATTAAGGATGGTGTATTCAAAGATGACAGGCCAGGTTCATTAGGGCACATGTTGGGCAAATGGGTGTAGACACTGTAGTTGATTGCACTGGTGGCTCTAGACTTCTGCAGCTCATGTTATGTTGTGCTTCCATAGCGCACTTCACTTTGTAAGCTTGACAGCCATTATGGATGAGGCCATGCCAGGTAGAATGATTTTGTGTTCCTGGGTGATTGGGTCTATGTCAGGGAACTTCAGGGAGGCCTTTAATGTATCTTTGTAACTTCCCTCCTGTCCTCCAGGAACTCCTCAAGAGTTCCTCAAAAAAGAGTTGCTTGGGTATGTCCTAATTTGGCATAAGGATGATGTCAGTGTTCCAGGGCTGACATAGAAGCAAGAGGAAGAGCGTGACATTTCACCTAGTAAAGCCTTTGTGTGAACTTAGTTCCCTGGGAGATGCATGGGAGGGGTGACATTCCTGTGAGCTGAGGTGGTAGAGAAGAGAAGAATGATTTGGAAGACAGCCAATGGGGAGCAGAGAATGGGGAAAAGGAGGGTTTTGGGGGCAGAGACCAGTGCTGACTGCGTGGCAGTCAGGTGCGGTCTGCATTGCTCAATAAAGAGAATATTTCCTAAAAACTGTTGTTTGGAAATCAACTTTATTTTGAGAATGAAACTGAAACCTTGACAGATGATGTGATCTGCCCATTGGCTCATCGGCTGTATGTAGGCTGATGGTAGATTTGCTCTAGAGCAGGGTGTACAACCACGGCAACTTTAAGACTTGTGGACTTCAACTCCCAGAGTTCCCTGGCCAGCCTGGGCTTGCTGAGAAATACTGGGAGCTGAAGTCCACAAGTCTTAAAAATTGCCAAGGCTGGACATCCCTGCTCTAGAGCAGTGTGTCAGGTATGCTTCCTTCAGTATCCAGGAAAGAAAAACCCAGACTTCATTATAAAATAAAGCATTGTACTTTTACTAGATATAAAGTGAACGCAACCATGGAAAGCAGGATTCTGAGGCAAAAAGCGCGGAAGTTACAGATAGAAAGCATCCCCTCCCATTGTCCACCGTAAATCATCCAATCCAAAGGTCTCCCAGAGGTCAGGTGGGAGCACACGTCTGGCAGTATCATCAATCAGGAATGCAGTAGCCGTTGACCTGATAGCAGCTTAAGAATCGGTTTCATTTCCTGGCCAGCATCATAGATAGCCCAGCTAGCTAGCCCCCCTCCTTCCATTACTATGACAGCCAAAGCAGAGAAATGTGGAGGCTGACACAGTGTTCCTCAAACATTTGGGCACCAGGGACCGGTTCCGTGGAGAGGTTTTTCCACAGACCAGAGGGTGTGATTTTGTGTGCTGCCTGCATCCCATGAACCGGGCTTCACTTGTCCCAGTTTCTAGCATGCTGCAGACTGGTGCCGGTCCACAAATGGGGGTGGGGACCTCTGCTCTAGAGAGAACTTCAGTGTGTGGTACTTTAATTATCTGATGCCTAACATTCTGTGAAGCCAGGACATGTGAAAATGGTTGAGTTGTCTTGCATGCATTCAATAACCAGTCTGCAGTTTCACAGAAAGGTAATGGAAGGGTACAGAGGCTCCATATACCCTCAATTTTGTTCCTGGACTAATTCCTCAATGCTCCCACAGAGTGCAGTCTATTGAAAACAGAACTTGCCTTTGATATTTTACAGTTAACGTCTGTATCAATTGGTCACTACTGAGGAGAGGCTGCTACCAAGATAACCAAAACTGGGTTGCTGCCTATAATTTTTGCCTTTTGTGATTTTGGGTTCTGTGTATGAGGAGCAGGCAGGTCCATCCCTTATACCTTGGAGGTTTCTCTGCCATCCAACCCACTGGCCATCCTGCCATTGTGGAACTGCTGTACTACAGTCTTTGAGTTACAACTGTAATGGAACCTGCCCATCATGGTCATAACTCATAACAGATGATTTTATGACTTGTCGTGGCAGTCGTTAAAGGAAACCCATAGTTCACTATGAGCTGATTTTGCCAAAAACTGGAAGTAAATGCCGAGTTTTGGCAAAACTATCACAAAATGGAGTCATGTGATTGTAGGAAGTTGCAAACATCTATAAATGCAGCTTGGTTGCCAGAGTGCTTGAAGTGTGGTCATTTGGGGAGGGGGGAGGGAAAAGAACTGTCAGAACTTTGAATCCAGTGACCCCCAGATTGGTCAGTTAGAATTTCATATGGTCGCTAAGCAACTGGTCATAAATTAAAGGCCATCCGTTTCTTGACTAAATACAGTGGGGCTGCTGAACTTTGCCATGATCCTCCACAGCCCTGGCAGCTGACATTATGAAAGGCTTTCATGAGGTCAACAAAAGTTGTATAGAATCCATGATTCTGCTCCTGATGTTGCTGTGTGGCAACACAACCTCTACAGAGCACCAAGATTCCTCAGTGGTTATCACATACTCATCAATTGCCTTTTCTCTTGTAGAAGTGTACAATGGGATGCATCTTTAACTTCCTGAAGAGTGGATCCTTGCTTCCAAATACTGGAATACCTCAGTGATTTTATCTATACATAGAGGACCACTGATTTTGTATACCTCTGCAGGTGTGGTGTTTGTCAATGGAAAGCTGGCTGTCACTTCCGTGACTTCAGCTACTACTGTGGGTGATCCATGGAGTTGTTGGATGTCAACCTGGGGAATCCTGCCTATCACCTGTTAGTAGACAGTCAGTTGAGGATGGTTCTAAAGCAGGGGTGTCAATTTCAGTTTCATTGAGGATTGTGTTTGACCATGGGGGGATGGGGTGGGCGTGGTCAGCTTGACGTTACTCATATCAGGGGTGCATGTGGTAGCCCAAGTGCTCTGCCAGTGAAAATGGGTTCCCGAGCTGTTTTTGGCTGCGACGGCCTCCTGCAAGCCTCTGCCAGTGAAAACGGAGCTTGGGAGTGCCACCTGCAACCCTTGCGAGCTCAGTTTTCTCTGGCAGAGGCACTGTGGGCCGGTCCTTCGCTATTTCCAGGGCAGCCCAGTGGACCAGATCAAAGCATCCTGTGAGCCAGATCCAGCCCCCAGCCCCCTTGAGTTTGACACCCTTGTTCTAAAGTGTCCAGCTCCTCTCTGCAGAATCTGAACCTTCTCTACACAGGTAGACCTCAATTTAACAACAGTTCATTTAGTGACCGTTCAAAGTTACAATGGCACTGAAAAAAGTGACTGTTTTTCACACTTTACAACCGTTGCAGCATTCCCATGGTCACGTGGTCAAAATTTGCATGCTTGGAAACTGACTCATATTTGACGGTTGCAGTGTCCCGGGGTCATGTGATCAGGTTTTTGCAACTTTCTGATGAGCAAAGTCAACGGGGAGGCCAGATTCACTTAATAGCCATGTTATTACTTTAACAGCTGCAGTGTTTCACTTAACAACTGTGACAAGAAAGGTCATAAAATGGGGCAAAATTCACTTAACAAATGTTTCACTTAGCAACAGAAATGTTGGGCTCAGTTGTGGTCGTAAGTCGAGGACTGAGTTTTACACTGCACTGAGGAGGGACAAACTCCAGAGACTGACACCTATAGGTAGTGTTAAGGCCTTCATAAAACCATTTCAAGTGGTTTTCCTCAGCATATCCCTATTGTCAGGGTTTCTGGTTTCATTCTCAAAATAAAGTGTATTTCCAGGCATCAAATCTTTTTAGGAAATTTCTCTTTATCGAGCAATGCATCGTTCCCTGGCAAACTCGAAGTCATCACTCAACTTCCACCCCCCCGAGACCCTCCTTTTCCTCTTTCCCAATCTCTACTCCCCATTGGCTGTCTTCCAAATCATTCTTCATTCTTCCGTTACTCTGCCACCTCAGTCCCACAGGAATGTCGCCCCCCCCTCCCCCGTCCATCTCGCCAGTACCCAACTCTCAGAGATATTTAACTAGGTGAAATGTCAAGTCTCTCTCTCTCTTCTATGTCAGCCCTGGAATGCTGACGCCTATACTTTTGTCTGCCTTGGTGCTCAGCCAGGCATCTTGTACTTTAGGCAGTTTATTCTGGACTATTCTACAAACACTGGTAAAGGTGTTTTTCTTGGCAGCTGATAAGTCATTCTGATAGAGAAGACAAAGCTGATGCTTTTCAGGAAGTAAAGCCTGTACCTCTTCATCATTCTCATTGAACCTCAACACAGCCAGCAAGATGTAGGTCAGCAAGCTTAGTTTTAAGTCTTCAGCCAGTGCTGAAGCTGTCCTGGGGTTCTTCATGCTGGCCCCATTAATTCTTTTTTTTTATAAATTTTTATTGAAAATTATTAAAAAATACAGAAAAAAAAGTATAACAATATGGATAGAATTGCAGAGAGTAATATAATACATATAGATTTTTAAAGTATCAATTTTCGCCTAGAAAAAGTACAACCTTCCATTAAACCAACTCATCAAAAGAAAGAAAAGTTTATCAGAAGAAAGAATTCTCAACTGCCATACAATGCTCCTATAAATATTTACCCACGTTCACATTAAAGTTAATATTTTCATTCTTCTTAAGATTTCTTTTTTTGCAGCCAAGCATACCACTTGTCCCAGCTTCTATATAACCCCGATTCTTGTCTATCTCGCAAAAGTCCGGTAAACTTATCTGCTTCTGCACAGTCCATGATCTTTGAGGTTAACATAGCCTCCGATGGAATATTTCTGGATTTCCATTCTTGCACAAATGAGATCCTGGCTGCAATGATGATGTGGAGAGCGAGATACCAATTAGATTTGTTTAAGTTCTCTGGTTTCATGCCTAGTAAAAACGTTTCCGGGTTCAAATCTATCCTACATCCTATGATTTCTAAAATCCATTTTTGAATTCTAGCCCAATAGTCTTTTGCTCAGGGACAGGTCCACCAGCTATGAAAATAAGTTCCCATAGCGGCATTACATTTCCAATAAACCGGGGAGGTTCCCAGGAACATCCTCGATAATCTAGCCAGGGGCAGGTGCCATCTATACAGCATTTTGTATATATTTTCCTTATAGAAAACCGACATTGTTAATTTTAAGGTTTTCCCCCAAATTTCTTCCCATTTTTCAAGTTCAATCGAATATCCCAAATTTCTCCCCCAGGCAATCATTGAGTCCTTGATAACTTCCTCTCCAATCCAATCCATTAAGAGGAATTGATACAGTTTGGATAATACCTTCTCATCCTTCCCCAACAAGATCTTATCAAGTTCCTGTAGGGAATTATAGATTCCTCCCTTGTTTTTGTCCTGGGCTGTCCTAGATTGGATATGATTGTATGTCAACCAATCTAGCTCATAGCCTAATTCTACCAGCGTATTTCGAGATTTTACTTTGCCTAAGGGATCCAATAGAGCTTGGTAAATTAATGGTTTGTTTCTGTTATAAAGAGTCGGGTGTATCATCGCCTCTAAAGGGGAAAGCCAAATCGGAGTCATCAGGTAATATTTATTTGTTATTCGATCCCAAATAGTCATCAAAACCTTTCAGATAAAGTGGTCCATAAAGTATTTATGTTTTTTTGGCCTTTCCTGACTCAAATAATAATGCCACCCCTGTTGCAAATTGTGGCCTTCCAAGCTAAGGATTCTCCTCCTCCTCAAAGCAATCCAGTCTCTAATCCAATTTAAGACAGCTGCTTGATGATAAAGCTCCCATTTAGGTAGGCCAAATCCTCCCCTGGAAGGGGATTCTTGAAGCATTTCAAATTTAATCCTTGGTTTTTTGTTCTGCCATACAAATCTACGTATATATTGATCTAAAGATTGAAAAAAAATTGTATCTAATAAAACTGGGGCTGTCTGAAAGAGAAAAATCCATTTAGGCAGGATATATGTCTTAACTACTGCAATTCTACCTAATAATAATAATTGTAGACCTTTCCATCCTTCCAGCATTTCTTTAGTTTGACCCAATAGTTTCTGGTAGTTGTCTTCTTTAATGGTCGAGCATTTGGATGAAAGCCAAATTCCTAAGTATTTTAGTCTTTTAACTATCTGAATCCCTAGTTCTTCCTTTAACTGCACTTTTTGATTCTTTGTCATATTCTTAATTAGGATCTTGGTTTTATCTTTATTTAATTTAAATCCTGCTACTTTCCCGTAATCCTCCAACTCCTGGAGCAAGATTGGTCCCGATTCCAAAGGTTCTTCCAAGGCAAATATCAAATCGTCCGCAAAGGCTTGGAGCTTAAACTCTTCCCCTCTGATTCTTAGTCCTCTAATTCCTTGATCCCTTCTGACCTCATTCAATAATAACTCTAGGGTTAAGATAAATAAAAGTGGAGATAATGGGCATCCCTGTCTAGTACCTTTACTTATATCAATCTTTTCAGATTCCTCCCCAATAATAAGTATTTTCACTGTCTGTTTTGCGTATACTGTCCGGATCGCCCTGATAAATCTTTCCCCGAATTCCATTTCTCTCAATTGTGCAAAGAGAAAGTTCCAGCTCACTCTGTCAAAGGCTTTTTGTGCATCCACGGAGACCAGGGCCACCTGTTCATCAGAATTACACTCATAATATTCTAATATATTCAGTATAGTTCTCACATTATCTTTCAATTGTCTATGAGGTAGGAAGCCATTCTGGTCTCCGTGGATGTACTCATTCAAAAAATTTTTTAGTCTCTTCACTAAAATCGCAGAAAATAATTTATAATCGGAATTAAGCAGGGAGATCGGCCTGTAATTTTTGATCAGAAGCGGATCAGTGCCTTCCTTTGGAATTAATGTAATGTACGCTTCGGACCAGGAGGGTGGCATTTGACCGAAGACCAAAACCTCATTAAACACTTCTGTCAAAAATTCCCCCAAAGTCTCAAAGAGGGCCTTGTAAATTTCTACTGGAAGACCATCCGTACCTGGGGTCTTTCCCCCCTTTTGTTCCTTTAATACTAACTCCACTTCCTTCAAGGTAATCTCTGCATTCAATATTTCTATCATTGGGAGTGGGACCTTCCGGGAGTCCGCTCTAGCCAAATACTCTCTAATCTCCTGGTCCTGTTCATCTCCAGCTGTATACAAGGCAGCAAAATATTCTTGTATTATTTTTCCTTTCCCTTCCTTATCCGAGACACATCTTCCCATTTGGTCCTTCAGACAAACTATCCTATTTCTCTCCTGTTGCTTCTTCAGTCTATAAGAAAGCCATTTTCCCACTTTATTTGCATGTTCAAAGTGTCTTTGTTTTGCCCACCTAATTTTAGTAGCCAATTCTTCCTGATCTAATAAATTTAACTGGTGTCAGGTTATTTTCTTCTCCTCAACTAGTTTTATGTCCCCTGGGTCTGCATGCAACCTCGCTTCCACTTTCTCCAATTCACCCATCAGTTTACTCCGTTTCAGTCTCTGGGTCTTCCCCTTTCCAATTATATGGGATGATACTATTCCCTTGATCACCACCTTCGCCGTATCCCCAATAATCTGGGGACTAGTATCTTCCTTCCTATTGACCCTAAAGAAAAAAGCCATTTCCTCCTTTAGCTTTTGAAGTAGATCATTGTCTTTTAATACTCCTACATCCATCTTCCATCTGTTTATTCTGCGGGTTCCTCTCCATAATATTTTCAACGGGCTATGGTCTGCCCAGTCATTAACCTCAATTGCCACATCTAATACCTGGTCACATAATCCTACAGTCATCCAGGCCATATCTAACCTGGACCAGGAATGGTGTCTGGGGGAGAAATAAGTACCCTATTTCCTTCCCGGATTTCTGTCCCTCCATATGTCTCTCAGCCCTGTTACCTCTCTAATCTGTTTACAAATTTTTGGCAAAAGCTTCCTCCTCTTTTTCCCGGCTTTACTTCTTTCTGGTATATAATCCAAATTTGGATCTACTACCGCATTAAAGTCCCTGAGCAAACAAATATTGGTATAGTTTACCTCTAATAACTTCTGATATAATTTCCCGTAAAAGTTTACTTGGCATCCATTTGGGGCATAGATTCCAACCAACAAACATTTCCTTTGGTCCACTGTTACCTCTACCATCAGGACTCTACCTTTTTTTCTGGCATAAATTAATTTAGATTCTAAGTGTCCCTTTACATATATCACTACTCCCTTCTTTTTCTGATCTGCCAGGGAGGTATACAAATTTCTCAGTCTTTTATTCTCCAGTATTGCTTTCTGGTTTCCTTTTACATGAACCTCCTGTAGACATATCATATCATAATTTCCTTTTGCCAACCGGTTGAACACACTTTTTCTCTTACATGGATTATTTAAACCATTAATATTAGCTGAAAATAAGGATACCCTTTCCCATCTCCTTACTACTTACTTATTGCTTGCTCTGTTTTCTTTCTAGCCTGTCGGGTTTTCCTCGGGGAAAGGGGTTCTTTCCTTCCACCAGCTCCTTCCCTCTCTATCTTTCTCCCCTTCTCATCTGTTCGTTCCTTAAATTCTTCATCCTCCTGTAGGTCTTCTAGGCTTTCACTTTCCGCTTCCCCCTCAGTCTCCAAGTCATTAGCCTTAAAGTTTCGTTCATAGAACTCTTGTGCATCTCTCAAGTTCTCAATTTTAATCCTCTTGTCTCGCTAAGTTATCAATAAACCTTCCGGTATCAACCATCTATATAGAATTGCATTTTTCCTTAACTGCAACGTCAGAAATTGGTATCTTCGCCACTGTTCTCTAACTTTCCTAGGGATTTGCTTTAAAATCATAATTTGTTGTCCTTTATATGATATCACCTGGTCCCTTGCCTTCCTATAAACTTCCTCCCGTATGTCCTTCTTACAAAATTGAATATGAATTTCTTGAGGCAAATTGTCATTTTGCATATCCTGTAAATACCCTATAGGCCTCATCAATGTCTTTCATTATTAACTCCTTATCTTTTTCCAGGAATTCAGTTAAGATACTTCCAACTACTTCTCTCACACATTCTTCTTTATCTTGAACCACATTCTGCATTCTTAGGAAAAAGGAGGAGCGTTCCATCTGTAAGAAGATTATTTCTTCTTCCATAGTCCTCGTAGTTACGGCCTACTCATGTTCCAATCCCGCCAAGCGTTCTTCATATCTGTTGGTACGGACTTCCAGTTCGTGAAGTCTTCCCTCTTGTTTCACCATTACCTCTCGCACTTCTGTCAATTGTTCATTTAATATTTTAATGTCTCCCCGCACCGCTCCCATTTCACTTCTCAAATTCATCGTTAAGTCCTCAAAATTCTTCATCATTACCTCTTGCATCGTCTGCATCATTCCCTGTAGATTCTGTAATGAGGGGGACTTTCCCAATGTATTTGCATGTTCTATAGATTTAGATGACATTTGGAGTGATAATACCGGCGATGACACCGAGGGGGGCAGTAAAGCTTTCTTGCTCCCTTTAGTAACCATTGTAGCCGCTGCAATGGACATCTCTCCTTGAGGTCCTCCCTGATTTTTATTTGGAGACCAAAATTTCTTCCAGCCCAGCATACACACTAAGTTCTCTCCACTTTTCAGCTTATTTGGTCTTTCTCTTCCTCTAATTCTCTATTTATCAATTTCTCAATTAATTTAAATCAACCCAATATATATGATTAATCTACAATTTTTAGCCGATCTATTAAGTATAAAGGTATAACAATAACAATAGTAATTCAGTACCCTCTATATATAGTATAAATCTAGTATAAATCTGTTTTAAGTTTCTATTCAGCCTATTATATCACTCTGGTCTGATCAGTTAATAAGGATTGAGGGAAGGCGGGAGAATACTGTCACAGATTAACCAAAAAGGAGAGGAAAAAGAAAATGGGGAGGACCAAGTCTTTAGATTTTAGACTTCCTCAGAATACAACCACGATGTTCTTTTGGAGTTTCCAAGTCTGCCACTAGATGGAGTTGCTGGTCTTATATTGCTGACAATTCCAGGCAGAGACGTTTCCAGCTACAAATATAGAATATCAGAAAGCTAATAATTCAGCTTAATAAGGGAGATTATTAATAGTTTGTTCGGGATTTATAAGTTTATGATAGAAAAAAAAAAGTCCACAGCAAAATCCAATAATCCAATCAAGGAGCTAACAAATGCAAAAGAGAGAAAGATTACACTCCACTACCAGCTCTTCCCCATTAGGCAAATTTCTTCTCTATCCGGGTTACTCTCTCCTCAGCCGCTGACCAAATGAGGCTATTTCGCCTCCCAGCTTGTCCCAGCAGTTAGATCTTCACGCTCTCTCTCTCCACGCTCCTCACCTCCGAGTTCATAAATCCCCAAGTTCTCCAACTCTCTGCAATCGGCTTCCTATCCAACACGATGAGTCATTCCTTCAGGGCTGCCATTCCTTGGGGCCCTCTCCTTGACTTCAGAGACCGAAGGAGGATCAAGCCTTCAGCGCGCGGGATCGCCACATCCACGCGCGCCCTCCACTCCTCTCTCTCTCCACTCCCTCGAGGAGCGGTTTCGGCAGGGAAAAAAAAAAGCCGTCTGAGTCAAGGAAAAGAAGATCAGATCAGGAGGTCTTTTCCTATCCTTCTTCTTATGCTGACGTCACCGGAAGCCCACCCCATTAATTCTTTTCATGGTCTTGCTTCCTAGTGATCACCACTTGGGTTGGGCATGGACATTTTTGAGACAGTGGCCTGTGATCTGTCTAACGTTTGGCACCACACATGGTCTCGGTGACTGCCTGTCTTTCTCCTGACAATGACAATCAGTAAGATGCCAATGCTTAGAATGGAGGTGCATCCAGGAAGTCTTGTTATAGGTGGTTAGCAGAAAGCTGTATGTGGTGATGAGGTCATATGTTGTACAGGTCTGCAGTAAGCTACCCCATTACTGCTACACTTGCCCGTTCCATGTCTTTAAGTGGCTGCTTGCCAGGCTGCAGAATTGCACCCTATTCAGATATCAGAGCAAAACTTTTAAAAGACTAACACTGATCTTAAAACAGTATTGTTAATAAAACCATTAAGATTCACAGCTTTGATTACTGTAACCCACATTTACAGTGTTAATGAGAGAAAAAGTTGACAAATATGGAATAAAGAATATTTGTAGCTCAGGGTTAACATGAGGGGTCCTTGGTGCTCTCTGAGCTTGCTTGTTTTCTTGCAGATTCCTTACCCAAACTAGGTAACCTCATCAGCGCTAGTGCTAGCATCACTATCACTAGCAAGTTCAGAGAGCACCAAGGACTCCTCAAATATGGAATATTCCCCTCTGAGGAAAGGGGCAACTTCTCATATCCGGCAGGAAGAAAACATGCAGTTACCTAGATGCCTGCCAAGAAAAATGCACACCACTTTAACACTTGTCCAGATGATATTCTGTATCAATAAAGATGTGCTAGAAGCTGTCCTAAAGCACTGCATTCCAGAAAAATCAAGCTTATTTATGTAGTTAGTGCTTAGAAATCTATTTTCCTTTTAATGGATAGAAATCTATTTTCCTGTATAAGTATTTGTGGTTTTTTAAAAATATCATCCTCTGGTCTCCAGAAAATATGTTTTCATAAGAACCAACCATAAGATATGCCACACTTGTTTCAGGGGAAGAGGTTGGAGGGGGCAATAAAGTTAGAACAAAGAAGCAAAGTAATTTCAAACATTAGTTTGAAATGTGACATACTTCATGGACAGCCCATAGTATCTAAACCAAACTTTAACCTTCTTCAAACTATTTAAGCTGCAGAGATCTAAAATTTTAACTGAACATTCAGAAAGACTGAAGGCCATGCCACATCTCAAAAAGCAATATTTGGGTCCATTTTCCTGCAATACTATTATGTCCCACCCCACAATCATTTCCTCAATGTAACATCCAACATACAAGTAGATCTGAGAAGTACTCTGCATACTGAAAGATACCATCCTGTCCCAAAATAAAACTTTGATAACTGTTCACGCATTTTCAGTGTAGAAACCTAATGCTCATCAGAAGCCCAAAGATCACAAAATCTTGCACAAAGCAGCTCAGGATTTTGGTCCCTAATTAGTACTATAGCAGTAGACTCAGGCACTCACACTCACGCCATGCTACTGGATTTTTGCACTGGTGCCTTGCACGTGTGCCTGCAACAGCACAACCATGAAAGCTCTCCAGATTCTGTGCTTTGGGGAAAGAGTTCAAGTTCACCATCCGTTAAGGTTTACCCACATCCCGAAAGTTACCCATGTAAATCCATCCAAGTTCTGGGGAGTCCCAGAGACCCAAGCTTCAAACTTCGAACAAGTAGGCAAGGAAATGACACGCAGCACCAAACTACTCACCATTGTGTTGGGTCTGCACGGAGGTTGCAAAGTAGCGCCTGATCTCTGGAAGGCTCACATACGCGCCTTAATCGATACTTAGATCCCTTCTGATCAAGGAACCTATCCTTAATTGACTTGGGGGTTCAGACAGCCCCCACCAAGTGGATACTGGATCTTCTTGTTTAGGAAGTTTGCAAATATATGTTTTTAGGATATTTTCCCCGTCACCCCCCACCCCTTTCTACTTCCTCCTCCTGTTTCCCCTCTGTGAGACCCCCCCCCCCAATTCCACTCTTCCACCCTCACTTTAATGGGGGTGGCCTCTGACCAACAAACGATTTTATAATCCTCGGTCAATATCAGTCACACCCCTTTAGAACCCCGGCTACCCAATCAGGCCCGCTAGAACAGAGAGAGTCCGGTCCACCCGCCTCCCTTCTTGGGTCCTCTCCTCGCTGAGAACCGTTGACAACCAATGTCCGCGACAGTCGGCAGCCAATGGGGATAAGCGTAGTGGGGAGGCGGAGCCATAGAGCTTGATTGGAGGAATTTGAATATGAACGCTTGGGCAAAGTGGCGTTTAAAGAGAAGGTGGTTTATCTACTAACGGTTGTAAGAAGGAACTAGACGAGGGGTGGGTTTCAAATTGTTCGATTGATGGGAAGCTTTACCAATAGAAAGCAAGCGTGGCCGAAAGGCGCTCGCGTAAAAAATCGTAATTGAGGTGGCCGTGGAACCAATGGACGACGACAAAGTGGCTAAGGAGGAAAGCCTTTTTAATCCTTATTCAAACATAGCGGGCAGGGTCCTAATTGGTCAAAGGAAAAAAATAATCCCGCCCACCAGGCAGAAGACGCATCTAATTAAAACGGAGAACGAAAAATATATATGTTGATACAGTACTGATAATAATACACAGGGCGGGGGTGCTATTTTTTTTTTATTTGATTTATATGCCGCCCTTCTCCGGAGACTCAGGGCGGCTTACAATGCGTTAAGCAATAGCCTATGAGGTTTGACAGGAAGAACAAAACAAAACACTGCTCAGGCATAACTATTCGGGGTTTACACCAGTGGTGGGTTGCCTACGATTCGCACTGGCGGTGTCGCAGAAAATAAAGGAGATGGACTTCGAAATCGAGAGAAACTTTATTTTTGGCCAAAAATAGGTTCAGACAGATAAAAATTATCTGTTTGTCGCTGAACATTGTATTGATCCAGACATGCATTATTATAGTTAAAAAACAGGAAGTATCTAAGAACTGCCTCTTTAGCTAGCCCCTTCCTTATTGCTTAGCAGGAAGCTGGGTAGCTCTCCAACGGTCTCTTTGCCTGTGGTTTGACTTCTTGAACTTTGCAAAGGTAGGATAGTGAGTAACCCAGCGGTTTGACTTTTTGAACCCAGCATTTGTCTCTTATTTACTAGTTAAAGGGGTCCTTCAGAGATCATTCAGGCTGGCCCCGTATTATTTCCTTTTTCTCTTTTTTTTCAATTTTTATTTATATATACAGACTAAACAAAACAATAAAACAGTAAAACAAACTAAACAATAAAACAGTAAAACATACAAAACATAAACATATAAACACAAAATCAAATATTTATCCAAATTATTGCAACTGTGGTCTGTAATCTTATTTCATGATTTAACTCCTCCTTATTTGGTCTTTCCCTTCTATCTATCTTTCTGGTTTATTATTGACTTGTATGTGTACTATGTTTTCCTCTTTCTGTAATTGGTAGTTCAATTTACTTCCTGACCCTTTTTCCCTTTTCTATTTTCCAACCAACAATACCACCTTTTCCATACTAGATAGTAATCATGTTCCTCCCTATTTTGTAGTTCCTTAGTGAGTTTATCTAATTCTGCACATTCCATGTTTTTGCTAATTACCCTATCTTCTGTCGGTATCTCACTACTCTTCCAGTATTGTGCGTATAGTATTCGTGCTGCTGTTATCATATGTATAATTAAATATGTTATTTCTTTTTCATATTGTCCGTTTAGTATTCCAAGTAGAAAGGTTTCTGGTCTTATTTCTATCTTTTGCTGTATGGTTTCTTCTATCTGGGATCTAATCATTTGCCAGTATTGTTTTGCCATTGGGCAGGTCCACCACATATGATAGTAAGTGCCTTTATGGAGTTTGCATTTCCAGCATGTTGATGGTGTATTGGGGAACATTCTTGCTAATCTGGCTGGTGGCCGATGCCACCTATAGAACATTTTGTAGAGATTTTCTTTGTATGATACAGACATTGTCAATTTATAGTTTATTGTCCATAATTTTTGCCATTTGTCTAGTTCGATACTGTAGCCGAAATTTTTTGACCAGGTTATCATGTTTTCTTTCACTACCTCTTCTTCTAATTTATATCCTCGTAGATAATTATAGATTTTTTTAATTAGTTTGTCTTGTGTCCCTTGCAAAATTTTGTCCAGTTCAGTTTGACCTTTTTGGAATCCAAATTGAGCCAAATCTTTTTTATATCTTGATTTAATTTGTGCATATGGCCACCAGTCAATGTCTGTACCCATCTCCTTCAGTTCTTGCCTTGTTCTTACTTCCCCCGTGTGGTTTAGCAGCTCTTGGTAGGTTTTCATTTTACTACTGTCCATGGCGTTTGGGTAAATCTGGGCTTCCATTGTTGACAGCCATTCCGGGATTTTATTATAATGTACCTTTTTAATACCTTGCCATGTTTGATATAATGATTGTCTGATTGTGTGTCTCTGGAAATAATCATGTTTTTTATCTGTGCCTTCCCAAAGGAAGGCATGCTATCCTCGCTGTAGGTCAAATCCTTCCAGACTCAGCAATCTTTGATTTTTTAGATCCATCCATTCCTTTATCCAAATTAATACTGATGCTTTGTAGTAAGATTCCCAGTCGGGTAGTGCCAATCCTCCTCTTTCTCTTGTATCTTGTAAATGCTTTAGTTTGATTCGTGCTTTCTTCCCTTGCCATATGTAGTCAGCTATTAATTTGTTGAAGTCCGTAAAAAAAATTTTCCCTGGTTTTATTGGAATTGCTTGGAATAAGAATAAAATCCGTGGTGGTACATTCATTTTAATTGAAGCAATCCTCCCCAAGAATGATAATTGTAGCTTTTTCCAAATTCCTAGGTCTTTTTTAATTTGTTTTGTTAATTTATCATAATTATCTTCTCTTATTGAAGAGCTTTTATTAGTCAGCCATATTCCTAGATATTTTACTTTCTTCGTAGTTTGTATGCCTAATTTATCTTCTAGTTGTTTTTCTTGTTGATTGGTGAGGTTCTTTGTTAATATCTTTGTTTTTTGTTTGTTGATTTTGAGACCGGCTACTTTCCCATATTTCTCTATTCTGTTTAACAACTTGGCGCCAGATGTAGTTGGGTGTTCTATAATGAATACGATATCATCGGCGAAGGCTTGGAGTTTGTATATTTCTCGTTTGGCTTTTAGACCTTTTATTTCGTTGTCTCGTCTGACTTCCTTTAAGAGGGTTTCCAAGGCCAGTATGAATAATAGGGGTGATGGGGGCAGCCTTGTCTCACCCCTTTTGATATTGGAAATTTTTCTGTTAAGTCGCCGTTAATTGTTATTCTCGCTGTCTGTACCAAACAGATTCTTTTTATCTTTATAAATTTTTCTCCCAATTTCCTAGCTTCCAATTGTAGGGTGAGGAATTTCCAGTTAAGATTGTCGAATGCCTTTTGTGCGTCTAAGAAAATTAAGGCTGATTGTTTGTCTACATTCATTTCATAATATTCAAGTACATCAATTATTAGCCTAATGTTATTTTTTAGTTGTCTCCTTGGAATGAAACCATTTTGATCCGGGTGTATGTAATCTTCAATTATTTTCTTGATTCTTTCTGCGATAATTGATGTAAACAATTTATAGTCCACATTCAACAAAGATATTGGTCTATAATTTTGGATATCTGCGTGATCAGTTTCTTCTTTGGGTATTAATGTAATGATAGCCTCTGTCCAGGAATTCGGAATTTTGGCTTCCATAATTGCATCATTAAATACTTCAAGCAGGGTTTCATCCACCAATTGTTGACAATTTTTGTAGAACTCTGCTGGTATTCCATCAGGTCCCGGGGTCTTATTTATTTTCTGTTTTTTCTTCGCCTCAATAAGTTCCATCATTGTAATTGGTCTGTCCAAAGCGTCTCTGTGCGTCTCTTCTAATTCTTTGATTTCGGCTTCCTTTAGGTATTGTCTAATATCTTCTTCTGGGGGTTCCTCTTGTTCATATAATTTTTGAAAGAATGCTCTTGCTATATCCTTTTTATCTTTATTTCTATATTGTATCTCTCCAGTATTGTCTTTAAGTTGGTGTATGGTCCGTTTTTCTTTTTCTTTTTTCAGTCTGTATGCCAGCTATCGCCCTGTCTTGTTGGCATGTTCAAAGTAATTCTGTTTCACTAGTTTAATTTTCCTGGCTATTTCTATCTGTGTATTCAAATTTATTTTGTGTTTTATCAAATTTATTTTTTCTTTGATTCTTTTATTTTGGGGTTCCTTCTGTAACTCGTGTTCGTATTCCTTAAGTTCTTTCAGCCATTTCTCTCTTCTCTGCCGTTGTTCTTTGTTTTTCTTTGCTACATATGCTATTGTCAGCCCTCTTATGTAAGCTTTCGCTGTATCCCAGAGGTTTTGGGTGGAAGTTTGCTCTTTTTTATTAATTTCAAAGAAAATTTTCATTTCTTTTTCTATTGTTTGTATATAATCCTTATCCTTTAAGATTTCAGTGTTCATCATCCACCTCTTTTTTATTCGATGTCCTTTCCAAGTTATTTTTAACGGACTATGATCTGCCCATATATTCGTGGATATTTCTATTTCGTCTAAATGTTTCCTAAGATCCGTTGTCATCCACGCCATATCTATCCTAGACCAGGATAGATGTGGATTAGAGTAGAAAGTATACTGCTTCTTTTCCTTATTTACTTCCCTCCAGGCATCTTGTAGACATAGTTCTTGTGCCATTTCCATAAAAGTGTCTGGTAGGGTTTTTTTCCTGGTTTTGTTCTTCTTGGTGCTCTTATAATCTTTTTCTGTATCTAAGATTGCGTTGAAGTCACCTATGAGGCAGATATTTTCATAGTCTAAATCTTTTATTTTATTATGTAAATTTTTATAGAAGGCCCGTTGATTTTCATTTGGTGCATAAATCGTGGTCAGTAATATTGTTTTTGACTCTGTTTGTATTTCGATCATTAGAACTCTTCCCTCTTCGTCTTAATATACTTGTTTTGTTTTTAAGTGCTTCTTGATGTAAACCGCAATACCTCTTTTTTTTTGGTCTGATAGTGAAGTATAAAGATTTCCTAGTCTTGTATTTTCTAGCAATTTTTGGTGGGTTTTTTTTAATGTGGACTTCCTGTAGACTAATTATATCCATCTCCAATTTATGTAGTTTAGCAAATGTCCGGGTTCTCTTGGTTGGGGCGTTTAATCCATTTATATTAATCGAAATTATTTTTATTTCCTGTTCCATCTTCCTCCTTATTTAGTAATTGCCTTTTGTTTACTTGTGTTTCTTGTTACCATTTGCGTTTTTCCCCTTGCTCCTTCTCTCTCCATTTCTTCCCTTTCCTGTTTCTTCTTTTCCCCTTGGTCATCTTCCGTTTCTTCTCTAGAGTGTTCATCTTGGCTCCTATTCTCTGGTTCCTCTCTGGCTTCTTGGTCTTTTTCCATAATAAAATATTGATCAAAAAACTCCTGGGCTCCTTCTAAATTGTCTGTCTTCACTTTCTTATTTTGCCACGAAATCAAAATACCATCTGGTAAAAGCCAGCGGAACATTACTTTATGCTTGTTCAATTGTGTTGTAAGGAAGCTATAGTTTTTTCTCTGATCTCTCACACGTCTCAGGATTTGCCTCAAAGTTATTATTTCCTTCCCTTTATAGTAAATCGCCTCTTCTCTCATTTTCTTATATATTTCCTCTTTTGTTGTTTTCTTTGTAAATCTGACGTGCACTTCCTTCGGGAGCTTGTTCCTTCGTGCGTAATTAGTATGAACCCTGTAAATTTCGTCAATATCTCTTCTTATATCGTTTTTGTCTCTCCGTAATGTTTCCGCAAAAATCTCTGTCATAATCTCTCCTAAGTCTTCCTCCTTGGTTTCTGTGATGTTCTGGAACCTTAAATAGAACGATGCTTTTTCCATTTCGAGAAATGTAAGGGCGCCTTCCGTCTCTCGATTACTTGTCAACTGTTGGTATTCCAGCCTTTCTACTTTTTTTATTGTCTGTTCCATTTTGAGTTCCGTTTTTTGAATCCTTTGTTCATTATTGGCGATGTTCTGTTGAATCTTTTCTATCTTATCATCCATTTTCTGTATATTATCATTTATCCTTCCCACATCAGATTTCAGATCATCGTGATTTCGTCTTGTCTCTTCGTGATTGTTGGCAATTGATTCTTGGGTCTTAATCATCATTTCCTGCAGCATTGCCAAAGCTGAATAGTTTGCATGCTGGATATGGAAGCTGCCTTTTCTTTTTCAGTTCCTAACATTGTTTCAATAGATCTCTGTTCAGCAGGAGAGGCTGTAAGTGGGGCCTGGCTTGGAATTATTTTTTTGGTTGCTTTGGTTATAGTGGTTGTGGCAGTGCTTGTCATATTGATTCTTTTTAGTAAGTTGTCCCAAAATTTCATACACTTAAATATTCTTATTGGTTCTTCTCTTTTGTTACTTGTAGTTGTGTGTTTATCTATGATAATGTCTGGGACTTATCTTCTTCCAGTATTAATTGGTCTGTAATTTCTATATATATTTTCAGCACTGGACACTCTAATAGGCACTTAAAAGTATGGGTATATCAATATAACTTATGCACTCTAATTGGGGGAAAGAAGACTAGTATAGGGGAGGTAAGGGGAAAAACTTCAGATTCTAACACATCATTAGGTCTGAATATAAACAATACAATGAATTACTGTAAATTAATTAGTCTACCAAATAGAGTCTGTCAAAACAAATGTCACTCTTGTAAGTATTTAAGCAAGGATTAAATATTAAGTTATTCAAATATTTCTATTCACTGAAAGTTCTATTACTCTTAATTAATCAATTCTTTCCTAAACAATCATCCATAGAATTAAATAGATATATGTAGTACAATGGGTTAATTAATCTATCTGATAGGATCTATCAATACACGTATCGCTAATATGAATAGATAAGCAAGGATTAAATATTAAACTATTCAGATATTTCTATTTACTTAAAGTTCTATTACCCTTAATTAATTAATTATTTCCTAGGCAATCATCCATGGAATTAAATAGGTATAAGTAGTACAGTAAGTTAATCAATCTATCTACTAGAATCTATGAAATCAAGTATCACTAATATAAATAAATAGGCAAGGATTAAATATTGAACTGTTCAAATATTTCTATTTACTTAAAGTTCTATTTCCCTTAATTAATTAAATCCTAGAAGATCAACCATATAGTTAAGTAAACATCAATTATTCAGAATCCTATTATTGCTAAATATTGATCAGAATTTGCACTTATTTAGAAAAATTGATCCGATATAAATATAAAGTATAAAGTTATTTTGCAGTTGATATACAGTTCTTTTCCACTCTTACGTGCAACGGTTCTTGTGAAAAAGTTCTTATATTGTATTGTCTTTAATGTCTCTCAGTCTCTCAGTCTCTCAGGCTTCTCAAATCGCCACAAATCTATTATAGTCCGCTAGTATTGCATCACTCTCGTTCACTTTCACTGCTTCAATGGCGCTGCCACTCTCACTTGCACTCTCGCTGTTTTTTAATCTTCTTGTTGTTTTCTTTCTGGATCTTTTCACCTGTCACGCTGTGGATCTTTAGTCAGTTCCAGATTCCTTTCCTCTCTATTCAGTTCAAATTCAAAGTCCGATCTTACTCTTGTAAAGTCCACTTGTAAAGTCTTTTTAATGTTTCTCGATCTGAGCAGTCTCTCTCTTTTTTGCGCAGTCACTGTCAGTCAGTCTTCTTCCGCCCTTGTAGTCTTTCGTTGCCGCTTTCCACCTTCTTGGGGTCACAAATTTTCCAGTGTGCTGCATCTACACTCCATAGCTGGGATCAATCCTCCTTTCTGACAACAACTGAGAGAACTTTTAATTATTCCTACGTCACTCTGTGCTCTAGCTCCACCCCCTTTTCCCTTTACCTCCTCAGTCTTTCTCTCAGTTGCTGACAGACTGGGTGGATTTTCTCTGTGCTCTAGATTAGTGCGTTAGGCCTTTGTTTATTTTTGATTAGTGAGTTTAACCCCTTTAGTTATTCGGTTTAGTTAGTTTCCCTTCTGTGTTTTTACTTTTCATCAACCGCTTGCCTTGCTGTGTTGCCAATTTCGTGCCTGCTGGTCAGGTCGGGTTGTGCCTCGCATTTACAGCGCCACAGCGGCCGGTTTCTGTCCCTGCGGGGCGGATCCGGCTCAGAAGTTGCTGCTGGTGGAGGGGGGGCCGGGCGGTTCGCCGTCGTAGCCCCCGCCTC
Organism: Coluber constrictor foxii; assembly: GCA_038048745.1. Taxonomy (NCBI): domain Eukaryota; kingdom Metazoa; phylum Chordata; class Lepidosauria; order Squamata; family Colubridae; genus Coluber; species Coluber constrictor. Next base: position 28,665,051 of record CM075966.1, on the reverse strand, counting down.
ACCCCTTTTGCTTCAGAGGCTCTCTGACGTGCAAAGCGATTCAAAGGGGCGCATTTCGCCTGCAGACGCCTCCTTCGCTACCGGAGGCTTGCAGCCAGCTCACCAGCTACTCCGGCCTCTGTCCCGTCAGGGAACTGCGGGCGGGGCCGCGGAAAAGCACCGCTAGCCTGAGCGCTCGGGATCGGCGGTAAGGAGCGCTTCTGTGTGCTGGGGGGGGGTGGCGGCTGGGATCGTCGCCGCCGCTCCGTTTCTGCAGCCTGCGGCCTGGCCACTCGTGGCAGGTGCGGCTAGCTTGTTTACGAGTAGGCGCGGCCGCCATTTTGGGGGCGTGGTCACCGCCCCTGTTGCCCTCAGCCGCGCGCTTTCCTTGCTGGCCTCGGCAGTTGTAATTTTGCTTGAGCCTTTAGGTGCTCCTGGCCTTTCCCCAGTGGTCAGTGCACCAAAAAAACTTATAACCCACTTCTGGGGGAGGCGGCTGCCTCGCCCCACGGAGTTAGGACTAAGGGCGGCTGCCCAATAAGACCTCTGCACCGCCCCTTCAAGGGGGGGGGGGTCCGTCTAAGCAAGGGCTGCAGCAGTTGTAGTCTGCAAACAAACGCAGCAAAGTTAAACCTTGCTAATTCTGCTGTGCAAAAGCCAGTAGGGCACACAAGCACAGCAAACAAGTGCAGCAAGCAAGCGAAGCAAAGTAAAGCTGAATTTAGCAAGCCAGGCAGAGCATAACATAACAAAGCAAAGCTTTGCAAAACAAAACAAAACAAAACAAAGCAAAGCAAAGCAAAGCAAAGCAAAGCAAAGCAAAGCAAAGCAAAGCAAAGCAAAGCAAAGCAAAGCAAAGCAAAGCAAAGCAAAGCAAAGCGAAACAAAGCATAGCATAGCACAGCATAGCAAGCATTGCATTGCAAAGCACAGCAAAGCAAAAGCAAAGCAAAGCAAAGCAAAGCAAAAGCAAGGCAAAGGCAAAGGCAAAGGCAAAGGCAAAGGCAAAGGCAAAGGCAAAGGCAAAGGCAAAGGCAAAGGCAGGCAAAGGCAAAGGCAAAGGCAAGGCAAGGCAAGGCAAGGCAAGGCAAGGCAAGGCAAATACAAAGCAGTGCAAGCTGAGCAAGGCTGAGCTAACCTAAGCCAAACATACACACTGAGCAAAGCTAGGAGGGAGTATTCAATCTATTGGGATACCCATTATCTCCCGTTCATGGCTGATTCCTCTCTATCATCTGACCTCAAGCAGGAGGTCAGCCCTGTTAGATCAACAAGATCACATAAGAAAAAGAGGGATAAGAGGTCAGCTAGCTCCAGCCATCAATCACGCCTCCCGAAGAAGTCAGGGGGAGAGGACAGGGACGCTCTCCGCCATCATAAGGTGTTTGAGAAACAATTCAAGAAGGCCAGGTTGGCAGCGGCCTTGCTGATGCGTCCGGAGACAAGCAGAGTCCAGGCCTTAGCTACAGATCTCGAGGCAGGGATGTCTGGCCAGATGTCCCCCGCTCCTCTGGCCATGAGTAAAAGGGTGTCTCAGTCTATGCCCGATGTCTCTACTGCAGGGGCGGACCTCCCAAGGCCGCCCGCCAGACAAGCGCCATCGGCTACCTTTACGCCCACAGCGGCGGGCCTGCGCCCAGTGGATCCGGCTTCCACGAGCCCACAGGTCGATTTCCAGTCCATGCTGTCCTCTGCCCTGGCCACTATCATGGTGGCAGGAGTGCAGCAACCGGTTCAGCCTCCGTCAGGGGGGGGGCGGCTGGAGTCCTCTTCCGCGCATAGGGCGCACAGATCAAGGTCCCCGCTTCGGCAGGTGTCAGTTTCCTCAGACGGTTCAGAGGAGGAGACGTTTCCGGAGGATCTCGAGTTTTCGGAGGATGAGGGCCTGCTTCCTGATACCCCTGCCTTCTCGGGCCTGTTTCGCCCATCATTGTTTAAATCTCTACTCCACAAGGCTCGTTTAACAACAAACCTGGGATCGGTGGGGGCACAACTCCCTCCGTCTCAGCCTGAAGCTGGCCCACACGATGCATTGTTCAAACAGGCCAAACGTGAAAAAGATTTTGTGCCTTGTCCCCAGTTGTTCACTGATGTGCTCCAGGCCCCGTGGGCTCAGCCGGGCTCTCTGACTGTGCCCAACAACCTGGACAAGAAATTATACTGTTCCGCTCCCGAATTGGAAGCTCTCCTGGACCTGCCAGCCGTGGATGCCCCGGTGGCGACTCTCACCTCTCATTCGGTGGTCTCGTCCGACCCGCTAGATGCCCTGAAGGCGGAGGACCGGAGGATGGAGCTGGCCTTGCGTAAGTCGCATCAGGCGGTGGCCTGGGTGGTCAGGACCGCTACGGCTACATCGTTCTTCAACCGAGCCTCACTGATCTGGCTGCGTCAGCTTCAGTAGCGTCTCCCTCCGGAAGAAACACGCTTACATCAAGATGTGAATAAAATCATTGCGGCCACCGAGTACTCTGCCGACGCCTCCCTGAACTCGGTTAAGTTTGTCTCTAGAGCCTTGGCTTCCTCCGTGACGGCTCGTCGACTGTTCTGGCTTCGTCCATGGAAGGCGGACATCAAAACCAAGTGGAAGCTGGCATCTGCACCCTATAAGGGATCCTCTCTGTTTGGGCCCGCGTTGGATCCTCTCCTGGTGGAGGATAAGGACAAGCGGAAGGTCCTTCCATCGACCTTTCGTAGGCAGGACAGGCGGTTTCATCCGTATTCACAACGCCAGTCCTTTCGGAGCTATGCCGGGCCTGTGGGGTCCTCGGCCTACCGTTCTTCATTCCATCCTGCCGACCGTCCTTCAGACAGACAACGCTTCCGTGACAGGGGCAGAGCGCAGGTCCCCTCGAAGCGCCCGTTCCGTGGGGCAGGTTCCAGGCCCTATCGAAGGGGCAAATGACTCACCGCCGGAAGGCCCGGTGGGGGGTCGCCTCCGGGACTTCCACAGTCAATGGGCATTGTCGACCTCGGACGTTTGGATTCGCCGTACGGTCTCCGACGGCCTTCGTATAGAGTTTGTTTCCCGACCCCCAAACCGGTTTGTCAAGTGTCCCGTTCCACGTTCCGCACGAGAAGTTCGTCTCATGGCGGCAGAGATCACTCACCTGTTGGAAATCAAGGCCATAGAACAGGTCCCGTTGAACCAGCAAGGGACCGGCTTTTACTCCATCCTGTTCCTGGTGCCGAAGAGCTCCGGAGGGGTCAGGGGCATTCTCAATTTAAAACAACTGAATTTGGCTGTCCTGTATCGACGCTTCAAAATGCACTCGCTACGTTCCATTCTAGCTTCAGTGCGCCAGGGAGACTGGATGCAATCAGTGGACCTTCGGGAGGCCTACCTCCACGTTCCAGTGCACCCGTCACATCGTCGCTACCTGCGGTTCGAATTTGCTGGGACTCACTACCAATATTGTGCCATGCCGTTTGGACTCTCCTCTGCTCCCAGGGTCTTTACAAAGCTGGTAGCAGCCCTAGCGGCCTCGCTTCATACCGTTCCAGTGTGGCTGCTCTGCTACCTCGACGATGTGTTGATCCTGTCATCGTCCCGGGAGCGAGCAGCTCGGGACAGGGAGTTGGTGCTCCACGCTTTCCGTGCACACGGCTTCACGGTGAACTTGGAGAAGAGTCACCTCGTTCCATCGACGTCCATCTTACATCTTGGGTCCGTGATAGATTCGGCAAGAGGCCAGGTGTTCCTGTCCCCGGAGAGGATACAGAATGTCTCGGCGTTGGTGGACAAGGTCTTGTCCCTGAGGTCAGTGCCCCTGGCGACTCTGTCTCAGCTGCTGGGGAAGCTCGTGTCCTGCATACACATCGTACCGTGGGCACGCAGACACTCCCGACAGTTGCAGTGGCTACTCCTGCCGTACCAGCGGAGAGGCTGCGCGACCTCGTCAAAGAAAGTGTTCCTGCCTCCTCAGGTCCGGCTGTCTCTTCGCTGGTGGACGTCTCCTGCCATCCTTCGGGGCAGCCATTTTCTGGACCTGGACCGCGTGGTGATAACCACGGATGCCAGCTTACACGGTTGGGGAGGCCACATGGCGAACAAGATAGCCCAAGGCAGGTGGTCCCGGTCAGAGCATCAACACAACATCAACCTTCTCGAGCTGCGGGCGATCCGCCTGGCTCTCCTTCACTTCAAGTTGGAGGTCCAAGGTCGCCACGTGTTGATCCTCACGGACAACACGTCCGCGAAGGCGCATGTGAACAAGGAAGGAGGAACGAGGTCTCGAGCCCTGATGTTCGAATCGGAGGGCCTGTTCAACTGGGCAGAGCGTCATCTTCTGTCGATCCGGGCGGACCATATTTCCGGGGTGGCGAACGTCCAGGCAGACTGGCTAAGCAGAGAGGTGATCGACCCAGCAGAATGGCAGCTTCACCCTCGGCTGTTTCGGGAGCTGACCCTCAGATTCGGGACTCCTGTGATCGATCTATTCGCCAGCCCCTCCAATGCTCAGCTTCCTCGCTTCATGTCACGCTATCCCAGCCCAGCGGCGGAAGGCGTGGACGCGCTCAGGTGTCGTTGGCCGAGGGGACTGCTGTATGCCTTCCCACCGGTCGTTCTGATCCAACAGGTGGTGCGGAAGTTGGTGGCGGAACGAGCAGAACTGGTCCTGATAGCTCCCAATTGGCCACGCCGGCCCTGGTTCGCAGATCTCGTCGAATTCTCCGTCGACAGGCCGTGGATCATCCCGCCTCATCGGATCGTGCTGTGCCAGGGGGCCATTTTTCATCCAGAGCCACAGTGGCTCCAGTTGGCCGCGTGGCGTTTGAGCGGGTCCTCTTGAGGAAGAGTAGGTTGTCCGAGGATGTGATCGGGACTATGCAGGCGTCTCGTCGTCCCTCCACTACGAGAATTTATGAGGCAACTTGGAAGGCGTTTTGTCGCTGGGCTGCGAACCAACATGTGGACCCGACTTCTGCGGTTATCCAAGATGTTTTGGATTTCCTTCAGGCCGGTTTGGCGAAAGGCTTGGGCCCGGCCACCCTGAGGCGTCAGGTAGCGGCCTTGTCCACGGTCGTTTCTTGCCCGCCGTACCGGTCCTTGTCTCATCACCCGTGGGTGCGGGATTTTCTGCATGGGGCTACCAACATCCGTCCCCCTACTGTTCATGGATATCCTTCCTGGGACCTGCCACTAGTGTTACAAGCCTTAACGGCTCCCCCGTTCGAACCCTTGGGTTCAGTGTCACTGAAGTTCTTGTCCTTTAAAGTTGCATTTCTACTGACGATTACATCGGCTCACCGTGTGTCGGAGTTGGTGGCCCTGTCGGTCAGGAAGGACTTGTGTATCTTTCACGCCAACACGGTGGTTCTACGGCTTGATCCAGCATTTACTCCCAAAGTTAACTCCTGGTTTCATCGTTCTCAGGAAATAGTTCTTCCAGATTTTTGTCCTAATCCGAGGCATCAGCGGGAGGTCCAGTGGCATACTCTAGACGTTCTCAGGGCCTTGAGGCGCTACATCCGTCGTACGGCCTCGTTTCGGAGATCGGAGGCACTGCTCGTGTCTTTCCATCCGGCGTCCATGGGCCAGAAGATCTCGTCGGCTACGGTGGGTCGGTGGATTAAGGCCTGCATTTCTTTGGCGTACCAGCAGCAGGCCTGTCCCGTTCCTGCGAGGATTTTGGCTCATTCGACGAGGAGTGTGGCTGTGTCGGCGGCTTGGGCGACTCAGGCATCAGTATTGGACATCTGCAGAGCGGCTACCTGGACCTCTCTGTCGCCTTTCATCCGGCATTATAGGATCGATGCTTACGCCTCCGCGGAGGCGTCCTTTGGCCGGAGGGTCTTGCAGAGTGTGGTTGGGACACCTTCGGGGGGCAGTCAGCCTCCCGCCCCTGGGGTTTAGGCTTGGGTATGTCCCAGCTATGGAGTGTAGATGCAGCACACTGGAAAACGGACGTTGTCTTACCTGAACGTCCATTTTCTGGGTGCTGCGGATACACTCCATTCCCTCCCTTACTGGGCTTCCTGCTTGTTGTTATTGGTTCTTGTTGTTTAATAAAATTGAGTTGTATCATATGCTGTACTGCACCTTCGTTCAAGACTGAGGAGGTAAAGGGAAAAGGGGGTGGAGCTAGAGCACAGAGTGACGTAGGAATAATTAAAAGTTCTCTCAGTTGTTGTCAGAAAGGAGGATTGATCCCAGCTATGGAGTGTATCCGCAGCACCCAGAAAATGGACGTTCAGGTAAGACAACGTCCGTTCTCTGCAAACCACTTCTAATGCAAATTATCACTGTGCTTTCCTCCGTCGCTTTTGTCTCGATCAGCTTTCAAACTGGATACAGTTGCAATTCTTTTGTTTGATCTCCGTCTCCCTGCTGTGCGGCTTTCAGCGCTTCGGGCCAGCCAGGATGGCTGGTTTTTTCCCCCCTGAAATTAGGAGAGTTCTCCTGAACCTTCGGGGTGGTTGCCTTCCCTCCCGAGGTCCTTGGAGATTCCTCCTTGTTCTATTGATCTCTCCAAGATCAATAGCGCCCGAATTGGCTTCCTAGAGGGGAATCTCGGAGTTTCAAGAACAGAGCCCTGCTCTCTAGCTCCAAACGCGCTGGGATCGCCACCGGAAGCCCCCTGTATTATTTCACTTTTATATCCAATTTCATTTTACATTCTGCCTTAGTAATGCAAAGGAAAAGACAAGCAATATATATGACTTCTAAATCTTATTCTCCAAAGCACTTTCTCTAATTACCCAGTTGAGAGTTGTACATATGTTCCTGCATCAGATACTTCATTTTCATCAAAGAGATCAGGGTCAATTTTACGGTCAATAAAGCTTTTCATCAAAATCAACTCTTTTTCAACTCTTATCTCTTTCACTGCTCTCTTAGCTAGTTGTCTGAACAGTGGAATTGCACAAGGAATAAAAGCCAGGCCAACCACGGCACATAGCAACAGTGTCAGGAAGTGTTTTCAGGATTGCTGTGGCCACTTGATCAGCTACAAAGTGTATGGACTTAAGCCATCTCCGGTCTGCAATTAACTGCAAGCCGTCCCCGCCCTAGTTAATTGCAGGATAGCTTACCATATAAGCACGGACCTTTCTCCTTGCTAGTTGGGCCTAGATACAGTTTAGGCCTGGATGCAGAGCTGAAAGAAGGGAGGAGAACTCTGCTGGGAAGCACTGACGCCTGCAGCAGAGATAGCAGCGGAGAAGAAGCTGTGTTACTCCCACGTAGCTATCTTGCAGCTGTGTGCTGAGATAGCCGAGAGCCTTTTGAAGTTTCTACCTTCGGCTTGCCTTTTTCTTTTGTTGAAGCACGCAAGCCAACATTTGAACATTTGCTGCTACGATCGGAGGGATACACTGGACAGTTTCCCTGCCAGGAGCTTCAAGCCATGTTTGCTGTTTGGATTGCTTTTTACAGGTGACTTTTACTTTGAAGCCCACGCTGCTACCCTTCTACCACCTCGATGATGTATTGACACCGAAGCTGTTTTATGTCTTGTTAGTTTTTCCCAAGGACTGGTTTTGGTATTGTGGAGAGGAATTTAGGGAGTCGGCCTGGCTTCATTTAACCAAGATAAGACTCTGTTATTAATGTGTTTTTTTAAAGATAGTGTTTTTTTAAAGGTTTTGTAGTAAAGTATATTTTTATACAGGACTCCTCTGCTAGTCTTATTTCAGTCCTAGTGTGTTTGCTTGTGTGCTGGTTCACGATTCGGGGGCAAACCTCCCCCCATCCCAACAAACAGAAATAACATCTGTTTAATCCAACCGGACCCAGGCAACCAAGAGAACCACATTTCTGTAGCTTGTAACTTCTGACCCATTTTGAATGCCTGGTCCTGCAAATCTTTGGCAATTTCTCTGACCACTCCTGACTTATTCATGTACAAACAACAGTCTTCTCCGAAGAATACACACAACCCTCCTTTCTCTGTGGTTAAAAGGTCTATGGCACGCCGAGTTTGCAAAACCACTGCTGCCAAAGAATCTATTTGGTCTTGAACCTTAATCAAGGTCCCTGCAATTTGGTTCAGGCTTTCTTGGAACTCCTCTGACAATTGCTTGAACTGTGTTATGGAGTGTGCCATTCCACCTACACCTGTTCCAACAGCAGTCCCTATCCCCAGGATTGCTAATAGTGGGTCTAAAGTGGATAAAATAATAATGTGAATAAGGTAAATGGGAAATGATGTGAATAAAGTAGGAATTCAAAGTTTCAGGACCAAGAGTGGCACCCTTTTTTGAACATGCCCCATAAGGGGAACAGGGATAGTGTGCTCTCCACTGACAACACCTATTTTGGGGAAAAGATGTACCAGTGTGCATGTTCCAGTCCAGTTTGTAGGTAAACACAAATACGCATTTCTCCCACATAAGAAGAAAACTCCATTTTTCCCTACACACACACACACACACCTATATTCATGGAAAAGGCATGGGCCTGTTGGTTTTTCTCATTAGTCCAGACCCCCAAAGTCCCTGCCACTAGCATGCCAGTCAGAGGCTGCAATGGGATTTCTAGTGTAGGGTCCTTTTACTTTTCTCTGAGAATTGGGCCTTCAAAAAGATAACGGGAACTTGTATTTCCAGGGGGAAATAGGACACATAAGCCTGTGTTGGACCTAATGGAGAGCCAGATTGGAAATCGGGGTGGCTGAAATGGTCTCGGACACTTTTCCTGAGACACATTCCATTCTCCCCATTTTTTAATGGAAACGTGGTGGTATTGAGAAGGTGACCTCCTGCTGAATAAGTGGTGGGCAGAAGGAGAAATACCACAAGTTAGTTTTACATCTATAAGTGTCATTCTAGGGATAAGGTGTATTTCTGATGGACATTGTTCTCCCTTCAGGGATCCTACAGGTATACCTGGTTCCTGATGTCGCTTTACACACAAGGCGGGTGCCCCTATGATTTCCACACCAGTGGCTATAGGGCCAACAACGGGGAGGCGGCTCATCCCTAGCCTTTTGAAGGCATTATTTGGCTACTGCCGTTTTGGTTCTCCATCTAATATCTTTTTCAAGGAATATTGTGGCCCTGGTCCTAACCCAAAGATCTGGCTCAACTGGAACAGCTGTCAGCATTCCAGCACTGACATATGAAAGGAGAGGAGAAGCTTGAACTTTCAGCTACTTAATTCCCTTGAAGATATTGTCTCCTCGGAGATGGGATGGGAGGGGGGACATTCCTGTGTACTGACGGAGATGGGATGGGGAGACTGGCTTGGAAGATGGCCAATGAGACGCAGAGAACTGGGGAACGGAAATGGAGGGCTTGGGGGGCAAAGGCTAGTGCTAACTGTGAAAGAGCCAGGGACAGACCGTTATGCTCAATAAAGAGAAAATTTCCTCAAAGATCAGCCATCTGGAAATTCATTTATTTTGAGATAACATCGAAGCCTGACAACAGCATTGTAAGATGAAGGTCCTGCAGACAAACATAACCAGCATTTTTGACCTAAGGCAGGGTCAGCCTGATTAACTAGGCTTTGACTCAATTCCAGTATTCTTAACATGTAGTTCCCTTTTCTTAATTGTTGCAGGGGCCCATTTTCCCGTTGTTCTACCCCACTTTGTTCTGGTATTGTCAGATGCTTGTCTTTAGGTTTTGGGGTTGGCTTAGGTCCAGGGTACCTACCCCACCTATTGATGATACGTCGTTGGCAGGAGTGGATCCGTTCCAAAGTGTCCACACCTTGAGACCCATTCTTGCCTTGTTCTTTGGGGTTTTCAACTTCCCCAGATCCTTCCTTAAGGGCAAGGGGGGACACTTGGGCATTCTCACAACATTGGGAACTACTGTTCAGGGTGTTATTACTCATTAGGCCCTTTGCCAATAACAGCCAAAGCCACATAAAATTCATAATTGTCTCCTACACAGAATTTATCCAATCACAATTCCCTTAATCTACAAAATCACCACATAAAGAAGAAGGTTAGGGTTATATGTGACTTGGGAAAAGGCAATATTAGTTTTAGGTATCCCACAGAACCACCTCTTATTTGTTAAATACAATATCCACAGTTCTACAGGTGAAACTCAAAAAATTAGAATATCGTGCAAAAGTTCATTTATTTCAGTAATGCAACTTAAAAGGTGAAATTAATATATGAGATAGACTCATTACATTCAAAGCGAGATAGTTCAAGCCTTGATTTGTCATAATTTTGATGATTATGGCTTACAACTCATGAAAACCCCAAATTCACAATCTCAGAAAATTAGAATATTGTGAAAAGGTTCAATGTTCTAGGCTCAAAGTGTCCCACTCTAATCAGCTAATTAAGCCATAACACCTGCAAAGGATTCCTGAGCCTTTAAATGGTCTCTCAGTCTGGTTCAGTAGGAATCACAATCATGGGAAAGACTTCTGACCTGACAGTTGTGTGGAAAACCATCATTGACACCCTCCATAAGGAGGGAAAGCCTCAAAAGGTAATTGCAAAAGAAGTTGGATGTTCTCAAAGTGCTGTATCAAAGCACATTAATAGAAAGTTATGTGGAAGGGAAAAGTGTGGAAGAAAAAGATGCACAAACAGCAGGGATGACCACAGCCTGGAGAGGATTGTCAGGAAAAGGCCATTCAAAAGTGTTGGGGACTTTGACAAGGAGTGGACTGAGGCTGGAGTCAGTGCATCAAGAGCCGCCACACACAGACGGATCCTGGACATGGGCTTCAAATGTCGTATTCCTCTTGTCAAGCTGCTCCTGAACAACAAACAACGTCAGAAGCGTCTTACCTGGGCTAAAGACAAAAAGAACTGGTCTATTGCTCAGTGGTCCAAAGTCCTCTTTTCTGATGAGAGCAACTTTTGCATCTCATTTGGAAACCAAAGACCCAGAGTCTGGAGGAAGAATGGAGAGGCACACACTGAAAGATGCTTGAAGTCCAGTGTGAAGTTTCCACAGTCTGTGTTGATTTGGGGAGCCATGTCATCTGCTGGTGTTGGTCCGCTGTGCTTCATTAAGTCCAGGGTCAACGCAGCCGTCTACCAGGAAATTTTGGAGCACCTCAAGCTTTCTTCTGCAGATGAGCTTTATGGGGATGCTGACTTCATTTTCCAGCAGGACTTGGCACCTGCCTACACTGCCAAAAGTACCAAAACCTGGTTCAATGACCATGGGATTACTGTGCTTGATTGGCCAGCAAATTCACCTGACCTGAACCCCATAGAGAATCTATGGGGCATTGCCAAGAGAAAAATGAGAGACATGAGACCGAACAATGCAGAAGAGATGAAGGCCGCTATTGAAGCATCCTGGTCTTCCATAACACCTCAGCAGTGCCACAGGCTGGTAGCATCCATGCCACGCCGCATTGAAGCAATAATTGATGCAAAAGGGGCCCAAACCAAGTACTGAGTACATATGCATGCTTATACTTTCCAGAGGTCCGATATTGTTCTATGTACAATCCTTGTTTTATTGATTTCATGTAATATTCTAATTTTCTGAGATTGTGAATTTGGGGTTTTCATGAGCTGTAAGCCATAATCATCAAAATTATGACTAATCAAGGCTTGAACTATCTCGCTTTGCATGTAATGAGTCTATCTCATATATTAGTTTCACCTTTTAAGTTGCATAACTGAAACAAATGAACTTTTGCACAATATTCTAATTTTTCGAGTTTCACATGTATGTTAGACCTCCCATTCTCTAACAAGTGTCGGGGTTGTTGTTTTTTTTTTAACTATGGAATGTTGACCTTTTCTCCAATCTTCAGCGTACGTAGAGGGTCAGCTTCCGGTGTGACACCAGTAAGGCCTCTTCTGCCCTGTATGTAGCCTGTCCATTGCCAGTAGGACAGTTATAGGGGGCGCTTCCTCAACCGTACCACTAGAGGTCGGGCCTGGTCCTGGTTTGCCTCCCAATACTCCTCAGCAGCTGGCTTAACCCGTGTCCAGTGAATCCAAGACTTGGATTCCAGTACTTTTACTGCAAGTGGAGAACACATGACCACAGTATACGGGCCCTTCCATCTGGGTTTTAAACTTTCTTCTTCCCAGTGTTTTACCCATACTCTGTCCCCCACCTGGATATTATGACTAAAGGTGGTCAAAAACGGTGGGCTAAGGGACACACAGTATTGTTGGATTTCTTGTATTTGCTTATTTAATTCTCCCACCATTTGATTCACTCATGAGGTTCCTATCTGGCTTAGGTGTCCTATATGATCTTTCAAGATAGCATTGATAATTGGTGGCCTCCCAAACATCATTTCAAAAGGAGATAATTTAATACCCTTTCAAGGAGTACATCTCACAGACCAAAGTGCTAGTGGTAATGCATCTATCCATTTAAGGTGAGTTTCAAGACACACCTTTGTCACCTTTTCTTTGATAGTCCTGTTCAATTTTTCAATGAGGCCAGCACTCTCAGCACTCTCAGGCCTTAGAGCACAATGAAGTCTCCAGCTGGTCCCTAAGGATTTAGCTAGTTTTTGGATTACTTGGTGTATAAACTCAGGACCATTGTCTGATTATATGAATAAAGGAACTCCATATTGGGGCACAATTTCCTTGAGTAGGATTCTAGCCACTTCACATGCCTGTTTTGTCTTGGTGGGAAAACATTCAGGCCAGCCAGTATAATTGCATACCATGACTAGCATTGCCTTATAGAGTCCATGCTTGGGCATGTCTGTAAAATCAGCAACTAATGAATTCATAGGATAATATCCCTTGGGCTGACTTCCAGGTGGCAGTCTAGGTCCTTGCCTTGAATTAACTTGAGCACATGTATTACATCTTTCACTTGCATGAGCACATAGTGAGTGAAGGCGATTGTTGTAAGTTATGTGCTGAAGTGCTTCTGCTAACTCAGTCTTGCCCATATGTGTTGTTGAATAAGAATCTTTTACTACTGGCCAGGCTAAATTGGCAGGCACAAAAATGCTTCCATCTGGGAGTACATACCACTCTTCCTGCTTATGTCCTTTCAAGTCTACAGTTGCCTGGAGTTCCTCTGCTTTAGAATATCTGGGGCTCAGTCCCCTTGGCAATTCCAATGCTACACAATCGGGCTGTGGTGCGGGCCGATTGGAGTCCATTGCACGGAATGAAATGTGCCATCTTTGTAAGCATGTCCACCACCGCGAGGACGGTGGTGAATGTGGTGGATGGTGGCAGGTCCATCAGAAAGTCCATGGAGATGGCTCCCCAGGGTCTCTCTGGTGTTGGCAGTGGCTGGAGAAGTCCAGGAGGTGGGCCTGAAACGGCTTTGGCCTGTCGGCATGTCACACAGGACGTCACGTACGCGTGCACGTCGTGCCGTACCCGAGGACACCAAAATGTCCGCGTCACCAGGTTTAATGTCTTAAAGAACCCGAAATGTCCCGCCGCGGGATTGTCATGGCATTGGTTCATGATGAGGGCTCGGAGCGGACTCGTGGGCACATACAACTGGCCTCGGTGCTTCAGTAAACCCTCCTCCAAAGTCCATGGAGAGGCGGGGCTGACGTCTGCCTTCCGCTGTTGCGACCAGTCATCCTGGTGCTGCGCTTTCTGCACCTGAGCCCACAAGTCCGTTGGTTCCTGGACCGCGGCCAAGGATTCTGCTGGCAACACCGTCCGCGGAGGAAGGGAATCCTTCGGGTAGAAGTACTCCGGCTTGCGGGACAAGGAGTCTGTCCTCAAGTTGTGGCCGCTCGGGATATAAGTCACGTGGAAGGTGAACCGGGCAAAAAACAATGACCACTGGATCTGCCACTGGTTCAACTTCCTGGCGGTCATGAGGTGCTCCAGGTTCCGATGGTCCGTCCGCACCTCCACCTGGTGTTGGGCCCCCTTGAGATGATGCCACCAAGCCTCGAACGCGGCCTTGATAGCCAGCAACTCTTTATCCCAGATGGTATAGTTGCACTTGGAAGGATTGAGTTTCCGGGAGTAATAAGCGCAGGGAAAAAGAGTGCCGCCATCCGCCGGGGCCTGTAACAGCAGCACCCCAATCGCCACATTGGATGCATCCGTCTCGACCACAAACAGTCGATGTGGATTGGGGTGCCTCAGGACAGGTTCCGTGACGAAGGCTTGCTTGAGGACCTCGAAGGCCTGCTGCTGTGGGGGACCCCACTGGAACAGAACCTTCTTCCGAAGGAGTTGGGTCAGCGGCAAGGTCAGGGTGGCGAAGCCCGGGATGAAGGTTCGGTAGTAGTTGGCGAACCCCAGCAGACGTTGGATGTCCTTCACCTGACGAGGGGGTTCCCAACTACGCAAGGCCTCCACCTTGCGCGGGTCCATGGCAATGCCTTCGGGGGAGATGATGTGCCCAAGGAACTCTATGGAAGTCTGGAAGAAGAGACATTTCTCCAACTTCGCATAGAGTTGGTGCTCCCGCAGGCGCTGCAGAACCTGGCGGACATGCTGGATGTGGCTTTCTGGAGACCGGGAATAAATCAAAATATCATCCAGATAAATGACCATGAACCGATCCAACATGTCCTGGAACACATCATTCATCAGATGCTGGAAGACTGCAGGGGTGTTGGTCAACCTGAATGGCATGATGGTATATTCAAAGTGGCCGTATCGGGTGCCAAACGCCGTCTTTCACTCGTCCCCCTCTCGCATCCGCACCAGGTTGTAGGCTCCTCGGAGGTCGAGCTTTGTGAAGATCGAGGCCTCCCGCAACCTCTTCATCAGCTCCAGGATGAGTAACAGGGGGTAGCGATTCCGCACTGTGATAGCATTTAGTCACAGCACAGGCGTAAGTCCCCCATCTTCTTCTTCACAAAGAGGACTGGAGCCGAGAGAGGGGAGGACGAAGGCCAGATGAATCCTCGGGCCAGGTTTTTGTCCAGGAAGTCCCGTAGGGCGGCCAACTCGGGCTCGGACATGGAATACAGGCGGCCCACGGGCAGTGGTGCGTTGGGCAGCAGATCCACTGGGCAGTCGTAGGGTCGATGCGGGGGTAAGAGGTCTGCCTCCTTTTCGCTGAACACATCGGCGAAGGACGTCAGCTCAGGGGGCAAGGAGACAGCAGGGGTGGAGACGTCCTGGCCGGCACAGGTGTGGCAGATGTGGTAGACGCACTGCAGGCTCGGGAAGGAGATGGCGTTCCTCAACCTGGCCACCTGCGGATTGTGGGCCCGAAGCCAGGCCATCCCCAGGACCAGCGGGAAATGCAGGTCTGCTGTCACATAGAATTGGATTGCCTCCTCGTGGGCCCCAATGGCGAGGCGCAAAGGCTGAGTAGCAAACTTAATGGGCTCTGCCACGAGTTTCCGCCCATCGATAGTCTCGACCCTCAACGGAGGGTCCACTGAAACCAAGGGGACTGCAAAATGGGCCACAAAGGCCTGGTCCATAAAGTTCATCATGGCCCCTGAGTCCACCAGCGCATGTGCCTGAAGCCCCTCCGACCGGTTGGCCAACAAAACCTGGGTGTCCAGGATCAGGTGTCAAGGGGGCCCAGAGTCCACATCCGCTAAGTTGGCGGGGCATTGATACGTGACCAGCCTAAGGTTTCCCCTGGGCTGGACCTGCCCCATTTCCTGGCTGGTCCCGCCGAGATTCAGGAACAGGCGTGAGCGCCCCACTACGCTTCCTGGGGGATGAGGCGGCAAAATGTCCAGCCCCTCCGCAATAGAGGCACAACCCCCCTTGCTGTCTCCGCATCTGCTCCTGGGCTGTCAAGCGAGGTTGACCCGCTCCCTGGTCCATTGGCTCCTCCGCAGTTGCCACGAAATGCGGGGTGACCCGGGACACTGTCGGTGCGGGACGTGGGGGTGCAGAAACGGATAGTGGTTCCAGGATGGGCCGGCGGGTCTTTCGCCATTGAAAGCAGGCGTAGATACGCAGGCATTGCGTCATGAGGGTGTCGAGGGTCTGAGGCGCCTCCACCTGAACCAGCTCGTCCTGCAGGTCGTCGGAGAGGCCATCCTGGAAGGCGTATCTTAGCACTGCATCGTTCCAGTCAGAGTTCTGGCCCAGAAGCTGAAGTTCAGCCACATACTCCTGCAGGGGGCGCTTTCCTTGACGAAGGTCCTTGATGTGCCTGGCTGCTGTCTGAGTCTTTAGGGGGTCCTCATACATCACCCTCAGATGTTGCCAGAAGCCCTGATAATCTGACAACAAGGGGCTATCTTGCAGCAACAGGGGCATGGCCCATTGGGCGGCATTGCCAGAGAGGAGGTTAATCATGAATGCCACCCGAGCCCGGTCATCTGGAAAATCCTCCGGCCCCATAGCCATGATGTCAGTGTTCCAGAGCTGACATAGAAGCAATGAGAAAAAAGTGTGACATTTCACCTAGAAAAACCTTTTGGTGAATTCAGTCTCCTGGGAGACACATGGGAGGGGTGACATTCCTGTGAACTGAAGAAACAGATAAGAGGAGAATGATCTGGAAGACAGCCAATGGGGGGCAGAGAATGGGAAAGGAAAGGGAGGGTTTTGGATAGAGGGGCCAGTACTGTCTGCATGGTTGCCAGGCATGGGTGCATTGCTCAATAAAGAGAATATTTCCTAAAGTTTGATGCTTGGAAATCAACTTTATTCTAGAGAATGAAACTGAAATCCTGACAGACAGACAGCACTGTGTTTTTTTTCTCTCTCCGAGCCAACCTGGCTGGCCTCCAGAGCTCCGGTTCTTTGCCAGAAGTCTGGACACAGTGGAGAGAGAGACCGGAAACCATGGCTGAAAGCCAACTCTCCACTGAAAGTTTACTTCAAGAATCTATACTAGAAGCAAACTTGGATGCAAAGGGGCCTCAACCCCCCCCCCTCCAGCAAAGCTGCAAGCCAAGAAGAAGAAAAATGAACCTTTGTGGGTTTTGCCAAAGTCAGCAGAAGTGGAATTCCCTTTTCCAGGCGGGAAAGGTAAGGGACAGCCTCTAAGTGAATTAGCGAGGGTAGATTGGCTGTGGGACTGGCAGCAAGCCAGACAGCAGCAAGCTTCAAAGCAGCCACTCGAAAGCCCCATGGATAAGTTGAAGGAAGAGTTTGACCGTGCTGTCCGACTGGGGGAGGAGCCATCCTGCAGGCCCAAGGAGAGGGGGTGGCCAGCCCAGCCCACTGAACTGAGTCACCATAGACAGGAGCACAGCCCTCCCCCCTCCCACACCAGAAGGAGAGATAGCCCCAGTATGCATCCATGGCTTCCCCCTCCCCCCAGCAAGCACACCAGTCTGCGTAGGACATCACCCCGCCGCCCCCAAATGAGAGATGAGGAAGAATTCCAATGGCATTATTGGCAGGCTCAGAGAGCCCCGCAATGGGAGGAGGGGCACCGAGGGCAGAGCCACCCCGGTTTTTTTTTTTTTTTTTTTTATTGAAAAAGTTTTACAATAAAAAATTTTTCCCCCTTTTTTCACCCCTACCCCTACCCCCACCCCCCCTCCCCTCCCCTCCAGCCTCCCCCCAACCCCAACCCCTCCCTCCCTATCCCACCCCTGACTTCCGCTACACATTTCTTAACAAAAATTTTTAACAACAACAAGAAAAACAAATACTATTATATACTCAATTCTATTCTAAATTGAGAGGAAGAGAAAAGAGAGAAAGAAAAGAATTAAAAAAAGGATGAAAAGAATAAAATGAAGTAATACAAAAAGAAACCCATAAACATGAATATCTGTCTAAAATTAACAATATTGTAATAAAAGAAGGCACCAGAAAAAATAGCCATTATGATATTTAAGCCAATTTAGAAACAGAACGAAAAAAAAAAAAAATAAGATAAAATAAGAAAAAAAACCTTACTAACATTACTAATCCTATACCTTACTTATTAATATTAGATAATGCCAACTAGTTTAATCCAAACTACTCCCCCTAAATCAAGAACACAAAAATCCCCCCTTCAGGGAAAAAAACATGCAATATAATATAATCATGCATATATTGTTATAATTTTCCATAACTCGAATTACAGTCTTCTCTTCTTCCTGATTGAAGTTAATTCTTCTTTCTTCACCTATATCCAATTACGATACTCTTCATCTTCTGTCTACCCCCATCAGTAGAACAAAACATTCCATATAAACCCCCCGTGTGACTTTATATGAGTAACATCCAACCAAGAGAATGTTTATATGGATTTGGATTTATGGATTATAAAGTCTTCATCCTGATTTGGAGTTTCCTTTTTTTTTATTCTGAATTGGATTTAACATCTTGAGCAAGTTTAACAGAGGGCTGCAATGGTAGCAGCGTTCTGTGATTATCCGATCATAGGTTTTTTTTGGAACTTGCAGTGTTCTGTGATTATCCTATCATAGTTTTTTTTGGAACTTATAATCTAAGAGCAAGGAATGGAAATGAAAATATCTTACAACCAGAAGGAGTGTATAATAAAGGGTGGCAGGATTTGAAACAGTTGTTATAAGAACATCTGGGAATGCAGCTGCTAGGACTTTTTTTTCTTTTTGATTTTTTTGTCATTAAGGCTTGGCGGAGCTGCATTGGGGTTTTTTTTTTATGCTGTAATAGAATACGCTAGTTTGAATGTTTCTACCTGGAGGAGTGAATATCTTCGTGGTTGGACGTTATCTATATAGTAGCAGTGTTTTGTGATTACCCTATCATGGTTTTTTCTTGGAAATTATTATCTAAGAGGAAAGAATGGAAATGAAAACGTCTTACAACCAAGAGTGGATAACAAAGGGTGGCAGGATTTGAAACAGTTTTTATAAGAACATCTGGATGCAGTCTCAAGGATTTCTATTTCCCTTTTTTTTTCTTATTCTTTTGTTAAGGCTTGGTGGAGCTGCATTGAGTCTTTTTTTGCTGAAATAGATCACGTTAGTTTGAATGATTCTACCTACAGGAGTGAACATTCTCTTGGTTGGATGTTACTCGAGCCACCCCGGTTTAGAGGGAAATTTGAAGGGGATCCAAACCAGCTAGCACAATTCCTCGACACAGCTGAGATTTACATCGAGCGCTATGCATACCTTTACCCTTTCCCCAGGGCCCTAGTCAGTGCCATCGCAGAAGGCCTGGAGGGAGAAGCAAGGAGCTGGTCAGCGGCCCTGTACAAAAACAGGGCCCCCCAAATGTAAGATGCAGATGGCTTCATACAACTGCTGCAAGCCCATTTCGAAGAAACAGGAGAGGACCCCTATGTAGAAGACAAACTCAGAAACCTAATGCAGAGGGGGAAGCCCATCCAAGAGCATATCCGTGAGTTCAGGAGAGTTGTTGGGACTTTACCTCCTTTGCCGGAACGACTGCTAGTATACTTCTTTAGAACAAGCTTAGATAAGCAAATCGCCCAAGTGACCGCTTATCGAGATATCCTGAACTGACTTACTGACTGGTTCCGGATAGCGACACAAGTCGAGAGAGGGCTACAGTCCAACAACATGCTAAAGCAACCACAGGCAAAGGAGAAAGCCCAGCTGGACCAGGAACCGTCTACCAGACGAGGAACTACAGCACCAAGGACCACCCAGAGACCACCCACCCCCCAGAGTCTGCTGAGATGCTACAGATGTAGAGGAGTTGGCCATTTGGCAGCAGCGTGTGGAACCCTGGGACCGAGACCAGAGCCAACGGGCAAGACACGGCCGGAACGAGGACCCAGGCGCGCCACCAACGCACCACGAAGACTCCCCCCTGGTACGGAAGTCTTCGCCCACTTGACCGAAGCAAGGGAGAACCCAGATGATGCGAATCAGCCACCCAAAACGTATGACAGCGATGACGATGGAGAAGATGACCCAATGGTGAGTGGACCCATCCACCCTTTTCTCTTCCCCGTACGCCTAACGGCCCCAAAAACAGGGACCCAAGGGATTTTCCAAGCCCTAATAGATTCAGACTGCACGAGGTACCTGATCAGTCTACCCACGGTCCAAAAACTGGGAATACGAGCAAAAAAGCTCAGCCACCCCATCCACTTTGAGCAAGTTGGTGGATCCCTAGTGGGGGGGGGGGCGCGCCACACACTTTACCGAGCCAGTGAAACTGGAGCTAGCAGATCACTGGGAGATGATTCGTTTTATAATAGCCCCCAAGATGACTAACCCAGTTATACTGGGACTCTCCTGGCTGGACAAGTGGGGCCCAACTATCTGGTGGCAGGAGGGGTCCCGCAGACTGAGAATAGCAAGGGGGCCTCGCCCCCTGCCACCCCAACCAGAGAGGATGCCTCCCACGCAGAGGCTCCAACCCCTCCTGCCAGAGGGACAAAAAACGCCCCCAACCCAAGTGCCCCTGATCAAGAGTACAGCTAAACAACTGGCGGCCGCATCCAACAGCTCCCATGACACAAAACAGATCCCAAAAGAATATCAAGACCTTGCAGAAGTATTTAGCGAGACCGAGTGTGATGTTCTACCACCCCAACGCGAGACTGATTGCGCCACTGAAATCATCCCTGGGGCGAAACTACCTAAACCTAAGTTGTATGCCATGACGCCCCGGGAAATGCAAGAAATGCAAAAATACATAGACAAAAACCTACAAAGGGGCTTCATTGAGCCAGCCAAACCCCGGATAGCAGCACCAGTCTTTTTCAGAGAGAAGAAAGACGGCTCCATGCGTCTAGTGGTTGACTTCTGAGGTATCAACAGAGTCTGCGTATGCAATTTATATCCCCTTCCCCTCATGAAAGACATCCTAGCCCACCTGGCCAAAGGAAAGGTTTTCACCAAACTAGACCTCCATGAAGCCTACTACCGGATACGCATCAGGGAAGGAGACGAGTGGAAGACAGCATTCAACTGCCCCCTAGGAAGCTTCCAATTTAAGGTGATGCCTTTTGGACTACAGGTGGCGCCGGTGGTATTCATGCAACTTATAAATGAGGTGATTCACGACCACCTTTATAAGGGGGTCCTCGTCTACCTGGATGACATTCTCATTTACACGGAAACTGTAGACGAACACATACCCCTCGTCCGCCAAGTGCTCGAGAAACTGCTGAAAGTGAACCTCTATGTCAAACTATCGAAATGCGAGTTCCACCAGTCATGGCTAGACTACTTGGGCTACTGAGTGTCCAACGAGGGGATAGAAATGGACCCAGCCAAAGTACAATCAATCCTACACTGGCGACCCCCTCGCACCCGAAGACAACTGCAAAGATTCCTGGGGTTCGCAAACTTCTACAGGCAATTCATCCCCTCCTTTGCAAGAACTGCCAAACCTCTGATGGACCTCCTAAAAACAGGGAGTCCGGCAACAAAACCCCACCCAGGACAACCTCTACAGTGGGACCCGGCCTGCCAACACACGTTTGAGACACTAAAGGAAATGTTTGCAAAAGAACCGGTCTTAAAGCACACCAACCCCAAACAACCCTTCATCATCCAAGCAGATGCCAGCGACGTGGCAGTGGGGGTGGTCCTACTCCAAAAAAACAGCCAGGGGGACTTACAACCCTGTGCCTACACATCCCGCAAACTCACTGACACAGAGAGACGCTGGGCAGCGTGGGAAAAGGAAGCATTCACAGTGAGGTGGGCGCTGTTAACCTGGCGACATCTGCTAGAAGGAGGCCAAACACCGTTCAAAGTTTGGACTGACCATAAAAACTTGGAGGCCCTCAAAACTCCAAGGAAGTTATCAACCAGGCAGGTCCGGTGGGCCCAATACTTCAATCGTTTCAACTTCGAGCTGAAGCACATCTCAGGGGGGAAAAACTTTCTGGCCGACGCCCTCTCCCGAATGCCCCAATACAACAGTGAACGGGAGCAGGTGGTGAATGCCATCATCCACTCTGCCCAAGGAGCGGGCCAGGTAACCACCAGATGGCAGCATCATGATCAGCAGGGCCAGCCAGCGAGTGACCTGACGAAAAAGGTCAAGGCAGAAACGTTGGCGGACCCCTGGTTCCGAGACAATCAACATCTCTTGACAAAAAGGGATGACCTAGCCTGGAAAGGGACAAAACTTTACGTCCCAGAGATGCTACGCACCCTGGTCCTCAAGAGGAGCCACAACGTTAAACCAGCGGGACATTTTGGGTTCCTAAAGACTCTGCATTTAGCCCGGAGACAGTTTTGGTGGCCCCACATGAGGAAAGACGTAGACAGTTATGTAAAAAGTTGTACCGTCTGTGCCACGATGAAAACCCAACCAGGGAGACCCCCCGGACTGCTGCAGCCAGTAGCTGAACTGTCAAGGCCATGGGAGGAGATTGCTATGGACTTCATAGTCGAGCTGCCGAGAAGCGGTGGAAACATGGTGATCTGGACTGTAATAGACTTATTCTCCAAACAGGCACACTTCATATCCTGCAGTGGATTACCTTCATCCTGCCAATTGGCCAAACTGTTCATGAAACACATATACCGCCTGCACTGAGTACCCAGAAGAATCATCTCCGATCGGGGTGTCCAATTTACAGCGAAGTTCTGGAGGGAATTCCTTCGATCTATACGATCATCCCAACGCCTCAGCTCAGCGTTTCACCCGAGCACCAATGGGGGGGGCGGAGAGATTGAATGCCATGATAGAGCAGTACCTGAGGTGCTACGTTGACTACCAACAATCGAACTGGGCGGACCTCTTATCTTTTGCAGAGGTTGCATATAACAATGCTGTTCACAGTAGCACAGGACTAACCCCATTTAAGATAGTGAGCGGCGTGGATTTCGTCCCCATGCCCGACTACCCAAGGGAACCTCCTTCTTCAGTTAATTTGACCGATTGGATGGCAATGCTGAGAGAATCTTGGGAGAATGTCAAGAAAGCGTTAGACAAGGCGGTGCGGGCTTATAAGAAACAAGCAGATAAGCACCGAGCCCCCCAAAAGCCGTTCCGAGTAGGGGAGCAGGTCTACCTCTCCACCAAGTATTTAAAACTTAGACTCCCGACTAGGAAACTCGGCCCGAAATTTATAGGTCCTTTTCCTATAGTTAAGACAATAAACCCGGTTACAGTACAATTGCAATTGCCCGGGTTGCTAGGAAAGATACACCCGGTTTTTCACAGCAGCCTCCTGAAGCATGTGGTGGGGTCAAATTTAAGGCCAGTACCTCGTGACCCTCCCAGGACCCTTGATCGTCAGAGGCCAGACTCAGTATGAAGTGCAGAAAATTCTTTTTTTTTATTGAAAAAGTTTTACAATACAATTTTTTTTTCATTTTTTTCTATCTCCATAATCCAAATTTCAATCTTCTCTTCATCTTGATTGAAGTTAAATATACTTTCTCCAACATAAATCCAATTGCAATAAGCTTCGTCTTCCAGCTGCCCCCATCAGCAAAATAAAGCATCTCTCCACACAAACCCCCCGAGTGACTTTATATAAATAATATCCAACCACGAAGGTATTCACTCCTCTAGGTAGAATCATTCAAACTAGCATATACTGTACCACCTAAAAGAAAAAAAAAACCCAATGCAGCTCCTCCTAAGATTCAAACCTTGAAGAAAAAAAAAACTAGAAACCGCATTCCCAGATGTTCCTTTAAAGCTCTTTCAAATCCTGTTGCCCTTTGCAATTCATTCCTTTGGATTGTGAGATGTTTTCATTTTCATTCTCTTCTCCTAGATGATGAATTCCCCAAAAAAACCTATAATAGGGTAACCACAGATCGCTGCTACTATTGCAGCAATCTGTTGACCTTTCTCAGGATGTTAAGTCCAATTCAGGATAAACTTTGTAGTAAATTTTTTATAATCCATTTTAATATATAAGTCTAATATCAGTCCGACTCAGGATGAACTTTTAAAAAATTGTTATACATCTCCAAAGTTTTAACAGCTATCTACAATAGCTCAAATCCTCAAAATAAACTTCGTAGAAAATTTTTATAATCCATTTTAATATGTAAGTCAAATATAAATCCAACTCAGTATAAACTTTAAAAAATTTATAACCTATTTCCAAATCTTTCAATGCTTTCTGTTGTAATTTCAAACAGTTCACGATACTCCTTAAATTTATCAACAGTGGTTTCCAGTCAAGTTTCCTCATTAACTTCTAGTTCCTGTTGATTAGCATCACCCCCCCATTTCTTGAGGAGCGCTGGGCCTCTGCTGCTGCTCATCTCGAATTGTAATTTTATTTTTAAAATCTTGCTCCAGCAGTTCAAGGTCCGGTACTCCCCCTCTAGGGTCACTGGGATGCTCAATTTTCTCGTCTGAAAAATCCATAATAGAATCCTCTGGACAACCACCTAGTGCTCCTTTTTCTTTTAACACACTTTGAATTTCTTCCTTCTGTTTGCATTTTGTAGACTCTCTTTCTTGTTTTTTATTCTTAACATGTTCCGGGGCTCCCTTAAAAATATTTTTGTAAAAATATTCCGCTTTTTCAATAGTATTCAAACAATGTCTCACGCCATGGTATCTAAAAATTATACCAACTGGTAGGTCCCATCTAAATGGGATATTGCTTCTCTTCAATTCCTTGACCAGAAAACCAAAGTCTTTTCTGTCCTTTAAAACCTTCGGTGGCAGCTCTTTAAAAATACTAATTTGTATACCTTCTACCTGCACTCTGGCAGAGTAAGATTTTTGTAAAATATCATCTCTCAATCCTCTATCAGTAAAATAGACAACAACATCTCTAGGCAGATTCCTTTGTTTAGCTACACGTGAGTTGACTCTGTAGACTTTCTCTATACAACCAAGAAGTAGCTCATCTTCTAACTTTAATAATTCCGCAAAGGCCTTTGCACAAATTAGTCTTAAATTTTCTCTCTTGTTTTCTCTTATGCCTCTTAATCTAATTGCTGATTCCATAGCTTTAATTTGAAGCATAATGACATCATTCTCTATGTTCTGATTTTTAGCCTCAGCTTCCACCAATTTTTCTTGTATTTCTTGCATCTGAGAGTCAAACTTAGTGCTGATTTCAGTCACTTTCTTCCCCATTTCCACCACTGCACTTGAAAGATCCGAAACTACTTTGGTGATAGTTTGACTTAATTGATCATATTTCCCAGAAACCAACTCCTCAAGATTCTTCTGTGAACTTTTTATCTTCTCAACAACACTCACTAGAGACCTTGTTATAAAATCTTTTAAATCCTCCTCTGCAGATCCCTGCAGATGAGTCATTTCTGCTTTATCCTTCAACTGACTCATGGGGGAGCCCCCCCTTCCTTTAGGTTTAGGAGTCATACTTCTGACTTATTATTTACTTTTCAAAAAGACCAAAGAAATTCTTCTTACTTCAGTAAAAAAAACAGGAAAAATCTGTTTAAATGAGTCTTTGTTTCTTTATTTCTTTTCACTATCAGAATATTTCTTTTAAAATCTCTCGGCAGTAAGCTCTGCTTTCACTTTCCACTCTCAATTTTTCTTCAGACAGAGCTGGTCGCCATCTTAAGAACACTTTCACTATTCATTCTCTCTTTCCTTTTTCTTTCCCTCCTCCTCCAGAAAATCAATAAAAAAAACCATACTTGCATTGTTCTTTTCTGAAGACTCCTTATTCAGCTTGTTTAGGTTGTCAATCAGTCGTGGTGTTGCTCACGACGTCTGGCTCCGCTAATTAGCGGAGATCCCTCTCGGCACGGAGCTTATCTGGGGGTGGATAGGGAGCCATCACCCTGAGCCTTCCCCAGGACAGGAAAAAAAATCCTGGGGCGATTCAGGGGGCTCAACCTCACCCCCAGAAGCTCTCCCCGCTCTTTCAATTAAAGAGCAGGTTTTTCGAGCCGCCTGCCTGCTGTGAGGAGGCTCTTTACGCGCCGGGAGGCCGGCGGTCATGAAGAGACCGCCGACAACGACGGAGGCGCCACCGGAAGATCGAAGTGCAGAAAATTCTTGATTCGAGGTGGCATAGAGGGCGCCTCCAATACTTAGTTAAGTGGAAGGGTTACCCTTTGTCAGAAGCTTCCTGGGTGAAGAGCATCAACATCCAAGCTGACCGGCTCATAGCTAAGTTCCATGCAGATCACCCAGGCAAGGCGGGAGGGGGTGGAACACTCCCTCGGATGGGGTGACAGCACTAATCCTGTTGTTTCTCTTGCACAGGCCTTGCTGAGAGAATGAAGGGAGAGGGGCTGGATGTCAGTGTTCCAGAGCTGACATAGAAGCAATGAGAAAAAAAGTTTGACATTTCACCTAGAAAAGCCTTTCGGTGAATTCAGTCTCCTGGGAGACACATGGGAGGGGTGACATTCCTGTGAGCTGAAGAGACAGACAAGAGGAGAATGATCTGGAAGACAGCCAATGGGGGGCAGAGAATGGGAAAGGAAAGGGAGGGTTTTGGATAGAGGGGCCAGTACTGTCTGCATGGTTGCCAGGCACGGGTGCATTGCTCAATAAAGAGAATATTTCCTAAAGTTTGATGCTTGGAAATCAACTTTATTCTAGAGAATGAAACCGAAATCCTGACACATGAACAGTTGGCATTGTCCCATGAAGGCCGGGAACATCTCCTGCTGCCCGGAGAACTTATCTGGCACATTGATAGGGCTTTTCCTATGGGGAGGAGGAGGAGGTGGTGGGACAGCTGCAAGAGCATTCCCCAAAGCCAGTTGCACAGTTAACTGGCTGACTTGTTGCTGCAGGAGCTGATTATCATCTTGCAGCTGTTGTATTATTTGCTGCAGCTGTGGGTCCAGCTTGCTTAGAGATGGGTTAACGTTTGGGGTGACGAGCAAGATGTTCTGTCCCCGTCTCACACACGCAACCCCACAGACAGGCAAGAGTTAATAAGCCAATGCACGAAAGAGTCTTTGATGACAAAGTTGGCAGCAACCCAGTGTCTGGCTGCCAATAATCTTTTTACTCACAAAAACAAAGAAATTATTCCGAACGCAGTCCGATAAGTCAGGCAAAGTTCCAACAACACATAGAAGATGAGTTACTTCCAGTTTTTTGCTCGTCACAGAACTAAGCCGGCCACCACACCCTCTTTTATACCCTGTGGGGTGTGGTCCAGTGACTCAGCCTAATCCCTGGCATGCCTCTTCCTCTGCTGCGCGTACTTATCTCTGCGACGCTGTCGAGGGTCCAGCCAAGACTCATCATCCTCATTACTGTCCACCTGTGGCTGCGTGGACGTGCTTGGCCCTGGGCCTATCTCTTGGCCTTCAGTGTCCTCCGGAGGCATTGCCAGAGAGGAGGGTCCTGGAGAGGGAGGCCTTGCCAATTCCTCCCCCTCACTTTCGGAGTCCTCTCCTGCCAATAACACAGGCTCAGGTCACGGAGCCACAACAGGTGTCTCCTTCTGTTCTTCATGCTCTACTGCCTTTTGGACTTGGCCAGTAGGTGTCTCCCTCTGCCTTCCATGTTCTATTGCTTTTTGGTTTTGGCTATTATCATTGACAGTTGTTTGTTTTCCTTGCAGAAAAAGGGGGGCATATAGAGGGGGGTTGTCCTCTTCATAGGGTGCAGTCTTTAAGATAGGTTTCCTTTCAGGGTCACTCTTCCTGACCTGACATTTGGGATTTCCTCTCACTCGAGCCATGCAGACTCGCATGACTTCCACTTTGCATTTACGAAGGCAGTCAGGGTTCTGTTTCACTACTAATTGCTACTGGTCAATATATTGGTACTGGTCTGGGTGGCCACTTTCTGGGTCTGTTACAATCTTATGTACTTTTGAAATGATGTCTGGGTTAAAGCTGCCCTCAGGCTTCCAGTTTACATTAAATGCTGGCCAATCATTTTCACAGAATTTCTTTAAGTCATCTGGATTGGCCTTGGGGTCTCCATAATCTCCACTAAAACCTTTCTTAAAATTCTTCAACATACATTGTAGAGGTGTTCGTGGAACACTCTTTTCCACCCATTTTCTAAACACTGCCACTGACCCAAGGTGCTGGAAGTTCCCACGGTCACCAATAGGAACTGCAATGGCTTAACCACCCTCACAATTCTAGAGTCTCTTAGGATACGCCAGTTCCATTAGGAAGGGACGTTCCCAGACCCAGGGAGGTGATCAAGCTCCCTTTTCTACTCTCAAGGAGTAGGTCTTACAATTCTCACAATACTTGCCTGCAGGCGTCTTCTTTTCCTTTGCCGGCTTTATTACTTAGTTTCTCTAGATTTCGTGCGGTTCTTGGACCGGTGGAGGCCAATGGGTGTCCAGAGGGTCATCTGCTTCCTTCCAGAGAAAAAACCTCAGCGGTGCCTGAAGTGTGGGCAAGACAGTCCCCCATCCACCAGGTGCTCCGTTCCGTCCGTGGAGAAAGATTGCTTTCAACTCCTCGCTGGCTCACCAAATGTCGCAGAAAATAAAGGAGATGGACTTCGAAATCGAGAGAAACTTTATTTTTGGCCAAAAATAGGTTCAGACAGATAGAAATTATGTTTGTCTCTGAACATTGTATTGATCCAGACATGCATTATTATAGTTAAAAAACAGGAAGTATCTAAGAACTGCCTCTTTAGCTAGCCCCCTCCTCCCTTATTGCTTAGGCAGGAAGCTGGGTAGCTCTCCAACGGTCTCTTTGCCTGCGGTTTGACTTCTTGAACTTTGCAAAGGTTGGATAGTGAGTAACCCTGCAGTTTGACTTTTTGAACCCAGCATTTGTCTCTTATTTACTAGTTAAAGGGGTCCTTCAGAGATCATTCAGGCTGACCCCGTATTATTTCACTCTTATATTCAATTTCACTTTACGTTCTGCCTTAGCGGGAGGCTCCGCCCACTGCCCCAGATGTTGTCATCAGCCATCTGCGCACGCACAGAAGCTTCCCGTTGCGAACCGGTAGTAAAGGTAAGTAGAACCCACCCCTGGTTTACACACGTCTCCCCTTCTGAATAGGATTTCTTCAGCCTTCCTGTGGGCTGGGACTACAACTCCCAGAATCCTCAGGGCATTTGGAAATGGGACGGGTTGAATTTCAAAATATCTGAAGGGCAGTGTAGGAAGTTACCACCTACCCATCTCCTAGAAGAATGGAATATTCTGGGAAATATTAAAAAGGCAGAATATTATACCTCCCTGGATGATAAAAGGAGAAACATGATCTTGGAAAGCAGCCCCCACCTTTGTTAATAGCCTCAGAAAGACTGGGCCATCTTATCTACAACACAAAAGGTCTTCAGCTCCAGGATGATGGGATTATCCTTCAGGGCAAAGCCATTCAGCCACAATAGGAAATTGCCCTTCATTACATCACCCAGCAAGAGTCAACCAAGCCTGGGACTCAAGGCAACCTACAAAGTTACCCCTGCATAGCCCCATGGGAGTCTGACTGCAACCAATAGGATAAGCTCAAATTCAAAGCCCAAGAGAAGGTATAAATCTCTCTCTATCTCTCTCACCCATGTGTTCACTTTACTCAGGACCTCAAACCATGTGGTCCTGTCCACCATTAAACCATCCTTCCAAACAGCCTCCATGTTTCCAGTGTCTTTCTCCCCATTTGGAACTGAACCCATATGGACATTTCGTCCAACAATTTGGCACCCCAGATGGTACTCCAAGCTAACCTGACCTGGCCCAGGTAAGCCTCCTTCGCTGGCACAGAATCATTGAGTCTGTGGGTAAGTTTTCCTGGACCTTGGCCATTTGGAACAAAGGTATTAAAGGGGGTTTGAGTTTTGAGCTCAAAGGCTGCTTGGAAAGAAGGTGAGTACCTCTAAATGTTAACTTTAAAAGCCCAAGAGTTGAAAGAGAATATGTGTCTATGTGTGTGAATGCACGTGAGAAAAAAAATCCCTTCTCTGCCATAGCTGGATCTTGCTTCCTCTGTGCATTTCCCAACCACAGAAAAACCAACAGTCTGGAGAGCATGGGGGATTTGCCAAAGTGCAGGACCTTCTGTTAAGAAAGAGAGAGAGAGTGTGTGGGAAAGGGTTGAAAGGCAAGTGAGAGGTTCACTCTTGGGTGAGTGGCTGCGCATCACTGAGCAGACCCCTATTCTGGAAAGCAGGTACCCATACTCTGAGTAATTTCGGTGGACAGTGTACTCCCAGGCCATTTGCCTGAAAAACTGAGGGGTTGACCACAGGTTAGAAGGTATCTTCACCTGTTGGGGGTGGTGTATTCCACGGTTGCGAGGGACCCAAGCAAAAGAAAAGAGAGTGGAGCCTTGGAGTCTTGTTGCAGACAGTGGGAAGAGCAGACCAGGAAATGGGAAGCTCAGAGTCTAGGATCCCACTGAAATCTCCCCAAGGGTGACTGATGGAGGTCTGGGTTCAGGACAAATTGCCTGTCCAGGCAAGAATGAGGAAGACACGCATGTGCAAGCTATGTGAGAAATGGACTCTGCTCAGGGATGAAGCAAGAAAAACCAATTTGGCTAAATAAAGATACTTAAAAGAAAAGGGAAATATATAAATAGGAATGTTGGGTTTTTTTTGTTGTTGTTTATTTGTTTCTCTCTCTTCCACCATCTTCCATGCAACCACGTGATATGTTTGTTAAGATTTGTCCCTTCCCTAATTTAACTGAGATTTATGGTGGGAATGACCTGTGTGTGTGTGTGTGTGTTCTGTTTTCCTCTTTTTTCCTCATTCTTTGTGTGTGTGTGTATGTCTAAGTCTTTATGTGCCCTCGAGGTAAATGTAACTGTTAAATCTATCTGATCCCTAGAGACGAGAATTTTAAATTGTTAGGGGGAGAAAAAGTTGAAGCAATGAGAGGAGGAGAAAAAAAAGAGAGAGAACCTTTGTCCTGTGTTTGTATGGCCAACAAGAACAGAGTAAAGAGAACTTTTCATTTTTTTCTCCTTCCCTCTCTGTACGTTTTAAGTTAATTTACAGGAAAAAAATCATTCTTGCATTTACTGTGTGTTTAAATGATTTTATCTGTCCATCCTTTTTCTGAAGCATGCAAATCCAGCTTCTTTTTTTTTCTCTCCTCTGTGATGTCTCCATTTTGTTATAACTGGTCTATGTGTTTAATAACTGCAGTACTGATTTTTTTTCTTCTTCAAACCCTGCCTGCCCATACCCACCCTCACTCTATCTCTCCATTTCTTATTCTCCTACAGTGCCTTTCCTCACCCACAAAGGGGGGGGGGAGGGGACCCTGTTCTCATGTCTTTTAGCCTTGCACAGATGACTCTGCAACCTGTAGAAGCAGATCACACTGATCCAGATGCTGCCTCCAGAGGAGGTGTTCCATCCATTTGAGCCAGAAATTGGGTTTGGGACCAGTCATCCACCTGAAAGTCATCACAGCAACCAGAGTGGAGCAGACCTTCCCAAGCCTGACTGACCACCCTTATCACCAAGCCAAGCCTAATGCCACCCAGCAGACATGAAAGAAAGGATCCTGAGATGGACAAGTAAAGACTAAAAGACTCTTTTCAATCCCCAGAAGACAGCTGGAAAAGCTATGGGGGAGGGTGGATATTTATTGTAAGGTTTTTGTGTCTCATTTATGTTGTAATCAGTTAAATGGATTCTTGGAGGGATTGTATTTGGGAGTGGTTGCCACAGCAAGTTCTGAACACCTTGAATTTCTGTCTAGTGGGAGGGAAATTTGTCCAGCATGTTTGTATTGCCTGTATTCTAGAAGTAGCTGCATAAACACACATGCACACAGAGACACACCATTCAGAATTAGACTGAAACTACCCCCTTCACCTACCTCCTAACAAATCTCCTTTTTGCTCTGTGGCACTAAGGCCCAAGCAGTCATATCTCCCTTTTAATTCCATGGGGGAGGGACATTCCCCTCAGGCAATTCCCTCACTTGAAGAGATAGCAGAAAAGAGATCTTCAAAACCCAAGCCCCAATTGTGACTCACAAATGATGCTGCCCAGTTGCCCAGTAAAGCAGGATATGTTGCACTGGTGGTCTCATGAGTAGGAGTCCCAGGGCTCATTGTGTGTAATTTTAAAAATACTAAAAAGCCTGGATTGCACACTGGCTAACCTCAATTTGGACTCACAAATCCTGGATGCACTGAAGTAAGCTAAGGCAGGTTCAGTAACCAATCCTTGGAAATGGGCAGCCTGTAATTTAAAGGAAAACCATGGCTGTGAAGAATTTTGGGACTTGTGCTTGCTTGAATCCTAACTGTAAGATCACAGAAAGTGACATGAAACCTGAAAATAATTGGCATAGAAAAATGGATACTGTAAATTTCTTTCCAGAACTTTTGCCCTGGCTGCTAGACCTTCATGGTTGAACCCTCTCCTTTTGGGAGCCACTGAAGGAATCCTTTTCTGCTGCCCCTATCAATGCCTTCCCGTTTCCGTCAGAAAAATTTAAATCACCCATCAAGTCTCCCTGATCTGATCAATTTTTAATCTTCTGCCAATAACATGTGTGTTCCACCCACATATTTTGGCAAAAAGAGGGGATTGTAGGAAGTTAGCACCCACCCCTCTCCTAGAAGAATGAAATATTCTAGGAAATATTAAAAAGGCAGAATATTATACCTCCCTGGATGCAAGAATAAAACTTTTCCTGTAAATGAACTTAAAACATTCCCTCATAACCTTGGGCTGTTCTTAAAGGTACAGAGAGGGAATGGGAAAAAAGTGAACACAGTTCTCTTCACACTGTTCTGCTGGCCAGGCAAATCCAGGGTAAAGGTACAGGTGAAACTCGAAAAATTAGAATATCATGCAAAAGTTCATTTATTTCAGTAATGCAACTTAAAAGGTGAAACTAATGTATGAGATAGACTCATTACATGCAAAGCGAGATAGTTCAAGCCTTGATTTGTCATAATTTTGATGATTATGGCTTACAGCTCATGAAAACCCCAAATTCACAATCTCAGAAAATTAGAATATTGTGAAAAGGTTCAATATTCTAGGCTCAAAGTGTCCCACTCTAATCAGCTAATTAAGCCATAACACCTGCAAAGGGTTCCTGAGCCTTTCAATGGTCTCTCAGTATGGTTCAGTAGGAATCACAATCACGGGAAAGACTGCTGACCTGACAGTTGTGCAGAAAACCATCATTGACACCCTCCAGAAGGAGGGAAAGCCTCAAAAGGTAATTGCAAAAGAAGTTGGATGTTCCCAAAGTGCTGTATCAAAGCACATTAATAGAAAGTTACGTGGAAGGGGGGACTTCTGGCGGAGGCGCAGGTCGTGGCGGCACGACAAAGGAGAGCTCCGTTTTCTCATGGTGATTTTCTGTGTTTTGGTGCCCATAAAGGGGGCGATCGGTCCGGGTGAGGACCGGGAGAAGGAGGGCGACTTCGGAGGTCCGGTGTGGAGAGGTGCGATCTTCCATCGGACCAAGGAGAG
Source organism: Coluber constrictor foxii (assembly GCA_038048745.1). Classification (NCBI taxonomy): domain Eukaryota; kingdom Metazoa; phylum Chordata; class Lepidosauria; order Squamata; family Colubridae; genus Coluber; species Coluber constrictor. Next base: position 28,632,093 of record CM075966.1, on the reverse strand, counting down.
CCCTTATTTCAGACATAGAAGAAGGAAGCTGATTCGGCGGATCCAGAGACCTGACATCCCGAGTGTATAAGACCAGGAAGGCAAGGAAGTGAGAGCGGTGAAATTCGGCGGCGAGAGCAGAGATCGAGTGTTACAAAGTGTTTTTTAACATCGAGGGACCAACAAAAGAGGACAGGATTTAAAGTCCAGAAGCGCAGTGGAAAGAAGTGGTGCAACGAGAGAGAAAGCGGCAAAGACCAAGACCGGCCAGAGTGATTCAGCGAATTCGGACTCTTACGATCGGTGACAGTAAGTTCAAAGCTCTCTCCCCTTTGTGGGAAGAGGAAATAATATAGGACAGAGGGTCGGATTGATTAAGTGAGAACGGAGAACTGCGCTGAAGGAGAAGATTATCGGGGCAAAACAAAGTGAAAAGTGACAGATAAGAAGAAACAGATTGTCATTGTGACTGTGCCAGCCATCTTGGACTATTGGAAAATATAAGGACGAAAGAAGAGCTCCTTTTAAAACTTTGAAAGTTTTAACTTTGAAAATCTAAAAGGATACAAGGAGTGATTTTGAGTAAGTTAGGACTGGATAGCGACACTTGAAACTAGTGATTGGATTTATTGACAACAATTTACTGTTTGAAATATAGACAATTGAACTATCTGGAATAATTCCACAAGTGCAATAAATTATAATTCTATATTTTATTCTTAGATAACTATATAATTTGCATACGTTAAAAACTTTATAAATTTATATATAGCCTTAATAGATTAATTATAGATGATTAACAGTATTAATCTTTACCAATGAATTGATTATTGACTAGATTGTATTGCTCTCTTGTTCTCCTTCCCTTTTATTTTTCCCTTTCCCTTTAGTTATTGGTTAAAGGATTAAGTAGGTTTCGTTATAATTTTAGTAGTTTTGAAGTAACTAATTATTAGGACTATCTGACTAGATTTATACTAAAGTCTATATTCTTATATTTATATTTATATCTTATACATATAATATACTTATACTTTAAAACTATAAATCTTAGAGTTAAATAAGAACGATAAATGATTACAAATTAGTTTTAATTACAGGAGATTGGAGTAGAAACCGATATTTATATATAGTAATAACATATAACAATATTGGATGCTGACTTGGGAAAGAATAGACAATATATTAGAAAACAACACAAAATTTTGAAAGAGATGACATCAGCTATAACAACGACAGGGAAAACTGGGAAAAATATTATTTCATTAGCAAGTGGAACGACGGCTTCCCCAATAGCACAAAAAACTCTAGATACTTTGTTTCCAATAGAAAAACAAACTCCTACGATGACAATGCAGGTTGTACAGACAACTCTAGTATCTATACAGGAAACAATATTAAAAATGCAGGAATGCATGGCAAAGAACTATGAACAAACTAGAAAGGATATAGATGATGTTAAAAATGCAGTTAAGGATGACATTCAAAAGTTGGATGGAAAAGTAGATGTATTTCAAGAGTTAATTCTAAAGAACGAACAACGGATTTCAGTGATGGAAGGGAAAACAGAACAGGTAGAGGAGAAAATAAAATTATTAGATGGAAAAATGAGCTGTCTTAATAAAGAATTGGAACATACGGTGGCACAACTTGAAATGGAAAAAGCAGACTTGTACTTGAGGTTCCAAAATATTAAAGAAGAGAGAGATGAAGATTTAAGTAATGTAATGGCAGAAATATTTGCAAATATACTACAATGGGATAAGGAGGAAATAATGAAGGAACTTGAAGAGGTATACCGCGTGCACACCAATTATGCCAGACAACATAAACTCCCTCGAGAGGTCCACGTAAGATTTGCAAGAAAGAAAGTGAGAGATACAGTTTATAAAATAACAAAAGATCAATCGATATACTACGAGCAAAAAGAAATAATTACATTGAAACAGATCCCGAGACGTGTTAGAGAATGGAGAAGAGAGTATGGATTTCTCACATCGATATTAAATAAGAAGCAAATCTTGTTCAGATGGATTATACCAGAAGGGGTGCTGGTAACGTGGCAAGGAAAAAGGATAAAGGTGGATACAATAGAGAAAGCACAAAACTTATACTATCAGGTGATTGAGGTAGAAAGAACTAATGGTGGAAGAGAAGAATTAGAAGGGAAAATTAGATCTAGGAAAGCCACAGAACAGCAAGACCGATCTCTCGAGGGGAGGAATAGTAGAAAAGAGACACAGGAAGAAAGTGAAAAATTGGAAGATGAAGGAGTAACAACGAGAGCAATGAATGAAGCAAAAAAGAAAGACAAGTAATAGGAAGTACATTTAGAGCAGGCAATGGACTCTAATATAAAAATCATTTCATTAAACGTTAATGGACTCAACTCACCAATCAAAAGACATCAGATATTCAAAAAATTAATTAGACAAAAATTAGACATAATATGCATACAAGAAATACACATAAGAAGGCAGGATGAAAGGTACTTGCAATGTAAAAAATTAGGAAATGTCTATACATCTTTGGCTGAGGAAAAAAAGAGAGGAGGAGGAGTATATGTGAAGGAGAAGGTAGAGAGTAAATTGATATATGCTGATTTGGATGGAAGAATTTTGTTAATAGAAATAAATATTAAAAATAGAAAAGTATTGTTGGTAGTATTATATGCTCCAAGTAATGGTCAAAGAGAATTTTTTCAAAAAGTGCATCGGAAAATAATTGAACAAAATATTGACTCAATTTGTCTACTGGGGGATTTGAATGCAATAGCAGATTGGAAAAAAGACTATAAAAGTAACAAAAAGAATAAAAAGAAATCTACTACCCAATACATTCTTTAACTTAACAGAAGAACTAAATTTGATAGATATTTGGAGATTTCAGAACTCAAAGGAGCAGAAATTTACTTATTATTCTAGCCCACACAAGTCCTGGTCTAGGATTGCTATGATATGGATCTCTAAGATTTTAGACCAGGAAGTTGAAGCGGTAGATATTGGAATAAATGAGTGGGCGGACCATAATCCTATATCAATAGAATGGAAAGGGCAAGCACCAAAAAAAGGTAGATGGATGTTGAACGTACAGATAATTAAAGAGAAGGAATACATCGGAACATTAGAAAAGGAACTTAAATGGTTTTTTAAAGATAACAGCAAAGATCAAACATCCCTACAGGTTTTATGGGACACCACAAAGGCCTATATTAGGGGTATAACTATTGCTTATAACAGTAAAAGGAAAAAAGAAAGGGAAAAGGAGAATAATAAGATACAAGATGAAATTAGAAATTGGAAAGAAAAATTAGGTATCCACCCAGGAGATGATAAAATAAAAATTAATTGGATAGCAGTTAAACACAAATTGAATCTGCTTGAACAGGAAAAGACCATTAACTCTTTGAAATATATAAAACAAAACTATTTTGAGCAGGTGAATAAGCCAGGGAGAAGGATGGCTTACAAATTAAGAAAAGAAAAAGAGAAAAGGACTATACACCAATTACAAGATAAACAGGGCAATCTACAAAAAAATATTGAAAAGAAAAAAGAGATAGCAATTCAATACTTCCAGGAATTATACAGCCAAGAGGAAATATTAAATGGGAAAATAAAACAATATTTCGAAGAGGAAGGGCTCCCAGTAATTACGGAAGAGGATAGAGAGATGTTAAACAGAGAGATTAGCAAAGAAGAACTGCAGGAGGTAATTAAAAGACAGAAAAACAATAAGACACCAGGGCAGGAACGGATGGGATCCCAGTAGAATTATATAAAAGTTTAGGTGAAATCTTGAATCCAATATTCTTGGAAGTTTATAATGAGGCTTTGAAGGAAGCAAAAATACCAGACACTTGGAGAGAAGCTTACATTTCATTGATCCCAAAAGAAGAGACAGATACCACTCAGATTAAAAATTACAGAACGATCTCGTTATTAAATTCGGATTATAAAATTTTTATGAATTTATTGGCCAATAGAATAAAGACAATATTAAATCGGAAAATACACGTAGTGTCGAGCCTGCCCAGCTCGACATATCAGGGCAAAGGACTGACCTGCTGGGGGGGGGGGGGGCGGAGAGAACACACCTGCTTCAAGAGGAAACGCATGGGCACATTGGTGAAGGGGGTGTAACGGGCTAGGCGGTCGGTCACGCTGCGGACAGGCTAGGCTAACCGTGATTAATGAGAGGTAATTACAAGTCACGCACTGGGTGGGGTTGAACCCGGGAGCAGCGCTGATTGGCTAGTTGTACAGGGCGGCTATTTAAACGGAGGTGGGGCGAGGGAATCCCAACGCCGACTTTGTGTTATCCCTTTTGGTGAACTCAGCGTAATCTACGGCTTCCTGGAAGACGAAAATAAACTGCTTTTCTGTTTGTTCGAGCGTCTCGTCTACAGCATGGTTTGTTGGAGTGCCTAGGCTGCCGAGCGGTCTGAGACGTAGATCAGAAAGGATTTCTACCAGGCTGGCAAATAAAAAATAACTTAAGGACAGTTATAAATATAATTGAATACTATGATAAACATCTGGAAAAACAGGCAGCCCTGATCTTCCTGGATGCACAGAAGGCATTCGACCAAGTTAACTGGAATTTTATGATCCAACAAATTAAAAACATGAAATTTGGTGAAAAATTCGAAGAATTAATTTTGTCGATCTATACTAAACAAAAGGCAAGAATATTAATTAATGGAGAAGTAACAAATTTTTTTGGAATAGGTAGGGGAGTAAGGCAAGGGTGTCTTCTCTCGCCACTATTATTTATATTAACCCTAGAAAACCTGCTTCAAAGAATAAGAGCAAATGGAGATATAAAGGGGCTTAAAATAAAAGGAGAAGAATACAAGGTCCAAGCCTTTGCGGACGACCTTGTGTTCGTTTTATAAGACCCTCTATTAACAGAACCCAACCTAATAAAAGAAATTGAGAAAATTGGAAAAGTTGCAGGTTTGAAAATTAACAAGGACAAGACCAAAATATTAACTAAAAATTTAACAATCAAACAGATAGAGGAATTAGAGAAACAATCTGGTCTAAAAGTAGTCAAGAAAATAAAATACCTAGGAATAAATCTGACAAATAAGAATATTGATATAAAGAAAAACAATTACGATGGATTGATGCAGCAAATTGAAAATGATTTAGAAAGGTGGGGACGTTTAAAGATTTCATTTTTAGGAAGGATAGCGGCTCTGAAGATGAACATCCTGCCGAGGCTCCTCTACCTATTCCAAACTATTCCAGTGAAATTGGAGAAAAAAATCTTTATTAATTTAAATAAAATTACGTCTAAATTTTTATGGGAAGGCAAAAAGCCCAGGATAAGTTTGAGCACATTACAAGATGATAAATTTAGAGGAGGTTTTGGTTTTCCTGCGTGGGAGAAATATTATAAGGCAGCATGCCTGTTATGGATAAAGGAATGGGTCAATTTAGATAATCAACGGTTACTAAAATTGGAGGGGCATGATTTAATGATGGGGTGGCACGCCTTCCTGTGGTGTACCGGGAACAAAATATATCAACACTTCAATAATCATATAATTAGAGGAGCATTAATTGGTATTTGGTTGGAAATAAAAAAAAAAGTGCTATAGGAAGGTTCCCGGGTGGCTTTCCACAGTGGAGGCGGCTATGCACCCAAATACTATATCCCTTCTAAGAATTATACAATATAGGGACTTATTAGACTCAAATGGACTATTAAGATCACGCCAGGTTCTTAGAGATGCGGGAATAGAACTAGATTGGTGGGCCTACCTCCAAGTACAAAATAGGTATAGGAAAGACAGGGATGAAGGAGGAATTGAGCTGAACCCTAATAGGCTAGACAAACTCATGGAAGTGAAAGAAGGGAAGTCAATATCCAAAATATACAAATATTTATTAGAACGTGTATTAAATGAGAAAATAATCAAAGGACAAATTATTGCCGGGAATAGAAACATAGGTAAAAAACATTCAATTAGAAGAGTGGGAAAGGATTTGGGAAAACAATATTAAAATAACAAAATTGGTAAATTACAAAGAAAACCAATATAAGATGTGGTATAGGTGGCATTTACCCCCCTCGAGGCTAGCACAAATGTATCCCAATCTAGACCCGAAATGTTGGAAATGCAAACAGGCCCGAGGAACTTTTTATCATGTGTGGTGGCTATGCCCCAAAAGCAAGGCATACTGGGGGAAAATTAGAGCATGGATATCACAAATTATAGGAGAAGAAATTGAATTAGACCCAGAGATCTTTTTATTAGGAATATATAAACAAAATATTAGAAAAGAAATGACATATCTGATACACCATATAATTACGGTGGCCAGAATAGCAATTGCACAAATTTGGAAGACAGATCATTTGCCAACTGACCAACAGGTAATACAAAAAATATATGCATGTGCGGAATCAGATCAATTAACGCTGAAATTAAAAGATGAGGAAAGGTATGGGACAAGTGGTACGATTGGATTAAGCGAAAAGAAAGTGGATAAAATGTGAGTGGCATCTAAATTTCGTTCAGACAACTCTAGCGTGACAATACTCTTAATAGAGTATAAAAATAACTCTGATGAGTATTAAATTTTACCTCATTTCCAGTGAGTTTCAAATTAAGAACTGATAATTGGGAGTGTATCTCCATGCTTATTTCATATAAGTACCAACAATGACTTCACTGTCATGAGGATGAATGTGGGACTAAGTAATGAAATACATAATGTGTGTGTATATATATAGACTATATATAGATATCTAAAAGAATAAAAACGAATTTCAACATAAGATATGATTTATGTATATGAATATTTTACTATGGTTTTAATTGTTTTTGTAATCATTTGAAAGCTAAATAAAGTTTGTTTTAAAATTTTTTAAAAAAAGTTACGTGGAAGGAAAAAGTGTGGAAGAAAAAGATGCACAAGCAGCAGGGATGACCGCAGCCTGGAGAGGATTGTCAGGAAAAGGCCATTCAAAAGTGTTGGGGACTTTGACAAGGAGTGGACTGAGGCTGGAGTCAGTGCATCAAGAGCCGCCACACACAGACGGATCCTGGACATGGGCTTCAAATGTTGTATTCCTCTTGTCAAGCTGCTCCTGAACAACAAACAACGTCAGAAGCGTCTTACCTGGGCTAAAGACAAAAAGAACTGGTCTATTGCTCAGTGGTCCAAAGTCCTCTTTTCTGATGAGAGCAACTTTTGCATCTCATTTGGAAACCAAAGACCCAGAGTCTGGAGGAAGAATGGAGAGGCACACACTGAAAGATGCTTGAAGTCCAGTGTGAAGTTTCCACAGTCTGTGTTGATTTGGGGAGCCATGTCATCTGCTGGTGTTGGTCCACTCTGCTTCATTAAGTCCAGGGTCAACGCAGCCGTCTATCAGGAGATTTTGGAGCACCTCATGCTTTCTTCTGCAGACAAACTTTATGGGGATACTGACTTCATTTTCCAGCAGGACTTGGCACCTGCCCACACTGCCAAAAGTACCCAAACCTGGTTCAATGACCATGGGATTACTGTGCTTGATTGGCCAGCAAACTCACCTGACCTGAACCCCATAGAGAATCTATGGGGCATTGCCAAGAGAAAAATGAGAGACATGAGACCGAACAATGCAGAAGAGCTGAAGGCCGCTATTGAAGCATCCTGGTCTTCCATAACACCTCAGCAGTGCCACAGGCTGGTAGCATCCATGCCTCGCTGCATTGAGGCAGTAATTGATGCAAAAGGGGCCCAAACCAAGTACTGAGTACATATGCATGCTTATACTTTCCAGAGGTCCGATATTGTTCTATGTACAATCCTTGTTTTATTGATTTCATGTAATATTCTAATTTTCTGAGATTGTGAATTTGGGGTTTTCATGAGCTGTAAGCCATAATCATCAAAATTATGACAAATCAAGGCTTGAACTATCTCGCTTTGCATGTAATGAGTCTATCTCATATATTAGTTTCACCTTTTAAGTTGCATTACTGTAACAAATGAACTTTTGCACGATATTCTAATTTTTTGAGTTTTACCAGTATTTTTTTTATTGTTTTAACCTTCCCCCCCCCCCCGTAACAATTTAAAATTCTTGTCTCTAGGGATCAGATACATGTAACAATTGCAATTACCTTGAGGGCACACAAAAACTTTTGACACACACAAAGAAGCAGAAAAGGAGAGGAAAACAGAACTCTCAGGTTTACACTCTGGTCAATCCCACCATAAATCTCAGTTAAATTAGGGAAGGCACAAATCTTAACAAAGATATCATATGGTTCCATGGAAGACAGAGAGGAAGAAAAACAAAACAAAACAAAACCCCAACGTTCCTATTTATATATTTCCCTTTTCTTTTAAGTACCTTTATTTAGCCAAATTGGTTTTTCTTGATTCATCCCTGAGCAGAGTCCATTTCTCACATAACTTGTGCGTGCGCTTCTTCCTCATCCTTGCCTGGACAGGCAATTTATCCCAGTCCCAGGCATCCATTGGTCTCCCTAGGGGAGATCTCAGTGGGATCCTAAATCCGGAGCTCTCCATTTCCTGGTCTTCTCTTCCCACCGTCCGCAACGAGACTCCAAGGCTCCTCCTACCTGGGCCCCTCACAATCCACAGAATACACCACTCCCAACAGGTGAAGGTACCTTTCAGCCTGTGGTAATCCCCTCAGTTTTCAGGCAAATGGCCTGGGAGGACTGTCCACCGAGATTAATCAGAGTATGGGTACTTCCTTTCCATAACAGGGTTCTGTTCAGTGATGCTCAACCACTCACCCAAGAGTGAACCTCTCACTTGCCTTTCAACCCGTTCCCACACACTCTCTCCTTTTCTTAACAGAAGGTCCTGCGCTCTGGCCTGACCCCCTATACTTTCCAGGCTATGTTGGTAGAACAGATTTTTCTGTGGTTAGAAAAGACATAGAGGGAGCAGGATCCAGCTATGGCAGAGAAGGGATACACACATTTCCCTTGCTTTTCTTGGCTTTTAAAAGTTAAAATTTAGAGGTACTCACCTTCTTTTCAAGCAGTTTTTGAGCTCAACACTCAAAACTCCCTTCACTACCCTTGCACCAAACAGCCAAGGTCTGGGGTCTCACCCACAGACATAAGGGGTTTGCTGCCGGCAAGGTGGAGGCCTACCTAGGCCAGGTCTGTTGGTCAGGTTAACTTGGAGTCCCATCTTGGGTGCAAAATTGTGGGAAGAAATATCCATCTGGTTCAGTTCCAAGCCAGGAGAAAGACATTGAAAACATGGAGGCTGATTGGAAAGATGGTTTTATTGATGAAGCAGAACCACATGGGTTCTGGGCAGCTGACCACATGGAGTTGAGAGTGGGGTTTTTTATATCTTCTCTTGGGCTTTACACTTGAGCTTCCTGTTCCTGTGCAAGTATATGTATTCCATTGGCTGTTGTCAGACTCTCGTGTAGGGTTATGTAGGGGTCATAGCTGGCCCTATAGGCAAAGTACAAATCTGGTTGAAGTTTGGACTGCTGAGGGTGATGCAATGAAGGGGCTTGTGTTCTGAAAGGGTGTTGGGCAATTCCTATTGTGGCTTAATGCCTTTTGTCCTGTTTTGGATCTTGAGTGATGGCTAATCCTGTCTTGAATGGATTACCAAATCTGCATTTCTAAAACCTGCCTCTTCAGTATCTGTTTGGAGGCAGGGAGCTGGGGCTTCGAGTTTCTGTCTCCTTTAAGATTTTTTATTTCTCTTTTAGGGGAAATATTTTATCCTGCCTTTTTAAATATTCCTCAAAATATTTCATTTTTCTAGGAGTGGGGTGGCTTCACACACAACTAAAGAACAATTAGGACCACTCCTACTAACACTAAAAGGGCAAATGACTAGAATATATTATAAATTGAGAGCAACCCTGACTCCCTACTAACACTGATGATGTTACCTAGTTTGGTAATGAAACATCTGCAATAAAACCACCAAGCTCAGAGCCCACCAAGGACACCACAGTTTAACCCTGAGCTACAATTACTGTCTTCTAAAGGAGATATTGCTTACACAAATTGCTTGCTTCACTCCTCCCTCCATGTCCACAGAGGAAGATATTTCAAGTGAGTACTGTAATGTTTGCATAGCATGCCTGCAGCTCCCAGTCCCAGGCTGCCAGAATGATTGCATTGCTTTCAATGTGAATAAGACAGTAATCAGTCTTTAAGCCAGTGATGTCATAAACACCATTAGTAGGCCAAGAGATTTTCAGCTCCTCTTCAGTAGCATGTTGAGTGTCACCTGCCCTGATGGGCCCATTGTCTAGCACTATACAGGTTATCCTCGACTTATGACTACAACCGAGCCCAAACTTTTAGTTGCTAAGTGAAATACTGGTAGTTAAGTAAATTTTGCCCCATTTTATGACCTTTTTTGCCACAGTTGTTAAATGGATCACCACCAGTGGTGGGTTGTTCCCAATTCGCACCAGATCGCAAGAATCGGTAGTAAAAAAATTTAATAGTTCGGAGAAACAGTAATAAGATTGACTGGCCATGAACCAGTTCCCGGCCGGTCGCCATTCGCTTACCCCGCCCACTCCCAATCTATTGCTGCCTCCTGAGTCCCAGCTGATGGCTAGAGGGAAAAAACCTGTTTAAATTCTTGCCACGGGGCTTCAAAGGGCCGCCCTACAGCTGATCAGTGTTAAAAGAAAATAAATGAGTAGACTGTTGCCTGCAAAAATAGAAAAAGCAGCCCCTTTCAGCCTCAGCATAGGTTAGCACAAGTTGATTCAATCGGCCTCCCGACTCTCAGCTGATTTGCTCTCAGCTGTTTTGCTCAGGGCTCTTGCCAGCTGCAAAGAGTGGAGCAGATTTTTTCCCGCTAGCTATGCTGAAAAAGCGAAATTGAAAGTAAAGCAGGGTCTTTGCTGCATCGTGACAAAATGAGGCAGAGAGAGATTGATTTTTCTTTTTCCTCACCAAAAAAGGTAGGTGCCAAACAATGGGAAATTTAGGGCAAAAGAGGAGAGTTCAAGATTTTAAAACACAAAAGAAAAAAAGCTCTATTTAACTAGGAAATTGTAATAATTGAGATACTATTAATTATATATTGTGTTGAAAGCAGAAATGGTTAAATTGTGGTTTGGAGGAATATATGGGGGAAATTATTTGGTTTATTATTATTGGTAAATATAATTAATTGATTTGTAAGAAATTGGATTACATGGAAATAATTGGAATATTCATGTTCATATTGATTAATATACAAAAAAGATAGTTATATAACTAATTGATTTATATTAAAATGAATTTGTATTAAACAACTGTAATATTACATAATTAACCAATGTGAGGATGGATATAAAAATAGATGACAATGGGAAGGGGTATAATATAGAATAGAAGGGAAAATTGAATTTGATTAAGATTAGAGATGAGGATGAAGGGTAATATTGTTTTTTTTAAAAAATAGATGAGGAATAAATATGGCAAAAAGGAAATATAGAAATTGTAAATTTAATTGAAATGACTAAACACTGTTTAAATTTGTGAACCGCCCAAATACTCTGTTCAAAGAAAATACATTGTATGTTTGTATGTGTGTTTCTAATTATTGCTATTTATTCATACTTATTCTCTTTTATTCTTTAAAGTTTAACAATTCATTCTTTATCTTAATATCTTTATATTTGTTTGGGATTGGCTTTCTTCCCTTTCATCTTTTTTTATTGTACAGCAATCTTTCTCTTCAAACCTACCACCTCTCTCTTTTCTTTCCTTCTTACTTTCACTTCCCCCCTCTTCTTCTCCTCCCTACTTCCTCTTCCTTTCTCCTTCTCCTCCTCTCTTCCTCCCTCTCTTACCCTCACTCCCACTCTAATTTCCCTTCCCTTCCTTCATCCCTCTCTATTGCTGTATCCTTTTATGCATATGGACTACTCAGAGGGCTGAAAAAGTTATTTTTGACTGGTCCTCGCACTTTTGACCAGTCCTTGAACTTACGACTGTCCTGACATTTTACATTTTTGCCCTATCTTGTCACCATGGTGAAGAGAAGCAGTTGTGAAATGAGTGACATGGCTGTTAAGAATGCTGCACGGGCATAAATGTGAGGATGGTCATAAGTGTGAGGACCAGTCAAAAGTGCGAGGACCTGTCAGAAATGACTTTTTTCAGCCCTCTGAGTAGTCCCTATACACATAGCCATGGCCACCCGGTCACATGACCAGCTAGCTACGCCCACCCAGTCACATGACCTCCAAGCCACGCCCACAAAATAAGCCACACCCACAGAACCGGTAGTAAACATTTTAGAACCCACCCCTGATCACCACAGTTAAGGTGGTAACATGGTTGTTAAGTGAATGTGGCTCCCCTATTGACTTTGCTTGCCAGAAGGTCACAAAAGGAGATTGCATGACTCTAGGAGACTGCAACCATCATAAATATCAGACAGTTGCCAAGCATCTGAATTATGATCATGTAACCATGGAGATGCTGCAACAGTCAAAAGTGTGAAAAATATAAGTCACTCTTTTCAGTGCTGTTGTAACTTTAGTCACTAAATGAACTGCTGTAAGTCGAGGGCTACCTGTATTGTTAATCATTTTATATTTTCTCTTGATGTGATTTTCTTGGTAAAAAGTGGGCCTGGTGGCTCTAAGATAGAACATAAAGGGAAATTAAATATAAGAGTGAAATAATATGGGGTTAGCCTGAATGATCTCTAAGGGTCCTTTAAATATAAAAGACAAATGATGTGTTCAAAAGGTTAAACTGCAAACTTTCTACAGTTGCAGAGTTCAAGAAGCCAAACCACAGACAAAAGGGGAAGGGGATCTCGCTAACCATAGGTTAGCTTGTTATGGAATGAAGTGACCAAGCAACATGGGTCAGTCAGAGAGAGAGAGGTTTTATTTGCGCAAAGACTCAAAAGTCATGTTTGCCAATCTTGGCTCTGAGTAAAGTCTCCATGATGGTATGACACATTATATACTTTTCTAAACAAAGGATTCTGCTAACACAGCAACTTTTCCATATATGGTTAACATACATTTGTTATTTTTAATTGACATTTCTTAATTACTAAGATTTTACCTCATCTTTATCCAACACTCATAATTCTTCTTGTAACTGGCTGAAGTACAAATTCTTCTTTTGATATTTGCTTCTTGTCCAGGTGCTATTCTCTGGCCTAATCACCCTTGACTATGTTTCATGAAGATGCTCTCTTTTCTTCTGACAAGTTAGGGGGTTACTTAGAGTATCAAAGAGGTTACGTTGACCCTGTATTCTCTCTCTAGCTGGCGGTATTTCCTGTCTTCAGAATATAGTTGCTTTTAGAATGTCTTTTAGAATATAGTGAATAACTTATCCAGTAACTATCCAAACGGTCCTACGTTATCCGCTTCTACTTTATCCCCCCCTTTGGAAGTTTGTTTATTATTTTTTTAATACATAAACTTCCACTATTTGTATACTAGGCTCCAATAAACAAATCTACCATATATGGAGTCTAACAAAATATAATAATAAAAGTAAAGGATAAGTAGTACTTGATTGTTATTACTCTCTTGATTCTTGGGGAGATTCTCTCCACCTTTCTATAGGTCCCATGTTCTCATATGGGTCTGTCTCAGAATCTTTATGTTCTTCAAAGGCATTAGAGCTAAACTGATGATCGATGAGAGTTTTCATTAAAACTAACTTCTTTTCAGATTGCAGTTCCTTTATCCCTCTAAAGGATTTATACAAAATAAAAACTAGACCTGCTTTAGCACATATTAACAAAAATAACATTTGTTTTATCCTGCCTGATCCAGGCAACCAAGAAAACCACATATCTGCTGTCTGTAACCTGTGGCTTATTTTGGAAGCCCTATCCTGCAATTCATTAGCACCTTCCTTGACCACACCTGATTTCCTTTCTCAGCTGTCAGGAGGTCTAAGGCACATCAGTTTTGTAAAATTACTGTTGCCAAGGAATCTATCTGATCTTGGACTTCTACCAAGGTTCCAGCAATTCGATTCAGGCTTCCTTGAAGCTCCTCTGATATCTGGCGAAACTGTATTGAGGAGTGTGTAATTCCTGCTACCCCTGTCCCAACAGCAGTACCCACACCCATAATCACTAATAGTGGGATCAATATTGGGACCCTCTTCTGAACATGTCCCATAAGGGGAACAGGGATAGTATGTTCTCCACTGACAACACCTATTTTAGGAAAAAGGTGGACTAATATACATGTTCCTGTCCAGTTTGTTGGCAGACATAAATATGCACTTTTTCCACACAAAAAGAACACTCCTTTTTCTTCTATGCATACTCCTATGTTCATAGAGAAAGCATGACTCTTACGATGGTCTTCATTAGTCCAGACCCCTAGAGTCCCTGCCACCTGCCAGTGGTTGCAATGGGATTTCTAATGAAGGGTCCTTTTGTTTATCTCTGAGAATTGGTCCTTCAAAAAGGATACATAAACCTGATTTGATCTTAAAGTTTAGCCAAACTGGAAACTGTGGAGGCTGAAATGGTTTTGGACAGCTTTCAAAGGTTATATTCCATCCTTCCCACTTTCCTTTCTTAAAGCTCATTTCTGATGGTGTTAAGCAAGTAACCTTTTGTCGAAATAGGTGGTGGGCAGAGGGAAACATATCCTTTGTTAATTTCATATCCATCAAATACATCTTAGGGCCTAAGTATATTTCTGACGGGCATTGTTCTTCTGTTAGGGATCCTACAGGCCTACCAAGTTTCTGGTGTCTCTTTACACACAGAGAAGGCGTTCCTATGAGGTCTATGCCTGTGGCTATTGGGCCTGTAATAGGAAGGCGGCTTTTACCCAGTCTTTTGAATGCCTCATAAAAATCTCCTTGTATTGGTGAGACGGGTACTTTATCTCTGCTATCCCCTTCAAGGATAATTGTAGCCTTTGTTCTAACCCAGAGTTGTGATTTAACAGGAACAGCATGATAAGATGCAGGGTCAGCAGATAAATATAACCAACATCTTTGACCTAGGGTAGGATTATATTGATTAACAAGTTCTTGACTTAATTCCAGGATTCTGGATATGTAGTCTGCTTTATGCAATTGTTGTAGAGGCCCATTTTCCTTATCTATCCCCCCCCTTTGCAGGGAATGTTAATATTGGAATCTTAGGTTGTGGAGTTGTCTTAGGTCTAAAGTAATGACCCCGTGCATAGACAATGCGTTTTTGACGGGAGCGTACTTGACCTAAAGTGTTTCTACTAATGTTCATGATATGGTTACATGAGAGTCCTGTTATGAACAATGTCTAAAGCCATAAACAAAGCATGATCACCTATGGTGTAAAACTCACTGGTCAGGAATAGAGTCAGTGGTACATGATGATTGGGAACTAGCAGTAGGAAGAAATCCTAGGTGTACCACAAAACCATTCCTTATATATGTAAAACAAGAGTAAAAGTAGGGCTAGGATAGCAACTACCCATAGAATCCACACCCACAACCAACCTATCTCTAACATTAGTATGTGTAAGAATGCATTACATTACAATGAATAAGATATATCTACAGTGTGAAGGTTGTCTTCATCCTTACTGATCTTCAGCCGTGCGTTGGGAACCAGCTTCCGGAGTGGTTCAGCAAGGCAGACGTTCACCACCATGCGTAGAGAGTCCGTTGCCGGTAGGATTCTTGAATGTGTATTCAAGGTGTATTCTTGAATGTTAGCACCAATGGCTTGTCAATGTTTGTTACCTGGTATGTGACCGGATCACTCTGGTCTGCGGGTTTCAATCTCATCCAATGGATCCAAGATCTTCTTTGTAAAGTCTTAAAAGGCACTATTACAAAACCCAACACATCTGGGAGAATTTGCAATGGAATCTAATCAGTTGTAGTCCTCTGCAGTTGGGAAACAGCATAGGCAACTACTTAGTCCTAAAAAAGAAAAATACAAACATAGTCCAGGTGGTGAAGAACGCTATTGCCACTGGTTACTACTCGCCAGTCAGTTGGTTCCTTTGGATCCGCAATGTCAATAGATTTCCTTGGTGAGATTCCACCTTCCACTCCTTTGGGGCTGGCACGGGCCCTTTCACTTGGAGTTTAACTTCCTTCCAGCTCCAGCTCAACACCCAATCATCATGGTGGAAATTGTGGACTGGAAACTCCAAAAGTGGCATCTGGGCTAAGAGTCCTTGTTTCCTAAGAACTTCAAAATATCTGGACAGTTTATATACATGTTGTTTCAATACTATGTCTCTGGTTTCCAGGTAATCAATGCATATGCTTCCTGACATGAAAGCTACACCAAACAATAATTCATATGATATTCTAATATCCTTTCTAGGTTGGATCTAAGTCTCATGACACTTCTGTTGTTGTAGCATTACTGCAGGGAAGGCGTTTACCCCCCCCTTGTGAGGCGGTCCACTATGACCAATAAATATTGTACTCTCCCCCTTCTTGGTAATTTTGTAAAATCCATTTGAGTACATTGAAATGATTTTAAAGCTGGTGATCTCTACCCATCTGATCACCCATTTGATGTTTTCTGACAGCTTGTTTATTCGCCTCTTTTCATAAATTAAACATTTGTCTATAATTTGCTAAAGGGTATATTCCAATATCACCACAGCATTTTAAAAGTTCATTTACAATAATTTGAATTCCCCAATGATTTCACCCATAGTTTGCTAAATGTATGCATTATCCCAAATGCATGCTAGGAATCTGTTTATGTTTCCTCCCAAGATGCATAGAGATTGATTTAGTGCATACACTTCACAGGTTTGAGCAGACCAATTTTGAGGCAAACCCCTTGCTTCCAGGATCTCTTAAGTGTGTCCATTTATAATAAAAATTGCTTGTTCTTGTTCCAGGGGGTGTACCTCCAAATCTGGTCTTATTTTTATTTTTATTTATTTATTTATTTATTTTGTAAATCAATTACTTTAGCACAATAATGTTTTAATCCAAACTGATCCATTAATCTAGTGTTGGCTAAGAACTGTGCTGGATTCAAATTGTGATCTGTAATTAAAATTAAGTCAGTCTGCTGCATTAAAATAGCTTCATATTTTAGATGGGGTGCTCACAATAAGGGCTTCCCCAAAGGTCAATTTCCCACTTTATTGGACCAGTAGCAACAATTGCTTGAATACATACTGGCCATCCCCTTATTACTGGGTCCATTATGTTTGACAGGAATGCCACGGGTTTCTTTTGTCCTGTCCAGTCCTGAGCCAACACCTCTTTGTGCAATTCCATTTACTGTGTTTAAAAGAGATGGAAGAGCTTTTCCAAATTTGATAAACTTAATATAGAAGCCTTGGTTAAAGCTTGTTTCAAATTTTCAAAGCTTCCTCTTTTGTGCCCCTCCCATTTCAAATTCCAAAGTCCAGATTCAATTAATTTTGCATACAGGGGTTTGGTAAGATCAGTATTCCCATCAACCCAAACCTCAGTATTTCCTTAGTTCTTGCTTGATTTCAGGTAGAGGTTGAAATACCACCTCTTCTATTCTATCAGGAGTGATGTTCTATTTCCTTCACTTAATTAAGTGTATTCTAATGCTTTGTTCACTCATTTTGATTTCAGTTAATTTAAAAAAATACTACTTTCTTCTGTAGATCCTAATATTAAATTTATCAAGAGCTTTCTGTGTAATCCAAAAAGGAGTCACCCATCGCCACTAGTACTGACTTTCATCTTCTGCCATCAAATTGTACACTTACGCTTCCTTTCTTTGGATCAGGCACCCTTTCTTTGCCTTCCGGAGGTCCCACATGATCCCAAAAACAAATCCCAAATCTTTCTGTTTATCGGTTCTACCCTCTAACTCCCATTTCTGGCTTCCAAGTCCGCACAAGTCTATGCAAACCAACTTTAAAGACAACTTTTCTGGATTACACTAAAACTTCCTTTCTCTGTTTGTTGGAAAATATAGGAAACACAAAAGAGTAGTGAAATTCCTCAAAAAGAAATAAGCAAAAAACGCAGGCAGAGATCCAGCCCCCACCTTAAAGAAAAAAAAATACCCAATAAGGAAAAGAAAACAAATCAAAGTAATTAGAATTTTCAAAACAATCACACACAAATCAAAGGAATTTCAAAAGACTTTAAAGAATCACAGAGAAAATCAAAAGACATTTTAGGATATAAAAAAGTTATTCTTGCAGTCCAAACAGGCTAGCTTCGGAAAGCTGTGCTTGCATTTGTCATGTCGCCTTCCTATAAACAATAAACTACTTCTGCCCCCAATCACCTTGAAGCAATTTCCTAGCCGGGAGCTTTTGAACCCCAGAAGGGAAAGGCTTTCCCTTCCTTCCTAACTTTCTTAATTTCCTATATTGTAAGGAGAATAGCTGCAAAAGTAAAACAATTTAAATGAAGTATTTTAGATCAATGCTCCGAACCATATTTGTATCAAACTTTAGGGTCAATCTCTGCTTTTTAATAAAATGCAAGTCAGATTCAGAAAATTTTTCAAAATCATTTCTTTTATATAGGTTTAATTAAACATTTGAAACCTCAAGAATTAGCAGAAAAATAAAATCAAATTTTTTTTCAGAGCAGAAAAGAAAAGCTTTTATATGCAAATGGAACAGAGAGAGAGAGAGGAGGGGGAAGAGAGAGAGGCTGCAGCCGATCCCCCACTAGCCCTCCCTTCTCAAACAGATGAAGAGAAAAGGAAAAAAAAATTTTAAAAGCAAGCGGAGAAGCCACCCTCCCTTAAACAAACTGTATTCCGAGTCAAAAACAGTGAAGCTACAAAGGCAGGTATCAGATAGCCACCGTTCACCCCGCCTTTCTCAGGCTGTTTCAGCAGAGAGAAAAAAATGGTGAAAAGAACAAAAGCCCGCAGCCCACCCTTTTCCTGCTTTTTGCAAAGGAGGGGGGGGGTCCGGAATACAGGGAGAGAAAAAAATGGTTAAACTGCATAGGATTCTCATCTCCTTTCACCTCTTCAGCATCCGTTCAATAACACACAGACATTCACAGGGCATTGCACTTTTATCACTCCTTATGAGCTTTTAGGACACCTCACATACACACTCACATTTGTGCTGCAATCAAACTACTTGTGTACCACTACCTCTTCATGCAGAAATCTCACTTAAACCAATAATTAAAATGAGCCAAAGGAGCTCCATTTTTCATTCTCTTAGCAGGTTTGGAAATGCCTACATACATACACATACACATACATACCATTAAACACTTCCAGATCTGTGGAGGGAGGTTGTTTGTTTTAATTTTATTTCATTTCCTTGGGCAGCCTATAGCTTCTTCTTAAAGGAGTGGGGGAACTCAGAGAGCAGTTAAATCATAATTATGATTGTGGGCCCAAACTACTCTCCGTTTCCCACATCTCCAAGTCAAGATGTTCAATTAATAGACATGTCATAATTAATTCAATTCTTATTCAATTCTACACACTATCATTAAAAATGCACATCAACAAAACAAAATAATTTTCAACAGAAATCACATCAAAGCAATCAATTCAACTTGTTTTCCCCTTTAGACAGGCTTTACTTTTTTATTACCTGCTAAACCCCTGGGTGGGAAGAACAATAAAACAATTTTCTTTCCTTTCTTAGTTCCTTCAGAGCTTCTTAGCTCCCTTAAAAATGGTGTTTTATCAGAATGCCTACGACACCGCGGCAGTTCCCTTCTGTTATCACACATTTTTTTAACTTCTTACTTTTCACTCTGTGTATTTTAACTTTTATCAAGTTCTCTACTACACAGTCCTAACATGAGACTTTAACTCATTACTGAAGACTTAAGGTCAACGCCTCGTCTTCCAGGAAGGTGATCAATCTTCCTCTTCCACTACTTAATTAGTGGGCATCCTTGTTAAAAGAGACTAAAATTCCCTGATTTATACTTACCTGCAGGCTTGCTTTTCTTCTCGAAAATTTTTCTGTTGGGGTCTCTGTCTGATTGACCCTTGTGGGTCCTTGACTGGTCTGTTTCGCTGGTGGGTTTACGGCACCTCCTCACCGGAAGATTCCTGAGACTTCAATGGAGTCCTTGTAGCCGGCTTAATGGATGTTCCGTTTGGGAAGGAGCCGATCCCACCAGGGCAGCCGTCACGGTAGTCCCATCTGGGGTGCCAGAATTTTTATGAAATGAAGTGACCAAGCAACATGGGTCAGTCAGAGAGAGAGAGGTTTTATTTGCGCAAAGACTCAAAAGCCATGTTTGCCAATCTTGGCTCTGAGTAAAGTCTCCATGATGGTATGACACATTATATACTTTTCTAAACAAAGGATTCTGCTAACACAGCAACTTTTCCATATATGGTTAACATACATTTGTTATTTGTAATTGACATTTCTTAATTACTAAGATTTTACCTCATCTTTATCCAACACTCATAATTCTTCTTGTAACTGGCTGAAGTACAAATTCTTCTTTTGATATTTGCTTCTTGTCCAGGTGCTATTCTCTGGCCTAATCACCCTTGACTATGTTTCATGAAGATGCTCTCTTTTCTTCTGACAAGTTAGGGGGTTACTTAGAGTATCAAAGAGGTTACGTTGACCCTGTATTCTCTCTCTAGCTGGCGGTATTTCCTGTCTTCAGAATATAGTTGCTTTTAGCAATGGAGTTCGCCCTGAGGCTAAGAGGGTTGAAGGAAGATGGACGGGAAAACTTAAGAGAGAAATGTGCTGAAGTGATTGCCTCAGTGGCTGGAATGAAAAAGGATGAAATAATTGGTCACCTGGACAAAGTTTATAGAGTTAATTCATGGATTGCAAGAAATAGAAACTTGCCAAGAGATGTTGTGATTTATTTTAATGAGAGAAGAATGAGAAATGATGTACTGCAAGCCTCCTACAATAACAAAGTACAAGTGTCTGGGCAGGAAATTAAGGTGCTGAAAGAGATTCCCCCTAAAATGCTCAGAGATAGAAAGAATTTTGGTTTCTTAGTTGATGAACTAAGAAGACAACAAATAGTGTACAGATGGGATGTACCAGTAGGCATAATAGTGGATTATGCTGGAGAGAGGTATCGAATGAACACTGTTGAGAAAGCAAGAGAATTTTATCGTAGTGTGTTGAAAATGGAAACTCCCCCGAAAGATGATAAAAAAGCAGGAAAAGGAAAGCAACAGTCTTTAACATATGCTGAGGCAGTGGTTGGAGAACCTAAGAATCAAGATGACCAGAACCAATCGGATCCAACATCACTTCCTTTTCCTTTAAGTCAACTGGAAGGACCATTGGAATTTGCAAAACTGGAGCAACCAAGAGCACAACGTGTGACAAGATCAACTACTAAACAACAACAACAACAACAACAACAACAACTGGATACAAAATCAGAAGCGGTGGGGGGAGCAAGACCGAAGATCAAGGTCAAAGAGCATCTTCAGGGTATGTTCCAAGTGCTTCAGCCCCGTAAGGATGCCAGTTAAATTTTTGTCTTGGAATGTCAATGGTTTGAACTCACCACAAAAGAGAAAGAAAATATATCATTATTTGAAACAATTTAATAACGATGTTGTATGCTTACAAGAGACACATATTAAACTATCAGATCAGAAATACCTAATTAATGCTAAATTAGGGACTCACTTTGTGGCGTCATCTTTGGAAAAGAGAAATGGAATAGTGGTATATATAAAAAAGAACATAACAGCAAATTTGGTAGAGGCGGATGATCAAGGAAGGTACATAGCAATTGAAATGAGGACTCAAAATGGAACAATGCTTTTGATTGCAATTTATGCACCGAATCAGCAACAGAAAATTTTTATAAATTTTTATATACCAAAATATCACAATGGGATTATAAATCAATTATTTTGATGGGTGATTGGAATGGAGTAATTGATATTTCTAAGGATAAGAAGACTATATCTAAAGCTGCCTTGCGTGCTAAACTACCCAAACCTTTTTTTGAAATTATGGATGATTTAGAGTTAAGGGATGTCTGGAGAGAATTGAATCCAGATGAAAAAGATTTTACCTTTTTTTCTGATAGACATCAATCCTTTTCTAGGATAGATTTTATCTTGTTAACATCTGATTTCCTTTCTAGGGTGAAGAAAGTCAAGATATTTCCAAGGACTTTAGCTGATCATAGCCCAGTTTGGTTGGAATTAGAACAGGAGAAAAAAGAAAGGAGGTCTTGGAGATTAAATGAAAATTTATTTAGATATGAAGAAAATGTTAAAGAACTTAAAAAATATATGAAGGAGTTTTTTGATAATAATATGTATAAAGGTACTTCTATGGAAATGGTTTGGGATGCAAGTAAAGCTTATATGAGAGGAGTGTTGATATATATGAATAATAAATATAGACAAAAACAGGTAAAGAAACGGAAGGATATTGAGGAAGAAATAAAGAAGAAAGAACAGTTGTTAATAGATAATCCAGAAGATAAAAGAGTAAAAGAAGCAATAGGTATATTAAGACAGCAATTTAATATGCTAATGGCTGATCAAGTTGCAACTAATTTACAATATGCTAAACATAATACATTTTGCAATGCTAATAAACCAGGCAGATGGTTAGCCTATATGTTAAGGAAAAAACAAAGATCACGTGTTATTAGTAAGATGGAATATAAAGGCAAGGAAGTTTATCAACAAAATTTGATTAAAAAAGCTTTTTTAGAATATTATGCAAAATTATATGCAGGAGATTTGGTACAAGATCAAGATATAGATAGATATCTTAAAGAGGTTGATATCCAGGAATTAACCTTGGATCAAAGAGAAGGCTTGAATCAACCAATAAACTGTGAAGAGATTACCTTAGCAATTAAACAGCTTAAAGTAGGTAAAACACCGGGAACGGATGGGTTGACAGCTATTTATTATAAGAATTTGCAGATGGAAATGGTGGAACTGCTTAAGATACTTTTTAATAAAATTCAATCTGGGGGAGAAACCCCACCCTCATGGAAAACAGCTTTTATATCACTGATTCCTAAAGAGGATCAAAATTGTGTTAAACCTGAAAATTTTAGACCTATTTCACTTTTGAATACCGATTTTTGCTAAAGTATTGGCAAATAGATTAATGCCAATTATGCAACAAATAATTCATAATGATCAATCAGGGTTTATAAAGGGGAAATATATGAAATATAATTTGAGACAAATAATAAATTTGGTTGAATATCTGGAGAAAAATAATCAGATTCCTGCAGCTTTTTTCTTTTTGGATGCAGAGAAAGCTTTTGATAGATTGAATTGGCAATTTCTATTTAAAATAATAGATAAAATGCAATTTGGAGAGCAATTTATGAGTTCAATTAGAGCAATATATAGGGAACAAAGTGCACAAATAATTATTAATAGAAGTTTAACGGATAGTTTTAAGATAGAAAAGGGAACGCGGCAGGGTTGCCCATTGTCTCCCTTACTGTTTGTTTTATCTTTGGAAATTTTGTTGAAAAAGATACGTGAATCTAAAGAATTAAAAGGAATAGTGATTCGACAGCAAGATTATAGGTTGAGGGCTTTTGCAGATGATTTAGTTGTTACATTAACGCAACCCATAGACACAGCTTCATATATGTTGGAATTGATAGAACAATATGGTAAAGTTTCGGGATTTAAAATAAATCAACATAAGACCAAGATAGTCACCAAAAATATGTCTTTTAATCAAAGAGAAGAGCTTCAACAAATATCAGGATTTGAAATAGTTAAAAAGGTTAAATATTTGGGTGTGTTTATTGAAGGATCAAATACAAAGTTATTTAAAAATAATTATGAAGTTTTATGGCGAAAGGTGCAGAAAGAAATGGAGGATTGGAAAAAGCTACAATTATCTTTACTAGGTAGAATAGCAGCAATTAAAATGAATGTATTACCTAAGTTTTTATTTTTGTTCCAAATGATACCGGTGTTGAAGAAGGATGAACAACTGAAGGAATGGCAAAAAGGTCTTAATACTTTTATATGGTCAGGTAAAAAACCCAGAGTTAAATTAAAAATTATACAAGATACTCGGGAGAGAGGTGGTTTAAAAATGCCAAATTTAAGATTATATTATGAAGCTTCGGTATTAGTTCAGATTAGTGATTGGTTTAATTTAACAGAGGAGAGAATTTTGAATTTAGAAGGACATGATTTACTTTATGGATGGCATGCTTATTTATTGTATGAAAAGAAAGTGGATAAAGTTTTTAAAAGTCATATGCTTAGAAATGCCTTGTTGAGAGTCTGGAAGAAATATCAATATAAATTGGATTATAAAATACCTATTTGGGCAAATCCCAGACATGCAATAGAAAATATAAGTATAGAACAAAAGATGGAGGTGATCACATATAAAGAACTTTTATTTAGAGAAAGGGGTAAACTACAACTTAAACCCTTAGAGGTTTTGAAGAAGGAAGGGATAATTTATACCTGGTTTCAGTATGGTCAGCTTCAAGCAAGATGGAGGGAGGATCAAAAAACAGGTCTTATGGAAAACGAAGAAAATTTGGTAAAGCAAATTAGGGATCAGGGTATTATGCACATTAAAAGACTATATAATGTATTATTAGAGATAGATTCTGAAACAGAGTTGGTTAAAGATTGTATGATTAAATGGGCTAGAAATTTTCAAGAACCAATAATGATGGAGACATGGGAAAAGATTTGGGTTAGAAATGTTAAATTTACTCAAGCACAAAACCTTAGAGAAAACTTTTATAAAATGTTTTATAGATGGCACTTAGATCCAAAAAAGTTGTCTTGTATGTATTCTAATGTACAAGCTAAATGTTGGCGATGTGATTGTGAAGATGCAACTTATTTTCATATTTGGTGGACCTGTAAGAAGGTTAAAGCATTTTGGATAAAGATTTGGTGGGTAATGCAAAATATTTTGAAAAAAAGGTTGGAATTTACACCGAAATTCTTTTTGTTGGGTATTATAAATGAATGTACATTCTTGGAGACTAAGTTGATCCTAAACTTAATAACAGCAGCTAGACTGTTGGTTGCACAACACTGGAAAAAAGACTCTTTGCCTACAGTAGAAGAATGGATTGTAAAAGTAATGAACTTAGCTGAGATGGCTAAAATCTCAGCATATTTGAAGGATCATACGCAAGAAAAATTTATTTTGGAATGGAGGAAATGGATTGACTATGTGCGGAACAAATATCATATAAGAAGACACCAAATTGCGTATGAATGAAGAGGAACTAGAGTTGTAATTTTTTTTTCTCTTTTTTTTTAATGGAGTTAAGATTTTGATAGTGTTTGTAAACTAGAAATTTGATAGACTAATGGTTGGTTTAAATTTTTTGTTTAAGAACAGATACCCTGTATTTCACTCTGGGAAGTCGGGGGGGGGGAGGGGGGTTGAAGGGGGGGAGGGGTGGGGGGGGTTGAAGGGGGGGTTTTATATATTTGTACTTTTATAAAACTTTTAATAAAAAAAAAAGAATATAGTTGCTTTTAGAATGTCTTTTAGAATATAGTGAATAACTTATCCAGTAACTATCCAAACGGTCCTACGTTATCCGCTTCTACTTTAAGCTCACCATTCTACCGTTGCAGAGTTCAATAAGTCAAACCGCAAGCAATAGAGGAGGGGGAGATAGCCAAAGAGGCTGATCTAAGATACTTCCTGTTTTTGTTACTATAAAGTTTCTATCTTAATGAAGGACTGGTGTTCAGAATGTAAAACAGAATGCATGTCTGAACCTTTTGGCCAAAATAAATAAAAGCTTTTTCTGATCTAGAAATTCAATTTATTCATTATTTTTCTGCAACAGCTCAGCAGACTAATGCATTGTGATTAACTCAGGCTGTCTGCAATTACTGTAAGTTCAAATCTCACCAGGCTCAAGGTTTACTCAGCCTTCCATCCTTTCTAAGGTAGGCAAATTGAGGACCCAGTTTGTGGGGGCAATAAGCTGACTTTGTATAAATATACAAAAGTATGAAGGCTATTGCTTAACGCACTGTAAACTGCCCTGAGTCTCCGGAGAAGGGTGGCATATAAATCAAATTTTAAAAAAAGAAGACAGGAGTGATTTACTACTGGACCTGCTGGACCACCTACACCTGGAAAGACCTTGGTACTTACCTGGCTATTGTCAAATGTGTGGACTACAAATGTGCAGAGAACAGTTCTGATGAACAGTTTAAAGCAGTGAGAGATGGGTACGGGAAAAACCAAGCAGAAAGCAAGTTTTTCTGTCCAAGATGCAGGTTCTACTTAATAGTCATAAGCACAATTGAAGGGGGTGGGGGGGAGAGGGGAAGGATCAGATGTTGATGCCCAGAGCATCAGCCTTTCTCTGCCAGCCATTCCTTTGCTTGGCTTCTGATTCTGTAAATGACTGCATTAGATGGAATATCAGAGGCTGCACAAGAAATCCCAAGGGACTTAATCAGACCCCTAGGGTTTTACATTTGACAGCTCGCTAAAAGCAAGCTTGAATATTAATGAATTAAAGAAGAAGGTGGCAGGGAGGCGGGGAATCTCAAGTGCAGCCCCAGCTGAGCCAAACTGCTGATGAAAATTAATAAGGTGATGGATGCAAATTGCTGGCTCGGAGAGAGAATCATGCATATTAATGAGAAATGGAGATGGGCATTAGTAGAACCTGCCCTATTTGAACTAAAAAAAAGATCATCTCAAATATGAATATTTCATAAAGGTCTGGTCATTTGCCTGAGCTGAATATACATGGTTTGATTTGGGCTATTTTATCATCTATGATTTTTTTTTCCTTTAAAGAAGTGGTTCTCAACCTGGGGGTCGAACGGCCATTTCACAGGGGTCGCCAAAGCCCTCTCTCGCCCCCCCCCCACGCCTTCACTCTCACCCTCTGCATCTGTTGGATCGCCGGTCCCGTTCGCTTACCCCGCCCACTCCCAACCTATTGCTGCCTCCTGAGTCCCAGTTGATGGCTAGAGGGAAAAAACCTGTTTAAATTCTTGCCCTGGGGCTTCAAAGGGCCTCCCTACAGCTGATCCGTGTTAAAAGAAAATAAATGAGTAGACCATGCCTGCAAAAATAAAAAAACCAGCCTCTTTCAGCTTCAGCATAGGTTAATTACCATAAATTGATTTGATCAGCCTCCTTGCTCTCAAGGCTCTTTGTGCAGGCTCTCGTTTTGCAAGCTCTGCTGCAAAGCCTGCTGGAGAAGTTTTTTTTCCCTAGCTGAAACGAAACTGAAAGTAAAGCAGGCTCTGCTGCAACGTGACAAAATGAGGCAGGGAGAGAGATTTCTTTTTCTTTTTCCTCACCAAAAATGGTAGGTACAAACAATGGGAAATTTAGGGCAAAAGAGGAGGTTCAAGATTTTAAAACACAAAAGAAAAAAAGCTCTATTTAACTAGGGAATTGTAATAATTGAGATACTATTAATTGTATATTGTGTTGAAAGCAGAAATGGTTAAATTGTAGTTTGGAGGAATATATGGGGGAAATTATTTGGTTTATTATTATTGGTAAATATAATTGATTTGTAAGAAATTGGATTGCATGGAAATAATTGGAATATTCATGTTCATATTGATTAATATACAAAAAGATAGTTATATAACTAATCGATTTATATTAAAATGTTGAGTTTGTATTAAACAACTGTATTACATTGTTGTAGAAAATGAAAGACTGGAAAACATTCCTGGGTCAGATTGTTATGGAATGAAGTGACCAAGCAACATGGGTCAGTCAGAGAGAGAGGTTTTATTTGCGCAAAGACTCAAAAGCCAGGTTCCAATCTTGGCTCTGAGTAAAGTCTCCATGCTTGTATAACACTTATATACTTTCTTAAACAAAGGATTCTGCTAACACAGCAACTTTTCCATATATGGTTAACATACATTTGTTATTTTTAATTGACATTTCTTAATTACTAAGATTTTACATTATCCCTATCCAACACTCATAATTCTTCTTGTAACTGGCTGAAGTACAAAGTCTTCTTTTGATATTTGCTTCCCGTCCAGGTGCTATTCTCTGGCCTAATCACCCTTGACTATGTTTCATGAAGATGCTCCCTTTTCTTCTGACAAGTTAGGGGGTCACTTAGAGTATCAAGGGAGTTCATGCTGACGTTGTATTTTCTCTAGCTGGCGGTATTTCCTGCCTTCAGAATATAGTTGCTTTTAGAATATAGTGAATATAAAATTATCCAGCGGTCATCTATCCGGTCCCACTTTATCCGCTTCTACTTTATCCCCCCCTTTGGAAGTTTGTTTATTTTTTTTTTAATACTTAAACTTCCACTATTTGTATACTAGTTCCAATAAACAAATCTACCATATATGGAGTCTAACAAAATATAATAATAATAGTAAAGGATAAGTAGTACTTGATTGTTATTACTCTCTTGATTCTTGGGGAGATTCTCTCCACCTTTCTATAGGCCCCATGTTCTCATATGGGTCTGTTTCAGAATCTTTATGTTCTTCAAAGGCATTAGAGCTAAACTGATGATCGATGAGAGTTTTCATTAAAACTAACTTCTTTTCAGATTGCAGTTCCTTTACCGCTCTAAAGGATTTATACAAGAAAATAAAAACTAGACCTGCTTCAGCACATATTAACAAAAATAACATTTGTTTTATCCTGCCAGATCCAGGCAACCAAGAAAACCACATATCTGCTGTCTGTAACCTGTGGCTTATTTTGGAAGCCCTATCCTGCAATTCATTAGCACCTTCCTTGACCACACCTGATTTCCTTTCTCAGCTGTCAGGAGGTCTAAGGCACATCAGTTTTGTAAAATTACTGTTGCCAAGGAATCTATCTGATCTTGGACTTTGACCAAGGTTCCAGCAATCTGGTTCAAGCTCTATTGAAGTTCTTCTGACAATTGCTGAAACTGTATTACAGTGTGTGTCAGACCACCTACACCTGTTCCAAGTGTAGTCCCAATTCCCATGATTGCTAATAGTGGGATCAATATTGGGTCCCTCTTCTGAACATGTCCCATAAGGGGAACAGGGATAGTATGTTCTCCACTGACAACACCTATTTCAAGAAAAAGGTAAACTAATGTACATGTTCTTGTCCAGTTTGTTGGCAAACATAAATGTGCATCCTTTCCACACAAAAAGAACACTCCTTTTTCTTCTATGCATACTCCTATGTTCATAGAGAAAGCATGACTCCTACGATGGTCTTCATTAGTCCAGACCCCTAGAGTCTCTGCCACCTGCCAGTGGTTGCAATGGGATTTCTAATGAAGGGTCCTTTTGTTTTTCTGAGAATTGGTCCTTCTAAAAGATATCGGGAGGTCGTGTTCTCAGGTGGAAAAAGGATACATAAACCTGATTTGATCTTAAAGTTTAGCCAAAGTGGAAACCCTGGAGGCTGAAATGGTTTTGGACAGCTTTCAAAGGTTATATTCCATCCTTCCCACTTTCCTTTCTTAAAACTCATTTCTAATGGTGTTAAGCAAGTAACCTTTTGTTGAAATAGGTGGTGGGCAGAGGGAAACATATCCTTTGTTAATTTCATATCTATCAAATATATTTTAGGGCCAAGGTATATTTTTGACTGACATTGTTCTTCTGTCAGGGATCCTACAGGCCTACCAAGTTTCTGGTTGGCCTTCTCTTTATACACAGAAAAGGCGTTCCTATGAGGTCTATTAGGCCTGCAATAGGAAAACGGCTTTTACCTAGTCTTTTGAATGCCTCATAAAAATCTCCTTGTATCGGTGAGACAGGTACTTTATCTCTGCTATCCCCTTCAAGGATAATTGTAGCCTTTGTTCTAACCCAGAGTTGTGATTTAACAGGAACAGCATGATAAGATGCAGGGTCAGCAGATAGACATAACCAACATCTTTGACCTAGGGTAGGATTATATTGATTAACAAATTCTTGACTTAATTCCAGGATTCTGGATGTTAGATCGGCGCAGGAAAGAAGAGTGACCAGCTGAGTTCAAGAACAAGCGTTTATTCAACGAGAACTGAACTGGCTGTGCGCTGCCGGAGCTCTCCTTATATTTGCTCCGGCAGACGCACCGCCCACTGACAGGGATTCAAAACTCCCGCCGAAAGGATCTTTAGCCAATCCCAGGCGGATGTCCTTATAAGGACATAACACTCCTCCCCCCTAGTTCTTAGTCAGTCCATCAGGGAGGTAATCGCTAAGATAAACAGGACGTCTACGTGCCCGCGTAGACCTGCGCAGTTCACAGTTCGGATGGGCACTGACATGGACGGGAGGTGTCCGCTCTGCTCCGGGCTCCAGCTCCGGTGCCGGGCTGGATCTGGCCGTAGAGGACGCTGGCTCAGTTCCCGAACCTCCGGCCGGGTCTCGGACCTCCGCCTGCTGTGGATGCTGGTCTCCCTCGTCCCTGCACGGATCCTGAGATCGCCGTTGTGGCTCTCTGCGGTGGACCGGTCCGGAACTCCTGAGCCTCGGTAGGTCCCTGGGTTTCCCTCGGTTCCCTGCTGGGCTCGAGTCGCGTCGGTCTGGGTCTGGGTGCGAGTTCGGCGGAGGTGGCTGGGCTAACCCTGGGGGTCCCCTGGTTGAGTCCGGCTTACTCCCGGGGTGGTTGGTGGATGACCCGGGTGGCGGTTCGACCCTGTCGGGGTGGCGTAGGCCTACCTTGCAGGGGTGGTGTAAGCCCTCTCGGTACGGCTGGTTGGCTGGAGGTGATTTCGTTGTTGGCGGGACGCCGGGTTGTTCGGCCATGCCGGGTTGGTGTTGGCCTACCCTGCTGGGGTGGTGGTGGCCTTCCTCGCAGGGTTGGTCTTCTGCGCGGTCGGTGGGTTGTTGCGGGGTCTTCTGAGGAGTTGGCTGGAGGTCCCCGTCTCCGGGCTGTCGGGTTACCACTTCGCGGGGCTGCTGTTGGCTTCCCCTGCTGGGTTGTCCCCGGTCTACTTGGCTGTTTGCATCTGCAGTTGAATTTGGCGCCAAGGTGCTTGTCTTTCTTGTCTGTTGGCGGCCTCCCTCGTCTGGGTGGGGTCGTCCTACTTCGCCAGGGTGGTGTTGGCCTGCTCCGTCGGGGAGGTCGGGGCCTACCTCACAAGGTTGGTTTAGGCCTACCTCGTCGGGGTGTTTTAGGCCTACCTCGTCAGGGTGGTTTAGGCCTACCTCGTCGGGGCGGTTTAGGCCTACCTCGTCGGGGTGGTTTAGGCCTACCTCGTCCGGCTGGTTTTCACCCACTTCCCTCCACCTTTTGCGGAGCTGGTCGAGATGACGTCTCACGATCTGTCCGTCTTCCAGCTCAACTCGGTAGGATTTGGGGCCGGTTGTGCTGTGTACTGTAGCTTTAAGCCATTTAGGCGAGCCGTGGAAGTTTAAAGCGAACACGGCGTCGCCGATAGAAAATTGGCGAAGTTGACGGCTGGCAGATGCGGGAACCTCCGAAGTGTATTGCGGGTGCAGTCTGTCCAGGGGTGACCGGAGTCGCCTGCCCATCAACAGTTCGGCAGGGCATTTCCGGGTGGCAGAGTGGGGTGTGATGTGTTGTGTCAGCAGGAAGGTGTCAATGCGCTCCTGCCAATCCCCAGGTCCCATTTTGGCGAGAGACTCCTTTGTGAGCCTCACCATCCTTTCAGCCTGTCCATTTCCAGCCGGTCTGTAAGGGGCAGAGAGGGCATGGCGGATGCCCAGACCTGCGAGAAAAGTCTCCATGGGCACGGACGTAAGTTGAGGTCCGTTGTCCGAGACTAAGACGTCAGGGAGTCCATGGGTGGCAAACAGACGTCGGAGGGCTCTGATTGTGGCTTCCGTTGTGGTCGATGCCATGGGAACGACTTCCAGCCATTTGGAGTAGGCATCCACCACGATGAGGAGATGGTGCCCATGAATGGGGCCAGCAAAGTCAATGTGAATGCGCGACCAGGGAGAGCTGGGGGTTTCCCAGGGCGTCGGGTCGGATTGAGGGGGTGCAGGTCTTACTTCTTGGCACGGAGTACACCTGGCGACCCATTGTTCAATGTCTTTGTCCATGGCTGGCCACCAGACGTAGCTCCGTGCCAGAGCTTTCATCCGGACGATGCCCGGGTGTCCTTTATGTAAAGCGGCCAGAGTTCGTTTTTGTAACGAGCCGGGAATCAGCACCCTGTCACCCCATAGCAAACAGCCGCGCATGGTGGACAGCTCCTCTCGCTTCCGGCTGAACGGCAGGAAATCGCTGCTGACATCTTGGGTCGGCCAGCCCCTTAAGACCCAAGCCTGGACTTTGCGAAGGATGGGGTCAGCCCGCGTGTGCGTTGCGACGTCGGCAGACGTTACTGGACAGTTGCTGTCATTGTCAATGTGCAGCAGTTCGATCGTGGGCGCGGGATCCTCCACGGTCTCGGCGGATGGGCATCGGCTGAGGGCGTCGGCATTCGCGATGGCTTTACCGGGTTGATGGACGAGGCTGTAGGAGTAGCCGGCGAGGAAAATGGCCCAACGCGTCATGCGTGGGGACATGAAGGCTGGTGTTTGCTTGTCTCCGGCGAGAAGGCCCAACAGCGGCTTGTGATCGGTGACGATGGTGAAACACCGGCCATAGAGGTATTCGTGGAAGCGCTTCACCCCTGCAACAATAGCCAATGCCTCTTTGTCCAGTTGGCTATAGTTGCGTTCCGTAGTGGACATAGTCTTAGAAAAGTAGGCAATGGGGGCTGTACAGCCGGTAGGCAGTTCGTGGCTGAGGACAGCGCCCACGCCGTAGGGTGAAGCATCACAGGTCAGTCTGATGGGCAACGTCTCATTATATTGAATGAGCACGCTGTCGGAGGTCAGCAGTTCCTTCACGGCTCGAAAAGCAGATTCTTCCTCGCGTCCCCACCTCCAGGGAGCCGCCTTTGCCAGCAAGCGGTGGAGCGGCTCAGCAACTGTGGCTTTCTGCTGGAGGAAAATTGCGTAGAAGTTAAGCAATCCAAGGAAAGCCTGAAGCTCCGCTTTGTTTTTGGGGCTGGGAGCTTCATGGATAGCCTTAACTTTTGATTTGGTGGGGCGGATGCCAGAACTATCTATGAGATAGCCCAGGAACTCGACTTCCTGTACCCCAATGATGCACTTGTCCCTCCTGACCCTCAGGCCCTTCTCCTGAAACCGTCGTAAAACGAGTCTCAGTCGGTCAAAAAGTTGGGCCTTAGATTCACCAGAGATCAGCACATCATCGAAGTAAGGCACCACCCCTGGAACGCCTTGGAGAAGGCGTTCCATCATAGATTGGAAAATGCCTGGGGCTGCACTGACCCCAAACTGGAGGCGGTTGCACTTAAACGCGCCTCTATGGGTGACAATTGTCTGAGCCTCCGCCGTTTCCCGATCAACTGGCAATTGCTGGTAAGCCTGGGCCAGGTCCAGTTTGGCAAAAATTTGGCCCTTGCCGAGTGAGTGCAGCAAGTGTTGCACCACCGGCACAGGGTATGCGCTCTGCGGTAACGCTTTATTGATGGTCACTTTGTAGTCAGCGCAGATGCGCACAGATCCATCCTGCTTCATGGGGGTCACAATGGGAGTCTCCCATGAAGCATGATCGATGGGTTCCAGTATGCCTTGGGCTATCAGCTTATCTAGCTGAGCATCTACCTTAGCCCTCAAGGCAAATGGAACCCGGCGGGGCTTAAGCCGAATAGGGGTAACCCCCTTGTCCAGATTGAAAGAAATGGGTTTCCCTGTAAAGGTCCCTAACTTACCATCGAAGACTTCTTGGAACTCTCCGATGAGTGCGTCGAGTTCCCCTGAGCTAATCTGGTGGATGCCTCCAATAGAAAGCCCCAACGGCTCGAACCACTCCACGCCCAGCAGGGTCGGGCGGCTGTGCTCCACGACTGTTATTGGAAGCTGGCCTTGGAATAGCTTGAAGGCGATGTGGAGGTTGGTTCTTCCGAGAACGCCGATGGGATTCCCGCCAAAATCCACCAGCTGAGAGTGAAGGGGTTGAAGGTGGCGCTTGCGAAGTGCCGGCTTCAGCTTCTTAATCTGGTGCCAGTCGATAATAGAGTAGACGGAGCCTGAGTCGACTTCCATCGTGCACGGCAACCCTTCTGCCAACAGTGTCACATGGAATTTTGTGGCACTGTTGTTGCTGGTGAGTCCGATGGTTGTTTGGTGTACAGCGCCGCCCTGGGAGTCATTGCGGTCGTCGCGGTTTTGCTGGTTTGAGGACCGTTTGGATGACCTCTGGGTATCGCGGCGATTTTCTTGAGTGCGGGGCTTAATCGAGTCCGGAACCGGATCAGAGGCTCTGCATGCCTCGGCGATGTGCCCCTTCTTGAGGCAGCGTCTGCAGGTTGCATCGCGCCAGCGGCAGGATTGGCGTGGATGGAGTCCCTTGCAACTGCCGCATTGAGCTGCGCGGCGGCCATCTTTTTGAATTTCCCGCCTAGATGGGCGGGAAACTTTCAAAACGGTCGACTCTCCCTCTGAATCGGTTGGTGTGGCAGAGTCATCGGACGAATCAGACGCCGGCTTGTGGATCTTATGGATCCCACGGGACTGGCGCATCGCAGCGGCGGCGGTCTCAGAGGTCTCCGCAGCCGTGGCCTCTTCGAGGACGTCCTTCAGGGACAGGCGCTTCCTACTCAGGAACTTTTTCTGGAGGTTGGCATCTCTCATTCCGAAGACGATCCCGTCTCGTAAGGCATTGTCAACATTTTCAAATCCGCAGTTAGCTGCGATCTGTCGCAATGCCGCAACAAAGTCTTTGAGGGATTCGCCTTCCATCTGGTTCCTTTGGCGGAAAGTGAAGCGGTTGGAAATGGGGGTGCCCGTTGGTGCATAATGGTCTTGCAGGGCAGC
Source organism: Coluber constrictor foxii (assembly GCA_038048745.1). NCBI lineage: Eukaryota > Metazoa > Chordata > Lepidosauria > Squamata > Colubridae > Coluber > Coluber constrictor. The sequence goes on along the minus strand of CM075966.1, from coordinate 28,597,471 downwards.
CTGTAGATCCACCCAGGACATGACTTCAATGTCTCTGGGTGCGACGAGGTTGACGGCGAGCTCCAACACATCGGTGCCGCAGTTGGCGAGGAAAAGAGCCCTCTTCCTCTCGTCGTCGATGTTGGTGTAGCCGTTTCCCCGGAGGAATTGGCGGAAACGGATCATATAGGAGCTCCATTTCTCCCGGCTGGGGTTGAAAGGAGCCAGCGAGGCGAACGGCGCTTGCGGCGTTGCCATTCTTCAGGCCGCGTCGAGTGACTTCAGCTCGTTAAGGCGATCGTGCCACGCGGGATTCTTCTCTAGTCCTTCGTCGCCAGTGTTAGATCGGCGCAGGAAAGAAGAGTGACCAGCTGAGTTCAAGAACAAGCGTTTATTCAACGAGAACTGAACTGGCTGTGCGCTGCCGGAGCTCTCCTTATATTTGCTCCGGCAGACGCACCGCCCACTGACAGGGATTCAAAACTCCCGCCGAAAGGATCTTTAGCCAATCCCAGGCGGATGTCCTTATAAGGACATAACACTGGATATGTAGTCTGCTTTATGCAATTGTTGTAGAGGCCCATTTTCCTTATCTATCCCCCCCTTTGCAGGGAATGTTAATCTCGGAACCTTAGGTTGTGGAGTTGTCTTAGGTCTAAAGTAATGACCCCGTGCATAGACAATGCGTTTTTGACGGGAGCGTACTTGACCTAAAGTGTCTCTACTAATGTTCATGATATGGTTACATGAGAGTCCTGTTATGAATAATGCCTGAAGCCATAAACAAAGCATGATCATCTATGGTGTAAAACTCACTAGTCAGGAATAGAGTCAGTGGTACATGATGATTGGGAACTAGCAGTAGGAAGAAATCCTAGGTGTACCACAAAACCATTCCTTATATATGTAAAACAAGAGTAAAAGTAGGGCTAGGATAGCAACTACCCACAGAATCCACACCCACACCCAACCTATTTCTAACATTAGTATGTGTAAGAATATATAAGATTACAGTGAATAAGATACAGATATATATAATGTGAAGGCTATCTTCGTCCTTACTGATCTTCAGCCATGCGCAGGGAACCAGCTTCCGGAGTGGTTCAGCAAGGCAGACGTTCACCACCGTGCGTAGAGAGTCCATTGCCGGTAGGACTTAACAAGGTGTATTCGTGAATGTCAGCACCAATGGTTTGTCAATGTTTGTTACCTGGTATGTGACCGGATCACTCTGGTCTGCGGGTTTCAGTCTCGTCCAATGAATCCAAGATCTTCTTTCTAAAGCCTTAAAAGGCACTAATTACAAAACCCAACACATCTGGGAGAATTTGCAATGGAATCTAATCAGTTGTAGTCCTCTGCAGTTGGGAAACAGCATAGGCAACTACTTAGTCCTAAAAAAAGAAAAATACAAACATAGTCCAGGTGATGAAGAACGCTATTGCCACTGGTTACTGCTCGCCAGTCGATTGGTTCCTTTGGATCCGCAATGTCAATAGATTTCCTTGGTGAGATTCCACCATCCACTCCTGTGGGGCTGGCATGGACCCTTTCACTTGGAGTTTAACTTCCTTCCAGCTCAACACCCAATCATCGTGGTGGAAGTTGTGGACTGGAAACTCCAAAAGTGGCATCTGGGCTAAGAGTCCTTGTTTCCTAAGAACTTCAAAATATCTGGGCAGTTTATATACATGTTGTTTCAATACTTTGTTTCTGGTTTCCAGGTAATCAATGCATATGCTTCCTGACATGAAAGCTATACCAAACAATAATTCATATGATATTCTAATATTCTTTCTAGGTTGGATCTAAGTCTCATGACACTTCTGTTGTTGTAGCATTACTGCAGGGAAGGCGTTTACCCCCCCTTGTGAGGCGGTCCACTATGACCAATAAATATTGTACTCTCCCCCTTCTTGATAATTTTGTAAAATCCATTTGAGTACATTGAAATGATTTTAAAGCTGGTGATCTCCACCCATCTGATCACCCATTTGATGTTTTCTGACAGCTTGTTTATTCGCCTCTTTTCACAAATTAAACATTTGTCTATAATTTGCTAAAAGGTATATTCCAATATTACTATAACATTTTAAAAAGTCATTTACAATAGCTTGAATTCCCCAATGATTTCACCCATAGTTTGCTAAATGTATGCATTATCCCAAATGCATGCTAGGAATCTGTTTATATTTCCTCCCAAAATGCATAGAGATTGATTTAGTGCATACACTTCACAGGTTTGAGCAGACCAATTTTGAGGCAAACCCCTTGCTTCCAGGACCTCTTAAGTGTGTCCATTTATAATAAAAATTGCTTGTTCTTGTTCCAGGGGGTGTACCTCCAAATCTAGTCTTATATTTATTTATTTATTTATTTATTTATTTATTTATTTATTTATTTATTTATTTATTTATTTATTGTTATTATTAATTATTTTATTTTATTTTATTTGTAAATCAATTACTTTAGCACAATAATGTTTTAATCCAAACTGATCCATTAATCTAGTGTTGGCTTAGAACTGTGCTGGATTCAAATTGTGATCTGTAATTAAAATTAAGTCAGTCTGCTGCATTAAAATAGCTTCATATTTTAGATGGGGTGCTCACAATAAGAGCTTCCCCAAAGGTCAATTTCCCACTTTATTGGACCAGTATCAGCAATTGCTTGAATACATACTAGCCATCCCCTTATTACTGGGTCCATTATGTTTGACAGGAATGCCATGGGTTTTTTTTGTTCTGTCCAGTCCTGAGCCAACACCTCTTTGTGCAATTCCATTTACTGTGTTTAAAAAGATGGAAGGGCTTTTCCAAATTTGATAAACTTAAAGGGCGGTATAGAAATTTGATTAATAAATAAATAAATAAATAATATAGAAGCCTTGGTGAAAGCTTGTTTCAAATTTTCAAAGCTTCCTCTTTTTTTTGTGCCCCTCCCATTTCAAATTCCAAAGTCCAGATTCAATTAATTTTGCATACAGGGGTTTGGTAAGATCAGTATTCCCATCAACCCAAACCTCAGTATTTCCTTAGTTCTTGCTTGATTTCAGGTAGAGGTTGAAATACCACCTCTTCTATTCTATCAGGAGTGATGTTCTATTTCCTTCACTTAATTAAGTGTATTCTAATGCTTTGTTCACTCATTTTGATTTCAGTTAATTTAAAAAAATACTACTTTCTTCTGTAGATCCTAATATTAAATTTATCAAGAGCTCTCTGTGTAATCCAAAAAAGGAGTCACCCATCGCCACTAGTACTGACTTTCATCTTCTGCCATCATATAGTACACTTACGCTTCCTTTCTTTGGATCGGGCACCCTTTCTTTGCCTTCCGGAGGTCCCACATGATCCCAAAAACAAATCCCAAATCTTTCTGTTTATCGGTTCCACCCTCTAACTCCCATTTCTGGTTTCCAAGTCAGAAAAGAAATCAAATCAAAGTAATTAATTTTTAAAAGAATCACACACAAATCAAAGACTTTAAAGAGTCACAGAGAAAATCAAAAGACGTTTTAGAATATAAAAAAGGTTACTCTTGCAGTCCAAACAGCTAGCTTCGGAAAGCTATGCTTGCATTTGTCATGTCGTCTTTCTATAAACAATAAATTATTTCTGCTCTCAACCACCTTGAAGCAATCTCCTAGCCGGGAGCTTTTGAACCCCAGAAGGGAAAGACTTTGCCTCCCTTCCCAACTTTCTTAACTTCCTATATTGTAAGGAGAATAGCTGCAAAAGTAAAACAATTTAAATGAAGTATTTTAGATCAATGCTCTGAAGCATATTTGTATCAGACGTTAGGGTCAATCTCTGCTTTTAATAAAATGCAAGTCAGATTCAGAAAATTTTTCAAAATCATTTCTTTTATATAGGTTTAATTAAATATTTGAAACCTCAAGAATTACCAGAAAAATAAAATCAAAATTGTTTTCAGAGCAGAAAAGAAAAGCTTTTATATGCAAATGGAACAGTGAGAGAGAGAGAGAGAGAGAGAGAGAGAGAGAGAGAGAGAGAGAGAGAGAGGCTGCAGCCGATCCCCCACTTGGCCCTCCCTTCTCAAACAGATGAAGAGAAAAGGAAAAAAAAATTAAAAGCAAGTGGAGAAGCCGTACTCCCTTAAACAAACTGTATTCCGAGTCAAAAACAGTGAAGCTACAAAGGCAGGTATCAGATAGCCACCGTTCACCCCGCCTTTCTCAGGCTGGTTCAGCAGAGAGAAAAAATGGTGAAAAGAACAAAAGCCCACAGCCCACCCTTTTCCTGCTTCTCTCAAAGGAGGGGGGGGGGTTCCGGAATACAGGGAGAGAAAAAAAAATAGTTAAATTGCATAGGATTCTCATCTCCTTTCGCCTCTTCAGCATCCGTTCAACAACACACAGACATTCACAGGGCACTGCTCTTTTATCACTCCTTATGAGCTTTTAGGACACCTCACATACACACTCACATTTGTGCTGCAATCAAACTGCTTGTACACTACGTCTTCATGCAGAAATCTCACTTAAACCAATCATTAAAATGAGTTAAAGGAGCTCCATTTTTCATCCTCTTAGCAGGTTTGGAAATGCCTACATACATACACATACACATACATACCATTAAACATTTCCAGATCTGTGGAGGGAAGTTATTTGTTTTAATTTTTATTTCCTTGGGTAGCCTATAGCTTATTTTTAAAGGAGTGGGGGAACTCAGAGAGCAGTTAAATCATAATTATGATTGTGGGCCCAAACTACTTTCCGTTTCCCACATCTCCAAGTCAAGATGTTCAATTAATAGACATGTCATAATTAATTCAATTCTTATTCAATTCTACACACTATCATTATAAATGCACATCAACAAAACAAAATAATTTTCAACAGAAATCACATCAAAGCAATCAATTCAACTTGTTTTCCCCTTTAGACAGGCTTTACTTTTTTATTACCTGCTAAACCCCTGGGTGGGAAGAACAATAAAACAATTTCCTTTCCTTTCTTAGTTCCTTCAGAGCTTCTTGGCTCCCTTAAAAATGGTGATTTATCAGAATGCCTACAACACTGCGGCAGTTCCCTTCTCTTCACACATTTTTTTTAACTTCTCACTTTTCACTCTGTGTATTTTAACTTTTATCAAGTTCTCTACTACACAGTCCTAACATGAGACTTTAACTCATTACTGAAGACTTAAGGTCAACGCCTCGTCTTCCAGGAAGGTGATCAATCTTCCTCTTCCACTACTTAATTAGTGGGCATCCTTGTTAAAAGAGACTAAAATTCCCTGATTTATACTTACCTGCAGGCTTGCTTTTCTTCTCGAATTTTTTTTGTTGGGGTCTCTGTCTGATTGACCCTTGTGGGTCCTTGACTGGTCTGTTTCGCTGGTGGGTTTACGGCACCTCCTCACCGGAAGATTCCTGAGACTTCAATGGAGTCCTTGTAGCCGGCTTAATGGATGTTCCGTTTGGGAAGGAGCCGATCCCACCAGGGCAGCCATCACGGTAGTCCCATCTGCCAGGGTGCCAGAATTGTTATAGAATGAAGTGACCAAGCAACATGGGTCAGTCAGAGAGAGAGAGGTTTTATTTGCGCAAAGACTCAAAAGCCAGGTTCCAATCTTGGCTCTGAGTAAAGTCTCCATGCTTGTATAACACTTATATACTTTCTTAAACAAAGGATTCTGCTAACACAGCAACTTTTCCATATATGGTTAACATACATTTGTTATTTTTAATTGACATTTCTTAATTACTAAGATTTTACATTATCCCTATCCAACACTCATAATTCTTCTTGTAACTGGCTGAAGTACAAAGTCTTCTTTTGATATTTGCTTCCCGTCCAGGTGCTGTTCTCTGGCCTAATCACCCTTGACTATGTTTCATGAAGATGCTCCCTTTTCTTCTGACAAGTTAGGGGGTTACTTAGAGTATCAAGGGAGTTCATGCTGACGTTGTATTTTCTCTAGCTGGCGGTATTTCCTGCCTTCAGAATATAGTTGCTTTTAGAATATAGTGAATATAAAATTATCCAGCGGTCATCTATCTGGTCCCACTTTATCCGCTTCTACTTTAAGATAGATGCATTTATTTTGCGCAAAGGTTCAGTGCAGTATTGTTTCTCGCAAATCTGAACAAAGAGCAGCTTTTCTTACACTGTTTTTATCTGTTTTCAAAACAGGGAGCGCTATTAGCTCTTCCAACTTCCATATATGGTTACATTATAAATACATCAAACTTACATTACACTTTACTAAAACATCAAACCATTACATACTAGTAAATGAAATTATTTTGGCTACACAATTTTACTACTCCATTAGTTTACTAATTATTAAGCTATTAATAGGGTTTCTTGCCTCCTGCCTTGAAAGAGGCGGTGGTGAGACCCCTCCTCAAGAAGCCTTCTCTGGACCCGGCTGTTTTGGGAAATTATCGTCCAGTCTCCAACCTTCCCTTCTTGGCGAAGGTTGTAGAGAGTGTGGTTGCGCGACAGCTCCCGCAGTACCTGGATGACACTGTCTATCTAGATCCGTTCCAGTCCGGCTTCAGGCCTGGGTACAGCACGGAGACGGCATTGGTCGCGTTGGTTGATGATCTCTGGAGGGCTCGGGACAGGGGTTGCTCCTCTGTTCTGGTCCTATTAGACCTCTCAGCGGCTTTTGATACCATCGACCATGGTATCTTGGTGCACCGGCTGGGGGGATTGGGGGTGGGAGGCACCGTGTTGCGGTGGTTCTCCTCCTATCTCTCCGACCGGTTGCAGTCTGTGTTGGCAGGGGGGCAGAGGTCGACCTCGAGGCGCCTTGCTTGCGGGGTGCCGCAAGGGTCGGTCCTCTCGCCACTCCTGTTCAACATTTATGTGAAGCCGCTGGGTGAGATCATCCATGGTTTCGGGGTGCAGTGTCATCTGTACGCTGATGATACGCAGCTGTACATCTCCACCCCGGATCACCCCAATGATGCCCTCGAAGTGATGTCCCAGTGTCTGGAGGCCGTACGGGTCTGGATGGGGAGGAACAGGCTGCGACTCAATCCTTCCAAGACCGAGTGGCTGTGGATGCCGGCGTCCCGATATAGCCAGTTGGTGCCTTCGCTGGCTATTGGGGGCGAGTCTTTGCCCCCCACGGAGAGGGTTCGTAACTTGGGCGTCCTCCTGGATCCACGGCTGTCTTTAGAAGAGCATATGACGGCCGTGGCCAGGGGGGCTTTTTATCAGGTTCGCCTGATACGCCAGTTGTGTCCCTTTCTGGATCGGGACTCCTTATGCACAGTCACTCATGCCCTGGTCACTTCTCGCCTGGACTACTGTAATGCTCTCTACATGGGGCTCCCCTTGAGGACCACCCGGAGGCTCCAACTGGTCCAGAATGCGGCCGCGCGGGTGATTATGGGGGCGACTTGGCGCTCCCATGTGACACTTCTCCTGCGCGAGCTGCACTGGCTCCCAATGGTCTTCCGGGTGCGCTTCAAGGTCTTGGTTCTCATCTTTAAAGCGCTCCATGGCTTAGGGCCCGGGTACTTACGAGACCACCTTCTGCCACCAATAACCTCCCACCGGCCAATACGCTCTCATAGAGAGGGCCTCCTCAGGGTGCCGTCGGTCAGGCAATGTCGACTGGCGACCCCCAGGGGGAGAGCCTTCTCTGTGGGGGCTCCCGCCCTCTGGAACGAGTTACCCCCGGGGATTCGATTAATCCCAGACCTCCGCACTTTCCGCAAGGCATTAAAGACTTTTCTATTCCAGGAAGCCGGGCTGGCTTAACGTAGATTTTAATGGGTGAATTTTAGGAAGGATTTTAAATTTGGGGAAGCCAAAATTTGATTTAATTACATTTTTAGATTATTTTTAACTTTTATATTGCTTGTATTTTAATGTTTTAATGTTTGGCTGTTCACCGCCCTGAGTCCGTCAGGAGAAGGGCGGTATATAAATCTAATAAACTAAACTAAACTAAACTAAACTAAACTATTACACTTTCCTTAAGTACTATAACGCTTAAACACAGAAATTTATAGCTAAACACTAAATAACTTCCTTGTTTCCTATGCATGTCCTTTCAGAGGTTCCCTATAGTTGGATTTTCATGGCATTGATTCTATTAAGAAGATATATAGAATCAGTGTGTTCAGCACAGTGTCATAGGTCAAGTAATTAAGAGGAACTTTATGAGGTAGTTACTTAGCCCCTTCTCCTCAACAGACCCATTTAACTACAGGAACATCATTCCCTGTTCTCCTGAGGGCTGACAGCTTAGGTCCTATTATTACCAATGATGAGGTTCAGATGCCTCTAACAAGCAGGTTATTCTTTTTTAGAAGTAATGTGAATAGAAAAGGTCTTTCAGAGTTCATCCGATTTTAAGTATCTGACTTTATATGATTCTTATTTTATTCACCTTCTTTCTTATTTCTTATAATTCCTACTTTATTTACTTTATTTCTCCCCCCTCTGGAAGTTTTTTTTCCATGCATAAAACTTTCATTACTTTCTACACAACACTCTATGTAAAGCTAACATTATCCTATAACATATATAACTAATCTAAACAAGAGACGGGTCTATCTTGATCCTTTTTACTTTCCTACTCTTTGGAGATATTCCCTCCATTCTTTCCCACATCTCATGTCGACATATGTGTCTGTTTCAGAAGCTTCTTCTTCAAGGAAGCGCTCTGTCACAAGGAACGTCTTCTCATTCTGTATCTCTTTCACTGCTTTGATAAATAGCTGTCTCAACACAGGGATTACACAAGGAATAAAAGCTAGACCTGCCACAGCACACATCAGAAAAAATAACATTTGTTTCATCCACCCGGATCCAGGCAACCACGAAAGCCACATGTCCGTTGTTTGTAACCTCTGACCTATTTTGGAGGCTCTCTCCTGTAAGTCTTTAGCAATACCCCTTACCACACCTGATCTATTCATATAGAAGCAACAATCTTCCCCCAGAAATACACAAACACCTCCTCTCTCTGCGGTTAGAATGTCTAAGGCACGTCGATTTTGTAGAACTACTGCTGCTAATGAATCTATCTGGTCTTGGACTTCTACCAGAGTTCCAGCAATTTGATTCAGGCTTTCTTGGAATTCCTCTGATAATTGCCGGAACTGGATTACTGATTGTGTTACCCCTCCTATGCCTGTCCCCACAGCAGTTCCTATTCCCATGATTACTAACAGTGGGATTAAGATTGGTACCCGTTTCTGAACATGTCCCATGAGAGGAACAGGGATTGTATGTTCTCCACTAACAACACCTATTTTAGGAAAAAGGTGTACTAGTGTGCATGTTCCAGTCCAATTTGTTGGCAAACATAAATACGCATCTTTTCCACAGTAGAAGAAAACTCCCTTTACCCCTACGCACACGCCTATGTTCATGGAGAAAGCATGGGTCCGATGGTACCTTTCATTAGTCCAGACCCCCAGAGTCCCTGCCAGAAACATTCCAGACAGCGGCTGCAGAGGAACTTCTTGTGACGGGTCCTCTTGCTTATCTCTAAGGACTGGACCTTCAAAAATATACCGGGAGGTAATATTCCCCGGGGGAAAGAAGACACAGAAACCTGTGCTGGACTTAATGGAGAGCCAGATAGGGAAGCGAGGGGGCTGGAATACACTGGGGCACCTTTCTTGGGATATATTTCTGGGCTCCTCAGATCCTCCCCATCTTGTGAAAGTGGCAGTGGGTGGTAGTGAGAAAGTGACCTTTTGTTGAAATGAGTGGTGTGCCGACGGAAAAAGTTTTTTTGTTAGTTTTGCATCAATATGGTTTGCCCTAGGACCAAGGTACACTTCTGATGGACATTGTTCTTTTGTCAGGGATCCTACAGGCCTACCATGTTTCTGATGTCTCCTCACACACAGAGAGGGTGACCCTATGATTTCCACACCTGTGGCTATTGGGCCAGCAATAGGAAGGCGGCTTTTCCCCAGACGTTGGAATGCTTTATAGAAATCTCCTTGTAACGGGGATACTGGTACTTTATTTCTGCTATCTTTTTCAAGGACTATTGTAGCCTTTGTCCTAGCCCAGAGCTGTGTCTCCACAGGAACGGCATGATAAGATGAAGGGCTGGCAGATAAACACAACCAGCAGTTTTCACCTAGGGTAGGGTCATACTGATTAACAAGGTCTTGACCCAATTCCAATGTCCTTGATATGTAGTCTCGCCTTCTTAGTTGTTGCAAGGGCCCGTCCTCCCTATCTATTCCCCCCTCTCCTGGGATGGTGAAACTCTTGACCTCTGGTCTAGGAGTTGGTTTGGGTCTAAGGCTTCCCCCCCACCTTCTGATACCTCGTTGTTGGCGGGAGTAGACTTGACCCACAGTGTCCCCATTCAGTGTCATGTTGCTGTGTGTTCTTCTGGGATTCTTGACATCTTTAATTCTTTCTACAGGAGGGATTTCTAAAACACCTACACAACACGAGGAACTACTGTTTAAACTAACATCACTCACTAGACCCTTAGCTAATATGACCCAAAACCATTAATAAATCATACTGACCTGATTTCTGCACTTCACAAAGCCTTAAGAGTGCAAGACCCGAAGTTTTACAAATTCACCAGGTCAGGAAGAGAGCTAGAAGTATACGTAACTTGGGTGAGGTCAATGTCTGCTACATCCCTAGGTCTTCCACAGAACATGTCCCTGTATATATAAAAGGATACCCCCAGGAGTACGAAACCAGTGACTCACCAGAGTCCCCACACCCAATCTTCCCAAAACATGAGTGTGTTTGTGTTTAATAAGTGCTTACTGTATACTACTAGTGTGAATGGGTTTTTACATTACAATTTACAGTTTTGGACTGTTGTCTTCCTCCGCTTCAGGCTTCGGCCGTGCGCTGGGAACCAGCTTCCGGGGTGGTTCAGCAAGGTTGACGATCACCACTGTGCGTCGAGAGTCCATTGCCGGTAGGACTCAGCACAGCGTATTCTTCTTGAACTTCAGCACCAATGGCTTGTCGGTTTTTGTCACCTGGTATGCGACTGGGTCACTCTGGTCTGCGGGCTTCAGTCTCGTCCAGTGGATCCAAGATTTTCCTTCTAAGGTCTTAACTGCAAGAGGTGAACACATCACAACAGTATATGGCCCTTTCCATCTAGGTCGTAAAGGCTCATTTTTCCAATGTTTTATCCATACCCTATCACCTGGTTTGTAGTTGTGGCCTGCAGTTGTGATAGGGGGAGGTCTGCATTCCTGCATATAATGCCTCAGTTTGTTGACATGATTGTTGTGCTGTTGTAACTGCAAAAGTAATTTTCTGGTTTCTACCCCCCCTTTTTGAGCTAAGTCTGGCCAGCCTTGAAAACGGTGCTTGAACAAGGCAGGGGGTCTCCCGTACAGAAGTTCAAAAGGAGACAGCTGGTATCTGGTTCGTGGGGTTGTTCTAAAAATATACAAGGCCATGGGAAAAACCTGAAGCCATGGTAAGTGAGTTTCCAAGCACAGTTTCGTAATGATTGCTTTTAATGAGTGATTAGCCCTCTCACATTTCCCTGCACTTTGTGGCCTAAACGAAAAATGATACCTCCATTTCAGGCCTGCAGCTTCAGCCAGATGGCGATTTATACTTTGCACAAATTCTGGGCCATTATCAGAGCTGATAGTCGAGGGGCATCCAAATCTAGGGATTATTTCCTTTAAAAGAAAGCGTGCTACTTGTATGGCTAATTTATTTCGAGTGGGGAAGGCCTCAATCCATCTAGAGTAAGTGTCAATGAAAACGAGCAAAGCTTTATAACCATTGCATTTGGGCATATCAGTAAAGTCCACAACTAAGTAATCCATGGGTAAGTAGGAGTTTGGCTGCTGTCCTGGTGGTAAACGTGGTCCTTGCTTAGCATTTACTTGTGCGCATGTAAGACACTGGGAAGTGGCTTTGGCAACCAGACTCTGTAAGTTAGGTATATAGAATGTTGCTTGCAACTGTTGGGCCAAAGCAGTTTTGCCATTATGTGAGGTTTGGTGTGCTTCTGATACTAAAGGCCAAGCGAGTGAAACTGGTACCACTAAGCGATTGTCTGGAAGGGTATACCATCCCCTCACCAGATTGGCTTTTAAATCTCCTTCGGCTTTTTCCTTCTCTACCTGAGTATAGGTGGGATAAGATTTTTCAATGTAGGATTCAATTTCTTGTGCCATATAGAGATAATAATCATTCTTGTCCAGAGGCAGGTGTGCTGCCAATTTGGCCTCTCTATCAGCAAATCGATTGCCTTGTGCAATTAATGTGTCCGTCTTCTGATGACCCGGACAATGGATGACAGCTACAGATTTGGGAAGCTGTGCAGCAGAGATCAGCCTTTTAATTAAAGGGGCATGTTGGATTGATTTGCCTGCAGAGTCAGTGAAGCCTCTTTCCTTGTAAATAGCCGCATGTGCTTGAATAGTCAAAAAGGCATATTTACTGTCCGTGTATACATTAATAGTCTTGTCTGTGGCTAATTCTAATGCTCGGATAAGTCCCCATAACTCAGCTGCCTGGGCGCTGGTACCTACTGGAAGAGGGGCACTTTCAATAACTGCATGTTGGCTAACTATAGCATATCCTGCATAACGAGCTCCTTTTTCCACAAAGCTTGAGCCATCAGTGAACCAAGTAAGCTGGGCATTTGGAAGAGGGGTGTCAGTCAAATCTGGTCTGCAGGAATACTGATGATCTAACACATGTAAGCAGTCATGCAGTGGGAGAGATGTATCAGGCACAGGCATGAGAGTAGCTGGATTAATAGTGGCACATTGGTGAATACTTATCTGGGGGTTTTCTAACAGCAAAGCCTGATATTTATGCAATCTCTGGTTACTTATCCACAAGTGTCCTTTGTTTTCTAGGATAGTTTGCAAAGCATGGGAGGTGTATATTGCTACTTCTGAGGTAAACGTTAGTTTGTTTGTGTCTCTCATAAGCTCTGCCACAGCGGCCAAGATTTTAAGACAGTGTGGCCAGCCTTGAGCAGGGCTGTCCAACTGTTTGGATAAGTACGCTACCGGCCGTTGCCATGATCCTTGCTGCTGAGTTAATACCCCTAGTGCCACATTATGACGGACATCTACATAGAGACGGAAAGGTTTGGAAAGGTTTGGAAAGGTCTGGCAACCCTAACGCTGGAGAGGATGTAAGTGCTTCCTTTAAATGACTTAATGCATTTGTTTGTTCCTTGCCCCATTCAAAAGGATCTGTTTCTGCTCCCCGGGTTGAAGCGTACAGGGGTTTGGCAAGTAAGGCAAAATTGGGAATCCATAAACGACAAAAGCCCATGACTCCCAAAATGCCTCGCAGTTCTTTTCGATTTTTCGGTGGGGGCAGTTGCAAAATTGCCTGTTTTCTAGGTAAGCCTAAAGTTCTCTGACCTTGGGACAGGGTATATCCTAAATATGTAACCTCTTTCTTGACTAATTGAGCCTTTTTCCTTGAAGCTCTGTATCCACAGTCTTGCAGTAATTCAAGGAGGATTTGGGTATTTTTGAAACAGTTTTCCTGGTTGGTTCCTGTTACTAATACATCATCTACATATTGGAGGAGACAGTCCCCTTCCTGAACGGGTTGGAAATGCTGCAAGTCCAAGACAAGGGCATGCCCAAAAAGAGTTGGAGAATTCTTAAAACCTTGGGGCAGTCTTGTCCAGGTATATTGACAATGCCTACACATTTTAGAGTCTTTCCATTCAAAGGCAAACAAGTCTTGGCTATCAGGGTGCAAGGGTATAGTAAAGAAAGCATCTTTCAGGTCTATGACTGAAAACCATGCGGCTGAAGGAGGGATGGTCCCCAACAAAATGTAGGGGTTTGCCACTATTGCGTGGAGCGTGACCGTGGCCCTGTTGACGGCCTCAGATCCTGGGCTGGCCTCCACCCCCCATCTGGTTTCTTTATGGGTAAAATTGCTGTATTCCATGGGGATTGAGTTTCTCTAAGTATCCCTGCTGCTAAGTATTTGTCAATTAGAATTTGAATCGCTTCTGCCGCTTCTTGAGGGACATAATACTGGGGTACTCTGATGGGCTTGTGTCCCAATTTCAGTTTGACTTCTACTGGAGAGGCAAATTTAGCTAGCCCAGGGGGGTTGTCCTCTGCCCACAGAGCAGGAACGTTAAATTCTTCCCATGTGCTTTCTTGAGTGGAATCTTGCATTAACATTAATCGCCAAGTTTCTTCCACTGGATGTGACACTGTCAAATACTGTCCATTGTCATTGAAAGACACGGTGGCTCTCAATTTAAAAAGCAGATCTCTTCCTAACAGTGGAACTGGGCATTCAGGCATATACAAGAATTGGTGTTCTACTAAGCCGTTCCCAACCTTGCATTTAACTGGTTTTAGGAGGCTGTGTGTGGCTGGGGTGCCTGACACTCCTTGGACTCTGACTTTTTCCTTTGATAAGGGGGCCACTTGTTTGTTAATTACTGATCGACTGGCTCCGGTATCGATCATCATGCGGACTTGACGTCCTTCCACCCATAAATCCATCATGGGCTCCGGGGGTGGGTCCGTGGGGCCCTGGCCTCTTCAATCATCCCATTCCATTTCGGCTAGGCCAATTACTTCCTCATTCTGGTACGGCTGGCTGAATTGTCGTCTGTCTGTACCTCTTCTTCCTCTAAAACTTCCTCTCGGGGTTCCTCTAAAACTTCTTCCTCTTGACATAGGTTGCCCACGCCCGTAGGATATTCCTCTTGATTCTGTGCTTCTACGGGGGCACTCTCTATGCCAATGTCTTTCTTCTTTACAGATGGCACATTGGTTGGCTCCTAAGGTAACTCCTCCCAGGGCCAAAGCTAACATTTCAGTCTTCTTTCTCTCTCTAATAACTTGTTTTCTTTCTTCTTCTCTATCTCTATTTAGAAAGACCTTTCTGGCAATTTCTAGGAGTTCACTGGTGTTCTTCCCTAGAGCACCTTCTAGTTTCTGTAATTTTCTTCTAATATCCGGGGCACTTTGACTGATAAATCGTTCATTTAACAGGTATCTGTTTGTCACATTTTCTATGTCTATTCCAGTATGGATTTTATAGGATTCTACTAATCTAGTCAAAAAGGCCTCAGGACTTTCATTTTTTTCTTGGAGTATAGTAGCAGTTTTGGCATAATTAACAGGACCTTTTGCTGCCTCTCTTAAAACGTTTATGCATAAGAGGCGGTAGGCATCTAATAGTGGCTGGTGTTGGGTATTATTGGGATCCCAATTAGGATCAACTTCTGCAGCTGCTTCTGCTTTTTGCACTGCACTTCCATTTCCTGGAAACATTCGGTTTAAAACTTTTTCTTTGGCAATTTTGAATTTTTCTCGGTCCTCTAGGGAGAGTAAGGTGTTTAATAATTGCTGGATGTCTCCCCATGTGGGTCTATGTGTTTGCATTATTGTACTGAATAGATCCACTATTTCATTGGGCTTTTTGCTAAACGGAACATATTGTTGTTTCCAATTAAGTAGATCTGTAGTTGTGAAAGGCTGATATTGGAACAAAGGACGAAGGATGGGCTGTCCCTGGGCATCAGTTCCATGACTTAAAATTTCCCTCAAAGGGGCCAGCGTTTCTTTCTTCTTTAAACTTGTCTGGCTCCGAGTTCGAGAACTAATAGGTTTAGATTCTTCTTCTGTTTCTTCTTCCCCATCACTCTTAATTTCCCATTTGACTTGTGTCTGGCATTTCCTGGGAGTGATGGTTTTTGGCACCATATCCACCGGCAAGGGTGGATAGGGGTTTCTTCTTGGGGTGGGCAAGGGTGGATAGGGGTTTTGTCCTGGGGTTGGCGGAACTGGTGCATAAGGGGGGGGGGGGGGGGGCGACTAACTTCTTCCTCTTCCTCCTGACTGAGAACTTTTCTTCTAAATAGCTTTCTGTTGGATTTATTTTTCTCTTTCATCAAACACACTTTCACACATTCCTGCTGATATTTTTTAAGCCAAGAGGGAGCTGCCTGCTGAGTGATCTGCCACTGATCTATGTAAGGGAATTGATCCCAATGGCCTTCCCGTGTAATGATCCGATGTACCTTGGAGATCACTATTGGATCCAAAGATCCTTCTTTTGGCCATCCTATGCCCAAGGTGGGCCATGTAGTTATACACAATCTCTTCAAGGTATCTGGACTACACGGGGGGCCATCATAGTTTTCACTAAAGGCACTTTTAAAATTGGCTAACATGCATTGTAATGGTGTCCTGGGGACACCGTTACTTCCACCCATCCTAAAAATACACTATGACCGACTCAGTACACCGGACGATCACGGCTGTATTTGAGACCTGCGGTCGTTTAACCAACCCACACAATCCTAACAGGAGGTTTTAAGACGACGCTTCGCCTCCTGGGGGGGGTGATCGGCCCCCACTTTTGTTCACCGCAAAGTCGGTGAGCTATCCCTTTTACTTATACTTGCCTGCTGGCTTTTGTTCCTTCCTGGTGGCCACCTGTGGAGAAGTATGGATCTGATCTGACCGGAGGATCCTTGACTGGTCTGCTCGTCAGCGGCTTCACGGCACCCTCTCACCGAAAGATTTGTTTGTAGACTTCAAAGGAGTCTCGGCCGGCCGGGCTGTAAACTTTCTTTGGGAAGGCGTCGATTCCTTGCTGGAGCAGAGATCAGGCAGAACAAAACGTCTTTGTTTTTCAGTCCCTTCGTGGTCACCAGAAAATGTTGTAGAAAATGAAAGACTGGAAAACATTCCTGGGTCAGATAGATGCATTTATTTTGCACAAAGGTTCAGTGCAGTATTGGTTCTCGCAAATCTGAACAAAGAGCAGCTTTTCTTACACTGTTTTATCTGTTTTCAAAACAGGGAGCGCTATTAGCTCTTCCAACTTCCATATATGGTTACATTATAAATACATCAAACTTACATTACACTTTACTAAAACATCAAACCATTACATACTAGTAAATGAAATTATTTTGGCTACACAATTTTACTACTCCATTAGTTTACTAATTATTAAGCTATTACACTTTCCTTAAGTACTATAATGCTTAAACACAGAAATTTATAGCTAAACACTAAGTAACTTCCTTGTTTCCTATGCATGTCCTTTCAGAGGTTCCCTATAGTTGGATTTTCATGGCATTGATTCTATTAAGAAGATATATAGAATCAGTGTGTTCAGCACAGTGTCATAGGTCAAGTAATTAAGAGGAACTTTATGAGGTAGTTACTTAGCCCCTTCTCCTCAACAGACCCATTTAACTACAGGAACACCATTCCCTGTTCTCCTGAGGGCTGACAGCTTAGGTCCTATTATTACCAATGATGAGGTTCAGATGCCTCTAACAAGCAGGTTATTCTTTTTTAGAAGTAATGTGAATACAATACAAAAAATTTTTCCATTTTCACCCCCCCTCCCCAGTCCCCCTCCCCACCCCCTCCCATCCTCCCTCAACCCCAACCCCTCCCCTCCCTAACCCCCCCCCCGACTTCCGCTACAAGTTAAAAAACAAAACAAAACTTAGAACAAGGGAAAAAGAAAAAGATTATTAAGTATTCAAATTCTCAATCAAACAAATTTCGAAAGAGGAAGAGAAAGAGAGAGAAGGAAAGAGGGAAAAAAAGTAAAAAAACAAACAAACAAAGAACCAAACATTAATATATTTAAACAATATTAAAAAAAAACCATTGATAGTCATTATAATTAAGAACACTATTATAATTATCCTAACTACACCCCTTAACTAAAGAAAAACCCCAAAAACATAAAACATAAGAAATATATATACATATATAGTTATAATCATACAGTTATATCATAAAGAGAATTATCTTATTTAATTCATTTCTCAATCTCTATAATCCAAATTTCAATCTTCTCTTCAACTTGATTGATGTCAAACATATTTCCTCGCATAGATCCAGCTTCGATAATCTTCATCTTGCCGCTGCCCCCATCAGCAAAATAAAACGTTTCTCCACACCACCCCCCGAGTGACTTTATATAAATAAAATTCAACCACGAAGATATTCACCCCTCTAGGAAGATTCATTCAAGCTAACTTATACTATACCTAAAAATAGGCTTTTGCAGCCTTAGCATTCAAACCTTGAGAGAAAAAGAAAAAACCAACTAAGAGCTGCATTCCCAGATGTTCCTTTAAAATTGTTTCAAATCCTGCCACCCTTTGCAATTCAATCCTTCGGGTTATAAGATATTTTCAATTTCATAGTCTTCTCCTAGATGATAAGTTCCACAAAAAATATATAATTGGGTAACCAATGATCGCTGCTAATTTTGCAGCAATCTATCAGAACTCAGGATATCATGTCCAATCCAGGATAAACTTCATAGTAAAAAATTTTATAATCCATTTTAATAAATGAATTTAAAGTTAGTCCAACTCAGAATGAACTTTTAACAAATTGTTGTACTTCTTAAAAAAAATTTTATAATCCACTTTTTCCAGATCTTTCAATGCTTTCTGATTCAGTATCAAACAATTCACGATGCTCTTTAAATTTGTCACCTGTGGTTTCCAGTCGGATTTCTTTGTTGACCTCTAGTTCCTGTCGGTTAGCATCACCCCCCATGTCTTGAAGAGTATTGGACCTCTGTTGCTGGTCATCTCGAAGTAAAACTTTGTTTTTTGAGGCTTCCTCCAGCAATTCAAGGTCCTGTAATCCCCCAAGAACACTGAGGTGTTCAGTTTTCTCATCAGAAAAATCCATAATAGAATCCTCTGGACAACCACCAAATTCTCCTTTTGTTTTTAACAGACTTTGATTTTCTTCTTTCTGTTCACATTTTGTAAACTCTGTTTTTGACTTTTTATCCTTAAGATGTTTCGGTGCTCCCTTAAAGATATTTTGATAAAAATATTCTGCTTTTTCAATAGTATTCAGACAATGTCTCACACCTTGATATCTAAAAATTATACCAACTGGAAAGTCCCATCTAAATGGGATATTACTTCTCTTCAGTTCCTTGACCAAAAAATCAAAATCTTTCCTGTCCTTTAAGACCTTCAATGGTAACTCTTTGAAAATCCTAATTTGCGTACCTGCTACCTGCACTCTATCAAAATAAGATTTTTGTAAAATATCATCTCTCAGTCTTTTATCAGTGAAGTAAACAACAACATCTCTAGGCAGATTTCTTTGTTTAGCCAAACGTGAGTTAACTCTGTAAACTTTCGCTATTGAACCCAAAATTGATTCATCTTGTAGCTTTAATAATTCTGCAAAGGCCTTTGCACAAGTTGTTCTTAAGTTTTCTCTGTTGTTTTCTTTTATCCCTCTTAGTCTGATTGCAGATTCTTTAGCCTTAATTTGAAGCATAATAACATCATTCTGAATATTATGGTTTTTGGCCTCTGCTTCCAGAAGTTTCGTTTGCAACTCTTGTATCTGAGATTCAAATTTATTACTCATCTCAATCACTTTCCTCCCCATTGCAGCCATCGCAGTTGTAAAATCTGAAGCTACTTGAGCAATAATTTGATTTAATTGGTCATATTTCCCAAAAACCAGTTCCTCAATATCTTTCTGTGAACCTTTTACCTGGTCTACCACACTCTCTAAAGACCTTGTAATTAACTCTTTTAACTCTTGTTCTGTAAGTCTCTGCAAATGAGACATTTCAACTTTATTCATCTGATTCAAGGGGGAGCCCCCCCTTCCTTTAGGTTTAGGCATCTTTACTTTTAAAAAGGACCAAAAAAAAAAAGAATCCTTCTTACTTCAATAGAGAAAAAAGAGGGAAAAAAAAAAGCAGGAGAAATCTATTCAGCCTCTGTTCCTTTAAGTTCTTTGTCTGTGAATATTCCTTTCAAAGTCTTTCAGGACTAAACTCTGCACTCCATTTCCGCTATCACTTTCCTTTCAGGCAGAGCCAGTCGCCATCTTAAAAACTTTCACTTTTCTTCCTCTCCTTCCCCCTTCCCCCCCTCCTCTTCCAAAAAAAATCCGTTGAAAAAAATCCATACTTGCTTAAATTTTCCTTCTTTCTTTTCCAGCTTGCTCCAATTATCATTCCAAGTGTGGTGTTGCTCCCAGCGTCTGGCTCCGCTAATTAGGTAATTAGCGGAGGTTCCTCTCGGCGCGGAGCATACCCTGCGGGTATGGAGGGAGCCATCCTTCTGAGCCCTCCCCAGGACAAAGGAAAAATCCTGGGGGGCTCGAGGAGGCTCAACCTCACCCCCAGAAGCTCTCCCTGCTCCTCCCGTCAAGGAGCAGGTTTTTCGAGCCGCCTGCCCGCTGTAAGGCGGCTCTAACGCGCCGAGAGACAAAAGTTTGTATTGTAAAACTTTTTCAATAAAAAAAAAAAAAGAAGAAGTAATGTGAATAGAAAAGGTCTTTCAGAGTTCATCCGATTTTAAGTATCTGACTTTATATGATTCTTATTTTATTCACCTTCTTTCTTATTTCTTATAATTCCTACTTTATTTACTTTAACATAATTACACAATTAACCAATGTGAGGATGGATATTAAAATAGATGACAATGGAAAGGGGTATAATATATAAGAGAAGGGAAAAATCGAATTTGATTAAGATTAGAGATGAGGATGAAGGGTAATATTGGTTTTTTAAAAAAATAAATGAGTAATAAATATGGCAAAAAGGAAATATAGAAATTGTAAATTTAATTGAAATGACTAAACACTGTTTAAATTTGTGAACCGCCCAAATACTCTGTTCAAAGAAAAGACATTGCATGTTTGTATGTGTGTTTCTAATTATTGCTATTTATTCATATTTATTCTCTTTTATTCTTTAAAGTTTAATAATCCATTCTTTATCTTAATATCTTTGTATTTGTTTGGGGTTGGTTTTTTCCCCTTTCATCTCTTTTATTGTACAGCAATCTTTCTCCTCAAACCTACCACCTCTCTCTTTTCTTTCCTTTTTACTTCTCTTCCCCCCTTCTTCTTCTCCCTACTTCCTCTTCCTTTCTCCTTCTCCTCCTCTTTTCCTCCCTCTCTTACCCTCACTCCTACCCTTTTCCCTTCCCTTCCCTTCCTTCATCCCTCTCTATTGCTGTATCCTTTTATGCATATGGATTACTCAGAGGGCTGAAAAAGTTATTTTTGACTGGTCCTCGCACTTTTGCCCAGTCCTCAAACTTACGACTGTCCTCACATTTTACGTTTTTGCCCTATCTGGTCACCATGGTGAAGAGAAGCAGTTGTGAAATGAGTGACATGGTTGTTAAGAATGCTGCACGGGCATAAATGTGAGGATGGTCATAAGTGTGAGGACCAGTCAAAGGTGCGAGGACCTGTCAGAAATGACTTTTTTCAGCCCTCTGAGTAGTCCCTATACACATAGCCATGCCCACCTGGTCACATGTTAAGAATGCTACAATGGGCATAAATGATGACCAGTCATAAGTGCGAAGACTGGTCAAATGTGCGAGGACCTGTCAGAAATCACTTTTTTCAGCCCTTTTGTGCACATGGAC
This sequence comes from Coluber constrictor foxii, assembly GCA_038048745.1. NCBI lineage: Eukaryota > Metazoa > Chordata > Lepidosauria > Squamata > Colubridae > Coluber > Coluber constrictor. The sequence continues at coordinate 28,576,109 of CM075966.1, read as the reverse complement.
TACTCAGAGGGCTGAAAAAGTTATTTTTGACTGGTCCTCGCACTTTTGACCAGTCCTTGAACTTATGACTGTCCTCACATTTTACGTTTTTGCTCTATCTTATCACCATGGGGAAGAGAAGCAGTTGTGAAATGAGTGACATGGTTGTTAAGAATGCTGCACAGGCATAAATGTGAGGACGGTCATTAGTGTGAGGACCAATCAAAAGCGCGAGGACCTGTCAGAAATTACTTTTTTCAGCCCTCTGAGTAGTTCCTATACACATAGCCATGCCCACCTAGTCACATGACCTCCAAGCCACGCCCACAAAATAAGCCACGCCCACAGAACTGGTAGTAAAAAACTACTGTTATGAAGTAGCAACAAAAATAATTTTATGGTTGGGGGTCACCACAACATGAGGAACTGTATTAAAGGGTCACGGCATTAGGAAGGTTGAGAACCACTGCTCTAAACTGAAAACCAAACCTAGACCAAAAAAGGCTTCTCGCACCACCAATTCAATCTTTCAGTTAGTTCACATGGACTTGGTAGGACCCATGAAACCCTCTATTAAGTACAAGAAGAGGTTTTTCCTAACTATAGTTGACGACTTCAGTCATTACGGGTTCGTATACACAGTCACAAAAGTGAAGTGTTTCAAAGGTTCAAGGAATTTTACAAGAGAGTAGAAACACAACACAATGTCAAAATAAAACAAATTATGACTGATAGGGGGTCAGAGTTCCTATCAAGGGACTTCTCCAATTGGACAAAGAAACACGGGATACTACATTTTTCCTCTTCGCCATTTTCGCCATTCCAGAACGGAGTTTTTGAATGCAGGAACGGCGTATTACAAACAATGGTAAGGTGCGTCCTAGAAGACGCAGGGCTGGGACAACATTTCTGGGCAGAGGCACTCACATACTCAAATTACACACTAAACAGGACATGGTCAAGCCTAATAAACAAAACTCCCTATGAGGTTATGTACAGTAGGAAGCCCCAGATAGCTCACCTACACGTGTTTGGGGTAACAGCAGATGTACATGTACTGAGGCAGCTAAGGCAAAAAGGGGACAAAGTATCAAAAAGATTGAGGTTTATTGGGTACGAGTCCGGAACAAAGGGATACAGATTTATTGATAAGGACAATAGGTTTATCGTGTCCAGATCAGCAGTGTTTCACGAAAACACAAACTGGTCAAAAATACATCTCAATGAAGTGTTATCCAGGCAGGAAGTCACAGACAATGTTAGGAACACAAGTAGACCAGACACAACCAAAATAGAGACACACGAGAAACACAAGCCCAAACACCAAGAAGTAATCACCAAAGAATGGAAGGAGGACCACCCAGTTATCAAGATGCACTCACAGAAAAAGAAGCCAAACACATGCATGACACAGAGACACTACCCAATGGGCCCATCAGACACAACAGAAACAAAATGCCAAAAAAAATCGATGACTACGTACTTTCAATACACACAAACACCACCACACCCAACTTCAACGAAGACATTCTCAAGTTGCCACAAGAAGAAAGGGCCAGGTGGGAGAAGGCCATAGAGATGAACAGCCTGAGGGAGTTAAACGTGTATACCCCATCCAAGGTACCAGAGAACAAGACACCCATTGGGACAAAGTGGGTCTTCAAAATCAAAGAACTTGAGGACAATAAAACACTGTACAAGGCCAGGCTAGTAGCGCAGGGCTTTGCGCAAAAGTACCCAGAAGATTACACAGATACATATTCACCCACGGTCAGGGCCAAGAGTGTAAAGAGCGCCCTAGTGGTAGCAACAATCCTAGGATTGGAGGTTTACCAATTTGATGTACAAACTGCCTACCTCCACGCAAAACTAGACAAAGAGATTTTTGTCAGGGCACCCCCCGGAAGAAACAACCAGAAGGGAGATACCTGGCTATTGAACAAGAGTCTATATGGGCTAAAGCAATCCGGTAAAAGGTGGTATGAGTGCCTGGCGAAGATACTCAAGGACATGGGGTTTACAGCCACCTCCGTTGACCTATGCTTCTTCACCAAAAGGGAGGGCACATCCATTGAATACGTGCTTCTGTATGTGGATGATATCTTATACTGTGGCCAAAATAAGCAAAGTTGTGATGTGTTCGCAGATAAATTGGGGAAGCATTTCGCACTGAAAACTCTGGGGAAGGTAAATAAGTACTTGGGCGTACAGATCGATAGGACACAAAAGGGGTTTAGGATCTGCCAAAAGGAGAAGATATTGGACCTATTAAACAAGTGCAACATGGAGGGGGCCAAGCCGTGTGACACACCCATACAAATTGACTTTCTGAAACACATGAACAATGAAGGAGAGGCTTTCAAGGACAACACCCTATATAGATCTATCGTTGGGTCACTTCTATATATAGCGAACTGGACTAGGCCAGACATCCTCCTAGCAGTCAACCTCTTATCCAGGCACGTCAGTGACCCAAAGGTGTACCACTGGGAAGGTGTGAAACACGTGCTCAGATACCTAAAGTATAGCATGAATGCCTACCTAAACTTAGAGCCAGAGATATCCAAGGAACGAATCTTAACCTGCTACGCTGACGCTGACTGGGCAGGCGATACCAAGAGCCGGAAAAGCACATCTGGCTATATATTCCTCATCAATGGCTGTCCAGTACACTGGTACACCGGGAAACAAAACCTGGTGGCCACATCCACAGCAGAGGCAGAATACATCTGTCTCTCCAAGGCGGCCAACAACCTAACCTGGTTCGACGACCTGTTCAACAACATCTGGACCGAACCAGCCTACCCGATAATAATACACGAGGACAACAAGGCAGCCATAGACATATCTATGGCAGATGCAGTGGGTCAGAGGTCCAGACATATAGACATTAAGCACAAGCATGTCAGGCAGTTAACAGATATTGGGTTCATCAAGGCCATACACTGCGAAACATCTGAACAAATCGCTGACATTCTGACCAAACCCCTGCAAAACAAACAGCACGCCTATCTGACCTCAAGACTATGCATACATTCACAAGATACACACACTGGTCCAAGCGCTAGGCATTTAGAGGGGGATTTGTTACATATAAATGCCTAGCATTGTTCCCCATGGCATAGCAAGGGTTACTCCCACCTACCCAGCCAGACCCTCCCCTGGTTCCTCCTTACCTTGACTCCACCTCCCAGGTATAAAAGGTGTGACCCAGGGATCCAGATGTACTTCCAGATGGTTACCTGTAATAGAAACACTTGATGAATAAAGCAATCTGATTCAACTACATTTTGTACTTGAGTTATTGGGTAAGATCCTAAAAATAAGCAACAGACTGGTTCACTGTTGCCCAAATCCATTTTAGTGGGAGGAGGTACCTGTCAGCTCCGGCATGCTGATGGCGTGGAGCTGCCATTCAGGCAGGGGATGCAGCGCAAGGACTGCCAACACACAAGCCGCCGACACCCACTTTTCGGGAGCAGCTGTGAGGCGGGAAACGGTGGCGGCATTCACAGCCCGGACTGGACTGGGTGCGCAGGGAGCTGCAGGAGGCCACCCTGGAGGCATCGGAACAGCTGAGAGGCAGCTGGCTGTGATGATGCAATCACAGCGGAGCTGCAGAACAGTGGATTCGGCCCAGCTGGGAAGTGGACGCTTGCGCAGCAAGCACCACAGGGGTCACGGAGGGGAAATGGGGAAATGCTTGTTGGAGGGGCAGCATGGTATGTTTAAAGGTGGTGGGGAGCACTGAGCGTGCAGCTCTGACAAAATAGTCACTTTGAGGCTTTGTACTTGTGATGGACAGTTCGTGCTGGAGGAGGAGTAAAGGAACAGCTTTAAATCAGCATTGTGTTTGGTGTCCTTCTTTCTCTACCGGAACCTGACAGTTTGTCAGAGCTCCCTTTTTCTCAACATGGCTGAAGGTACAGTGCCGGGGTTGGAGGCTGCAGAGGAGTCAGTGTCTACCACTGTTACTGTATTGGAGGCCTTACTGGGACCAGCAGGGGACGCCTCCTTGGATGTCAGGCCCAAGGAGCACCTGGCCCTGGAGAAGCCCTTAGCAGACCAGGAACGACCAGAGGCTGGACAGGGTGGAGCAGAGAACTGGTGCTGGGCCCAGTAGGAACTCCACCCCCAGGTCCCTCCACCCCCGGGTTCCTTGCTAACCCCTTCTGGGGCCCATTTCTCCCACTGGTGGGAGTGGTGGATCTCAGATGATGACTGGAGCTATTTGTTGTGACCTAGGCTTCCTGAGTCTTTAAAACACACGAGTAGTCCCCAAAACCTCTTTTATTGCAACACCTGTGAATTACGTTCATTCACAGCTGAGTCCCAATTAGTTGCAAAACGTCCTTCGGGAGAATCACCAACCTTTATCTCCCTTGACACTGCCAAAGACCTACTTGGCAAAGCCACACGGATTCCAGAATCAAACAGAGATGCCGACTGGGAACAGAATTAACAACATTGCTTTCCCTCAAAGTGCCCATGTGCCTTTGCTCCTCTTTTAAGCCATATGGGAGGGCCAAACATCTCCAGGCCTTACTCCCGAGTTGTCCCTTTTGTTTTAACTGTTCATGCCTTCTGGCAGCTCTGTGCATGTGCGCACTAGGAACAGGCTCCTCCTGTTCCTCTGCCTCTCTGCTGTCCGACTCTGGAGGCTCTGGAGTCCATGCATCACTCCCAGATGGCCCTGGCTCCATCTCTGCCTCTGACGCAGACCCCTCGTCTGGGCCTTCCCTAGACTCCAGAACTGGCCCATGTTCCTCCCCAGCCTCCTCACTGTCCGACTCCACTGCCAGCTCCGCAGGCTGCTGGTGGACCACAACACTATTCCACCACAGTGGGCAGCCAGAAATAGAGGTGTTGCAGGAAATGTTTGGGGCTACTGGGTTTAGGGACCTGGGGCATGGCAGCAGTTGGCGGGGCATAGTGACTATGGGCCACCTGTCCCAGGAACCACACTCTCCAGGGGGCACCAGCTGGTTTAGGGCGGATGGTGCAAACAGGCCATAAGAGCAGGCCATTGGCGGCCTGGATTGGCAGGGCCCCGACCAACAGCTGATATGTCTAGGGCTACCTGAGGCCTATATGGGCAGTGTGAGGCTGAGGGGATGCCACCAGACATCCCTTTAGCTCAACCCAAGCCATCCGCTAGTCAAGCTCCTGCAGTCCTGGGCCATTGGGACCCACCAGCCTTGCGGGCAACCTTTGATGGTAGCCCAGAAAAGGTGGCCCTGTTTCTGGGGCAGGTTTTAAACAACATGGACCGATATGGCCACCTGTACACCTCACAGTGGGACATGGTCATGGCGGTGGCGTCAGCCATGGACGGGGAAGCCACCGAGTGGGTGGCAGACCTGTATGGTGACCATGCTGCTGAGTTAGGGGATGTTGGCCTCTTCCTGGCAGCAATACAAGAACAGTTTGAAGACAGCATGAGGTCACAGCAGGCAGAAGGATAGCTATTGGCCGCTAGGCAGAGAGGGAGGCCGGTGACTGAATATATTAGGGAATTCCAGTGCCTAGCAGGCAAGGTGCGGGGCTGGCCAGAGCATTTGGTCGTGCACCATTTTAAGGCTGGACTCGATCGGGCTTTGAGACAAGCCTGTGTGTGCCGAGGCCTGCCACCCAGACTGACAGTGTGGTTCCAGGCAGCCACTGAATTGGACACTGAGTTCCGAGATGACTGAGCAAGAAAAGACTGGGGCATATGGAGTCAAAAGCCACCCACTCGTTCCACCAGTTTCGGCCCACGAGCCCAGCCGCCACCCATGAAAAGCCAACCACCAATGGTACCTGGGATGACCTCGCCTGCACACCCACCGCTGACATGCTTCCACTGCGGGAAACTGGTGCATAGGGCTGCAGAATGTCCCAAAACAGGTTCCAGGTCATCCTTGGATAAGTCTGGTCTACGATGGGGAACCTCCAGGAAGAGTGTTAAGATCACCCCAGAGAAATAATGCAGGATGTACCAGACCACCCCAACAACCCTGGGAGAGGGGGTCGCCAGTCCAAATGAAGGGCCTAATACCAGCGGAAGTGAGGACGATGGAGAGTCTGACCCGATGGTGAGTAAGCCGATCAAACCCTTTGTGATCCCTGTGGTAGTGGAGGCAAGAAGACATAGGAAGTACACAGCTTTGATAGACTCAGGATGTACTCGGTGCCTGATGAGTGCGGCTGTCACCACCAGTTTAGGGGTAGGGCTCCAGAAGCTAGGACAGCCAATCTGTTTCGAACAAATGGATGGGTCATTATTGGGGGAGCCAACCAGCAACACACGCTACGGAGTGGGTTGTCCTAGAGATAGGCCCACATTGTTTTGTGGTTGTCCCAAGTATAACAGAAGAGGTCGTCCTTGGTTTAGTGTGGCTGGATAAATGGGGCCCCACAATCTGGTGGGGAGGTGGATGCTGAAACCTATGGATTGGCCTAGGCCCTAACCCACCACCCCATGAGGAGCATCCCCAAGCTCTGGAGCCAGGAGGGGATGGGAAGAGTGGGGTAATGCCATTGAAGGCAATGGGCGAGCTGGCCTATCCGGCGGTTTATGCCGACTTGAAGGAGGTCTTCAGCGAAAGGGAGTGTGACATCTTACCCCACCCCCCCACCAGGCTTCAGATTGTAGTATAGAGATCCTCCCTGCGGCCACGCTGCCAAAGCCCAAAATGTATTCAATCACTCCGCAAGAGCTGACGGAGATGAGGTCTTATATAGAGAAGAACTTGAAATGGGGTTTCATTCAGCCAGCCAGGTCCAGGGTGGCAGCGCCCGTCCTATTCCATTGAAAAAAAAGATGTATGTGGATTTCAGGGGAACCAATGCGGTGTGTGTGGAACATCTGTATCTCTTCCCATTAATGAAGGACATGCTAGCCCGGTTAGCGGAGGGTCGGGTCTTCACCAAGCTGGACCTACGGGAGGCTTATTATAGGGTGAGGATAAAGGCCCCGGACGAGTGGAAGATAGCATTCAATTGTCCTCTAGGAAGCTACCAGTTTTGAGTTATGCCCTTCGGGTTACAAGGGGCTCCGGCTGTGTTCATGCAGTTCATCAATGAGGTACTGCATGAACACCTGTATAACGGGGTACTCGTCTATTTGGCCAATATCCTCATATACACTCGGACAATGGCGGAACACGCCACCCTGGTGCGTCAGGTGCTCAAGAAGCTGTTAGCACACTTGTACGTTAAGTTGTCCAAGTGCGAGTTCCACAAGTCACGATTGGACTATCTGAGTTTTTGCATCTCACCAAAGGGGGTAGAAATGGACCCCGCTAAGATAAAGGCGGTGATGGACTGGCAAGCCCCGAAAACATGTAAACAACTACAAAGTTTTTTGGGGTTTGCCAATTTCTACCGCCAGTTCATCCCATATTTCACCAAGGTAGCCTTACCACTTACCGATCTGTTGAAAACAAAACAGCTAACCAAAAAGCCGCATCTGGGTTGCCCAGTACTGTGGACAAGAAAGTATCAACAAGCATTCAAACAACTAAAATCCCTATTCACAAGAGAACCTGTGCTGAAACACCCAGATCGGTCCAAACCGTTTGTGGTGCAACCAGTGATGTGACAGTGGCTGCGGTCCTCTTGCAGACTAATGAGAAAGGGAATATGTAGCCATGTGCGTATACGTTGCGGAAATTGACGGATACCGAACGCAACTGGCCCATATGGGAAAAGGAAGCATTCGCAGTTCGGTGTGCCCTGTTGACCTGGCGACACCTGCTAGAAGGGGGGGGGCACCGTTTGAGGTCTGGATGGACCACAAGAACCGGTGGGTGCAGTATTTCCGGTGGTTTCATTTTAGGCTGAAATACATACCAGGGGGAAAGAACTTCCTGGCGGACGCTGTGTCCTGGAAACCGCAATATGATAACTGTTGTGACCCAGGCTATTCTGTCCCCGTCGCATGCACACACACAAACAGACAACCAGGAGTTAATGAATCAAACAGTCAGGAATTCCTTTAAGATAACAGGCTTGGCAGCGAACCATGAACTGCCTGCCAAGAGATTTTACTCACTAAGGGAGGTTTTTTCTCCTCAGTCCGATATACCAAATTAATTCCACAAAGTAAAGCATTGTCAAAGTCCAGTCCGAAGAAATCCTAAAAGAGCTTCTAACAGGGTTCTAGAAACACGATATGACTTCCGAGCTTTTCAATTTGTCCATCACAAGGCCTGAATAGCCGACACAAACCCTTTTATCCCTTGTGGGGTGTGGTCCAGTGACTCAGCTCAATCTCTGGCCCGCCCACGCCTCTTTCTCTGCTGCACGCTTATCCTTCCGACTCTGTTTGGGATCCAGCCAAAACTCATCCCCCTCACTCTCTATCTGCAGCTGCTCCAAAGTGCCTTGCTCCTGGCATATCTCTTGGCCTTTGGAGGAAACCTGAGGCATTGCCAGAGAGGAAGGTCCCTGGAGAGGGAGGCCTTGTCAAATCCTCTCCTTCACCTTCTGAGTCCTCTCCCTCTCTTAGGACAAGCTCGGGGGTCGGAGTCACAACACAGGCCCAAATACAAACAGTTTGAAAACAAACAGTCTTTATTAGAACAGCTGAGAATTAACTCATTCTCAGTGTAGTCCAAACTAAATTAAAGCAAATTCTTCAAAACACCATTCCTCAGTTTATCAGTGACCTTGTCTGATGTCCACACATCACTCCCCGGTGGTCCTGGCCCCATCTCTGCTTCTGACACAGAGCCCTCATCCGGGCCTTCCCCAACCTCCAGGACTGGCCCATGTTCTTCCTCAGGCTCATCGCTGTCCGACTCCAGTGCAGCACAGGTATTGCTCCAGAATGCCGATAACTTTCTCAGTCCCACTGTCGGTTTCCCGATGATGTGCCGATGACAGGCAGATTTTCACGTCCAAGGCCGTCATCAGCCCTTTCTAAAACTGGGCTGTAAATTGAGCCCTTCTTTCCGAAACAACCCTATCAGGTAGGCTGTGCAGCCAGATGATGTGTTGGATAAACATGCGGGCAGTGGCGCGAGCCGTTGGTAACCCCCGACATGGGATGAAATGTGCCATCTTCTTCAGCATGTCTACCACCATGAACACGGTCGTGAATCCAGAAGACAGAAACAAATCCATCAAGAAGTCCATGGAAATGGCACCCCAGGGTCTTTCTGGTGTCAGCACTGGCTGAAGCAGCCCTGGAGGGGCTCCCGTTGCCGACTTGGCCTGATGGCAGTGAACACAGGACATGACATAAGCCTGGAAATCGTGACACAATCGGGGCCACCAAAAAGTGAGGGAAACTAGAAGTAATGTCTTAAAGAGGCCGAAGTGCCCCGCCGCAGGATTATCATGGCACTGCAACAAGATAAATCCCCAGAGTGGCCCCACCAGCACTCAGAGCCTGTCTCAGTACCGCAAGAGTTCCTTGTGAAACGTCCATGGAGAGGCGGGCCCCACCTCCTCCTTCCGTTGCTCCACGTAAGCATTGTACCGCTACGCTTCCCATATCTGAGCCCATAAATCCACTGGTTCCTGAACCACAGAGAAAGACTCTACAGGCAACACTGTCCGGAGCGGAAGCAGGTCTTCGATGTGGGAATACTCCGGTTTCCACGAGAGCGCATCTGCCCTTTGGTTGCGACCACTGGGGATGTACGTAACTCGGAAATTGAACTGGGCAAAGAAGAGGGACCACCAAATCTTCCATTGGTTCAGTTTCCAGGCAGTCTGTAGGAACTCCAAATTTTTATGGTCCGTCCGGACTTCAATTTGATGCCGGGCCCCCTCCAGAAGATGTCGCCAGGCCTCAAACACCATCTTAATGGTCAGTAACTCCTTCTCCCAGATGGTGTAATTGTGCTTGGAAGGGTTGAGCTTCCGTGAATAATATGTGCAAGGGAAGAGGGTATCGCCAGATGCGCAAGCCTGGAGCAACACCGCACCAACAGCAACATCCGATGCATCTGTTTCCACCACAAATGGACAGTGGGGTCAGGATGCTTCAAGATAGGGTCCTTCATGAAGGCCTGTTTAAAGGCCTGGAATGCCTGCTGCTTGGGGGTACCCCACCGGAACGGGACTTTTTTCTGCAGAAGCCAAGTGAGGGGTGCGGTCTAGGCAGCAAAGCCAGGGATAAAAGTCCGATAGGAGTTGGAGAACCCGAGGAGGCGCTGGACATCCTTCACTCATTGAGGAGGTTGCCAACTATGCAAAGACTCCACCTTGCTTGGCTCCATGGCAATGCCCTCGGGAGAGATGCGATGTCCCAGGAACTTGATGGTGGACTTGAAAAACTGGCATTCTCCAGTTAAGCATACAGATGATGCTCCTGAAGATGTTGCAGGACCAGGCAGAGGTGCTGTTGGTGGCTCTCCCGGGAAGGAGAGTAGATCAGAATGTCATTCTAAAATGTCATTCATGAAATGTTGGAAGACGGTAGGAGCATTGGTCAGCCCAAACAGCATGACTTTATACTCAAAATGTTCGTAACGGGTGCCGAACGCCATCTTTCATTCATCCTCAGGACGGATCCGAACGAATTATAAGCCCCTCGCAAGTCCAATTTAGTGAACACGGTAGCCTCCCGAAGCCATTCCAAAGGTTCGGGAATAAGGGACAGAGGATACTGGTTGCGCACCGTGATGGCATTTAACTTGCAGTAGTCGCAACGAAGCCACAAGTCTCTGGTCTTCTTTTTCATGAACAGGACCGGGGAGGACAATGGCGACAACGAGGGCCGAATAAAACCCCAAGCCAGGTTTTTGTCCACAAAGTCCCGTAACCCGGCCAACTCAGGGTCTGACATCGTATACATCGTATACAAACACCCCACTGGGAGTGGTGCATCCGGAATCAAATCAATGGGGCAGTTGTATGGCCGGTGCAGGGGCAATTGGTCTGCCTCCTGCTTGCTGAAAACATCCACAAAATCCTTGAGGTCGGAAGGCAAGGACACCCCGGTTGGACCCAGCAGCTGGCCTGTGCAGACTTGGTGGGTGTGGTCCACACATTGCAGACTTGGAAAAGAGATCTGTGGGTCATGTGTCTGGAGCCAAGCCAAGCCCAAGAGCATGGGAAAATGCAGGCCAGATAAAACTGAATGACCTCCATGTGAGACCCGATGGTAAGGCGCAAGGGTTGCATGACGGCCGTAGTAGGCCCAGACAGAAGCACTCGGCTATTAATGGTCTCCATGAGCATGGGAGGATCCAATGGACACTGAGGGACTGCATATTTGGCTACAAACGTCACATCCATAAAATTAGTTGTAGCTCCAGAGTCCACCAAGGAATGAGCCAGAATCCCCTGCGGACTATTGGACAGGAAGACTTTTGCCACCAAAATCAAATGCCGGGGCGGGGGTCCGGGCTCCACGTCCACTGGGTGTGCCTTGGTATTGGTGTGTACCTGACCCAGGTTCTCCCCTAGATCGGGCTCAGGGTGTTTTCCAACAGGGTTTTCTGTGGCTTTGGGGCAGGCCCAGGAGCCGACTCCCCTGGTTGCTTCTTTGGGCAAGAGGTGGCCATGTGCCCGGGTTCCCCGCAATACAAACACAACCCCCCGGACCTGTCTGGCACGGCAACATGGCATCTTCTACGGGGAGGGGAGAAGCTGGAGTGTGGAGCTGAGCCATCTGTGCAGCTAACAAAGCTACTTGCTGCTGTAGCTGCACGTTCTCGGCACGGAGCTGCTCCATTATGATAGACGTTTGTTAATAATTATCGTTGGGCTGGAAAACAAACTGTTGTGACCCAGGCCCAAGTAGCTAGTATTAAATACAAACAATTTGAAAACAAACAGACTTTATTAGGACATTTGAGAACAAACTAAATTAAAGCAAATTCTTCAAAACACCATTCCTCAGTTTATCACTGACCTTGGGATAATTAGGCAAATTGCCAAATGCTTTTCTTGGCAAAGGTTCAGAAGCAGAAGACGCCGACAAGAAATGAATATAGTGAAACAAGAAACAAATCTCTCAGTGTTGTTTTCCAGCAAAGAGGCCAAGAGCCGTTGCTGGTCTTTTAAGCCTTATGGGAGGGGCCAATCATCTCTTGGCCCTACTCCCGAGTCATCCTCTCTGCTTTATCTGCTCCTGCCTTCTGGCAGCTCTTCTCATACGTGCACTAGGAACAGGCTTCTCCTGTTCCTCTGCCTCTCTACTGTCAGCCTCTGGAGGCTCCAAAGTCTGCACATCACTCCCCAATGGCCCCATCTCTGCCTCTGACACAGAGCCCTCATCCAGGCCTTCCCCAGCCTCCAGGACTGGCTCATGTTCTTCCTCAGCCTCATCGCTGTCAGACTCCACTGCCAGCTCTGCAGGCTGCGGGCGGACCACAATTGCAGACGAGAGGCCATAGTACAGACTATAGTACCAACAACACAATCCCAAACCCTAGCAGCTAAACAGACAACGCCAGCTTCCCCACCGGACACCCAGATAGATAACATACCACAGGCCATTCAGGCAGCACTTCGCACAGATCAGTGGTATCAGGAAAACGATTCCCTCCTCACCCACAGGGATGACTTTGCTTGGAAGGGATCCAAGCTTTACATACCCAGCACTGTCCGATTAGTGGTGTTGCAGCGGTGCCACAATGCACGGTCAGCCAGGCATTTTGGGTTTCTTAAGACCCTGCATTTGACAAATCGACAATTCTGGTCGCCTCATATGAAAAAGGACGTGGAGGAGTATGTGCGGAGCTGTATGCACCACCACAAAGACCCGGCCCGGAAAACTGTTTGGTCTGTTACACTGGGGGGAAATCTCTGGAGATCTGGGAAGTCACAGGCAGTAAAAAGTGACGAGAAAGGTAGGTCTCCCCAGGCATGCCGCTTGCAGGGCAGACCCGAAAATCAGCTGGCCGGTGGGAAGCAATTGCGCATGTGCAGTAGAGCTGAGCTAGGCGACGGCTCGCATGCCCACAGAGCGGGTTCCGCATGCCACCTGTGGCATGTGTGCTATAGTTTCACCATCATGGCTGTATTTATTCTTTTTTCGATTATAACTTATATCCAACAGACATATTCTAACTAAATCCCACATTCTTTCTCACATACAAAATTCCACTCTCCCCACCCCCATCCACCCTTATTTGTCTCTTCCATGTTATTTTTTGGGAAGTGCAATTCTGCAAATGGCCTCTTAACAGAATATCGGTATCCAAACATGTCAGGGTAAATGTCTAACAGTCTCACAACCATAGGTCCACTGTCCTGCAAGGGTTAACTGATCACACATCCCATCATCCCCATAACCACACCTTACCTTCTGGCTCCTCCCCCTGAGTATAAGAGCTCCCACAACGTGGAGATCCAGCAGTTCCAGATGTGTACCTGTATAGGAAAGACCAGAGGTCAGTAACAGTTAACTTGATTAGACCTGGGATTAATCCAGGCCTGAAATAAAAGATATTAGAAAATCATATTTACTTGTCCTGTGAGTTACTGGGCTAGATCCATTCCTTTACATTATGGTAGCAGAGGATGGTTGCCCATAACTCAAAATAATGGCAGAATCAACAGTTCATTCTGAAACGGAAAGCAGAATGAACATGAGAGCCTACACCAAACAGATGGCTGAGCTGCAGGCATTTGAAGGCGCCACAGCAAGAATCACAACGACTGAGAGTGAGCAGGGCTACAATCCGAACCCACTACTCAGAAGCGAGGGACCACGAGAGGAAACCAGCAACCACGAGAGAGAAGAACCGCCAGACAGAGACAAAATTAGAGCAACTATACTAAGGATGAAGGAAACACCCATCAGCGACGGTGAACTCAGCGCGAAACTCCAAGGCCTCCTATAAAACCATGGAGCAGTGATGATCGCCCAGGAACAAAACCATGAAGCCGCCTGTTGTGGCTCCGTTGCCTGAGCCTGCGTCATCAGCAGGGGAGGACTCTGAGAGTGAGGGAGAGGAGTTGGCAAGGCCTCCTTCTCCAGGACCCTCCTCTCTGGCAATGCCTCCAGAGGACACCGAAGGGCAGGAGATAGGCCCAGAGCCAAGCTCATCCCCGCAGCCACAGGAGGACATTGACGAGGGGAGTGAGTTTTGGCTAGATCCTCGCCAGCGTCAGAGAGACAGGAGAGCCCAGCAGAGGAAAAGGCGTGGTCGTGATTAGCTGGTGGACCACACCCCACAGGCTGTAAAAGAGAGGGATTGCAGCCTGTATCTTTGTGACGGACAAAACAAAGATTCATGGATCCCGGTTTCGAATCTGCCCTGTGTCTCAGCTCTGGACATTTTGGTGGTGTGTATTTGACTGAACTATTAATAAAGGCTTTAGCAAGCAGCTGCGGGGATTGCTGCCAAGCGTTTTATCAGCTTACTTGATTGCCTGCCAGTTCATTAGACTCTGACTGTCTGAGGGGGTGTATTCCTGGGAGCGGGGCCAGAACATCTTGTCCGTCACCCAAAAAAGTTAACCCATCGTTACCACGATGGATCCACAGCTGCAGCAACTTCTCCAACAGTTGCAAGCTGACAACCAGCTCCTGCAGCAGCAGGTCGCCAGTTGACTGTGCAAATGGCTGGGGGAAATGTGCCTGCAGCTGTTCCTCCTCCCCCTCCTCCTCGTCGGAAAAGCCCTATCAGTGTGCCTGATAAATTCTCAGGGCAGCAGGAGATGTTCCCGGCTTTCATGGGACAATGCCAGCTGTTTATGGCAATGAGGCCGGAGAATTTTCCGGATGACCAGGCTCGGGTGGCGTTTGTTATCAACTTCCTCTCTGGCAATGCCGCCCGATGGGCCACGCCTCTGTTGCTGCAGGATAGCCCCTTGTTGGCAGACTATCAGGGCTTTTGGCAACATCTGAGGGTGATGTATGAGGACCCCCTGAAGACCCAGACGGCAGCCAGGCACATCAAAGACCTCAGGCAAGGGAAGCGCCCCCTGCAGGAATATGTGGCTGAATTTCGGCTTCTGGGCCAGGACTCGGATTGGAATGATGCAGCGCTAAGGGACGCTTTCCAGGATGGCCTCTCCGATGACCTGCAGGATGAGCTGGTTCATGTGGAGGCGCCCCAGACCCTCGACGCCCTCGTAACGCAATGTCTGCGCATCGATGCCCGCTTTCAACGGCGCAAGACCCGTCGGCCCGTCCAAGAACCCCCGACCGTTTCTGCACCCCCACGTCCCGCACCGACCGCATTCCGGGTCACCCCGCGTTTCGTGGTGACGGCTGAGGAGCCCATGGAGCTCGGAGCAGCCAGACCTCGTTTGACAGCCCAGGAACGTATGCGGAGACGCCAAGGGGGATTATGCCTCTATTGCGGGGAGGCTGGACATTTTGCCGCTTCATGCCCCAAGAAGCGTAGTGCGATGCTCACGCCTGTTCCTGAATCAAGGCGGGACCAGCCGGGAAACGGGGCACGTATCACTGCCCCACCTGATTCAGCGGAGGTGGACTCTGGGCCCCCTCGACACCTAATCCTGGATACCCGGGTGTTGTTGGCCGACCGGTCGGAGGGGCTTCAGGCACATGTGCTGGTGGATTCGGGGGCCACCACAAACTTTATCGACCAGGACTTTGTGGCCCATTTTGCGGTCCCCTTGGTTCCAGTGGACCCTCCGTTGAGAGTCAAGACGATCGATGGGCGGGAACTTGTTGTGGGGCCCATTAAGTTCGCAACTCAGCCCTTGCGCCTCGCCATTGGGGCCCACAAGGAGATCCGTTTTTACGTGATGGCGGACCTGCATTTCCCGCTGGTCCTGGGGATGGCCTGGCTTCGGGCGCACGATCCGCAGGTGGACTGGTCGAGGAACGCCATCTCCTTCCCGAGCCTGCAGTGCGTCGACCACATCCGCCACACCTGTGCCGGCCAGGACGTCTCCACCCCTGCCGTCTCTTTGCCTCCTGAGCTGACGTCCTTCGCCGATGTGTTCAACGAAAAGGAGGCGGACCGCTCACCCCCGCATCGACCCTATGACTGCCCAGTGGACCTGGTGCCCAACGCGCCCCTGCCCACGGGACGTCTGTATTCCATGTTGGAGCCCGAATTGGCCGCCCTACGGGACTTCCTGGACAAAAACTTGGCCCGAGGGTTCATCCGACCTTCATCCTCCCCTCTCTCGGCCCCAGTCCTCTTTGTGAAGAAGAAGACGGGGGACCTATGCCTTTGTTGCGATTACCGGCGGTTAAATGCCATCACCCTGTGGCATCACTACCCCCTGCCGCTCATCCCGGACCTGATGGAGAGGTTGCGGGAGGCCTCGATTTTCACCAAGCTCGACCTCCGGGGAGCCTACAACCTGGTGCGGATGCGAGAGGGGGACGAATGGAAGACGGCGTTTGGCACCCGATACGGACACTTTGAGTATACCGTCATGCCGTTCGGGTTGACCAACGCCCCTGAGGTCTTCCACCATCTGATGAACGATGTGTTCCGGGACATGTTGGATCGGTTCGTGGTCATTTATCTAGATGACATCCTGATCTACTCCCGGTACCCGGAAAATCATGTCCAGCACGTCCGCCAGGTTCTGCAGCGCCTGCGGGAGCACCAACTCTATGCAAAGTTGGAGAAATGTCTCTTCTTCCAGACTTCCATAGAGTTCCTTGGGCACATCATCTCCCCGGAAGGCATCACGATGGACCCGCGTAAGGTGGAGGCCTTGCTTAGTTGGGAACCCCCTCGTCGGGTGAAGAACATCCAGCGTCTGTTGGGGTTTGCCAACTACTACCAAACCTTCATCCCGGGCTTCGCCACCCTGACCTTGCTGATGACCCAGCTCCTTCGGAAGAAGGTTCCGTTTCAATGGGGTCCCCCAGAGCAGCAGGCCTTCGCGGCCCTGAAGCAGGCCTTCGTTACAGGAACCTGTCCTGAGGCACCCCAATCCACATCGTCCATTTGTGGTTGAAACGGATGCGTCCAATGTGGCGATTCGGGTGCTGCTGTTACAGGCCCCGGCGGATGGCGGCACTCTTTTTCCCTGCGCTTATTACTCCTGGAAACACAATCCTTCCGAGCGCAACTACACCATCTGGGAGAAGGAGTTGCTGGCTATCAAGGCCGCGTTCGAGGCTTGGCGGCATCATCTCGAGGGGGCCCGACACCAGGTGGAGGTGCGGATGGACCATCGGAACCTGGAGCACCTCACGACGGCCAGGAAGTTGAACCAGCGGCAGATCCGGTGGTCGTTGTTTTTCGCCGGGTTCAACTTCCACGTGACCTACATCCCGAGTGGCCACAACGTGTGGGTGGACGCCTTGTCCCGCAAGCCGGAGTACTTCTCTCCGAAGGACTCCCTGCCTCCGCGGACGGTGCTGCCAGCGGAATCCTTGGCCGCAGCCCAGGAACCCATGGACTTGCGGGCTCAGGTGCGGGAAGTGCAGCGCCAGGATGCCTGGTCGCAACAGCGGCAGGCGGAAGTTGGCCCTGCCTCCCCTTGGACTTTGGAGGAGGGCTTGTTAAAACACCGAGGCCGGCTGTACATGCCCACGAGTCCGCTCCGAGCCATCGTTATGAATCAGTGCCATGACAACCCCGCGGCAGGACATTTTGGGTTCTTTAAGACTCTTAACCTGGTGACGCGGACTTTTTGGTGGCCTCGGGTACGGCACGACGTGCACGCGTCCTTCTCCAGCCGCTGCCGACACCGGAGAGACCCTGGGGAGCCATCTCTATGGACTTCCTGACGGACCTGCCACCGTCCGCCATGTTCACCACCATCCTCGTGGTGGTGGACATGCTCACAAAGATGGCACATTCATTCCGTGCCGTGGACTGCCATCGGCCCGCACCACAGCCCGATTGTTCCTGCAGCACGTTTTCCGCCTCCACGGCCTGCCGGACAGAGTGGTTTCCGACCGCGGGGCCCAGTTCACGGCCCGCTTCTGGAAAAACCTGATGGCCGCATTGGAGGTGCAGGTGTGTCTGGAGACTGACGGGAGGACGGAGAAGGTCATCGGCATCCTGGAGCAGTACCTCCGCTGCTACGTCAATCAGCAGCAGGACAACTGGGCCGAGTACCTTCCCCTGGCGGAGTTCGCCTTCAACAACTCCCAACACACCTCCACCCAGATGACCCCGTTCCATGCCAACGTGGGATACCATCCACGGCTGTTCCCTCTGTCCCTCTTGGATTCTCCTGTTCCCAAGACTCAGGACTTCCTCTCGGAGCTGCAAGCGGTGCAGCAGCTGGTGCGTCGGCAGCTGATCCGGGCGAAGGGGGACTATAAACGGTTCGCCGACCGCTCTCGACGGGCCACAACTCCACCGCTGGAGGTTGGGGATCGGGTGTGGCTGTCCACGAAGCACCTCCCCACGGACTGGCCGGCGAAGAAGCTCAACCACCGTTTCATCGGACCCTTCCCCATCAAGGCGGTCATCAGCCCGGTGGCCTACCGGTTGACCCTGCCACGGTCGATGCGGCTCCACCCTGTGTTCCATCGGTCTCTTCTGGTCCCTGAGGCTCCGCCGTGCCGCCTCCGACGCCTGCTCCCCCGACCACGGTCGCCGAGGACGGCTCCACGATGTACGAGGTGGACAGCATCCGGGACTCCCGTTGGCTGAAGGGCCGTTTCCAGTACCTGATTGCCTGGAAGGGGTATGGGCCCGAGGATTTCTCCTGGGTGGACGCTTCCTCTGTTCAGGCTCCTGACCTGGTACGGGCTTTCCATGCGCAGTTCCCGTCCCGACCGCATCCGGACCGTCAGCGGCGGGGGAAGGGCCCAGCTCCCCACCAGCAGGCCTAGGCCTAGGCCTAGGAGCCACAGCAGCAAGCTCTTCATCCGACGGCCTCCGGCGTGAAATGAGCTTCGCACATGCCCAGTCACCAACTGTAACAAGAGAAGTAAGTTACAATATAGTCAACTTCAATCAAGATGGAGGGAAGATCATGGTTCTTTCTTCTGCGCATGCTCAAGATGGCGGACGGGTCTTGAGAACGCTCTCGGGGGAATGAAGATTGCCCTGGCGTTTTGGGGTTCCTGGGGCCAACATTGACTACTCTGGCCCCCAGTCCTAGTTTCAGGAGCTTCCCCCCGCCAAGACGAGGGCACTTGCGCCCTCTATAACATCCTGACGGCTGAGGGAGGGCCATCAGAAGGAGCCGCGGGACGCCGGCAGAAACAGCTGTTCGGCGGGAATCCCCTTTGCTTACAGTCTTCGGCGGGCAGCGGGCGGAGCAGCGGCGGGAGCTCGGTGACGGCGGCGGCGGCGAAGATGCGGGGGCTTCTCTGGCCCCCTGGCCTCTCTGGGGCTTGTCTAAAGGCCCCAGCGTTTCTGGGGCGCAGTGGGAGCCCTCGTGGAGGTGGCGGCGGCGGTGGCGGGAGCGCCCACAGGGCCCCGATCGTCTTCCAGGCGGAGATTGGCGGCGAGGGGGCGAGAGTCGACTATGTCCATCTCCAGTCGACATGGCGAGAGGCTGACAGCCTGGACAGGCCAGGAGCTGGCTTTCTGGGCCGTTCCTGGGTGAGTCCAGAGGCCCCCGTGAGGGGGGGGGCTTTAAACTGGGGATAAAAATGCCCAAAAGACCTTGGGGAGTGGGAGAGGACTGGTTTGGGCCTCCCCCCCCTTCTTTGGCCTGTGTAGGCCTTGTGGCCATTACCCCAATTACCTTCAGCCTCGTAAGCCACTTTTCTTTCCATCAAACTTGCCATCAAACTTTTTGCTCCCGGGCTGGTATATCCACCTTCTGAACTGGCTCTACTCCATCTATTGCCCCTGACTGAGGGATTGGACTAAAGGACAGCTTGATGTGGGCCGTGAGGGAGTCCGGGTCATCATGGTTACATCTACCAGCGGGGACAGCTTCTTGCATTGTTTAACATCATACAGTGGCCCAAGCATTGTGAGAGGGTGCCTTGAAGAAACAACCCCTGGATTTGCCGAAATGGCATAATGACTCTCTACACTGTCGTGAGAGGACAGTGGAGGCTATCCACATCTTTTAAGTTGCTGCCTTTCGTCCCCAGGATAGCTAGACTTTATGAACCTTGCCAGGAGCCATCTCCATTTCTCCGTTTACGAATGTACTCTACCGTTGAACTTCTTGCGCTGCGAGACTCCCCCCTCTTGCAGGTTTGGCCCTCCACGCTATCGAGGGCCTACCTTGATGACGGGTCTTGGGACCCAGAGAGGTGGCATGTCGCAAAGAGGGGGTTGAGGGGTTTTTTACATTTTTATCTAAACTTTTAAGGGGTTCCAGGAGGGGGGAGGGGGGGATAGTGGGTATGGGGGATAACCCACCAAGGGGAAGGGGAGGGTTGGGTAAAGCCGTAAAGCATGATGGGGGGAGCGTAGGGTCTGGGGTCGGGGAGGGGGTTAGAGCGCATCCGGATAGTGTAATGAACATCAATGCGGTAGGTGGGAGGGGTAGATATGGCGGGAGCAGGGGGCCATATCGTGTTAGGGGAATGCGCGCCCACTGTTTACCAGTGGTGGCGTGTTCCGGCCCCCAAGGCTCCTCCCGCTCCCTAGGTTGCACAGACCCTCAGGGCCCGGGCCTTCGGCTGATGCTGTGCAATGCCAGGTCCGCAGTAAATAAAGCACCCCTCATCTGTGAGCTTGTTCAGGAGGGGGGGTGGGGACCTGGCAGGTGTTACGGAGACCTGGTTGGGCCACGAGGGGGGGGTGCCCCTCATCGAAATGTGCCCGCCAGGCTTCCGAGCATTCCATCAGCCGAGGTCACAGGGGAGGGGCGGGGGGGTTGCGGTTATTATTAGAGAAGGTCTGAAACCGAGGGAGGCCACTGTTCCTCAGACGGCCGGCTGTGAATCCCTCCTTGTGAAATGGGGTCATGGGGTTCAGATGGGTTTGCTGATCACGTACCTGGCTCCCTGCCACGTGGCAGCAGCCCTGCCCGAGCTTCTCGGCGTCATCGCCGTGGTGGCGGTTGATACTCCCAGGCTTATGGTCATGGGGGATTTCAACCTGCCGTCCGTGGGGGAGATGTCTGAGGTGGCTCGGGAGTTCATGGCTTCCATGACGGCTATGGACCTGACCCAGTTAATTCATGGCCCTACTCATATGGAGGGAAACACACTGGACCTGGTTTTTGTCTCTGGACAGTGGTTGAGAGATCTTGATATATGGGACATAGTCATCGAACCCTTGTCATGGTCAGATCACTCTCTCCTTCGTTTTGACTTTCGAACTGCAATACCCTGTCGCAGGGAGGTGGAGCCGGTAAGATGGTTCCGCCCCAGGCGCCTGATGGAACCTGATAGGTTCCAGATGGAGCTTGGGCCATTCCCTGAGGCTCTGGCACACGCCTCGGCCGGAGACCTGGTGGCCGCCTGGGATAGGGCGGCCGGAGCTCTGGATCGGGTCGTGCCTTTGCGGCCTCTGACCCGGCGTCGATCTCACTTGGCTCCTTGGTTTACTGAGGAGCTGAGGGAGTTGAAGCACCAGAAAAGACGCCTAGAGAGTAGTTGGAGGGCCAGTCTTTCTGAATCTGACCGGACACTGGTAAGGTCCCATATTAGGACTTACCTAGTGGCGATAAAAGCAGCGAAATATAGCTATTTTGCTGCTCTTATTGCATCATCAGATAATCGCCCGGCTGCCCTGTTTAGGGTGACCCGCTCCCTGCTCCACCAGGAAGCGCGGGAGGACCCCTTGGAGGGTAGAGCTGAGGATTTTGTTCAATATCTGTATGACAAAATCACTCAGATTCAGGAAGATTTGGACTCCGACTGGGTGGTCTCGGGGGAAGGGACCGTGGCAGGTCTTGAGAATGTTATCTGGGCTGAGTTTGATCCTGTGACCCCTGAGGATGTGGACAGGATACTGGGTGGACTGAACGCGACCACGTGTTTATTGGACCCGTGTCCTTCCTGGTTAGTGTTGGCTTCCCGGGAAGTGACACGAGGCTGGCTCCAGGGGATTATAAAGGCTTCATTGGGGTAGGGTGTCTTCCCTGCCGCCTTGAAAGAGGTGGTAGTGAGGCCTCTCCTCAAGAAGCCTTCCCTGGACCCGGCAATGTTGGTAAATTATCGTCCGGTCTCCAACCTTCGCTTTGTGGCGAAGGTTGTTGAGAGCGTGGTTGCAAAACAGTTTCCCCGGCACCTAGATGAAGCGACGTATCTAGATCCGTTCCAGTCGGGCTTCAGGCCCGGGTACAGCACGGAAACGGCATTGGTCGCGTTGGTTGATGATCTCTGGAGGGCTCGGGACAGGGGGTGCTCCTCTGTCCTGGTCCTGTTAGACCTCTCAGTGGCTTTTGATACCATCGACCATGGTATCATGCTGCACCGGTTGGTAGAGATGGGGGTGGGAGGCACTGTGTTGCGGTGGTTCTCCTCCTATCTCTCCGACCAGTCGCAGTCTGTGTTGGCAGGGGGGCAGAGGTCGACCCCGAGGCCCCTTATATGTGGGGTGCCACAAGGATCGGTCCTCTCGCCCCTTCTGTTCAACATTTATGTGAAGCCGCTGGATGAGATCATCCGTGGTTTCGTGGTGAAGTACCATCAGTACGCTGATGACACTCAGCTGTACATCTCCACCCCAGACCACCCCAACGATGCCCTTGAAGTGATGTCCTGGTGCCTGGAGGCCGTGCGGATCTGGATGGGAAGGAACAGGCTCAGGCTCAACCCATCCAAGACCGAGTGGCTGTGGTTTCCGACGTCCCGATATAGTCACTTGGCGCCATCACTGACTATTGGGGGCGAATCACTGGCCCCCACGGAGAGGGTTCGTAACTTGGGCGTCCTCCTGGACTCACGGCTGTCCTTGGAAGGGCACCTGACGGCCGTGGCCAGGAGGATTTTCTATCAGGTTCGCCTGATCCGCCAGTTGCGTCCCTTTCTGGATTGGGACTCCTTGCTCACGGTCACTCACGCCCTTGTCACTTCCCGTCTAGACTACTGTAATGCTCTCTACATGGGGCTCCCCTTGAGGAGCACCCAGAGGCTCCAACTGGCGCAGAGTGCGGCCGCGCGGGTGGTGATGGGAGCGACATGGCGTTCCCATGTGACACCTCTCCTGCGCGAGCTGCACTGGCTCCCGGTGGTCTTCCGGGTGCGCTTCAAGGTTTTGGTTACCACCTTTAAAGCGCTCCATGGCTTAGGACCTGGGTACTTGCAGGACCGCCTACTACCACCAATAGCCTCCCACCGGCCAGTACGTTCTCATAGAGAGGGGCTCCTCCAGGTGCCGTCAGCAAAACAATGTCGGCTGGCGGCCCCCAGGGGGAGAGCTTTCTCTGTGGGGGCACCTACTATCTGGAACGAGCTCCCCCCGGAGATACGGAGGATCCCGGATCTGCGCACCTTCCGCCACGCTCTTAAGACCTTTCTATTTCGCCAGGCGGGCCTGGCCTAACCTCTCTCCGTTTTTAGCGTTAAATTTTAATCTGTTTTAAATTATTTGGGGTGTTTTAATTCTGTCTGGGCCAAATTTATTTAATCTGTTTTTAGTTGGGTTTTAAATTTCGTATTTATGTATTTTTATCGTTGGCTGTACACCGCCCTGAGTCCTTCGGGAGTAGGGCGGTATATAAATCCAATAAAATCTAAATCTAAATCTAAATCTAAAAAACTGGTTTAATGACGTATGAAGAGGAATTGGTGAGACAGATAAAAGAAAAAGGCCCAATGCATATTAAGAGGGTTTATAACATACTGCTGGAAAGAGACTCTGAAAGCGAATTGGTTAAAGACTGTATGATAAAATGGGCACAAAATTTTACAGAACCAGTTATGTTGGAAACATGGGAAAAGATTTGGGTCCAGAATGTTAAATTTACTCAGTCACAGAACTTGAGGGAAAATTTTTACAAAATGTTTTATAGGTGGCATTTAGATCCTAAGAAATTGTCATGCATGTATCCTAATGTTCAGCCAAGATGTTGGAGATGCGATTGTTTAGATGCTACATATTATCATATATGGTGGACTTGCAGGAATGTGAAAGCCTTTTGGATTAAACTTTGGTGGGTTATGCAAAACGTTTTGAGGAAGAAACTTCAATTTTCTCCACAATTGTTTTTATTGGGTATAGTTAAAGATTTTTCATTGAATGAAACAAAATTGATATTATATATGATTACAGCAGCTAGGTTATTGATTGGACAATATTGGAAAAAAGATATTTTACTTACTATTGAAGAATGGACTCTGAAGGTGGCTAGTTTTGCAGAAATGGCAAAGATATCAGCATATTTAAAAGACAAGACCCAAGAAACTTTTGTCTGGGAATGGAAGAAATGGATAGACTATGTGCAGAATAAATATCAAACAAAGAAGTATCAGATAGCTTTCAGTTGAATGTTAAGTATGAATTGTTATATAGATGTTGAATGCTATATAGAAAATGTTATGTTGTGTAGAAAGTTATAGTATATAGGTGTAAAGTAACTGGGGGGAATTATGATTTGGATTAAACATAAGTTGTTATTCAGATGTAGAATGTTATGTAGAATATGCTAAATAGAAATTTATAGTATATACAGGAGGTAGAGTAATCGGGGGGAATTAGGATTTGGAATCTATTTTGTAATATTTGGGATAGATTATGTGTAGATATTATAAATTAAGGAAGGAATAGATAGTTATTACTTGGATGTTATCTAGAAATTTTTAGTATTGTCAGGGGGTAGAGTAGATGATGAAATGGTATGATATGATATGATTTGGATTTCACCTTTTTTTTTAATATTTGGGGAGTTAATATGAATAGTAATTTTTAAGGTTATAAGGGAAGCCAAGGGAGGGGAGGGATGGGTTAAGGGGGGTAGGGGGGTAGGGGGGGGGGGGAAAGGGGGGGGAATTTGTATTTGTAAAACTTTTTCAATAAAAAAAAAAGAGAAGTAAGGAACATAGAGATAAGTCCGTTCAGACTAGCCTCAAACATCCCATTTCCTTACTGTGAGTTTAACCATACCCTGGACCATGGACAGCTACCTCCAGTAAGTAACTACTCTAACAATTCTGGGACAATACCTATTAATCTACCAAAATTACAGATAGATGGAGGAAACCTCATAGAGTGGAGTCAACAGTTACAAATTGTTTTTATGAAAGAAAATGCACTCTTTCTAGTTAACAGACCTCCAAAAAAGCCTTGGTCGTTAGAAATTGACTGTGTTCACCACAAAGCTTTTTATATATTGTTAACAACAATTCCTTCCACTATGTATCCTACTATTGGTAATAACTGTGTTTGAAGTCATGCAAAAATTATACAGCTTGTTCTATAGTCAGAGTAGAGCCACAACAACTAGGATATCTAGGGAGTTCCACTCCGCCAGACTTACACCAGGGGTTCCCATGAGCGAACATATATTAAAATTAAATGCAACCAGGGCTGAACTTATGCAAAGAGGAGAGATAATAACCGAGGAAAGTATGATGAGTATTATTATTAACTCATTAGATAGCGGCTGGGACAATTTCGTAACTCAATTGGATAGTCTCACCATAGAGCACCTATCACTAGGCACACTCACAAATAGGCTAATAGCTGAGGACAGCCTAAGGAGGGACCGTCACCTATCCAGGAGGGACTCCAAACCCATAAAGAAAGTTGAATTTCAGGATAGGACAAGGAACACCCCAGAATGTTTCTCTTGTGGATCCAGGAACCACTTAAAGAGGGACTGCCCCAGGAACAACAGGGATAGGGGATATAACGATAGCAGAGGAAGGCGGTCACCAGAGTGTAGGTCTTTCAAAGAGAGAGGGCGGGGATGGTCCCCCAATCCCAGAAGACACCACGAGCGCAGGGATAGTTCTAGGGACAGCAACCCAGGCTCCATGTATGGCTTTAGATGTGATAATTCAGATGTCAGACAAAAGATAAGAAAGTACATGTGGCTCTTAGATTCAGGAGCCACAAACCACACAACGTGTAACCCGAAACTATTCAGTTCACTCACTGAGACAGACTTCAAGTTAAAGGTAGCCAATCAGAGTGGTGTTCAAATAGTAGGGAAGGGAAACGTACACATCCCGCAAATTGGAGAAATAGAGGGGGTATTATATGTACCTGAGATAACCCACAACGTATTAGCTACCACCAAGCTCACACAAGACACAGGCAGTGAAATAGTGTTCAGGGAAGGGAAGGCCTACGTACTTAAGCAAGGAAATAAGACTGGGGAGGTAACCATACGAGAGGGCCTGCCCTACTTCACACCTGGTGTGGGCAACGAAGGAAGCATTAACACAAGCACAGACAATGGGGAAAAAGGAAACACTGAGATAGAGGGGGTGCACCAGAGTGTAACCGACTGTAAACCATCTGGTAAAAACATTGTGTCTATTGGAAAACCAATGCATGATAACTGTGCCCACCTCCTCCACAGGCGACTGGGACACATTAGCTTCCCTGTTGTAAAGAAAATGCCAGAATGTACTGAAGGCCTTAAAGTAAAAAACTGTGAAAACTATTTAGAGTGTTCAGTTTGTAAGAGCTCAAAGATTAAGGTTAAAGCAAGGTCAAAAAGGTCAGAACGAACCACCGAGTCTCCCTTTCAACTGATACATATGGACTTGGTAGGGCCATTGAGACCATCTATCAGGCATAGAAAAAGTTTCTTCCTAACTATCGTGGATGATTACAGCAGATACGGATATGTCTATTCACTTAGACACAAGAACGAGGTATTTCAAAGATTCAAAGAGTTCCACAAAAGGATAGAGTTACAGCACAATACAAAAATAAAGCAAATAATGACCGACGGGGTCAGAGTTTATGGCTAAAGAGTTCACAAGATAGTTAAGGGAGCAGGGTATAGTGCATTACTCCTCTTCGCCTTTTTCACCATTCCAGAATGGGGTTGTAGAAAGAAAGAATGGAGTGCTCCAAACAATGATGAGGTGCGTTTTGGAGGACGCAGGGATGGGACAGTCTTTTTGGTCGGAGGCATTACATTATTCTAACTACACACTATACAGGTTATGGTCAAGTTCCATTAACAAAACACCATATGAAATGCTGTATAAGAGAAAACCTAACCTAGCCCACCTACATATATTCGGTGCCCCAGCAGATGTCCACATCCCCAGGCAATTGAGAAGGAAGGGGGAAAAGATATCCAAGAGGTTAAAATTCATGGGGTATGAGCCAGGAACGAAAGGCTGCAGGTTCATAGACAGCAACAACAGATTTATTGTATCCAGATCTGCAGTCTTCCATGAACATTCAAACTGGTCAAGTCTTCACTCCAACGGCATCCTCACCAACAGAGACACACACGACCATGGTCAAAGGGAAGAGGAAATAACCACAGAGAAAACGAAGGAAGTAAAACCAAACAAAACCAAACATCACGAGATAAGCACCAAAGAGTGGAAGGAAGGACACCCCACTCTGAAATTAGACAGCCTAACAAGCAAGGAAGCCGAACGCATGCATGAGACAGATACATCTCCAGGTAGACCTGTCAGAGGGAATAGAAATAGATTGCCAAAAAGACTAGAAGACTACATCATGACCATACATAACAACAATGCCACACCTAATTCCTATGAAGACATACTTAACCTTCCCCAAGAAGAGAGAGAAAAGTGGAAATTAGCCATGGAGAAGGAAATGGAGAGCCTCAGGGACCTACATGTGTATTCACCAGCCCAAGTACCAGAAAACAAGAAACCAATAGGGACCAAATGGGTGTTCAGAATCAAAACACTGGAGAACAACAAAGGACTGTACAAGGCAAGACTGGTAGCACAAGGATTTGCCCAGAAGTATCCAGAGGATTAAAAGGACACCTACTTACCTACTGTCAGAGCGGAGAGTGTCAAAAGTGCACTGGTAATAGCCACTATTCTGGGACTTGCAGTATTCCAATTTGATGTGCAGACCGCATATCTCCATGCTGAATTGGACAAAGAAATATATGTTAAAGCACCACCAGGATACAACGAAGGAGAAAGCAACACTTGGCTCCTGAATAAAAGTTTGTATGGACTCAAGCAATCGGGCAAGAGATGGTACGATTGCCTAGCCAAAGCCCTCAGCTCTGTGGGTTTTGCAGCCACTTCAGCTGACAAATGCTTCTTTACAAAAAGAGAAAATGACTCTTTTGAGGGCATACTTGTCTATGTGGACGATATTCTGTACAAAGGCAGTATGACAAATGCAATATGTCAGAGGCAAAGCTCAGTGAGACACCCATGCAACCAGACTTTCTGAAAAGTATGTATGATGAGTCTGAATCCTTTAATGACAACAAATTGTACAGGTCTACCATAGGATCGCTATTGTACATAGCTAATTGGACTAGACCAGACATCGCCCTGGCAGTCAATTTGCTATCCAGACACGTAAGCAAGCCTACTACATCACACTGGGACGCCATCAAGAGATTGCTCAGATACCTTAAATACAGCATCAACGCACAACTATGCCTTGAACCAGAAATATCCATGAAACCAAGACTGACATGTTATGCTGACGCTGATTGGGCAGGAGATATCAAAAGTAGAAAAAGCACCTCAGGTTATGTACTATTTCTCAATGGCAGCCCCATCCATTGGTACACAGGAAAACAGAAACTGGTAGCCACTTCCACTACTGAGGCAGAATTCGTCTGCCTGTCCAAGGCCGCAAATAACCTGATATGGTTTGACGACTTACTTAATGACATTTGGACTGAACCATCATACCCAATAATTATCCACGAAGACAACAAGGCAGCAATAGAGATATCAAGAGCCGATGCCGTAGGTCAACGATCAAGGCACATTGATATCAAATGCAAACATGTTAGACAATTCTCAGAGATTGGTTTTATTAAGGCCGTACACTGTGATACCGAGGAGCAGACTGCAGATATACTCACAAAACCCTTACCGCATAAACAACACACATATCTCATGTCTAAAATATGTGTTCATATGTAAATCATGTATTTTTCTTGTATGTGACATGTATGTAAACACCATGTACCTGTACCCAGTTAGACATTTAGAGGGGGTCTTGTCAGGGTAAATGTCTAACAGTCTCACAACCATAGGTCCACTGTCCTGCAAGGGTTAACTGATCACACATCCCATCATCCCCATAACCACACCTTACCTTCTGGCTCCTCCCCCTGAGTATAAGAGCTCCCACAACATGGAGATCCAGCAGTTCCAGATGTGTACCTGTATAGGAAAGACCAGAGGTCAGTAACAGTTAACTTGATTAGACCTGGGATTAATCCAGGCCTGAAATAAAAGATATTAGAAAATCATATTTACTTGTCCTGTGAGTTACTGGGCTAGATCCATTCCTTAACAAAACAGAGCTAGAATTCAGAGGATGGATTTAAACAGAGATACTATCAGAAAGTAGCATCTATGGAGATTCTCAGTCATCCAATTCATGGTTGTCCCTGTTGGAAGAAATATCCTTCTGGGTTCAGTTCCAAGTGGGGAAAAAGACACTGGATTCATGGAAGTCACTTGGAAAGGTTTATTGATGAACAGGATCACATGGCTTGAGTTCCTGAGCAGAAAAAGGGAAGAGATGCTGAGAGTGCCTTGGTTTTATGCCCTCTGTTGGGCTTTGACTTTGAGCTTGTATTCTGATTGGTTGTCAGACTCCCATGGGGCCATGCAGGGGCAATTCTGCAGGCTGTGTTTTGAGTTCCAGGCTTGGTTGAGCCTTGCTGTAGGTGATGTAATCTTCCCAGGTGCCATGTGGTGAGTTCTGTTGCTAGATGGGTAGAGGGCTAATCCTACCTTTGTTATGTAGAATGGACTGTCTCAGGTCTTAATGGCCCATTAAAAAAGGTGGGGGGCTGAGTTTCTGCCTCCCTTTTAGGGGAAATATTCTGCCCTTTTAATATTTCCTAAAATACTTTATTTTTCTAGGAGAGGGATGGATGCTAACTTCCTACATCCCAAAAGTGCTTTTCGAAGAGGCAACTGGACTTTCTTTGCTTTTCCTTGAAGACGTTTCACTTCTCATCCAAGAAGTTACTTCAGAAGTGAAGAAGCTTTTTGGATGAGAAGTGAAATGTCGTCAAGGAAAAATAAGAAAGTCCAGTTGCCTCTTCGAAAAGCACCTTTGGAATAATCAGAAAGAAGCCATTAAAATATAATTTGAATCAGTCATTCAAATGCCTTAGTGATGTGAGAATAAAAAAAATATAGCCTATTGATCTATTAGGTTCAATAAGTCCTATGGATGATAGCAGGCCCCAGAAGAAAGAGATATGAACCAAAGTTTTCAGCAAGGATCGTTTCAAAATGTACCAGAACTATTTGTAATCCTGCTGAACCGTTGCTAACTGTGAAGCATGTTTTTGCAAAGTATGCACTTGTATGGATACGTTTATACAGGAAGAATGAAACTCAGGGGTGAAATCCATGAGGTTCTCACAGGTTCTGGAGAACCGGTAGCAGAAATTTTGAGTAGTTCAGAGAACCGGCAAATACCACCTCTGGCTGGCCCCAGAGTGGGGTGGGAATGGAGATTTTGCAGTATCCTTCCCCTGGAGTGGGGTGGGAATGGAGATTTTGCAGTATCCTTCCCCTGCCATGCCCACCAAGCAACACCTAGCCCACCAAGCCATGCCCACATAACCGGTAGTAAAAAAAAATTGGATTTGACCACTGATGAAACTGCTGGAAATGATGAACTGAAAGTAATGTACACAGGAGTTTACGGAAAGTGACAGTGAAGTTGTGAAGCGTGTATGTGGTTAGAAGAAAAGTATAAAGGATAGGGTTTGAGATCAGCTCAGGGCCCTTTGATTTATAGCAGTCCTTGTAGGACTTGCTATATGTCATTGGACCCTATTGCAATGGCTTGTAAATGCAAGTGTATTACTGCTATTATATCTTTTATATCTATTCATTTCTTATGTTCCAAATTATTAGAAACAATAAACCTCTGATCTTAAAGTAAGAATTATTGCTTGTGTTGTTGTCTTTGTTTCCTATTGGAATTTTCTTATGACAGTGATGCATGAAAAATTTAGAAAGACATTTTTTATAAACTGGAAACAAAACATTGGGAAAAAAGTTTGGTTTAAGAACTTCTGGGATGCTGAAACCCAATTCACTCATACATATGTTCATTGTCTTATTCTTATTATAGCTTCTTAAACTAAAACTGGCTAATGTTCTTGTGCCCTTATCCATAGACAAAAGGGAATTTCCATGGTTTGAGGTCTCCAGATACGATTGACTGGCACCTCACTAAAGCCATTCTTCATGAAAATTTTATCGTGCTATTATCTAGTGCTCTGTCTCCGTCTGAAGCTAACCTGAAGAAAATCTTTCTTTCTATCTACGCAACACACTGAAAACAGTATCAAGGTGTTTGAAGTTCTGTAGAAGAGAAAGAGGACAGCAGATGGGATTATTTGAGTTCCTATCAATGCAAGGAAGGGCCACTAAAATACTTCAGATCTATAGCTGTTCTAGAAAAAAAATCTGGTACAGCTTCAGTCAGACTGACTGAACCAGCAATATTTTTGGACATGTAGGATTAGAGAGCTTCAAATATCCTTTTTGGGAATTATCTTCAGTAGACATTGAACCCTTCCATACAACAACCTATCACAGACAAAAGGTGTCCCATGTTCTTCATTTATCTCACACTATCCTAGGCATGCAATCCATATTCTGAGGAGATGGGAGGGTGGGAGAGGTCAATCTACACCAGAAAAACAAGGACAAGAGATTAGAATGCAAATATGCATTCTTCTGAAAATAAAACAGAAGTATTTCTTTGTGTCAAAGATCCGGGTTGCTTTCAACGAGCTGCTGTCAGGTTGCAGGAGAAGGCCCGTGAGTACCAGATTGCAATGAATGATAAAACAAACCAGTGTGGACTGTACTTATTCACTAAGATAAAATCACAACTCTCAGCCCCTGCCCAAATTAAGCTATCTCAAACCAAGGAAGCTTGAATAATCTTTCTTCATCTTCATTTTAGTTTCACAAAAACTAAAGAGGTAGGTTAAGCTAAGCAACTAGCTCAAGGTTACTTAGTGAGTTACATGACTGACTGGACATTGGAACCTGGTCCTCTCCAATCCTAATTCAACATTTGAATTACTTGCTTTATTCTGACAGGTCCAAGCTTCATCCTAAACAGCAGTTTAAGCTGTGTTCACAACATACTACCCATGAATCATTCCAGAGGGGTGGGTTTCTATGACACATCAAATGACAACCCCACCAGTTCAGTTTACACAATAGATTATCAGATTTAAAGAAGAATGAAGACAGATGTTGAGATCTGAGTCAATGGTTTTGAAACTAGGATTCATCAGACATTTATGTGAGGTTTTAAATACTGGTTTCCTGTCATTATTATTTGGTTGTTGTTTTTTAAAGAAAGGGAAATATGGGCAGTTCAATCCAAAAATGATGATAGGGAATCCATAATTAAAGGCTTTTTTGGTCCCTTCAGACATGCACTGGACAAATACAGAAAAGAAATAGTAATGAGCTATTAAGATAAGCTATTTAAGAGGAAATTAATGAACTATTCATTCCTGATCCCTTCACAGCATTTATCAGGAAACAATAACACAGACTGGGGTTAAACAAGGATGTTTTAATTGACATTAATGAGTATATCTCCAGTCTCAAACTTTCTTGAGTAAAGAAGAACTTTGGCCAATGATAATGTAGCGCTTTGCTAAATACTTAAGATTGTTTTAATTCTGCTCCACTCTTAATATTGGAAAGTCATGCAAATTGGTCCAAGGATGAAATGAGTTCTGCATATCTGTCTAAACTCTAAAGCATTATTCCAGAATCTCCAAAGTCAAGTTTGACAACTTCTCTATTTCTTTTAGCATATTAGATCCTCTATTGCTCCCTCAAGGTTTTGCATTAAGAAGTTCAGAAATGAAAAATATAATAACCCACCAGCACTCCCCAAAAGAAAGGGGTGAAAATGGGGATCATTAGCCTTTGATTTGAGTTTGGGAAGAGGAAAGGAGGAACGCAGGATGGGAAGGAAAGAATCAGGCAGGAATGAGCCTAGATGGCTTTAGATGAGATGTGGAAATGAGCTGTTTCTGGCCTCCGGAGGGTCTCCGGGGGGGGGGGGGAGAGGCCATTTTTGTCCTCCCCAGGCTCCTAGAAAGCCTCTGGAGCCTGCGGAGGGTGAAAAATGGGCCTTCCGGGTGCACCATGCCATTGCGTGCCAAAAGCAAGGGGAGCGCAGGGGGGGTCTTGTGCGCGTGCACGGGGGGGTTGGGCATGGGGTGGCATTGAATTATGGGTGTGGGCACGCGCACGCAGGACACCTCCCCCCCACGCTCCCCCTGCTTCTGGCACGCGACGGCCAAAAAGTTAGCCATCACTGCTCTAGTGAGTGAAAATACAAATAAACTATGATCTGAAGTTGGGTTGTTTGCAACAAACTCAATAGGAACCAAAGTTTGTCAGTCTGCTTTGAAAATATGGCAAACAATGGTTAATTTAAAAGAGAAGCAAACAAGTCTGGGATTATTATACCAGCTGTCCTGAAGGGAATGAATGTGTCTGAAGATCATTATAGAGCCATGTAGGCTCATATTGCTGAAATTTGGTTCAGTGTTACATCTGAAGTAGCCCGTGTTTTCAATATGGCAAAGAGTAATTCCCAACACTGGACAGTAATCAACCTACAAATCCTTGTGTATCTTTGTACTGCATTAGAAATACATATGAGAAGTACAATGATGATTAAATTATTATTTAAAATTCAGATCTCAGTGTCTGCCCAAGATTTGCTTAAGAAAAGCCTGAATATGAATGTTTAAACAAATGAAAGTAGTAGTGGCTGAAAGCAAAATTTCAACCAAGCAAGCATTCTTTTATCAAAATTATGCACAAAATAAAATATATATTCCAAAGGGCTAATTTAAGGTTGAGGGAGGATTTTATTTTAAAAAATCATTTTTATCTTACACGTCTTTACTTTTAAAGGAACACCGTGACCCACTGGATGTTTGCCATACTTTTTATGTCTTTGCTTAAAAAAGAACAGACCATTCAAAAAATGTAATGTGGAAAGGATTTTTTAAGCATCCTGAGCATCACAGAGGATGCACAGTTGGAGAGAAAGCAGGTAGGGTTAGGATGAATTTGTAATGATCGCATTTGAAACAGTTTTTAAAAAACTGCATTCAAAAATTCAATATGGATGGATATCCCCTGTAATCATCAGAAAATCATAATAACCTTTGTCTGTACACCACTAAGGGCAGGTGTCTCCAACAGAAGTGTCGATGTGAACCAGGTCCAAGTTGTTAACCAGCCCCAAAAGATGAAGCCCCATAGAAATGGTTTCATGCAAAGTGGATGAGCTGAAAAGCAGTCAGTGATGTCAACAATGATGAGTGAGGTGCATAGTGATGAAATCACCAAAAGTCAACATCATTACCAAGTCTGGCTACTTTGAAATCTGTAACTATTGGCTGAGTCCATTGTGCTGAAATCATCAAGATGTGACAGGCAAAGGAACCTTGATAGCATTCTTAGTTATCAAGATTGGAAGTACTATCATGAAATGTTGACTTCCAACATCAACATGACTGATTTTGCCCATCACCATACAGGACCTACATACTGTAACTGATTTTAACAGTCCACGTGATACCCTACAGCAGGGGTGTCAAACTCGATTTCATTGAGGGCTGCATTAGAGTTGTGTTTGACCTTGGGGGGCCAGGGTGGGCTTGATGTCACTTGTGTTGGGGGAGCGCCTGTGGTGGCCCGAGTGCTCTGCAAGCAAAAATGGGCTCCCGAGCTCCATTTTCACTGGCAGAGGCACTGCAGGCCGGTCCTTCACTGTTTCCAG
The DNA here is from genome assembly GCA_038048745.1 of Coluber constrictor foxii. Classification (NCBI taxonomy): domain Eukaryota; kingdom Metazoa; phylum Chordata; class Lepidosauria; order Squamata; family Colubridae; genus Coluber; species Coluber constrictor. Next base: position 28,541,460 of record CM075966.1, on the reverse strand, counting down.
GGTGGCCCCGTGGGCCAGATCTAAGCACTCAGTGGCCAGATCTGCCCATGGGCCTTGAGTTTGACACCCCTGCCCTACACGATTCTATCATAACCAGTACAGTAACAAACCTCTTTCTCCATTAACGACATCTACCACTGACAAGTCAGACAGTGTTGATGTCATCAAAAGTCCACAGTGTTGATACCATCAGAGGTTGATGGTGAGGGCATCAAAGGTCAACAAGACCCACAGCGCTTATATGAACTGCAGCTGACAGAATCCACAGTGTTGACACTATTGATGGTATCGATGGTGTCACTTGGTCAATGGAGCATCCACTAAGAATGGGAATGTTCACAGCACTTAGAGTTGTAACAGGCAAAGGGTGCCAACCTCATAAATCCACAAGTAATGTCTTCAGTCTTCAAAAATCTGAGACAAGGCCCAGAGCAATGATGCCATCAAATGTTGATGGACAAAACTAGTATTGTAATCAAGGGTTGATGGGGCCTCGTAACTGATCTTGTGCAAAACTATCTTCACAGCTTTGGAAGGATCCATAGGCCTGATCACTAAAAATCAATTCAGCCTTGATGTCACCAAACCAGTGGACAGCAATAATGTCAACAGACACAGGAAGTGATAGTAGCAGCATTAATTGTATGAACTCAACTAATTTTGACATCTTCAGAAATTGACTAATACTGCACAATTGATGCCTTCTATGAAACCAAGCAGGCCTTGATATACTCACAATTTATCATGAGCTGTAATGCTGATATTATTAAATGTCAGCAGCCAATATCATCATCAAAGATTGGCAGGATCTGGCATGTCAAATGGACCCAATAAAAAGTCAGTGAATACTGTGATAGTGCCATTAGCAAAGACCAGGCTAGGATTTGACATCAAATGAGATGGAGGGGGGAAACCCCAAGAAAAGATAGTGAGCACCAAATAAAGGGTGGGGTGGATCAGAAAAAGGGAGAGAAATATGGACTTGGAAAGTCCAATCAACCTGAGTTGGGGAAAAGGGACAACTCACACTGTGACCTCATTCTTGCTGCCAGTAGAAAGGTGTTGGGTTGGGTGGTGACCCAGGATGAATTGGACTTGATCAATGGTGCTTTGCCTCTTGGATGCAAAGCCTTGGCACCGGGTGGCGGCTGCCTGGTTACTACTACTGCTGGTGTCAGCCTCCGCTCTTTCAATGCTTGCTTGCTTGTTGGCTGCCATGGTAACGGGGGGAGGGGGAGCTAGGTAGTTGCTATGCCCGATGAAATGGTGGTCGAGCTTCTTCTCCGGCCAGTCCGTGGGGAGGTGCTTCGTGGACAGCCACACCCGATCCCCAACCTCCAAAGGTGGCGTGGCCCGTCGAGAGCGGTCGGCGAACCGTTTATAGTCCTCCTTCGCCCGGATCAGCTGCAGACGCACCAGCTGCTGCACTATGTCCCTTATATCAAGATCTCTCAACCACTGTCCAGAGACAAAAACCAGGTCCAGTGTGTTTCCCTCCATGTGAGTAGGGCCATGAATTAACTGGGTCAGGTCCATAGCCGTCATGGAAGCCATGAACTCCCGAGCCACCTCAGACATCTCCCCCACGGACGGCAGGTTGAAATCCCCCATGACCATAAGCCTGGGAGTATCAACCGCCACCACGGCGATGACGCCGAGAAGCTCGGGCAGGGCTGCTGCCACGTGGCAGGGAGCCAGGTACGTGATCAGCAAACCCATCTGAACCCCATGACCCCATTTCACAAGGAGGGATTCACAGCCGGCCGTCTGAGGAACAGTGGCCTCCCTCGGTTTCAGACCTTCTCTAATAATAACCGCAACCCCCCCGCCCCTCCCCTGTGACCTCGGCTGATGGAATGCTCGGAAGCCTGGCGGGCACATTTCGATGAGGGGCACCCCCCCTCGTGGCCCAACCAGGTCTCCGTAACACCTGCCAGGTCCCCACCCCCCCTCCTGAACAAGCTCACAGATGAGGGGGGCTTTATTTACTGCGGACCTGGCATTGCACAGCATCAGCCGAAGGCCCGGGCCCTGAGGGTTTGTGCAACCTAGGGAGCGGGAGGAGCCTTGGGGGCCGGAACATGCCACCGCTGGTAAACAGTGGGCGCGCATTCCCCTAACACGATATGGCCCCCTGCTCCCGCCATATCTACCCCTCCCACCTACCGCATTGATGTTCATTACACTATCCGGATGCGCTCTAACCCCCTCCCCGCCCCCAGACCCTACGCTCCCCCCATCACGCTTTACGGCTTTACCCGACCCTCCCCTTCCCCTTGGTGGGTTATCCCCCATACCCACTATCCCCCCCTCCCCCCTCCTGGAACCCCTTAAAAGTTTAGATAAAAATGTACATAAAAAACCCCTCAACCCCCTCTTTGCGACATGCCACCTCTCTGGGTCCCAAGACCCGTCATCGAGGTAGGCCCTCGATAGCGTGGAGAGCCAAACCTGCAAGAGGGGGGAGTCTCGCAGCGCAAGAAGTTCAACGGTAGAGTACATTCGTAAATGGAGAAATGGAGATGGCTCCTGGCAAGGTTCATAAAGTCTAGCTATCCTGGGGACGAAAGGCAGCAACTTAAAAGATGTGGATAGCCTCCACTGTCCTCTCACAACAGTGTAGAGAGTCATTATGCCATTTCGGCAAATCCAGGGGGTGTTTCTTCAAGGCATCCTCTCACGATGCTTGGGCCACTGTATGATGTTAAACAATGCAAGAAGCTGTCCCCGCTGGTAGATGTAACCATGATGACCCGGACTCCCTCACGGCCCACATCAAGCTGTCCTTTAGTCCAATCCCTCAGTCAGGGGCAATAGATGGAGTAGAGCCAGTTCAGAAGGTGGATATACCAGCCCAGGAGCAAAAAGTTTGATGGCAAGTTTGATGGAAAGAAAAGTGGCTTACGAGGCTGAAGGTAATTGGGGTAATGGCCACAAGGCCTACACAGGCCAGAGAAAGGGGGGGAGGCCCAAACCAGTCCTCTCCCACTCCCCAAGGTCTTTTGGGCATTTGTATCCCCAGTTTAAAGCCCCCCCCCCTCACGGGGGCCTCTGGACTCACCCAGGAACGGCCCAGAAAGCCAGCTCCTGGCCTGTCCAGGCTGTCAGCCTCTCGCCATGTCGACTGGAGATGGACATAGTCGACTCTCGCCCCCTCGCCGCCAATCTCCGCCCGGAAGACCGTCGGGGCCCTGCGGGCGCTCCCGCCACCGCCACCGCCACCTCCACGAGGGCTCCCACTGTGCCCCAGAAACGCTGGGGCCTTTAGACAAGCCCCAGAGAGGCCAGGGGGCCAGAGAAGCCCCCGCATCTTCGCCGCTGCTGCCGTCACCGAGCTCCCACCGCTGCTCCGCCCGCTGCCCGCCGAAGACTGTAAGCAAAGGGGATTCCCGCCGAACAGCTGTTTCTGCCGGCGTCCCGCGGCTCCTTCTGACAGCCCTCCCTCAGCCATCAGGATGTTATAGAGGGCGCAAGTGCCCTCGTCTTGGCGGGGGGAAGCTCCTGAAGCTAGGACTGGGGGCCAGAGTAGTCAATGTTGGCCCCAGGAACCCCAAAACGCCAGGGCAATCTTCATTCCCCCGAGAGCGTTCTCAAGACCTGTCCGCCATCTTGAGCATGCGCAGAAGAAAGAACCATGATCTTCCCTCCATCTTGATTGAAGTTGACTATATTGTAACTTACTTCTCTTGTTACAGTTGGTGACTGGGCATGTGCGAAGCTCATTTCATGCCGGAGGCCGTCGGATGAAGAGCTTGCTGCTGTGGCTCCTAGGCCTAGGCCTAGGCCTGCTCGTGGGGAGCTGGGCCCTTCCCCCGCCGCTGACGGTCCGGATGCGGTCGGGACGGGAACTGCGCATGGAAAGCCCATACCCCTTCCAGGCAATCAGGTACTGGAAACGGCCCTTCAGCCAACGGGAGTCCCGGATGCTGTCCACCTCGTACGTTGTGGAGCTGTCCTCGGCGACCGTGGTCGGGGGAGCAGGTGTCGTTGGGCGTTGGAGGCGGCACGGCGGAGCCTCAGGGACCAGAAGGGACCGATGGAACACAGGGTGGAGCCGCATCAACCGTGGCAGGGTCAACCGGTAGGCCACCGGGCTGATGACCGCCTTGATGGGGAAGGGTCCGATGAAACGGTGGTCGAGCTTCTTCGCCGGCCGGTCCGTGGGGAGGTGCTTCGTGGACAGCCACACCCGATCCCCAACCTCCAGCGGCGGCGTGGCCCGTCGCGAGCGGTCGGCGAACCCTTTATAGTCCTCCTTCGCCCGGATCAGCTGCCGACGCACCAGCTGCTGCACCGCTTGCAGCTCTGAGAGGAAGTCCTGGGTCTCGGGAACAGGGGAATCCGAGAGGGACAGAGGGAACAGCTGTGGATGGTATCCCACGTTGGCATGGAACGGGGTCATCTGGGTGGAGGTGTGTTGGGAGTTGTTGAAGGCGAACTCCGCCAGGGGAAGGTACTCGGCCCAGTTGTCCTGCTGATTGACGTAGCAGCGGAGGTACTGCTCCAGGATGCCGATGACCTTCTCCGTCCTCCCATCAGTCTCCAGATGGTGCGCCGACGACAGACACACCTGCACCTCCAACGCGGACATCAGGTTTTTCCAGAAGCGGGCCGTGAACTGGGCCCCGCAGTCGGAAACCACTCTGTCCGGCAGGCCGTGGAGGCAGAAAACGTGCTGCAGGAACAATCGGGCTGTGGTGCGGGCCAATGGCAGTCCACGGCACGGAATGAATGTGCCATCTTTGTGAGCATGTCCACCACCACGAGGACGGTGGTGAACGTGGCGGACGGTGGCAGGTCCGTCAGGAAGTCCATAGAGATGGCTCCCCAGGGTCTCTCCGGTGTCGGCAGCGGCTGGAGAAGTCCAGGCGGTGGGCCTGATGCGGCTTTGGCCTGTCGGCACGGCACGCAGGACGTCACGTACGCGTGCAGGTCGTGCCGTACCCGAGGCACCAAAAAGTCCGCGTCACCAGGTTAAGAGTCTTAAAGAACCCAAAATGTCCTGCCGCGGGGTTGTCATGGCACTGATTCATAACGATGGCTCGGAGCGGACTTGTGGGCACGTACAGCCGGCCTCGGTGTTTTAACAAGCCCTCCTCCAAAGTCCAAGGGGAGGCAGGGCCGACTTCTGCCTGCCGCTGTTGCGACCAGGCGTCCTGGCGCTGCGCTTCCCGCACCTGAGCCCGCAAGTCCATGGGTTCCTGGACTGCGGCCAAGGATTCCGCTGGCAGCACCGTCTGTGGAGGCAGGGAGTCCTTCGGAGAGAAGTACTCCGGCTTGTGGGACAAGGCGTCCGCCCGCACGTTGTGGCCACTCGGGATGTAGGTCATGTGGAAGTTGAACCGGGCGAAAAACAACGACCACTGGATCTGCCGCTGGTTCAACTTCCTGGCCGTCGTGAGGTGCTCCAGGTTCCGATGGTCCGTCCGCACCTCCACCTGGTGTCGGGCCCCCTCGAGATGATGCCACCAAGCCTCGAACGCGGCCTTGATAGCCAGCAACTCTTTCTCCCAGATGGTGTAGTTGCGCTCGGAAGGATTGTGTTTCCGGGAGTAATAAGCGCAGGGAAAAAGAGTGCCGCCATCCGCCGGGGCCTGTAACAGCACCACCCCAATCGCCACATTGGACGCATCTGTTTCGACCACAAACGGACGATGTGGATTGGGGTGCCTCAGGACAGGTTCCGTAACGAAGGCCTGCTTCAGGGCCGCGAAGGCCTGCTGCTGCGGGGGACCCCATTGAAACGGAACCTTATTCTGAAGGAGCTGGGTCATCGGCAAGGTCAGGGTGGCGAAGCCTGGGATGAAGGTTTGGTAGTAGTTGGCAAACCCCAACAGACACTGGATGTCCTTCACCCGACGAGGGGGTTCCCAACTAAGCAAGGCCTCCACCTTACGCGGGTCCATCACGATGCTTTCCGGGGAGATGATGTGCCCAAGGAACTCTATGGAAGTCTGGAAGAAGAGACATTTCTCCAACTTCGCATAGAGTTGGTGCTCCCGCAGGCGCTGCAGAACTTGGCGGACGTGCTGGATGTGGTTTTCTGGGGACCGGGAGTAGATCAGGATGTCATCTAGATAAATGACCATGAACCGATCCAACATGTCCCGGAACACGTCGTTCATCAGATGGTGGAAGACCGCAGGGGCGTTGGTCAACCCGAACGGCATGACGGTATACTCAAAATGTCCGTATCGGGTGCCAAACGCCGTCTTCCACTTGTCCCCCTCTCGCATCCACACCAGGTTGTAGGCTCCCCAGAGGTCGAGCTTGGTGAAAATCGAGGCCTCCCGCAACCTCTCCATCAGCTCCGGGATGAGCGGCAGGGGGTAGTGATGCCGCACGGTGATGGCGTTTAACCGCTGGTAATCGCAACAAAGACGTAGATCCCCCATCGTCTTCCTCACAAAGAGGACTGGGGCCAAGAGAGGGGAGGATGAAGGTCGGATGAACCCTCAGGCCAAGTTTTTGTCCAGGAAGTCCCGTAGGGCGGCCAATTCGGGCTCTGACATGGAATACAGACGTCCCGTGGGCAGGGGCGCGTTGGGCACCAGGTCCACCGGGCAGTCATAGGGTCGATGCGGGGGTAAGCGGTCCGCCTCCTTTTCGCTGAACACGTCAGCGAAGGACGTCAGCTCAGGAGGCAAAGAGACGGCAGGGGTGGAGACGTCCTGGCCGGCACAGGTGTGGTGGATGTGGTCGACGCACTGCAGGCTCGGGAAGGAGATGGCGTTCCTCGACCAGGCCACCTGCGGATCGTGCGCCCAAAGCCAGGCCATCCCCAGGACCAGCGGGAAATGCAGGTCCGCCGTCACGTAAAAACGGATCACCTCCTCGTGGGCCCCAATGGCGAGGCGCAAGGGCTGAGTTGTGAACTTAATGGGCCCCGCAACAAGTTCCCGCCCATCGATCGTCTTGACTCTCAACGGAGGGTCCACTGGAACCAAGGGGACCGCAAAATGGGCCCCAAAGGCCTGGTCCATAAAGTTCGTGGTGGCCCCCGAGTCCACCAGCGCATGTGCCTGAAGCCCCTCCGACCGGTCGGCCAACAACACCCGGGTGTCCAGGATTAGGTGTCGAGGGGGCCCAGAGTCCACCTCCGCTGAATCAGGCGGGGCAGTGATACGTGCCCCGTTTCCTGGCTGGTCCCGCCGAGATTCAGGAACAGGCGTGAGCGTCCCACTATGCTTCTTGGGGCATGAAGCGGCAAAATGTCCAGCCTCCCCGCAATAGAGGCATAATCCCCCTTGGCGTCTCCGCATACACTCCTGGGCCATCAAACGAGGTCTGGCTGCTCCGAGCTCCATGGGCTCCTCAGCTGTCACCACGAAACGCGGGGTGACCCGGAATGCGGTCGGTGCGGGACGCGGGGGTGCAGAAACGGTCGGGGGTTCTTGGATGGACCGACGGGTCTTGCGCCGTTGAAAGCGGGCATCGATGCGCAGACATTGCGTTACGAGGGCGTCGAGGGTCTGGGGCGCCTCCACACGAACCAGCTCGTCCTGCAGGTCATCGGAGAGGCCATCCTGGAAAGCGTCCCTTAGCGCTGCATCATTCCAATCCGAGTCCTGGCCCAGAAGCCGAAATTCAGCCACATATTCCTGCAGGGGGGGCTTCCCTTGCCTGAGGTCTTTGATGCACCTGGCTGCCCTCTGGGTCTTCAGGGGGTCCTCATACATCACCCTCAGATGTTGCCAAAAGCCCTGATAGTCTGCCAATAAGGGGCTATCCTGCAGCAACAGAGGCGTGGCCCATCGGGAACATCTCCTGCTGCCCAGAGAATTCAGGCACACTGATAGGGCTTTTCCGACGAGGAGGAGGGGGAGGAGGAACAGCTGCAGGCACATTTCCCACAGCCATTTGCGCAGTCAACTGGCCGACCTGCTGCTGCAGGAGCTGGTTGTCAGCTTGCAACTGTTGGAGAAGTTGCTGCAGCTGTGGATCCATCGTGGTAACAATGGGTTAACTTTTTTGGGTGACGGACAAGATGTTCTGGCCCCGCTCCCAGGAATACACCCCCTCAGACAGTCAGAGTCTAATGAACTGGCAGGCAATCAAGTAAGCTGATAAAACGCTTGGCAGCAATTCCCGCAGCTGCTTGCCAAAGCCTTTATTAATAGTTCAGTCAAATACACACCACCAAAATGTCCAGAGCTGAGACGCAGGGCAGATTCGAAACCGGGATCCATGAATCTTTGTTTTGTCCGTCACAAAGATACAGGCTGCAATCCCTCTCTTTTATAGCCTGTGGGGTGTGGTCCACCAGCTAATCACGACCACGCCTTTTCCTCTGCTGGGCTCTCCTGTCTCTCCGACGCTGGCGAGGGTCCAACCAAAACTCACTCCCCTCGTCAATGTCCTCCTGTGGCTGCGGGGACGAGCTTGGCTCTGGGCCTATCTCCTGCCCTTCGGTGTCCTCCGGAGGCATTGCCAGAGAGGAGGGTCCTGGAGAAGGAGGCCTTGCCAACTCCTCTCCCTCACTCTCAGAGTCCTCCCCTGGTGATGACGCAGGCTCAGGCAACGGAGCCACAACAGTGCCTTTGAAGCTGCTGTAGAGTCAACGGTCCTGACATTCCAGATTGATGACACTGCCAGACATGTGATTCCACCTGACCTCTGGAGGACCTTTGGATTGGATGATTTATGGTGGACAGTGGGAGGGGAGGCTTTCTCTATGTGATTTTCATGCCTATTGCCTCAGATCTTGCTTTCCTTTGGCTGCATTCAGTTCTATTTTAATAGAACTGGAGTCTAATAGACTTTAATCTTGGAATCTTGGATCATCTTGATTAACCCCCTGCCATGGACTTCCCCTGAGTATTAAATGTATTAAATGTATTCATCGGCAGAACTTCTGATTCTGCGAGATTCCCCCCTCTCGCAGGCGTGGCCCTCCACTCTATCGAGGGCCTACCTTTATGACGGGCTTTGGAGCCCCGAGAGGTGGCAAGGAGCAAAAAGGGGTCTGAGGGGTTTTTTGGGTAAACTTTTAGATAAATTTTTAAGGGGTTCTGGGAAGCGGGAGGGTTGTGTGGGTGTGGGGGTTAACCCACAGGAGGAGGGGTCAGGCCCAGCTGTTAGTGGGGCTATGGGGGGTGTAGATTCCGGGGGTAAGGGGTACATTGAAGTTCACTCTGCAGAGGGCCTTTCTATCAATACGCTGAGTGGGAGGGGCAGATATGGTGAGTGCAGGGGACCATATCATGTGAGGGGGGCGCGCACTCGCTATCTCCGAGCGATGGCACGCCCCGGTCCCCAAAGCCCTTCTAGCTCCCCAGGTTGCGCAGACTCTCAGGGCCCGAGTTTCCGGCTGTTGCTGTGCAATGCCAGGTCCGTGGTAAAGAAAGCCCCCCTCATCTGTGATCTTGTTCAGGAGGGGGGAGCGGACCTGGCAGGTATTACGGAGACCTGGTTGGGCCAGGAGGGGGGAGTGCCCCTCGTGGATATGTGCCCTCCAGGCTTCTGTGCATTCCATCAGTCGAGAGCTCAGGGCAGGGGCGGGGGGGTGTGGCGGTTATTATAAAAGAGGGTCTTGATCCGAGGGAGTCCACTGTACCTCAGATAGCCGGGTGTGAATCCCTCCTTGTGAAGTGGGGTCGCGGAGTTCAGATGGATTTGCTGCTCACGTACCTGGCTCCCTGCCACGTGGCAACAGCCCTGCCTGAGCTACTCAACATGATAGCCGGGGTGGCGATTAATACCCCCAGACTTTTGGTCTTGGGGGATTTCAACCTGCCATCTGTCGGTGAAACGTCTGAGGTGGCTCGGGAGTTCATGGCTTCCATGACGGCCATGGACCTGACTCAGTTAATTCACGCCCCCACTCACACGGGCGGACACACCCTTTTCTCTCTGGTCAGTGGTCGAGTGGCTTTGATATAGGGGACATAGTCATTGAACCCTTGTCATGGTCGGACCACTCTCTCCTTCGACTAGACTTTCTAACCGCTACACCCCGCTGCAGGGAGGCGGAACCGATCAGGTGGTTCCGCCCGAGGTGCCTGATGGAACCTGATAGGTTCCAGATGGAGCTTGGGCCATTTCCTGAGACTCTGGCTCATGACTCGGCTGAAGACCTGGCGGCCGCCTGGGATAGAGCGGCCGCTGGGGCTTTGGACCGCGTCGTGCCTTTGCGGCCTCTGACCCAGCGCCAAACTCACCCAGCTCCTTGGTTTACTGAGGAGCTGAGGGAGATGAAGCGCCGGAAAAGACGCCTGGAGAGCGGTTGGAGGACCAGCCGTTCCGAATCTGACCGAACACTGGTGAGGTCTCATATTAAGACCTACCTAGTGGCGATAAAAGCGGGAAAGTCTAGTTACTTTTCCGCTCTTATCGCATCATCAGATAATCGCCCAGCCGCCCTGTTTAGGGTGACCCGCTCCCTCCTTCAATTGGGAGCGCGGGATGACCCCTTGCAGGGTCGAGCTGAGGATTTTGTCTGGTATCTGCATGACAAAATTGCTCAGATCCGGGAAGGTCTGGCCTCTGACTGGGTAGATCCGGATGGGATGAATGAGGCAGGTTTTGGGAGCGTGGTTTGGGAGGAGTTTGATTCTGTGGCTCCCGAGGACATGGACAGGATTCTGGCCCCCACAGAGAGGGCTCGCAACTTGGGCGTCCTCCTGGACGCACGGCTGTCTTTAGAAGAACATATGACGGCCGTGGCCAGGGGGGCTTTTTATCAGGTTCGCCTGATACGCCAGTTGCGTCCCTTTCTAGATCGGGACTCCCTACGCATGGTCACTCACGCTCTCGTGACTTCCCGCCTGGACTACTGCAATGCTCTCTATATGGGACTCCCCTTGAGGTGCACCCGGAGGCTCCAACTGGTCCAGAATGCGGCCGCGCGGGGAATTACGGGAGCGACGTGGCGCTCCCATGTGACACCTCTCCTGCGCGAGCTGCACTGGCTCCTGGTGGTCTTCCAGGTGCGCTTCAAGGTGTTGGTGACCACCTTTAAAGTGCTCCATGGCTTAGGACCTGGGTACTTGTGGGACCGCCTTCCGCTGCCAATAGCCTCCCACCGGCCAGTATGCTCGCACAGAGAGGGCCTCCTCTGGGTGCTGTCAGCCAGACAGTGCCGGCTGGCGACCCCCAGGGGGAGAGCCTTCTCTGTGGCAGCGCCCTCTGGAATGACCTACCCCCGGAGATACGCAGGATTCCAGATCTCCGGACCTTTTGTCGGGCCCTTAAAACCCATTTGTTCCATCTAGCTGGGCTAGCTTGATCCCATCCTCTGTTTTAAATTTGAAATTGATTTTAAATTGGGTTGTTTTAATTGTCGGCCGAAAATATTTAATAATTTTTAATTGTTTTTAACTTTTGTATACCATGTTTTATTTTGGCTGTTCACCGCCCTGAGTCCGCAAGGAGAAGGGCGGTTTATAAATTGAAATAAATAAATAAATAAATAAATAAATAAATAAATAAATAAATAAATAAATAAATAGAAAATGGAGTCAGGGTCATTCTTTCTTGAAATTTGAAAGGAGGCATGCCTGACATTAAGCAATATCTCACTTACAGCCATCCCGGATAACTACCAAGGGGGCTGAAAACCAAATGATGTCAGATCAAGACAGTGATCAGGACCAGATGGGAGCTGTGGGCTCTACAATTCCTTCCCTCAACCCGGGGTGGGGGTGGGGGGGAGAGACTTCAGAATGGATGGAAAAATTACGACTGGGAGAGGAATGAGAGCAAGCCAGATGGTCGACTGGAGTGGGGAGGCTACCGGACTGGGGAAAGACCCCCCCAAGGAGTAATCAGTACCAGACCCCGGAGGGGAGAATTGGCATGGATGCAAGAGCAGAAAGAAAGCCTCATGGTCGCCCAAGCTATGCAACTTCTCAGAGATGCCGAAGACAGCTGTCGAGCCTGGGAGAGGTTAGTTTACCCAACTGGGAAGGGAGGAGACCACCCCGGGGAAGACCCAGAGATGGCTGCTTGTTGGGGAGAGGAAGAGCAAGCTAGGGAAGGAACATCTCAAGCCTCTGATTCTCAGGCAAGAGATGCAGCAGTCCAGGGGGCCCCGGCATTGCAGGCTCCACCCCAGAGGCGAAGAAAGCCAAAAATCCCCCCACACACACACACACACCACAAGTTCGGAGGAGACCCGAAAACCTTGGCATTTTTTTTAACCCAAGTTTGGAACCACATGAAGGACTGGGGGGAGTGTCGGAGCCTGAATCAGCCCCGTTCCCCCACTGGGGAAACTGTAATTAATTAGAGGTGAATGGATCTTGTTTTCCATGCTGTATACTTTCAAAGAAAGAAAACCCGAATGTATTCTAAGAAACATTTTATTATAAAAGTAAAAAAAACCTAGCTAACTACACTTTTACCAGCAGTTGTATCACATAGACAAACTGTCGAAGCATGAATCAGCCTCGTTCTCCCCCTGGGGAAACTGTAATTAATTAGAGGTGAATGGATCTTGTTTTCCATGGTGTATACAAGAAAGAAAGAAAGAAAGAAAGAAAGAAAGAAAGAAAGAAAGAAAGAAAGAAAGAAAGAAAGAAAGAAAGAAAGAAAGAAAGAAAGAAAGAAAGAAAGAAAGAAAGAAAGAAAGAAAGAAAAAAAACCCGAAGTATATATTCTAAGAAACATTTTATTATAAAACTAGATAAGTACATCTTTACCGGCAGTGATATCTCAGAGATGGACAAAGGAAGAAGTAAATCAGGAAGTTAGAAAAGAAAGAATGTAGGACATGCACGGTAGCTTCAAAAATCACAAGATTGCCTGGGGGAGAAATATAGGAACAACAATTCAGCTTGATGCATGGCAAAATGTATGGAACAAAACTATGAAACTGACCCTTTCTTCCCCTTTCAAAGAAAACTTCTATAAAATGATCTACCGTTGGTATCTCCCCCCCACCAGAATTGCTAAGATGTCCCCAGGGTCCTCTGATAGATGTTGGAAATGTGGGTCGGCCAAGGGTACTTTCTTCCACCAGTGGTGGACCTGTCCGTCAACTAGACGCTATTGGAGGAAAATAAAACAGTGGCTGTTTGAAATAACAGGTGTGAGCTTTCCCCTTCATCCAGACCTCTACTTGCTTGGAATAAGACCAGACTATATTGATAACAAAGATTGGTATATATTTGTCCATGTCTCAACAGCGGCGAGAATGGCATTTGCCCAACTGTGGAAAGATGTAGATACGCCTCCTGATCATCTGATAATAAACAAGATTCTCCGATGTGCTGAGATGGATAGATTAACGTATATTTTAAAAGACAAGAAAGATTCAATATATAATAGAAGTTGGGACAAATGCTTTGTCTGGCTCAAAAGAAGGTTAAACCTAGGAAAGGGGTGATAAGATCGTCTATTTAGATTAATTAGATATTTATTAGGCTATATGATTTCTTAAAATTTCGACAAAAACAGGCTAATTCTTTCGTAGATAGTTAGTAGAAATTGACTCTATTGAAATGTTTGGTTTGTATGACACTAGTTATTATTAATTGGAGAGTGAGCTTAACTCTCGGTTAGTCATGTTTGTCGTTTCGTTTTAGTCTTGTGTTTATGTGTTTCTACATTTCACCATTTATATTGTTTTTCAATGTTTACTTTGTGTTAATCTTAATGTAAATATTTAATAAAGATTTATTTTTTTTAAAAAAAATCACAAGACAGTCTTATCTCTGTGATAAGGTTCTCTGGCAAGCTACCGTAAGTCTTAGGATGGAGGCTCAGCTGGCAAATACAAATAACGCAGTGACAACCCCTTCTTTTTCAGCTGAGCAGACATCAGGTATAGCCATCAATTAAGGCACATTTTCTTACTTAAATACACGTGCTGAGCTGCTGGAAGTGGTTTGTTGAGCATATCAGCAATCTGATCATGTGTAGATACATACTGCAATTTTACAAAACCTTGTTTCACTAATTGTTTGATACTTTTATAACGGAAGTCAATGTGTCTGGACCTAGAACCCGTGAAACGTGAGTCAGAAATATAAACCACAGATTCATTGTCTTCCAGTACGGTGATCGATCGAATCGGACGTGTCCAGATATTTGTGTCCAAAGCATCAAATCACTTTAGAGAATTACATGCATCTGAAACACAAGCATTCAGCCTCAGTAGATGAACAAGAAACAAAATTCTGTTTTCCCACATGCCAGTAAACAGGACATCCATTTAAGAACATCATATAACCTGAAGTACTTTTACGTGATTTCTTATCACTCGCCCAAACAGAATCTACATAACAACATAATTCTACATGATCAGTATGTTGGTTGTAACAATAACCTCATATGTTTAGTTTGCTTTAGGTATTTCAATAATTTCTTAACACATGTCCAATGAAATGTTTTGCCTTACCTACGTGTCGAGACAAGAGATTAACATTAAGTGCAATGTCGAGTCTAGTCCAACTACTAATATACAACAGTGACCCAATAACTGAACGACAAAGTGTTTGATTCTCGAATTCAGGACTTGATTCATGTGCCAAGTTGTGAAAATCTGTTTGCATGGGTATGCGTCCTGTATTAGCATCTTTCATGTTGCAATGATACAAGATTTGCTCAATTTTATCCTCTTGTGAAAGACTAAACCCCTTCTTTGTTTTGACAATCTGAACACCTAAATAATTTTTAACATGACCTAAAGATTTCAATGTGAAATATCTCTGCAGAGCTTTAGCAAAATTCTCACTCATCTGCTTATTTGGACCAATATAAACAATATCATCAACATAAACAAGAACTATCTCATATCAATTATCAGATCTTTTTGTAAACACGCATTCATCAGTTTTGGACTTAATAAAGCCCATTGAATTTAGTTTGTCAGTAAGACATAAGTACCACATTAAACCAGGCTGTTTCAGACCATAAAGACTTTTGTTTAGAAACCAGGTATCTCCTTCTTGCTGTCGGAACCCTGGAGGACCTTTTATGTAGATCTCCTCACCTAGGTCAGCATGTAGATAAGCCGTGTCAACATCGAACTGGAAAGCTTCTAAACCAAGGATAGTTGCAGTGGCTAAAGCAATTTTTACAGCCTCTTTCTCCCAAATCCTTCCTCATTCCTTTCATTTTAGTTAAATGTTCTCCAATATATTCACCAAAACTCTATTTGGTCACAATAACTTTTCACAGCCTTCTCATGCAGGGTTTGTTCAGGGCTAGGAGGAGAATAATGGATTTCACCACTCTGTGGGAAAAGAATCCCCTGCCGCTTGTGGAATTTTAGGTTTGGCACCAAGCCTTTCAAATTCCTGGGCTTCTTTAGTACATTCTTTAGTAATTACCTGGGGGAATGAAGAATCAGAAGTGGGCATCACTGACCTCAGTAGCAGGTCTTCTTCAGGATAAGCTCCCCCAACAGCATCTTTGTTAGAGGTAAAAACCTCTCAGCATGTTTGCTGCAACTAATTGATTGTTTGGTGAACTGTTTTGAATGAACCAATCAGAGCACAGCTTCCTGGCTCTGAGTTTCCCGCACTTTCCAATGGCTGGGAAGGTGTATATAAGTAGCTGCAGGAACAGAGCTTCTCAGAGACTCTGAGACTAGAGAGAGACCAGCAGAGACTCTTCAGCGGAGGGCTGAGCAGCTGAAGTCACTACAATGGGCTAAGATCACTACAAGAGCTGAGTCACTACCTTGCTCCTGAGAAGGCTGACAAAGAACACAGAGAGCCTCCCACGTTTGGGAAGAAGACTAGAGCTGATGGACTTTGCTAAGAGGAAAGTCTTGCAGGCTGTTGATGCCTTTCTTGTAGGTTTTGTTTTTATATGTTTTTATTAAACCAAAATAGTTTATCAAGACTCCTCAATTGATTTCATGCTAATGCGTTTGTCTGCGTATCGGGCCATGGTCCATTCGAACCCAGAAACCCTCATTCTCATAACAATCTTCGTCAAGCCTGGTTGCTGAAGCAAGTGGGATTTGGAAAGTTGAAAGCCTTTGTAAAATTTTCTTCGCTGATTCATCAGAGAGATCAGAGAGATTTATGTCTTCAGCAGACTGTGCCCTGTATTTTATTTTCTTTTTTCTTTTTGGCATATTTGCAGTAAATAATCAGCGTTCCTTGGTCACCGACTAAACTATCTGCTTAATAGCCTATTCACTTATCAGTTGAGCAACAGCCAAGGTAAACAAAATAAATCAAACCATCCTCTGCTACCATATGTCCGAGTGTGAATCAGCCCTGTTCCCCCCCCCCCTTCCGGGGAAACTGTAATTAATTAGAGGTGAATGGATCTTGTTTTCCATGCTGTATACTTTCAAAGAAAGAAAACCCAAATGTACAGGTGAAACTCAAAAAATTAGAATAGCGTGCAAAAGTTCATTTATTTCAGTAATGCAACTTAAAAGGTGAAACTAATATATGAGATAGACTCATTACATGCAAAACGAGATAGTTCAAGCCTTGATTTGTCATAATTTTGATGATTATGGCTTACAACTCATGAAAACCCCAAATTCACAATCTCAGAAAATTAGAATATTGTGAAAAGGTTCAATATTCTAGGCTCAAAGTGTCCCACTCTAATCAGCTAATTAAGCCATAACACCTGCAAAGGGTTCCTGAGCCTTTCAATTGTCTCTCAGTCTGGTTCAGTAGGAATCACAATCATGGGAAAGACTTCTGACCTGACAGTTGTGCAGAAAACCATCATTGACACCCTCCATAAGGAGGGAAAGCCTCAAAAGGTAATTGCAAAAGAAGTTGGATGTTCCCAAAGTGCTGTATCAAAGCACATTAATAGAAAGTTATGTGGAAGGGAAAAGTGTGGAAGAAAAAGATGCACAAGCAACAGGGATGACCGCAGCCTGGAGAGGATTGTCAGGAAAAGGCCATTCAAAAGTGTTGGGGACTTTGACAAGGAGTGGACTGAGGCTGGAGTCAGTGCATCAAGAGCCACCACACACAGGACTTCCAGTGGCAACGCCGCCCCGCTGTAGCTCTTTTCAGGAGCTACGACTCCCAGAGTCTGTAAAACCGCTAAAACAGCGAAAAACAGCTGTTTTGGCGGTTGGAAATCTCCTCTTCGGGCAAAGAAGGGGAGCAGAGTGCGCAGGTGAGGGTAGATCCCCCCGAAACCCCCCAGAATTAAACCTGGGGGTGGAAAGGGTGAGGGATCCCATGATCGCCTGAAAGCTGCTCCAGACTCGGGAGGACTCCGTTTCACGGAGCAAGGAGCTGCGACCATCCCTGCATGCTAATTGATTCCAAAGGCTGATCTACATGCAGGCAGAAGCAAAACAGGAGAGCTTTTCGTATGCAAATTATTTCTCTTTAACTCTGACAGCAAGGAAAACTTTTTTTTCTCTTTAGAACTGAGTGAATGAAAGTCTTATTGTAACTTAAAATGGCGCTGATTGAGAACGGAGACTGAGAAGGAAGTGATTGTTGAGCTTGTTAGTGCTCGTTAAAGTCGTTACTTTTTACTGCTTTTGCGGAGCTGCTAGGAAGTGCTTTTTTTTTCATTGGAGATGGCGGCGATAACGTTGAATGAAGAGAAAGACGGTACTCTTTCACTTATAGCAGCATTTATGGAAAAAGTGGAGGAGTTTTGGGACACTTTTCTTCAAACTGGGGAAGAAGAAAGGGCTGACAAAGAGGAGAAAGAAGTAGCTCAGAGAAAAGTGCCTGTGGAAAATGGATTGGAAAATGGATTGGAGGTTTTCCAAATCAAGAATGAAAAACTTGTAGGCTTGAAGGAGATTAAATCGGAGGTATGGCGAGAGGTGTATCCAGAGATTCAGATACAGACCAAAGGAAAAGCTTCAGGAGGTTTCGTGATCATCAAGATATCTAAAAGAATCCGAAATGGAACATTGCAATTTCTTTATAAAAATGGGTTTTTAATCTTAATCAAGGAGGTTTGTTTTTTAAAAGGAACTACTTTACGTTTTGTACAAGGATTTAAGACTCAGGAATTATTGTGGAATAGTCACGAGTTGGCAAAAAGAAAGGAAAATGGAGGAAGAATACGAAAGAAGAAGGTACGGAAAAAGAAGAAAAAAAAACTTAGGGGTAAATGGAAGAATTTTACCCCTTATTACTTTGCAGGATAATACGATGGAAAAGAATGATTTTGGACTAAAAAGTTGGATTTATGGATGAAATTGTATGCTTTTAAATTGTATGCTTTTATTTTATAAATAAGGGCTCTCAATGATTGATTTATACTTATATTTGTATGCAGGATATTTAGGGGATTTAAAAAGGGCTCTTTTTGTTTATTGTTGTAGAATAACAGATTCTTTTTCTTTTTTAATATACTTCTAAGGGTTTTAAGAAACTATTAAATTGTGTACTTTATAAGGTTTTAAAAAGGGGTTTTCTTTGTTTACTGTTGTAAAATATTAGATATATATATATATATATATATATATATATATATATATATATATACTTTTAAAGGTTTTAAGATATTATTAAATTGTGTAATTGGTTTTAAACTAATGTAGTGGAAGAATGTTACCCCTCCTTGTTAGGTAGGTAACATGGTGGAAAAGAAGGAGGGAGAGGGAAAATGGAGTTTAATGTTTACTTTTAATTACTTTTAATTATATTATTTTGGAGGGAGAGGGAAAATGCTTTGGTTTTACTTCATGAATAAGGGCTCTTAATGATTGATTTATACTTATATTTGTAATATTTAGAAGGTTTTAAGGATAATTAGGAGGATTAAAAATGGGGTTTTAAGACTATTATACTTAAAAATTTTCTTTGTTTATTGTTGTTGTAGAAGGGGAAAATTATTCTTATTTTTATTTTTGTTTAGATAAATAGAATTGAGAAAATTTGTTTGAGGTTATTAGATCTCTCAATATACTTTTGTGGGGTTTAGGACACTTAAAAGTTTCTTTGTTTGTGGAAAATTAATTACCTTCAAGCAAGAGCAGTTATATTTGGTTTTAAATAAGCAGAGTTAAAGTGCAAGTGATGATTGAACTCATAACTAATTAGTTGGTTGGGTTTTTTTTTTTTGCTTTGCTTTGTTGTTGTTTTTTTTTGTTTGTTTGTTTTGTTGTTAATGAATTGTTATTAACTTTTACCCTGTATTTGTTCTGGGAAGTCAGGGGAGGGGAGGTTGGGATAGGTAGGGGAGGTGAAGGGAGGGGGGAAATCAAATGTTTCTTTTTAAATGATTACAATGTATGTTATGATGTATATTGATTATAAATAAAAAACTTTTACTTTAAAAAAAAAAAAGAGCCACCACACACAGATGGTTTCCTGGACATGGGCTTCAAATGTCGTATTCCTCTTGTAAAGTCACTCCTGAACAACAAACAACGTCAGAAGCGTCTTACCTGGGCTAAAGACAAAAAGAACTGGTCTGTTGCTCAGTGGTCCAAAGTCCTCTTTTCTGATGAGAGCAACTTTTGCATCTCATTTGGAAACCAAGGACCCAGAGTCCGGAGGAAGAATGCAGAGATACACACTGCAAGATGCTTGAAGTCCAGTGTGAAGTTTCCACAGTTTGTGTTTATTTGGGGAGCCATGTCATCTGCTGGTGTTGGTCCACTCTGCTTCATTAAGTCCAGGGTCAACGCAGCCGTCTACCAGGAGATTTTGGAGCACCTCATGCTTTCTTCCACAGACGAGCTTTATGGGGATGCTGACTTCATTTTCCAGCATGACTTGGCACCTGCCCACACTGCCAAAAGTACCCAAACCTGGTTCAATGACCATGGGATTACTGTGCTTGATTGGCCAGCAAACTCACCTGACCTGAACCCCATAGAGAATCTATGGGGCATTGCCAAGAGAAAGATGAGAGACATGAGACCGAACAATGCAGAAGAGCTGAAGGCCGCTATTGAAGCATCCTGGTCTTCCATAACACCTCAGCAGTGCCACAGCCAGAGGTCCGATATTGTTCTATGTACAATCCTTGTTCTATTGTTCTATTGATTCACAAAGAGGACTGGGGCCGAGAGAGGGGAGGATGAAGGCCGAATGAACCCTCGGGCCAAGTTTTTTTTTTTTTATTGAAAAAGTTTTACAATACAAAATTTTTCCATTTCCCCCCCCAAACCCCCCTTCCCCCCATGCCTCCCCCCACCCCCACCCCATTTCCCCATCTCCCCCTTGACTTCCGCTACAAGTTAAAAAAAAACAAGTATATATAACAAAGTAATATAACAAATAAACCTATAAGTAATAAAGTTTTCCTAAAATTAACTATATTATAATAAAAAACTAATAATAAGATTTACCTCATTAATCAATATTAATATTCATTTATCAATCAATACCATACTTATATTTAAACCCAATTAAAAAAAATCATACCTTTCTCTAATCCATTGATATTAGCATTACTAATTATATACCAAAATCAATCCCCCTAATAATATAATAGATCACATCCATATCCATATCAATATCAAATAATTTTATCCCAACTACACCCATCAACTAAAAAACAGATTATCAATCAGTACCATACTTATAATATTTAAACCCAATTAAAAAATATCATGCCTTTCTCTAATCCATTGATATTAATATTACTAATTATATACCAAAATCGATCCCCTAATAATAAAATATAATAAATCACATCCATATCCATATCTACTAATTTTATCCCAGCTAAGCCCATCAACTATTAAACAAAAACATAAAACATTTCTGTCAGCTTCTCAGTGCTGACATAGTAAAGAGGGGGTTAAATTCCTGTGAGATTAGTAAGAGAGAGTGCTGTAGAATGATTTAGATAATGACCAATAGGATAAGGAAGCAAGCCAGGAAAGGGAGGGATGATGGAGCAGAGGTCATTTCCTGGCTGCATATGAGTCCGTGAAAACGTTGTTCTAACAAATAAAAGTTTTTTTTCTTTATTATCAAAATGTGAGAGGCATCTAATTTTGTCAGACAACTCTAGCGTGACAGACACTTCTCCATTCTAATAAAATATCATATATGATTATACATATATAATTATAATTATACAATTATATATTAAATAATCCATGTTTCAATCTTCTCTTCATCTTGATTGAAGTTTATCCAACATAGTTCTAATAAGCTCCCAGTTCCATGGGCTCCTCCGTGGTTCCATCCTGGAAAGCGTCCCTTAACGCTGCATCGTTCCAGTCAGAGTCCTGGCCCAGAAGCCGAAATTCAGCCACATATTCCTGCAGGGGGCGCTTCCCTTGACGGAGGTCTTTGATGCGCCTGGCCGCCGTCTGGGTGTTCAGGGGGTCCTCGTACATCACCCTCAGATGTTGCCAAAAGCCCTGATAGTCTGCCAATAAGGGGCTATCCTGCAGCAACAGAGGCGTGGCCCATCGGGCGGCATTGCCAGAGAGGAGGTTGATAACAAATGCCACCCGAGCCCGGTCATCCGGAAAATCCTCCGGCCTCATAGCCATAAACAGCTGGCATTGTCCCATGAAAGCTGGGAACATCTTCTGCTGCCCAGAGAATTTATCAGGCACATTGATAGGGCTTTTCCGATGAGGAGGAGGAGGAGGTGGGGGGACAGCTGCAGGAGCATTTCTCAAAGCCAGCTGTGCAGTTAGCTGGCTGACCTGCTGCTCCAGGAGTTGATTATCAGCTTGTAACTGTTGTAAAAGCTGCTGCAGCTGTTGGTCCATCGTGGTTAAACGATGGGTTAACTTTTGGGGTGAAGGACAAGATGTTCTGTCCCTGTCACACACACATACACACACTCAGACAGTCGGGGGTTAAATAAACTGGCAGGCAACCAATTAGTCCGATAAGATGCTTGGCAGCAATCCCAGCAACTGCTTGCCAAGACCTTTATCAACTTAGAAGAAAATACACACCACAACAATTGTCCAGGAATAAATCTGAAGCCGAGATGCAAAGTGACTCCAAGGGATTTCTTAGTTTTGTCCGTCACAGAGTTGAAGGCTTAACTCACCCCCTTTTATAGCCTGTGGGGTGTGGTCCAGTGAGTCAGCTAATCACGGGCACGCCTTTTCTTCTGTTGCGCGCGCCTGTCTCTGCGACGCTGGTGAGGGTCCAGCCAAAACTCATTACCCTCATCACTGTCCACCTGTGGCTGCAGGGACGTGCTTGGCTCTGGGCCTATCTCTTGCCCTTTGGTGTCCTCTGGAGGCATTGCCAGAGAGGAGGGTCCTGGAGAAGGAGGCCTTGCCAACTCCTCTCCCTCACTCTCAGAGTCCTCTCCTGCTGATGACACAGGCTCAGGCAACGGAGCCACAACACTATCCCCCACCGCAGGGCCCTTCCCCCACTGCTGACGGTCAGGATGCGGTCGGGACGGGAAGTGTGCATGGAAAGCCCGTACCAGGTCAGGAGCATGAACGGAGGAAGCGTCCACCCAAGAGAAATCCTCGGGCCCGTACCCCTTCCAGGCAATCAGGTCCTTCAGCCAACGGGAGTCCCGGATGCTGTCCACCTCGTACGTCGTGGAGCCGTCCTTGGTGACCGTGGTCGGGGGAGCAGGTGTCATCGGGCGTCGGAGGCGGCACGGCGGAGCCTCAGGAACCAGAAGGGACCGATGGAAAACAGGGTGGAGCCACATAGAACATGGCAGGGTCAACCGGTAGGCCACCGGGCTGATGACTGCCTCGATGGGGAAGGGCCCGATGAAATGGTGGTCGAGGTGTTTCGTGGACAGCCACACCCGATCCCCAACCTCCAGTGGTGGAGTTGTGGCCCGTCAAGAGCGGTCGGCGACCTGCTTATAGTCCTCCTTCGCCCGGATCAGCTGCCGACGCACCAGCTGCTGCACTGCTTGCAGCTCCGAGAGGAAGTCCTGGGTCTCAGGAACAGGGGAATCCGAGAGGGACAGAGGGAACAGCCGTGGATGGTATCCCACATTGGCATGGAACGGGGTAATCTGGGTGGAGGTGTGTTGGGAGTGGTTGAAGGCGAACTCCGCCAGGGGAAGGTACTCGGCCCAGTTGTCCTGCTGCTGATTGACGTAGCAGCGGAGGTACTGCTCCAGGATGCCGATGACCTTCTCCGTCCCCCCCATCAGTCTCCGGATGGTGCACTGACGACAGACACACCTGCACCTCCAACGCGGCCATCAGGCTTTTCCAGAAGCGGGCCGTGAATTGGGCCCCGCGGTCTGAAACCACTCTGTCCGGCAGGCCGTGGAGGCGGAAAACGTGCTGCAGGAACAATCGGGCTGTGGTGCGGGCCGATGGCAGTCCACGGCACGGAATAAAGTGTGCCATCTTCATAAGCATGTCCACCACCACGAGGACGGTGGTGAACGTGGCGGATGGTGGCAGGTCCGTCAGGAAGTCCATAGAGATGGCTCCCCAGGGTCTCTCCGGTGTCGGCAGCGGTTGGAGAAGTCCAGGCGGTGCGCCTGACGCGGCTTTGGCCTGTCGGCACGGCACACAGGACGTCACGTACGCATGCACGTCATGCCGTACCCGAGGCCAACAAAAAGTCCGCGTCACCAGGTTCAGAGTCTTGAAAAACCCAAAATGTCCTGCCGCGGGGTTGTCATGGCACTGGTTCATGACGAGGGCTCGGAGCGGACTCGTGGGCATGTACAGCCGGCCTCGGTGCTTCAACAAGCCCTCCTCCAAAGTCCAAGGGGAGGCAGGGCCGCCTTCCGCCTTCCGCTGTTGCGACCAGTCGTCCTGGCACTGCGCTTCCCGCACCTGAGCCCGTAAGTCCATGGGTTCCTGGGCTGCGGCCAAGGATTCTGCTGGCAGCACCATCCACGGAGGCAGGGGGTCCTTTGGGGAGAAGTACTCTGGCTTGCGGGACAAGGCGTCCGCCCTCCCATTGTGGCCACTCGGGATATACGTCACGTGGAAGTTGAACCGGGCAAAAAACAACAACCACCGGATCTGCCGCTGGTTCAACTTCCTGGCCGTCGTGAGGTGCTCGAGGTTCCGATGGTCCGTCCGCACCTCCACCTGCTGTTGGCCCCCCTCGAGATGATGCCGCCAAGCCTCGAATGCGGCCTTGATAGCCAGCAACTCTTTCTCCCAGATGGTGTAGTTGCGCTCGGAAGGATTGAGTTTCCGGGAGTAATAAGCGCAGGGAAAAAGAGTGCTGCCATCTGCCGGGGCCTGTAACAGCACCGCCCCAATCGCCACATTGGACGCATCCGTTTCGACCACAAACAGATGATGTGGATTGGGGTGCCCCAGGACAGGTTCCGTGACGAAGGCCTGTTTCAGGACCTCGAAGGCCTGCTGCTGCAGGGGCCAAGTTTTTGTCTAGGAAGTCCCATAGGGCGGCCAACTTGGGTTCCGACATAGAGTACAGTCGTCATGTGGGCAGGGGCGCATTGGGGATCAGGTCCACCGGGCAGTCATAGGGTCGATGCGGGGGTAAGCGGTCCACCTCCTTTTCGCTGAAGACGTCGGCGAAGGGCGTCAGCTCAGGAGGCAAGGAGACAGCAGGGGTGGAGACGTCCTGGCCGGCACAGGTGTGGCGGATGTGGTCGACGCACTGCAGGCTCGGGAAGGAGATGACGTTCCTCGACCAGGCCACCTGCGGATTGTGGGCCCGAAGCCAGGCCATTCCCAAGACCAGCGGGAAATGCAGGTCCGCCGTCACATAGAATTGAATGGCCTCCTCGTGGGCCCCAATGGCGAGGCGCAAAGGCTGAGTCGTGAACTTAATGGGCCCCGCTACAAGTTCCCGCCCATCGATAGTCTCGACCCTCAACGGAGGGTCCACTGGAACCAAGGGGACCGCAAAATGGGCCCCAAAGGCCTGGTCCATAAAGTTCGTGGTGGCCCCCGAGTCCACCAGCGCATGTGCCTGAAGCCCCTCCGACCGGTCGGCCAACAACACCCGGGTGTCCAGGATTAGGTGTCGAGGGGGCCCAGAGTCCACCTCCGCTGAATCAGGCGGGGCAGTGATACGTGCCCGGCCTAAGGTTTCCCCCAGGCCGGGCCTGCCCCGTTTCCCAGCTGGTCCCGCCGAGATTCAGGAACAGGCGTGAGCACCCCACTACGCTTCCTGGGGCATGAAGCGGCAAAATGTCCAGCCTCCCTGCAATAGAGGCATAATCCCCCTTGGCGTCTCCGCATCCGCTCCTGGGCTGTCAGGCGAGATCGGGCCACTCACAGCTCCATGGGCTCCTCCGCGGTTGCCACAAAACACGGGGTGACTCGGGATGCTGTCGGTGCGGGACACGGGGGTGCAGAAATGGTCGGGGGTTCCTGGACGGGCCGACGGGTCTTGCACCATTGAAAGCAGGCGTCGATGAGCAGATAGAAGCCGAAATTCAGCCACATATTCCTGCAGGGGGCGCTTCCCTTGACGGAGGTCTTTGATGCGCCTGGCCGCCGTCTGGGTGTTCAGGGGGTCCTCGTACATCACCCTCAGATGTTGCCAAAAGCCCTGATAGTCTGCCAACAAGGGGCTATCCTGCAGCAACAGAGGCATGGCCCATCAGGCGGCATTGCCAGAGGGGAGGTTGATAACAAATGCCACCCCACCCGAGTCCTCAGTACGCTGGTGAGGGTCCAGCCAAAACTCATTACCCTCATCACAACAGGGGAAACAAAAGTGAAACTTAGCTACAGTCCTGTCCCTTTGAAGCTGCTATCGAGTCAACGGTCCTGACATTCCAGATTGATGACACTGCCAGACGTGTGATTCCACCTGACCTCTGGAGGACCTTTGTATTGGATGATTTGCGGTGGACAATGGGAGGGGAGGCTTTCTATATGTGATTTTCGCACCTATTGCCTCAGATCTTGTTTTCCTTTGGCTGCATTCAGTTCTATTTTAATAAAAGTACCTTTATCCATGAAAATGGAGTCAGGGTCATTCTTTCTTGAAATCTGAAAGGAGGGACGCCTGACAGCTGGTCTCCCAAGGAGCAGTTGCCTTGGGGGAATTTTTGGAGGTGGTGTGAGAGTTTTTCATCATGTGATGGTGGTCAAGTATGGGGGTGCTGCTGGCACAGACATTGGTCTGAGAAAGAGCCTTCTGGTGGCCCAGGTGCATCTGGAAGGGACCTGTGTGTTGATGGAGATGCTCTGGAGAAAGCAAGTGCTCCTGAGAATGCAAGTTTTCCCAGGAGAGAAGGTGCTCGTGAGATATGACATTCTCTCTTGGAATGTTGTAATCGTAATGTGATGGGCAGTAGCTTCCCCCTCCACTTCCACCATCTGAAAGGATGTGTTCTTGTGACATGACCCGTCGTGGATTGTGTGACTTCTCAGAGTAGTTAGCCCTATTGTAGTTCATTTTCATGGCATGTAAGGGCAGCGTCCCTCGAGTCAACTCAGCAAGGTGCCTTCGCTTGGCATAGAATTCATCCAAGTCCTTCTCCGCTGCTGTGAACCATGGAGAAAAAGTGAGATGTCAGTGGATGATGGGGAGATCGACAGGTGAGATTAAAAAACAAGAGAAAGGAACATTAGAGACATAGATGGATGGACCCAAGTGGCTTTGCACTAAATGTTTAGTGCAGAACTTCCATGCCTTCCTTTTTAAGGAGCATGAAAACAACACAACATCCTGTCAATGGCTGTGTTCCTTCAGTGTTTCTATTCTTTCTCAGATTATAGTGAGATTGCCTTCTTTTAGAAGGAATAATCCCAAAGGTATAGATCCCCTTAGGGAGCAGGAGTCTGCCATGTCTTCTGGGCTGAAGGTCCCACTTGGCTTTTAAATGCTGTGCCAGAAAGTACAATGCAAAAAGCAGTGGTTAGATCAAATGTGGATTTGATTTGATTTTATAGTAAAACAAAATTAAAATGAAATCATTTCATAGTTTCTGTTTTCTGTCTTATTAATTGCAATTTGATAACAGTTGCTGGAGATGTCTGGGAAATGCATGTAAGATTTTCGAGAATTACTTGTAGTTCTGGAGCCTTACACTGTATTCCAGTACTTTAGAAGTATTCCTCAAAAATTCGACTGGAAGTGTCGCGGCGAGACAGTCGGGGAATAGCAGGCTCTGATGAGCCTTGTGAAATCCCGGTCTGACAAGCAGCTGTTGAGGGGTCTTTGGACCAGATCTGTCCTGTAGGGACGGAGAAGAAGGAGAGGCACCTCGGATGACCAAGAGGAACAGGCAAGTTCCTTGGAGGTCAGAGGAAACTCTTTGATTCGGCAGAGGCGGCGGCCATTGCAGCCATCATTAAGTTGGAGATAATTAAAAAATTAGAAGAAACAAAAACCCACAATAGGTGTGAAGAGGATCGGAAAGAATTTAAAAAGATCTCTGTTGATCGTTGAAGAAAGAACAAAGAGAAACTTAAAATTAAAGCCCTGTAATAGAATATTTTTTCTTTAAAAAAAAAGAAAAAAAACAGATTTTGGAATTTGGATTTGGATTCTAAATTGACTTTGGGAAATACAAAGTAAAAAAGAAGAAGAGAAAAATTGGCAAAGATTGGCAATGTGGATTTTTAAAAAAATGGATTTTTAGGCTGTTGATTGGAATTGTGGATTGGAGAGAGACATCTATAGGCGGAAAAAGAACATTACAACATTGAACTTTTATTTTGAAGACAAGAGGAGGACTTTTGTAGTGATAAGAGCAGTGGGAACTTTTAAGGAGGGTTTGTTTGTCTGCAAGCTGCTCAACTTTGATAATCAAAGAAGGTGGATTACAACGAACTTTAAAATTAGAATAACAACTCAGAAATAATAAAATGGCGCAGGAACTTATTGACATGATTAAAATGATTCGTATATCACTGAAAACAGCATTAAATGAAATGATTATAATGCTGCATGGAAAATTTAAACCTGATGAACCAGAAATCATGTTAGAACACACTCAAGTGGATAAAGAAACTACAAATGAGAAGCAAGAAAGTAAGGTTGAAGATAAAGACAAAGACAAAGATATTGATTATGAAAAATTAAATGATCATGTGGGTAGTAATAATGAAAAGGAGAGGAGAATTGGGAGAAAAGAGACAAGTTTAGCAATAGAGATGAACTTTAAAGATTACATTGGGATTAACAATGATAAAAATAGAAAGGGTGGAAAGAGACAAGGAGAGAGAAAAGGGGGGAATAAGAAAAACAAAAAAACCTTAAATGATTACTCCGGGATTAACAGTGGGAAAATAAGAAAGAGGAAAAAGGGATGGAGAGTAATGGGAAATACAGGGCAAAACAGAAGAGTTCAGGATTTTAAAATGGAAAAAAAAGATGGGGGAAAAAGAAGAAAAGAAAAAAAGAAAATGGGAGAAAGGGAGAAAGAAATAATTGATGGAAAGGGAAAAAAGAAATACGTTGTATACATTTAGAATCAAATATGAATTGAAGTAAGATTTCTAGATATAATGAATTTTAGAAAATGCAGCAGTTGAGATTGTAATACTTGGAATGTATTTAATTGTAATAATGAAATTAATTAAAATATTGGAAATTAAGCTGAAAATTAATTTTGTTTAAATTAAGTATAAAGCAATGGAAAATTACCTTGATTGATAAATGAATTGAAATAAAATTTAGAAACACGTATAAGTTTAATATATGAGATTGTAATATTTGGAATATCTTTAACTGTAACTATGGAATTGTAATAATTGGAACATTTTTAATTGTAAATTTGGAATTTAACTAAAAAATTGGAAATTATATTGTATTATGAATTAATTAGATTTACTGCTGAATTAGAAGTGAAGATATTGTTGAAGAGGTATAAATGTATATATTTGAAAAAGTAATTGAAAATTGGATTTAAGTTTTAAGAAAATGTATTGTGCAAAGTAATTTGGTTTATTGTTTAATAAGAAGAGATCACATATATGTATTTGAAAAAGCAATGGAAAAGAAACGAAGGATTGTAATGTTATATATTTAAGTGATTTTAAGTAAGTTTTTAAAAAAATTTGATTTATATGCCGCCCTTCTCCGGAGACTCAGGGCGGCTTACAATGCGTTAAACAATAGCCTTCATACTTTTGTATATTTATACAAAGTCAGCTTATTGCCCCCACAAACTGGGTCCTCAATTTACCTACCTTAGAAAGGATGGAAGGCTGAGTCAACCTTGAGCCTGGTGAGATTCGAACACAGTAATTGCAGACAGCTGGTGTTTAATTACAATGCTTTTAGTCTGCTGAGCCACCAGAGCTTTCCATTCCTTTGGAGAAACAAAGCTAACATATAATATCTAACAAAATATGACTAATCTAGGCAAGAGATAGGTATTTCTTGATCTTCACTCTCTTAATCCTTGGAGGTACTCCCTCCATTCTTTCCCAGACTCCATTTCTACATATGTGTCTGTTTCAGAGTCTTTATTTTCAAGAAAGCGCTCTGTCAAAACTAACTCCTTCTCAGTCTGTATCTCTTTTACTGCTCTGATAGATAGCTGTTTCAGCACAGGGATTGCACAAGGCATAAAAGCTAGGCCTGCCACAGCACATATCAACAAGAATAACAATTGTTTAATCCACCCAGATCCAGGCACCCAAGAAAACCACATGTCCATTGTTTGTAACCTCTGACCTATCTTGGATGCCCTATCCTGCAATTCCTTGGCAACTTCTCTGACCACACCTGATTTATTCAAATAGAAACAACAGTCTTCTCCCAGAAATACACACACACCTCCTCTCTCTGCGGTTAGGAGGTCTAAGGCACGTCGATTTTGTAGGACCACTGCTGCCAATGAATCTATCTGGTCTTGGACTTCTACCAGGGTTCCAGCAATTTGGTTCAGGCTTTCTTGGATCTCTTCTGATAATTGCCGAAACTGTATTACTGAGTGTGTCATTCCACCTACACCTGTTCCAACTGCAGTTATGGTGAAATGAGTGGTATGCAGAAGGAAAAAGATCTTTGGTTAGTTTTATATCCCTAAGGTTCATTCTAGGACCAAGGTACACTTCTGATGGACATTGTTCTTTTGTCAGGGATCCTACAGGCCTACCAGGTTTCTGATGTCTCTTTACACACAGAGAGGGTGACCCTATGATTTCCACACCTGTGGCTATTGAGCCGGCAATAGGGAGGCGGCTTTTTCCCAGCCGTTGGAATGCCTTATAAAAATCTCCTTGTAACGGAGATACTGGTGCTTTGTTTCTATTATCTTTTTCAAGGACTATTGTAGCCTTTGTCCTAGCCCAGAGCTGTGGCTGGACAGGAACGGCATGATAAGATGAAGGGCTGGCAGATAAACACTACCAGCATTTTTGACCTAGGGTAGGGTCATACTGATTAACAAGGTTTTAACCCAGTTCCAGTATCCTTGATATGTAGTCTCCTCTTCTCAATTATTGCAGGGGCTCGTTCTCCTTTTCTATTCCTCCCTTTACCGGCATTGTCAAACTCTTAACCTCAGGTCTAGGGGTTGGTTTAGGACTAAGGTACCCACCCCACCTTCTGATGCCACGTTGTTGGCGGGAGTGAACCTGACCCAAAGTGTCCCCACTCAGTGTCCTGATGCTGCTCGGTCCCCTGGGATTCTCGACATCCTTTCGCAGGGACAAGAGGGATTTCTTGGACACTGATGCAACATTGGGAACTACTGTTCAAGATAGTGTCACTCACTAGACCTTTAGCTAATAGTATCCAAAGCCATAAATAAATCATAATGACCTAATTCCTACACTCACAAGGCTTTAAGAGCGCAAGACCCATAGTTTACAAATTCACCACGTCAGGAAGAGGGTCAGGGGTAGATGTAAGTTGGGAAAGGGGAACAAAAGCAGTCCTAGGTATCACACAGAGCCAGTTCCTATGTAGGGAATACAGTATCCACAATCCTAGAACTAGGATAATGGCGGCCCAAAGTCCCCACTCCCAAATTTCCTCAAACATTAATATCTCTAGTTTGGCACCGGCTTCTCTCACAATTAATGAGGTTAGATTGAGCACCAACCCTTCTGGATTGGGGCTGATACCAAAAGAGTAGGCGTCCAACACAACAAATTACAGTAAAGATGATGAAATTCACTATGCCTAAAATAACTAAACTTATGCTACATATGCTAACATTCCTTAATACTTGGCCATATTTCTAATATGCTCTCTACATGGGGCTCCCCTTGAGGAGCACCCGGAGGCTCCAACTGGTCCAGAATGT
The DNA here is from genome assembly GCA_038048745.1 of Coluber constrictor foxii. Taxonomy (NCBI): domain Eukaryota; kingdom Metazoa; phylum Chordata; class Lepidosauria; order Squamata; family Colubridae; genus Coluber; species Coluber constrictor. Next base: position 28,510,488 of record CM075966.1, on the reverse strand, counting down.
GGCCGCGCGGGTGGTGACGGGAGCGACGTGGCGCTCCCATGTGACCCCCCTCCTGCGCGAGCTGCACTGGCTCCCGGTGGTCTTCCGGGTGCGCTTCAAGGTTTTGGTTACCACCTTTAGAGCGCTCTATGGCTTAGGACCAGGGTACTTACGAGACCGCCTTCTGCCACCGATAGCCTCTCACCGACCAGTCCGCTCCCATAGAGAGGGGCTCCTCAGGGTGCCGTCGGCCAAACAGTGTCGACTGGCGGCCCCCAGGGGGAGAGCCTTCTCTGTGGGGGCACCTGCCATCTGGAATGAGCTCCCCCCGGAGATACGGAGGATTCAGGACTTACGCACTTTCCGCCGCACCCTAAAAACGCTTCTATTCCAACAGGCGGGTCTGGCCTAACTCTCCCTTTTAAATTGGTTTTAAATTGGGTTTTTAAATGCTTATATAAATTGGTGGTTTTAAATTTTTGAGCCTAAATTTAATCTTTTTTTAAATAGTTTTTTAACTTTTGTATGTAAATTGTATTTTATTTTGGCTGTTCACCGCCCTGAGTCCCTCTGGGAGTAGGGCAGTATACAAATTTAAACAAACAAACAAACAAATAAATAAATAATACATCTTACAAATGGAATATTGTCTTCCTCTGTTCCAAGCTTCAGCCATGCACTGGGAACCAGCTTCCGGGGTGGTTCAGCAAGGCTGACGATCACCACCATGCGTTGAGAGTCCGTTGCCGGTAGGACTCAGCAGGGTATATTCTTTTTTTAAAAAAAATAATCTTTATTTACATTTTCCGTTAAAAACAAAAGAAAAAACAAAACATCATACAAATAACATAAAGAGAAAAAAACCATAAACCACCCACACAAAACATAAAACAAATGTATCTCTACGCAGTGATCTAATAACTTAATATCCTGTACTATGTGTTTATATTATAATCCAGAGAAGACAGAACACCTTACATATCTTTATACAACAGTTAAATCCCTTCAACCTCATTATATTTATATAATATAACTTTAGTAATACATATAATTTCTCATCTAGTTTGGATTATACTTTCCTCTTCTCTAGCCATCTATAGAATTTTCCCCAAGATAGACCCGTTTGTGTTTGGTCTTTGTCTTTTAATTTTTATATTCTTTTTGAACTTCAGCACCAATGGCTTGTCAGTTTTTGTTACCTGGTATGTCACCAGATCACTCTGGTCTGCAGGCTTCAGTCTCGTCCAGTGGATCCAGGATCTTCCTTCTAAGGTCTTAAAAACACAATTATAAAACCAACACATCTGGGAGAGCGCGCAATGGAATCTGATCATTTGTAGTCCTCTTCAGTTGGGGAAACAGCATAGGCAACCACTCAGTCTTAAGAAAGAAAAATACAAAAATAGTCCAGATGATGAAGAACGCTATTCCCACTGGTTACTGCCCACCAGTCCATTGGGTTCTTTGGATCGTCAACTTCAATGGATCTCCTTGGTGAGATTCCACCTTCCACTCCTTTGGGGCTGGCATGGGCCCTTTCACTTGGGGTTTAACTTCCTTCCAGCTCCGGATCAACACCCAATCATCGTGGTGGAATTTGTGGACTGGAAACTCCAAAGGTGGTGTCTGGGCTAATAGTCCTTGTTTCCTAAGAACTTCAAAATATCTGGACAGTTTATACACATATGATCTGTCCCCCCCTTCAGAGACCCACAAAAACACAGCCAGCCGAGGGTTAAGAATCACTTGGCACACTCCGCAGTTCTTATCTCAACCTTGGCAGCGATATGCACACCGTCTGCCAAGGACTTTATTAGTTTACACAAACAAGAAAATCACCTATGTAGCTTTGCCGTTCATCTAGCTTCCAAGACTACGAGGTTGCTATGTTTGTTTAGCTTTGTTCGTCACAAACTTCTTGACCCACCGTACTGTCTTATATAGATAGGCTTTGGGTGTGGTCCAGTGAGTCATTGATCCTGTGACTCCAATCCAGTGACTGTCTATTTCCTCATACGCCGCAGCTGCAGTAACCTTTTCTCTCGCCTTCTTTGGCGTGCGTCCAGGAATGACGTCTCTCCCTCACTCTCATCTGAGACACCTGTTTCCCCACTACTTGGCTCTCTTTCAGCTGGCACCTGAGACGGTGCCAGGGGGGGGGGGGGCTGGGAGATCTGGCTGGCTCCTCTTCCTCCTGCTCAGAGCTTCCTTCCTCCAATGGGATAGGCTCAGAGGACGGGGCCACAACAACATATTGTTTCAACACTTTTTCTTTGGTTTCCAGGGAATCAATCATATGCTTCCTGTAGTGAAAACTACTCCAAACAACAATTCATATGACAATAATCTTTCTAGGTTTTTTTTTTAATTTATATGCCGCCCTTCTCCGAAGACTCAGGGCAGCTTACAATGTGCTAAGCAATAGCCTTCATACTTTTGTATATTTTACAAAGTCAGCTTATTGCCCCCACAAACTGGGTCCTCAATTTACCTACCTTAGAAAGGATGGAAGGCTGAGTCAACCCCAGCCTGGCGAGATTCGAACATGGAGTAATTGCAGACAGCTGGATGCTAATTAGGGTGCTTAGTCTGCAGAGCTATCCAGGCTCTTTCTATCTGGGTTGGGTTCTTATTCTCAGTAAAGTCAAAGCAAGACATTTAGTCCATGTCATATGTGTTTCCAAAAGCAGTTTAGTTATCGACTCTTTTATCCTGCCATTAACATTTTCAATTTTAGCTGAGGATCTTATTCCCAAAGCCTCCATGATGTTCTGTAATACTTTGGAAGTAAAATGACTTCCTTGGTCACTATCTATTTGTGTAATTATTCCATACCGAGGAATGATTTGATCTAACAAAACTCTTGACACTTCTGTTGCTGTAGCATTATTGCAGGGAAAAGCTTCAACCCACCCTCTGAGGTGGTCCACTATGACCAATAAATATTTTACTCTCCCCACTTTTGGTAATTCTGTAAAATCCACTTGAATACATTGAAATGGTCTTAAAGCTGGTGGTCTCCCACCCATCTGTTGTTTCCTGACAGCTTGTCTATTCACCTTTTTGCAAATCAAACATTTGTTTATAATTGACTTTGCTAAAGGATATATTCCAATACAACCATAGCATTTTAAAAGTTCATCTACAATAGCTTGAATTCCCCAATGACTCCACCCATATTTTGCCAAATGTATGCACTATCCCAAATTTACAACTATCACTAATGGGAAGGATTGCAATAATTAAGATGTATATATTACTGAGATTGCTATTTTTATTTCAGACAATACTGATAAAAGTGGAAAAGAAATACTTTGAACATCTTAATAAAATAGTAATGGCAAGGGAAAAAAGCAAGAATTAACATAAGAATGTTACAAGATGCAAGACTTTGAGGAGGATTTGGACTACCTCACTGGGAACTATATTACCAGGCAACAGCGTTGACATGGATGAGAGAATGGATTGAATTAAGAAATACAAGACTATTAACTTTGGAGGGACATGATTTACAATTGAGATGGCATGCCTTTCTATGGTATGGCAAAAATAAGATGCATAGCTATTTTCAAAGGCATCATGTAAGAAATGCTTTACTATTAGCGTGGGAGAAGGTTAGAGATAAATATTATTTGAAAATACCAACATGGTGATCAACAATGGAAGTGTTAGTAGATCCAAATATTATTAATGTGGGAAATATTGTCAGATACAAAGATATATTATCAGATAAGGGGAATTGAAAACGAAACAAGAAATAGAAGAACAAGGGATTGAAATGGACTGGTACACACAATTGCAAATACAAACAAGATATGAAAAGGATGCTAAATTATATGGTTTTTATTCAGAAATGACAGAACTGGATGAGATACTCCCAGAGTCCCTTGGGAGTTGGGCGACATAGAAATGTGATAAATTAAATTAAATTAAATACTCACAGGAACAGACGAGAAAATGATTGCAAAATTATATAACTATTTCCTTAGTGTTAAGTTAGAAGAAGAACAGGTAAAAGAAACAATGATAGCTTGGGCTAAAAATTTTGGATATACAATCGAGTTAGATAAATGGCAACAATTATGGGAAAGAAACTATAAATAAACAATGTCCACAGCATATAAGGAGAATCAATATAAAATGTTTTATAGATGGCATATGGCACCTGAAAAATTGGTAAAAATGTTTAAAGATAAATCAGCTAAATGTTAGAAATGCCATCAGATACCAAGATTGTACTATCATATGTGGTGGACATGCCCAGAAGTGAAAAATTATTGGGTCAAAACTCAAACATGGTTAGAGGAAATGACACAACAACATATTGGCTTAAAACCTGAACTGTTCCTATGGGGTATTTTACTAGAGAAATATAGTAAAGAAAATATATACTTGATTATACATGTTATAACTGCAGGGAGGATTGTATTTGCACAAAATTGGAAAGCAGAAAAAATCCCTACAGAGGGAGAAGTAATTAAGAAAATATTGGAATGTGCAGAAATGAATAGATTAACATTGGCAATTAAAGAAAAAGAAGAATCGGAGTATTTTAAAGTATGGGGGCAATTTTATCAATGGTTAGAGAAGAGATACACATGAAAATTAATATAATTAAAAATTTTGGGAAAAATGCAGGGGAGCTTCCGGTTGGCACCATGGCAAAAACCCCGTCTGTTAAGCCGCCATCAGCAGGTCTGTGGACCTACCCTGTCCTGTAGGGACAGGGGGTTAGAGAGGGACCCCTTGGATGGCAGAGAGGAACTGGCAGGTTCCTTGGGGCCGGAGGATTGCCCTCTGCGCCGGCGGCGGTGGATGCGGCAGCCATGGCGGCTGCCCTGAGACCATGGCAACTGGAACAAAAGGATGTGCAGGAGGAGAAGTGGAGAGTGGAGCAGGGAGTTTGAAAGCCAGGTGAGTGGACTTCTGCCCAGGCAGGAACTGCCCGTAAATGCTGGATTACAATGAGTGTGCCCCAGTTTAACCAGCGGCTGAGCACTATTGGGGCAAAAAGACTCAAATGATTGGTGAAAGGGAAAGACCTGTTGATAGATCATCAATTACCGACTTCTTGGAAATGATCTCACTACAGATTTGGCTTTCTTTTTTCTTTTTTTGTGTTAAATGAGAATGGATTATGGATTATTTTTGAGAAAGAGAGGAAAGAGAAGAGGAAATAAATAAGCTTTTAAAAGCAAAGACAAAAGACAAACGGAGATGGACAAAATGGCTGACAGCTGAGAAGTGAAAGTGTAATTTCCAGACTGCTTGTTACTTGAAAGAGAAACTTTGTTGCTTGTTACTTAAAGTGGATTATTTTGAGAAAAAAATCAGGAGGCTTGACTTTGGATATATAATCTGTTCATTGGAGGATTTATTGAAGATCAGAAAGAAGAAACTAAATGGAATAATGAAAACTGAACTAATAAACATGACAACAAGAGAAAAAGGGCATGGCAACAAAAGAAGGACATGATGATAGTATATATGGAATAGCTAATCCAGAACTAATTTTATAGAATTTATAACTTTGATGATATTAAAATGGAAAAGAAACATACTTAGACAGATTGGAGAAAGAAAAAAAATGGAATATATTATGTAACAAGATAACAAAATACCATAGTTTGATTGAAATGGATGTAATAGTGTCTGGATGTTTGATGTTTAAATAATGTTAGGAAATATTTTCCTTCTCTTTGTTCTTTCTCTATTTCTTCCTTTTTCTTATTGTCTCTTTTGTTCTTCCCCTCTCTACTTTTTCTAATTTTTTAAAATCTCTTTTGTTATATTTCTATTCTCTTTCCTTTCTTTATTTTTGCTTCTTTTTCCTTTTTTATCCTAATTATTATTAATATTGTTACTATTCTCTCTCTTTCTTCACTATTATTTTTATTGAAGTTGATCTTGTAAATATACAAATAATTTGACTAGAAAATAAGGGTACAAATGATTGAAAAACATGATTTCTGGATGTTTTAATGCTTTTTAAAATTTTGAATCTTTAATAAGCTCTATTTACAGACTTAATAATTTAGAAGAAAATGTTTTCCAAGGTGTTGGATATTAAAAAGAACTATTTACAGAGTTAAAAATTATAGAAAATTGATTTAAAAGTGACTTGAAATGTTGTTACTTATAGAAAATAAGAAATAAGCATGGAATGGGAGAAAGTCTAGGAGAGAATAGGAGATAAGATATTTGTTGATATACATTTTTATTTTAAATTAGTAAAAGATGTGGAGGAGAATGGAACGGAAAATAAATATGGGTAATACATTGTGAATTAATTTAAAGTTAAATAACTGAATAAGAGATGTAGGAATGGAGGAAAGCATAAAGCTGGACAATAACTAAAATAAAATGCTATGAACCAGTTAAACAAATGTAGTTAGGAGTGGAGGGAAGCATGATCCTGGAGAACAGTGAAAGCAAAGCTGTGATCCAGTCCTACAAATAAGGTAGGAGTGGAGGAAAACATCATACTGGAGAACAGTTAAAGCAAAGCTGGGAACCAGTTAAAAATAAGAGTTAGGAGTGGAAGAAAGCATGTGCTGGAAAACAGTTAAAGTAAAGCTGTGAACCAGCCAATAGAGTTAGGAGTGGAGGAAAGCATACACTTGGTAACAGTTAAAGCAAAACTGTGAACTAGCCAAAAAATAAAAAGTTAGGAGTGGAGGAAAATATATCTGGAGATCAACTGAAATAAAGTTGTGAACCAGTTAAAAATAGAGGTTGGAGCGGAGGAAAGCATTGCTGGAAAGCAACTATTTGAGTTGCAAACCAGTTTTATAATAAATTTAGGAGGAGTGAAGGAGATAACGTTGGTGTGCAGTTAAAATTATACTGTGAACCAGCCCATATAAGCAGGGTTAGGAGTGGAGGAAAGCATCGCTGGAAAGCAGCTGATTAAGATGTGAACCAGCCAAAACATAAAACTAGGAGGAAGTGGAGGAGATAATACTGGAGAATAGTTAAGCCAAACTGTGAACCAGTTAAACAAATAGAGATAAAAGTGGTGGAAAACACTGCTGGGAAATAGCTATTTAAATTATGAATCAGCTAAATATCAGACTTAATAGTATTTGAGAATAAGCCTGAATTAAACAAAATAAAGTATATTTTATAGATGAAAATGTTGATTGATTTTGAAACGACTTTAAGAGAGGAGGAAAATATTTTTTGGGGTTTTTTTGTTTTTAATTGAAAAGTTTTAGTAAATTTTACAAACGTTTCCCCATCCCACTCCCTCCTCCCCACCCAAACCCTCCCGCCCAACCCTCCCCCTCCCTACTTCTCAGAGCAAAATACAGGGTATAGCATTTAACAATCATAATCTAACATAATCTGACTATAGCCTCCTATCTCCCTCTTGTACTTTAACTCCCCTTTTACTGAGCTAAGTTTAGATACTTTATAACATCTCTTTATTCATTCATAAGCTATTTGAAATTTTTTAGTCCGATATTTGCTTTTAATATAGTCAATCCATCTTCTCCATTCCAACATATATTTCTCATTTGAGTGGTCCTTCAAATATGCTGAAATTTTAGCCATCTCTGCTAAATTTGCTACTTTTAATGTCCATTCTTGAATAGTAGGCAAATCTTCCTTCTTCCAGTACTGCGCCACCAACAGTCTTGCTGCAGTTGTTAAATTCAAAATCAAATTAGTCTCTATAACCGTACAATCTGTAATTATACCCAACAAAAACAACTGTGGGGTAAACTTTATCCTCTTTTTAAAAATATTTTGAATAATCCACCATATTTTAATCCAAAATGCTTTAACTTTTTTACAAGTCCACCATACATGAAAATAGGTAGCATCATCACAATCACATCTCCAACATTTAGATTGTAAATTTGGATACATGCAAGCTAGCTTTTTGGGATCTAAATGCCATCTATAAAACATTTTGTAGAAATTTTCTCTCAAGTTTTGAGCTTGCGTAAATTTTACATTTCTTACCCATATTTATTCCCATGTTTCCATCATTATTGGTTCTTCAAAATTTTGTGCCCATTTTATTATACAATCTTTAACTAACTCTGTTTCCAAGTCTATTTTTATCAATATGTTATACAACCTTTTTATATGCATTTGACTCTGGTCTCTAATTTGTTTTACCAAGTTTTCCTCATCTTGTGTGATACCAATTTTCTGGTCTTTTTTCCATCTAGCTTGTAATTGTCCATACTGAAATCAAGTTTGAATTACCCTTTCTTCTTTTAATACATTCAAGGGCTTTAACTGTAATATATCTCTTTCTATATTAAGAATCTCTTTATATGTAGTTACATCCTGTTTTTGTTCTACACTTATATTCTCTATCACGTGTCTGGGTTCTGCCCATATAGGTATCTTATCATTTAATTTATATTGATATTTTTTCCAGACACGCAATAAGGCATTCCTTAGTATGTGACTTTTAAAAGTCCTATCCACCTTCTTATCATATACTAAGTAAGCATGCCAGCCATATACCAAGTCATATCCCTCAATATTCAGTATTCGTTCATCTGTTAGATTAATCCAATCACTAATTGTTGATAAAACAGCAGCTTCATAATATAATTTTAAATTGGGCATTTTCAGACCTCCTCTTTCACGTATATCTTGCATTATTTTTAATTTTATTCTCGGTCTCTTCCCTGCCCAAACAAAGTTATTAATACTTTTCTGCCATTCCTCCAAATTTGCATCCTTTTTGAGTATTGGTATTATTTGAAAAAGAAATAAAAACTTAGGCAAAACATTCATTTTTACTACTGCTATTCTTCCCAACAAAGACAATTGTAATTTTTTCCAATTATCCATCTCTGTCTGTATTTTGTGCCATAACAGTTCATAGTTATACTTATATAATTTCCCATTTGAAGTTGTAATATAAACTCCTAAATATTTAACCTTTTTTACTATCTCACATCCTGTTACTCTTTCTAATTCTTCTTGTTGATTTGTAGTCATATTTTTAGTTATCATCTTTGTTTTCCCTATATTTATTTTAAACCCGGATACTTGACCATATTTATTAATTATATCCATTAAACTTATAGCTGATTTCACTGGTTGGGTTAAGGTTACAACCAAGTCGTCTGCAAATGCGCATAATCTATAGTCATAATGCCTAATCTTGATTCCCTGTATATTATCTGAGTCACGTATTTTGTTCAGCAATAATTCCAGAGTTAAAATAAACAGTAATGGAGACAGGGGACACCCCTGTCTTGTTCCTTTTTCGATTTTAAAGATTTCTGTTAAACTGCCATTAATTATTATTTGTGCTGTTTGTTCCTGATATATTGCCTTAATAGATTGTGTAAAGTACTCTCCAAACTGCATCTTTTGTACCATTTTCAATAAAAACTGCCAATTCAATCGATCAAATGCTTTCTCCGCATCCAAAAATATAAGCACTGCAGGGACTTGGTTGTTCTTTCCCAAATACTCCAATATATTAACAATTTGCCTTACATTACTTTTCATTCACCTCCCATGTATAAAACCAGATTGGTCATTGTGAATCATTTGTTGCATAACTAAGATTAACCTATTTGCTAATATTTTAGCAAAAATCTTATAGTCTGTATTAAGTAATGATATAGGCCTATAGTTTTTTGGCTGACTATGGTCTTGATCTTCTTTCGAAATCAAATAAATAAAAGCTGTTCTCCAAGATGGTGGTACCACTCCTCCCAGTTGTATTTTACTAAATAATTCCCTGAGAGGTTCTACCATTTCTAGTTGTAAATTTTTATAATAAACCGCTGTCAATCCATCTGTACCAGGAGCCTTGCCAACTTTTAACTGCTTAATTGCCAGGAGAATTTCCTATCTATATCTATATCTTGCCAGGAGAATTTCCTCCATAGTTATCAGTTGATTCAATCTTCCCCTTTGCTCCTCTGTAACTATAGGGATGTTCTCCTTCTGCAAATATCTATCTATATCTATATCTTGTATTTTATCACCAGCATACAATCTCATATAAAATTCTAAAAATGCCTTTTTAATCATATCCTGTTGATACATTTCTTTACCTTTATACTCTATTTTCTCTATAGTACAAGACTTTTGTTTTTTCCTTAACATATATGCTAACCATCTACCTGGTTTATTTGCATTACAAAAAGTATATTGCAAGTTAGTTGCGACCTGATCTGACATCAACATCTTAAACTGTCCTCTCAGTAAAGTAATTGCTTCTTTTGTCTTCTTATCATCTGGGTTGAGTATTAACGCCTGCTCTTTCTTTTTTATTTCCTCTTCTAATTCCCTCTGTTTTTTCCCCTGTCGACATCTGTATGCATTATTCAAATTTATTAGAACACCTCTCATATATGCTTTGCTTGCATCCCAAACCATTTCCATAGGTGTCCCCTTATGCATATTCAAAACAAAAAATTCCTTCATTAATTTCTTACATTCTATCACATTTCCCTCATATCTAAATAAATTTTCATTTAGTCGCCAAGACCTCCTGGACCCCTCTCCATATTCCAATTCCATCCAGACCAGATTATGATCTGTTAGAGTTCTTGGACATATCTTCGTCTTCTTCACCCTGGAAAGAAAGTCATTCATAATTAATATGAAGTCAATTCTAGAGAAGGATTGGTGCCTATTGGAAAAAAATGTAAAGTCTTGTTCTTTAACATTCCGTTCACGCCAAATATCTCTCAGCTCCATATCATCCATCATATCGAAAAAAGATTTAGGCAATCTAGCTCATGTTTGAATATTTTGCAAAAGCCCCTTCTTGTCCTTTCTAGTGTCCAATACTCCATTCCAGTCACCCAACAATATACACGATTTATAATCCCATTGTATTAATTTGGTATGCAGAAGCTTATAAAATTTTTCTTGTTGTTGTTTAGGTGCATATACTCCCGTTAAAAGTATTTTCTTCCCTTCTATTAATAGTTCAATTGCTATATATCTTCCTTGGGGATCTGCTTCAATTAGTTTAGCCTTTAAGTCTTTCCTTAGATATATAACTATACCATTTTTCTTCTCTGGAGCAGATGCCACAAAATGTGTTCCCAATCTTGCATTTATCAAATATTTTTGGTCATTTGTTCTTATATGTGTTTCTTGCAAACAAATTACATCATTTTTAAATTGTTTCAAATACTGAAATATTTTCTTCCTTTTTTGTGGTGAGTTTAAACCATTAACATTCCAGGTTAAAAATCTAGTTGCCATCCTTAGTCCCCTGAAGCTTTCGGAGCACCGACTGGAAATCCTCCTGGAACTTTGTCTTCGGCCTTGCCCCCCCCCCCCCCCCCCCAGCTTCTGTGTTTGTGTTTGTAATTTCTTGAGTTATTATCTGAGTTTGTTGCATCTTTAATTCTTTTTCTTTCCGTTTAGTTGCCGCCCAGGTTTGTCTTTGTTCCTTGGATCCTTCCGTTTTTTTCAAATAATTCCAAAGCTTGAACAGCACCCAAGAGTTACAGTAATTCTTCTTGGGTACTCACGGCACCTCCTTGGGCTTGTGCCTGCAAACCTTCCTTCTCCCCCTTTCTGGCCTCCCCAGCTTCTTTTCTTCTTTTGGCTTCTGGGGATGGTGGGTATCCAGCCTTTAGTACATTGGTATAAAAATCTCTTGCCTTCCAGACTGTATTAAGATGATATCTTTCTCCTGAATAATTCACCACTAATCCGGCTGGAACCTCCCATCTACACTGTATCTGGCGGTTTCTAAGTTCATCAACTAAAAATGCATAATCCTTTCTGGATCTCAACATTTTTGGGGGAATTTCCTTCAGTACTGCAACCTCCTGTCCTGCCACTTGGAGTTTATTTTTATAGGATGCTTGTAAGATTCCATTTCTTATCCTCCTGGTAACAAAGTAGATTACAATGTCTCTTGGTAGTTGTCTCTGTCTGGGAATCCATGAGTTAACATGGTAAATTTTGTCTATTTGCCAATCACACTCTGCCCTTGATTCTCCAGTTAACTGAGCAAAACTTCTGCAAAGATCTCTCTCAAATTTTCCTGGTTATTTTCTCTCAGGCCTCTTACTCTCAAGGCAAACTCCATCGCTCTATATTGTGTCATTGTAACTTCTGCCTCTGTCTTTTCCATTTTTTTTTTATTGAAAAAGTTTTACAATACAATTTTAATATCCCTTCCCCCCCAACCCCCCACCCCAACAACCACCCCCTCCCCTCCCCCTCCCCCTCCCCCTTCCTCCCCCAACTTCCACTATTAAACAATCATATATTACAATCAGCAACCAACAACTTTTTAGGTGAGATCTAGCTAACAATATAATAAATTTAAACTTAATACAAAAAATATTCTAAACTTATAAAATCTATTACCCCCCTAGCCAGATATATAACCACATGGATCATTTATAAAAACTCATAGAAAATTTCGCATACTAAATATAACACTTATCTTTAAAGAAAAATAATAAAATAATTTTGAGCATCTTAAGTTTTAGATTAAAATGTCATATAAATCCCAAAATTTACTCTTAATAATATTTCTTAATCAATCAAATATAAAAGTCAACATTAAACAGGATAAGCAAAAAAACCTCAAATAAGATAACAAATTTAACCTTTTAAAGTAGAAAAAAATAAGCTATTTTTTTTAAAAAAATATCAAATTCAAACAGTACATCATCATAAAAATATAAATTCAATTATATATTTAATAGACATTATTATAACTCAAGTGCTACTTGAAACTTCTTACTTTGATATTTATTCTGCATATATACTACCCATTTCTTCCACTCCTTAGTAAAAGCTTCATGGGTCCTGTCTTTAGCCATTTCTGCAAAATTAGACATCTTCAAAATCCATTCCTTTATAGTAGGTACACTATCCTTCTTCCAGTATTGTCCAATCAGTAATCTAGCTGCAGTAAGCATGTATAAAATTAATCTCATTTCAGTTGATGAACAACCCTTAATTATTCCCAACAAAAAAAACTGAGGAGATAATTCAAGCTTCTTCTTCAAAATGTTCTGCATTACCCACCAAAGTTTAATCCAAAATGCTTTCAATTTTCTGCACGTCCACCAAATATGAAAATATGTTGCATCCAAACAATCACACCTCCAACATTTAGGTTGAACATTTGGATACATATATGATAACTTTTTAGGATCTAAATGCCATCTGTAAAACATCTTATAAAAGTTTTCCCTCAAGTTCTGTGCTTGTGTAAATTTAACATTCTGGACCCAAATCTTTTCCCATGTTTCCAACATTACTGGTTCTGCAAAATTCTGTGCCCATTTTATCATACAGTCTTTAACTAATTCACCCTCTGAATCTCTTTCTAACAGTAAATTATACACTCGCTTAATGTGCATCGGCCCTTTACATTTTATCTGAGTCACCAAATCTTCTTCATGTAACATTAGTCCAATTTTCTGATCTTCTCTCCATCTCGCTTGAAGTTGAAGGTACTGCAACCAAGTTAAATTCATTCCTTCTTCCAACAGGGTATTCAAAGGTTTCAAACTTCATCTGCCCCCATCATTAAGAAGTATCTCTTTGTACAACAACCCCCCGAATGACTTTATATTTGGCATAATCTGCCCAAGATCCAACCACAAAGGTATTTTGTAGTCCAATTGAAGCTGGTGCTTCTTCCAGACTCTCATCAAAGCACGTCTTAAGATATGATTGTTGAATACTCTGTCTCTCTTATCTTCATAAAATAAATATGCGTGCCATCCAAATTGCAAGTCGTGGCCTTCTATATTCAAAATTTCTGTTTTTGTTGTTCCAATCCAATCTCCCACTTGTGTCAACACTGCAGCCTCATAATATAGACGTAGGTTTGGAACTTTAAGGCCACCTCTTTCACGAGCGTCTTGCATAATTTTAAGTTTAACTCTTGGTCTTTTCCCATTCCAGATAAATTTATTCAAACCTGCTTGCCATTCCATCAAAGACTTATCACTTTTAAGCACCGGAATCATTTGAAACAAAAACAGAAATCTAGGTAGAACGTTCATCTTAACAGCTGCTATTCTACCAAGCAAAGATAGTTGCAGCTTCTTCCATGTTTCAAGATCCTTTTGAATCTTGTGCCACAGTTCCTCATAATTATTTTGAAAAAGTTTTATATTGGATGCTGCAACTTGAACTCCTAGATATTTCACCTTTGTAACTATTTCAAAGCCTGCCAACCTTTCAAGTTCATTCCTTTGTGGTTCCAGCATATTTTTAACTATCATCTTGGTCTTTTTCTGGTTCAGGCTGAAACCTGAAACCAGACCATATTCCTCTATAATGTTTTTCATCTGTATGGTTGATTCCAAAGGTCGTGTTAGGGTAACAACCAGATCATCTGCGAATGCCTTTGTTCTGTAATCTTTTTGCCTTACAACTATTCCATTCAGATTATCCGAGTCCCGTAGAGCATTCAACAGCACTTCTAGAGTCAGAATAAACAATAGTGGTGATAATGGACAGCCTTGTCTAGTTCCTTTCTGTATGTTAAAATTAGTGGTTAAGCTGCCATTAATAATAATTTGTGCCATTTGTTCTTGATAAATTGCCGAAATCGCTTGTATAAACTGATCCCCAAAGTCCATTTTGTGCAAAGTCTTTTTTAGAAAATCCCAATTGACTCGATCAAAGGCCTTCTCCGCATCCAAAAACACCAGCACCGCAGAAGTCTGTTTATTTTTCTCAAGATATTCCAATAAGTCTATGAGTTGCCTGACATTATCCTTCATGTATCTACCTTCTATAAAACCTGCTTGATCTTAATGAATCACATCTTGAATAACTGGCATCAGCCTGTTGGCTAATACTTTTGCATAAATTTTATAATCCGTATTAAGGAGAGATATTGGTCTAAAATTTTCTGGGTTTACAGATTGTTCTTCTTTAGGTATCAATGAAATAAAAGCCGTCTTCCAAGAGGGGGGTATTTTACCCCCCTGCTGAATATTACAAAACAAATCCTTAAGATGCTCCACCAATTCCGCTTGTAGAGTCTTATAATATACCGCTGTCAAACCATCTGTCCCAGGAGCTTTGGATATTTTCAGTTGTTTTATTGCAAATAAGATCTCTTCAGATGTTATAGGTCGATTCAATCTATCACTTTGCGTACTTGAAATTTTTGTAACTCTCATCTTTTCAAGATAATCATCAATGAAATCCTTTTTAATATTATCAGCTTGGTACAATTTAGAATAATAATCTAAAAAAGCTTGATGTATTGAATTCTGTTGAAGCACTCGTTTCCCTTTGTACTCAATAGTATTTATAATACGAGAACTTTGTTGCTTTCTCAAAGTATAAGCCAACCATCTACCAGGTTTGTTAGCATTGCAAAAAGTATTGTGTTTGGCATATTGCAAGTTAGTTGCCATCTGATCAGCCATCAATATTTGAAATTGATCTTTCAAAAGTTTTATCGTTAACTGTAACTTCTCATCAGTCGGATTTTTAATAAGCAATTGCTCTTTCTCCTTTATTTCTGTCTCTAGTTCTATTCTTGACTTCTGTCGTATTGATCTATATTTAGAATTCATGTGAATCAGAACACCCCTCATATAAGCCTTACTTGCATCCCATACAGTCTCAATAGGTGTGCCCTTATTCAAGTTAATATGAAAAAATTCCTTAACATGTTTTTGGAGAAGCATAATATTCTTTTCATGTCTAAATAAGTTCTCATTCATTCGCCAAGATCTTCTCTCCCTCTTGCCAAAATCCATCTCAGACCGCTCGGCAGCCTGGGCACTCCAACAAACCACGCTGAGACGAGATGCTCGAGCAAACAGAAAAGCAGTTTATTTTCGTCTTCCGGGAAGCCGTAGATTACGCTGAGTTCACCAAAAGGGATAACACAAAGTCGGCGTTGGGATTCCCTCACCCCAACTCCGTTTAAATAGCCGCGCTGTACAACCAGCCAATCAGCGCTGCTTCCAGGTTCCACCCCACCCATTATGCAAATTGCAATTGTCTCTCATTAATCATGGTTAGCCTAGCCCATCCGCAGCGTGACCGACCGCCTAGCTCGTGACACCCCCTCCACCATTGTGCCCATGCATTTTCTCTTGATAGCAGGTGTGTTCTCTCCACCCCACCTAGCAGGTAAATCCTTTGCCCTGATGTGTCGAGCTGGGCAGGCTTGACAATCCATCTCCATCCATACCAAACTATGATCCGTTAAAGTTCTAGGAAATACTTTTGTTTTAATCACTTTAGACAGTAAATCAGAAGTAACCAGCATAAAGTCAATTCTCGAAAAAGATTTATGTCTATCAGAAAAAAAGTAAAATCCAACTCCTTCGGATGATGAATTCTCCATACGTCTTTCAATTCCAATTCTTCCTTCAATGCAAAAAACGTTTGTGGTAGTTTATTCCCTTTCTTAGCCAACGTCTTTTTATCAAGATTTGTATCAATCACACCATTCCAATCACCCATAATCAAAAAAGACTTATAATTCCACTGCAATATTTTAGTATTCAATAATTTATAAAAAATTTCCTGCTGCTGATTTGGGGCATAAATCCCAATAAGAAGCATCGAAACGTTCTGTATACTTATTTCAACTGCAATATATCTTCCTTCATCATCCGCCTCTATCAATTTAGCTGGTATTCTTTTAGAAATGTACAAAACTAATCCATTCCTTTTCGCAGAATTAGAAGATATAAAGTGTGAACCAAATTTTGAAATTGTCAGAAATTTTTGGTCCTGGGTTCTGATATGAGTTTCCTGCAAACAAACAACATCATTTTTATATTGCTTCAAATAATGAAATATTTTCCTTCTTTTCTGTGGTGAATTTAAACCGTTCAGATTCCATGATAAAAATCTGAGTGTCATTTTGGGAATGACTGAAGCCCTTTGAGGGCTTGCCGAAGACTCTGTTCAACTGCAGATATCTTTGGTCTCGCCCCTCCCACTGCTTCAGAATATAGTTTCTTTCCATTTGCACCATTCTCCTCCTGTGGAATCCTGGACCTCTGTTGATTTTGTTTCTCTAGTCTTTGCTTCTCTGCTGCACGAGTTATACGTTGATCTTTCGGTTCTTGCAACAACAAATCGAGGTCCGGCTCCACTTCTCTTGTAGCTCTGGACTGCTTTGATTTTCTCTCTGGAAATTCTGTAAAGAAATCCTCTGAGAGACCTCCTACTGCTCCCAGAGTCTCCTCCCTTGCTGTTTCTCGAATTTCCTGTGGTTCTTTTTGCTGAATCAGTTCTTGAGTCCCCTCATCAAGATCCTTCTCTTTAGAAATTTCTTCAATAGATAAAAGTGTAGATGAACGTGGAGGTGTTGAAGTTTTTTTAAGAACATTGTTGTAAAAATGTTCTGCTTTTTCCACGGAATTAAGGCGATATCTCACATCTTCGTGTCTCAGGATAATGCCAACAGGAGCATCCCATCTAAATGGAATCTGACGCCTTTTTAATTCATTTGCCAAAAAACCAAAATCTTTCCGATCTCTTAACATCTTAGGTGGCAGCTCTTTGTAGATACCAATTGAATTCCCATCATGGTGAACAGTAGTGTGAAAAGAACTTCGCAAGATATAATTTCTCAATCTTCTATCAGTAAAATAAATCACAACATCTCTTGGCAAATTTCTTTGTCTTGCCACACACGAATTAACTCTGTATAGCTTGTCAACTTTATTGTCAATCACATCTGGTTCAACTTTTAAAATCTTAGCTAATATGTCCACACAAGCTGCCCTCAAATTTTCTCTATTATTTTCCCTTAGGCCTCTCAGTCTTATGGCGAACTCCATATTCTGAAATTGTATCATTGTAATCTCATCCTCTAGCCTTTGACTTTTAATCTCCACCTTAAAAATCTGGTCATTTACTGCCTTCTTGTTAGCTACCACTTCAAGATTTAAATCATCAACTTTTTTCTCAACTGCCAGCAAAGCATCTGTAAAAGCAGTAGCCACTGTAGAAACATCCTGGCTTAACTTGTCAGTTTTTTCCTCCACCAAATCCATCATTTCTTTTTGATTTTTTCCCATCCTTTCATCCATTTTACTCATTTTTCCAGAAAGCTCTCCCAGGGATTTATGTATATCAAGTATAAAAGTTTTCAAATCCTCAATCCCACTGCCTTGTGACTGTCTCTGGGCTGGCACTGATGGCGTGGCTGACTTTTCTTTTGTTTGATGTGTGGGGGAATTCCCCCCCCACTTTCTTTGAAGCCATGCCTGAACAGGATTTAAGTCTTTGAAAAAAAGAAAATCTTCCTCCTTTTCCTGTCTTCCCCAGCTTTACAGAAAAGGAATCAAATCATCAGGACTTTCCAGTTAAAAATCTTACTGATACAGTCAGTTAGAATTACAGGCAGGCTTAAACAAACTGTTACACTTTCACTTTTCCCTTTCACTTGCTCCGCTTTAGTCAGCCGCCATTTTCAATCACTTTCACACAGAGACAGCTCACTTTCAAAGTTAAAAAGAATCCTTAAATATAGTTAAAATTCTGAAGAAATAATCCAGATCTCACCAAGTCCTTTGCAAATTAGAAGAATGTGTATTGTAGCAAGTGGAGTTGCTCTCGTCGTCTTGCTCCGTTTAAAACAGAGATCCCTCACCGCTCGGAGTTCCAGCAGCCTGGATAGGGAGACCTTTCACAGAACGCTTACCAGGGCAAAGGAAAAGCCCTGGCAGCGATTCTGGGGTCTCAACCTCACGGCTGCCTTCTCTTATCTTCCCTTCTGATCGAAGGGAAGATTTCCAAGCCGCTTTCGATTGAAAAAGCGGCTCTACAGGCGGCGGGGGCGGCGGCCATGCAAACTAGCCGCCCAGCAACGACGAGGACGCCACAGGAAGTCCTGTCTTTTCCATTTTGATTTGAGCCTCGTCCACTTTATTTTCCAAGTTCACATTAGACTGATTAATTTCTTCCACCCTTTCCTCCAATGATGCAACATGACCTACCAAACCCTGAAACGCTTCCACAATATCTTCTCTTATTTGTTTGTTTTGGGTTTGGATTAACTCCTTGATTTCAGCCATTTCCTCAGACACATCTTTAAAAGCAGATGTAATTTTTTTCTTCCAGATCAGAGGCTTGTGTCAATATTTGTGTATCCGCTGGGACTATCAAAGACTGCATTTTAGATGATTGAGCAGGTGAACCCCCAGCACTCTTAGAAACACCTATTTTTATTTGCTTTGTGACCATTTCCAAATTGCACTTTTTCAGCAACCAACTCAATAAGTCCAGTAGATCCTCTTAATCTCAATCTTTGGTAAATGTTATAGCTTATTAATAAGTCAATACTGTATTCTTTAGTCTCAAATTCTTGAATCTTTAAAAGCAAAGTCCGTTAAAGTTAAACAGTGCTAACAGCGTTAACAAGCACTTTCCTCTTTAACTTTAACTTTCCACACCCTTAAATGAGCCAGCACCATCTTCTTTTTGCCTTTTCCCATTCTTAACAAACTTAGAAGGAAGCAATACTCGATTAGAGTTAAAGTTTGGTACTTGCAGTTATGATCACTCCTGTCTTTGCGCTGCCTGCTTTTAAATCCAATAGTTGTTAAAAAGTTGTTTGCAGGTGTGGTCGTGGTGTCTTGTTCTGCTTAAAGCAGAAACGTCCTGGATCCGGAGCTCTGTCAGGTTTCTGGGGAGCTCTCACTGTCTGAGCCCCAGGATTGTTCCTGGAGGTCTTGGGAAGCTCTACCCACACCCGGCTGTTCTCTTTCCCCCCTTTTCCTGAGGGGAAAGTTTCCAAGCCATTAGACAGCTGATTTTCACTGTTCTAGCAGCTTTAACGAAATCGCAGGGCTAGCACTATGGTGCCACCGGAAGCCCGAAAATATTTTTTGTTAAGATCATGGATATTAGTTGCTATTTAAGAGAGGTAAAATATAGATTTGATGTAATGGGTCTTAGGAATGAGGAATATACAGGTATATGAAATATTGATTGTTAAAATGACAAAGATTTAAGGGTGTCTATTTGGAAATAATTGTTGAGAATTTTGGGTGATATAGTAGAATGATAAATGTTTAGAATAAGTTTTTTTTCTTTTTCCCCCCTCTTTTTCTTTTTTTAAAGATGTAAATGGATAAAATTTGGTACAATATTGGTGAGGGAATGTGAGTAATTGTACCTATTTTATACCAGATGAATTTTCTTGCTCTAAAAAGATGTATTTTATGTTTTATGTTTGAAAAAATAAAAAATAAAAATTCAAAAAAAATTATTTTGGGAAAAATATTGTGATGAATTGAATGAAGGTGTAAAAGCAAGATAGAAATGTAGTAAGGAAAATGGGGAGAAAGGAGGCATAAAATGAATTAATATAAACGTTAGAAATTTGGAAACAATGTAATAAATTAAATGAAAATATAAAGATATGATAGAAATATAGTAAGAAAATGATGGAGGAGCAAGTAGAGGACATAAAATATGTACTCAGATGACACACTCAATGATTAATGATGCATTGTTTGTTTGTTTGTTTGTTTAAAAAATAAAAAAAAAAACTTTTTACAAAAAAAATTCATGCTAAAGGTTACCCAACTAAGTGTTAACTGACGTGATAATTTTTGTATATCTCATTTTTTCTACGTGTTTCACTTTTCTTCTTTATACTGTAACTGCTATTCTAATAGCAAATCCTTCATAAAAGTTATTGCATTACATTCTTGATTAAATTATCTTTCCATTGATATATAATTTTATGGTACTATTCCAAAAAAAGTGGTGTTATTAGCTAGTTATAGAAAATACATTTTTCCCAAAAGGTTTCCACAATTTTGGCCACTACTGTATGTATTTATGTATGCGTGTGTGTGTATACACACACACACACACACACACACACACACTAGCTGGATACCTGTGCTTCACTATGAAACTATGTGATGGGGCTTGATGATTTACACTTAAAGCTTGAAAATTAATGAGTAGTTAAAAAAGTGAACTGACTCTGACTCTGGAGCATGCCACATAGAACTGGCCATGGGAGAAACAGTCACTCATCAGATGCACACCAGCCACTTTCAAAGTCTGTCCCTGTGCCTTATTGATGGTGATGGTGTAGCAAATCTTAACGGGAAATTGTAGATGTTTGAACTCAAAGTGGTAGTCTGATGGGATCAGAGGAATTCGGGATATGAAAATGGTTTCTCCCTGATTGATGCCTGTGAAAATTGTGGCTTTGATTACGTGTTTGTACACCTTACATCTTCACCTGAAGCCTGGTGCCATTGCACAGTTTTGGAGGGGTTAGATGGCGTAATAGCATGATTGGAGCGCCAACCTTGAGGTAGAGGACATGAGGTGATAATCCTAGTGAGTTGAGAGTGTGCAAGAACTCCACAGGGTAATGTACAGCACCCCCAATCTCTATTACTGAGTTCACAGATTCATACTTCATATGCTCAGTGGACAACTTTTCCAGCAGAAAGTTGTTGATGGTGTTGGCTGACTCGTTTATTGGAGTGACAATAGCTCTTTCCCTCAGCCATGAACCGCAGTCCACTCCAGCCTGATGAATGTTGGGGTATATTCTGTCAGTCAAGCTGATCAGATCTCTCACAACATCGCAAAGGTTACTCGAAATAGTTATTCTTCCCTCCTCTTCCAAAAGCTTGCCATCACCAATATCAAGTAATAATTTAGAAAAGTCTTCTGCCCTCAAATCACATTGAAGGTGGACACGCATGTTAACTGTCAAGGTCAGGACTCTGACTTTAGGCCATAAGAGCCTGGATAGCTCAACAGGCTAAAAAAGCAGACTAAAGCCTGTTATTAACATCCAGCTGTCTGCAATTACACCAGTTCGAATCTCACCAGGCTCAAGGTTGACTCAGCCTTCCATCCTTTCTAAGGTAGGTAAATTGAGGACCCAGTTTGTGGGGGCAATAAGCTGACTTTGTATAAAATATACAAAAGTATGAAGGCTATTTCTTAACGCATTGTAAGCCGCCCTGAGTCTTCGGAGAAGGGCGGCATATAAATCTAATTCAAAAAATAAAAAAAATAAGTTGGATGATTTGAGACAGGCCTTGACTTCATCTGCATGTGTCCCTCGTGGCACAACAGGCAACGTCTGCCTGAAGTCACCAGCCAAAAGCATCGTAACTCCACCCATAAGACGGTTGCTGCCCCTAATGTCCTGGAGCGTCCTGTTTACAGCCTCAAGACCTCCTTTGTGAGTCATGGTGCACTCATACCACATGATAAGTTTGGCTTCTTGAAGCACCTGAGCCATGTCACTCTGCTTAGAGATGTTACAAAGTGCAGACTCAGAATGATTCAGGTTGAGAGGTAACTTGAAAGCAGAGTGAGCCGTCTTGCCTCCGTCAATCAAGGTAGCTGCAATTCCTGAGGAAGCAATGGCTAGGGCAATATTCCTTTTGCTTCTAATTTTGGCCAGCAAGAGATTGATCAAGAACATTTTGCCAGTGCCACCAGGAGCGTCAAGAAAGAACAACTGCCCAGAATCAGAAGCAATACTGTGCATGATTTCATCATAGGCTTTCCTCTGTTCTTGATTTAATTTTGGAACATTCACATAATTGGAACATAATTTTGGAACATTTTGGTATATACAAAAGTATGAAGGCTATTGCTTAATGCATTGTAAGCCGCCCTGAGTCTCTGGAGAAGGGCGGCATATAAATTGAACTAATAATAAATAATAAATTCACAGCAGCTGCTTCTGTCAGCTGAACGGTATTATAAGACAGTTCACTCAGCTATTGACAGTTGCTGACAGTGGCTCCTTGCTCTCGTGAAGGTGGTGGAAATCCGAACTGTAGGAGTGTTTTGCCTGACATGGATATGACAATATCCTCAAGAAGGATAAGGCATTGGTTGTAAACAATTTGGAGGACCATTTGGGCATCTCCACACTCTCTCTCCATTAGCCTTCTAACATCTTCTGCAAGACTGTCCCTGTATTTCTCCCACAATTTTAGGGGGTCTCCAACTTGGCAGAAAACCAACATGATGGCAAACAGTTCACAGAGTTTGTTAGGAAAGTCAGAGATGAAGGCTTCTTCCAGAGTGCGGTCCCAGTGAGCATCGTCTTCCAGCAAGCCAAGTGCACTGCATGCTGCTTGAAATGTTGTTTGAAGTACCCCTGCCACAGTTTTTAGGGCAGTAAATTACATTGGGCCACGGATCTATTATACATCTTGGCACAAATTAGCTATTATACATCTTGGCACAAATGATCTGTCCCAAAAGGATGGACTTTAAGAGAGCTAATTTCAATAAACTTAGAGAGAGCTTGAGAATGATTCCATGGATGAGAATCCTCAAGGGGAAAACAACTCAAGAAGCTTGGGAAATTTTGAAAAGTGAGGTTATAAAAGCCCAGTCTAGCACAATACCAATGAAGAAGAAAAATAATAGATCTCAAAAGAAACCAGCATGGCTGCATAAAGAACTCTGTAACAAATTGAAAGACAAAAAGGACAAGTATAAAAAGTGGAAAGAGGGGCAAATAACTAAGGCAGAATATCAGCAAATAGTCCAAGCCTGTAAAGATGAAGTGAGGAAAGCTAAGGCTCACAATGAACAAAGGCTTGTGATTAAAGTAAAAAATAAGAAAAAAAAGCTTCTTCCACTTATTAAAAACAAGAAAAAAGTCAAGGAAACAATTGGCCCATTGCTGGGAGAAAGTGGCAAGAAGGTGACAAGCAACAGGGAGAAAGCAGAACTACTTAACTCATTTTTTGCATCTGTCTTTACACAAAAGGAAAAAAACAGTCCAGCCTATTAAAAACAGCACCACAAAAAACAGATTAGGAATACAAGTTAAAATAGGGAAGAAAATGGTAAGTGAACCATTTTTTTTTCCTGTTGAAACTGCTTTTTCCTGCCATTCTTTGGAGTGTACCATCCACAAAAGCCAGGTCAGATACGAGTAGTCTTTGATGCCAGTGCATAGTTCGAAGGCCTCTCTCTGAACAAAGTCCTTCTCACAGGGCTTGATCTCACCAACAGTCTGATCGGCATGCTCATCTGCTTCAGAAAGGAAGCCACAGCCATCATGGCCAACATCCAGCAGCTGTTTTACTCATTCCTCATCAGGGAAGATCGTCACAACTACCTACGTTTCCTGTGGTTCAGTGACGAACAGCATAACCAACAGATCACAGAATACAGAATGTGAGTGCACATTTTGGGAATGGGTCTTCCCCTGCTGCTTGTAACAGAACAGGGCCCTTAGGCATCCCGGTAACCCATGGACATCCTCTCCCTTTCCCGTAACCTCTTTGCCTGTAAATATTTATCAGAGAAATAAATGGGAACCAAGTTTGCAAAACTAGCAGAGGGATTGTGGGAATCCAATTCATCTACAGGTGAAATATTCTAATTTTCTGAGATTGTGAATTTGGGGTTTTCATGAGCTGTAAGCCATAATCATCAAAATTATGACAAATCAAAGCTTGAACTATTTCACTTTGCATGTAATGAGTCTATTTCATATATTAGTTTCACCTTTAAAGTTGCCTTACTGAAATAAATGAACTTTTGCACGATATTCTAATTTTTCAAGTTTCACCTGTATAATGGGTGATTTCAATGCTGTAAAAGATACAGATTTAGACTACAAAACAGTAAAGACAAATAAAAAACCTAGGAAAACACTGCCAAAGGCCTTCTTTACAATGACAGAAGAAGTATTCAAGATATTTGGAGACAAAAACACTTGAATGAGAGTCAATATACTTTTTACTCAAATAGACATTTATTGCGGTCAAGGATAGATATGATATGGCTGTCAATTGGACTTACAGAAGTGGTGCAGGAAGTAAATATTGGCTCAAACATATGGGCAGACCACAGCCCAATAACAATAACTTGGAAATGTTCTGTCCCAGCTACGGACCTCAAAGAACTCAGCACACACAAAGTCCGTACAAACCTTAGTTTACTAATTAAGGACTACTAATGAGCTTTCTTAGTAGTTGTTCGAACACAAGTGTTGCAGAAAAATAATGAATGAATTGAATTTCGAGATCAGAAAAAGCTTTTATTTATTTTGGCCAAAAGGTTCAGACATGCATTCTGTTTACATTCTGAACAAAGACCTTGTTTAAGACACGTATCTTTATAGTAACAAAACAGGAAATGTGCAATCTGCCTCTTTAGCTAGCCCCCTCCCTTATTCCTTAGGCAAGAAAGCTCCATGTGGGTTAGTTCTGCATTTTAACATAGTACGTCTGCGGTTTATTTATTTATTTATTTATTTATTTTATTATGTTTTTATACCACCCTTCTCCCAAAGGACTCAGGGCGGTGTAAAGCCATGTTAAAACAATAACAAGACAAAATTTAAAAAATAATTTAAAATAATTCAATCATTTTTGGCCGAATTTAAAATTCCCAACTAAAAACCATTTTAAAACCATTTAAAACCCAATTAAAATCATTGTCCCATCAGACCGGCTTGCTGAAATAATTGGGTCTTCAGAGCACGATGGAAGGTGCGGAGGTCAGGGATCCTTCGTATATCCCGGGGCAATTCGTTCCGTAGGGCAGGAGCCCCCACAGAGAAGGCTCTCCCCCTGGGGGTCGCTAGTCGACATTGTTTGGCCGACGGCACCCTGAGGAGGCCCTCTCTGTGGGAGCGTATCGTTCGGAGGGAGGCAATCGGTGGCAGAAGGCAGTCCTGTAGATATCCAGGTCCTAAACCATGAAGCGCTTTGAAGGTGGTGACCAGCACCTTGAAACGCACCCGGAAGACCACCGGGAGGCAGTGCAGCTCGCGCAAGAGAGGTGTTACATGGGAGCGACGAGTCGCCCCCATGATCACTCGCGCAGCTGCATTCTGGACCAGTTGGAGCTTCCGGGTGCTCCTCAAGGGGAGCCCCATGTAGAGAGCATTACAATAGTCCAGACGGGAAGTGATGAGGGCCTGAGTGACCGTGCGTAAGGCATCCCAGTCCAGAAAGGGACACAACTGGGAGATCAGGCGGACCTGATAAAAAGACCCCCTGGCCACGGTCGTCATATGATCATCCAAAGACAGCCGTGTGTCCAGGAAGACGCCCAAGTTGAGAGCCTTTTCTGAGGGGGGTAAGATCTCATCCCCAATAGCCAGCGATGGTACTAGCTGGCTATACCGGGGTGCCGGAAACCACAGCCACTCAGTCTTGGAGGGGTTGAGTCTGAGCCTGTTCCTCCCCATCCAGATCTGCACGGCCTCCAGGCAACGGGACATCACGTCAAGGGCATCAGTGGGGTGGCCTGGGGTAGAAATGTACAACTGCGTGTCATCGGCATACAGTTGACACTTCACCCCGAAACCACGGATGATCTCACCCAGCGGCTTCACATAAATGTGTATTCCTGATGGACATTGATCTCCCATCAGGGATCCTACAGGAATACCTGGTTCCTGATGTCACTTTACACACAAGGAGGGTGACCTAGGATTTCCACACCAACAGCTATAGGGCCAACAATGGGGAACGGTTCATCCCCAGCCTTTTGAAGGTGTTATAAAGGTCTCCTTGCAATCTGGCTACTGCTACTTTGGCTCTCCATTTAATATGTTTCTCAAGGACTATTGTGGCCCTGGTCCTGACCCAAAGATCTGGCTCAACTGGAACAGCATTGTAAGATGAAGACAAAAACAACCAGCATTTTTGGCTTAGGGCAGGGTCAGACTGATTAACTAGGCTTTAACTCAATTCCAGTCTTCTTAACATGTAGTTCCCTTTTATCAATTGTTACAGGGGCCCATTCTCCCTTTGTTCTACCCCACTCTATTCTGGGATTGTCTGATGCTTGTCTTTAGGTCTTGGGGTTGGCTTAGGTCCAGGGTACCGACCCCACCTATTGATGATACGTCGTTGGTGGGAGTGGGCCTGGTGTCACGCTAGAGTTGTCTGACGAAATGAGATGCCTCTCACATTTTGATAATAAAGAAAAAAAAACTTTTATTTGTTACAACAATGTCTTCACGGACTCATATGCAGCCAGGAAATGACCTCTGCTCCATCATCCCTCCCTTTACTGGCTTGCTTCCTTATCCTATTGGTCATTATCTAAATCATTCTACGGCACTCTCTCTTAATAATCTCACAGGAATTTAACCCCCTCTTTACTATGTCAGCACTGAGAAGCTGACACCTGGTCCAAAGAGTTCACACCTTGTGACCTGTTCCTGCCCTGTTCTTTGGGGTTCTCAACTTCCCCAGATCCTTCCTTAAGAGCAAGGGTGGTTACTCGAGCATTCTCACAACATTGGGAACTACTGTTCAGGGTGTTATTACTCATTAGGCCCTTTGCCAATAATAGCCAAAGCCACAGAAAACTCATAATTGTCCTCTACACAGAACCTATCCAATCACAATTCCCTTAATATACAAAATCACCACATCAGGAAGAAGGTTAGGGTTATATGGGACTTGGGAAAAGGCAATATTAGATTTAGGTATCCCACAGAACCACCTCTTATTTGTTAATACAATATCCACATTCCTAGAGCTAGAGGTGCCCCACAAAGAGCCCACTCCCTGACTTCTTCAAACATAAATATCTACAAGAGTTTTGTACTGCTCTCTGTCACAGTCAGTGATTTTAGGTTCAGCACCTGTCTTTCTGGGGAAGAGGTTATTCCTGCATACTATATACAGCAAATCACAACTAATCACAATAACAGCAAGCACGCTTATTAAAATAAGGGATAGTGTACCCATGGCTATATATGTTGACTTCCCATTCCAAATCTTCAGCCGTATGTGGAGGGTCAGCTTCCAGCGTGACACTAGTGAGGCCTCTTCTGCCCCATATGTTGCCTGCCCATTGCCGGTAGGACAGTTATAGGGGGCACTTCTTCAAGTGTACTACTAGGGGTCGGGCCTGGGCCTGGTCTGCCTCCCAATATTCCTAAACTGCGGACTTAACTCGAGTCCAGTGAATCCAAGACTTGGATTTCAACACACTTTTTACTGCAAGTGGGAACACATGACCACAGTATACGGGCCCTTCCACCTAGGCATTAAACTTTTTCCTTTCCAGTGTTTTACCCATACAATCCTCCAAATCACAATTTAATCATTTCTACTTTCATCACATTATAATTTAAAATATTTCTACCGTTACAATTTCCCTAATTAAATTTAGAAATGTTCTAGCTGTTGTTTTTTTTAATTTGATTTATATGCCGCCCTTCTCTGGAAACTCAGGGTGGCTTACAATGCGTTAAGCAATAGCCTTCATACTTTTGTATATTTATACAAAGTCAGCTTATTGCCCCCACAAACTGGGTCCTCAATTTACCTACCTTAGAAAGGATGGAAGGCTGAGTCAACCTTGAGCCTGGCGAGATTCGAACTTACAGTAATTGAAGACAGCTGGTGTTTAATTACAATGCTTTTAGTCTGCTGAGCCACCAGAGCTCCTTCTGTTCTAGCTGTTATCCAAGTTACAACTTTATCCTTTTTACTTTCACCACCATATAACATTAAGGTATTTCAATGGTTACAGTTTATACTTATTCATATTTCTTAAAAAAAGGAAAAACTTATCATTGTCTAGATTTCAAAAATACAAAGACAAATACTCCAGTTATTATTCATTTTATTTTTACAATCATGTTTTCCCATTTATTTCTTACTACTATTTGAATATTATAACTAGAGGTGGTCAAAAATGGTGGGCTAAGGGACACACAATATTGTTGGATTTCTTGTATTTGCTTATTTAATTCTCCCACCATCTGATTCACCCACTTAGTTCCTATCTGGCTTAGGTCTCCTATATGATTTTCAAGTATTTCAAAAGGAGATAATCTAATTCCTTTATGTGGAGAACATCACACAGATCAAAGTACTAGTGGTAATACATTTACTCACTTAAGGTGATTTTCAAGGCACACCTTTGTCTGCTTTTTCTTTTATAGTCCTGGTAAGGCTGGTCAGTCAGGCTTGGGAAGGTCTGCTCCACTCTGGTTGCTGTGTTGACCTGCATACGTTGTTTCAATTTCAGGACCCATTGCTTGCAAAGGAGTAGCTGGGTTAAAGCATTTGTTTGTTTCAGGATCACTCGTGGTTTCTGAGTGAGGAGAGCTTGATGCTTGTAATTTCTGGGGTTTTTCAGCCATAAATGGCCCTTTGTCTCTAAACCTCCTTGAATTGCATGGCTGGTGTAAATGGTAGTTGGCTGCCTAAGGGTTAATTTCCTAATAGTTGGACAGACACCTTCCTTCCATCGCTCTCTGCCTTTGACTTGTGGTAATGGGGCGGGGTTAGCTTTTCTGCCTGAGAGGAACAGGCACTGCTAAGGCTTCAGCATGGTGTGCAGCATGTCCTGGTGGGTTATCTTCAACTTCAGTACTTCAAACTCCTGCCAGGTATTGGGGATTTGACCGTCTTGAGCCATATTTCTCGCCATCACGATCAGGAGGGAAACTGGACACACAGGCATATCTATATTTCTTCCATCTAAGGAACATTTCAGGGTTTTCAGCATGGGGCGATGATTTATGAAGCCATTAACCCCTTGGATATTTTAGAAAAGGGAGCCAGCAGCTTTGTTTAGATGCCCCTGTGTCTACTAAGGAGGTTACATTATTCCCCCTATTTTCATTTGGACCAAGGATTCGGGAGGGGGGGGCGGCTTGACTGAACCCTGGTCCCCTTCAGTCTTCAGGCCTTTCATCTACTGCAGCCAGGCCTATGGCTTCCTTTCTTTACAGAATGCCTCTGCAGCTTTTCTTCAAATGCAGATTGAGCTCACTAGGCAGAGAAGCAACTTGTCTAAAACAACATACGCACAAACCTTGCAAGGATGATTCTGTTGCTTATTTTCCATAGTATAGGCCCAATGAGCAAGACACCAGTTAAGGTTATTCTAACATATTTATTTGTTTCTTTTACTTGCAGGAAAAACATCAGGCGAAGACAGACAACAGTACAGCACATCGGTATATATACACTGGAGGCAGAGCAAAGGTAAGGAGGAGTCAATGGGAGGGACATTGGGTATGTTTGGAGATTAACCCTTACATATCTACACATATACACAATTGGGTATTTTCATCTGCAACAGATTCAACATGCTGCCCTGGGACCCTTTCTCAATTAGATGCAAACAAAGTCTTTTTATAAATTGTGCACAGAGAAGGGATGCACTTTCACTCAACAGAATGTACAGCAATGCTCCAAGAGAAAGAAAGGGAGGGTTCCTTCTTGGAACTGTTGGTCTATTATAGCCAGGAGGTTTCCCTCATCTGTGGGTTTTTTAAATCTTACCAATGGCACTACTTAATCTCTCTCTCTCTCGTCACCATTAAGGAGAGTGGTCCAAGTTCTGCCAGGTAGGATTGTGGGTCTTTATAATGACTTGTTGGAAGGAAAAAAGAAGCCTTTCCCTTTAAGGATTGTTGGAAGGCAGAGCTTCATTTTTTTTTCTTGCTTGAGAGCAGAATTAGTTTATTGTTTATAGGAAGACAGGCAAGAAACAAATACAAGCACTGTGAGGGATCTCACGAAAATCAATGGTTCATTGAGGGCACTTCCAAGAAAAGTCAGCATGCAAGGATGCAATCAAATTAAGTCTTTATTTAGAAGTAGGTAAAATGAGTTCCCTGGCATGGAGGCATCCATGCCTGGATTGAGCCCATGGATCAGTCCCATAGGAAGGTGGAACAAGAGCCAAAGAGCAGCCCCTGTACATGGATTCTTATAGGGGTCCCTGGCCCCTCCCTTACCAATGTGTGAGGGGGCCGGAGGGCCATTAACTCTCCCCAATGGGGCTGCAGGGGTCGGAGCCCCTTGACCCACCAGTGGGATCAAAAGTCCCTCTTTGCTCCCATCTGGTGGCCCTTTAAGAAACTGCCATGGCTGGCACAAAACACCTAACAAACACAGCGTTTCGAGGCTAGCCTGGAGTTTAGTTTTATTCTTACTTTTGCTTTCTTCTAATCCAATTTTTACTTTTAAAAGAGAAGTATAATCTTCTTGGAGTTCTTGGTAATAATGATTAAAAATTTTATTTCAGCAAGTGAAGAGAAGTTTTTTAGTGTATCAGTCTCTTCTTTTTATTTGATCTCTTCTTGTACAAGTTTTTCATTTTCAGCTATTAATTTGTCTAAGAACTTCTATCTCTTCCTTGAGGTTATTTACCAGAAGCATCATTTCTTCAGAGATAGTAATTACTGTAGGTAAATCTTTTAGTCTTCCTATTTCTAATGTAAGTTGATTCTGATTTTATTATTATCATTGTTGTTGTTATTATTATTATTTTAATTGTTATTTTTGAATTGCATAGCTTCTATTTTTTCTTGTTCATTTCATTTTGCAAATCATCTAATTGTTGTTTAGCTTGCATAGTCATATTATCTTTAAGATTTTCAATATTTATTTTGTGTCCTATTTGTAAACCATCTTTCACTTTTGATAATTCGTCTTCATGACTGAATAAAGGCTGATTCCTCAATCTCTCTAGTTCTGCTTCCACAGATCAGAGTCATCCGTGCAGGGCTAAAGACATGAGAACGAGGTCCTCTCTCCCCTTTGTGGGTGAGGAAAGGCATTGCAGAAGTAGAAGAAAGGGAGTTTGAAGGACACATCAGTATTGTAGTTAGTGAACTTAAAACATTTCCTTATAAACTCGAGTTTATCTTGAAAGTACAGAGAAGGAAGAAAAGTTGAACTCTGTTCTTCATTCATTTAGACAGCCAGACCAAACTGGATGAGATATTTTCCTTCCTCTCAATACCTTCAATTCTTTTCTAACAATTTAAAATTCATATCTCTAGAGATCAGGCAGTTGCAGTTACCTTGAAGGTACACAAGACTTTAGACATACACACTAGTCATTCCCGCCTTAAATTTTAGTTGAATTAGGGAAGGCACAGATCTTAACAAAATAATTTTTAATAGAAATCATATCAAATTAATCAATTATCTGAGTCTTCCCATTTAGACAGGCTTTGTTGTGACTCCAACCCCCAAGCCTGTCCTAACAGAGGGTGAGGACTTAGAAGGTGAAGGAGAGGATTTGGCAAGGCCTCCCTCTCCAGGACCTTACCTCTCTGGCAATGCCTCAGGTTACCTCTGAAGGCCATGAGATATGCCAGGAGCAAGGCACTTCGGAGTAGCCACAGATAGAGAGCGAGGGGGATGAGTTTTGGCTTGATCCCAGACAGTGTTGGAAGGATAAGCACGCGCAGCAGAGAAAGAGGCGTGGGCGGGCCAGAGATTGAGTTGAGTCACTGGACCACACCCCACAAGAGATAAAAGGGTGTGTGTCAGCTATTCAGGCCTTGTGACGGACAAATTGAAAAGCTTGGAAGTCATATCGTGTTTCTAGAACCCTGTTAGAAGCTCTTTTTGGATTTCTTTGGACTGGACTTTGACAATGCTTTGCTTTGTGGAATTAATTTGGTATATCGGACTGAGGAGAAAAAACCTCCCTTAGTGAGTAAAATCTCTTGGCAGACAGTTCATGGTTTGCTGCCAAGCTTGTTATCTTAAAGGAATTCCTGACTGTTTGATTCATTAACTCCTGGCTGTCTGTTTGTGTGTGTGTGTGTACGTGCGACGGGGACAGAACAGGCTTTTCCTTTTTTATTACCTGCTAAACCCTGGGTGGGAAGAACAATAACAAATTTCTTCTCTATTAGTTCTTTCAGAGTTCTCTGGCTCTTTTTAAGAATGGTCATTTATCAGAATCTTTATAACACTGCAGTATTTCTCTTTTAAGGACTTTTCTTAAAATTCTTCAACATACATTGAAGAGATGTTCGTGGAACACTCTCTTTCCCACCCATTTTCTAAAACACTGCCACTGACCTAATGGTGCCGGATGTTCCCACGGTCACCAAAAGGAACTGCAATGGCTTAACCACCCACACAATTCTAGACTCTCATTAGGACACGCCAGTTCCATTAGGAAGGGATGTTCTCCCAGACCCAGGGAGATGATCAAGCTCCCTCTTCTACTCTCAAGGAGTAGGTCTACTATTCCCACAATACTTGCCTGCAGGCATCTTCTTTCCTTTTGTTTCTCAGCCGGCGTTTATCTATTAGCTTGTTCTGATTTCATAAGGTTCTTGGGGCGGTTGGAGCCATCGAGTACCCAGAGGGGCTGTCTGCCTCCTTCCAGAGAAAAACTCTCAATGGCGCCTGAAGTTTGGCAAGATGGTCTCACCTGGCACTGACTGGTCCATTCCATCCCTTAGCAAAATCTCGCTTAACCTCCTGGCTGGCTCGCCAAAATGTCACAGAAAAATAAAAGAGATGAATTTCGAAATCAGAAAAAGCTTTATTTTGGCCAAAAGTTTCAGATAGCTTAATATAAATTCTAACATCTGAACAAAGACCTTGTTTAAGACACGTATCTTTATAGTAACAAAAACAGGAAGTATCTTAGATCTGCCTCTTTAGCTAGCCCCCTCCTTTATTCCTTAGGCAGGAAAGCTCCATCTGGGTTAGTTCTGCATTTTAACATAGTACCTCTGCGGTTTGACTTCTTGAATGCTCCAACTGTAGAAAGTGTGTTAACTCTGTGGTTTAACTTTTTGAACCCAGCATTTGTCTCTTATATTTACTAGTTAAAGGGGACCTTCAGAGATCCTCTAGGCTGACCCTGTATTATTTCACTCTTATATCCAATTTCATTTTACGTTCTGCCTTATCATCTTCCCCACCGCCCCAGGTTAGATTGACCCAACCTTATTGGCCTTTCAGAAAGGCCTGAAGACCTGATTTTGCCACTAGGCCTGGGGCTCTAGTGCGGATGTGGAGTCTGTAAAATGATTATGTTGTTAGTAAAATGGATTTGACCCACCCCACAGTTTACTGCATTTTTAATGGTTTCTGTTCCTTTTGTTTTGGTTATTTATTAGTATTGTCTCTCTCCCTCTCTCTCTTTCTCTCTCTCTTAACTGCATGAGGTGCCCAGAATAATATATGTGATATGGATGATGATACAAATTGAGAAAAATAAACCAATAAATAAGCATGTGAAGAGGTTGAGTTTGGGAGCCTATTGGTAGGCAGATAAAAAAGTAATGAATAGGAATTGAGCTGATGAATGAATCTAAGCAAAGTCGATTTGGATATGCTCTCCTAACTAATTTATAGCAGTGAAATTTATTGCGAGACAGCCAGTTTGGTGTAAAGGTTAAGGTACCAGGCTAGAAACTGGAAGACAGGGAGTTCTAATTCTGCCTTGGGCACAAAGCCAGCTAGGTGATCTTGGGTCAGTCACTTTTCTCTCAGCCTTAGGAAGGAAGAAGCTGCAGGGACTTGTTTAAGCAGTCTCCAAGAATTGGATACTATTGAATGGAAGAAAAAAATAATTTGGAAGAATTACCTATGAAATAGGGAACTAAGTGAAACAGAAACGTTCGATTTCAAGCAGTTTGTTTGGAGGCCCAGATGATATCCCTGTCTTGTATTCAGGTTCTTGGGCAAGTTACTTGCCTTTTATCCTTCTCAACTCAGCCATTCTGAAATGTATTGGGGAAAAGGCAGTATAACATTTTGTGATAGGCCAGCATCTCATGGTAGACATTTTGCAACTGGATCTATCACTCTGAATGTAAGCTCTGCCCACAGAGAAGGATACCCCTGCACTACACATTTTAGATGGGGATCCATTTATGTGTATGTAATATGCAGTGGTGGGATTTAAATAATTTAACAACCGGTTCTCTGCCCTAATAACCAGCTGGGTGGGTGTGGCTGGGTGGGTGTGCCCAGAGCGGTGTGACAGCACTCAGCCTCCTACAGCACTCTGCCATTCAAAATGGGGCACAGGGTTAATTACAAAATGTGGGCTTTGCTTTGTGACATCCAGAGCCAGCGAGCAAGGGGTGTGAACTGCACAGAAAATACACTTTTGTTTGGTTATGAGGAAATATCCCTAAAGTCAGATGTACACTAAATGTAGACTGACTTTTAGCTACATATCTTCTCAGCAAACAGCAAATTTTGAAGTCCAGGTAAAGATGATTCATTTTAGGATAAGTAACCACAGTTTGCATGTTGGAGGTTCCTAAAGGAAGGGTTAGGGTTAGGGTACATTTGAGGGAGGGGTACAGAATAGCCCTTCTCTGCCTGAGGCTGTAGAGACCTGGCACCAATCAAAACACTGTTTGTGAAGCAACTGATCAACACTGACAGAGTAAACCACTAGTATATGAAAATAAGAGTAAACTCCATTCCCTTCTAGTACTGATGATGTTACCTAGTTTGGTAATGAAACATCTGCAAGAAAACCATCAAGCTCAGAGAGCACCAAGCACCCCACAGTTCAACCCTGAGCTACAAATATTCTCTTCTATAGATAAACACTTTTTGGTTAGAGGGACTCAGAGCCTGCCTTTTTGGTTAGAGGGACTCAGAGCTTGCTCCCAGTGGATTTCATTCTGAATTTTGATATGATTTCTGTAAATAAGGAATGTAGAATTACAGTATAATGGCTGAGTATTTGATCCTTCATACACCAAAAAAAAATAAAAAAAAATACAAAGCTAAGGGATAAACAAATAAAAAATAGATTTGAAAAAAGAAAAGGCTCAGGAAAGAAAAAGAATGAAAGTGTAAGAAAGAAAGAGGAAAAGAAGGAAAACCGAAAAAGAATTGTTATGTATCTAATTTTGGAGGGAAAATTAGTGTGGGAAAAAGTTCAATGATCATTGGCCAACACACTCGAGCAAGAAGCTATATAAGGAGAGTTGTTCTACTGTAAAGTTGCTGGATTCTCACTGTACATTAAGGAGTTGTTGTTCACTTTGACCTGACTCCTGTCTCCTTACTAGCCCGATCTAACACTGGCAACGAGGATGGGATTGAGGTAGACAGGTTGCGCAAATAAGAGCTGACAACAGAATCAAGCCAGGCAGGAAAGCCTGCACAAGTCGAGCACAGCAGAGAAATGTCCACCTTCACACCGCCAACGCCATTCGATCCTGTGAAAGAAAAGTGGGGACCATACATGACGCAGTTTGAATGTTTCCTTGAAGCAAATAACCTCCAAGGGCTGTCCAACAATCGGAAGCGAGCCCTCTTTTTGAGTCACTGCAGCCCTGAAGTGTTTGACACAGCTGAATTGCTGTCAGAGCCAACACCGGTGTAGTCGGTACCATGGCAGGTCCTGCAGACCACGTTGAGGACGCACTATGCCCCTGTGCCGTCCAAATTTGTTCAGCGCTATGAGTTCCGGCAAAGACTCCAGAAGGACGGCGAGCCGATAAACACATACATGGCAGCGCTCTGCAAGGCTGCCACGCACTGCGAGTACTGAGATCTGGAGGATGTCCTCCTAGAGCAACTAATATGCGGAGTCCGGGACATTCACCTCCCGAGGCGACTGCTGACCAAAACAAACCTCACCTTGCACATTGTCCTAGATGAAGCCAGAGTGCATGAATCGTCTAACAAGGCAGCAGAATCCCTGCAGCGGCCGGTGCCACCCCAAGTCTATCCCTGTCCACAGGGAATCAGCCCTGACTGATAGCGATGAAGAAGGCAA
This sequence comes from Coluber constrictor foxii, assembly GCA_038048745.1. Classification (NCBI taxonomy): domain Eukaryota; kingdom Metazoa; phylum Chordata; class Lepidosauria; order Squamata; family Colubridae; genus Coluber; species Coluber constrictor. Next base: position 28,474,068 of record CM075966.1, on the reverse strand, counting down.
TGAGGACGTCTTCAAAATGGACAGAAATAAGAGGGATGATGGTCAGAAAGAGAGTTGTGCTAGTTGTGGGTGATTCCATCAGAGACAGACGTACCGATTCAAAGATGCCATTTGCAGGCGCTGTGACAAAAAGGGACATTTGGTGTGGGTGTGCAGGGCGAGTCAACCATCCAGTCACAAGCAGAGAGCATTCGCCAATCAAGCCGGTTGTTGTGGCCCGTCAGTGGCCTGTGCAGATTGTAGCTGATTCTGACAATGAGGAGGCTGGTGTGGTGCTGCGCCAGCAGCCTGTGCAGCTGATGCTTGAGTCGGACAGTGGGGAGGCTGCAGAAGATGTGGTGCCAGAGGCAGGGATTCAGCCAGGGCTTTCAGAACCTCCAGAAGCTCCTTTAAGTGAAGAGGACGAAGAGGAGGAGCCTCTTCTCAATGCACGGGCATGCAGAGCTGCCAAAAGGCGGGAATGGCTCCTCACGAGGAGGTCTCCTCGAGAGTAAGGCTTGGGTGTCAGGTATGCTTCCTTCAGTATCCAGGAAAGGAAGACCCAGACTTCATCATAGGTTAAAGACTGGTACTTTTACTAGATATGAAATGAACGCAACCGTGGAAAGCAGGATTCTGAAGCAAAACGTGCGAAAGTTACAATTAGAAAGCATCCCCTCCCCTGTGCACCATAAATCATCCAATCCACAGGTCTCCCAGAGGTCAGGTGGGAGCAAACGTCTGGTCATGTCAGCATCCAGGAATGCAGTGTCCGTTGGTCTGATAACAGCTTAGGAAATGGTTTCGTTTCTCAGATTTTACAAAGTCCCCGTGAGCCTAAACCCCTCTCCCTCCGTTTCTATGACAGCCGAAGCAGCAAGGCAAAGCTAGCGAGGTTGACATTGGGGCTAATTGGCCACTCCCTTAGTCTATTTAAGAAGAAACACCTCTTGCAACAAGCTGCAGAGAACAACTTTAATTCACTCTCCTTCACTTCTGCAAAATTGCTTCTGGGCTTTCTGCCAACTCTAGTAAGACTGTGATTACCCTATCTTAGAATTCTGCTAGGCTGTTAAGACAGTTCATTAACAGCCTTTGAATGACAAAGACTAAGTTATTTGAGTAAAATAAGCTTTGTATAGAGTTTGTGTGTGCTGCGTCCTTTGGGGTCCGTAGCTGGGGCAGAACACCGGTCACCCACGACCGCATAAGAAAGAAGGAAACGTCCAGCAAAAACAAGGCACCTATTCCAAAACACCCGAGACATTCCAGACCCACATCAGCCAAGCTACAACGTCCCCGGAGAAAAAGCTGCATGTAACCGTCGAAATTGAGGGATCCCCATGCCAAATGGAGATAGACACTGGCTCGTCCATTACTATCATATCCTGGGCCGAGCTTAAAGCAGCAATCCCGGACATCAAGAAACACCAGCTGAAGCACCAACGCCTAAGGCTGAATGACTACCAAGGAAATTGCATTCCCACTGAAGGCTGTGGAACATTCCAGGTAAAATTCGGCCATTTCAACAAGTGGTTGCCTATCACCATAGTCAGCAGACGCCTACCGAGCCTCCTAGGACTTGACTGGTTCAAAGCCCTGGGTCACCGGGATCCACTCTACCAGCAGCGGCCTGACGGACGACCTGCTTCGTGAATTCCAGGATGTTTTTGACAACCGCCTTGGCAAGTATGTGGGGACCCCTATTTCTTTTAACCTGGACCCTAATGTATCCCCTATTAGAATGAAGGCAAGGAGAGTGCCATTTGCGCTTAAGCCTAAAATAGATCAGGAGCTGGATAAGCTCATATGGCAGGGCATTCTAATACCGGTCGACCATGCAAAATGGGAGACCCCGATAGTCACCCCTCTCAAATCTGACAGGTCAGTGCGCATCTGCACCGACTATAAGTGTACCCTAAACAAAGCTCTCCAGCAAAGCGCCTATCCTGTCCCCATTGTGCAGCACCTACTCCATTCCTTGGGCCCTGGCAAGGTTTTCGCTAAACTCGACCTTGCGCAGGCATACCAGCAACTGCCGGTAGATGGCGCTACCGCCGAAGCACAGACTATAGTGACACATAGAGGTGCCTTCAAATGCACAAGACTACAGTTTGGGGTTAGTGTTGCCCCTGGACTATTACAAAGTGTGATGGAACAGCTGCTGCAAGGACTACCGGGGGTTGTCCCCTATTTCGATGATGTTCTTGTCACCACAGCGGACGAGCAACAACTAGGGGACCGTCTAAGAAGGGTGCTGACTATTTTTAGGAACACGGGGCTGCGAGTTAAAAGAGACAAATGTCAAATAACAGTGCCTGCTGTTGAATTTTTAGGGTACAAGGTCGATGGGGCAGGCATACACCCCACTGAAAGTAAAATCAGAGCTATCCACAACGCACCAACCCCAAACAACAGGGCGGAGCTACAGGTGTTCCTGGGACTTTTAAACTTTTATTCGATTTTCTTAAAGGACAAAGCCACAGTGGCTGAATCACTCCACAAACTCTTAGTGAAAAAATCCCTGTGGGTTTGGGGTAGGGCGGAAGCCGAGGCGTTTGCAGCTGTCAAAATAGAGCCTGGATAGCTCAGCAGACTAAAAGCATTGTGATTAACACCAGCTGTCTGCAATTACTGTAAGTTCGAATCTCACCAGGCTCAAGGTTGACTCAGCCTTCCATCCTTTCTAAGGTAGGTAAATTGAGGACCCAGTTTGTGGGGGCAATAAGCTGACTTTGTATAAAATATACAAAAGTATGAAGGCTATTGCTTAACACATTGTAAGCTGCCCTGAGTCTCCGGAGAAGGGCGGCATATAAATCAAATTTTTAAAAAAAAGACTCCTCTCAGCCAACAGCCTCCTCATCCAACACAATGAACTGCTTCCCCTTGTCTTAGTCTGTGATGCTTCCCCTTTTGGTGTGGGGGCTGTTTTGAGTCATAAACTGCTGAATGGACTTGAAGCCCCCATTGCCTATTTCTCCCGTATCCTGTCCAGTGCTGAGAGAAATTACAGCCAGCTGGACAGGGAGGCCCTGGCGGCTGTCGCCAGAGTTAAAAAGTTTCACAAGTATCTGTTTGGGAGGACTTTTGAACTCATTACTGATCACCAACCCCTGCTAGGACTTTTGGCTGGGGATCGCTCCACTCCGGCAGCCATGTCCCCCCATCTAACTAGGTGGCCTATTTTTCTGGCTGCCTACTCTTATCGACTCATCCATCGCCCGGGTCGGAGCCTTGGGCATGCCGATGCCCTCAGTAGGTTCCCACTGCCGGATTTGCTGGAGGACCCGACTCCAGGCATTCCTATTCTGCTTATTGACTTTATGGACTCTGGCCCTATCACTTCTGCTGAAGTTGCAAGGGCCTCTGCTAAAGACTCTGTATTGCAAACTGTTATTGGCTGGGTGCATAGTGGGTGGCCAAAAGGCCCTGTTGGCGGGGAATTTAAACCGTTTATCTGTAAATGACATGAGCTGTCTATACAAGGGGGTTGCTTCCTATGGGGTGACCGAGTGGTTGTTCTGCTGTGTTTAAGGGAACAAGTATTGACCACATTGGATATTGGTCACCTGGGAATTGTGAGGATGAAGGGATTGGCGAGGAGCTATGTATGGTGGCCCAATATGGATGACAGCATTGCTGAATGGGTGGCCAGGTGTACCCCCTGTAAAGAATCTCGCCCTGCTCCCCTGACAGCCCCATCCAAAGAGTGGGAAAGGCCCCGGGGACCATGGTTCCGCATTCATATCGATTTTGCCAGCCCATTCCATGGTCAAACCTTTCTAATCGTGGTGGACGCTTATTCTAAGTGGCTGGAGATCATATTAATGCATTCCACCACTGCGGAGGCTATAATTAAAGCGCTCCGGAAACTATTCGCCACAGATAGATAGATAGATAGACAGACAGACAGATATTTTATTTCTATACCGCCCCTCTCCCAAAGGACTCGGGGCGGTGCACAGCCAAGTAAAAGCACAATACAAACATCATAATTTAAATTTAAAAATTATTAAAATTATTACATTTTCGGCTGAAATTAGTTAAAAACCCCAAAATTTAAAAAACTCCAAATTTAAAACTCAATTACAAAGATAGCCCTGCCTGTCAGAAGAGCAGGGTCTTGAGGGCACAGCAAAAAACTCGGAGGTCAGAGATCATGCGTATGGGCTACCGGATACCCTGGTGTCAGATAATGGGCCTCAACTTATGGCTACTCAATTCGAGGGGTACCTAGCGGAGATAGGGGTCCATCACACACTCACAGCACCTTTTCATCCAGCCAGTAATGGTCAAGCTGACAGATTTGTGAGATCGGCCAAAGAGGCCTTGGCCAGTCTTGGACCAGGGGACTGGCAAACCCGGATTGATACTTTTCTGGCAGCCCAACATGTTACCCCATGCATGGCAACGGGACGGAGTCCGGTAGAGCTCTTAATGGGCCAGAGACTCCACTGCACCTTAGATAGGCTACACCCCAATTACTCCCCTGAGGGGTACATGGAAGCCAAAAGTAAGACTAGAAATTTCTCTATTGGGTCCCTGGTCTTCAAACAGACAAACTAGTCCCTGACTCACCAATCATTCATCCAACAGTTAACTCAAACCCGAAGTGGCTGGAGGACTTACCTGATGACTTCGGTGTCCAGCGCCACCCCCTCGAGAAGCCAGGCCCATCCGAAGAGTGCAGCACCCATAAAAAAATCCAGGAGGTTCCCTTGGCTGGGCTGGGAGAGACAAAGGGTCCAACAAGCCCAAATCCCTGCCTCAGACTGAATTGCGCAGGTCAACTAGAATCAGGGAACACCCTGGTCACCTGTGCGATTAAGTATGTAAATAGTGTGGCTAAATGCCTTCTGGGAGGGGAGGAGTGTTATGTATCTAATTTTGGAGGGAAAATTAGAGCAGGAAAAAGCTCGATGGTCATTGGCCAACACACTCGGCAAGAAGCTATATAAGGAGAGTTGTTCTACTGTAAAGTTGCTGGGTTCTCACTGTACATTAAAGAGTTGTTGTTCACTTCGACCTGGCTCCTGGCTCCTCACTTGCCTGATCTAACAGAATGACTTCTAACTTTCTTTGGTACAGATATAAGTACAAAATATATCAAACTCTTACTCTAAGATTAACAGTTGTCTACATTATTTCCATAATCCCATATCTAATCATCAAAGCCCAAATCAACTTTTAATTTCAGTTTCTCACAAAAAGTCCAGTAATGGTTCATATTGCTTTAATCACTATTTGTTAAGGAAACCACAATTGATTTATTTAATTGCACCAAACTCTAAATAAAAGAGGAATGGAAAATCCTAGACCCACTTTGGCAACTTTAAGGTGCATGGACTTCAATTCCCAGAATCCCCAAGGCAACATGAAGTTCACTCACCTTAAACATCCAAGACTGAAAAGCACTGATCTACAGATAGGGATTTTTCCATTCCTCTTTTACTGGTTCTTACTTACTTATGAGCAATGATAATGCAAAATCCTTACTTCCATCCCATCCCAGAGCAATGATAATGCAAAAGCCTCCCTCCCACGCCATCCCAGAGCAACCAACATTCCCTCACTAACCTGCTTTCCAGCTCCATTCTCCTGCGTGCAGGGCAACAAAAGAAAACCATGTGACTACCAGTTTAAAAAAGTTCAGTCAGACCTTCCAACTTTGTAAGTTCTTTTTTTCCCCTGAGAAGTTGGAAGGTCTGACTGAACTTTTTTAAAACTAGTAGTCACATGGTTTTCTTTTGTTGCCCTGCATGCCAGAGAACAGACCTGGACAGCAGGTTAGTGAGGGAATGGTGGTGGGCTGCAGGATTTTTCAGGAGGCCGTCCAGACCAAAAACAGACCACGGGGTGGGAGGTGGGGGCAGCCTCCCAGCTGATTGGCACAGCTGGTCCATTTGCCACCTCCCAGCTGATCAACGTGGCTCCCAGTCACACCCCTGCAGCCTCCCCACCCTGAATGGCAACCCTGGATGGTGGGGTGGGATGGGGCCAGCCAGTGGTGGGATCAACCGTTTCACCAAACTACGCAAAACAATTAACAACTGGTTCAACCAAACTGGTGTGAACTGGCTAAATCCCACCACTGGTAATATGTTTACTCAAACACCAGGATAAAACTGAAATGAGAAAAGGGCCTGCCCCAAATAGCTTTTTGTTAAGCAATACAGGTAGTTCTTGACGTATGACCATAATGGTGCCTGCCCATTATGAAAATTAAGTTGTCACAGTTGTAAAATAGATCATCCATGTGACCAACCCAATTTTTATTACCTTTTTTGTGGTGGTTGTTAAGCAAACCAATTGTTTGCTCTGGACCAGTTTTGCCAAAACCAGGAAATAAATGCTGGTTTTCAACAAAAATGTCATAAATTGTGGTCATTATGACATTTATGGCCAAAGGGCCATAAATATGGGCTGGTTGCTGAGTGCCCAAAATGCAATATGACCATGATTGTGTGTGTGTGTAGCCATTGTAACTTTGGAACCGGGTTATAAATATTTCTGGGAAGGTCTTTTTTTTTTAATTGAAAAGTTCTTAAAAAATTTGCAAATATTTCCCCATCCTCCTCCCTCCTCCCCCCCAACCCTCCCCCCTCCAGCCCTTCCCCCCGCAACTTCCCAGAGCAAATTACAGGGTATAATATTTAACAATCATACGCTAACATAAACTAACTAAATATAGCCTCCTATCTCCCTCTTGTACTTTAACTCCCCTTTTACTAAACTAAGTTTAGATACATTATAACATTTCTTTATTCATGCATAAGCTATTTGTAATTTTTTAGTCCGATATTTGCCTTGAATGTAAAGTGGGAGCGGTTGGATGGCCACTGGATAACTTTATATTCACTATATTCTAAAAGATATTCTAAAAGCAACTATATTCTGAAGGCAGGAAATACCTCCAGCTGGAGAGAATACAGAGTCAACATAACCTCCTTGATACTCTAAGTGACCCCCTAACTTGTCAGAAGAAAAGGGAGCATCCTAATGAAACATAGTCAAGGGTGATTAGGCCAGAGAATAGCACCTGGACGAGAAGCAAATATCAAAAGAAGAATTTGTACTTTAGCCAGTTACAAGAAGAGTTATGAGTGTTAGGTAAAGATAATGTAAAATCTTAGTAATTAGGAGATGTCAGTTAAAAATAACAAATGTATGTTAACCATATATGGAAAAGTTGCTGTGTTAGCAGAATCCTTTGTTTAGAACAGTATAAAAGGTGTCGTGTAAAAGATGGACTCTTAATTCAGAACTTTCAGATACAACTCTGATTTTGAATCTTTTGCGCAAAATAAACCTGACTCTAGCTGACCCTTTGTGCTGTCTCTTATATCCTTTCTTCCATAACAATTTTGGCACCCGGCAGACGGGACTTTAGGAGGCAGAGATTATTATCTTTCAGGCGGCCTGCCCCGGCGAGAAGCGGCATCTTTCCAGACAAAGATTCAACCAGCTTTTTCCAGACTCCATTGCAGTCTACAAATTCTTCACTGAATGGATGCTCGTGTCCTCGCTGGAGAATGCAGTTCAGCCAAGAACCCACAAGAGGGCAGACTAGACTCAGAAAACTCCGCGGAGCACCAGAAAACAGGCAAGTATTAATTTAAAGGAGACCTGTCCATTTTTTGGGACAGAAGAGGGAAATTGATCATTTCCCTAAGGAGAAGAATAGCGTCGTCTTTTAATTCACCTGGTTAGGATTGTGTGGGTGGTTAAACGATCGCAGATCTCGCATTGTGACCGTCGGCAAATCCGGCACATCGAGTCGATCGTAGTGTTGTTAGGATGGGTGGTCGTAACAGTGTCCAGCGGACTCAGTTACAATGCATGCTAGCACACTTTCCACATGCCTTTAGTGAATCTATGGAGGTCCTCAGTGTGATCCTGACACCTTGAAGCACTTTTGTATTAATGTGTGGCCAACATTGGGCGTAATGTGGCCAGAAGGGGGAACGTTAGACCCCATAATAATCTCAAAGGTGCACAGGATCATTACACAGGAGGGTCGTTGGGAACAGTTTCTGTACATAGATCAATGGAAGATCATTCAAAAAGCAGAACCCAAGTGGCTTAGAAAATGTCAGATGGAATGTATGAGAGTGTGTGTGATAAGAGAGAAAAATAAGATCAGCAAACAAATAGTTAAAACTAAAATCTTAAGTCAGGAAGATGAGGAAGAAGTAAATCGTCCTCCCTCCTACGCCCCCCCTCTCCCAAGGCAAAATCTCCCCCCCCCCCCCCCCCCCCCCCCCGCTGTCAGCAATTGAACAGCCAAGACTTACTCAAGCTATTCCACCTCGGAGAAGTCATTTGCAAATCAAAAGAGAAGTTAAAAGCGACGGGGAAGAGACACAGGAAGACTTTAAACCTGTTAGCTCCCGAACTAGGAGCCAGACAAGTCTTAAGAAAACAGAAAGGCTGGCCCCTTTAAGAGAAGCAGAAAGGCTGGCCCCTTTAAGAGAAATGTTAACCCATGATGTGACTGCTCAGGGGCAGCCTGCTATTCGATCCTTATTTCAATACCAACCTTTTACAACTACAGATCTACTCAATTGGAAACAACAATATGGTCCGTTTAGCAAAAAACCCAACAAAGTTGTAGATCTTTTCAATACAATAATGCAAACACATAGACCCACCTGGGGAGATATCCAACAACTGTTAAATACCTTGCTCTCCTTGGAAGAAAGGGAAAAATTCAAGATTTCTAAGGAAAAGGTATTGACTCATATGTTTCCTGATGCAAATCAAGCAGCTAATAAAGCAACGGCAGCAGCTGAAACTGACCCAAATTGGGACCCAAATAACGCCCAGCATGTAACTCTATTAAATGACTACCGCCTCTTATGTGTAAACAGTTTACGAGAGGCTGCAAAAGGTCCTGTTAATTATGCTAAAACAGCCACAGTCCTTCAAGAAAAAGATGAGAGTCCTGAAGGCTTTTTAACTAGACTAGTAGAATCCTATAAAATCAATACTGGAATCAACATAGAAGACCCAGCAAATAGATTCATGTTAAATGAGAGTTTTATATCGCAGAGTGCTCCAGACATTAGAAAAAAATTACAAAAGTTGGAAGGGGCATTGGGCAAAAACACCTCTGAACTCCTAGAAGTGGCGAGAAAGATTTTTTTGAACAGAGAGAGAGAAGTGGAAAAAAAGCAAATAGCTAAAGAAAGGAAGCAGACTGAAATGTTAGCTCTGGCACTGGGGGGGGGGGGGCATTTTGAAACCCAACCAGTGTGCAGTTTGTAAAGAAAATGGACATTGGAAGAGAGAGTGCCCCCGTAAAAGAAGGGAATCCAGAGAAGAAACTTACGGGCGTGAGTCACAGATGGTGAGAGAAAGTCAGAGAAGTGCTTTTCGAGGACGGAACATGAGAGGGAACTTGAGAGGAAGTTTTAGAGGAAGGAGGAGGACTGACAGGCAATTTATTCCACCAAGCCAGTCATACCAGAATGAGGAAGTGATCGGCCTGGCTGAGATGGAGTGGGATAATTGAAGATGCCATGGCTCCGAGCCCCTACCCCCCCCCCCCCCCAGCCTTTGATGGATTTATGGGTGGGCGGACGTAATGTCTGTATGCTGATTGATACTGGAGCCAGTCAATCAGTCATAAATAAACAAGTGGCCCCTTTGTCAACTAAGAAAATTAGAGTTCAGGGAGTGTCTGGTAATGCAGTTACACACAGTTTCCTGAAACCAGTTAAATGCAAAGTTGGAAACGGCTTAGTAGAACATCAATTCTTGTACATGCCGGATTGCCCAGTTCCACTGTTAGGACGAGATTTGCTTTCTAAAATGAGAGCCATAATCTCTTTCAATGATAATGGGCAGTACTTGACAGTAACGCACCCAGTGGAAGAAACGTGGCGATTAATGCTAATGCAAGACACCCCCACAGAAAGCAACTGGGAGGAATTCAATGTTCCTACCTTGTGGGCAGAAGACAACCCCCCTGGGCTAGCTAAGTTTGCCTCTCCAGTGGAACTTAAATTGAAACCAGGATATCAGCCTATCAGAGTCCCTCAATACCATATCCCGCAAGAAGCAGCTGAGGCCATACAAGTTTTAACTGACAAATTCCTAGGTGCTGGGATATTAAGAGAAACACAATCCCCATGGAACACTGCAATTTTACCCATCAAAAAACCAAATGGAGGCTGGAGACCGGCCCAAGACCTTCGCCCCGTAAATATACGGGTAGTAACACTTCATGCAATTATGTCTAGTCCCTATATTTTGCTAGGGACCATCCCCCACTCAGCAGCATGGTTTTCAGTTATAGACTTAAAGGATGCTTTTTTCACAATTCCTTTACATCCTGATAGTCAAGACTTGTTTGCCTTTGAGTGGAAAGACTCTAAATCACGTAGGCATTGTCAATATACCTGGACAAGATTGCCTCAAGGTTTTAAAAATTCTCCAACTCTTTTTGGTCAAGCCCTTGCCTTGGACTTACAACATTTTCAACCAGTTCAGGCAGGAGACTGTCTCCTCCAATATGTTGATGATGTCTTAGTGACAGGAACCACGCAACAAACTTGTTTTAAAAATACTCAAATCCTTCTTGAATTGCTGAGAGATTGTGGTTATAGGGCTTCCAGAAAGAAAGCACAATTAGTCAAAAAGGAAGTTACATATTTGGGATATATTTTGTCACAAGGTCAAAGAAACTTAGGCTTATCTAGGAAACAGGCTATTTTACAGCTGCCCCCACCTAAAAATCGAAAGGAGCTGCGAGGCATTTGGGGAGTTATGGGCTTTTGTCGTTTATGGATGCCTAATTTTGCGCTCCTGGCCAAGCCTTTGTATGCATCAACCCATGGAGCAGAAACAGATTCCTTTTGAATGGGGCAAGGAACAAGCAAATTCCTTCAGGCAATTAAAGGAAACTCTCACATCCTCTCCAGCGTTAGGGTTACCAGATCTCACCAAGCCCTTTCGTCTTTATGTGGATGTTCGTCATAATGTAGCTTTAGGAGTGTTAACACAACAGCAGGGGTCTTGGCAAAGGCCAGTAGCTTACTTATCCAAACAACTGGACAGCCCAGCCCAAGGATGGCCACACTGTCTTAAAATACTGGCTGCTGTTGCAGAACTTATAAAAGACACAAACAAGCTGACCTTCACATCAGAGGTGGCAGTTTATACTTCACATGCTTTGCAAACTATTTTAGAAAATAAAGGACATTTGTGGATAAGCAATCAAAGACTACATAAATTCCAAGCACTGCTACTAGAAAATCCTCAATTAAGTCTTCACCGATGTGCAACTATAAATCCAGCTACTCTCATGCCTATACCTGATACACCCCTTCCATTGCACGACTGCTTACAGGTTTTAGATCATCAGTATTCCTGCAGACCAGACTTAACTGACACCCCTCTTTTACATGCCCATCTTACTTGGTTTACAGATGGCTCCAGCTTTGTAGAATTGGGAGTTAGGTATGAGGGTTATGCTGTAGTGAGTCAGCAGGAAATCATCGAAAGTGCATCTCTCCCAGTAGGAACCAGCGCACAAGTAGCTGAATTATGGGGACTTATCAGAGCATTGGAATTAGCCTCAGACAAGACTATTAATGTATACACGGACAGTAAATATGCCTTTTTGACTATTCAAGCACATGCAGCTATTTATAAGGAAAGAGGCTTCACTGATTCTTCAGGCAAATTAATACAACATGCTTCTTTAATTAAAAGATTGATTCAGGCTGCACAACTTCCTAAGTCTTTAGCTGTCATCCATTGCCCAGGTCATCAAAAGACAGACACCCTCATTGCAAAAGGCAATCGATTTGCTGATAAGGAAGCTAAACTGGCAGCACACCAACCCTTAGATAGGAAGAATTATCATCTCTATTTAGCACAAGAAATAGGATCATACATTGAGAAATCCCATCCTACATATACAAATGTGGAAAAGGAGAAAGCTGAAGGGGATCTCAAAGCTACTCTTGTGAATGGTTGGTGCACTCTTCCGGACAATCGTCCAGTAGTACCAATTTCCCTTGCTTGGCCCTTAGTAGTGGAAGCACATCAAACCTCGCACATAGGCAAGACTGCTTTGGCCCAACAATTACAGGCTGCTTTTTACATCCCTAATTTACAAAGCCTGGTAGCCAAGGTAACTTCTCAGTGTTCCACTTGTGCTCAAGTAAATGCCAGACAGGGACCACGTTTACCACCAGGACAACAACCCATCTCTTACTTGCCAATGGATTATTTAGTAGTGGATTTTACTGATATGCCTAAATGTAATGGGTATAAAGCATTGCTCACTTTTATTGACACTTATTCTGGATGGATGGAGGCCTTCCCTACTCGAAACAAGTTAGCTATACAAGTGGCACGCTTTCTTTTAAAGGAAATAATTCCAAGATTTGGCTGCCCATCTCACATCAGTTCTGATAATGGCCCTGAATTTGTACAACGTATAAATCACCACTTAGCTGAAGCAGCAGGTGTAAAATGGAGATATCATTGTGCATTCCGACCTCAATCAGCTTCAAAACTTGAACATGCCCATCGCTCATTGAAAGCAATCATTACCAAGCTGTGCTTAGAAACCCACTTGCCATGGCTTCAAGTTTTTCCTATGGCCTTGTACATTTTTAGAACTGCCCCACATACCAAATACCAGCTGTCTCCTTTTGAACTTCTATATGGAAGACCCCCGGCCTTGTTCAAACACCATTTTCAAGGTTGGCCTGATTTAGCTCAAAAAGGGGGAGTGGAAGCTAAAAGATTACTTTTGCAGTTACAACAACATAACAATCATGTTAATTGAGGCATTATATGCAAGAATGCACCCCCCCCCAATTACAACTGCAGGCCATGATTACAAACCAGGTGATAGTATGGGTGAAACATTGGAAAGATGAACCTTTAAAGCCTAGATGGAAAGGACCATATACTGTTGTGATGTGTTCACCTCTTGCAGTTAAAACTTTGGAAAGCAAATCCTGGATCCATTGGACGAGACTGAAGCCCGCAGACCAGAGTGATCCAGTTACATACCAGGTGATAAGAACTGACAAACCTTTGGTGCTGAAATTCAAGAAGAATACACCCTGCTGAGTCCTACTGGCAACGGACTCTCTACGCACGATGGTGAACGTCCGCCTTGCTGAACCACTCCGGAAGCTGGTTCCCTGCGCACGGCTGAAGATCAGTAAGGACGACGATAGCCTTCACATTATATATATATATATCTTATTCACTGTAATCTTATATATTCTTACACATACTAATGTTAGAAATTGGTTGAGTGTGGGTGTGGATTCTGTGGGTAGTTGCTATCCTAGCCCTACTTTTACTCTTGTTTTACATATATAAGGAATGGTTTTGTGGTACACCTAGGATTTTTCTTCCTCCTGTTACTTCCCAATCATCACATACCACTGACTCTGTTCCTGACGTAGTATATTTTGCACCATAGGTGATCATGCTTTGTTTATGGCTTTGGACATTGCTTGCAATAGGACTCTCACATGACCATATCATGAACACTTTTTCCCTAAGTAGAGACACTTTAGGTCAAGTACGCTCCCGCCAAAAACACATTGTTCATGCACGGGGTCGTTACTTTAGACCTAAGACAACTCCACAACCTAAGGTTCCGATATTAACATACCCTGCACAGGGGGGGGGGGGGATAGATAAGGAAAATGGGCCTCTACAACAATTGCATAAAGCAGACTACATATCCAGAATCCTGGAATTAAGTCAAGAACTTGTTAATCAATATAATCGTACCCTAGGTCAAAGATGTTGGTTATGTTTATCTGCTGACCCTGCATCTTATCATGCTGTGCCTGTCAAGCCACAACTCTGGCTTAGAACAAAGGCTACAGTTATCCTTGAAGGGGATAGCAGAGATAAAGTACCCGTCTCACCAATACAAGGAGATTTTTATGAGGCATTCAAAAGACTGGGTAAAAGCTGCCTTCCTATTACAGGCCCAATAGCTACAGGCATAGACCTCATAGGAACGCCTTCTCTGTGTGTAAAGAGACACCAGAAACTTGGTAGGCCTGTAGGATCCCTGACAGAAGAACAGTGCCTGTCAGAAATATACTTAGGCCCTAAGATGTACTTGATGGATATGAAATTAACAAAGGATATGTTTCCCTCTGCTCACCACCTATTTCGACAAAAGGTCACTTTCTCAGCACCACCAGGATTGACCTTTAACAAAAGTAAGTGGGGAGGATGGAATATGTCCTTTGAAAACTGTCCAAGACCATTTTAGCCCCCACGGTTTCCACTTTGGCTAAACTTTAAGATCAAATCAGGTTTATGTATCCTTTTTCCACCTGAGAACACGACCTCCCGATATCTTTTAGAAGGACCAATTCTCAGAGATAAACGAAAGGACCCTTCACTAGAAATCCCATTACAACCACTGACAGGAATGTTGGTGGCAGGGACTTTAGGGGTCTGGACTAATGAAGACCATCGTAGGAGTCATGCTTTCTCTATGAACATAGGAGTATGCATAGAGGAAAAAGGAGTGTTCTTTTTGTGTGGAAAGAGTGCATATTTATGTCTGCCAACAAACTGGACAGGAACATGTACATTAGTCCACCTTTTTCCTAAAATAGGTGTTGTCAGTGGAAAACATACTATCCCTGTTCCCCTTATGGGACATGTTCAGAAGAGGGTCCCAATATTGATCCCACTATTAGTGATTATGGGTGTGGGTACTGCTGTTGGGACAGGGGTAGCAGGAATTACACACTCCTCAATACAGTTTCGCCAGATATCAGAGGAGCTTCAAGGAAGCCTCAATCGAATTGCTGGAACCTTGGTAGAAGTCCAAGATCAGATAGATTCCTTAGCAGCCGTTGTACTACAAAACAGATGTGCTTTAGACCTCCTGACAGCTGAGAAAGGAGGTGTGTGTGTGTTTTTGGGAGAAGACTGTTGTTTCTATATGAACAAATCAGGTGTGGTCAGGGAAGGTGTTAAGGAATTACAGGAAAGAGCTTCTAAAATAAGCCACAGGTTACAGACAGCAGATATGTGGTTTTCTTGGGTGCCAGGTTCTGGCTGGATAAAACAAATGATATTTTTGTTGATATGTGCGATAGCTGGTCTAGCGTTCATTCCATGTGTAATCCCAATACTCAGACATCTCTCAATCAGAGCAGTAAAAGAGATACAAATTGAAAAGGAACTAGCTTTAACAGAACAATTTCTTAATCAACTTGATTCCTATCCTATGGAAGAACCTAAAAATTTTGAGGCAGACCCATATGAGAAAATGGGACCTATAGAAAGGTGGAGAGAATCTCCCCAAGAATCAAGAGAGTAATAACAATCAAGTACTACTTATCCTTTACTTTTATTATTATATTTTGTTAGACTCTATATATAGTAGATTTGTTTATTGGAACCTAGTATACAAATAGTGGAAGTTCATGTATTAAAAAAACAAACAAACTTCCACGGGGGGGGGGGGGGGGGGGGATAAAGTGGGAGCGGTTGGATGGCCACTGGATAACTTTATATTCACTATATTCTAAAAGATATTCTAAAAGCAACTATATTCTGAAGGCAGGAAATACCTCCAGCTGGAGAGAATACAGAGTCAACATAACCTCCTTGATACTCTAAGTGACCCCCTAACTTGTCAGAAGAAAAGGGAGCATCCTAATGAAACATAGTCAAGGGTGATTAGGCCAGAGAATAGCACCTGGACGAGAAGCAAATATCAAAAGAAGAATTTGTACTTTAGCCAGTTACAAGAAGAGTTATGAGTGTTAGGTAAAGATAATGTAAAATCTTAGTAATTAGGAGATGTCCATTAAAAATAACAAATGTATGTTAACCATATATGGAAAAGTTGCTGTGTTAGCAGAATCCTTTGTTTAGAACAGTATAAAAGGTGTCGTGTAAAAGATGGACTCTTCATTCAGAACTTTCAGATACAACTCTGATTTTGAATCTTTTGCGCAAAATAAACCTGACTCTAGCTGACCCTTTGTGCTGTCTCTTATATCCTTTCTTCCATAACAGATGACCACTGGATAACTTTATATTCACTATATTCTAAAAGATATTCTAAAAGCAACTATATTCTGAAAGCAGGAAATACATCCAGCTGGAGAGAATACAAAGTCAGCATAACCTCCTTTGATACTCTAAATAACCCCCTAACTTGTCATAAGATAGGAACAAATCTAATGAAATATAGTTAAAAGGTGATAAGGCCAAGGATGTCCACCTGGTTGGAATTCATCCATCAACAAAAGATAATTTGGACTTATGCTCCAGTAATTTACAGAAGAATTATGATTGTTTGGCAAGGATGATGTAAAACTTTAGTAATAAGGAGATGTCAATTAAAAATAACAAATGTATGTTAATCATATATGGAAAGTTGCTGTGTTAGCAGAATCCTTTGTTTAGAAAAGTATATAATGTGTCATGTAAGCATGGAGTCTTTACTCAAAGCTAAGATGGGAAACTAGCTTGAGTCTTTGCGCAAATAAACTCTCTCTCTGGCTGACCTAGGGATGTTGCTTGGTCACTTCATTCCATAACAACATGAGATCATACATTTTCCATATATGGTTAACATACATTTGTTATATGATAATTGACACACTTCCTAATTACTAAACCATTAGTAAACCATTATTTTTAGTTTATAAGATTATTTTAGCTTAGACAACCTTCCTTAAGTGCTTGTAGTTGCTAATGGGAAATCTACTGCTGTCCTTGGGTAATAAGTGACTCTTTAACATACATGTGTTTGTGTCTTTGCCAGTGATGCCCCTCAAATGTTTTCCATATGGCTGTCCTTCCGTGACATCTAGGTCTCATCAAAAGATATATTTACCAATAATGGGCTTTAACTGATTCTTAATATAATTTCCAACCAAGCACATTTCTCCCTTATAATAATGTGAATAGAGAGGGTCATTTAGGGTTCATGTAACTGATTCTATGTATCTGACTTTGTATGATTCCTATTTTATTCACCTTATTTCTTATTTGCTATAATTCCTATTTATTCACATCACTACTGTACTTAAAAAACCCTGTTCTTACCATAGGGCAGACATCAACAACCTTTGTAAAAGGGAACTACTTACCCTAGACCAGTGATGGCTAACCTTTTTGCCGTCGTGAGCCAAAAACAGGGGGAGCATGGGGGGGGTCACGTGCATGCGTGCCCACACTCATAATTCAATGTGCCCTACCCCCACACATATGTACACAACCCCCCTTATGCCCACGCTTTTGGCATGCGATGGCACAGTGGGCCCAGTAGGCCCATTTTTCACCCTCCCCAGGCTCCAGAGGCTTTTTTGGAGCCTGGGGAGGGCAAAAACGGCCTTCCTCACACACACACACGGAGGCCCTCCGGAAGCCGGAAACGGCCCATTTGCTGACTTCCAGTGGAACCAGAAGGCCCGAAAATGATCTGGCCAGTGCGCATATGCACAGTGGAGCTGAGCTTGGGCAACGCTCGTGTGCCCACCAATATGGCTCCACGTGCCACCTGTGGCACTCATGCCATAGGTTCGCCATCCCGGCCCTAGACATTTCAGAGGAGCAGACTGTAGTGGGTGGAGCAAAGATGAAGTAGGCAGAGCTATACCATGCATGTGGCTAGAGCAGGGTTTTTTAGTATAATTTACATACTGTACTGGGCTTATTTTTAATCTTTAAAGCATTTAACATACCTTTGTAATTTTCCATATTAATATTAGCGCTCAGTAATAAAAACACAGCTGGGTGAATTCAAACATCATGGTCTGAAGCAAGCAAAACATATTATTGAACTGCACAATGTGTAAATCCAGCCAATTGTAGGTTATTACATTAACTATGGTTAAACTAACCACGGCTTTGTGTGATATGTGAAGTGTAATTGAACTCACGATACATTAAGCCATAATCTGTTTTATTTGACTTATTATTATTTGACTTATTATTTGTTCCAAGTAATGCACCCATAGAAAGGAGAACTCTGAGGCAGGCAAGTTCCTCAAACAACAGTTTATTGGAAACATCATATTGGCACAACTGGTGAAAGCCGACTCTAAAGTTCCAATGGCTTTCCCCTAATTAAAAAGTTTCCCCTTTCCCCCAAGTCACTGGTCATGCTGTCCAATCCAGTCAGTGGCTGGTTGCTCGGTTGCTGACTCCTCCCCTGGCCAGTCACCTGTGTGAATGTCCTTGGTTCCCACAAGAAAGCTGTGTTGTTTTGGCTACAAAACCCCATCTAACTATTTCCCCCCTTCCTCTGTTGTGTGGCAACCCTGAAGCCTCCAAGATGGCCTCAGCCAGGTTCACTTCAGGGTTGACAATCGGACCCCCTTAATTGACGAGGAGCTCCTAGAAGACAAAAGAAATCAGATGGGGTTAATCATTGTCTGAACTAGCCCCCTCTTCCTCCCCCCAAGGTCCCTTTGACTTCTTGGGGAAACTGCTCATGAAACTGCTTGATTAGTCTGTCACATTCCAGCTTTTTACCCATGTGGCCTCGGAGAGAGGGTATCCCTTCCATTGTACTAA
The DNA here is from genome assembly GCA_038048745.1 of Coluber constrictor foxii. Taxonomy (NCBI): domain Eukaryota; kingdom Metazoa; phylum Chordata; class Lepidosauria; order Squamata; family Colubridae; genus Coluber; species Coluber constrictor. Next base: position 28,455,537 of record CM075966.1, on the reverse strand, counting down.
GTATTGTAGCCTCCCTTTATATAACCTCGAGTCTAGGATTTTTTTCACTTCATATGTCTCCCCTTGCACCATGATTGGTTTGGGGGCTGGTGGGTCTACTGGTCTCAGCTGGGAACCTACTGCTGGCTTCAGCAAGCTGCTGTGGAAAACCAGATGCACTTTCCCTAGTAGGTGGGGAAGCTTCAGCTGTACTGTAACCGGATTAATCACTTTCACTATCGGGAAAGGTCCTATGAACTTTGGTCCCAGTTTCTTGCAGGGGAGTTTGAACCTTAAGTATTTTGTTGAAAGGTACACTTTGCTCCTTACATGGAAAGGCTTTTGGGGGGCTCGATGTTTATCGGTTTGCACTTTTATGGGTTTTTGCTGATTCCTGCAGGGCCCGTTTTGTATTTGCCCATTCTTTCTTCAGGGACTCCATCCATTCAGTTAGTGACATGGAGGAGGGTGGCTACCTTGGGAGTTTGGGCATGGGAACAAATTCCATGCCGCTAGTGATCTGGAAAGGGGTCAAACAGGTACTATTATGCACCGCATTGTTGTATGCCACTTTGGCAAAGGGAAGTAATTCTGCCCAGTTGGTTTTTTGATAGTTTACATAGCACCTCAAATATTGCTCAACCATCGCGTTTGCACGTACCGCAGCCCTGTTAGTGCTCAGATAGAACACCAAACTGAGCCCTTGTGAAGACCCAATAGACCAGGGGTGTCAAACTCGATTTCATTGAGGGCCACATCAGGGTTCTGTTTGACCTCGGGGGTCTGGGGTGGGCATGGCCAGTTCGTCATCACTCGTGTCAAGGGGCCCTGTGGTGGGCCCCCTGCGGGTCAGATCTAAGCAACCGAAAACGATTCCCAAGCTCCGTTTTCAGCTGTGAAGGCCTCTTGCAACCCTCTGCCAGTGAAAATGGAGCTTGGGAGGGCTGCATGTTGGCCCTCCTGAGCTTCATTTTCACTGGCAGAGGCACTGTGGGCCGGTCCTTTGCTGTTTCGAGGGTGGCCCTGCGGGTCAGATCTAAGCATGCCATGGGCCGGATCTACCCCCCGGGCCTTGAGTTTGACACCCCTGCAATAGACCTTATAAATTCCCTCCAGAACATGGCTGTGAACTGAACCCCCCTGTCAGAGATAATTCTGCGGGGGACGCCGTGCAGCCTATAGATGTGCTTAACAAGTAGTTTAGCTAGTTTGTGGGCTGATGGAAGACCTGAGCAAGCTATAAAATGGGCTTGTTTGGATAACAGGTCTATTACGGTCCAAATGACCATATTTCCCCCACTGTCAGGGAGTTTTACAATGAAGTCCATTTTTGTGGTCCACCGGTGGCCTGCAGAGCTGGCAGTAGAGTCAGACAGTGAGGAGGTTGGGGAGGAACATGAGCCAGTCCTGGAGTCTGGGGAAGGCTTTGACAAGGGCTCTGCATTGGAGGCAGAGAGGGGGCCAGGGCCATCTGGGAGTTATGTCCTGCCTCTGGAGCCTCCAGAGTTGGACATCAGCAAGGCAGAGGAACAGGGGGAGCCTGTTCCCAGTGCGCGCATGCGCAGAGCTGCCAGAAGGCAAGAACAGTTAAGACAAAAGGGACAACTCGGGAGTAGGGCTTGGAGATGATTGGCCCCTCCCATAAGACATAAAGGAGGAGCAAAGGCACGTGAGCCTTTGCAGGAAGAAACTTTGTTCGTTCTGGTCGGTTTAAATTCTGAAACTCCGTTTTGACTCTGTGCTCCGTGTGGCCTTGCAAAGCTAATTGCCAATTAGGTCTTTGGCAGCATGTCAAGGGAGATAAAGGTGGGTGCTTATCAGCATTACCCCGAAGGACTGTGGCAAACTTCTGTCGAACTCTTTACAAACTATCTGTGACTCATTACGGGCTGTGAATGAACATAATTCACAGCTGTTGAAATAAAAAGAGGGTTTTTGGGACTAAGTGTGTGCTTTTTACTGTCTCAGGAAGCCTAGGTCAGAACATCCATAGCGATTTCCTCCCATAGTTGGGATGGATCTGTCACTTGTTGGAGGAGACTGGGGCATTTCCCTGGTCTCTTCTTCATGACTGCACATGTGACACAGCTTTTGACACAGTCCTCAATGTCTTTTTTCATCTTTGGCCACCAAAATTGCCTTCTCGCCAGGTGTAGGGTCTTTCAGTAGCCAAAGTGCCCCGCCTGCTTGGAATCATGGCTCCTTTGGAGTACTTGGAGGCACAGGCTGTCAGGGATGTATAGTTTAGAGCCCTTCCATGCTAGCCTGTCTCTGAGGGTTAGCAGTCCGGAGTTGTCCTTGTACCAAGGGTCGTTTGGCAGTTCGTTTTTTAGGTGTTGGGTCAGTGCTCCGCTGTCTCCTGCTTTTTGCCGTTGTGCTTGCCCTTGGGTGGTGGCGTGAGAGGCCAGCTGGGAGGGGGGAAGCATTGTGTGGACCACGTCTGCACATTTACTGTTGTATTGGGGCTTTTGTGACAATGCATCTGCTATAAGGTTTTTCCCTCCAGGGATATAGTTCAGCGTAAAGTTGAAACGATTGAAGTATTGTGCCCACCGGACTTGTTTGGGGGAGAGTTTCAGTGGGGTCCTAAGTGCCTCCAGGTTTTTGTGATCGGTCCATGCCTCAAATGGGAGTTGGCTGCCTCTAGGAAGTGGCACCAATTTAGTAGACATCAAACTGCATATGCTTGCTTCTCCCAATATCGCCCACTGTCTCTCGGTCTTGATCAGTTTTTTTTTTAATTGAAAAAGTTTTACAATACAAATTTTATCATTTCTCCCCCCCTTTTCCCCCCCATTTCCCCCCAACCCTGCCTCCCCTCCCTTCCCCCCCTTGGCTTCCCTTACAAAAAATATTATTATTCTTATATGTCTACCAACACTGAACAGAAATAAAGGTGAAATCCGGATAACATATCAAATACTTTCAACATATTATAAATATAATAAAACTAATTATCTATGTTATCTAATCCCTCTTATTACATATTAAAATCCAAAAATTGAACAGAAATAAAGGTGAAATCCAGATAACATATCAAATATTTTTAACATATTCTAAATATAACAAAACTAATTAACTGTGTTATTTAATCCCTCTTATTACATATTAAAATCCAAAAATAAAACAAAACCCTAATTTCCCCCACTTACTTATCCCCAAACATTAACTAATCCCAATATAATATAATATAATATAATATAATATAATATAATATAATATAATATAATATAATATAATATAATATAATATGCTATCTTAATAATTTAACAATTCTAATTCTCAGATATATGCTATAATTTATCTTAACATTAAAATTTTTCTAAATATTCTTATACGTCTACCAACATTAAACAAAAATAAAGATAAAATCCAAATAACATGTCAAATATTTTTAACATATCAATATAGTAAATATAGTAAAACTAATTATCTATATTAATTAACTATATTAATTAAACCCCCTTGATACGTCCCCCAATTACCTATCCCCAAACATCAACTAATCCCTATATCTTCAATCAAATACTAATTGATACTTCTTAGTTTGATATTTATTCTGCACATAATCCACCCATTTCTTCCATTCCTGAACAAAAACTTCATGGGTCCTATCTTTTAAATATGCAGAAATCTTTGCCATTTCTGCAACATTAGCCATCTTCAAAGTCCATTCTTCTATGGTAGGTACACTATCTTTTTTCCAATATTGTCCAATCAGTAACCTAGCTGCAGTAATCATGTATAAAATCAATCTTGTTTCACTCGGTGAACAATCCTTAACTATACCCAACAAAAACAATCGAGGAGAAAATTGAAGCTTCTTTTTCAAAACATTCTGCATAACCCACCAGAGTTTAATCCAGAAAGCTTTCACTTTTCTGCAAGTCCACCAAATATGAAAGTATGTAGCATCCAAACAATCACACCTCCAACATTTAGGTTGAACATTTGGATACATACATGACAACTTCTTGGGATCTAAGTGCCACCTATAAAACATTTTATAAAAGTTTTCCCGCAAATTCTGTGCCTGAGTAAATTTAACATTCTGGACCCAAATCTTTTCCCATGTTTCCAACATAACTGGTTCTGTAAAATTTTGTGCCCACTTTATCATGCAATCTTTAACCAATTCGCTTTCAGAGTCTCTTTCTAACAATAGATTATAAACCCTTTTAATATGCATCAGCCCTTTCTGTTTTATCTGTATCACCAAATCTTCTTCATACGACATTAAACCAATTTTTTGATCTTCTCTCCATCTTGATTGAAGTTGAGTATACTGTAGCCAAGTTAAATTAATCCCTTCTTCCAACAGAGTTTTTAATGACTTCAGGTTCCAGCTGCCCCCATCATTGAAAAGCATCTCTTTATATAAAATCCCCCCGAGTGACTTTATATTCCGTATAATATGCCCAAGATCCAACCACAAAGGTATTTTGTAATCCAATTTAGACTGGTGCTTCTTCCAGACTCTCATCAAAGAATTTCTCAGTATATGACTTCTAAATACGTTGTCCACTTTATTTTCATAAAATAAGTATGCATGCCAACCAAATTCCAAATCATGGCCTTCTATATTCAAAATTTCAGTCCTTATTATTCCAAACCAATCACTCGCTTGTGTTAATGCTGCTGCTTCATAATACAACCATAGGTTTGGAACCTTAAGGCCATCTTGCATTATTTTTAGTTTAACTCTTGGCTTTTTCTCATTCCAGATAAATTTATTCAATCCTGATTGCCATTCAGCCAAAATTTTATCACTTTTAAGCACCGGAATCATTTGAAATAGAAACAGAAATCTAGGTAGAATGTTCATCTTAACTGCTGCTATTCTGCCAAGTAAGGATAGTTGCAGTTTTTTCCAAATTTCCAAATCTTTTTGAATCTTACGCCACAAAACTTCGTAATTATTTTGAAAAAGTTTTATATTAGAAGCTGCAACCTGGACTCCTAGATATTTCACCTTTGAAACTATTTCAAAACCTGCCAACCTTTCCAGTTCACTCTTTTGTGGTTCCAACATATTTTTAACTATCATCTTAGTCTTTTTCTGGTTTAGTCTCAATCCTGAAACCAGACCATATTCTTCTATGATGTTTTTCATCTGGATGATTGATTCCAATGGCCGTGTTAGGGTAACCACCAGATCATCTGCAAATGCCCTTGTTCTGTAATCCTTTTGCCTTATAACTATTCCATTCAAATTATTCGAATCCCGTATTGAATTCAACAAGACTTCTAAGGTTAGAATAAACAGCAGTGGGGATAACGGACAACCTTGTCTTGTTCCTTTTTGTATATTGAAATTAGTTGTTAAACTCCCATTGATAACAATTTGTGCTGTCTGTTCTTGATAAATTGCTGATATCGCCTATATAAACTGATCCCCAAAGTTCATTTTAAACAAAGTCTTTTTTAGAAAGTCCCAATTGACTCGATCGAAGGCCTTTTCCGCATCCAGGAACACCAGCACTGCAGAGATCTGTTTACTTTTCTCAAGATATTCCAATAAGTCTATGAGTTGCCTTATGTTATCTTTCATGTATCTGCCCTCTATAAATCCCGCTTGGTCGTGATGAATCACCTCTTGGATAACTGGCATCAATCTGTTGGCTAATACTTTCGCAAAAATTTTATAATCCGTATTCAAGAGAGATATTGGTCTAAAATTTTCTGGTTTTGTAGAACCTTCCTCTTTTAGTATCAGTGAAATAAAGGCCGTCTTCCATGAAGGGGGTATATTTCCCCCTTGTTGTATACTACAAAATAAGTCTTTAAGGTGTTCAATCATTTCTGTTTGTAAAGTTTTATAGTACACCACTGTCAAACCATCTGTCCCTGGAGCTTTGGCTGTTTTCAATTGTTTTATTGCAAATGAAATCTCTTCAGATGTTATTGCATAATTCATTCTCTCCTTTTCTCCTCTAGAGATTTTTGTAACTCTCCTCTTCTCGAGATATTCATCTATAAGCTCATTCTTTATATTGTCTTTATGATATAATTTGGAATAATAATCTAGAAAAGCTTGTTTTATTAAATTTTGTTGAAAAACTTCTTTGCCTCTATATTCAATGGTATCAATTATACGAGAACATCGCTGTTTTCTCAAAGTATAGGCCAACCATCTACCCGGTTTATTAGCGTTACAAAAAGTATTATGTTTTGCAAATTGTAAATTAGTTGCCGTTTGTTCAGCCATAAACATTTGAAATTGATCTTTCATGAGTTTTATGGTTTCCTGTAATTTCTTATCAGTCGGGTTCTTAATGTGTAATTGTTCCTTTTTCTTTATTTCTGACTCCAATTCTATTCTTTTCTTTTGTTGAATTGACTTATGTTTAGAGTTCATATAAATCAGTACACCTCTCATGTATGCCTTGCTTGCATCCCAAACAATTTCAATAGGTGTACCCTTATTCAAATTCATTTGAAAAAATTCCTTCACATGTTTTTTGAGTTCAGATATATTCTTTTCATATCTAAACAAATTCTCATTCAATCTCCAAGACCTTCTTTCCTTCTTCCCAAATTCAATTTCCATCCATATCGGGCTATGATCCGTTAAGGTCCTGGGAAATATCTTAGTCTTTGTCGTTTTAGTAAGTAAATCAGATGAGACCAACATAAAATCAATCCTAGAAAAAGATCTATGTCGATCTGAAAAAAATGTAAAATCCAATTCTTTCGGATGTTGAACTCTCCAAACATCTTTCAATTCCAAATCCTCTTTCATTGCGAAGAAAGTCTGTGGCAATTTAATCCCTGTTTTAGCCAATGTCTTTTTATCCAATGTTGTATCAATCACGCCATTCCAGTCTCCCATAATCAAAATTGATTTGTAATTCCATTGCAGTATTTTAGCATATAATAATTTATAAAAAATTTCCTGCTGCTGATTGGGCGCATAAATTCCTATCAAAAGCAATTAATCATTCTGTAGGTTTATCTCAATTGCAATATATCTTCCATCATCGTCTGATTCTATAACTTTGGCTGGTAATCTTTTGGAGATATACAACACTAGACCATTCTTTTTCCCAGAACTAGAAGATATAAAATGTGATCCTAATTTAGAATTTATCAAATATTTTTGATCCTGAGTTCTAATATGGGTTTCTTGCAAACAAACAACATCATTAGGAAATTGTCTCAAATAATGAAATACTTTCCTTCTTTTCTGTGGAGAATTCAGACCATTAACATTCCAAGATAAAAATTTAACTGCCATTTGAAGTCTCGCGAAGCGAATCGAGCAATTGCCGAAGATTCTGTTGCAGAGCAGTAGTCTTCGGTCTAGCTCCTCCCACAGCTTCTGATTTCTGTGATTTCCCATTAGCCCCCTTCTCCTCTTGTGGTACAGTGGACCTCTGCTGTCTTTGCTTCTCTAACATTTGCTTCTCTGCTGCACGAGTTATACGTTTGTCTTTCGGTTCCTGCCTCAACAGTTCAAGGTCCACTTCCACTTCTCTTGTGCTTCTGGGGTGCTTTATTTTGGGCTCTGGGAAATCTATGAGAGGATCATCTAGAAAACCACCTACTGCTCCTTGAGATTCTTCTATTGCTCTCTGAGTTTCTATTGCCTCTAATTCCAATTGCCTGGACCGTTCCTCAATCTCTCTTTCAAGTTCTTTATCTTTAACAGTTTCTTCTAAAGTTAACAACGTGGATGAGCATGGAGATGTGGCAGCCCTTTTAAGGATGTTGTAATAAAAATGTTCTGCTTTTTCAACAGTATTTAAACGGTATCTCACATCTTCATATCTCAAAATGATGCTCACTGGAGCATCCCATCTAAATGGGATCTGGTTTCTTTTCAACTCATTCACCAAAAAGCCAAAATCCTTTCTGTCTTTCAACATCTTGGGTGGTAACTCTTTATAAACACCAATCTGATTTCCTTCTACTTGAATGTTAGCAAGAGAGGATTTCTGCAAAATATCATTCCTCAGTCTTCTGTAAGTAAAATAAACCACAACATCTCTAGGTACATTCCTGTCAGCCTCTCAAATTGCATTTCATTCAGGGCTGACATAGTAAAGGGGGGGTTAAATTCCTGTGGGATTAGTAAGAGAGACTGCAGTAGAATGCTTTAGAAAATGACCAATAAGGATAAGATAGCAAGCCAGGAAAGGGAGGGAATTTGGAGCAGAGGTCATTTCCTGGCTGCAGATGAGTCCGTGAAGACGTTGTTCTAACAAATAAAAGTTTTTTTTTCTTTATTATCAAAATGTGAGAGGCATTTTATTTCTTTAGACAACTCCGATACAGACAGACAGCCAGGAAAAATATATAATGCTCTCTTCAAAAACTTTTCTTCTAAAAATATTTATGCATTCCTAAGCTACTCCACGCCGACGTTGGCAGACCTTCAGATGTCTCGAAAGGTAAACAACCTTATCAGAGGCCATGGAAGAAAGCCATCTCCACCGGAGGTTTGCCTCAGAAAAGGAAAAAATTATGATGCCTTTTGCTGGATTCTCAACAAATGCCAGGTAAAGGGGGAAGGTTCAATGGCTCTCCAAACGGCAGCATAGCCCCCCACCCCCCCCCACACACACAGAAGGAAAAAAAAATGAGAGAAGAAAGCTCCAAAATGCACTCAGGGCTTCCCTCCCTGCTCAGCAAGCAACCCAGCCCAGCCACGGCATCACCCCCCTGCACCCAAATGGGAGATGATGAAGAAGCCCAAGGGCACCGTGGGCAGGCTCACAGACCCCCGCAATGGAAGGAGTGGCCACCGAGGGCGGAACCACCCCAATTCAGAGGGAAGTTCGATGGGGATCCGGACCTGCTAGCTCAATTTCTCGATGCAGCTGAGATTTACATCAAACGCTATGCACACCTTTACCCTTTCCCCAGGGCCCTGGTCAGTGCCATCGCAGAAAGTCTGAAGGGAGAAGCAAGGAGCTGGTCAGCGGCCCAGTACAAAAACAGGGCCCCCCAACTGCAAGATGCAGATGGTTTCTTACAACTGCTGCGAGCCCGCTTCGAAGAAACAGGGGACGATCCCTATGTAGAAGACGAACTCAGGCACCTAATGCAGAGCCACCCAGAGGCCATCCACCCCACGGAGTCCACTGAGGTGCTACAGATGTGGGGGAGTTGGGCATTTGGCAGCAGTGTGTGGAACCCTGGGGCCCAAAACGGAGCCCCTGGCCAAGGCACGACCGGAACGAGGGCCCAGGCACACCACCAAGGCACCATTAAGACTTTCCCCGAGTGCAGAAGTTTTTGCCCATCTGACTGAAAATAGGGGGAGCTCCGATGATGCGAATCGACCCCCCGAACTGTATGATGGCGATGACGATGGTGAAAACGACCCAATGGTGAGCGCACCCATCTACCCTTTTCTTTTCCCCATACACCTAACAGCCCCAAAAACAGGTACCCAAGGGACTTTCCAAGCCCTAGTAGATTCGGGTTGCACGAGGTGCCTGTTCTGTCCCCGCTCCCCAGGAATACACCCAATTCAGATAGTCGGAGGTTAAAATAAGCTGGCAGGTAACCAAGTAGTCTGATAAGAAGCTTGGCAGCAATCCCAGGAGCTGCGTGCCAAAACCTTTATTAACGTAACAGAAAAATACACACCACAAGTGTCCAGAATAGCCAAAGCTGAGATGCAGGAATATTTGCTTTTGTTCGTCACAAAAGTGCAGGCTGACTCACTCTCTTTTATAGGCTGTGGGGTGTGGTCCAGTGAGTCAGCTAATCACGAGCACGCTGTGCCTTCTGTTGGGCACGTTTCTCCCTGCATCGCTGGCGAGGATCCAGCCAGCACTTATCTCCCTCATCGCTGTCCACCTGTGGCTGCGGGGATGTGCTTGGCTCTGGCCCTATCTCTTGCCCTCCGTTGTCCTCCAGGGGCATTGCCAGAGAGGAGGGTCCTGGAGAGGTAGGTCTTGCCAATTCCTCCCTTTCACTCTCGGAGTCCGCTCCTGACGATGACACAGGCTCAGGCAACGGAGCCACAAAAGTGCCTGATTAACCTACCCACAGTCCTAAAACTGGGGATCCGGGCAAAAAGGCTCAGCCACCCAATCCGTTTTCAGCAAGTTGATGGATCCCTACTAGGGGGGGCGGATGCCACACATTTGACTGTGCCAGTGAAGCTGGAGCTAGCGGATCACTGGGAAATGATTCAGTTCATAATAGCCCCCAAGATGACCAACCCAGTCATACTGGGACTCTCTTGGCTGGTCAAGTGGGGCCCCACCATCTGGTGGCAAGAAGGGACCCGCAGACTGAGGATAGCAAGGGGGCCCCACCCCCTGCCGCCACAACCAGAGAAAACGGCCCCTCCTCCCACCCAGGGGGTCCAACCCCTCCCTGTAGAGGGACAAAAGACGCCTCCAACACAGGTGCCCAACCCGCCCTGTAAAGGGACAACAGAGCAACTGGTGGCCACATCCAGCCCCTCCCATGGCCTGGACCAGATCCCAAAAGAGTACCAAGACTTGGCAGAAGTATTTAGCGAGACCGAGTGTGACGTACTACCACCCCACCGCGACGCCGATTGCGCTATCCAAATCATCCCTGGTTCGAAACTACCAAAACCTAAATTGTACGCCATGACACCCCGTGAAATGCAAGAACTGCGAAAGTACATAGACAAGAACCTACAAAGGGGTTTTATCGAACCAGCCAAACCACGGGTAGCGGCACCAGTTTTCTTCAGGGAGAAGAAAGACGGCTCCATGCGTCTGGTGGTCGATTTTTGCGGGATAATCAGGGTCTGCGTGCACAACTTATACCCCCTCCCCCTCATGAAAGACATGCTAGCTCACTTGGCCAAAGGGAAGGTTTTTACCAAACTAGACCTTCGTGAAGCCTACTACCGCATACGCATCAAGGAAGGAGACGAGTGGAAGACAGCATTCAACTGCCCCCTAGGAAGTTTTCAATTTAAAGTGATGCCTTTCGGACTACAGGGAGCACCGGCGGTGTTCATGCAACTAATAAATGAAGTTCTGCATGATCACCTTTATAAGGGGGTCCTCGTCTACCTGGACGACATTCTCATTTACATGGAAACCATAGACGAACACATACCCCTCGTCCGCCAGGTGCTCGAAAAACTGATGAAAGCGAACCTCTATGTCAAACTGTCGAAATGCGAGTTCCACCAGTCACGGCTAGACTACTTAGGCTACCGAGTGTCCAATGAGGGGATAGAAATGGACCCAGACAAAGTACAATCAGTCCTTGAGTGGCGACCCCCACACACCCACAGACAACTGCAAAGCTTCTTGGGGTTCGCGAACTTCTACAGACAATTTATCCCCTCTTTTGCAAAAATTGCCAAACCTCTAACCGACCTCCTAAAAACAGGGAGTCCAGCAACAAAACCTCGCCCAGGACAGCCTCTACAGTGGAGCCCGGCCTGCCTACAAGCCTTTGAGACACTAAAAGAAATGTTTGCAAAAGAACCAGTCTTGAAACATCCTGACCCCAACCAGTCTTTCGTCATCCAAACAGATGCCAGCGACATGGCAGTGGGAGCAGTTCTACTCCAAAAGAACAGCCAAGGGAACCTTCAACCCTGTGCTTACACTTCCCGCAAATTCACCGACACAGAGAGACGCTGGGCAGCATGGGAAAAGGAAGCGTTCGCAGTGAGGTGGGCGCTGTTGACCTGGCGACATCTGCTAGAAGGAAACCAGACACCGTTCGAGGTTTGGACTGACCATAAAAACCTGGAGGCCCTTAGGACCCCACGGAAATTATCGCCCAGACAAGTCCAATGGGCCCAATACTTCAATCGGTTCAACTTCGAGCTGAAACACATCCCGGGGGGGAGAATTTTCTGGCCGATGCCCTCTCCCGAATGCCCCAGTACAACAGTGAACGGGAGCAGGTGGTGAATGCCATCATCCCCTCGCCTCAAGGAGTGGGTCAAGTAACCACCAGACGCCAGCATCGCGACCAGCAGGGCCAACCAGCGGGTGACCTGACGACACGGCTCAAAACAGAGACATTGGCGGACCCCTGGTTCCGAGACAATCAGCATCTTTTGACAAGGAGGGACGACGTAGCATGGAAAGGGACGAAACTTTACGTCCCAGAGACTCTACGCACCCTAGTCCTCAAAAGGAGCCACGACGTTAGACCAGCAGGCCATTTCGGCTTTCTAAAGACTCTGCACTTAGTACGAAGACAATTTTGGTGGCCTCACATGAGGAAAGACGTGGACAGCTATGTGAAGAGCTGCACCATCTGTGCCACGATGAAAACCCGACCAGGAAAACCTCCTGGGTTACTGCAGCCAGTAGCTGAACCGACAAGACCATGGGAGGAGATTGCAATGGACTTTATAGTAGAGCTGCCGAGGAGTGGCGGAAACACAGTGATCTGGACCATAATAGACTTATTCTCCAAACAGGCACATTTCATACCCTGTAGAGGGCTACACTCAGCCCGCCAATTGGCCAAGCTGTTTGTGAAACACATCTACCGCTTGCATGGAGTACCCAGAAGAATCATCTCCGACCGAGGTGTCCAGTTCACAGCGAAATTTTGGAGGGAATTCCTACGATCTATAGGATCATCCCAAGGTCTCAGCTCAGCATTTCACCCGAGCACCAATGGCGTGGCGGAGAGACTGAATGCCATGATACAGCAGTACTTGAGGTGCTATGTAGACTACCGCAAGTCGAACTGGGCGGACCTCCTATCTTTTGCGGAGGTCGCGTACAACAATGCTGTCCACAGTAGTACCGGACTAACCCCATTCAAGGTAGTGAGCGGTATGGATTTTGTCCCCATGCCAGAATATCCCAGGGAACCCCCTTCTTCAGTCAGCTTAAACGATTGGATGGCGATGCTAAGAGAATCCTGGGAGAACGTCAAGAAGGCATTAGACAAGGTGGCACAGGCTTATAAGAAGCAAGCAGATAAGCACCGAGCCCCTCAAAGACCGTTCCGAGTAGGAGAGAAGGTCTACTTCTCCACCAAGTACTTGAGACTCAAACTCCCGACTAGGAAATTGGGCCCGAAATTTATAGGACCATTTCCTATAGTAAAAATAATCAACCCCGTCACGGTACAATTGCAGTTGCCCCGGTTACTAGGAAAGATACACCCCATTTTTCACAGTAGTCTTCTGAAGCCTGTGGTGGGGTCAACTTTAAGGCCGGTGCCATGTGATCCCCCAGGGCCCTTGATCATTGGGGGCCAAACTCATTATGAAGTACAGCGAATTCTCAATTCGAGGTGGCACAGAGGCCACCTCCAATACTTAATTAAGTGGAAGGGTTACCCATTGTCAGAAGCATCATGGGTGAAGAGCACGAACATTCAAGCTGACCGCCTTATAGCTAAATTCCATGCAGATCACCCAGACAGGCCGGGACGGGGTGGGACACAGTCCCAGACGGGGTAATGGTATTAGACCTGTTGTTTTATCTTGTGCAAGTTTTGCTGAGAGAATGAAGGGAGAGGGGCCGGATGTCAGCCTCTCAAGTTGCATTTCATTCAGGGCTGACATAGTAAAGGGGGGGTTAAATTCCTGTGGGATTAGTAAGAGAGAGTGCAGTAGAATGATTTAGAAAATGACCAATAAGGATAAGATAGCAAGCCAGGAAAGGGAGGGAATTTGGAGCAGAGGTCATTTCCTGGCTGCAGATGAGTCCGTGAAGATGTTGTTCTAACAAATAAAAGGTTTTTTTTTTCTTTATTATCAAAATGTGAGAGGCATTTTATTTCTTTAGACAACTCCGATTCGAACAATTCCTTTCTCTTGCCACACGAGAGTTCACCCTGTAGATCTTGTCAATCCTACTAAAAATTTGCTCAGGGTCAATCTTTAACAGCGCAGCTAATGCCTCTACACAAACTGCTCTTAAGTCTTCTCTTATTTTCCCTTATTCCCCTCAATCTTATGGCAAACTCCATAGCCCTGAATTGGATCATTATAACTTTGTTTTCAATTCTTTGGGTTCTGACCCGGCTCCGAACTCACCCGGCTCCTTGGTTTACTGAGGAGCTGAGGGAGATGAAGCGGTGGAAAAGATGCCTGGAGAGCGGTTGGAGGACCAGACGTTCCGAATCTGACCGAACACTGGTGAGGTCTCATATTAAGACCTACCTAGTGGCGATAAAAGCGGCAAAGTCTAGCTACTTTTCCACTCTTATCGCGTCATCAGATAATCGCCCAGCCGCCCTGATTAGGGTGACCCGCTCCCTCCTTCAACCAAGAGCTCAGGATGACCCCTTGCAGGGTCAAGCTGAGGATTTTGTCCAGTATCTGCATGACAAAATTGCTCAGATCCGGGAAGGTTTGGCCTCTGACTGGGTAGATCCGGACGGGATGATCGAGGCAGGTCTTCGGGGTGTGGTTTGGGAGGAGTTCGACTCTGTGGCTCCCGAGGACATGGACAGGATCCTGGGACGGCTGAATGCGACCACGTTTATTGGACCTGTGTCCCTCCTGGTTGGTGCTGGCCTCCCGGGAGGTTACACGAGGCTGGCTCCAGAAGATTGTTAACGCTTCTTTGAGTGAGGGTGTTCTGCCAGCCGCTTTGAAAGAAGCGGTGGTGAGACCCCTCCTCAAAAAACCCTCTCTGGACCCGGCTGTTTTGGCCAATTACCGTCCAGTCTCCAACCTTCGCTTTGTTGCGAAGGTTGTTGAGAGTGTGGTTGCATGGCAGCTTCCCCGGTTCCTGGATGAAGCTGTCTATCTAGATCTGCTCCAGTCCAGCTTCCGGCCTGGGCACAGCACGGAAACGGCATTGGTCGTGTTGGTGGATGCTCTCTGGAGGGCATGGGATAGGGGATGTTCCTCTATCCTGGTACTATTAGATCTCTCAGCGGCTTTTGATACCATTGACCATAGTATCATGTTGCGCCGGTTGGAGGGGTTGGGGGTGGGGGGCACCATTCTACGGTGGTTCTCCTCCTATCTCTCTGACCGGTCGCAATCTGTGTTGACAGGGGGGCAGCGGTCGACTCCGAGGCGCCTTGTTTGTGGGGTGCCGCAGGGGTCGGTCCTCTCGCCCCTTCTGTTCAAAATTTATGTAAAGCCGCTGGGTGAGATCATCCGTGGCTTTGGGGTGGAGTTCCATCAGTACGCTGACGACACCCAGCTGTACATCTCCACCCCAGGCCACCCCAACGATGCCGTTGAAGTGATGTCCCAGTGTCTGGAGGCTGTGCGGGTCTGGATGGGGAGAAACAGGCTCCGACTAAACCCCTCCAAGACCGAGTGGCTGTGGCTGCCGGCATCCCGATATAGCCAGCTGACGCCATCGCTGACTATTGGGGGCGAGACATTGGTCCCCACGGAGAGGGCTCGCAACTTGGGCGTCCTCCTGGACACACAGCTGTCTTTAGAAGAACACATGACGGCCATGGCCAGGGGGGCTTTTTATCAGGTTCGCCTGATATGCCAGTTGCGTCCCTTTCTAGATCGGGACTCCCTACACACAGTCACTCATGCTCTCGTGACTTCCCGCCTGGACTACTGCAACGCTCTCTATATGGGGCTCCCCTTGAGGTGCACCCGGAGGCTCCAACTGGTCCAGAATGCGGCCGCACGGGGAATTATGGGAGCGACGTGACGCTCCCATGTGACACCTCTCCTGCGCGAGCTGCACTGGCTCCCGGTGGTCTTCCGGGTGCACTTCAAGGTGTTGGTGACCACCTTTAAAGCGCTCCATGGCTTAGGACCTGGGTACTTGCGGGACCGCCTTCTGCCGCCAATAGCCTCCCACCGGCCAGTACGCTCGCACAGAGAGGGCCTCCTCCGGGTGCCGTCGGCCAGACAGTGTCGGCTGGCGACCCCCAGGGGGAGAGCCTTCTCTGTGGCGGTGCCCGCCCTCTGGAATGACCTACCCCTGGAGATACGCAGGATTCCAGATCTCCGGACCTTTCGTCGGGCCCTTAAAACCCATTTATTCCATCTAGCTGGGCTAGCTTTATCCCATCCTCTGTTTTAAATTTGAAAAATGATTTTAAATTGGGTTGTTTTAATTATTGGCTGAATAATATTTAATAATTTTTAATTGTTTTTAACTTTTGTATACCATGTTTTATTTTGGCTGTTCACCGCCCTGAGTCCGCAAGGAGAAGGGCGGTTTATAAATTGAAATAATAAATAAATAAATTAATTAATTAATTTAAAAAATTCTCTTCTGTTACTCTCATCTTAGATTCAACTTCTGTGTTTAATTCATCCACTTTTCTCTCCACCTCCACCACCGCATCTGAAAGACCAGCAACTACTTTGGTTATATTTTGATTCAGTTTGTCATATTTTTCTTGAACCAACTCCTTCATTTCAGTTTGAAATTTTTCCATTGTTTCAACAACACTTCCTAATGCCTTAGCTATAAAAGCTTTGAGATCCTCATTTCCAGTTTCTTGAACTTGACTCTGAGTCTGCATTTGTGGCTTAGCTGACTTTTCCTTTGTCTGATGAGTGGGGGAATCGCCCCCTGATTTAGTTTGTTTTGAAGCCATGCCTCTACACAATCTTAGCCTCTCCAAAAAAGAGAATCTCCCTCCTTTTCCACTTATTCCACCTTTTCTCTCCAGTTTTATAGGAAAAGAAGTTAAGTCAAATTTTGTATCCTGTTGAAATCCTGTTAAAATGTTTCATTTAAGTGCTTCGAGGCAGGCTCTGCTCTCACTTTCACTTTTCACTCTCCCTTCTTCTGTTTGAGGCAGTCGCCATTTTAATCTTTCAAACACTTTCACCCATTTAAGTCTCTTAGAAAAAGTTATTAATAACACAAATACTTGCTTTTTCCTTTTAAAAAATCCGGATTTCACCAATTTTTAACTTGCTGTAGATTTCTGATGTTTTGGTGGCGTTGCTCTCGTCGCCTAGCTCTGTTGCAAACAGAGGTCCCTCGCTGCACGGAGCCTCGGCAAGCTGGAAGGGGAGCCTTCATCCTGAGCCCTCCCCAGGACAAAAAAAAAAATCCTGGGGGCATCTCAGGGGACTCTACCCTGTCTTGCTAGGATTAAAGAGCGGGTTTTCCGAGCCGCCTAACAGCTGTGAGGCAGCTGTGAGGCAGCTCCAGCGCACAGCGAAGCCGGCAGTCTTAAACGGACCGTCCGACAACGACGGAGACGCCGACCGGAAGCCGGTCTTGATCAGTTTTTTGGTGGTATAGGTAAAGGACTGCAGATTGCCTTTGGAATTTTTCTGAAGGAGGACTGTGGCCACTGCTACATCACTGGCGTCCACCTGGACGATGAATGGATGCTCTGGATTTGGGTGTTTTAGGATTGGTTCCATAGCAAACGGTCTTTTGAGTGTTTCGAATGCTTCCTGGCAGTCTGTTGTGGCCCATACGCAGCCTGTGCAGCTAATAGCTGATTCAGACAGCGAGGAGGCTGGTGTGGTGCTGCACCAGCAGCCTGTGCAGCTGGCACTTGAGTCAGACAATGAGGAGGTTGGAGAAGATGTGGTGCCAGAGGCGGGGATTCAGCCAGGGCCTTCAGAACCTCCAGAAGCTCCCTTAAGTGAAGAGGACGAAGATGCACAGGCACGCAGAGCTGCCAAAAGGCAGGAGTGGCTCCTCAGGAGGAGGTCTCCTCGAGAGTAAGGCTTGGCCACTCCCTTAGCCTATTTAAGGAGGAACACTGACTGAAGTAATTTGCAGGGAACAACTTCGTTCACATACCTTCATGTCTTGTCTCGTTTATCAGCTTTCTGCAAATTGCTTCTGGGCATTCTGCCAACCATAGTAAGTTTTCAGTTATTATTCTTTAAATTCTTGGCTGCTGTTAATGCAATTAATTAACAGCCATTGTTGTAAAAGACTGGTTTATTCAGTAAACTAAGGTTTGAACCGACTTTGTGTGTGCTGCGTTCTTTGGGGTCCGTAGCTGGGGCAGAACACAGTCTAGGCTACAGTTCAATGGTTGACTTGAGTGTGGTTTGGCCCCCCTCTCATTTTTAGTAGTTCAGTGATGGGGAGGGCGATCTTGGCAAATGAGGGGATGAACTGTCGGTAAATGTTTGCAAACCCTAAGAAGCTTTGAAGCTGTTTGCAGGTGCGAGGGGCCTGCCAGTCTAAAATGGCTTTGACTTTTCCAGGGTCCATTTCCATGCCTTCACTAGATACCCGATACCCTAGGTCAGTGATGGCTAACCTTTTTGCCATTGCATGCCAAAAGCATGGGGAGCATGGGGGGGGTCATGTGTGCATGTGCCCACACCCATAATTCAATGCCCCCGTGCCCTGCACATGCGCGCCCCACACTCCCCTCGCTTTTGGTACGTGACGGCAAAAAGGTTACCAGTGGGCCTGGTAGGCCTGTTTTGCACCCTCCCCAGGCTCCAGAGGCTTTCTTGGGAGCCTGGGGAGGGTGAAAACTGCCTTCCACACACCCCCAGAGGCCCTCTAGAGACCCCTCTGCTGGGCCCAGAAGGCCCGAAAATCAGCTGGCCGGTGCGCACATACGTGCTGCAGCTGAGCTAGGGCAACACTCGCGTGCCCACAGATGCGGCTCCGCGTGCCACCTGTGGCACCCGTGCCATAGGTTCACCATCACAGCCCTAGGTAGTCCAGGAGGGATTGGTGGAATTCAAATTTGGAGAGCTTGGCGTATAGTTTGGCCGCCAAGAGTTTTTTTTAGCACCTGAAGTACTAGTTTAATGTTTTCTTCTAGGTGAAGATGAGAATGTCATCCAAATACACCGGTACCATCCGGAACAAAGGTAGAAAGATGGCTTCCAGGTCTGACACGAGGACCCCTTTGTACAGGTGCTCATGTAGCACCTTGTTGATTAGTTGCATAAATACAGCATGGGCTCCTTTGAGACCAAATGGCATTACTTCAAATTTGAAGCTCCCTAAGGGGCAGTTGAATGCCATTTTCCACTTGTCTCCTTCCTGTCAGCCCCTGGTTCGCCAGCTGGAAGCCTACCTACCTCTCAGCTGAACCACGGAGCTATGGAACCCCCTTGGACAGCCATCTGAGCTCAAATAGCTGATTAGCAGAGGAACAGCTAAGTGGTGGAGCACGCAGGTGCAGGGAGCATGCTGGACAATAACAAGCAGCTGTGACGCAGAAACGGGCAGATAGGTGGCACATGGTGGGGAGCATATGGGTCGGGGACTAGGGGCTGGGGCCAATGGGGCGGGGTAGACAGAGGTATTTAAGGGGTGGAGGATTAAACCACAGTAGCACTGACTTTGTTTTCTTCATTGTTAGTCACTCTGTGCCAGGTTTCACGCTTGCAAGATAAAAAGTGCTACACTGAACTGTGTTGTCTGCATTTCTTGACACTGGAATGTCAGAACGTGACACTTCCCTAATACACACTCAGTAATAGTTCCCTTTTGGCATGGGAGTGGGGGGCCAGACTTTAAGGTGTTCTGTGGCCTTGTTGACCTCAGTGGAAGCATTTGATGGGTTGCCCTGAGGTGCCCTTTGGTTGCTCTTCAGCTTGGTGAGGGCTGGCCCAATGGCCCAGCTGGCCATTTTTGGTCTGGCTTTTTGGTTTCTTTTTGGCAGAACCACATTTCTTGTGCCGATTGAGTTCGAGGTCCATGGCCACTGCCATTCAGTACCACTTATGGATGCAGTCAGAGACTCCTTGGCAGACACACGTGTGAAGCAGCTCTGGGTCCAGTCACTCCTTGAAAAAGTAGATGAGTAGACTTCCGGTGGTGACATCATCGTGCCAGGAATGAAGAGAACGGAGCTCCGTTTTTGAAGTTCCAGTATTTCCAACCAGGAAGCCTATCCAGGTGCTATTGATCCCGGAGGGATCAATAGAAAAAAGGGGAACTCTCAAGGACCTCTACAAGGATGTCCTCTATCCCCTCTATTGTTTATAATATCTTTAGAAATCTTACTAAATGAAATCAGGAAAGATGTTGTTTCGATGAACAAAGACGCGTAGGCAGGAACGATGGTTTCATGGGAAGGCCCCTTGGTGGGAGGGCGCCTTGGTGAAAAGGCACCCTGGTGAAAGGTACCTTGGTGAAGGCCCCCTGACTCCATCCAAAAGGCTCCCTTTTATTGTCATTTTACAACTCCATGGCAAAACATTAACCAACATTTCCTTTGTACTGATTGGCTAAAGAAAGCTCATGAATTCCACGTGGACTCCTCATGTTCCCCTCATGTTCTTCCTGTCACAAACAATGACCATGCCTTGCATTTTTGAGATAAAGTCTCTGCCAGACATCCTATTTTACTGTCCTGATGAGATTAAGACCTTGTGTAAACGTTGTTTACCCAGCCCGGTTTGCCGACCTCTGAGATAACACCGTCTCCACATGTCCTCCTTTTTTTATTTTTTATTGTTTAATATTTTGCAAGCATACATAATTTCAGATTTGGAGGGCCGAATTCTTGGATGAAATATCGCTAATAACCCAGGCAAACATTGTATGCAACAGCAACAACACATCAATGTAATGATTACAAATATAACGATGAATACTATTTGTCGTATCCATCCAAAATCTGGGAGCCAAGACCATAACCACTCCCATGGGGATTGTGGAATAGTGGAGCCAAGTGGATTATTTGCAATCATGTTTTCCATGTGCTCAATAGTAGCTGAAATATTTGCTTTATGATCAGTAATATACATACAACAATATGAATGAACTAAAGCACATACACCACCCTTGGCTGCTAAAATAATATCTAAAGCATAACAATTTTATAAAACTACCTAGCTAAAATAGGATAATTAATACTTTCATTTTGTAGCGTTCGAGGGATCCAAAGATGTTGTTTCCATCCGGTCTCATTAAAAGGAATAGAATGGTTACAGAATTAGCATTTAAACAAGCAAAAGCTGCTACTAAAAAGTTCTCTGGTGTCTGCGGTATGTCCTTTTCCTGTAGCAATTTTGTAGATTGAGCAGAGAGGGCCTTAATCTGCCCCCAGGTCACTTGATGTTTCTGACAAGGTACTCTGTCCCGGTCCTGCTGAGAGTTCTGCAGGCTGAGTGAGAAGTTCAGGATCGGGTTTTTCAGTCCTTGGTGCCACGCCATCCTTCCACGGTGTCACACACCAAGCAGGGATCCACACCAGACCTGTAGGATAAACACAGCAGCATCTCTCCGTCCCCACGTCAATAAGGGAACAGGTCCATGCCATTCAGGATTAGGCAACAATCTATACATTACCTATGACTTATTCTACTTCCAAAATGATTATCTACTGGAGTTGACAAATTTGTGATATTAAGATGATTCAAAGTAAACAGAACTTTATTCAACCATTCTTGTTTACCAGGGAGACCTATAGGAGTCACCCCTGTTTTTTTTATGTTTGTCCAAAGCAGATTTTAATGTAAAATTTGTTTGCTCCACTATGGCTTGTCCTGTAGAATTTTAAATATATCAAAAAGATGTTTAATTTGCCATTTGTCACAAAAGTCAGCAAAGGAGCGACTACAATATGCAAGGCCATTGTCTGTTTTTAATGTAGAAGGTAGGCCCATAACAGCAAATGTTCCAATACAATGATTAATAACATGTTTAGTGGCTTCTCCTTTCTGAGGAGTAGCCCATATAAAGTGAGAAAAAGTATCAATTGTAACATGAAGATATTTCCAAGGAGCAAAAGAAAGGTATTGGGTTACATCCATTTGCCAAAGTTCGTTTGCATTAAACCCTCTTGGATTCACCCCAATGGAAGGAGATGGGGTGATTTGAGAACTTTGAGGTATTTGATGAAACATAGAATGAATCTCCCATGGAGTAAGAGATAAAACATGCTGCTTCGTTGCAGCATCTGCAATAGCATTTCCTTCTGATAACATACCTGGAAAAGACTGATGACTCCTAATATGTGCGATATAAATTTAATTTTTTCTGAAGTGCAAAAGCTGTTGCAACATTAAAAAGAGGGACAAGAGATCCTCATCCAAAGATGGTGTAACATATGCACCAGGGAGGGAGGTGACAATTTGACAGACATACTGACTATCTGAAATAATATTAAGGTCTTGAGTTGGAAAGGTTTGCAAAGCCAAAATTACTGCAGCGACTTCTGCATGCTGAGCGGATTTTTGAGGGGGTGTGATTTTAGTAACCCATTGTCCATGCTCAAGCCAGGCAGCTGCACCCCATTTAGGTCCCCCATCAGTGAAAACTGTGAGGGCATTCACCAAAGGTTTGAATGAGATACCATGCTGAACTACGATTTCTATCTGATTAAAGGCAAGCAGGTGAGGATCTGCAGGAATATGATAAGAGATTTTCCCAATGTAATCAGTCAGTGCTGCTTGCAAAGGAGAAGAGAGGCTAACCATTTGCTCCCAAACTTTCAATGGCAAGGGAACAATGATATTAACAAGATCAAGACCTAGAAGGACCTTGCAGCGTTCCCTTCCCTTAAAAATTAACTCTGTATACATTTGAGCTGGTATGCTAATAGTGTGACTTGGGCTATGTGGAAGATATAGCCATTCAATTATTAACAAAGAAGGTTTAGGTTTACTTTGTTGTTGGAATTCCTGAGCTAATACTGCTGTAGGTTGTTTTGCGGTTGGAATGATAATCATTAAGCAAGTAAATCTAGAATTTTTAGGCAGAAATACAGCCTACATAGTCAGTGGAAGCACACTGAAGAGATAAGTTATTCTGAAAATAAAGGTGAAAGTCAGATTTTGAAATAGAAAGAACAATATTTATTAAGTCAGTTCCATTTCTTTGAGAGGCTTGAGTATGCCCCAAGGTTATAACTTCAGCAATAGCTTAGAGAAAGGTGTTGGAAGGAAAAAGAAGCCTTTTCCTTTAAGGATTGTTGAAAGGCAGAGCTTCCCTTCTTAGAATTCAAAACTCCCGGCTGGGAGATTGCTTCCAAAATGATTGGAGGTCAGCTGCTTGAGAGTAGAATCAGTTTATTGTTTCTAGGAACGCAGGCAAGAAACAAAATGCAAGCACAACGTTTTGAGGTTAGCCTGTTTGAACTGTAAGAGTAACCCTTTTTTATATCCTAAAACGTCTTTTGATTTTTCTATGTGATCCTTTAAAGTTTTCTCATGTGTTAAAAATTCTACTTACTTTGACTTGATTTCTTTTCTTTCTCGGGTGATTGTTTTTGCTTTCCTGTGTCCCATATCTGCTTAAATGTTACCAGCCCCTGTAAGTTTGTCCTTTCTTTGTTGTGGAAAATAAGGTGGCTTCAGCTTCTTAATGGTTTCTTTATCTTAATGATAAAGGTGGGGGCTGAAACTCTGCCTGAGTTTCTGCTTAATATTAAGTTTCTTATATCTTGCAACAAGGGTAAAACATTTTTAGATTGTAATGAGGCAAATAAAGCCATTCAATACAATTTTTTTTTGCTGTTTTAAAACTCCCAATATTCTTGTGGGTAGTTTACTAGGAGAAAATATGAAGAAATAACTGACAATCTTCATGAGGGATTTGATCCACAAACTAAATACTCAAGATGTTATCAGTTTTCTCAACTGTAGCACATACTACAGCTAGAACTATAATTAAATCTCCTGGCTTTAGAAATAACTTTGGGTAACTTTAAATGAGGAAAAACCGGAGCAGAAAAAGACTGCAACAGTTTATGTCCTAAATACAGATAAGGAACGTGCAGCTGTATTTATTCTGGGACAATTTACAATCCATAGACACATAAATAATTTTATATTTTAGAAAGCCAATTAGGTTGTATTTTTGAGCTCCAATTAAAATATCATCCATAGGATGATATACCAAGTAAGATAAAAATATCTCACGAAATACTTGCAGTGCATTGTCCGCAAAATACTGACACAAAGTAGGACAATTAAGCATGTCCTGTGGTAAAACATGCCAATGATATCATTTAGTTGACTTGCTATTATGTAAAACACCACATGATGGCAGCAGAGAGTTACTTAAGAGAAAAGAGCCATTATCCAAAATCAGTTTATATTTTAAAAAGAAAGAAGATTCGAACCCTAAATATTAGTATGAATATCCAAAATTGGTAAGGTTGCAGTTACCAATTGATGTGGAGAATTGAATCTCTTGTATGCTTTGCCAAGTTTCAGTGTCAAACAACCCTTGAAAGGATTGCTTATTCAAATAGAGAATTAATAAAGGAAGAAAGGAAGTAACAGTGAAGTAAAGCCACAGAACGAAAATAGAATTTGAGGAATAACCCTGAGTAAAAAGAGTTCCAGCATAATCAAAATTCATAATACCAAAATTCAAAAAATACCTCTTTTTATGAGAAAAAGATTGAGGTGAGGTAAGATCCTATTAAACCAGAGAAAAGAAGGAATCAATTTAACTTCCAGAGGAGATTAACATTCCACAGATTCCTGAGTGATTAAATCAAGCCCAGCCTTATCTGCTGTGGCTGGAACGGAGGGAAAAGAGACTAGGGGAGGGGACATAGCTATGGGAGAGATACTCTTTTTAGCTCTGTCTCAAACAATATATTGTATGGAAGTCAAAATCATTAGAAAAACTTGCTTCCAATCTTCAGGAAATATATGAGATTCACTCTTTATTCCTTCCACCAAGCCTCTGGCAAAATTACCACATTTAAAACAATTGCCAGCAGGATGCTGCCTTTTTTGTATAGGAACAGCTAAAAGATGCATTTTATAAGTTTGAGAACTCATATCCTGGCAGACTTGCAGCATATCAGACAAGGTATAATCATTTGTAGCTTTTAAAGTCTGGAAAGCTTGCTTACAATCAGCTTTGGCATTTTGATAAGGCAATCTTTCCCAGTCTGCAATCTGCTGTCCTGCTAATTGCCCCTGATGAGATTGACCAGATAATAATTTAGCAATTTTTTCCTTAGGCATGGAGGAATCCTGTTTACAGGATTTTACCAAGCTTTGAAAAGATGACTGAACAACAGAGTTAGAAAGTTTAGGAATCTGACCTATGTCAGTAGGAGCTGAAAGAGGCAAAGTCAGAGATCTCAGCTCTTTTCTTCTCCCTCTTTGTTCTTGTTAGATCGGCGCAGGAATGAAGATGAGACCAGCGGAGTTCATGTAACAGTTTTATTTAACAGGAACAGAACTGGCGCTGCGCTGCCGGAACTCTCCTTATATTCGCTCCGGCAGCCGCACCGACCCCTGACAGGGATTCAAAACTTCCGCCGGAGGATTTCCTAGCCAATCCCCGGCGGATGTCCTTATAAGGACACAACACTCCTCCCCCCTAGTTCTTAAGCTGTCCATCAAGGATAAAGTCACTTAGGTAGGCAGGTTGTCTGCATGCTCTACTAGACCTGCGCAGTCCATTCGTTGGCTGGCAGCCCTCCTGGTCGGAGGGTGCTCCTGCGGCTCCCGGTTCCCTCCCTGGACCCGGGCTGGATCTGGCCGTTGAGGTTGCGGGCGGTGCTTCCGTACCTCCGGCCGGGTCGCTGACCTCCGCCTGCGGGCGATGCTGGTCTTCTCCATCCCTGCTCCGATTGCGGAATCGCCATCGCGGGTCCTTGCTCTCGACCGGTCCGGAACTCCTGACCCACGGTAAGTCCCTGGGTTTCCCTCCGGTTCCTATTGGGTCGGGGTTAGCCGGGTCCGGTCGCGGGTGCAGGTCCGGCGGCGGTGACTGGGTCAGTCCCCGGGGTTCCCTGGTTGAATCCAGTCCACTCCCGGGGCTGCTGGTGGTGCTGGTTGGCGATGGCTCGACCTCGCTGGGGAGTTGCAGGCCTCCTTCGCAGGGGTGGTGTAGGGCCTCTCTGCTGGGCTGGCGCTGCTGGGGTGGTCGAGGACTCTCGCGGCCTTCTCCGCAGGGGTGGCGTTGGCCCTCTCTGTGGGGTGGGTGTAGCTGTGGCGGTCGCCGACTCTCGCCGTTGGGATGTTGTTGCAGCTGGTCGTCTCGGTTCTGCTGGTGCAGGCCTCCCTTGCTGGGGTGGTGGAGGCCCTCCTTGCAGGGTTGGTCTTCGTCTTGGCCGGGTTGTTGTTGAGGGAGCCTCCGTTGGGGTGCATGGAGGTCTCCCTCGCCGGTGTGTCAGTTGCCGACCTTGCAGGGTTGCTGTTGATGTCCCCTGCTTGGTTGGCCCCGGTCTACTGGTTCCTTCTGCACTTGTCTCTCGCCTTCGGACTGGTGCCGTCCGACCTCGCCGGGGTGTTGTTGGGTGCTGTGGTCGTCTAGCTCTCGGTCCCCGCGGCTGCCATCGTCGGCGTCTGGGTCTTGGGTGTCGGGGTGTCGATTTCCATCTACCCCGGGGTGCTTCGGGGTTCCCCTCTGACATTGTCCCCGGTCTACTCGCGCTGTCTCGTCTCTGGCTTGGGCAGGGGTCGGCGGGCCCTCTCTCCCGGGGTGTTGTAGGCCTACCTCGCTGGGGTGTTGTAGGCCCACCTCGTCGGGATGGTTTCCGTCCGATCCCTTCCACCTTTTGCGGAGCTGGTCGATGTGACATCTCATGACCTGTCCATCTTCCAGCTCTACCCGATAGGATTTCGGGCCGGTTGCGCTGTGTATTCTGCCTTTAAGCCATTTTGGTGAGCCGTGGAAATTCAGCGCGAAGACGGGATCTCCCACGACAAAGCAGCGGAGTTGGCGGCTAGCGGTTGCGGGCACCTCCAAGTCGTATTGGGGGTGCAGACTGTCCAAGGGTGAGCGAAGTCTTCTGCCCATCAGCAGCTCGGATGGGCATTTCCTGGTGGTTGCGTGTGGCGTTATATGTTGGGTGAGGAGGAAGGTGTCGATGCACTCCTGCCAGTCACCCGGTGCCATCTTGGTGAGCGCCTCCTTGGTGAGCCTCACCATCCGTTCAGCTTGGCCGTTCCCGGCCGGCCTGTATGGCGCGGAGAGGGCATGGCGGATGCCCAGTCCTGCCAGGAAGGCCTCCATGGGCACGGACGTAAGTTGGGGACCGTTATCGGAAACCAAGACGTCCGGAAGCCCATGGGTTGCGAAGAGGCGGCGGAGGGCATGAATGGTTGCTTCTGATGTGGTCGATGCCATGGGAACCACCTCGAGCCATTTGGAGAAGGCATCGACCACAATTTAGGAGGTGGTGCCCCTGCATTGGACCCGTGAAGTCGATGTGGATCCGAGACCAGGGGCTGCTGGGCGTCTCCCATGGGGTGGGCTCTGCTTGGGGTGGCGCTGCTCGAACTTCTTGGCACGGGCCACATCTGGCGACCCATTGTTCAATGTCCTTGTCCAGTGAGGGCCACCAGACGTAGCTCCGTGCCAGGGCTTTCATGCAGACGATGCCAGGGTGCCCGTTGTGCAACGTCTCTAGCGTCTTCCGTTGTAGCGCGGCCGGGATCAGCACCCTGTCTCCCCATAGCACACAACCTTTCATTGTGGACAGCTCCTTCTGCTTGCGGCTGAAGGGGCTGTATTCTTCTCCGTTTGTCTGCGCTGGCCACCCTCTCAGGATCCAGGACTGCACTTGGCGGAGTGTGGGGTCTTTCTTTGTGTGCGTGGCCACGTCTGCAAATGTGACTGGGCAGCTGCTGTCGTGGTCGATGTGCAGGAGTTCGAGGGTGGGGGCTGGGTCTTCTACGGTGTCTGCGGACGGGCATCTGCTCAGGGCGTCGGCATTCGCGATGGACTTCCCTAGTTGGTGGATAAGTTGGTACGAATAGCCGGCGAGGAAGATGGCCCATCATGTCATTCTCGGCGACATGAACGTGGGTGTTTGCTTGTCGCCGGTGAGGAGTCCCAGAAGTGGCTTGTGGTCGGTGACTATGGTGAAGCTTCTTCCATATAGGTACTCATGGAAGCGCTTCACCCCTGCAACGATTGCCAATGCCTCTTTGTCCAGCTGGCTGTAGTTGCGTTCAGCGCTGGACATCGTCTTTGAGAAGTAGGCGATGGGAGCTTCTGTGCCATTGGGCAGGTCGTGGCTGAGGACCTCCCCGACCCCATATGGCGATGCGTCGCAGGTGAGCCGGATGGGTAGCGTCTCACTGTATTGGATGAGGACGCTGCTGGACATCAATAGTCCCTTGATGGCCCGGAAAGCCGTTTCCTCCTCGGTGCCCCACTTCCAGGAAACCGCTTTCCCCAGCAAGCGATGTAGCGGCTCAGCAACTGTGGCTTTCTGTTGGAGGAATATAGCGTAGAAGTTAAGCAATCCAAGGAAAGCCTGAAGCTCCGCTTTGTTTTTGGGGCTGGGAGCTTCATGGATAGCTTTAACTTTTGATTTGGTGGGGTGTATGCCATTGCTATCTATGAGATAGCCCAGGAACTCGACCTCCTGGACCCTGATGATGCATTTATCCCGTCTGACTCTCAAGCCCTTCTCTCTGAACCGCTGCAGGACGAGCCTCAGCCGTTCAAGGAGTTGTGCTTTTGAGTCTCCGGAGATCAACACGTCATCGAAGTAAGGCACTACCCCTGGAACGCCTTGGAGAAGGCGTTCCATCATTCATTGAAAAATCCCAGGGGCTGCGCTGACTCCGAATTGGAGACAGTTGCATTTAAAGGCCCCCCTATGAGTGACAATGGTTTGAGCCTCCGCCGTTTTTGGGTCCACTGGCAGTTGCTGGTAAGCCTGGGCCAGGTCCAGTTTTGCAAAAATTGTGCCCTTGCCTAGTGAGTGCAGGAGATGCTGCACCACTGGCACAGGGTATGCGCTCTGCTGCAACGCCTTATTTATTGTAACCTTATAATCAGCGCAGATGCGCACAGATCCATCCTGCTTCACTGGGGTCACAATGGGAGTCTCCCATGAAGCATGATCGATGGGTTCCAGAACGCCTTGGGCGATCAGGTTATCCAGCTGCTCGTCTACCTTGGGCCTCAAGGCGAAGGGAACCCGGCGGGGCTTGAGCCGAATGGGGGTTACCCCCTGGTCCAGATTGAATGAGATGGGCTTCCCTATGTACTTCCCCAGCTTACCATCGAAGACTTCCTGGAACTCTTCGATGAGTGAGTTGAGTTCATCTGCCCTAATCTGGTGGATGCCTCCGATGGAAAGCCCCAGCGGGTTTTCTACGCCGAGCAGGTTCGGGCGGCTTTGTTCTATGACGGTCACCGGCAGCTGGCCCTGGAAGTTCTTGAATGCCACGTGGATCTTGGCTCTTCCCAGGACGCCGATTGGATTCCCGCCGAAATCCACCAGCCTGGACTGCAAGGGCTTGAGTTGGCTCCTGGTCACAGCCGGCTTGATCCTTTTTAGCTGGTGCCAGTCGATGATGGTGTAGACGGAACTGGAGTCTACCTCCATCGTGCAGGGAGAGCCCTCGGCCAACAGCGTCACGTGAAATTTGGTGGCGCTGTTGTTGCTGGTGTGTGCTATGGTCATCTGGTTCACCACGCCATTCCGGGAATCCTCGTAACCGTCGCTTCTGGCCTGGTGCGAGGACCGTTTGGATGTCCTCTGGTTGTCGGGGCGGTTTTCCCGATTCCTGGGTCTGGGCGGTTCGGGGGCTGGATCGGAGGCTCGGCAGGCCTCGGCGATGTGTCCCCTCTTCAGACAACGGCGGCAGGTCGCATCTCGCCATCGGCAGGACGTCCTGGGGTGGTCTCCTCTGCAGCTGCCGCAGCGCTCCCCTCGGCAGCCATTTTGGGGATTTTCCCGCCGGGATGGTTGGGACACCTTGTGTACGGCCATTTCCCCATCTGAGTCTGATGGCATGGCTGAGTCTTCGGAGGACTCGGGGATCGACTGGTGGATCTTGTGGATCCCCCTCGCCTTCAGCATTTCTGCGGCCGCGTGCTCTGAGGTTTCGGCGGCTGTGGCCTCCTCGAGTACGTCCTTGAGCAAGATGCGTTTTCTGCTCAGGAACTTCTTCTGGAGGCCCGTGTCCCGCATGCCGAAAACAATGCGGTCCCTCAGTGCATTGTCCACGTTATCAAACTCGCAGTTGGCTGCGATTTGGCGGAGTGCGGCGACAAACTCTTTAATGGATTCACCTTCCCGTTGGTTCCTCTGATGGATGGTGAACCGGTTGGCGATGGGGGTGCCCATGGGAGCGTAGTGTTCCTGCAGGGCGGCTTGCAGATCCGTCCAGGACATTTCCTCGATGTCTTCGGGCACGACGAGGTTCACGGCCAGCTCCATAACATCGGGTCCGCAGTGGGCTAGGAAGAGAGCCCTCTTCCTCTCGTCGTCGAGGTTGCTGTACCCATTTCTGCGGAGGAATTTGCGGAAACAGATCATGTACGAACTCCATTTCTCCCATCCAGGGTTGAATGGAGCGATGGATGCGAAGAGCGCTTGCGGCATTGCCATCGTGCGGATCGGCGGCGAGTCTCTTCGGCTTGGAGATGGCGATCGTGCCACGCGGTCGGTTCCTTCTCTAGTCCTTCGTCCCCAGTGTTAGATCGGTGCAGGAATGAAGATGAGACCAGCGGAGTTCATGTAACAGTTTTATTTAACAGGAACAGAACTGGCGCTGCGCTGCCGGAGCTCTCCTTATATTCGCTCCGGCAGCTGCACTGCCCCCTGACAGGGATTCAAAACTCCCGCCGGAGGATTTCCTAGCCAATCCCCGGCGGATGTCCTTATAAGGACACAACAGTTCTGCTTCCTGAAACCCTGCTCTGACAGCTGAAAACATCTCCTGTGAAGGAGAAATTGATAAGGGAGCTGTCAGAGAGCTGCTTTCTACTGGCTGTGTTGCAGCCAGCTGAGAATAAGAAGAGGGAGCAGACCCCTGATCAGAAGACAGAGAGAGAGATGGCAACGGTGCCTTGAGTTTATAAGTCCCCATAACCTGTACTGCTTTCTTACACTTTTTCCATGGCAACAAATGCTTTACCTTTAACTTAATTCCTGCCTTTCCATTACTTTTAAGTTTTTTCCTCAGTTCTTGTGCATGAAACTTCTGCGGAACTGAGATATCCCCCCCCCCCATACTCACGAAATTTTTGGGAGTGAAGTTCGCTGAGGTGCACCTTGGCGCATCCGGCCGAGTAAGCATAGGAGGAATCACGTCGGGGTCACCAGATGTTGTTTCGATGAACAAAGACGCGTAGGCAGGAACAATGGTTTCATGGGAAGGCCCCTTGGTGGGAGGGCGCCTTGGTGAAAAGGCACCCTGGTGAAAGGTACCTTGGTGAAGGCCCCCTAACTCCATCCAAAAGGCTCCCTTTTATTGTCATTTTACAACTCCATGGCAAAACATTAACCAACATTTCCTTTGTACTGATTGGCTAAAGAAAGCTCATGAATTCCACGTGGACTCCTCATGTTCCCCTCATGTTCTTCCTGTCACAAACAATGACCATGCCTTGCATTTTTGAGATAAGGTCTCTGCCAGACATCCTATTTTACTGTCCTGATGAGATTAAGACCTTGTGTAAACGTTGTTTACCCAGCCCGGTTTGCCGACCTCTGAGATAACACCGTTTCCACAGAAAGATAAAGAAATAAAAGGACTGAGAATTAAAAAAGAGGAGTACAAATTACAAGCCTTTGCCAACAATGTGGTGTTTATCTTGGAACAACCAGCAGTAACAGGAACCAAATTGTTAGCAAAAATAGAGGGATATGGAAGAGTGGTCAGTCTCAAAATCAATAAACAAAAAACAAAAGCATTAATGAAGAATCTGACAAATTCACAGGAAAAAGAATTAGAAGATAAATTAGGAACACAAACAGCAAAGAAAGTAAAATACTTAGGAATCTGGCTCACCAACAAGGTAACATCAATTAGAGAAGATAATTACAACAAATTGACAAAACAGATGAAAAAAGATTTGGAAACATGGAGCAAGCTACAACTATCATTTCTAGGGAAAATTGCATCTATCAAAATGAACATATTACCCAGAATACTATATCTCTTCCAAGTAATCCCGATTCAGCCAGGAAAAGATTTTTTTAAAGATTTTAATAAAATGATTGCAAATTATATTTGGCAGGGGAAGAAGGCTAGAATTAAAATAGAATATCTTCAAGATACACAAGAGAAAGGAGGATTAGGATTACCAGATTGGGAATTGTACTACAAAGCGGCATCATTGATTTAGATAAGAGATTGGATAGACCTTAAAAATAAAAGAATATTAACTTTAGAGGGTTTTGATTTGCAAAGAGGTTGGCACGCATTTTTGTGGGAGGGGAGAGATAAATATGGATATTTCAACAACACATTATTAGAGAAGCACTATATAGAACATGGCAAGAGATTAGAAAAATACATTATAATAAAATTCCAGGATGGTTATCGACCATGGAGGCACAGATCTATCCTAACGCCATGGATATGGAGAAAATGAGAACCTACAAAGAACTTCTGAATAGCAGAGGAGAGTTACAGTCGAGACAAGAATTGAAAGAACAGGGTATAGACATTGGCTGGTGGCCATATTTACAGATAGAATCCAGGTACAAGACAGACCTGGTACAATTCGGATTCCAAAAAGAGCCATATGAATTAGACAAAATTTTACAAGGAACAGATGAGAAAATGATAACCAAAATATATAATTACTTATTAGGATATAAATTAGAAGAAGAAGTGGTCAAAGAAAATATGATAATTTGGGCGAAAAATTTTGGGTATAGCATCGAATTAGACAAATGGGAAAAGTTATGGAATATAAATTATAAATTAACAATGTCTATACCCTACAAAGAGAACTTGTATAAAATGTTCTACCGGTGGCACCTCCCTCCTGCGCGCCTAGCAAAAATGTTTCCGATTACATCCCCATCGTGTTGGAAGTGCAAATCTCAAAAAGGAACTTGCTACCATATATGGTGGTCATGTCGAAAGGTGAAACAATACTGGCAGGCACAGGCAATAAGGACACAAATAGAAGAAATCACAAATCAGAAATTGGAAATGAAACCAGAAATCTTTTTATTAGGAATAATTACAGGCCATTACGAGAAAGAAATAAAATATCTAATTATTCACATACTAACTGCAGCACAAATACTCTTCGCTCAAAACTGGAAACTTGAAGACATACCAACGGAAAATAAAATAATCACCAAAATTACAGAATGTGCAGAAATGGATAGACTTACAAAAGAATTACAAGAAAAAGACGATACAGACTATTATTTAGTATGGCAAAAATGGTATAACTGATTGGAGAAAAAGAAAGGAATATAAAAAAAGGGACACAAAAGAGGGGTCAAACTAGAGACAAAAATTGAGTACCAACTAAGGAACTTATGGAGTTTATCATATTGCCTTATATGTAAATACATAGATATATAGATAAGGACATAAAGACAGTCTACCGATGTGATAACTTTAAAAAGGAAGTCGTAAGACTTGATTTATGTTTATTTGTTTTGTATGTTGTATCTACAGTATGTTTTTTCGTAATCTTTAACTAATAAAAAAAAAATTTAAAAAAGAAAAAGTAGACGAGGAGCCGTTCTGGCCACCGTCACAACTTCCTTGCAATTCTTCTGAATTCCCTGACATACTCTTTGGCAGTGTACCCCTTCTACTTGATCTCGCGGATCTCAGCCTCAGCTTCCTGTTTGGGATTCATCCTCAAACCTGGCTCTCAGCTCTTGCAGGAAGGTGTCAATGTTTCCCAGCTCTGATGCATCCTCGTCATGGAGGTGGGTCACCCACTCGGCCACTTCCCCTTCAAGGCAAGTGGTTACTGCCCATACCATGGCCTGGTCAGTGAGATAGTCCGGTCCATAGTCATCAATGTGAATCCACACCTGGTTCATGAAATCAGTGGTGCCTGCCCAGCCCTAATCAGTGGTGGATGGGCTGGGCAGGGAGGTGGAGGAGCCAGCACAGGAGCTGGCAGTGGTGGTGGTGCAGGAACTCACTGTGTTTGGACCCAACCATGGCCAGGGTAGTAGGCCCATCTGGGTGGTGCCTGCAGTCCCAGCTGGTGATGTAGATGGCCAAGTGGGCTCCACCCCCCCCCCCTCCTGTGTTGCTTCAGTGGGCTTCGCTGCAGCCCCAGACTAAACTGCGCTGATGAGGCTGGCAGAGGACTGGCTGCTCAAGCTGCTGGAACGGAGGCTTGATCCCAAGGAAGAGGGTTGTGTGGCAACCCTGAAGCCTCCAAGATGGATTCAGCCAGGTTCACTTCAGGGTTGACAGTCTAGTTGAATACAGGTAGTCTTCGACTTACAACAGTTCATTGAGTGACCATTCTAAGTTACAACGGCACTGAAAAAAGGGACTTATGACCATTTTTCACACTTATGACCATTGCAGCATCCCCTTGGTCACATGATTTACATTTGGATGCTTGACAACTAGTTCATATTTATGGTGGCTGCAATGTACCATGGTCCTGTGATCATCTTTGGTGACCTTCTGACAAGTAAAGTCAATGGGGAAGCCAGATTCACTTAACAACCATGTTTATTTTATTTATTCATTTATTTATTAAATTTTTATACTGCCCTTCTCCTGAAGGACTCAGGGCAGTGTACAGCCACAATAAAACAACATAAAATACAAAATTTAAAAGCAGTTTAAAAACAAATTAAATAATTTGGCCCCAGAATTAAAAACCCAAAAATTAAAACACCCAATCCAATTTCTTATTAAGCCAGCCCAGCCTGTTAGAATAGTAAGGTCTTAAGGGCACGGCGAAAGGTACGCAGGTCGGGAATCATACATATCCCCAGGGGCAGTTCATTCCAGAGGGCGGGTGCCCCCACAGAGAAGGCTTCCCCCAGGGGTCGCCAGTCGACATTGTTTGACCGACAGCACCCTGAGGAGTCCCTCTCTGTGAGAGCGTGTTGGTCAGTGGGAGGCCATCGGTGGCAGAAGGTGATCCCGTAGGTATCTGGGTCCTAAGTCATGGAGCTCTTTGAAGATGGTAACCAGCACCTTGAATCGCACCCGGAAGACCACTGGGAGCCAGTGCAGCTCGCACAGGAGAGGTATTACATGGGTGCGCTGTGTCTCTCCCATAATCTACAAACTATCTCACTTTGCATGCTGCAAAGAGGGGGTTGAGGGGTTTTTTACATACATTTTTAGCAAATCTTTTAAGGGGTTCCGGGGGGGGAGGGGAGGGAAGGTTATAGGTTAGGCTTGGCACAGGGGCATGTGATGGGAGTTGCAGAGCAGGGTGTGGAGGGGCTTAGTGCGGACAGGGAAGAGGGTGACTCCATCAGGACTGTGGTTGGGAGGGGCAGATATGGCGGGAGCAGGGGGCCATATCGTGTTATGGGTGCACGCACCCGCTGTCTTCAAGCGGCGGCGTGCCTCAGCCCCCAGGGCTCTACTCGTTCCCCGGGTTGTCCAGAGCTTCAGAGCCCAGGCCTTAGGCTGATGCTGTGCAACACCAGGTCCGTGGTTAATAAGGCCCCCGTCATCTGCGAGTTAATTCAGGAGGGGGGAGTGGACCTGGCGGGTATTACAGAGACCTGGTTGGGCCAAGAGGGGGGGGTCCCCGTCGTAGAAATGTGCGCACCAGGTTTCCGAGCATTTCATCAGCCGAGGGCCCAGGGCAGGGGTGGGGGGGTGGCGGTTGTCATAAAGGAAGGTCTTGATCCAAGGGAGGCCACTGTACCTCAGATAGCCGGATGTGAGTCTCTCCTGGTGAAGTGGGGCCATGGGATGCAGGTGGCCCTGCTGATCATGTACCTGGCTCCCTGCCACGTGACAGCGGCCCTGCCCGAGCTTCTCTCTCTCTTTTTTTTTGGTTTTAAAACAAAACTTTATTAAATCTTAAAAAAAACATTTAAAATATACAAATCTCTCTTAATCAAAGACGAATTTGCTTGTACAATACACAACTTCACCTGATAATGATTTTCTATTATTCTATATACATGTTGTGGCCCCGTCCTCTGAGCCTATCCCATTGGAGGAAGGAAGCTCTGAGCTGGAGAAAGAGGAGCCAGCCAGATCTCCCAGCCCCCCCCCCCCTCTGGCACCGTCTCAAGTGCCAGCTGAAAGAGAGCCAAGTAGTGGGGAAACAGGTGTCTCAGATGAGAGTGAGGGAGAGATGTCATTCCTGGACGCACGCCAAAGAAGGCGAGATAAACGCTTACTGCAGCTGCGGAGACGCATGAGGGAATGATCTCTGTGATGAACAAATACTCTATCGGATAGGCATTGGAGTTACAAGCTGAAGCTGATCAGAGACTTTGCTGAATATTTGTGGTGCTTTTCTTTCTGTGTACTATTAAAGTCCTTGGCAGACGGTGTGCATATCGCTGCCAAGTTTGAGATAAGAACTGTGGAGTGTGCCAAGTGCTTCCTTAACCCTCGACTGGCTGTGTTTTTGTGGGTATCTGCAGAGGGGGACAGATCATCACATATATAAATACACTTAGTGACTTGTTACCTACTCCATCCATCTGACAGTGCTTTTTTAAAAATTGTGTTAATTGGACTTCCTGCAGAGACTCCAGCGCGTTAGGGGTGGAAAGGACGGGGCTCCGTCTTTGAATCCCTAACAAGCCCACTCCTGGAGCCGAAATCGGCGCTATCGGTTACGAAGAGATCGGTAGCTTAAAGGGGAATATCTTAGGACCTCGGAGGAGAGCGCAACCCCTCCGAAGGTTCAAGACAATCCCTTAATCCAGCAGCGAGGAAAAACCAGCCCTCGGGCTGGCCAGAAGCGCTTGACACTGTATTAGGGGGAAGCGAAAATCAGAAAAGAGGAGAGAACTGTCAACAGGTGAAGGAAACAAAAAACTAGTCCCAAAAAATCCAAATAATCAAGAAGATTTTGACGCTGGAAGTAGAAAGCCGGGGAGGAGATTAAAGTAAAGCGGCGACAGTGAAAGTGAACGGAACGGGGCCATCTTGAAAGGACGAGTGACAGCGCAAAATGTGGATTAGAAGCCAGCGAACACAGAGTGAGTGAGTAAGGAAACAGATTTCAACGAAAGAGGGGACGGAACTTGTGCTTTTTGCTACAGTAAGGATTGGATTTATAACTGAGGTTTTTACGAAGTGGAGGTTGATTACTGAAAAGAGCAATATTGCAGATGCCGAACTGAACTGAGCAATTGAAAGAGTTTGGGGTGCAGAGTCTCAGGGAATCATTCAGAATCGGAGGTTTGGGACTGAGCTCGAGAGCCCCGGATCTTATTGGAGTCGATTGGACTGACGAGGAGATCGACAAGAGAAATCCGGAGACGATACTGAAACCTAGAGAGGATATCGAAGGTGGAATTGAGCAATTGAAAGAGAGTGGGGTGTAGAGTCCCAGAGGATTATCCAGAGCTGGAGGTTTTGGACTGAGCTTGAGAGTGCTGGATTTTATTGGAGTCGATTGGACTGACGTGGAGATCGAAGAGAGGTTTGGAGAGGATATCGAAGGTGAAACTATATAAACTATATTAGCATTGGTGTTATATTGCTACCAGTAGAGACATCACTTGTGAAGAGAACGTGACTGAGAAATTAATGGCGTTTCACATATGAGAACCTGACTCACTTTGTTTGTGAAACGTTTTGCGGAGACGACTTGGAAAAAAATTTGCGATGAGAAAGAAAAGGACAAACGATCAATAGCTCTACATATAACAAAGTAAACTGGATTGAAACCTGATTTACCTGGATTTATTAAGTATTAATACGAAACTCTTATTTTTTACTTTATTTCTCTTTCTTTGTGTTTATCTCGCTGTCATTGAACTTTAAATAATTTGAAGAATTTATAGAAGGAAAATTTATAGAAGATCTGATAATTAATATAAGAAAAGTATATTATTCTGGATAGTATATAGAAGTGATGAATTTATAAATTTGAAGGTAACTAATAGAGAAACTATAGAAAATTGCAAAGTAGTTAATTGAATATTAGAATATTTTAGAAAATTTTATATTCTTGAAGATTTGATATAAGGATAATTGTGTTTGATTAAGATATACTTTAGGTTTTTTTAGGATTTTAAGTGGTAACTAATGAATTGCTAAAGAATTACTCTCCACTGTTCCTATATCTACTCAGTTACCCCCCCACTTAGTAAGGAATTATTAAATAAGTTGACTAAGGCATAACCAATAAGAATTGCTGAATAAGAATAATTATTGAGAAATAAGTACATAAGAATACTATAAGGTATAAGATAGAACTACTTCAAGGGGGGAAAAAAAGGGGGGGGCGGTCTAAGGGAAAAAAAAAAAGGTGGTTGACAATTTCAAAATATTGTGGTTGAAAATAAGTAAGATATTAAAGATGGCAACAACAAGTTCATGGGCTACCACTAAAACGACCAAAAAGAAATCTCCAACTCAGACAGTACAGATAGCTTCCCCAGTATGTCAAAAGACAGGAGACGCAATAGAAAAAGAAAAATCAGATGCCATAATAGGAATGCAAAACATCCAGGCAGCCCTCGCTATGATCCAAGAGGGAATGAAAAGAATGGAGGAGAAGATGACCTATAACCACGATGAAA
Organism: Coluber constrictor foxii; assembly: GCA_038048745.1. Classification (NCBI taxonomy): domain Eukaryota; kingdom Metazoa; phylum Chordata; class Lepidosauria; order Squamata; family Colubridae; genus Coluber; species Coluber constrictor. The sequence continues at coordinate 28,417,389 of CM075966.1, read as the reverse complement.
TGAAGAAAAATCAGGAACAAATGAAGAAAGATGTGGGAGAAATAAAAGAAGACATTAAAAACATTGATGAGAGGATAAATACAATTCAGCAGAATATTACAGAAAATGAAAAAAGAATCCATTTAGTAGAAGAAAAGACAGAAGCCACAAATATGAGATTGGAGAGGGTGGAAAATATGCAAACAATTAAAAACCGAGATACCGAGGATGCTTTATTGTACCTGGAGATGGAAAAGGCATCTTTTTACCTAAGATTCCAAAATATTGAGGAACAAAGAGAGGAAGAACTGGGAGAAATTATGGTTGAATTAATTGCAAAGGCAACCCATAAAGAAAAAAGTGAAATAAGGAATGGCATAGATGAAATATACAGATCATATACAAATTACGCAAGAAGGAATAAGCTCCCCAAGGAAGTCCATGTAAGATTTTCAAAAAAAGCAATAAAAGAAGAAATTTATAGAAAGATGAGGGAGGAAACAGTCATGTATAAAGGAAGGGAGGTACTAACACTGAAGCAAGTACCCAAAAGGGCCAGGGATAGAAGGAAAGATTATAACTTCCTAACCAACCGATTGAATAAACAGAGGATAAAGTTCAGATGGTTGATCCCAGAAGGGATCCTCATAACGTGGGAAGGAAGGAAGTTTAGAGTAGACAATATAGATAAGGCCCAAGACTTCATAGATCAACACTTGGGAGACGAAGAAGAACAGAGAAACAGAGAGAGCAAAGAGGATTCAAGTTCTATTGATCTTGATATACGGAAAATAAAAAATGGAGATAAAGAACGAGGAAAAGGGGGACAGGGAAGAGAAGGAACAGTGGAGACCACTCAAAGAGTAACAAGAAACACATCCAAAACCAAAGCAGCAGACAAGTAAATAAGGATTGAAATGGAACAAAAACTAACACTCACATCTATAAACATTAACGGTTTGAATTCACCTAGCAAAAGACAACAGATATTCACCAAACTGAGGAAATTAGAATCAGACATAATTACATTACAAGAAGTACACATCAAAAAACAACACAAAACACTATTGGAAAATAAGAAACTAGGAATACTATACACATCATTAGCGGAATGTAAAAAAAGAGGAGTAGTAATTTATGTAAAAGAGCATTTAAGATCAAACTTAATTTATACAGACATGGAAGGCCGAGTGCTAATAATAGAAATCAAATTAGAAACAAAAATTATCTTGCTAGTATCGATATATGCCCCTAACGGAAATCAAATGGACTTTTATAAAAAACTACATGACAAATTAAAAGAATTTGATTATGATAATATATGTATTATTGGCGACTTTAATTCGATAGCAGATACACGACAAGATTATCACAACAATAGGGGAAATAAACTTAAAAGGAAAATATTGCCACAAACATTCCAAAATCTGACTGAAGAATTAATGTTACATGATTCTTGGAGAGAATTAAACCCAAAAACAAAACAATATACGTATTTCTCAAATCCATACCAATCATGGTCCAGACTGGATATGGCCTGGATGACTCCACAATTACAGAAAGAGATACAAGATATAGAGATTATGCCAGGCACATGGGCTGATCACAACCCGCTCAAAGTAACTTGGAAGGGCTTCCGAAAACAGAGACGATGGAAGATGGACATAAATATTATAAAGGAAAAGGGATATGCAGAGATGATAGAAAAAGAAATGAAGATATTTTTTCAAACTAACAAAAAAGAGCAAACATCCCTACAGAACTTATGGGATACATCGAAAGCTTTCATTAGGGGCCTAACTATAGCATACACAGCTAAAAGGAGAAAAGAAAAACAACAAGTTAGGGATGATATAATGAAAGAAATTGAGATATTGGAGGCCAAATTGCAAAAATTACCAAATGATAAAATGATACAGCAGAAACTTAATTTAGCGAAACATAAATTGAATTTAAACACAAAGACTGAACTGGCACAGAGAATCAGAATAACAAAACAGACAAACTTTGAGCATGCTAACAAGACTGGGCGCTGGCTAGCATATAAACTAAGAAAATTGACAGAAAGTAGATCAATATATCAACTCCAAGATCACCTTGGAATTCTACAACACACACATTTAGAAAAGAAAAATATAGCAAAAGCATTTTTTCAAGATCTTTATTGGAAAGAAGATATATCGGTAGAACAAATCACAAAATATCTACAAAATACTACAATTAAACAGTTTGAGGAAGAACACCGGGAAACCCTAAATCGCCCCATAACAATGTTTGAATTAGTGGAAGCACGCAAAACGCAGAAGAACAATAAAACACCGGGGCCAGATGGAATACCAGCTGAATTTTACAAGCATTGCCAACAAGCAATAGACCAAATTTTGTTACAAGTATTCAACGAGGCCTTACTAACAGCTAAAATACCACACTCTTGGACAGAAACAATTATCACTTTAATTCACAAAGAGGACACTGACCCAACACAAATTCGAAACTATAGACCCATTTCACTGCTCAATGTAGATTATAAATTACTTATGACAATAATGGCAGCAAGACTCAAAACAATGATACAAAACTACATACATCCAGATCAAAACGGCTTCATACCCAGAAGACAAATCAAAAACAACCTAAGAATGATTATAAATGCACTAGAGTATTATGATCAGAAGATAAATAAAGAAATTGCCATAATCTCACTCGATGCCCAGAAGGCGTTCGATAATGTCAATTGGTTATTCCTTACAACGCAATTAGAGAATATGAATTGCGGAGATAAATTTCTCTCACTGATAAAAAAAATTTACTCACAACAGACAGCAAGGATAGCAATAAACGGTGATATGACCCAATCGTTCAGTATTGAAAAAGGGGTACGGCAAGGCTGCCCTATGTCTCCATTACTATTCATAATGGCACTAGAAGTATTATTAAAAATTATAAGAGAAGACGAAGGAATTAAAAGTCTCAAAATTAGAGGAGAAGAATATAAACTACTCGCCTTTGCCGATGACATAATTTTTATATTAGAAGATCCAATAATAACGGGACCCAAATTATTGACAAGAATTGAGGAATATGGCCAAGTTGCAGGTCTTAAAATTAATAGACATAAAATGAAAACATTAACTAAAAATATGACACATGATCAAAAATTGAAATTAGAAGAAGATTTGGGAATCCAGGTGGTAAAAAAGATAAAATATTTAGGCATTTGGCTGACGACAAAAACAACAACAATAAAGGAAGATAATTACACAAAACTATTAACACAAATTGGAAAGGATTTGGAAACCTGGAACAGATTACAGTTATCATTTATGGGCCGAATTGCATCTATAAAAATGAACATACTTCCAAGAATAATGTATCTATACCAAGTAATTCCGATAAACCCAGGAAAGGAATTCTTTAAAAAATTAAACAAACTAACGATGACATATATATGGCAAGGAAAGAGACCTAGGATAAAAAGAAATGCATTACAAGATACAAAAGACAAGGGAGGATTGGCGTTACCAGATTGGGAACTATACTACAAAGCGGCAGCATTAACTTGGATCACAGATTGGATAAAATTAGAAAATAAAAGATTATTATATTTAGAAGGATTCGAACTCACACGCGGATGGCACGCATTTTTGTGGGATGGACCTGACAAACGACATATGTATTTCCAGCGCCATATCATCAGAGAGTCGCTACTAAAGATCTGGCAAGAAATAAAGAGGGAACAATACTCCAAAATTCCAAGATGGTGGTCTCCGATGGAGGCACAAATCCACCCAAATACTTTAGAATCGGGGAAAGTCATACGTTATCAAGAGCTGTTAAACAATGAAAACCAAATTATCTCCAGACAACAACTACGAACCCAAGGTATAAACATTGAATGGTGGCCCTATAACCAAATTCTTTCAAGATATCAATCAGATAAGAAAAAACTAGGAATTGCAAATAACCCAAATGAATTAGACAAGATATTACATGGACCACATCAAAAAATGATAACTAAAATATATAATTTTTTACTCAGGCATAAATTACAAGAAGAAACAGTGAAGGACAATATGATTAGATGGGCAAGGGATATAGGACACAATATTGAACTAGCAAAATGGGAGAAACTATGGTCACAGAATCTCAAAATAACCAAAGCTACACCTTACAAAGAAAATTTAATAAAGATGTTTTATAGATGGCACTTACCACCGGCCAGAATAGCCAAGATGCACCCGAATGTTACCGATATCTGCTGGAAGTGTAAAACACAGAAAGGAACCTATTTCCATGTTTGGTGGAAATGCAGAAGAGCACAACAGTTTTGGAAAACTATTATAAAAATAATTGAGGAGGTAGTAGATTTAAAACTAGGCAGCAGTCCAGAAACATTTTTACTAGGCATGATAGACACTAAATGCACCAAAGAGACAAAATACCTCATAATACATATCCTAACGGCAGCTAGGTTATTGTATGCACAAAGTTGGAAATCTGATCAAACCCCAAAGGAAGACCAAATTATCTCCAAAGTAAATGATTGTGCTGAGATGGATAAATTAACGCTAGAACTCCGAGATAAGGAGGATAGTGAATATTATGCAGTATGGCACAAATGGCAAAAATGGCTTGAAAGGAGAACTGAAATAAAAAACGAGAATAAAAATTAGGGTATAGAAGAGAGGAAGGTTATAGGAGAGATATTACTTTTGATGTGGGTTATATAATAATGAAGTACATATACAGAGAATTATAAAACCTGTTGACAGAAAAATTACTATATGTTAGTTTCACAATTGGTGGTGGGAAGGGTGAGGTGGGGGTGGGTGTATAGTTTGTATGTATTGTTTATTTTTATGTGTATGTTTAAAAACTCAATAAAAAAACTGAAAAAAAAAATAAAAAATAAAAATTGTGTTAATTTCTTCTAAATTTTATCTTTATCCAATTTTTCCCCTCCTCTGATTTATCCACTGGTACCATCTATTCCATACTGTAAAATATTTTGAGTCTTCCTTGTCTTTTAACTGTAAGGTTAATTTGTCCATTTCTGCGCATGAAAATATTTTCTGTATTACTTCCTGGTCTGTTGGCAAGCGATCAATTTTCCACAATTGTGCTAACGCTAGCCTGGCCGCCGTAATTATGTGTAGTATTAAATACTTAATATCATTTCTAATATTTCCTTTAATCATGCCTAATAAAAAGACTTCAGGTTCTAGCTCAATTTCATACTCCGTTATTTCTATTATCCACATTTTTATTTTACTCCAATATTTCTTAATTTCTGGGCAGAGCCACCAAGCATGATAGAAAGTTCCCTGCATTTTTTTACATTTCCAACAAGTTGAATTTACATTTGGGTACATTTTAGCTAACCTTGCAGGAGCCAGATACCATCGGTACCACATCTTATAATGATTTTCTTTATAGGCTACCGATTTTGTCATCCTATAATTATTTTCCCATGCCCTTTCCCATTCTTCTAGCTGTATATTGTGCCCTATATTCCTCACCCACGCTATCGTCTGGCCTTTAACCAATTCTTCTGCCAAATCATATTCCAATAAGTATTTGTAAATTTTTGAAATTAATCTCCCTTCTTTAGATTCTAATAATTTATCTAATTGATTTTGTTTTGGGTCTATTCCTTCCTCCTCTTGATCTTTTCTGTATCTTATCTTTATTTGTGAATAGGACCGCCAATCTATTATTATTCCTTGCTCCTTAAGTTCTTCTCTTGTTTTCAATTGTCCCTGTACGTCTAATATTTCTCTGTATCTTAACATTTTTTGTTTTGCTAATGTGTTAGGATGGGTTATTGCCTCTATTGTTGATAGCCAGCCAGGAATTTTCATATAGTGTTTGCATTTGATCTGTTGCCATGTATTTATTAAGGATTTTCTAATAGTGTAATTATTGAAATGTTTGTATGTTTTATTTCCAGAGCTCCGTATAAAGGCATGCCATCCCTTCATTAAGTCATGTCCTTGCAGATTCAAAAGTCTTTGATTGTCCAGAGTTATCCATTCCTTAATCCATGTTAAGCTTGGAGCCTTGTAATATTTTTCCCATGCTGGGAACCCAAATCCACCTCTAATTTTGTCGTCTTGTAATATATTTAATTTTATTCTTGATTTTTTTCCCTCCCACACAAATTTTGTAGTTATTTTGTCCAAATTAATAAAAAATTTCTTGTCTAATTTTATTGGAATTGTTTGGAATAGATAAAGGAGTCTTGGAAGTATATTCAATCTTATCGGCGCTATTTTCCCCAACAAGGATAAATTTAATTTCCCCCATTTATCTAGATCCTCTTTTATTTTCTGGACTAAGGGTCCATAATTATTTTATTTTATTGTCGCAGTTCTGGCCGTCAAATTTATCCCTAAATATTTCACTTTTTTAATTACCTGTAATCCTGAGTCTTTTGATAATTTACTTGTTTTGTTGTCATATTTTTTGTCATCATTTTTGTCTTTTCTTTGTTAATTTTTAGGCCTGCTACCTTTCCAAATTTCTCAATCTCTTCTATTAATTTCGGGGTTGTTTCTATTGGAATTTCTATGAAGAAAACAAGGTCGTCCGCGAAAGCTTGGACCTTGTATTCTTCTTTTTTAATCTTTAATCCTTGTATTTCTTCGTTTGCCCTAATTCTAATTAGCAGATTTTCCAAAGTTAAAATAAATAATAAAGGTGACAGTGGGCATCCCTGTCTTACTCCTTTATCTATTCCAAAGAATTTTGTTTGGTCCCCATTCACCAGGATGCATGCCTTTTGGTTCTGGTATACTGATGCTATCATTCTTGTAAATCTCTCTCCAAAATTCATATTTTGGATTTGCTGCTTCATGAATTGCCAGTTTACTTGATCAAACGCTTTTTGTGCAACCAGAAAGATCAGTGCCACCTGTCTCTCTGGATGCACCTCGTAATATTCTAAAACGTCTATTACCATTCTTAGATTATTTTTTATTTGTCTGGTGGGCAAGATACCATTTTGATCCTGATGTATTTTGTTTTGTAATACTTCTTTCATCCTATTAGCAATTATACTCATGAAAACTTTATAGTCGGTATTCAATAAAGAAATCGGTCTATAGTTTTTTTATTAATGTGGTATCTGCTCCTTCTTTAGGTATCAGGGAAATGTATGCTTCTTTCCATGTGTTTGGTAATTTTGCCTCCATCAGAGCTTCATTATATATTTCTAATAATATTCCATTTAATGATTCATCAAATACTTTATAAAACTCCGTTGGTAGACCATCAGTCCCAGGGGTTTTATTATTTTTCTGTTTCTTTAATGCTTCTTTTAGTTCCCCTATAGTAATCTCCTTATCCAATAGATCTTTTTCTTCCTCCATTAATATTGTCAATCCTTCTCCTTTTAAATATTGTTCAATTTCCTCCCCTGTTACTATGTCTTTCTCATAAAGTTTTTCATAATATTGAACTATTATCTCCTTTTTCTTCTCTAGGCTTTGTTGAATCCTTCCCTCTTCATCTTGTAATTTCTGAATTGTTCTTTTTTCTCTTTCTTTCCGCAGCCTATATGCCAACCACCTCCCTGGCTTGTTTGCGTTTTCGAAATAATTCTGCCTTATATATTTCAATGTCATTGCATATTTCCCTTGTTCTAATATATTCAGTTAGTGTTTTGCTGCTATCCAATTTACTCTTGTTTGTTCATCCCCTGGATTTCCTTGCAATTTACATTCCCAGTTTTGTATTTCTTCTCGTAACTTATTGTATTCTTTTTCTCTCTCTTTTCTCCGTTTTGCATTATAGGCTATTGTGAGTCCTCTTACATACGCCTTAGTTGTATCCCATAAGTTTTGTAGGGAGGTGTGTTGTTTTGTATTTTCCCTGTAAAACAATTCTAACTCTTTTTCCATATATTTCTTATATTATTTTTCTTCTAGTAGCTGTGTATTCATTGTTCATCTATTTTTTTTCTTTTGCTGCCCCTTCCACATTATCATTATTGGATTGTGATCCGCCCAATTATTTGGTAGTATTTCTACATTTCCTATTTCCATCATTAACGTATTAGTTACCCATGCCATGTCCAACCTTGACCAGGACCTATGTGGATTCGAATAATATGTAAAGTTTTTCGTTTCGGGATTATGAAATCTCCAACTATCTACCATATTTAACTCTTCCACCATATCTGTGAAAGTTCTAGGCAATACATTTTTCTTGTTTTTATTTTTCTGACTGCTTTTGTAATCTTTTCTTACATCCAAAATGGCATTAAAGTCTCCAATCAAACATACATTTTCCATTTTTTGTTCTATAATTTTCTTATGTACTTTTTTATAAAATTCTGATTGTCGACTGTTTGGAGCATATATTACCACCAATGATATATTTTTGAAATCCAATTTTAACTCTATTATCACTATTCTGCCTTCTAAATCCACATATCTTACATTACTATTTATTCCTTCCTTAATGTATACCAACACTCCTCTTTTTTTTCCTCTGCCAATGATGAATATACTTTACCTAATTTCTTATATTGTACATATTTTATATCTTGTTTTTTTATCTTTTAAATATGCTGATATCTTCGCCATTTCTGCAAAACTGGCCACCTTCAAAGTCCATTCTTCAATAGTAGGCATAGCATCTTTTTTCCAATATTGGCCAATCAGTAATCTAGCTGCTGTGACCATATATAATATCAATTTTGTTTCAGTCAATGAAGAATCCTTAACTATGCCCAGTAAACACAATTGAGGAGAAAATTGGAGTTTTTTCTTCAAAACATTTTGCATAACCCACCAAATTTTAATCCAAAAAGCCTTCACTTTCTTACAAGTCCACCATATATGATAATATGTAGCATCTAAGCAATCACATCTCCAACATTTTGGCTGAACATTAGGATACATGCACGACAATTTCTTAGGATCTAAATGCCACCTATAAAACATTTTATAAAAATTTTCCCTCAAGTTCTGTGACTGTGTAAATTTAACGTTCTGAACCCATATTTTTTCCCATGTTTCCATCATAACTGGTTCTGCAAAATTTTGCGCCCATTTTATCATACAATCTTTAACCAGTTCATTTTCAGAGTCTCTTTCTAGCAAGATATTATAAACCCTCTTGATATGCACTGGGCCTTTCTCTTTTATCTGTCTTACCAATTCCTCTTCATACAACATTAAGCCAGTTTTTTGATCTTCCCTCCATCTCAATTGAAGTTGATTATACTGTAACCAAGTTAAATTAATCCCTTCTTCCAACAGTGTATTTAGTGACTTTAATTGCCATCTACCCCATCATTAAAAAGTACCTCTTTATATAAAATCCCCCCGAGTGACTTTATATTTATATTCCGTGTAATATGACCAAGATCCAACCACAAGGGTATTTTGTAATCCAATTTAAGCTGGTGCTTCTTCCATACTCTCATCAAAGAGTTTCTGAGTGTATGGCTCTTGAAAACTTTATCAACTCTATTTTCGTAGAATAAATATGCATGCCAACCAAATACCAAGTCATGGCCTTCTATATTCAATATTCCAATCTTTGTCATTCCAAGCCAATCACTCACTTGTGTCAATGCTGCTGCTTCATAATACAATCGTAGGTTTGGAAGTTTAAGGCCACCCCTTTCACGAACATCTTGCATAATTTTCAGTTTAACTCTTGGCTTTTTCTCATTCCAAACAAACTTATTCACTCCTTTTTGCCATTCCATCAGGTATTTATCACGTTTAAGCACCAGAATCATTTGAAACAAAAATAGAAATCTAGGTAGAACATTCATCTTAACTGCTGCTATTCTTCCAAGTAAAGATAGCTGCAGCTTTTTCCAAGTTTCCATGTCTTTTTGCACCTTTCGCCACAACACCTCATAATTATTTTGAAAAAGTTTTATATTTGAAGCTGCAACTTGAACTCCTAGATATTTCACCTTTGCTGCTATTTCAAAGCCTTCCTTCCTTTCGAGTTCCTTCTTTTGACCTTCTGACATATTTTTGACTATCATCTTGGTTTTTTTCTGATTCAATCTAAATCCTGATACCATACCATATTCTTCTATAATGTCTTTCATCTGGATTATTGACTCCATCGGCCGTGTTAGGGTAACAACCAGATCATCTGCAAATGCCTTTGTTCTGTAATCCTCTTGCCTTATAACTATTCCATTCAGAATACTCGAGTCCCGTATTTTGTTCAACAAGACTTCTAAAGTTAAAATAAACAACAGTGGGGATAACAGACAACCTTGTCTTGTTCCTTCTTCTATACTAAAGTTTGTAGTTAGACTTCCATTAATAATAATTTGTGCTGTTTGCTCTTGATAAATTGCTGAGACCGCCTGAACAAACTGGTCCTCAAAATCCATCTTTGTTAAAGTCTTTAATAGAAAGTTCCAATTGACTCGATCAAAGGCCTTCTCCACATCCAAGAACACCAGCACTGCAGGGATCTGTTTACTCTTCTCAAGATGTTCCAATAAGTCTATAATTTGCCTCACATTATCCTTCATGTATCTGCCTTCTATAAATCCTGCTTGATCATGATGAATCACCTCTTGGATAACTGGCATTAATCTATTGGCTAATACTTTTGCAAAAATTTTATAATCTGTATTCAGGAGAGATATTGGTCTGAAATTTTCCGGTTTTGTAGAACCTGTTTCCTCTTTTGGTATCAATGAAACAAAGGCTGCTTTCCATGAAGGGGGTATTTTACCCCCTTTTTGTATGTTACAAAATAAGTCTTTAAGATGTTCAGTCATTTCTGCTTGTAAAGTTTTATAATACACCACTGTTAAACCATCTGTCCCTGGAGCTTTAGCTGTTTTCAATTGTTTAATTGCAATAATAATCTCCTTGGTTGTTATTAGTTGATTCATTCTTTCCTTTTGCTCCCTAGAGATTTTCGTGACTCTCCTCTCTTCTAAATATTTATCTATAAATTCATTCTGTATGTCATCTTTGGCATATAATTTGGTATAATAATCTAAAAAGGCTTCTTTAATTAGACTTTGTTGAAAAACTTCCTTCCCTCCATACTCAATACTACCAATAACGCGAGAGCTCTGCTGTTTCCTCAGTGTGTAATCCAACCACCTGCCCAGTTTGTTAGCATTACTAAATGTATTATGTTTTGCAAATTGTAGATTAGTTGCTACTTGTTCCGCTATAAGCATTTGAAATTGGTCTTTCAAGAGTTTTATGATTTCTTGTAATTTTTTATCTGTCAGATTTTTTATAAGTAATTGTTCTTTTTTCTTTATCTCTCCTTCCATTTCTAATCTTTTTCTTTGTTGATTTAATTTATGTTTAGAGTTCATATGAATCAGTACCCCCCGCATATACGCCTTACTCGCATCCCAAACAATTTCAATAGGGGTACCCTTATTCAAATTCATTTCAAAAAATTATTTCATTTGTTTTTTAAGTTCATTTACATTCTTTTCATATCTAAACAAATTTTCATTAACTCTCCATGATCTTCTCTCATTCTTTCCCATTTCTATTTCTATCCATACCGGGCTATGGTCAGTTAGAGTCCTCGGAAATATCTTTGTTTTCTTTGTTTTTAAAAGTAGATCAGCTGTAACTAAGATAAAATCAATCCTGGAGAAGGATCTGTGTCTATCTGAAAAAAAGGTAAAGTCCAGTTCTTTTGGGTTGTGCACTCTCCATATATCTTTCAATTCCAAATCTTCTTTCATATCGAAAAATTCTGTGGTAGTTTAACATGTGACTTTGCCAAGCTCTTTTTATCTTTTTTAAGATCTATTACTCCGTTCCAATCTCCCACAAGTAAAATAAATCTATAATCACATTGCAATATTGTAGAATATAATAATTTATAAAAGTTTTCTTGTTGCTGGTTGGGAGCATAAATTCCAATCACCAAAATTGGACCATTTTGTGTATATAATTCGATTGCTATATATCTTCCGCAGTCATCTGCTTCTATAATTTTAGCTGACAATCTTTTATTTATGTAAATCACAACACCATTCTTTTTCTCTGAATTTGAAGCTATAAATTGTGCACCTAATTTAGAATTTATCAAATATTTTTGATCCTGTATTCTAATATGAGTTTCTTGCAAAAAAATAACATCATTATTAAATTGTCTCAGATAACGAAATATTTTCCTTCTTTTCTGTGGTGAGTTCAGTCCATTCACATTCCAAGATAAAAATTTAATTGTCATTTGTGGTCTCATGAAGCGCTAAGAGCATTTGCTGAAGTTTCTGTTCCAAAGTGGTAGTCTTCGGCCTGGCTCCTCCCATAGCTTCAGATTTCTGTGGTTTACCATTAGCTCCCTTCTTATCTTGTGGTGGCATAGACCTCTGCTGCTGTTGTTTCTCTAGGATTTGCTTGTAAGCTGCTCGAGTTATACGCTGATCTTTAGGTTCATGCAACTTCAGCTCGAGGTCCAATGCCACCTCTCTTGTACTTCTGGGTGGCCCACTTGTAGCCTCTAAAGGGAGATCCAGCAATGGTTCATCCAAAAAGCCCCCTATTGCTCCTTGAATTTCCATTGCCTCCATCTCCATCTGTTTCCGCTGTTCTTCAGACTCTTGTTCAGATTCCTTCTCTTTATCGCCCTCCTCTATACCTAACACTGAGGATGTACATGGGGATGCTGCACCAGTTTTAAAAACACTGAAATAAAATTCTTCCGCTTTTTCAACAGTATTTAATCAATATCTCTCTCCTTGATACCTCAATATTATACCAACTGGAGCAACCCATCTAAATGGAATTTGTTGTTTCTTCAACTCAGTCACCAAAAATCCAAAAACCTTTCTGTCTCTTAGCATCTTAGGCGGCAACTCTTAATAGATCCCAATCTCCTTTCCATCCACTTGAACAGTAGAAACAAAAGACTTTTGCAGAATATCATTTCTTATTCTTCTATCTGTAAAGTAGATCACCACATCTCTAGGCAATTGCCTTTGTCTTGCCACCCGAGAATTCACTCTGTAGACCTTGTCAATCTTGCACAAAACATCTTCAGGGTTAACCTTTAACATCACAGCCAGGGCATCAGCACAAACCATTCTCAAATCCTCTCTGTTGTTTTCTTTTATTCCTCTCAGTCTTACAGCAAACTCCATAAATCTGAATTGCATCATGGTCACTTCATTTTCAATTCTTTGAGTTTTATTATCCACATTGGAAATTTTATTGTCAGCTTCCCTCATTTTAGATTCCAATTCTGAACTGAGTTCTCCCACTTTCTTATCAAACTGAACAACCACTTCTGACAGACCAGTCACAACTGTCAGTATATCTCGCTTCATCTTATCATACTTTTCTTGAACCACCTCCTTAATTTCCTGTTGAGATTTCTCAAATTTCTCAAATTTCTGGTCCATCACTTCATTTTGATTCATCAGAGCCACAGCAATAAATTCCTTCAAGTCTTTAAATCCAGTCTCCTGTTCTTGGCTCTGAGTCTGCAAGCTTAATGGCTGCTCTTTTGGTTGGTGAATAGGGGAGCCCCCCCCCCCCTGCAGCTTTGGGAGCTGGCTTTGTCTGCTTTGAAGCCATAGTGCTACGCAATCTTATTCTTTCTAGGAAGGAAGTCTTCCCCCCCTTTCCACCACAAAATCCTTTTAAGAACTTCCCCAGCTTTAATCAAGTCTCTGAGGGAGAAGGAACAGATGAAAATCACTTTAAAAAACTTTTCCCTTTTCTTCTGACAAGCACTGTTACTTTAAATGCTTTATAATGCGTTGAAACACACAGGCATATCCACTTTCGCTTTCAGCTTTTTTCCTCCACTGAAGCCAGACGCCATTTTAATGTACTTTCACTCTTTCTCCATTCTTAAATTCAATAACAGGGCTAGCACAGATACTTGCGGTTTTTAGTTTTAAGTCCAGATTTCACCCTGCTTGTTTTTAAAGATTCAGTTAATTTTCACTGCTGTAGTTGGTCGCGTCGTCTGGCTCTGCTGGATGCAGAGTTGTCCCCGGAGTCCGGAGCCTCGGCGAGCTGGATAGGGAGCCTCACCCTGCTTCCTCCCGAGAAGCAAAAAAACAGTCTGGGGGCTTTGCAGGGGGCTCTACCTGCTCTTGCCGGCTCTCCTCACATTTATCTGTAAATGGGAGTTTTCCAAGCCGCCTCTCAGCTGTAGAGGCAGCTCTTTACGGGCGGTGGGGCTAGCGGTCATAAAAAGACTGTCTAGCAACGACGATGACGCCAACCGGAAGTCTATATCTTGTTTTCTTATGTGTACCTCTTGGAGGCACACAATATCTAATTTTTGTTTCACAATTTTTTAAAAAATCTGGTATCATTTGGATGGTGAGTTGAGGCCATTTACATTCAACGATTAGATTTTTAGACTTTGTTCCATTTCTTACTGACTTTCCTATTGCTTCTTTTTTGTTTCTTCCTGTTCCCTTTTTTTCCCTCTTGTTTGCACTCCCTCTTCTTCCTGGGTCTCTCCTTCACCTTCTTTTTCTCCTTGTTGTGGGGTTCCTTCACGTTCTCGTCTCTGTTTTCCATTGGTGTTCCGTCCTCCCTCTTCTTTACTGCTACTCGTTGTCTCAATGCCCATCATTTGGTCATATAGGTCCCTTGCTATACTTTGCGAATCTACTTTTATTTTCTTTCCCTGCCACGTTACCAGCATTCCTTCCGGTGTTGTCCATCTAAAGGGTATATATCTCTTATTTAGTAACGTGGCCAAGAACCAATAATCTTTTCGCAAGTCTCTTATTCTTTTTGGGATTTGTTTCAAGGTAATTATTTCTTTGTTCCTATAGAACATAGGTTCATCCTTTGTTATCTTATACACAATATCCCTTACCTTCCTTCTCACAAATCTTATGTGTACCTCCCGTGGAAGTCTGTTTTGTCGGGTGTATTTGTATGAACCCAGTATACTTCATCTAATTCATTTATTATTTCCTCCTTTTCTCTTTGGAGTGCCTCTGCTATCATCTCCGCCATTACCATCGTTAGGTCTTCCTCCCTGTCTTCAGCTACATTTTGAAAACGCAGGTAAAATGCCGCTTTTTCCATTTCCAATTGCGCCACGGTATTCTCTAATTCCTTATTTAGTCCCATCATTTTTGTATCCAAAGCTTCCAATTTTTCTTCTGTCAATTCAGTTTTTTGTTCTATTACTTTTATCCTTTGATCATTCTTTTTAATGATTTCTTGTATCAGATCTATTTTTCCATCTATCTTCTGGATGTTGTTTTTAACTTCTCTCTTTACCTGATCCATGTCTTTTCTTGATTCTTCGTGGTTCCTGGTCATACATTCTTGCATTTTGGCCATGGTTTCTTGTATCGTCATAAGCGTGGCCTGCATTGTTGGTATATTTGGTGTGGTAGGCTGCTTCTCTGCTGCAAACATTCCCTCCAAGGTTTTCTGCGTCGCTGGGGAGGCCAATGTTCCCATCAGAACTGATGTTATTTTCTTCCCTGTCTTCAAAGTTGTTGTAGTGGTGCTAGTCATCTCTTTCAGAATTCTGTATTGTTCCACCAGTATTTTATTTTATTATTATTATTTTTTCAAATTTATTTTATCAACTTTCTCCCAATTCACCATCCAAATACTTTATAAATTATTTCTTTTCCTTTTCTCCAATAAGGTTCAATTCCTTATTATCTTTTCAAATTTCTTTAAACCCAAAACTGCTGTCAATTAGTTCCTTGGTCAATCATTCACTTGGTCGATCAATTAATTAGCTCTATAAAATACTTAATAAAGATATAGCATAAATATAAATTTAAATATAGCTGTGTGGCAATATATACACTTAAATAATCAAAAAAGAAAACTTAATCAGTTCTTAATACTTAATACCTAATACTTGATTATTCAATATTTAGTAGCTGTAATAATTAAGTTATATAATATCTAAAAAAGTTTACTATTTCTAAAATATTTAACTATTTCTCAATGATTATTTCGAAGTCTCTAAATATAAATTTTAGAAGGTTATATAATTTTTAAATACTTTTTTGCTTACAAAAAGATATCACTATAATTAATAAATTGCAATAAGTACTATTAACAATACACTTATATCTGAATAAAAAGGGCAGAGAACAAGAAGAAAAAAAATCAGTATATTTATAATGTTCTGTGAGTCTTGCTTGTTATATTTTCAATGGAGGAGAAATGTTCATTGTATTACCACTGAAGTCTTTTCCAGATTCAATATGGCGATCTCTAATCTGCACAGTCACACATATGCAGTTCTCTTTTTGCCAAACTACCTCTCTCCTTCCATTAGGGCAGCTAAAGAGAGGATACAGGTAGTGTCCAATCTTCCCTTAAATCCCGTAATTTAAATCCGCTTTTCTCCACCCTCAGTGTTCTGATGTTTTAATGTTTTTTAATCTTTCCTTGGTTTTCTATATTCCGTCCTCTTCTGTTTTGCTCACCTCTTCAATTGCCACCTGTTTACGCTCTGAGCTCTTCTTTCGCTCGCTGCCCCTCCGAAAAAATACTTTCCCTTTTTCAAGTTTGCGCCAAAATAATCCAAATTAAGTTTTCACTTTCTGCTCACTCTCAGCGATCTTGCACTGTACTCACTCCTCTGCTCCCGAAGAACTCACTCGGAGCGTCGGACCTCTGGGCCAGCTGCACACGCCACGCCAGCTGGTTTCTTCTAAGCCTGGATTAAGGGATCTTCTCGGTACAGTGGGAGATCGCACTTCTCCCCACCTCCTCCGAAGCTTCCCCTCTTTGTTCCTGATCTCTCTGGGACCAGTCTTTGCCGAAACAGGCACCAAAAAGACTTAGAAATCTGACACTGGAAAGAGAGCGTTTCTCTCCGTGTCGCCATGACCCTTCGTCACCGCCAGAAGTCCTGTCCGAGCTTCTCAACGTTATTGCCGGAGTGGCGGTTGATACCCCCAGACTGCTGGTCATGGGGGATTTCAACCTGCCGTCGGCCAGTGAGATGTCTGAGGTGGGTCGGGAGTTCCTGGCTTCCATGATGGCCATGGACCTGACACAACTAATTCATGGCCCTACTCACACGGGAGGACACACTCTGGACTTGGTTTTTGTCTCTGGTCAGTGGTTGAATGGCCAGGATATAGGGGATATAGCTATTGAACCCCTGTCATGGTCTGACCATTCTCTCCTGAGGCTGGACTTTCTGACCGCTGCACCCCACCACAGGGAGGCGGAACCGATTAGGTGGTTCCGCCCCAGGCGCCTGATGGATTTGGATAGATTCCAGAGGAAGCTTGGGCCATTTCCTGATAATCTGGCTCACGACTCGACTGAAGATCTGGTGGCTGCCTGGGATAGGACGGCCGCCGGGGCTTTGGATCGAGTCGTGCTTTTGTGGCCTCTGACCCAGCGCCGAACCTGCCCAGCTCCTTGGTTTTCCAAGGAGCTGAGGGAGATGAAGCGCCAGAAAAGACGCCTAGAGAGTGGTTGTAGGGCCAGTCATTCCGAATCCGACCGAACACTAGTTAGGTCTCATATTAAGACCTATTTAGTGGCGATAAAAGCGGCAAAGTGTAATTACTTTTCCATTCTTATTGCATCGGCAGATAACCGCCCAACCGCCTTGTTTAGAGTGACCCGCTCCCTCCTACACCAGGGAGCGCGGGAGGACCCCTTGCAAGGGCAGGCTGAGGATTCTGCACAGTATCTGCAGGATAAAATCGCTCAGATTCGGGAAGGCTTGGACTCTGACTGGGTAGGTTCCGGCGAGGTGGCTGAGGCGGGTCTTGAGAATGTTATCTGGGATGAGTTCAACCCTGTGACTACTGAGGATGTGGACAGGATTCTGGGGAGGTTAAACGCAACCACATGTTTATTGGACCCGTGTCCCTCCTGGCTGGTACTGGCCACCTGAGAGGTTACGCGAGGCTGGCTCCAGAAAATTATAAATGCTTCTTTGAAGGAGGGTTTCTTGCCGTCCGCCTTGAAAGAGGCGGTGGTGAGGCCCCTCCTCAAGAAGCCTTCTCTGGACCCGGCTTTTGTGGCAAATTACCATCCTGTCTCCAACCTTCGCTTTATTGCAAAGGTTGTTGAGAGTGTGGTTGCGCAACAGCTCCCGCAGTACCTGGATGAAACTGTCTTTCTAGATCCGTGCTAGTCCGGCTTCAGACCTGGGTACAGCACGGAAACAGCATTGGTCGCATTGGTTGATGATCTCTGGAGGGCTCGGGACAGGGGTTGCTCCTCTGTTCTGGTCCTATTAGACCTCTCAGCGGCTTTTGATACCATCGACCATGGTATCATGCTGCACTGGCTGGAGGGATTGGGGGTGGGAGGCACCGTGTTGCGGTGGTTCTCCTATCTCTGGCCGATCGCAGTCTGTGTTGGCAGGGGGGCAGAGGTTGACCTCGAGGTGCCTTGTCTGTGGGGTGCCGCAAGGGTCGGTCCTCTTGCCACTCCTGTTCAACATTTATGTGAAGCCGCTGGGTGAGATCATCCGTGGATTTGGGGTGCAGTGTCATCTGTACGCTGATGATACTCAGCTGTACATCTCCACCCCAAACCACCCCAATGATGCCCTTGAAGTGATGTCCCAGTGTCTGGAGGCCGTGCGGGTCTGGATGGGGAGGAACAGGCTTCGACTCAACCCTTCCAAGACCGAGTGGCTGTGGATGCCGGCATCCCGATATAGCCAGCTGGTGTCATTGCTGGCTATTGGGGGCCAGTTATTGACCCCCACAGAGGGGGCTCGTAACTTGGGCATCCTCCTGGATACACGGCTGTCTTTAGAACAGCATATGATGGCCGTGGCCAGGGGGGCTTTTTATCAGGTTCGCCTGATACGCCAGTTGTGCCCCTTTCTGGATTGGGATTCCTTATGCACAGTCACTCATGCTCTCGTCACTTCTCGCCTGGACTACTGTAACTGTCTCTACATGGGGCTCCCCTTGAGGAGCACCCAGAGGCTCCAACTGGTCCAGAATGCAGCCGCACGGGTGATTACGGGAGTGACATGTAGCTCCCACATAACACCTCTCCTGCGCGAGCTGCACTGGTTCCCGGTGGTCTTACAGGTGCGCTTCAAGGTGTTGGTTCTCACCTTTAAAGCGCTCCATGGCTTAGGGCCAGGGTATTTACGAGACTGCCTTCTGCTACCGATTACCTCCCACCGGCCAATTCGCCCTCACAGAGAGGGCCTCCTCAGGGTGCCGTCGGTCAAGCAATGTCGGCTGGTGGCCCCCAGGGGGAGAGCCTTCTCTGTGGGAGCACCCGCCCTCTGGAACGAGCTACCTCCCGGAATACGACTAATCCCGGATCTCTGCACTTTCCGTAAGGCCCTGAAGATGTTTTTATTTCAGCAAGTCGGCCTAGCCTAAATGGGTTTTTTATGGGTTAGTTTTTAATTTGTATAGCCCTGGGGTTTTAAATTGGGAGGCTGATTAATTTAATTTATTTTTAGTTATTTTAACTTTTCTATTGTATGCTATTTTAAATTTCAGCTGTTCACCGCCCTGAGTCCCTTGGGGGAGAAGGGCGGTATATAAATTTAATTAATTAAATAAATAAATAATCACCTGCGCAGCCACATTCAAGACCAGTTGGAGCCTCTGAGTGCTCTTCAAGGGGAACACCATGTAGAGAGCGTTACAGTAGTCCAGATGGGAAGTGACGAGGGCGTGAGTGACTGTGCGCAGGGTATCCCGGTCCAGAAAGGGACACAACTGGGAGATCAGGTGGAACTGATAAAAAGCCCCCCTGGCCACACCCATAATGTGATCTTCTAAACACAGCCGTGCATCCAGTAGGACACCCAGATTGCGAGCCCACTCTGAGGGGGCCAAAGTCTCACCGCCAATAGTCAGTGATGGAACCAGCTGGCTATACCAGGATGCCAGGAGCCATAGCCACTCAGTCTTGGAGGGGTTGAGTCTGAGTCTGTTTCTCCCCATCCAGATTCTCACAGCCTCCAGCATCGGGACATCACGTCAAGGGCATCATTGGGGTGGTCCAGGGTGGAAATGTAAAGCTGAGTATCATCAGCGTACTGATGGCACTTCACCCCAAAACCACGGATGATCTCACCCAGCGGCTTCACATAAATGTTGAACACAAGGGGTGAGAGGACCAACCCTTGCGGCACCCCACAAATAAGGCACCTCAAGGTCGATCTCTGTCCCCCTGCCAACACAGACTGCATCCGACCAGAGAGGAAGGAGGAGAACCACCGCAACTTGGTGCCCCCCATTCTTAACCCCTCCAGCCGGTGCAGCATGATACCATGGTCGATGGTATCAAAAGCCGCTGAGAGGTCTAATAGCACTAGGATAGAAGAGTACCCCCTGTCCCAAGCCCTCCAGAGATCATCAACGAATGCGACCAATGCCGTTTCCATGCTGTATCCTGGCCTGAAGCCTGACTGCTACGGATCTAGATAGACAGCTTCATCCAGGTACCGGGGGAGTTGCTGCGCCACCACACTCTCAACAACCTTCGCCACAAAGCGAAGGTTGGAGACTGGACGATAGTTCACTAATACAGCAAGGTCCAGGGAAGGCTTCTTGAGGAGGGGCCTCACCACCGCCTCTTTCAGGGCGGAGGGGAAGGAATCCTCACTCAAAGAAGCGTTAATAATCATCTGGATCCACCCTTGTGTGACCGCCTGGGAGGCCAGCACCAACCAGGAGGGACACGGGTCCAATAAACATGTGGCAGCGCTCAACCTACCCAGAATCCTGTCCACGTCACAGGGTCAAACTCCTCCCAGATAACATTCTGAAGACCCACCTCCGTCACCCCATCTGAACCCACCGAATCGGAGTCCAAGCCTTCCCAAATCTGAGTGATTTTGTCATGCAGGTATTGCACAAAATCCTCAGCCCTATCCTGCAAGGGGGCTTCCCGCGCTCCCACATGGAGTAGGGAGCGGATCACCCTATACAGGGCATGTTAGATCGGCGCAGGAATGAAGATGAGACCAGAGGAGTTCATGCAACAAGTTTTATTCAACAGGAACTGAACTGACGCTGCACTGCCGGAGCTCTCCTTATATTCGCTCCGGCAGCCACACCGCCCCCTGACAGGGATTCAAAATTCCCGCCGGAGGATTTTCTAACCAATCCCCGGCGGATGTCCTTATAAGGACACAACACTCCTCCCCCCTAGTTCTTAGGCTGTCCATCAGTTACAAAGTCATTTAAATAGGCAGGCCGTCTGTGCGTTCTACTAGACCTGCGCAGTCCATTCGTCGGTTGGCAGCCCTCCTGGTTGGAGGGTGCTTCTGCTGCTCCCGGCTCCCTCCCTGGACCTGGGCTGGATCTGGCCGTCGAGGTTGCGGGCGGTGCTCCCGTACCTCCGGCTGGGTCGCTGACCTCCGCCTGTGGGCGATGCTGGTCTTCTCCGTCCCTGCTTCGATCGCGGAAATGCCGTCGCAGGTCCATGCTCTCGACCGGTCCGGAACTCCTGAGCCACGGTAAGTCCCTGGGTTTCCCTCCGGTTCCTACTGGGTCGGGGTTAGTCGGGTCCGGTCGCGGGTGCAGGTCCGGCGGCGGTGACTGGGTCAGTCCCCGGGGTTCCCTGGTTGAGTCCGGTCCACTCCCGGGGCTGCTGGTGGTGCGGGTTGGCGATGGCTCGACCTCGCTGGGGTGTTGCAGGCCTCCTTCGCAGGGGTGGTGTAGGCCCTCTCTGCTGGGCTGGCACTGCTGGGGTGGTCGAGGACTCTCGCGGCCTCCGCAGGGGTGGCGTTGGCCCTCTCTGTGGGGTTGGTGTAGCCGTGGCGGTCGCTGACTCTCGCCGTCGGGATGTGGTTGTTGCGGGTCGCCTTGGTCCTGCTGGTGCAGGCCTCCCTTGCTGGGGTGGTCTTCGTCCTGGTCGGGTTGTTGTTGCGGTGGCCTCTGCTGGAGTGCATGGAGGTCTCCCTCGCCGGTGTGTCAGTTGCCGACCTTGCAGGGTTGCTGTTGATGTCCCCTGCTCGGTTGGCCCCGGTCTACCGGCTTCTTCTGCCTTTGCCGCTCGCTTTCAGACTGGTGCCGTCCAACCTCGCGGGGGTGTTGTTGGGCGTCGCAGTCGTCTGGGCTTCGGTCCCCATGGCTGCCGTCATCAGTGGCTGGGTCTCGGGTGTCGGGGTGTTGATTCTGGTCTACCCCGGGGTGCTTCGGGGTTCCCCTCAGACATTGTCCATGGTCTACTCGCGCTGTCTCTTCTCTGGCTTGGGCAGGGATCGGTGGGCCCTCTCTCCCGGGGTGTTGTAGGTCTGCCTCGCTGGGGTGGGGCAGGCCTACCTTGTCGGGGGTGGGCAGGCTTACCTCATCGGGGTGTTGTAGGCCTACCTTGTCGGGATGGTTTCCATCTGATCCCCTCCATCTTTTGCGGAGCTGGTCAATGTGACGTCTCACGACCTGTCCATCTTCCAGCTCTACCCGATAGGATTTTGGGCCGGTTGCGCTGTGGATTCTGCCTTTCAGCCTCTCGGCTCCCGCTGAAACTGCCAGGTGTCTGCCTAGGAGAAGGAAGAGAGAGCAGTTAGTACTTAGACATTACATTTCCCCGGATGTTTCTTATGGAACTTCCGTATCAATCGCGGAGCATTTATATCCTCTTTTGGGACCCAAGTGGCATCAGTATCTGGATAGCCCGTCCAACGGACTAGTTACTGTAGACGGCCCCTATGTGAACGGGAGTCGATAATGTCCCAGATCTCATAATGGGACCCTTGTACCAGCCCTGGTGGGATTGGAGTCAGAGTCGGGGTGGCCAGTTTCAGTAAGCTGGCATGGAAAACGGGATGTATTTTGCTATAGAGAGGTGGGAGTTGTAATTTCACAGTTACGGGATTTATGATGTCTACAATGGGGAAAGGTCCTATGTATTTTGGGCCCAGTTTCTTGCTTGGTACCCGTAGGCAAATGTATTTGGTGGAGAGGTACACCCGGTCCCCCACCTTGAGCGGTGGACAGTCCCCACGTTTTTTATCGGCTTGTTGTTTATACTCTTTGGATGCCCTCTCCAGAGCTTGCTTTATTTGGGGCCATGCCTTTGAAACGTGTGCTGTCCATTCGTGAGGGGTGGTGACGCCTGGCGCCGGGCATTCCAGCTCCGGTATGGCCATGAATTCCCTCCCATATACCACCTGGAATGGAGTATACCCTGTACTGCGATGTACAGCATTATTGTAGGCAGCCTCAGCAAACGGTAAGAGGTCCACCCAATCGTGCTGTTGGTATGAGACATAGGCATGGAGATACCGTTCCACCATGGCGTTTGCTCACTCTACCGCTCCGTTGGTACTGGGGTGGTAGGCAGTGCTGAGGCCTTGGGAGGAGCCAATGCATTTAAGAAATCGTCGCCAGAACATAGCGGTGAACTGTACCCCTCGATCTGATATGATACGTTTAGGTACTCCATGTAGTCTGTATATTTGATGTAAGAACAATTTCACCAACCGTGGGGCAGACGGTAGTCCCTTACAGGGAATGAAATGGGCCTGCTTGGAGAACAGGTCGAGCACAGTCCAGATCACAGTATATCCTTTATTAGATGGGAGATCTACAATAAAGTCCATCGAGATCTCGTCCCACGGTCTGGTGGGTTCTGCTACCGTCTGTAGGAGTCCGACAGGTTTCCCAGGTCTTGGTTTCGTCATGGCACATACGTGACACTTTCGAACATAGTCCTCGATTTCTTTCTGCATTTTCGGCCACCAAAACTGTCTCCGGATGAGATGGAGAGTCTTGAGAAAGCCGAAATGACCTGCCGTTTTTACATCATGGCATTGGTTGAGTATCTGGCCCCGAGGAGTAACAGGAATGTAAAGTTTGTTACCCCACCATGCCAGGCCATCCCGCTGGGTTACAATAGTCTGGTTCTGTAAGAACCAGGGATTTGCCACCAAGGCATCTCGTACTGTCTGATTCCAGTCCCGTGGATACGGGTGTTTGTCAGTACAGGTTTTAAGACAGCAAGTCGGCTGGGGCCTGGGAAGTATGGCCTGTAGGTTCTCGTTCTTTTTACTATTATACTGCGGCATGCGAGACAATGCATCAGCGAGGAACATTTTACCCCCGGGTTTGTATTTCAATGTGAACTGGAATCGTTGGAAGTATTGAGCCCATCTTATCTGTTTTGGCGACAGTTTCCGGGGTGTTTGGAGCGCCTCTAGGTTTTTGTGGTCTGTCCAGACCTCGAAAGGTTAAGTACTACCTTCCAACAAATGCCGCCATGTCTGTAACGCCCATTTTACAGCGAATGCTTCTTTTTCCCATATGGCCCAATGACGTTCCGTGGTCGTGAATTTTCTTGAGGTGTATGCACAGGGTCTTAGATTCCCAGAACCATCCGTTTGGAGCAAGATCGCCCCTACGGCCACATCACTAGCATCCGCTTGTACGATGAAAGGACGTGTGGTGTTGGGATGCTTGAGGATGGGTTCTTGGGCAAAGAGATGCTTAAGTTGTTCAAACGCCCGCTGACATTCGGGAGTCCAGGGTAAGGGTTGGTTCGGTTTGGGTTTCATGCCCGTGACGCCTTTTGTCCGTAAGAGATTAGTTAATGGAAAGGCTGTTTCTGTGAAAGACGGAATAAAGTGGCGGTAGAAGTTGGCAAAGCCCAAGAAGCTTTGCAACTGTTTCCGGGTCCGCGGAGCTTGCCAGTCCAACACCGCTTGCACTTTCTTGGGGTCCATTTGTATACCATTCTTCGTGATCCAAAAGCCAAGGTAATCGATCTCCGTCCGGTGGAATTCACATTTGGAGAGTTTGACGTAGAGATGTGCCCGTAGTAGTTTAGTTAGCACTTGCCTCACTAATCGTATGTGTTCGTCCATTGTGTCCGAATAAATCAGGATATCGTCCAGGTAGACCAGGACCCCGCGGTACAAATGTTCATGTAGAACACTGTTAATGAGCTGCATAAAAACGGCCGGAGCTCCTTGCAACCTAAACGGCATCACGAGGAATTGGTAACTGCCCAAGGGACAGTTGAACGTCGTCTTCCATTCGTCCCCAGGTCGTATACGAACACGGTAGTATGCTTCACGGAGATCAAGCTTCGTGAATATCCTTCCCCTAGCTAGCGTGGTTAACAGGTCGGACATAAGAGGCAGGGGGTACAGTGGTTCGACACACACAGCGTTCAAACCCCGGTAGTCAACACAAAGACGGAGCCCCCCCCCGTCCTTTTTCTCACGGAATAGCACGGGTGCCGCTAAGTGTGATCGACTTGGACGAATGAAACCCTGAGCGAGGTTCTTGTCAATGTAATTCCGCAACTCTTGCAGTTCTTGTTGGGTCATTGCATACATCCGGGGTTTTGGTAGTTTGGCCCCGGGAAGTAACTCGATACCGCAGTCTGTTTCCCGATGGGGGGGTAGGAGATCACACTCGTGTTCGCTGAATACCTGTGCTAAGTCACTATACACAGCTGGGAACGGCAGAGTGTCCTTCTCCTTTGGTTGGGTTACGCCACAGGGCTCTGGTCCTACTGGTAATCGTAACCGTCTGAAATCCCCCTCCCACCATATAACTGGTTTCCACCTGTCTAGCCATG
The DNA here is from genome assembly GCA_038048745.1 of Coluber constrictor foxii. Classification (NCBI taxonomy): domain Eukaryota; kingdom Metazoa; phylum Chordata; class Lepidosauria; order Squamata; family Colubridae; genus Coluber; species Coluber constrictor. The sequence continues at coordinate 28,391,944 of CM075966.1, read as the reverse complement.
CCAAACCGAGGATGACCGGTTCAATCATGTGGGTTATAACTACAAACCGTATCAGTTCCCGGTGTGTTCCAATCGCCATGACTACTGGTTCTGTGATTTGTGCTGTTGGTTTACCCCCTAAGACCGAACCATCAACCTGTTCAAATTTTATGGGCGTTTGCAAGGTCCTAATGTGTAGTCCTAGCTCTTCCGCTACGGACCAACGCATCAGACATCGCGTACAACCGGTGTCGATTAGCGCCTCCTGGGAGCCCTCCCGTCCCGTACGTGGGTTGCGCAACACTATGGGGACCAGGAAAGGTCGTATTGGGGCACTTACCATGGGATCCTGCCCGTCCTCGTCATTGTCGCTGGGTTCCATGGCGTCAGGAAGGCAACTCGAGCTGGCGGAACCCGGGACATTGTTGCCGGACGATGGCGATACCCCCGGAGTTTGGGCGGCTGCCCTGCTTCGTTCTGGCGTTTGTCGCCCCTTCATTGTCGTGTTCATGGTCGGCCCTGTCGACTTGGGCATGGACATGCGTAGGGGGCAGTCAAGGGCCCGGTGCCCCTCTAGATTACATCGGAAACAGCGAAAAGGCCGTCTTCCTAGTCCAGCATTACCGACCCCCAACTCGGGCACAGGCCTGACTGTTCCCCCAGCAGGGGGTTGGCACATGGGGCCCCGTTTTAGCTGGTTCTGCGTCATCAGTCCCCGACTCCGAAACTCCCGGAGACCGATATCCAGATCAACCGCTGCCTTGTACCACTCTGATATACGGGGACCCAAACCACGGTATACACAAGCCTGCCTGATCTCCCTGTCAAGCCCTGTTTGGAACTGATGGACTAGGAGCCGTTCGGGCCATGACCGCAATTTACCGGCCAATGCGCGGAACTCCCTGACATAGTCCTTTGCCGGCCTGCCGCGTTGTTTGAGATTCACTAGATCTCCCTCTATGACTTGAGTTCGTGTCTCGTCCTCGAACCGGAGGCGTAGGGCCTCTAAGAACAACCCCAGGTCGGATAATTCACGGGCGTGCTCGCTATGCAAGTCTGCGACCCAATCCGCTGCTTCACCGGTCAAGACCGCCGTTACCGCGACAACCCGGGACCACTGTGATGGATACCACCGGCCATACGTATCCATATGGCTTATCACCTGATTTAAAAAGAGAGCGACCTTCTCTGCAGCTCCATCAAAAGTGGCCTGTACTGATAGACTTCCGGTGGCGCCTTCCTCGTTGGCGGCAGGCTTTTCATGCCTGCCGGCTTCTCGGCACGTTAGATCCGCCGTGCAACAGGCAGGCGGCTCGAAAGACCTGCTCCTTAACGGAAGCAGCAGGGAGAGCTTCTGGGGGTGAGGTTGAGCCCCCCTGAGTCGCCCCAGGAATTTTTCCTTTGTCCTGGGGAAGGCTCAGAGGGATGGCTCCCTCCATACCCCCGGGGTATGCTCCGCGCCGAGAGGGTCCTCCGCTAATTAGCGGAGCCAGACGCTGGGAGCAACACCACAATTGAAGTGATAATTGGAGCAAGCTGGAAAAGAGAGAAGATAAGTTAAAGCAAGTATGGATTTTTTTCTACTGATTTTCTGGAGGAGGAAGGAGGGGAAGGGGGGAGAGGAAGAGAAGTGAAAGTCCTTTAAGATGGCGACTGGCTCTGAAGAAAAGTGAGAGCGGAAATGGGAGCGGAGTCCAGTCCTGAAAGACTTTGAAAGAAATATTCTGTTACAGAAAAAGAATTTAAAGGAACAAGGCTGAGTTAAATAGATTTCTTCTGTTTTTTTTCCTTTTTTTTCTCTCTATTGAAGTAAGAAGGAATTTTTTTGGTTCTTTTTAAAAGCAAAGATGCCTAAACTTAAAGGAAGGGGGGGCTCCCCCTTGAGTCAGATGAATAAAGTTGAAATGACTCATTTGCAGAGACTTACAGAACTGGATTTAAAAGAGTTAATTACAAGGTCCTTAGAGAGTGTGGTAGATAAGATAAAAGGATCACAGAAGGATCTTGAGGAATTGGTTTCTGGAAAATATGACCAACTAAGTCAAATTATTGCTCAAGTAGCTTCAGATCTTTCAACTGCGGTGGCTGCAATGGGGAAGAAAGTGACTGAGATTAGTAGTAAATTTGAAGCTCAGATACAAGAATTACAAACGAAACTTCTGGAAGCAGAGGCCAAAAATCACAATATTCAGAATGATGTTATTATGCTTCAAATTAAGGCCATGGAACCTGCAATTAGGCTAAGAGGTATAAAAGAAGACAGCAGAGAAAACTTAAGAAAAACCTGTGCAAAGGCCTTTGCAGAATTATTAAAGATACAAGATGAACTAATTTTGGGTTCTATAGAGAAAGTTTACAGAGTTAATTCGCGTTTGGCTAAACAAAGGAATCTGCCTAGAGATGTCGTTGTTTATTTCACTGATAAAAGACTGAGAGATGATATTTTACAAAAGTCTTATTCTGAGAGAGTGCAGGTAGCAGGTACACAAATCAGGATTTTTAAAGAGCTACCATCGAAGGTTTTAAAGGACAGGAAAGATTTTGATTTCTTGGTCAAGGAACTGAAGAGAAGTAATATCCCATTCAGATGGGATTTTCCAGTTGGTATAATTTTTAGATATCATGGTGTGAGACATTGTCTGAATACTATTGAGAAAGCAGAATATTTTTACCAAAATATTTTTAAGGGAGCACCGGAATATCTCAAGAATAAAACATCCAAAACAGAGTCTACAAAATGTGAACAGAAAGAAGAAAATCAAAGTGTGTTAAAAGTAAAAGGAGAATTTGGTGGTTGTCCAGAGGATTCTACTATGGATTTTTCTGATGAGAAAATTGAACACCTCAGTGACCTTGGAGGAGGATCACAGGACCTTGAACTGCTGGAGGAAGATTCAAAAAATAAAGTTTTACTTCGAAATGACCAGCAGCAGAGGTCCAGTACTTTTCAAGAAAAGGGGGGTGATGCTAATCAACAGGAAGAAGTTAATGAGGAAATCCGACTGGAAACCACAGATGATAAATTTAAGGAGCATCGTGAATCGTTTGATACTGAATTAGAAAGCATTGAAAGATTTGGAAAAAATGGATTATAAAAAATCTTTTAAGACGTATAACAATTTGTTAACAGTTTACTTTGAGTTGGATTAACACTAAACTTATATATTAAAATGGATTACAAAAATTTTACTATGTAGTTTATCCTGGATTGGACATGATATCCTGAGTGTTGATAGATTGCTGCAAAATTAGCAGCGATCACTGGTTACCCAATTATATATTTTTTGTGGAACTCATCTAGGAGAAGACTATGAAATTGAAAATATCTTATAACCCGAAGGACTGAATTGCAAAGGGTGGCAGGATTTGAAAGAATTTTAAAGGAACATCTGGGAATGCAGCTTTTAGTCGGTTTTTTCTTCTCTTTTTTTTTCTTCAAGGTTTGGTTAAGGCTGCAAAAGCCTATTTTTAGGTACAGCATAAGTTAGTTTGAATGAATCTTCCTAGAGGTGTGAATACCTTCGTGGTTGGATATTATTTATATAAAGTCACTCGGGGGGTTGTGTGGAGAAATGTTTTACTTTGCTGATGGGGGCAGCGGCAAGATGAAGATTATTGAAGCAGGATTTATGTGAGGAAATATGTTTGACTTCAATCAAGTTGAAGAGAAGATTGAAAGTTGGATTATAGAGACTGAGAAATGAATTAAACAAAAGATAATTTTCTTAATGACATAATTGTATGATTATAATTATATATGCATATATATTTCTTATGTTTTATGTTTTTGGGGGTTTTTCTTTAGTTAAGGGGTGTAGTCAGGATAGAATTATAATGGTTATTAATGGTTTTTTTTATTTACTATAATATTGTTTATTTTAGAAATATATTAATGTCTGTTTTCTTTTACCTTTCTTTTTCTTCCTTTCCTTCCTTCTCTTTCTCTTCCTCTTTCGGAATTTGTTTAATTTAGAATTTGAATATTTAATAATCTTTTTCTTTTTCCCTTGTTCTAAACTTTGTTTTTTTTTAAACTTGTAGCGGAAGTCGGGGGGGCGGGGAGGGAAGGGGTTGGAGTTGAGGGAGGATGGGAGGGGTTGGGGAGGGGGGATAGGGGAGGGGGGGTGAAAATGAAAAAAATTCTTGTATTGTAAAACTTTTTCAATAAAAAAAGAAAAAGTGGCCTGTACTGGTGGTAAACCCCAGAGGGGCTGGGGATTCCATGGCCTGGGATCCCACAAGGGTGGCGGGTCCCCCGGACGGGTTACGGGGCCCCGGGTCTGACTGGGCCGGGGTGGCTGACGCTTCCTCCTTGACTCCCCCCCAGCGGTGCCCTCGGCCGCTGGATGGGGCTCGGTCGTCCCCACCAGTGGGCTTGTACTGGCATATTCCAGGTGGCTGTCCTCCCTGTCCCTACTGGCTCGTCCCTCCAGTGTGAACTTGGGACTAGCCAGACGGAACCGGCTACTGGTATTACTGGTGGCTCCCCCTTTCCAAGTGTCAGCCTGCTCCCCCTGTGGTGCCCATGGTTGCCAGGAGGGGGCATCCCGAAAGCTTGCTTCGCCAAACCTATCCCGAAGGATGTCCATGGTGGTAGCTCCCAGGCCTGTGGAATAGCTCCAGTCCCTGTCCTCATCCTTCACCCATTGTCGTTCGCGCCAGCTCTGGAACTGGCCCCCGACATGGGGTGGGGTGTGGACTCGTGGGCCCGGGCAGGCTGCGTTGTGAGGCCCCTGGTCAGTCTCGCTGTGGGTGGTAGAGACCCGGCTCCGTGGGTCTGGAGTGGCACCTGCCTCTTTTCGCACCTCCCGTTGCTTCGGCCGCACGGACTGCCCCGCTGGTGTGGGCGGGTCGGTTGTCAAATCCTCCACTTCGTCCGTGTCCGTCACCATATCCTCCTGAGACAGCGCCCCCTCGGTGGTGCCTTCTGCCATGTCGTGCTTTCCCCCGCTGATGTTACTGGGAAAAGGGAGCCGCGTCTTCCTCTCGGCTTCCCAAGAACGCACGACTTCTCGTTGATCCGGTAAGTACAGTGCTTTATTAGGTGCAACAGCTCTTTTCGTGATAAGCCGGAATGTGTAAGACAACACAAAGACGTGTATTGGGGGTGCAGTCTGTCGAGGGGTAAGCGAAGTCTTCTGCCCATCAGCAGCTCTGATGGGCATTTCTTGGTGGTTGCGTGTGGCGTTATGTGTTGGGTGAGGAGGAAGGTGTCGATGCAGTCCTGCCAGTCACCCGGTGCCATCTTGGTGAGCGCCTCCTTGGTGAGCCTCACCATTCTTTCAGCTTGGCCGTTTCCGGCCAGTCTGTACGGTGCAGAGAGGGCATGGCGGATGCCCAGTCCTGCCAAGAATGCCTCCATGGGCACGGACATAAGTTGGGGACCGTTGTCGGAAACCAACACGTCCGGGAGTCCATGTGTTGCGAAGAGGCGGCGGAGAGCGCGAATGGTGGCTTCTGATGTGGTTGATGCCATGGGAACCACCTCGAGCCATTTGGAGAATGCGTCTACCGCGATGAGGAGGTGGCGCCCCTGCATCGGACCCGTGAAGTCGATGTGGATCCGAGACCAGGGGCTGCTGGGCGTCTCCCATGGGGTGGGCTCTGCTTGGGGTGGCGCTGGTCGGACTTCCTGGCACGGGCCACATCTGGCGACCCATTGCTCAATGTCCTTGTCCAGTGAGGGCCACCAGACGTAGCTCCGTGCCAGGGCCTTCATGTGGACGATGCCCGGGTGCCCATTGTGCAACGTCTCGAGCGTCTTCCGTTGCAGCACGGTGGGGATCAGCACCCTGTCTCCCCATAGCAGACAGCCTTTCATCATGGACAGCTCCTTTTGCTTGTGGCTGAAGGGGCTGTATTCTTCTCCGCTTATCTGCACCGGCCACCCTCTCAGGATCCAGGACTGTACTTGGCGGAGTGTGGGGTCTCTCTTGGTGTGCGTGGCCACATCTGCAGATGTGACTGGGCAGCTGCTGTTGTGGTCGATGTGCAGAAGCTCGAGGGTGGGGGCGGGGTCTTCTACGGCGTCTGCGGACGGGCATCTGCTGAGAGCGTCGGCATTCACGATGGACTTTCCTGGTTGGTGGGTGAGTGTGTATGAATAGCCGGCGAGGAAGATGGCCCAGCGTGTCATTCGCGGCGACATGAACGTGGGTGTTTGCTTGTCACTGGTGAGGAGGCCCAGGAGCGGCTTGTGGTCCGTGACTATGGTGAAGCTTCTTCCGTAGAGGTATTCATGGAAGCGCTTCACCCCTGCGACGATTGCCAATGCCTCTTTGTCCAGCTGGCTGTAGTTGCATTCAGCGCTGGACATTGTCTTTGAGAAGAAGGTGATGGGGGCTTCTGTGCCGTTGAGCAGGTCGTGGCTGAGGACCGCCCCGACCCTGTATGGCGACGCGTCGCAGGTTAGCCGGATGGGTAGCGTCTCGCTGTACTGAATGAGGACGCTGCTGGACATCAATAGTCCCTTGATGGCCCGGAAAGCCGTTTCCTCTTTGTCGCCCCACTTCCAGGAAACCGCTTTCCCCAGCAAGCGATGTAGCGGCTCAGCAACTGTGGCTTTCTGTTGGAGGAATATTGCATAGAAGTTAAGCAATCCAAGGAAAGCCTGAAGCTCCACTTTGTTTTTGGGGCTGGGAGCTTCATGGATAGCTTTAACTTTTGATTTGGTGGGGTGTATGCCATTGCTATCAATGAGATAGCCCAGGAACTCGACCTCCTGGACCCCGATGATGCATTTATCCCATCTGACTCTCAAGCCCTTCTCTCTGAACCGCTGCAGGACGAGCCTCAGCCATTCAAGGAGTTGTGCCTTTGAGTCTCCAGAGATCAACACATCATCAAAGTAAGGCACTACCCCTGGAACGCCTTGGAGAAGGCGTTCCATCATTGATTGAAAAATCCCAGGGGCGGCACTGACTCCGAATTGGAGACGGTTGCACTTAAAGGCCCCCCTATGTGTGACAATGGTTTGAGCCTCTGCCGTTTTAGAGTCCACTGGCAGTTGCTGGTAAGCCTGGGCCAGGTCCAGTTTAGCAAAAATTGTGCCCTTGCCTAGTGAGTGCAGGAGGTGCTGCACCACTGGCACAGGGTATGCGCTCTGCTGCAACGCCTTGTTTATAGTCACCTTATAATCAGTGCAGATGCGCACAGATCCATCCTGCTTCATTGGGGTCACAATGGGAGTCTCCCATGAAGCATGATCGATGGGTTCCAGAATGCCTTGGGCGATCATCTTATCCAGCTGCTCGTCTACTTTTGGCCTCAAGGCGAAAGGAACCCGGCGGGGCTTGAGCCGAATGGGGGTTACCCCCTGGTCCAGATTGAACGAAATGGGCTTCCCTATGTACTTCCCCAGCTTACCATCGAAGACTTCTCTGAACTCTTCGATGAGTGAGTCAAGTTCATCTGCCCTAATCTGGTGGATGCCTCCTATGGAAAGCCCCAGCGGCTGAAACCACTCCACGCCGAGCAGGTTCGGGCAGCTGTTCTCCACAACGGTGACTGGCAGCTGACCCTGGAACTTCTTGAAGGCGATGTGGATGTTGGTCCTGCGCAGGATGCCGATGGGATTTCCGCCGAAATCCACCAGTCTGGACTGCAGGGGCTTGAGCTAGCTCTTGGTGATTGCCGGCTTGAGTCTCTTCAGCTGCTGCCAATCGATGATGGTGTAGACGGAACCGGAGTCTACCTCCATCGTGCAGGGTGAGCCCTCGGCCAACAGCGTCACGTGGAACTTGGTGGCGCTGTTGTTGCTGGTGTGGGCTATGGTGGTCTGATTCACCGTGCCGTTCCGGGAATCATCGTAACCGTCGCTTCTGGCCTGGTGCGAGGATCGTTTGGATGTCCTCTGGTTGTTGCGGCGGTTTTCACGATTCCAGGGTCTGGGCGGTTCGGGGGCTGGATCGGTGGCTCGGCAGGCCTCGGCGATGTGTCCCCTCTTCAGACAACTGCAGCAGGTCGCATCTCGCCATCTGCAGGACGTCCTGGGGTAGTCACCCCTGCAGCTGCTGCAGCGTTCCCCTCGTCGGCCATTTTGAGGATTTTCCCACCGGGATGGCTGAGAGACCTTGTGAACGGCCATTTCCCCATCTGAGTCGGATGGCATGGCTGAATCTTCGGAAGATTCGGGGATCGACTGGTGGATCTTGTGGATCCTCTTCGCCTTCAGCATTTCTGCGGCCGCGTGCTCTGAGGTTTCGGCGGCGGTGGCCTCTTCGAGTACATCCTTGAGCAAGATACATTTCCTGCTCAAGAACTTCTTCTGGATGCCCGCGTCCCGCATGCCGAAGACAATGCGGTCCCTCAGCGCATTGTCCATGTTATCAAACTTGCAGTTGGCTGCGATTTGGCGGAGTGCGGCGACAAATTCTTTAATGGATTCACATTCCCGTTGGTTCCTCTGATGGAAGGTGAATCGGTTGGTGATGGGGGTGCCCGTGGGAGCGTAATGTTCCTGCAGGGCGGCTTGCAGATCCGTCCAGGACATTTCTTCGATGTCTCGGGGTGCGACGAGGCTCACGGCCAGCTCCAGGACATCGGATCCACAGTGGGCTAGGAAGAGAGCCCTCTTCCTCTCGTCGTCGAGGTTGCTGTAGCCGTTTCCGCGGAGAAATTGGCGGAAACGAATCATGTACGAGCTCCATTTCTCCCGTCCGGGGTTGAATGGAGCGATGGATGCGAAGAGCGCTTGCGGCGTTGCCATTGTGAGGATCGGCGGCGAGTCTCTTTGGCTTGGAGATGGCGATCGTGCCACGCGGTCGGTTCCTTCTCTTAGTCCTTCGTCGCCAGTGTTAGATCGGCGCAGGAATGAAGATGAGACCAGCGGAGTTCATGCAACAAGTTTTATTCAACAGGAACTGAACTGATGCTGCACTGCCGGAGCTCTCCTTATATTCGCTCCGGCAGCTGCACCACCCCCTGACAGGGATTCAAAGTTCCCGCCGGAGGATTTTCTAACCAATCCCCGGCGGATGTCCTTATAAGGACACAACAGGGCAGCTGGGTAGTTCTCTGCAGACGCAATAATAGCGGAAAAATAATTATACTTCGCCACTCTTATCGCCACTAGGTAGATCTTAATATGAGACCACACCAGTGTTCGGTCGGATTCGGAGCAGCTGGCCCTCCAATCGCTCTCCAGGCATCTTTTCTGGTGCTTCATCTCCCTCAGGTCCTCAGAAAACCAGGGAGCCAATTGGGATCGGCACTGGGTCAGAGGCTGCAAAGGCACGACGCGGTCCAAAGCTCCGGCAGCTGCCTTATCCCAGGCAGCCACCAGTTCTTCAGTCTAATTGAAGGAGTGAATGATCTGTCCATGACAAGGGTTTGATAACTAAATCCCCTATTTCTAGATCATTCAACCACTGACCAGAGACAAAAATCAAGTCCAGAGTGTGACCCCCCCCCCATGTGAGTAGGGCCTTGAACTAACTGGGTCAGGTCCATGTCCGTCATGGAAGCCATGAACTCCCGAGCTGTCTCTGATGTTTCACCGACAGATGGCAGGTTAAAATCCCCCATGACCATAAGTCTGGGTGTATCCACCGCCACCCCGGCTATTACGTTGAGCAGCTCAGGCAGGGTTGCCACTACGTGGCAGGGAGCCAGGTACGCAGTCAGCAGACCCATCTGCACCCCACCACCCCACTTCACAAGGAGGGACTCACATCCGACTATCTGAGGAACAGTGGCCTCCCTCGGACAGAGACTTTCCTTAATAATAGCCGCCACCCCCCCGCACCTCCCCTGAGCCCTCGGCTGATGGAATGCATGGAAGCCTGGTGGGCACATTTCAACGAGGGGAACCCCCCCTCCTGGCCCAACCAGGTCTCCGTAATCCCTACCAGGTCCGCACCCGCCTCCTGAACAAGGTCATAAATGAGGGCTGCTTTATTAATCGCAAACCTGGCGTTGTACAACATCAGCCAGAGGCCCAGGCCCTGAGGGTCTGTGCAACCCGGGAAACGAGAATCGCATTGGGGACCAGAGTGCACAATCGATCGTAAACAGTGAGTGCGCACTCCCGTAACATGATTTGGCCCCCTGCTACCACCATATCTGCCCCTCCCACCCACAACGCTAATCAAACAACCCTCACCCTCACCTCCTGGTACCCCAGCCAGGCTCCCATCCCCACCCTCCCGCCATGACCATCAGACATACTGTGCTGCTCTGTAGCTATATGGACCTCCCAGGTCCATCACTATGATCAACCAACCCCCTCCCCGAACCCCTTAAAATATTCACAAATAATTTAACTAAAAAACCCTGCAGCCTCCTCTTTGCCGCATGCCACCTTTCCGGGTTCCAAAACCCTTCATCAAGGTAGGCCCTTGATAGTGTGGAGGGCCAGGCCTGTGAGAGGCGGGAGTCTCGCAGCTCGGCAGCTGAATACATCCAGGTAGCCAGGGGTAAAGATGGTATGTGGCCAGGGATTCCATAATGATAGTCAGAAAAAAGGTCCCATTACTAACAACTGCAATGATTCACTTTACAAAAGTGGCAAGAAAAGTCATAAAACGGAGCAAGACTCACTTAACTAATTTCTCACTTAGCAACATAAATTCTGGGCTCAATTGTGGTCATAAGTCAAGGACTACCTGCACTTACAAATGTATTACTATGACATTCGTTCCCACCCCTTGCAAAACAGGCCCTCTAAAACTACTAAATCTGCAACTTGTTGATCTGTCTTCTATATGTTATATTAATGACAAAGTAGTTAATAGGAAGAACAATAGTAGTGAAAAACTACAAAATTAAAGTTTCAAAACTCTCTATTAACAAGCTGTTAACAAGCTGTTATTGTAATCCACTCATAGAAACTTTACCAGCCCAGCTGCTGTGGCCTAGAGGTGAATCTCATGCCTCACAATCAGGAGGTTGTAAGTTCGATCTGAGGTAGAGGCAGATGTAGGGTCTCCTGCTTGGGCAGGGGATTGGACTAGATGACCTCCAAGGTTCCTTCCAACTCTGTTAATCTGTTAAATGGCATCTTATCTATCCTAAATCATCCCAAAAGTTATAAATAGATCGTCCCGGGTCAAATATCCATATTTGTTTCTTAATATCATCTGTCAATTGTTGTTTAATTAAATATAGTAAATTCAGTCTCCAGAATAGGTCTATCTTCTGATCAAAGTGCAAAGAACCAATTTTAGCAGTGAAATCAGCAGATCGTTGGTAAGAGGGGAAAAAAAAACCCCTTACTGTACAGCCATCTTGAGAGGAGGGTCCGTAAGGGATCATTCTTTGAACTGCATTTCAGAGCACCATCTGTTGATATTTCTATGAGTTTGTCTTCCTCTGCAGACTAAAGCATTGTGATTAACATCAGCTGTCTGCCATTACTGTAAATTCGAATCTCACCAGACTCAAGGTTGACTCAGCCATCCATCCTTTCTAAGGTAGATAAAATGAGGATCCAGTTTGTGGGGACAATAAGCTGACTTTGTATAAATATACAAAAGTATGAAGGCTATTGCTTAATGCATTGTAAGCCGCCCTGAGTTTCCAGAGAAGGGTGGCATATAAATCAAATTTTTTAAAAAAATTCAACGTTTTGATCATTGCTTCAATCTTATCTTCAATTTCAAAAACTGTAATCTTTTCTCCTTGAAGACTTAAGTTCAGCATATTTAAGTGGGTGAATTTATCTGAAAGATATACCAATTTGACTAACCAGGAAAAGTCTGTCAAATGATCGCTGAGGTGAAACTGCTTCTCCATTAGAAATAATCTTATCCCGTCTCTCAATTCCCAAAAGAGAGACAAAACTTTACCTCGTGATAGCAAATGAACATCACAGTATAGCACAGTGATGGCTAACCTTTTTGCCGTTGCGTGCCAAAAGCGGTGGGAGTGAGGCGAGGTCGCCCATGTGTGTGCCCATACCCATAATTCAATGCGCCCCACCCTTGCGTATGTGCCCCCCTTTTAGCACATGATGGCATAGTGGGCCCGGTAGGCCCATTTTTCACCCTCCCCAGGCTCCAGACGCTTTCTAGGAACCTGGGGAGGCCAAAAACAGCCTTTCCCATCCCCCTGGAAGCCCTCCGGAGGCCAGAAACAGCCCATTTCCCAACTTCTGGTAGGATCGAAAGGCCCAAAAATCAGCTGGCCGGTGCACCAATGTGCACTGGAGCTGAGCTATGGCAATGCTCGCGTGCCAACTGATATGGCTCCATGTGCCACCTGTGGCACCCGTGCCATAGGTTCACCATCACGGGTATAGCAGAAGTTGCTGATATTCACTATCCATATCCTCACAAAGCTGTTCAAAAAGTCTTGAATTCAGTGATCTGCTTTTCATAAAATTGACAATTTCGACTGATGCGTTAAAGGCCTGCTTTAGTTTTTCTGGTATCTTTTTAGCAACTAAGGCTTCTCTGTGTATGCAACAATGGTACCAAGTCACTGACAGAACAATTTCCTTAATCCATGCTACAAGCCCAGTAAGCTTTCCAGACATTGCTCGCGCACTGTCTGTTCTAATTCCAATGCATTTCAACCAGTCCATGTCATGAGATGTTATGAACTCATTTAAATTGTTGAATATTTCCTCAACTGTAGTGTATACCAATGAAGAGATGAAAAGTATGTCTTCGAAAACATTTCTCTCATTCTGATACATAACGTAGCACAGTAAGGTTGCTTTGTTTGTTGTGGCCATGCTTTTGCCCAGTTGCAGTGCAAAGTAGGAGGATACGTGAATTCTTTCTAATAATTGTTCCTTAATATTGGCTGTCAAACTCTCAATTCACCTCTTAACTGTGTCATTTGACAAAGGTATTATGGAAAGGTCCTTGGCAGCTTGCTTGCTGATCAACTCAGAGACCATGATTTTTGCAGCAGGTAATATAAGTTATTTAGCTATAGTGTGTGGTTTTCTGTTTTTTGCTATTAGTTGAGAAACCTCAAATGAAGCCCTCACTGCATTTTCATTGTTACAACCAGTTGCAGTCTTTTTAACCATTTTTTTTACTTTCCCAAAGCTCACATTCCCTGCTTTTGAAAAAATATGATGTTCTTTGTGGTATGTTCCTTATGTTTTGTTTTGTTTTGTTTTTTATTGAAAAAGTTTTACAATACAAATTTTTTTCCATTTTCACCCCCCCTCCCCTATCCCCCTTCCCCAAACCCTCCCATCCTCCCTCAACCCAACCCCTTCCCTCCCCACCCCCCCGACTTCCGCTACAAGTTTAAGAAAAAAAACAAAATTTAGAACAAGGGAAAAAAAAAAGATTATTAAATATTCAAATTCTAAATTAAACAAATTTCAAAAGAGGAAGAGAAAGAGAAGGAAGGAAAGGAAGAAAAAGAAAGGTAAAAGAAAACAAACATTAATATATTTCTAAGATAAACAATATTATAGTAAATAAAAAAACCCTTAATAACCATTATAATTCTATCCTGACTACACCCCTTAACTAAAAAAAACCCCCCACAAACATAAAACATAAGAAATATATATGCATATATAATTATAATCATACAATTATGTCATTAAGAAAATTATCTTTTGTTTAATTCATTTCTCAGTCTCTATAATCCAACTTTCAATCTTCTCTTCAACTTGATTGAAGTCAAACATATTTCCTCACATAGATCCTGCTTCAATAATCTTCATCTTGCCGCTGCCCCCATCAGCAAAGTAAAACATTTCTCCACACAACCCCCCGAGTGACTTTATATAAATAATATCCAACCACGAAGGTATTCACACCTCTAGGAAGATCCATTCAAACTAACTTATGCTATACCTAAAAATAGGCCTTCGCAGCCTAACCAAACCTTGAAGAAAAAAAAAGAAAAAAAGAGAAGAAAAAACCAACTAGAAGCTGCATTCCCAGATGTTCCTTTAAAATTCTTTCAAATCCTGCCACCCTTTGCCATTCAGTCCTTCGGGTTATAAAGTATTTTCAATTACATAGTCTTCTCCTAGATGAGTTCCACAAAAAATATATAATTGGGTAACCACTGATCGCTGCTAATTTTGCAGCAATCTGTCAACACTCAAGATATCATGTCCAATCCAGGATAAACTACATAGTAAAATTTTTGTAATCCGTTTTAATATATAAGTTTAGTGTTCTTAGAAAATTTTTTATAATCCATTTTTTCCAAATCTTTCAATGCTTTCTAATTCAGTATCAAACAATTCACGATGCTCCTTAAATTTATCATCTGTGGTTTCCAGTCGGATTTCCTCATTAACTTCTAGTTCCTGTCGATTAGCATCACCCCCCTTTTCTTGAAGAGTACTGGACCTCTGCTGCTGGTCATTTCGAAGTAAAACTTTATTTTTTAAATCTTCCTCCGGCAGTTCAAGGTCCTGTGATCCCCCTCCAAGGTCACTGAGGTGTTCAATTTTCTCATCAGAAAAATCCATAGTAGAATCCTCTGGACAACCACCAAATTCTCCTTTTACTTTTAACACACTTTGATTTTCTTCTTTCTGTTCACATTTTGTAGACTCTGTTTTGGATGTTTTATTCTTAAGATATTCCGGTGCTCCCTTAAAAATATTTTGATAAAAATATTCTGCTTTCTCTATAGTATTCAGACAATGTCTCACACCATGATATCTAAAAATTATACCAACTGGAAAATCCCATCTGAATGGGATATTACTTCTCTTCAGTTCCTTGACCAAGAAATCAAAATCTTTCCTGTCCTTTAAAACCTTCGATGGTAGCTCTTTAAAGATCCTGATTTGTGTACCTGCTACCTGCACTCTCTCAGAATAAGACTTTTGTAAAATATCATCTCTCAGTCTTTTATCAGTAAAATAAACAACGACATCTCTAGGCAGATTCCTTTGTTTAGCCAAACGCGAATTAACTCTGTAAACTTTCTCTATAGAACCCAAAATTAGTTCATCTTGTATCTTTAATAATTCTGCAAAGGCCTTTGCACAGGTTTTTCTTAAGTTTTCTCTGCTGTCTTCTTTTATACCTCTTAGCCTAATTGCAGGTTCCATGGCCTTAATTTGAAGCATAATAACATCATTCTGAATATTGTGATTTTTGGCCTCTGCTTCCAGAAGTTTCGTTTGTAATTCTTGTATCTGAGCTTCAAATTTACTACTAATCTCAATCACTTTCTTTCCCATTGCAGCCACCGCAGTTGAAAGATCTGAAGCTACTTGAGCAATAATTTGACTTAGTTGGTCATATTTTCCAGAAACCAATTCCTCAAAATCCTTCTGTGATCCTTTTATCTTATCTATCACACTCTCTAAGGACCTTGTAATTAACTCTTTTAAATCCAGTTCTGTAAGTCTCTGCAAATGAGTCATTTCAACTTTATTCATCTGACTCAAGGGGGAGCCCCCCCTTCCTTTAAGTTTAGGCATCTTTGCTTTTAAAAAGAACCAAAAAAATTCCTTCTTACTTCAATAGAGAGAAAAAAAAGGGAAAAAAACCCAGAAGAAATCTATTTGACTCAACCTTGTTCCTTTAAATTCTTTTTCTGTAACAAAATATTTCTTTCAAAGTCTTTCAGGACTGGACTCCGCTCCCATTTCTGCTCTCACTTTTCTTCAAACAAAGCCAGTCACCATCTTAAAGGACTTTCACTTCTCTTCCTCTCCTTCCCCCTTCCCCTCCTTCCTCCTCCAGAAAATCAGTAGAGAAAAATCCATACTTGCTTTAACTTATCTTCTTTCTTTTCCAGCTTGCTCCAATTATCACTTCAATTGTGGTGTTGCTCCCAGCATCTGGCTCCGCTAATTAGCGGAGGACTCTCTCGGCGCGGAGCATACCCCGGGGGTATGGAGGGAGCCATCCCTCTGAGCCTTCCCCAGGACAAAGGAAAAATTCCTGGGGCGACTCAGGGGGGCCCAGCCTCACCCCCAGAAGCTCTCCCTGCTCCTCCCGTCAAGGAGCAGGTCTTTCGAGCCGCCTGCCTGTTGCACGGCGGTTCTAACGCGCCGAGAAGCCGGCAGGCATGAAAAGCCTGCCGCCAATGAGGAAGGCGCCACCGGAAGTCGTTCCTTATGTTTTGTATCGAGATGTCTTTGCAATTTTGATGGTTTCATAGCCTCGTTGGACAGTACCTCATAACACAGCATGCACTGTGGTAGTTGTTTGTCCTCAGGACCTGTACGTGTGAAGCCAATTGGCAGATATTCCTTGCTATAATAGCAATACTTGACTAGAAGCCTCACTTTGCTTTGAACAAGATGCACCCTCATCAACATCAGTCCCTTTATGTTTCAAATTCAGCCAGCAATCCATTCTGAGGCTAAACTGAAATGCACTGTCACAAAATTCATTGCAGCAATATCAAAAAACCACCTTAACGAACATCTATGGAGATTCTGTCATTCAGGTCATGGTTGTCCCAAAAGTGCTTTTTTCAAAAGGTAACTGGACTTTGTTTTTCCTTGAAAACCTTTGGACTTTGAATTCTGGACTTTGTTTTTTTTTCCCCCCCAAGGAAGAACAAAGTCCAGTTTCCTTTTGAAAAAAGCACCTTTGGAACACCTTAACGAACAATAACCAAGCAGTTAGCGGAAATCGAAGACCATTATGAAATCGGTCTGAATGCTCACTCACACTGACAATGACGGACTCGGCTTTCTCTACTCCACCATCTCGGACTGTCTGCACAATAGCAAGAAATGTCACATGCTTTCTCTCTGCCACTCAGCATCATTTGCTTGCATGTTCTCAGCATGTGCAGAAATACCAAACATAGCTATTTGCCATCAGACAGCTACTCTCATAGCCGATTTATGCTTCTGATTGTTTTTAATTGAGGCAATAGGTTAAAAAAGACAAGTTTTACAAAACAAGCATTTTGCTACCCAAAGGTGTTTTTTCAGGAGGCAACTGGACTTTCTTGTTTTTTCTTTTGAAGACATTTCTCATTCAAGAAGCTTCTTCAGCTCTGACAGGATGCAAATTACCAGCTGTCTGCAAGGAATATGAATCTTTCCATTCCCCACTATCCTCAGTCCTATCCTGACTGAGGCTGCTCTGTTGGACTGGGGCCCTCCAATCCCCAATCCACACCTCTCTGTGCCTCCGTGCTCTTTTCCCTCGAGATGCCAGGACCTGGCTCATCCTCCAAAACCTCCTCCAAACTTGTGTCTGGAGAGGTGTCTGGAGGAGGCGGGTCCATGACAGTCTGGAAAATTAAGATTTTGTTCTGTTTCCCATTCCGTCTTGCTTTCATTCGTTCACTCATTCATTCAGATTTAACAGCAAAAAATTCATAACATTTCTTTAAGCCTTTGCAGACCCCCTGTGACGACATCATGGCCCCCCTGGGGTCTACAGACCACAGGTTGAGAACCACTGTTCTCAATTCTCAACTCTCACTGTTAGGAAATTTCTCCTTAATTATAGGTTGCTTCTCTTGTTGATTAGTTTCCATCCATTGTTTCTTGTCTTGCCTTCTGGTGCTTTGAAAAATAGGTTGACCCCTTCTTCTTTGTGGCAGCCCCTTAAATATTGGAAAACTGCTATCATGTCTCCCCTAGTCTTTTTTCTCTAGACTAGCCCTATCCAATTCCTGCAAATGTTCTTCATGTTTTAGCCTCTAGCCCTCTAATCGTCTTTGTTGCTCTTTTCTGCACTCTTTCCAGAGTCTCAACATCTTTTTGTAACATGGTGACCAAAATTGGATGCAGTATTCTAAGTGTGGTCTTACTAAGGCTTTATGAAGCAGTACTAGTACTTCACATGATCTTGGTTCTATCCCTGTTAATGCAGCCTAGGATTGCACTGGCTTCTTTGGCTGCCACTGCATACTGCTGGCTCATATATAAGTGATTGTTCACTATCCCTTGTTGATCAGGAATGTGATAAGTTTGACAATTGGTTTGAAGATTGGTAAAAAGGGACATATGTTGAGATGGCTGAACTAAAGTTCAGGTCTCAGTAGACCCTTGTGGCTGTAGAAAGTTTCATAAGAAACCACAAGCCTGTGGGTTAAGCCTGTGACCTTATCTGCTGTGTACCACGAAAAATGTATACTTTATCTGCTGTTGCTAGCTTTCTCTTATATAACTAAGTAGAAATGAGAAGTCTCTCTATATATATCTGCCTTACACCGTGTTTTAAGTTCTTCCAACTTGAGGAAGGACCCACCTTTGTTTGGCTGAAAAAACGTGTTTGGCTTATCAAGGGATGTCAGGACTCTGTCTCATTATTTTTGCTGAGCAATTATTGAACCATGCTTAACATTTCTGGCGATCCAGATGGGACAGGTGTTTGGTTCTGTGAAACCTCAGGGAGGGGAATGCACCAACCGGGCTCTGGGATTTCCTGGAGGTGCCTCCCTTCTCGATTTTTCATCAGGCTCTAAAAAGTGACCTGGACTTATGTTGTTTGTCTCTCTTGTGTTCCTTTCTGCTCTGGAGGGCTGAAGACAAGGTAAGGCAATGATTTTTCAAGATTTGTAGTGTGTGTTTGGGGTATGCATGTGAGTGTTTGTCTCCGCTGAACTCATATCCCACCGTTGACCAGAGCTGAGCAGAATGGTTGGCCTCAGCCACCCTTAACCCTCCACAAGCTGTGAGGCTGAGACTGGAGGTGTTTAAAGCACAAGGGAGGCCAACCCTGTACTCTTGTGCTTCACCAGGTTGCGAGTGGTTGCTGTTGCACAAGTGCTGCCCTATAAATTTCCCACTGTTGACCAGGCCTAGGTGTGAAACCAATTTCTTGAGGAAGGACCCACCTTTGCTCAGCTGAATAAACATTTTTGGCTTATCAAGAGACATCAGGACTCCATATCATTATTTTTACCAAGCAACACCTGAATCTTGCTTAACACCCTCTCATAATTACTGCTATTGAGCCAGGTTTCACCTAATATGTACCTGTGCATTTTCTTGCCTAAGTGTAAAACCTTACTTTTCTCTACATGGAATTTCATTTTATTAGATGGCCCAGTGTTCAAGTCTATTGAGATCCAACTGGATTTTCAGCCAGCTTAGTGTCGTCTGCAAATTTGATGAGTTCCCCTTCTATTCCCTCATCTAAATCATTTATGAAGATGTTGAAGACTACTGGGCCTAAAACGAAACCTTGGGGTATCTCACTGCTTACTTCCCTCCATGTAGATGTAGTTCTATTAAGGACTACATGCTGTTGTGGCCCACCAGCAGCCTGCGCGGATCGTGGCTGATCCTGACAACGAGGAGGCTGGTGTGGTGTCATGCCAGCAACCTGTGCAGCTGGCGCTCACGTTGGACAGCGAGGAGGCTGAAGAGGATGTGATGCCAGAGGCAGAGACTCAGCCAGGGCCTTCAGAACCTCCAGAGGCTCCTTCCAGTGGAGAGCGCAAAGTGGAGGAGCCTCTCCTCAATGCTCGGGCATGCAGGGCTGCCAAAAGGCAGGAGTGGCTACTCAGGAGGAGGAGGTCTACTCAAGAGTACGGCTTGAGGATAATTGGCCACTCCCTTAGCCTATTTAAGTCACACACAGCTAGTGCTTTCTTGCTAGAAACAACGTCTCATTACTACAGAGCATCTTGGAGAGCGAGCGACTTCTCATATCTGGTTTTATGGGCTGATTGCCAACCTTTGTCGGACTTTGTTCTTAATAACTTTGATAAGGACCCTTTGCACGGGAAGCCTGCATTCTTGAAAGGGGTTTGTTTGGAATTAAACAGGGTTTGTGAAGTTTGGTGTGTGTCACATTCTCTGGGAATCCGAAGTTGGGGAAGAACACATGCTGAGTGTGGTTTGTTAGCCAGCTACAAATCCATATGGTGGTGATGCTGCCTATCCCACAGGTTTTTTTTTAGCTTACCAAGAAGTAGGTTGTGGTCTACTTTGTCAAATGCCTTACTGAAATCCTAGTATATTATGTCCACTGCATTTTGCTGGTCCACTAATTTAGTCACTTTGTGAAAGAATGAAATAAGATTTGTTTGGCATGATCTGTTTTTGACAAACCCATGTTAGCTTCTGGTTATAATTTTGCTTGCTTCTAAGTAGATCTGTTGCTTGATTAACTTTTACAAGATCTTCTCAGGTATTGATGTCAGGGTTATTGGTCTGTAGTTTTCAGGGTCTGATTTTTTTCCTTTTTTGAAGATGGGAACCACATCACCTCTTTTCCAGTCCTCAGGTAATTCCCTCGTTCTCCAAGAAGTTTGAAAGATATGGTACAATGCTTCTGAGATCACGACTGGCAGCTCCTTCAGAACTCTGGGATGTAGTCAGGACACAGGTCCCCTAACTAGAGGCAGGCTTCGATAGAGTCCTTTATTGCTCTGTTAAATTTCACAACAAGTGGTCCTACAGCAGCTGTTAAAGCTCTACCTCATACTTCCCTGAAGTCAGCCATCCACAGCTGGACAAACAAAAGCCAGTAAGCAACAAAGCCAATTCGGAAAGGAAGAGAGGAAGTCCAAAGACAAGGTGCAAGTTCACGGGGCAAGGTCCAGAGTCAAGGTCCACAGAGCAAAGCAACTCCATGAGGCAAAAGGCAAGTCCACAGTGTTATGTCCTTATAAAGACATCTGCCGGGGATTGGTTAAGTCCACCGGCAGGAAATTCAAATCGCTGTCTATGGGCGGTGCGACTGCCGGAGCGAATATAAGGAGAGCTCCGGCAGCGCAGCGCCAGTCTTGTTCTCACTCAAATAAAGTGCTGAATGGACCTGAGCTGGTCGCGTCTTTGTTCCTGTGCCTGATCTAACACTGGCGACGAAGGAGAAGAATTAGAACTCCGACCGCGTGGCACGATCACCAACTGACCAAGAGCTGACCATTTCCGAGCTGAAGTCACTCACCTCGAAGAAGCTGAAGCATGGCATCGCCGCAAGCTCCAATTGCATTGCTGGCCCCATTAAACCCCGAACGGGAGAAATGGAGGTCCTAGATGGTCCGGTTTCGCCAGTTCCTGTGAGGGAACAGCTACCAGGACCTGGACGACGAGAGGAAGAGAGCACTGTTCCTGGCGCATTGTGGCTCCGACGTCCTGGAGATGGCCATCGACCTCATGGCGCCCAGGGATATTGAAGAGATGTCCTGGGCTGACCTTCAGGAAGTCCTGCAGGAGCACTATACGCCCACAGGCACCCCGATTGCAAATAGGTTCACCTTCCATCAAAGGAACCAACGGAAAGGTGAATCCATCAAGGATTTCGTGGCCGCACTTCGCCAGATTGCTGCAAATTGCAAGTTTGACAATGTGGATAACGCTATCCGGGACAGCATCGTCTTCGGGAGGCAGGATGTGGGCCTACAGAAGAAGTTCCTGAGCTGCAAGAGGATCCCGCTCAAGGAAGTCCTCAAGGAAGCCACAGCTGCCGAGACATCCGAGAAAGCAGCCACCGCAATGGTAAAAGTGAGGGGGATCCACAAGATCCACAAGTCGGGCCAGAACTCCTCAGATGACTCTGCCACGCCATCCGAGTCTGATGAGGAAATGGCCATGCACAAGGTTTCCCGCCCCCGAAGGCGGGAAAATCCCCAAAATGGCGATCGGGGGGAACGTTGCGGCAGCTGCAAAGGTGATCACCCAAGGCCGGTTGCAGATGGAGAGGCACCACCTGCCGTTGCTGTTTGAAGAGGGGACACATAGCCAAGGCCTGCAGAGCAGCAGATCCAGCCCCTGAACCACCCAGGCCTCGATTCCGGGAAAATCGCAAAGATACCCAGAGGGCATCCAAACGGTCCTTGTACCAGTCCAGGCGTTGGGACAACGAATTTCCCCGCAGCGGAGTGGTGCACCAGACGACCATCGCTCACACAAGCGACGACAGTGCCTCCAAATTCAACATCACCCTGCTGGCCGAAGGGTCACCGTGCACAATGGAGGTAGATTTGGGCTCGATCTACTCCATTATCGACTGGCAACAACTGAAGCGGCTGAAGCCCACTTGCACGAAGAAACGACTGAAGCCCCTGCGATCGAGGCTCGTGGATTTTGGCGGGAATCCCATCGGCATCCTAGGAAGAACCACGCTCCAGATCTCCTTCAAGCAATTCCAAGGCAGCCTTCCCATCACCATTGTGGAGCACAGCCGCCCAAATCTGCTAGGAGTGGAGTGGTTCAAGCCACTAGGGCTATCGATCGGAGGCATCCACCAAATTCAGAGGGACAAACTCGACACCCTCATCGAAGAGTTCAAGGAAGTCTTCGATGGTAAGCTGGGGAAATTTGTGGGGAAGCCAATCTCTTTCAATCTGGACAAGGGGATCACCCCAATTAGGCTGAAGCCCTGCCGGGTTCCTTTTGCCTTGCGGCCTAAAGTAGATGCTCAGCTAGATAAGCTGATTGCCCAGGGCATATTGGAACCCATCGATCGTGCTGCATGGGAGACTCCCATTGTGACCCCAGTGAAGCATGATGGATCAGTGCGCATCTGCACTGACTACAAATGTACAATCTGTCGAGCCAGCTACAGCCCAGAGTTGGTATTACACCAGGATGCACTAGTAGCCTCCGGGTGTACTTGGTGTCTGATACACCGTGAGTTAGCCGACCAGTTAGGCCTTCACTTGTTCCCATTGAAAACGCCCATAGCCTTTGAGCAGGTTGATGGCTCCACCCTGGGAGGGGCTCCTATGACACATATGACAGAGGTTGTGGGAATGGAGATTGGGGCTCACGGGGAACGGTTACCGTTTATAGTGGTGGACAGGATGATTGAACCCATTATTTTGGGTCTGGCTTGGTTAGATAAGTGGAAGCCCACCATCTGGTGGGAGGGGGAGTACAGAAATCTGCGTCTAGGACTGGGACCCGAGCCAGGCAGTACCGAGACACCACAGACCAAGGGAGGTGCAATGGTGGGACAAGCTGTTCTGATCCCTGGAGTACCAGCCGTATATGGTGATCTAGCAGCGGTTTTTGACGAGAAAGAATGCGACACTTTACCGCCTCACCGGGCGACAGATTGTGCCATCGAATTGCTACCCGGTATAAACCTGCCCAAGCCCTGCATGTACGCAATGACCCCTAAGGAGGTGGAGGAATTGCGTGCATATATTGACAAAAACCTGGCCAGGGGTTTCATACAACCCAGCCGTTCACATATGGCTGCTCCTGTGTTGTTCAGGGAGAAGAAAGACGGCGGGTTGCGCCTGTGTGTCGATTATCATGGTTTAAACACAGTCAGTGTAGAACCCTTGTACCCCCTCCCATTAATGAAAGACCTCTTAGCAGCATTGGCCACGGGCACCTCTTTCACCACATTAGACCTTCGAGAAGCATATTACCGAGTACGGATCAAACCAGGCAACGAGTGGAAAACCATGTTCAACTGTCCGTTAGGTAGCTATAAGTTTTGTGTTATGCCTTTCGGCCTACACGGTGCTGCCGCCGTATTCATGCAGCTTATCAATGAGGTACTTCACGACTATTTATTTCAGGGAGTCCTAGTCTACCTCGATGACATATTGATTTATACCAAGACGATGGACGAACATGTGCGTCTCATTCACAGTGTCTTGGAACGTTTGTTGAAAGCCCAATTATACGTCAAAGTCTCTAAATGTGAATTCCATCAAATGGCTCTTGATTACCTGGGTTATAGGATTTCCAAAGATGGCCTAGAAATGGATCCCAATAAGGTGACTATGGTAATGGGATGGCAAGCCCCGAAAACCAGGCGGCAGTTGCAAATCTTCCTTGGTTTTGCCAATTTCTATCAACAGTTCATCCCGACATTCACCCATACTGCGTTACCCTTGACAAATTTGTTACGTACTAAGGGGACTGGCACTCCGGTGCCAGGGCAATGATTAGAGTGGTCGTCTGATTGCCAACGAGCATTTGAAGTGTTGAAACGTCATTGCGCTGAGGCCCCCATACTTCAACATCCTGATCAGACAAAACCCTTTATTGTGCAAGCCGATGCGAGTGACGCGGCCATAGGGGCAGTTCTTTTACAGACCGATGCACAAGGCCAATTACGCCCTTGTGCGTATACCTCAAAGAAATTCACTCCCACAGAACGAAGTTGGGCCATCTGGGAGAAGGAAGCCTTTGCTGTTCACTGGGCTCTCCTTACATGGCGTCATCTGCTAGAAGGGGTGGTGGTACCTTTTGAAGTATGGACCGACCATAAAAACCTAATAGCCTTACAGACCCCAAGAAAGCTGTCTCCCAAACAGGTACGATGGGCACAATATTTTCAGAGATTTGACTTCAGGTTGAAATATGTACCGGGAGGTAAGAACTTCCTGGCACATGCTATATCTTGTATGCCACAGTTCAATAGTAAACGCGATGATGTGGTTAAAGCCATGGTGCCAGAGGGAGATAGTGAGAAACAGCATGTGTCCGTAGTAGCGGCGATACAAAACCTGTGGGAAGATAAGATACAAATTGGACTAGAACAGAATGAGTAGTTCCAACACAATAAACCGATGCTTACTTGTAGGGATGGGCTGGCTTGGAAGGGGGATAAGTTGTATGTTCCCGAATCAGTCAGGCATGACAGTAAGACCACGGGTCACTTTGGATTTCTCAAACCATTCCATCTGTCCTGACGGCAGTTTTGGTGGCCACACATGCGACGTGATATAGAGAGGTATATACAAGGCTGTTCCATCTGCGCCAGGACCAAACCGCGGTCCGGGAAACCTCTCGGTCTGCTACAAACCGTAGCCACTCCCAATCAACCATGGGAGGATATTGCGATGGATTTTGTGGTAGACCTTCCAGAAAGTAACGGCTATACGGTGATATGGACCATAATAGACCTGTTCTTGAAACAGGCCCATTTCATTCCCTGTAAAGGCCTACCATCCGCTAAAAAACTGGTAACGCTATTCATCCAGCACATATATCGACTACACGGGGTACCCCAATGAATCATCTCGGATAGAGGTGTGCAATTTACCGCTTGGTTTTGGAGACGGTTCATACACGACATCGGTTCAACCCAGGGTCTTAGTACTGCGTTCCATCCTAGTATGAATGGTGCTGCGGAACGGGCCAATGCCATGATTGAACGATATCTTCGGTGTTATATTTCATATCAACAAAATGATTGGGCCTCTTTATTGCCTCTAGCGGAGGTCGCATATAACAATACTGTGCATGCTAGTACGGGGAACACACCTTTCAGGGTGGTTATGGGACGTGATTTTGTAGCAATACCAGAATTAGAACAACAACTAAACGAGACGACCCTACCTCATGAATGGAGCGACAGGATCCAGATGGTATGGCCCCAGATAAGGGAAGCATTGGACAAAGTGGCCCAAGAGTACAAGCTACAGGCCGATAAAAAGAGGATGCCCGTGCGTCCATTGCAAGTAGGCGATTTGGTGTATCTTTCTACCAAATACATCAAATTAAAGATACCCAGTCGTAAACTGGGACCGAAATACCTGGGCCCTTTTCCTGTGGTTAAAATGATAAACCTAGTTACCATCGCGCTGAAATTACCACCTATGTTAGGGAAAATCTATCCTGTATTTCATAGTAGTTTACTGAAGCCGGTAACTGTATCCAGAGATACCAGACGACGACCCGGTCCGGTTACAGAGGGTCACTTTGAGTTCACAGACATACTAGATTCGAAAATAAGCAGGAGGAATTTGCAGTATCTAGTCAGATGGAAAGGCTATCCCTTTGAGGAAGCGTCGTGGGTACCAGCACGTGACGTTAGGGCCACACGACTGGTTAAGCGGTTCCATAAAAGAAACACACTAAGACCACGTTAAGAGATTAACCATTCTGCTTTCTTTGTTACAGAGAGAACCTTGGTGAAAGGGGAGCCGCCTGTCGAGCCAGCTACAGCCTCGACAACATAGCTGCCTTTGACACACGTTCTGGGGGTGGCGACATCCCTACCTTACATTCTGGTGACGGTGGCACAGGGTGGTAGGTGGATGGGTGTTTAGTATAAGATACAATAGCGTCGGGCACAAGGCATCCGCGCGGGTTCCCCCCCCAGCATCCTGCCGCCTAGAAGACCAACATGGACGGAACCGCCCTTGATGACATCACAGAGAAGAGGGCATGCTTTATACGGGCTAGGAGGGCGAGGCAACCAAGTGCGGGCTATTTAAAACAGACACGCCTGCCGGCTGTAGCGCTGATATTATTTTGTTTAACAAAGTCACAGAGAATACCTAGAGCAGACGCGCGAATAAACCACGTTGCAAAAGGAGCTGAAGTGTTTGTCCCTGTATTTTGCTGCGATACTGTCTGGGATCCTGAGACAATCAACAAGGTGTTACCGCAGAGTGCATACCCAGTCCCAGTGGTGTAGCATCTACTGCATTCCCTAGGGACTGGCTCAATTTTTGCAAAACTGGACCTGGCCCAGGCTTACCAGCAGTTGCCAGTGGACGAAAAAAACGGCGGAGGCGCAAACAATCGTCACCCACAGGGGAGCGTTTAAATGTAACCGTCTCCAATTCAGAGTCAGTGCTGCCCCAGGTATATTCCAATCAATGATGGAACGCCTTCTCCAAGGGATTCCAGGGGTGGTGCCGTACTTCGACGATGTACTAATCTCCGGAGACTCCAAAGCACAACTCCTTGACTGACTCAGGCTTGTCCTGCAGCGGTTCAGGGCAAAGGGCTTGAGAGTCAGGAGAGATAAATGCATCATTGGAGTCCAGGAGGTCAAGTTCCTGGGCTATCTCATAGATGGCACAGGCATCCACCCCACCAAATCAAAAGTTAAGGCTATCCATGAAGCTCCCAGCCCCCAAAACAAAGCGGAGCTTCAGGCATTCCTTGGATTGCTTAACTTCTATGCTGTATTCCTCAAACAGAAAGCCACGATTGCTGAGCCACTTCACCGCCTGCTGGGAAAAGCAGCTTCCTGGAAATGGGACAAAGAGGAGGAAGCAGCTTTCTGGGCCATTAAAGGACTATTGTCTTCCAAGAGTGTTCTCATCCAGTATCACGAGACACTACCAATCAAGGTCACCTGCGACGCATCGCCATACGGGGTTGGAGCGGTGCTCAGCCAGGAACTACTGAATGGCTCGGAAGCACCCATTGCATATTTTTCCAAGACGATGTCCAGCGCTGAACGGAACTACAGCCAGCTGGACAAGGAAGCCCTGGCTATTGTCGCAGGAATTAAACAGTTCCATGAATACGTCTATGGGAGGAGCTTCACCATAGTGACCGACTATAAGCCACTGCTGGGGATCCTCGCAGGCGACAAACCAACCCCGATCTTCATGTCCCCAAGAATGACCAGATGGGCCATCTTCTTAGCTGGTTACTCCTACAGACTCGTCCACCAACCAGGCAAGTCTATCGGGAACGCCGACGCGCTAAGCAGATGCCCGTCCAGAGACCTGGTGGAAGACCCAGCCCCCACGCTCAAGTTATTCCACATTGACAACGATGTCGCCTGCCCAGTCACATCCACCGACGTGGCTGTCCACACACAGAAGGACCCAACCCTCAGCCAACTGAAGTCCTGGGTGCTGCGAGGCTGGCCGGCGGGAAAAACAACCGAGAAATTCACCGCCTTCATCAGAAAGCAGAAGGAGCTGTCCACAATGAATGGCTGTTTGCTATGGGGAGATCGAGCGCTGATTCCGAGCGCTGTACAACGAAAGACGCTAGAAACCCTGCACAACGGCCACCCCGGCATCGTCCACATGAAAGCCCTGGCACAGAGTTACGTCTGGTGGCCATCGCTGGACAAAGATATCGAGGACTGTCTCCAGATGTGATCCGTGCCAGGAAGTGCGCCCCGCTCCACCACAAGCGGAACCATCACAGTGGGAGACGCCGAGCAGCCCCTGGTCCCAGATCCACATAGACTTCGCGGGTCCGATGCAAGGGCGCCACCTCCTAATTGTCGTAGATGCCTTCTCCAAGTGGCTGGAAGTCGTGCCCATGGCATCCACCATGATCGAAGCCACGATCCGAGCTCTCCACCGCCTTTTTGCCACCCACGGGCTCCCTGACGTCTTAGTTTCAGACAACGGTCCTCAACTTATGTCCCTGCCCATGGAGACGATCCTGGCCGGACTGGGCATCCACCATGCCCTCTCCGCACCCTACAGACTGGCTGGAAACGGGCAGGCAGAACGGATGGTGAGACTCACCAAGGAGGCACTCACCAAGATGGGCACGGGTGACTGGCAGGAACGCATTGATAACTTTCTCCTCACCCAACACATCACGCCACATGCCACCACCCGCAAATGCCCGTCAGAACTCCTGATGGGCAGACGACTGCAGTCACCCCTGGACAGACTGCACCCACAGTACAACCCAGAGGTGCCAGCAACAGCCAGCCGCCAACTCTGGACTTTTGCCATAGGAGATCCAGTTTTTGCATTGAACTTTCACGGATCCCCAAGATGGCTTAAAGGGAAAGTGGTGAGCACAACCGGCCCGAAGTCGTACACAGTAGAGCTGGAAGATGGACTGGTCTGCCGACGTCACATAGACCAGCTCCGCAAAAGGTGGAAGGGAGTCAGCGAAAACCAGCCTGATGAGGTAGGCCTGCCACACCCCAACGAGGTAGGCCTGCCACGCCCCGATGAGGTAGGTCTGCCACACCCCAGCGAGGTAGGCCTGCCACACCCTGTCAGAGAAGGCCTACACTACCCTGATCAAGTGGGCCGGCCACGGGCGAGACAAGAAAACCAGTGCCGAACAACAGGAGTACACCGGGGACCGCACAGCGGGGGCACCAGACACCACCCAGGTGAGGACGGCCACCGACCCCCAGGAGACAAGGACCGACAGAACAATGAGAGGGTAAACCGGGAACAAGACAAGGCCACCCCGCAATGCACCGGCGAGGTAGGCCAACGCCACCTCGGCGAGGGCGACCTCCGTAGCAAAGACACAGTAGACAGGGGACGATCCACCGGGGGAGCCCCAAAACAGTCCCTCGAGATCATCCGGTGCACCCCCGGTGAGGGAGACCTCCACCAATCACACCAACCCCACAGCAATGACCACCCACCGGACAAGGTGGGCCCAAGCCATCCCTGCCAGGAGGGCCTCCACCACCCCAGCGAGGGAGGCCTGCAACACCCAGACGGGATGGACGATCAACATGCCCGTCCTGAACAACACCAGAGTACGCCTGGGAAACACCGACCCAGCAAGGAGGGCCACCGCCACCCCTGCAAGGTAGGACGGCACCACCCCTGTGAGGACGGACAACGAACTCCATGACCCAACCGCCACCACGGGAGGTCACTGGCCTCAACCGAGGGTTGTCCGAACTCACCCCAACCAATGACTGAGCCAGAACCACCCAACGCTGGACCTGCCGAGAGTGAAGGGAACACCAGTCACCTACCGAGTTTCAGCAGTTCCCCACCGGTCAGCAGCGACGGTCAGTATCCCGAACCACAGCAACCAGGCCAGGAAGAAGACCAGCAGCATCAGTGGACGAGACTCCACGACCCAGCCGGAGGTGCTGGGACGATGGCCGCACACTCAATGGCCGGATCCGGTCTGGTTCTGGGGAGGGAACCGGGAGAGACAGGAGCCCCGCCGGGACAGAGCGACAGCGGAGCCCAAATAAGTCTGCACAGGTCAAGTAGGACTTCCAAGCGTCCTGCGTACCTGCGCAACTACATGCTGTAAGAGACTGATGGACAGACTAAGAACTAGGGGGGAGGAGTGTTATGTCCTTATAAGGACATCTGCCAGGGATTGGCTAACTCCACCGGCGCGAAATTCAAATCGCTGTCTATGGGTGGTGCGACTGCCGGAGCGAATATAAGGAGAGCTCCGGCAGCGCAGCACCAGTCTTGTTCTCACTCAAATAAAGTGCTGAATGGACCTGAGCTGGTCGCGTCTTTGTTCCTGCTCCTGATCTAACACACAGGGCAAGGCAAGTCCACAAGGCAAGGCACAGGCAGAAACATGAGTCAAGACTGAGTTATTCCAAAGCCTGGGGAGTGCATGCCAAAGCAAACTATCGTTCCCGACAAAGTCAATCTCCCCCCGCTTCTGCTTAAGTCACCCCAAGCCAGGTGTTCCTTGTGAGGTCAGGCAGGGCAACCTTCTCCCAAGCAGCCTCACAGACCTCCTTTGAGTTTGCCTTCGCTCTATTCTCTGTGGCCTCGGTCTCAGCTCCTTCTCCCGGGCGATCCGTAGATAGCAGGAAAACACAACAGGACACATGCAGAGTCTTTAGTTAAGTTGGTTTAATGCTAACGACAGCTCTGGAACAACACTGAGCTCCAAACTGGTTTAAAGTTGGCGCTACGAACATCCGCTTCATAGCGCCCTTTATGCCGTTGCCCCACCCCTCCCTCATTAATTCGGGCAGCAGCCAGCAATTAACTGTAAAGCGCATTCTCCTGCAGTGCCCTCTCTATGCCGTTGCCCCACCCCTCCCTCATTAATTTGGGCAGCGCCCCCTCTTCCGGGGTTTTTCCTGCGGCTTTAGCTTTACAGCTGCTACTTGCAGCACCTGCTTTTCCTCTTTGTGGATAGTCCCCCTCGCCCTCTCCTAACCCGACGCTCCGCCCTTGCGGCCGCCTGTTCCCGGTGCCACCACCACCACTTTGCTTGTGAATCTTCGTTGGGTGCAGTCCTGCATCTCTGCATATGTGTGCCTGTCATCTTTCCCCTCGATAGGATCCTCCAACTCCCCATCCCAGCATTGTCGAGCAGAGGTTCGGGCTCGACACTCGCATTGAGTGGGGGAGGTAGCTGTTTCTCATCAGAGGGGATCTGCTGCCTCTCAACACCACTTCCTGTCTGCAGCTGATCCTCCCCTGTGTCTGTGAGGGCAGTCCAGTCGACCACCTCCCCCAGTGCCTGAGGTTCCTGGGACAGCATTGTCCTCAGCCCCTGGCCTCTCCAAACTTTCCAAGGGAGACATGCTATCTCTGTCAGATGGTCCTGGTTCCAGCTCCTCCTCCTCCTCTGAACTGTCAGTTTGGAAGCCATTTATTTTTCTTTTAGCTTCCTGACTTCCACATATTTTAGCCTGGGAAATTGGGAGGGGTTTTTTTGTTGGAGCGGTGGAAGAATAGCCATAACAACATTCCTTGCTCTGGGAGTCAAGGACATTTGCCTGCACCTGGATGGGAGTGACTGGGGATTGTCTTCAGTTGAGCCTGAAGGATGGATTGGACCATGTGATGAACTTGTGGGTGTGGAGCAGGGTTGTGAACAATCAACTGGGTGGGGAAAACCTGGAAGCTTTCAGATTCAGGGTTTCCCAGATGCACCAACATGACATCTCTAATAAAGTGGAACTTTGAGGAATCTATTGCCTTGCAGTTTTATTTCGTTGGGGGTGTTTTTTGGAACCCTGACATTGGGATCCAATGGGGCCATGACACTATCCCCACCTCCCCGCAGGGCCCTCTCCCCCGGGAGCACGTAGACCAGGGTGCTTTGAGTACTTGGTGTGGAATATCCAAACCAGATGAGGGGTATGCACATCCTTGGCATACACCCATGTGAAGTCCTCTGGTCCATAGCCCTTCCAAGCAACCAGGTACAGGGTGATTTGAATTCATCTAGAGTGGACAGGTATTTTCTTACCTGTTCCTTATTTTAATTTGCATTTCTAGTCTGTCTTTTACAGGTCTCTTTTTAGTAAGTTGGGTTGTATTTTCTTTTTGCATGAAGACAGATACAAAGAATTAATTAAGTAGTTCTGCTTTCTTTCTGTTGTCTGTTATTCCCTTGCCATCTTCTCCCATTAGTGGAAAGATTGTTTCCTTGACCTTTTTCTTGTTTTTAATGTGTTGAAAGAAACTTTATTATTATTATTTTTGACATTTGTTGAAAGTCTTATTTCATTCTGAGCCTTAGTGTTTATAGAGATTCTCACTCATCCAGGTCATTGTTGTCCCAAAGGTGCTTTTTCAAGAGGCAACTGGACTTTCTTGTTTTTCTTTGAAGACATTTCACTTCTCATCCAAGAAGCTTCTTCAGCTCTGATGGTGGGGAATGGAAGGATTTATACTCCTTGCAGACAGGTGGTAATTTCATTCTTTTAGAGAAGAGAGTTCTGAGCCTTAGCTATCTTGACTTCATCTTTGCGGCTTCGAGCTAGTTGCTGGTATTCTGCCTTAGGTATATGGCCCTCTTTCCATTTTTTGTACTTATTCGTTTTTTCTTTCAGTTTGTTAAGACAGTTCTTTGTGCAACCATGCTAATAATAACCAGCTAATAATGTCAAAGCCCCCCCCCCCCATATTTTCAGGCGGTGGCACATTCAGCCTCTAATTGATAAAAGACAGCTGAAGTTTTCACTTCCAGAAGGAGCTATTTGTTGTGTCTTTCAACTCATCCTTATATCTCTCATTCTTTAAAGCAGGGGTGAAATGCTCCCGATTCGGACCGGATCACCTGATCCGGTAGCAATGGCGGTGGGTGGTTCGGAGAACCGGTAGCAAAAATCCCTGCCCCCCCCCCAATGCCCAGCTGAGCCGCGCAATCATCAGAGGCTTTTTTTTAATTTTTAAAAGCATTTTTTCTACAAAAAAATGTTTTTAAAAGAAAAAAAGTCTCTGCCGATCAGACAACTCAGTTGGGATCGTCAGAGGCTTAAAAAAATGGAAAAAGCCTCTGCCGATCAGGCAAGTCAGCTGGGATTGTCAGAGGCTTTTTAAAGCATTTTTTTACAACCTTCGGCCAAAGAAGTTGTAGAAAAAATGGTTTTAAAAGTAAAAAAAAAAAGTTGGCCACGCCCACTCAGTCATATTACCCTCCCAACCAAGCCACGCCCACAGAACCGGTAGTAACAAATTTTACATTTCACCACTGCTTTAAAGCCATGTTTCTCCATCTTGGCCACTTTAAGATGTATGAACTTCAGCTCCCAGAAATCCCCATACTGGTTGGTGAATTCTGGGAGCTGAAGTCCATACATCTTAAATTTGCCAAGGTTGAGAAACACTGTCTAAAGTACAAAATGCCCTGCAAAGTGGTTTTTAAAGATGAGTCCTTTTGACGTTGCCTTCATTTCAGCAGGGGCTGTTTAAAGTTTGTCTTTGGCTGGTTCAGTTTTGAAGTGAAATTCAATCCAGTCCAGACCCAAGTCCAGTCAATTTCTTCTCTTCACTCAACAGTTTCAGCCATGGACATGATATAAACACTTCCACAACAATGTTGCTGTTGGGGCAGGCAGGGGTTAGGATCTACCCAGCTTCTGTTGGTTATTTCAGGTTGCAGCTGGAATGCTCCTTCCCCTCTGGTCACTGGGCAAAGCCAGGTATGGCCATTTTGTTTAGGGGCAGCAGGCAATCAGTAAAATGTGGAATCAGCAAAGTACCCAATCAGGCAAGCATTATGTGGGTTTCTTATATACACAGGTTTGCCATTCTTCAGAAGGAGCTTATAACCTGGTTTCAAACATAGGTTTCATGCTGTCTTGAGAAAGTGCTAGACTCATGCAGAGTGCACTTGTCCTGTGCTGCACAGATATTTGATTTAAACCAGTGAAGAAAGCCAGGTTCTGCCTGCTTTATGTTGCTGATTCTGTCCCAAGTGAATGTATTATAGGTTTTCTTATCATATAGCCATAATTTTAAAAAAAAATTATTGAATATTTTACATTTTAAAACCAAACACACAATAGCAAAAGAAATGAGACAAAAACAAAAAACAAAAACACACGCACATCAGACGTTAAAATACAATACTAACAACAGATATATACAATTTTACAACTTTCTGCATCGACTTTTGTCTTTACTCTTAGCTTTTATCCTCCCGCTCCTTCTCTTTATTTTTAAATATTCATAATTAACTGTTTTGTTAGCAGGATCATTGTTTACATTTACTGTATATCCAGTATGTTAATATCAAATTTCACTTTATATTCTTATTTCTTAATTTGATTTCTGTTTTCCAACCATGTATAAAACCTATTCCACACTTTATAATAATCCAAATCTTCTCTTTCTTTGATCTCCATCGTTAAATTATCCATTTCAGCGCATTCGAGGATTTTCTTTATTATTGTTTCTTTCGATGGTGTATTAGTCGACTTTCACATTTGCGCTAGAGTAATTCTGGCCACTGATAGAATATGAAATATAATATAATAGAGACTTTTTTCCATTTTTCTATCAATCATTCCTAGAAGGAACATCTCTGGTTTAAAATCTATCTTTTGGAGTGTAATCTCTTCCAACCGCCCTTTAATTTTATACAAAATTTCCTCACCTTAGGGCACATCCACCACATGTGGTAGTATGTCCCTAGTTTGTGACCACATCTCCAACATTGGGGTGATAAATTGGGGTACATTTTTGCCAGTCTCGCTGGTGCTAAATGCCACCTATAAAACATTTTATAGCTGTTTTCTTTCTATGATACTGCCATGGTCAATTTATAATTTTTCTCCTACAATTTTTCCCATTTATCCAATTCTTTGGTATGTCTGAAATTCCTAGCCCAACTTATCATCGTTTCCTTTACTGTTTCTTCTTCCAATTTGTATCCTAATAGGTAATTATAGATATTTGTAATCATTTTTCTTCCCGATCCTAATATTAATTTATCTAATTCCAATTGTTTCCTGTTTATGCCAAATTGTTCCTTTTTTAAATCTAGTTTTGATTTGTAAATATGGCCACCATTCCAAATTTATTCCTTGTTTTTTCAAATCTTGTATTGATTTTAATTCTCCTTTTGTGTCTAATAAATCTGCATATCTCACCATTTTATCTAGATCTGTAGTATTTGGATGTATCATTGCTTCCATTGTAGACAACCAAACTGGGACTTTCATATAATGATTCTTTTAAATCTTTTCCCATACTTTCAATAGTGCATCCCTTACCTTATGACATTGAAAATAAGTGTGTGATTTATTTTTCCCATCCCATAAAAAGCCATGCCAACCGAGTTGAAGGTGGCCTTCTATCGTTAATATCCGCTTATTTTTAAGTTGTATCCAATCTTTGAGCCATGTTAGTTATGCCGCTTGATAGTAAAGTTCCCATTCTGGTAAACCAAAACCTCCTTATTTCCTACTATCTTGCAATAATTTGAATTTAATGCATGGTTTTTTCCCTGACCATATGAATTTTGATGTCAATTTGTTCAGTTGTTCAAAAAAAAATTTCCCTAATGTTATTGGTACTGTTTGAAATAAATATAGTAACCTGGGCAATATGTTCATTTTTATCATTGAAATTCTGCAAATTAATGATATTGGTAATTTAGTCCAGTTATCCAAATCTTTTTGTATTTGTAATAGGAGTGTATCATAATTGTCCCTATTTATGGTACTACACTTTTCTGATAGCCAAATTCCTAAATATTTAATTTTCTTTGTTCTCGAGATTCCCAGTTCATCCTCTAGTTGTTCACTCTGTCCGTTGATTAAATTCTTAATCAATATTTTAGTTTTGTCTTTATTCATTTTAAATCCTGCTACTGCGCCAAATTGGTTTATGTCTTGTAGTAAAATAGGTCCAGTTTCTAAAGGTTCCGCAATAATAAATGCCAGATCAACTGTGAATGCTTGGACCTTATATTCTTGTGACTTAATTTTTAATCCCTTTATTTCCGAATTATCTCTAATTTGGGACATTAATGTGTCCACAGACAGAATGAACAACAGAAGAGACAGCGGGCAGCCCTGTCTTACTCCTTTAGTTATTTCAAAACTTTCTGTTTGTTCCCCTGTTTGTTGCCCTCTGTATAGTGTATATGGCTCTAATCATGTCTATAAACTTTTTTCTCTGAAATTCATTCTTATTAATTGGTTTATCATAAAGTCCCAGTTTAAGTTTTCAAAAGCTTTTTGTGCATCCAAGAAAACCACAGCTACCTGTTTTTCGGGGTGAGCTTCATAATATTCTAATGCATTGATGATAATTCTTATATTGTTTTTTTATATATCTGTTGGGTAGGAATCCATTTGTATAATTATGTTCAGTATATTTTTAATTCTAGCCACTATTATGGCCATAAATATCTTATAGTCAACATTTAACAATGAGACTGGCCAATAATTCTGTATTAAGGCAGAACGTAAAATGAAGTTCAGAATGTAAAACAGAATGATTTCGAAATTCATCTTTTTTATTTTTCTGCGACATTTTGGTGAGCCAGCCAGGAGATGAAGCAAGATTTCGCTAAGGGACGGAACGGACCAGTCAGTGCCAGGTGAGACTGTCTTGCTTGATCACCTCCCTGGGTCCATGAAATGTCTCTTCCTAATGGAATTGGTGTATCCTAATGAGACTCTAGAACTGTGTGGGTGGTTAAGCCATTGCAGTTCCTGTTGGTGACTGTTGGAAAAGTCCAGCACCATAGGCCAATGGCAGTGTCTTAGAAAATCGGTGGAAAAGAGAGTGTACCATGAACACCTCTTCAATGTATGTTGAAGAATTTTAAGAAAAGTCCTTAAAAGAAAAGTGAAGTTCAAACTTGTTCATGAGAGCCCTGGCTAAGCACAAAACAAAAGTCTCTATAGATTTTGGATCTTTAAAAATAAGCCAGCGCCTGCTGGGAGATCTAAAATAGATGGAGCTAGACAGAACATCCCAGGGCAGAGAAAAAGTGAGAAGTTCACTAAAACAATTAGAAAGAATCCCAAACTGCAAATAGACCTGACTAGTCCTTAAAAGAGAAATACTGCAGTGTTATAAAGATTCTGATAATTTACCATTCTTAAAAAGAGCCAGAGAACTCTGAAAGAACTAAGAATAGAGAAGAAATTTGTTATTTTTCTTCCCACCCGGGGTTTAGCAGGTAATAAAAAAGGAAAAGCCTGTCTAAATGGGAAGACTCAGATAATTGAATTGATTACATTTGGTATGATTTCTGTAGGAAAAACCTGGCTTACTGATGAAGGCTAACGAGCCAGAAATAGATCTATATAAGTCTCCCAATGGGCAGCATAAGGCCTGCTGGCTGCCAGAAGAAAAGAAAAAAAGCCCAGAAACTAGTGGATGTGACTTCACTGAACTAGGGCTGCAGAAAAATCTTGGTTTACGTAGGAAAAACCTGGCTAAAGAAAAACACACATAAATCCTACGAAAAAGTAAGAAAATAAATAATGTACCTTTACAGGGAGGATACATGAGATGTAGGTGTGGCTTACTGATGAAGGCTAATGAGCCAGAAATAGATCTATATAAGTCTCCCAATGGGCAGCATAAGGCCTGCTGGCTGCCAGAAGAAAAGAAAAAAAGCCCAGAAACTAGTGGATGTGACTTCACTGAACTAGGGCTGCAGAAAAATCTTGGTTTACGAAGGAAAAACCTGGCTAAAGAAACACACACACACACACACACACATATATAGTTAAGATCTGTGCATTCCCTAATTCAACTAAAATTTAAGGCGGGAATGACTAGTGTGTATGTCTAAAGTCTTTGTGTACCTTCAAGGTAACTGCAACTGCCTGATCTCTAGAGATATGAACTTTAAATTGTTAGAAAAGAATTGAAGGTTGTTAGGGTGTGTATGCAAGTGTGTGTTGCTTTTGCAACGAGCAGAGCAAAAACACACAGGGAAGGAGAGTAACGTGCAGCTCGGGTGAAAAATAGTTTATATACAAAGTGATAAACAGTCTCAGTTTAGTTAAATCAGTCCAGGGTCATAACCAGTAATATCAGTCCAGCAATACTATCTTCTCCTACTAAAGTAAACAGACTTCAGTAAGCTTTTGGTATACAGTACCAGATAACGTGGAGTCCAATAACAGCCCAGTCCAACGCCTCCACGGAGTATCAAACAATCAAAGTAGTACACAGCACAACAGAGAAAACAACGAGAATCAGCAGGAAGAAAGAACACTTCTCTGTGCTGCTATTTAAACACTATAGCCTAATTACATGGTTCAGCAAGCCCTGATTACATGGCTCAGTTGTTCTTAAAGGAACAGATATATTGCCTGACCAACAAGTTAGGATCAAGCTACAACCTACAACCTAACCTTCCTTGAGAGGAAGGAAAATATCTCATCCAGTTTGGTCTGGCTGTCTAAACGAATGAAGAACAGAGTTCAACTTTTCTTCCTTCTCTGTACTTTCAAGATAAACTCGAGTTTATAAGTAAAAGATTTAAGTTCACTTAACTACGATACTGATGTGTAGTTGCTGTCCTTTCAAATTTTGACCACAAACTATCTACCCCCTCCCTTTTTCTACTTCTGCAATGCCTTTCCTCACACACAAAGGGGTGAGGGAACCTCATTCTCATGTCTTTAGCCCTGCACAGATGACTCTGATCTGTAAAAGCAGAACTAGAGAGATTAAGGACTCAGGTTTATTCAGTCATGAAGAATTATCAAAAGTGAAAGATGATTTACAAATAGGACACAAAATATATATTGAAAATATTAAAGATAATATGACTATGCAAGCTAAACAGCAATTAGATGACTTGCAAAATGAAATAAACAAGAAAAATTAGAAGCTATGCAATTCATAAATGACAGCTTAATTAAAAATAATAATAACAAAAATAATAAACTCAGAATCAACTTACATTAGAAATAGCAAGACTACAAGATTTACCTACAGCAATTACTATCTCCAAAGAAATGATACTTCTCGTAAATAACCTCAAGGAAGAGATAGAAGTTCTTAGACAACTTAATAGCTGAAAATGAAAAACTTGTACAACAAGACATCAAACAAAAGGAAGAGATTGATACACTAAAAAAACTCCTTTTCACTTGCTGAAATAAATTTTAATCATAATTACCAAGAACTACAAGAAAATTATACTTCTCTTTTGAAAAATAAAAATTGGATTAGAAGAGAGCAAGGGCAAGAATAAAACTAAACTCTAGGCTTTGATGGAAAAGATTCAACAAAGTACAGTTGTTCACAGTAGCCTCGGAACGCTGTGCTTGCCTGCCTTCCTATAAACAATGAACTAATTTTGTACTCAAGCAAGAAAAAAGGAAGCTCTGCCTTCCAACAATCCTTAAAGGGAAAGGTATCTTTTTTCCTTCCAACAAGTCATTATAAAGACCCACAATCCTACCTGGCAGAACTTGGAACAATTGATGACCACTCTCCTTAATGGTGAAGAGAGAGAGAGATTAAGTAGTGCCATTGGTAAGATTTAAAACCCACAGATGAGGGAAACCTCCTGGCTACAATAGACCAACAGTTTCCAAAAAGGAACCCTCCCTTTCTTTCTCTTGGAGCATTGCTGGACATTCTGCTGACTGAAAATGCATCTCTTCTCTGCGCACAACTTATAAAAATACTTTGTTCGTATCTAATTGAGACCTTTGCTTAGCCACAAAAGTGACAAAACTTGCTTTCCTTCTCTTTGCATCCTAAATTCCATTTGGATTTAATTGAGTGAAAGTATTCTGCTCATGATGTGGCTCCGTTGCCTGAGCCTGCGTCATCAGCAGGGGAGGACTCTGAGAGTGAGGGAGAGGAGTTGGCAAGGCCTCCTTCTCCAGGACTCTCCTCTCTGGCAATGCCTCCGGAGGACACCGAAGGGCAGGAGGACACCGAAGGGCAGCCCAGAGCCAAGCTCGTCCCCGCAGCCACAGGAGGACATTGACGAGGGAAGCGAGTTTTGGTTGGACCCTCGCCAGCGTTGGAGAGACAGGAGAGCCCAGCAGAGGAAAAGGCGTGGTCGTGATTAGCTGGTGGACCACGCCTCTTACTAGACTATATAAGTGAGGGATCGTAGGCATATCTTTGTGACGAACAAAAACAAAGATACGTGGATCCCGGTGTTGAATCGGCCCGGCGTCTTAGCTGTGGTGTGTATGTGACGGACTTTTTAATAAACACGTTGGCAAGCAACTGCGGAGTGCTGCCGGCATTTTGTTATCATCTCACTTGGTTGCCTGCCAGTTCCTTAGCCTCTGGGTGTCTGAGGGGGGGGTTCTTTCTGGGCACGGGGCCAGAACAGCTCAGCAGTAGAAGGACAGAAAGAGGAAAGACAGTTCTTGTGTTGGTTAAGAAGACTGCCCTGTACTAAAGGGTCCCAGGGCAGCATGTTGAATTATCCTTGCAAGGTTTGTGCATATGCTGTTTTAGACAAGTTGCTTCTCAGCTTAGTGAGCTCAGTCTGCATTTGAAGAAAACCTGCAAAGGCATTCTGTAAAGAAAAGAAGCCATAGGCCTGGCAGCAGTAGATGAGAGGCCTGAAGACTAAAGGGGACCAGGGTTCAGTCAAGCTCCTCCTGAATCCTTGGTCCGAATGAAAATAGGGGGAATAATGTAACCTTCTTAGTAGACACAGGGGCATCTAAACAAAGCTGCTGGCTCCCTTTTCTAAAATATCCAAGGGGTTAATGGCTTCATAAATCATCACCCCATGCTGATAACCCTGAAATGTTCCTTAGATGGAAGAAATATAGAACACCAGTTTCTCTATATGCCTGCGTGTCCAATTTCCCTTCTGGTTGTGAATAATGAGGCACCCCCCAGATGAAATATGGCAAGAAATATGGCTCAAGAGGGTCAAATCCCCAATACCTGGCAGGAGTTGAAGTACCAAAGTTATAGGCAGAAGATCATCCACCAGGACATGCTGCACACCATGTTGAAGCCTTAGCATATGAGGAAGAAAGTTGTCTGTCAAATTGCAGAACCAACTATTAGGAAATTGACCCTTAGGCAGCCAACTACCATTTACACCAGCCATGCAATTCAAGGAGTTTTAGAGACAAAGGGCCATTTGACAAACCCCAGAAATTACAAGCATCAAGCTCTCCTCACTCAGAAACCACGAGTGACCCTGAAACAAACAAATGCTTTAACCCAGCTACTCTTTTGCAAGCATCGGGTCCTGAAATTGAAACAACGTATGCAGGTCAACAGCAACCAGAGTGGAGCAGACCTTCCCAAGCCTGACTGACCAGCCTTACCAGGACTATAAGAGAAAAAGCAGACAAAGGTGTGCCTTGAAAATCACCTTAAGTGAGTAAATGCATTACCACTATTACTTTGATCTGTGTGATGTTCTCCACGTAAAGGAATTAGATTATCTCCTTTTGAAATACTTGAAAATCATATAGGAGACCTAAGCCAGATAGGAACAAAAATAGGAACTAAGTGGGTGAATCAGATGGTGGGAGAATTAAATAAGCAAATACAAGAAATCCAACAATATTGTGTGTCCCTTAGCCCACCATTTTTGACCACCTCTAGTTATAATATTCAAATAGTAGTAAGAAATAAATGGGAAAACATGATTGTAAAAATGAAATGAAAAATAATTGGAGTATTTGTCTTCGTATTTTTAAAATCTAGACAATGATAAGTTTTTCCTTTTTTGTAGAAATATGAATAAGTATAAACTATAACCATTGAAATACTTTAATGATATATGGTGGTGAAAGTAAAAAGGATTAAGTTGTAACTTGGATAACAGCTAGAACATTTCTAAATTTAATTAAGGAAATTGTAACAATTGAAATATTTAAAATATATTGTGATGAAAGTAGAAATGATTAAATTGAGATTTGGAGGATTGTATGGGTAAAACACTGGAAAGGAAAAAGTTTAATGCCTAGGTGGAAGGGCCCGTATACTGTGGTCATGTGTTCCCACTTGCAGTAAAAATGTTGGAATCCAAGTCTTGGATTCACTGGACTTGAGTTAAGTCCCCAGCTGAGGAATATTGGGAGGCAGACCAGGCCCAGGCCCAGGCCCGACCCCTAGTAGTACACTTGAAGAAGCGCCCCCTATAACGGTCCTACCAGCAACGGTCAGGCAACATACGGGGCAGAAGAGGCCTTACTGGTGTCACACCGGAAGCTGACCCTCCACATACGGCTGAAGATTTGGAATGGGAAGTCAAACATATATAGCCATAGCGGTACTATCTCTTATTTTAATAAGTGTGCTTGCTGTTATTGTGATTAGTTGTGATTTGCTGTACAGTATATAGTATGCTGGAATCACCTCTTCCCCAGAATGACAGGTGCTGAATCTAATGTTTGAAGAAGCCAGGGAGTGAGCTCTCTGTGGGGGCTGCTCTAGCTCTAGGAATGTGGATATTGTATTAACAAATAAGAGGTGGTTCTGTGAGATACCTAAGACTAATATTGTCTTTTCCAAGTCACATATAACCCTAACCTTCTTCCTGATGTGGTGATTTTGTAGATTAAGGGA
Organism: Coluber constrictor foxii; assembly: GCA_038048745.1. Taxonomy (NCBI): domain Eukaryota; kingdom Metazoa; phylum Chordata; class Lepidosauria; order Squamata; family Colubridae; genus Coluber; species Coluber constrictor. The sequence goes on along the minus strand of CM075966.1, from coordinate 28,350,007 downwards.
AATGTGATTGGATAAATTCTGTGTAGGAGACAATTATGAGTTTTCTGTGGCTTTGGCTATTATTGGCAAAGGGCCTAATGAGTAATAACACCCTGAACAGTAGTTCCCAATGTTGTGAGAATGCCCAAGTGACTCCCCTTGCCCTTAAGGAAGGATCTGGGGAAGTTGAAAACCCCAAGGTACAAAGTAGGAACAGATCACAAGGTGTGAACTCTTTGGAACAGGTCCACTCCGACCAACGATGTATCATCAATAGGTGGGGTTGGTACCCTGAACCTAAGCCAACCCCAAAACCTAAAAACAAGCATCTGACAATCCCGGAACAGAGTGGGGTAGAACAAAAGGAAAATGGGCCCCTGCAACAACTGAGAAAAGGGAACTACATGTTAAGAATACTGGAATTGAGTTAAAGCCTAGTTAATCAGTCTTATTTTATTTATTTATTTATTTATTTATTTATTTAATTTGATTTGTATGCCGCCCTATCTCCATAGGACTCAGGGCGGCTCACAACAATCAAAATGCAATCCCAATCCAATAAAAACATGTTAAAAATACATATTAAATCCATAAAACACGTTAAAAATAATCAAAACTCCATCAATCCAGGCTGGGCAATTTGAACAACCATGTTTTTAATTCGCGGCGGAAAGTGCGTAGGTCAGGTGCCAACCAGAGCCCCAGGGGGAGTTGATTCCAAAGGGTGGGTGTGCCCACAGAGAAAGCTCTACCTCTGGGGGTCGCCAGCCGACATTGTCTAGCCGACGGAACTCTGAGTAGGCCCTCCCTGTGAGAACGCACCGGGTGATGAGAAGCTGTTGCTGGTTGCAGATGGTCCGATAGATATCCTGGGCCTAAGCCATGTAGGGCTTTATAGGTCATCACCAGCACCTTGAATCTCACCCGGAGGGCAACCGGCAGCCAATGCAGGTCGCGCAGGAGGGGTGTAACATGGGAGTATCGGGACCTTCCCATTACAACCCGCACGGCCACATTCTGTACCAGCTGAAGCCTCTGAGTGGTCCTCAAGGGCAGCTCTAAGTAGAGAGCATTGCAGTAGTCAATATGGGAGGTGACTAGCGCATGAGTAACTGTGCGTAGGGCGTCCCGGTCCAAATAGGGACGCAACTGGCGCACCAGGCTAACCTGGGCAAACGCCCCCCTGGTCATGGTTATATGATCTTCTAAGCTCAACCATGAGTCCAGGAGGACACCCAAGTTGCGTGCCCTGTCTACAGGGGGTAACACCTCGCCCCTTATAGCCAAAGATGGAACCTCTCGATCGGACCGGGATGCCGGTACCCACAGCCACTCGGTCTTGGCAGGGTTGAGCCGAAGCCTGTTCCTCCCCATTCAGACCCGTACTGCTTCAGGCACCAGGACATCACATTGAGGGCATCACTGGGCTGGTTCGGGGTGGATATAAAAAGATGGGTATCTGTTGTGGCCCCGTCCTCTGAGCCTATCCCTTTGGAGGAAGGAAGCTCTGAGCAGGAGGAAGAGGAGCCAGCCAGATCTCCCAGCCCCCCCCCCTCTGGCACCGGCTCAGGTGCCAGCTGAAAGAGAGCCAAGTAGTGGGGAAACAGGTGTCTCAGATGAGAGTGAGGGAGAGACGTCATTCCTGGATGCACGCCAAAGAAGGCGAGACAAAAGAGTATTGCAGCTGCGGCGTATGAGGAAATAGTCCTGAGTCACTGATTGGAGTCATGGGATCAGTGAGTCACTGGACCACACCCAGAAGCCTGTCTATATAAGACAGGCCCGTGAGTCACGAAGTTCGTGACGAACAAAGCTAAACAAACGGAGCAACCTCGTAGTCTTGGAAGCTAGATGAACGGCAAAGCTACGTAGGTGATTTTCTTGTTTGTGTAAACCAATAAAGTCCTTGGCAGACGGTGTGCATATCACTGCCAAGGTTGAGATAAGAACTGCGGAGTGTGCCAAGTGATTCTTAACCCTCGGCTGGCTGTGTTTTTGTGGGTCTCTGAAGGGGGGGGGACAGATCAGGTATCATCCACATACTGACGATACCTCACCCCGAAACCATGGTTGATCTCTCCCAGCGGCTTCATATAAATGTTGAACAGAAGAGGCAAGAGGACCGACCCCCGGGGCACCCCACAAGTGAGGGGCCTCATGGTCGACCTCTGCCCCTCCGTCAACACCATTTTTGTACGACCCAAGAGGTAAGAGGAGAACCACCGCAAAACAGTGCCTCCCACTCCTAGTCCCTCGAGGCGTCGCAGCAGGATACCATGGTCAATGGTATTGAAAGCAGTTGAAAGATCTAAAAGGACCAGAACAGAGAAATAAGCTCTGTCCCGAACCCTCCAGAGATCATCCACCAGCGCGACCAATGTATCCGGGCCTGATCTAGGTACTCCGCTTCATCCAGGGCCACTGGGAGCTGACGTGCCACCACGTTAATCAGTCTGACCCTACCCTTGGCCAACAATGCTGGTTCTGTTTGTCTGCTGGTCCTTCATCTTACAATGCTGTTCCAGTTGAGCCGGATCTTTGGGTCAGGACCAGGGCCACAATAGTCCTTGAGAAAGATATTAAATGGAGAACCAAAGTAGCAGTAGCCAAATTGCAAGGAGACTTTTATAATGCATTCAAAAGGCTGGGGATGAACCGTTCCCCATTTTTAGCCCTATAGCTGTTAGTGTGAAAATCCTAGGGTCACCCTTCTTGTGTGTAAAGCGACATCAGGAACCAGATATTCCTGTAGGATCCCTGATGGGAGATCAATGTTCATCAGAAATACACTTGACCCTAGAATGACGCTTATGGATGTAAAAACTAACTAGTGGCATTTCTCCTTATGCCCACTATTTATTTCAACAGAAGGTCACTTCTCAATACCACCACATGTCTCCATTAGGTCCAACACAGGTTTATGTGTCCTACTTCCCCTTGGAAATGCAAGTTCCCGTTATCTTTTTGAAGGCACAATTCTCAGAGATAAGCAAAAGGACCCTACACTAGAAGTCCCATTGCAGCCACTGACTGGCATGCTAGTGGCAGGGATTTTAGGGGTCTGGACTAATGAGAAAAAACAATGAGCCCATACCTTTTCCATGAACATAGGTATGTGTGTGCAAGGAAAAATGGAGTTTTCTTCTTATGTGGGAAAAATGTGTAATTGTGTTTACCTACAAACTGGACTGGAACATGTACAACTTCCCCAAAATAGGTGTTGTCAGTGGAGAGCACACTATCCCTGTTCCCCTCAGGGGGCATCCAAAATGGGTCTGAAGTTACAAGCAACAGAAACGTGGTTCTCTTAGTTGTCTGAGTCTGGCTGGATTAGACAGATGTTATTCCTGTTGTGACAGGCCTGGCTTTTATTCCTTGTTCAGACAACTAGCTATGAGAACAGTAAAGGAGATAAGAGATGAAAAAGAGTTGATTTTGATGGAAAGCCTTATACACTGTAAAATTGACCCTGATCTCTGATAAAAATGAAGTTTCTGATGCAGGAACATATGTACAAATCTCAACTGGTTAATTAGAGAAAGTGCTTCAGAGAATAAGATTTGAAAATCATATGTATTTACGTGTCTTTCCTTTGCATTACTATGTATCTTATCCTGAATTGATTATGTTATGCCAAATGTTATATGCTTGCATTGTTGAATTAAGCTCTGTAATAGGTAAGACTCAATTGTAAACAAGTAAAATAGAGTCTTAAATGTAAAACAGAATGCATGTCTGAACCTTTTGGCCAAAATAAATAAAAGCTTTTTCTGATTTCGAAATTCATCTCTTTTATTTTTCTGCGACAGTATCTTCTGTTGTTCACTATTGTTTTTGGGGATGAGAGTTATTAATGATTCCCTCCAGGATTCTGGTATCCTGGCCTTTTTCAGTACTTCATTAAATGTTTCTAATAGCAGTTGTTCTAACGACTCTTGAAATGTTTTATAAAATTCAGCGGGAATTCCATCTGGGCCTGGAGTCTTATAATTCTTTTGCTTTTGAATTGCTCTTTGTATCTCCAGTTTCGTTATTTCCTCGTTTAATATTTATTTTGTTATATCTGGTATTCTGGGAAGATTCCTTTTTTGAAGATATCTTTGAATATTCTCCTCTTCAATTTTTTCTGAACTGTATAGTTTTTGAAAATAGTTTACTGCTATACTTTTCTTTTTTTCTTCCTGTAGATGCACCATTCCATCCTCATCCTCTAATTGTTTTATTAATTTCTTTTCCTTTTCTTCTTTTAATTTATAAGCCAGCCATCTTCCGGGCTTATTGGCATTTTCAAAGTAATTTTGTTTAGTTGCTCTAATTTTTGTGCTACTTCTTGGGTTATTAATTGTAATTTGTGTTTAATTAGAGTCTGCTTTTTCTAATTTTCCTTGGAGCTCTGCAAGTTGATTCTTTTTATTTCTATTTTTCCTTATTATATATGCTATCAATAAACCTCTTATATAAGCTTTTGTTGTATCCCATAAGTTTTGAGTTGTAGTTCCTTCATTCCAATTTTCTTTTAAAAACAGGTCTAATTCTTTTTTTGAGTATTGAATAAAATTCTTCTCTTTCACTATCCTTTGGTTCATGATCCATCTCCCTCTCCTCTTGACTTCTCCTTTCCAACTGATTTTTAATGGATTGTGGTCTGCCCAGGAATTGGCTTCAATTTCTATTTCCGCAACGTCTTTCCCTGTTTCTGGGTCCATCCATGCTACATCTATCCTTGACCATGATTTTTGGGGGTTAGAGAAGAAGGTATATTGCTTTTTTTGTGGGTTAATTTCTCTCCATGTATCTTTTAAGTTAAATTCCTGGGCCAATTCAAAAAATGAGGGTGGTAATATTTTCCTTTCATAATTTTTCTTTTTTCCAGTTTTGTAGTCTTTTTTAGGGTCTGCCACCGCATTGAAGTCACCTAATATGCATAAGTTATCTACTTCTAATTCTATTAGTTTTTTGCGTAACTTATTATAGTCTTCTCTCTGATGTATGTTGGGTGCATGTCAGGGTGGCAATCAGCCCCGTTCCCTTCCTGGGGTAATTGCACTTAATTAGAACGCAGGAAAAACGCAGTGACAGTGCATAAATGACTACAAGTAATATTCTTGTTTGTTTTATTGAGATTTCATTCATTAGTGTCCTTCCCTCATTAACTGCATACATTTGTTTGGGATTTAACCTTTCCTTTATATAAACTGCTATCCCTCTTGTTTTTTGTTTCTGCCAATGCTACAAATAATTTCCTTAGTTTGGGGGCTTCCAAAAAACCACTTTTCCCTTTTGGAATGTGCATTTCTTGTAGACATACTATTTCCATGTTCAATTTTTGGAGTTTAGTAATTGTTTGTCTTCCGTTTATTGGTGCATTCAATACATTTATGTTGATTGATATTAAATTCACCTCCTCCTCCATTAAATTACTTATTTGTCCTTCCTACTTCCCTTTTTTGTGTTACTCCCCTCTGCTGTCTTGTTTTTACCCCCCTCTCTGTATTGATTTCTGGTCTCTAACTGCTCTTCCGATCCTCGATTTGATTCGTTTTCTTCTTGACTTTTGGATTCTAATTCCTCTCTACTTTCTAATTCTTCTCCAAAGTTTTGTTCACTAAATTCCTAAGCCTTTTCTACCGTATCTATTCTAACTTTTTTGTCTTCCCACGTTATTAACATGCCTTCTGGTATTAACCATCAGAACATGATTCTATGATTGGTCAATTTAGCAGAGAGGAATTGATAATTCCTCCGTTGCTCACAAACTCTTTTGGGTAATTGTTTTAGTATTATGATCTCCTTCCCTTTAAACATCAGTTTATCTTCCCTTGTCTTTCTATAAATTTTGTCATGAATTGATTTCTTTGTGAATCTGACATGAATTTCACATGGTAGTCTATGTCGTTTCACATAATTTGTATAAAATCAGTAAACTTCAATACTGTTCCCTAATTAATGGGGTTTTTTAAATTGTATGGATTGGTTTTTAAAATTGGAATTTTATGGATTTGGGGTTTTAAATTGACTAGCCAAGGATTTAATTCATTTTAGTTTTCTTATAACTTTTGTACTTTATGTATTTTAATTTTGGTTGTTCACCGCCCTGAGTCCCTTCTGGGAGAAGGGCGGTATACAAATCCGAAAAAAATAAATAAAATAAAATAAAATAAATAAATAAAATAATTCCTGTCTATCTACATGTAGGGGTTCTGCTAGTAATTCCACTATGAGTTTATATAGATCCTCTTCTCTGTTTTCTACCACATTTTGAAATCTTAAGTAATAGGAGGAGCTCTCTAACTCAAGACGGATTACTGTCTCTTCCAACTCCTTTTTCTCCATTTCCCATCTCTCTTCTACAGCTTCCAGTTTCTTTTTGGTTCTCTCTACTTTAGCCTCTATTACGTTTATTTTTTGTTCACTGTTTGCTATTGATTCCTGAATCTTTTCCATTTTGTCATCCAATTTTCTTATGTCTCCTTTCACCTCACCCATATCCCCTTTCATTTCTTCATGATTGTTTTGCGTTGTGCCATATAGCCATAATTTTTATGGTTTTTGTTGCTTCTGGGGAAGTGAAATTTGAGGACTCTAGCACCACTTGGTGTACTTGGTGGGTTACTTTTGCTGCTCCCATGAAAAGATAATCAGTTACAAATCCAATAACTTGTATGCATTCCTGCAATTACAAATGGCTACTGAATTCCCCCTGTACACAGGTACATCTTGATTTATGACCAGTCACTTAGCAACAGTTTGATGTTATAACCAACCCCAAAAAAGGGAATTATAACCCAAATTTGAAGTTCTGACAGTTTGCCCCCCCCCCCTTGCAGTCATATCACTGAACTTTGGGCACTCAGCAACATGGACACATTTATGACTATTTGCAGCATCTCAGTGTCATATGACCATGTTTTATGACGATTTTTCCAAAAAACAGCATGTCAAGTGCAGGAAATCAGGAGTCCAGGCTGTTCAAATGAATATAAGTTTGTTGCACATGAATGCTTTCTAGAAGAAGCTGAACTACTAATGTTCAAAGCAAATTGGTGGTAGATAAGATCAATCAATCAGACTAGAGCTGGAAGGGACTTTGAGGTCTTCTAGTTCAACCCCCTGCTCAAACAGGAGACCCTATACCCACAGGTGAAATTCAGCTGGTTCTCACCGATTCACCTGAACCGTTAGTAAATTGCTTAGGCACTTCGGAGAATCGGTTAAAAATAAAGTGCAAGAGAGGGGGGTTTTTTCTCTCCCTCCCTTCTGTTAATAGCTCCACTTAACAGTTGCAGCTGGAATGCAGCTGATACATGCTGAATCAAGTCAATAAACAACAGAAACTGACAGGATTAGGGCAGGGAAACCCATGAATCACCCATCTAGGAATGGGATTAACCTCTTCCCTTCAGGAAGAAGGACAAGATTACAAACATTTTCAACATAAAGAGTATTAAGTAACACTTCTTTGATCAGCTGATACTCCCTGGAGTTTTCCAAGACCTTTTATAGCTGCTGCAGTGTTGGCTACTTCTTGTTTCTTCCTGAGGGAAAAGATACAGGAGGGGACAATGATGCAGCATGATCATACAGGACATGAATTTAATGCATGTCTGGTCCAGCCAGCTGTATTGCTTCTGCTGTAAAACACCCAATTTAGAACATAGAGAACATAGAATAATAGAGATGGAAGGGTTAATGGCTTTTAGCAGCACGCCCAGGCTTTCAATTAGCCTGAGCAACTGCTCTTAGTTTCCCTCTCAGCTGCTGCATTTGCTTTGGGGTTGACTTTTTTAACAAAGAGGAATGGCTGTTTTAAGTTTTCTGCTTTCCTGGCTACATATGAGTTCGTGAGGACATTGTTCTAATAAATAAATGTTTTTTTTTTCTTTATTATCAAAATGTGAGAGGCAATTTATTTCTTTTTAGACAACTCCACTCGGACAGATAGCCAGGAAAATTCTTCAAAAACTTTTCTTCTAAAAATATTTATGCATTCTTAAGCTTCTCCATGCCGATGTTGGCAGACCTCCAGATGTCTGTGAAGGCGAATGGCATTTTCAAAGGCCATGGAAGAAAGCCAACTCTCCATGGGAGGTTTCCCTCAGGAAGCTGCAAAATCAACAAGCTGAAAGGAAAAAATTATGATGCCTTTCGCTGGACTCTCACCAAGTGCCAGGTAACGGGGGAAGGTTCAATGGCTCTCTAAACGGCAGCATAGCCCCCCCCCACAAAAAAAAAGATGAGAGAAGAAAGCTCCAAAATGCACCCAGGGTTTCCCTCCCTGCTCAGCAAGCAACCCAGCCCAGCCACGGCATCACCCCCCTGCACCCAAATGGGAGATGATGAAGAAGCCCAAGGGCACTGTGGGCAGTCTCACAGACCCCCGCAATGGGAGGAGTGGCCACCGAGGGCAGAACCACCCCGATTCAGAGGGAAATTTGATGGGGATCCGGACCTGCTAGCTCAATTTCTCGATGCAGCTGAGATTTACATCGAGCGCTACACACACCTTTACCCTTTCCCCAGGGCCCTGGTCAGTGCCATCGCAGAAGGTCTGGAAGGAGAAGCAAGGAGCTGGTCAGCGGCCCAGTACAAAAACAGGGCCCCCCCAACTGCAAGATGCAGATGGTTTCTTACAACTGCTGCGAGCCCGCTTCGAAGAAACAGGGGATGATCCCTATGTAGAAGACGAGCTCAGGCACCTAATGCAGAGGGGGAAGCCTATCCAAGAACATATCCGTGAGTTCAGGAAAGTTGTTGGGACTTTACCTCCTTTGCCTGAACGACTGCTAGTATACTTCTTTAGAACAAGCTTAGATAAGCAAATCGCCCAAGTGACTGCTTATCGAGATATTCCGAACCGACTTTCCGACTGGTTCTGGATAGCGACGCAAGTCGAGAGAGGGCTACGTGCCAACGACATGCTAAAACAACCACAGGCAAAGGAGAAAACCCAGCTGGACCAGGAACCGTCTACCAGACCAGAAACTACAGCATCACGGGCCACCCAGAGGGCATCCACCCCACGGAGTCCACTGAGGTGCTACAGATGTGGGGGAGTTGGGCATTTGGCAGTGGCGTGTGGAACCCCGGGGCCAAAAACAGAGCCCCCGGCCAAGGCATGACCGGAACGAGGACCCAGGTGCACCACCAAGGCACCATTAACACTTTCCCCGAGTGCAGAAGTTTTTGCCCATCTGACTGAAAATAGGGGGAACTCAGATGATGTGAATCGACCCCCCGAACTGTATGATGGCGATGATGATGGTGAAAACGACCCAATGGTGAGCGCACCCATCCACCCTTTTCTTTTCCCCATACGCCTAACAGCCCCAAATCAGGTACCCAAGGGATTTTCCAAGCCCTAGTAGATTCGGGTTGCACGAGGTGCCTGATTAACCTACCCACAGTCCTAAAACTGGGGATCTGGGCAAAAAGGCTCAGCCACCCAATCCGTTTCCAGTAAGTTGATGGATCCCTACTAGGGGGGGCGGATGCCACACATTTGACCGAGCCAGTGAAGCTGGAGCTAGCGGATCACTGGGAAATGATTCAGTTCATAATAGCCCCCAAGATGACCGACCCAGTCATACTGGGACTTTCCTGGCTGGACAAGTGGGGCCCCACCATCTGGTGGCAAGAAGGGACCCACAGACTGAGAATAGCAAGGGGACCCCACCCCCTGCCACCACAACCAGAGAAAACGGCCCCTCCTCCCACCCAGGGGGTCCAACCCCTCCCTCTAGAGGGACAAAAGACGCCTCCAACACAGGCGCCCAACCCGCCCTGTAAAGGGACAACAGAGCAATTGGCAACCACCTCCAGCACCTCCCATGGCCTGGACCAGATCCCAAAAGAGTACGAAGACTTGGCAGAAGTATTTAGCGAGACCGAGTGTGGTGTACTACCACCCCACCGCGACACCGATTGCACTATCAAAATCATCCCTGGTTCGAAACTACCAAAACCTAAATTGTACGCCATGACACCCCGTGAAATGCAAGAACTGCGAAAGTACATAGACAAGAACCTACAAAGGGGTTTTATCGAACCAGCCAAACCACGGGTAGCGACACCAGTTTTCTTCAGGGAGAAGAAAGACGGCTCCATGCGTCTGGTGGTGGATTTTCACAGGATAAACAGCGTCTGCGTGCACAACTTATACCCCCTCCCCCTCATGAAAGACATGCTAGCTCACTTGGCCAAAGGGAAGGTTTTTACCAAACTAGACCTTCGTGAAACCTACTACCGCATACGCATCAAGGAAGGAGACGAGTGGAAGACAGCATTCAACTGCCCCCTAGGAAGTTTTCAATTTAAAGTGATGCCTTTCGGACTACAGGGAGCACCGGCGGTGTTCATGCAACTGATAAATGAAGTTCAACATGACCACCTTTATAAGGGGGTCCTCGTCTACCTTGACAACATTCTCAATTACACGGAAACCATAGACGAACACATACCCCTCGTCCGCCAGGTGCTCAAAAAACTGCTGAAAGCGAACCTCTATGTCAAACTGTTGAAATGCAAGTTCCACCAGTTGCGGCTAGACTACTTAGGCTACCGAGTGTCCAATGAGGGGATAGAAATGGACCCAGCCAAAGTACAATCAGTCCTTGAGTGGTGACCCCCATGCACCCGCAGACAACTGCAAAGCTTCTTGGGGTTCGCGAACTTCTACAGACAGTTTATCCCCTCTTTTGCAAAAATTGCCAAACCTCTAACCGACCTTCTAAAAACAGGGAGTCCAGCAACAAAACCTCACCCAGGACAGCCTCTACAGTGGAGCCCGGCCTGCCTACAAGCCTTTGAAACACTAAAAGAAATGTTTGCAAAAGAACCAGTCTTGAAACATCCTGACCCCCAACCAGACTTTCATCATCCAAACAGATGCCAGTGACGTGGCAGTGGGAGCAGTTCTACTCCAAAAGAACAGCCAAGGGAACCTTCAGCCTTGTGCCTACACTTCCCACAAATTCACCAACACAGAGAGACGCTGGGCGGTATGGGAAAAGGAAGCGTTCACAGTGAGGTGGGCGCTGTTGACCTGGCGACATCTGCTAGAAGGAAACCAGACACTGTTCGAGGTTTGGACTGACCATAAAAACCTGGAGGCCCTTAGGACCCCACGGAAATTATCGCCCAGACAAGTCCAATGGGCCCAATACTTCAATCGGTTCAACTTCGAGCTGAAACACATCCCGGGGGGAAGAATTTTCTGGCCAATGCCCTTTCCCGAATGCCCCAGTACAACAGTGAACGGGAGCAGGTGGTGAATGCCATCATCCCCTCCCCTCAAGGAGTGGGTCAAGTAACCACCAGACAGCAGCATCGCGACCAGCGGGGCCAACCAGCAGGTGACCTGACGACACAGCTCAAAACAGAGACATTGGCGGACCCCTGGTTCCGAGACAATCAGCATCTTTTGACAAGGAGGGACGACCTAGCATGGAAAGGGATGAAACTTTACGTCCCAGAGACTCTACGCACCCTAGTCCTCAAAAGGAGCCACGATGTTAGATCAGCAGGCCATTTCGGTTTTCTAAAGACTCTGCACTTAGTACGAAGACAATTTTGGTGGCCTCACATGAGGAAAGACGTGGACAGCTATGTGAAGAGCTGCACCATCTGTGCCACGATGAAAACCCGACCAGGAAAACCTCCTGGGTTACTGCAGTCAGTAGCTGAACCGACAAGACCATGGGAGGAGATTGCAATGGACTTTATAGTAGAGCTGCCGAGGAGTGGCAGAAACACAGTGATCTGGACTGTAATAGACTTATTCTCCAAACAGGCACATTTCATACCCTGTAGCGGGCTACCCTCAGCCCGCCAATTTGTTTGTGAAACACATCTACCGCTTGCATGGAGTACCCAGAAGAATCATCTCCGACCGAGGTGTCCAGTTCACAGCGAAATTTTGGAGGGAATTCCTACGATCCATAGGATCATCCCAAGGTCTCAGCTCAGCATTTCACCCGAGCAACAATGGGGGGGCGGAGAGACTGAATGCTATGATAGAGCAGTACTTGAGGTGCTACGTACACTACGAACAGTTGAACTGGGCGGATCTCCTATCTTTTGTGGAGGTCGCGTACAACAATGCTGTCCACAGTAGTACAGGACTAACCCCATTCAAGGTAGTGAACGGTATGGATTTCGTCCCCATGCCAGAGTATCCCAGGGAACCCCCTTCTTCAGTCAGCTTGAACGATTGGATGGCGATGCTAAGAGAATCCTGGGAGAACGTCAAGAAGGCATTAGACAAGGCGGCACAGGCTTATAAGAAGCAAGCAGACAAGCACCGAGCCCCTCAAAGACCGTTCCGAGTAGGAGAGAAGGTCTACCTCTCCACCAAGTACTTGAGATTCAAACTCCCGACTAGGAAATTGGGCCCGAAATTTATAGGACCATTTCCTATAGTAAAAATAATCAACCCGGTCACGGTACAATTGCAGTTGCCCCCGTTACTAGGAAAGATACACCCCGTTTTTCACAGTAGTCTTCTGAAGCCTGTGGTGGGGTCAACTTTAAGGCCGGTGCCACGTGATCCCCCAGGGTCCTTGATCATTGGGGGCCAAACTCACTATGAAGTACAGCAAATTCTCGATTCGAGGTGGCACAGAGGCCGCCTCCAATACTTAATTAAGTGGAAGGGTTACCCCTTGTCAGAAGCTTCCTGGGTGAAGAGCACGAACATTCAAGCTGACCGCCTTATAGCTAAATTCCATGCAGATCACCCAGACAGGCCGGGAGGGGGTGGGACACAGTCCCAGATGGGGTAATGGTATTAGACCTGTTGTTTTATCTTGTGCAAGCCTTGCTGAGAGAATGAAGGGAGATGATCTGTTCCCCCCCTTCAGAGACCCACAAAAACACAGCCAGCCGAGGGTTAATAATCACTTGGCACACTCCGCAGTTCTTATCTCAACCTTGGCAGCGATATGCACACCGTCTGCCAAGGACTTTATTGGTTTACACAAACAAGAAAATCTCCTACGTAGCTTTGCCGTTCATCTAGCTTCCAAGACTACGAGGTTGCTCCGTTTGTTTAGCTTTGTTCGTCACGAACTTCGTGACCCACCGTACTGTCTTATATACATATGCTTCTGGGTGTGGTCCAGTGAGTCATTGATCCCGTGACTCCAATCCAATGACTCAGGATTTTCTCATACGTCGCAGCTGCAGTACCCTTTTCTCTCGCCTTCTTTGGCGTGCGTCCAGGAATGACGTCTCTCCCTCACTCTCATCTGAGACACCTGTTTCCCCACTACTTGGCTCTCTTTCAGCTGGCACCTGAGCCGGTGCCAGAGGGGGAGGGCTGGGAGATCTGGCTGGCTCCTCTTCCTCCTGCTCAGAGCTGCCTTCCTCCAAAGGGATAGGCTCAGAGGACGGGGCCACAACAGGAGAGGGGCCGGATGTCAGCCTCTCAAGTTGCATTTCATTCAGGGCTGACATAGTAAAGGGGGGGTTCAATTCCTGTGGGATTAGTAAGAAAAACTGCAGTAGAATGATTTAGAAAATGACCAACAGAATAAGGGAGCAAGGAAGGAAAGAGAGGGAGGTTGGAGCAGACGTCATTTCCTGGCTACATATGAGTTCGTGAGGACGTTGTTCTAATAAATAAATGTTTTTTTTTCTTTATTATCAAAATGTGAGAGGCAATTTATTTCTTTTTAGACAACTCCACTCGGACATATGCATTGTTTTAGTGGTTCCTGGCACTGTCCTTTTGGGGTGTACTTCCCTCACTCTTTTTGAAAGCCTCTAATGATGGAGCACCCACAACTTCTGAAGGCAAGCTATTCCATTGGTTGATTGGTCTCACCCTTAGGAAATTTCTCCTTAGTCCTAGGTTGGTTCTCTCTTTGGTTAGTTTCCATCCATTGTTTCTTGTTGTGCCTTTTGGTGCTTGGAAAATAGATTGACTCCCTCATTTTTGTAGGAGTCCCTCAAATTTCCTGACAGAACAATTAATCAGTGGAACATCTTGCCTCCAGAAGTTGTGAATGGTCCAACACTGGAAATTTTTAAGAAGAGATTGGATAACCATTTGTCTGAAGTGGTGTAGGGTTTCCTGCCTAAGCAGGGGGCTGGACTAGAAGACCTCCAAGGTCCCTCCCAACTCTGTTATTCTATTCTATTCTATTCTATTCTATTCTATTCTATTCTATTCTATTCTATTCTATTCTATTCTATTCTATTCTATTCTATTCTATTCTATTCTATTCTATTCTATTCTATTCTTAATATTGGAACAGTGCTATTTTATTGTGCTATTTTATTGTGAGTTGGACCAAGGATAAATTTCCTAAGGGTGAGACCAATCAAGTTGGCCATCCCCACCCAGTCACATGACCCATTTCCCACAGAAAACACCGGGAGCCACAAAACCTGGGTAGGTGTGGCTGGGGGTGGGGGTGGGGTGTCATGTGACTGGGTGGGAGTGACATTGAGTTGAATTTTGAATTTCACCCCTGCCTATACCATTTCAGTCAAGTGATTGTCCAGTCTCTTCTTAAAAACATCCAGTGATGAAGCACCTACAACTTCTGAAGGCAACTGTTGAGCGTCATGCAACACTCGATACATGAAACGCAACCTACAACCACAAATGCCTACCAGAAGCAGAGGGGTGTCGGGCACGGATGTGGGTGCTTGGATTAGTAGCGGTGAATAGGCACTCTATAACACATAGTGGTGGGGTTCGAATAGCAGAGCGGCGCGTGGAAGGGATGACCGGTGGGGCAGCGGGGCGCTGGCCATGACACACCAATGGACGGGTGGTGGGTGAGCAAGGAGACGGCTCCAGGCATGATGTCAACAAAACATGCCCAGAAGAAAACAGTGGGCGCTTTAAACTGGGGCAACCAGCTGGCTGTTAATGTAGGGACACACCCATGGGCGGATACGCCCCTCATTAAGACCAGTATAAAGGACGCTGAGGCAGAACACCCCCTCGCTGCATCTTTATTGCATTTGCATTCCGGCTTCCGCGAAAAGAGCTGTTGTCACAAAAATAAACCAAATTTGCTTACCTGCATGTAAAGCCTTGGCTGTTTGTGCACACGGACCAATGGGGAGCCGAGAGGAAGATGCAGCCCTTTACTTTTCTCCACGGAGTGGCTACGGGCGGAGCCATATGGCGGAGGGTAGGGCTGACGACACCCTGCTTGCGGGGACGCCGGCGACGGAGGAAGACGCATCCAACCTGGCGGGAGACATGGTTGCAGACCTGCCGGGACTAGAGGAGCCTGTGGTGCGGCCGAAACGCAGGGACCCTCGGAAGGAGGAAGGAGCCGATGCCCAGGAGCCGCCCGCACAAGACGCCCAGGGTAGCGCAGGTCACTGGTGGCATAGCTCCGCATTAACAGGCACCAAGGTACAGACCCCGCCTCATACAGGGGCCTAATTTCGCGGCTGGCCGGAGCATCAGTGGGTCGAGGATGAGGAGAGGGAGTGGAGCTACTCCACCGGGCCAGGGGCTACCACAATGGATGTTCTCCGGGACCAGTTTGGAGAAGCGAGTTTCCGAGATGCGCCTTCCTGGCAACCATGGGCTCCTGGCCTAGAGGCAGCGGGTAGCTGGCAGGGGACTGCACCGCTGGGGAGTGGGACCTTTGAGCCGTCGAGGTTCCATATAGCCATCCCTCATTTCAAGCCCGACCTCCGCCCCGGAAGGGCACGGGGAGACGACCCGCTCGGCAATATCAACTCGGTCCCTTCGCTTGGAGGAGAAGGGGCTCGTACGGCTCCATGGGTGACCTCATGGCAAAGTAGGGGAGAGTCCCGGTCGGAACAACACCACGCTCAGGGTAGGATGGGAGACAGAGCAACCCTCCCTCGTCAGGTGGCTTCTCTACCGATGTGGGGACCCGGGGTCTGGTCCCCCCAAAGCCCGTGGGGTTTGACGCCAATACAGGCTACCTTTGACAGAGCAGGGGGAAAAGTAGCACTGTTCCTTAGTCAGGTGATCAGCCACATAGATCTGTATGGCCAGTTGTATCCATCCCAATGGTCCATGGTGGTTGTTGTGACGGCAGTACTTACGGGCGAAGCAGCAGATTGGGTAGCAGACCTACATAGCGAGCATGCCCGAGAGCTAACCGACCTTGGACTTTTCCTCGAAGCTTTGAGAGGCCATTTTGAAGATGAGACACGCATACAGGTCATTGAGGGGGAACTGGTTGTTTTACGGCAGCGCGGCCGGACGGCGAAGGATTACCTCTGGGAGTTTCGCACGTTAGCTGGCAAGTTACGATCCTGGCCAGAGCGTCTGCTCATTCATCAATTCCAAACGGGACTTGATAGGGATATACGACAGGCCTGTGTGTATCGGGGTTTGGGACTCCGTTTGACGGACTGGTACAAGGCAGCCGTCGACCTGGACGTCGGGTTATGGGAATTCTGAGCCCGAGGCCCTACCCCGGGTCAGAGCCAATTGAGACGGGGCACCGGTCGGCAGTTTTCTGAGAAGGGCCTGGTGAGGCCAGCCCCAGCTACTGGCCCTAGCGGTGATGGGCCCGGACGAAGACCCTTTCGGTGTTTTCAGTGCAATCAGGAAGGCCATAGGGCAGCAGAGTGCCCCTTACCTTCGGCTCGTGTGTCAACCCTGCGACCAGGAAGTATGAGTTCCAGCACCACTTCGAAGGGGTCTCTCCGAACTCGCAAACGGTCCAGGGCTGCAGTCCAAACATCTCTGATGGAGAGAACGACTCCTTCGAGTGTTCCAGGGGCGTCTGATACTGCTCATGCGCCTGACACTACCGAGGTGAGTGAGGATGAGGACGACATCCAGGATCCAATGGTAAGTGCCCACATACGACCGTTCCTGATCCCAGTAACATTACAACATCCTATAATGAAGCAGGAAAGCATGCAAGACACGTTAGTGGACTCAGGGTGTACTAGATGTCTTATCCGTCGGACCATTGCGGAGGCGTTAGGTCTGCGCATAGTCAAATTGCGTACTCCCATTAAGTTCGAACAAGTAGACGGGACGGTTCTGGGGGGCAAGCCAACAGCACAGGTCACTGAACCAGTTATCCTGCATGTTGGAGAACATCAAGAACTCATACGGTTCGTGGTCACTGCACATATGATTGAACCCATAATACTCGGTTTAGCGTGGTTAGACAAATGGAAACCCACAATATGGTGGGAGGGCGGTTACCGTAAATTGCGACTACTCTTAGGTCCAGAGCCATGTGAGGGGATTCAGCAGGGGCCTCCAGAGGGACAAACCTATCCGGCAGAATATAGCGAACTAGCCCGAGTGTTTAGTGAGGAGGAATGTGACGTCTTACCACCTCATCGAGATACCGACTGCGGGATAGAAATACTTCCCGGCGCGAAATTGCCAAAACCCCGGATGTATGCCATGACCCCAAGGGAGCTGAAAGAGCTAAGGGAATACATCGATAAAAACCTTGCACGGGGTTTTATCCGTCCCAGCCAGTCGCACTTAGCAGCTCCGGTACTCTTCAGAGAAAAGAAGGATGGCGGTCTCCGCCTCTGTGTTGACTGCCGAGGCTTAAACACAGTATGTAGGGAGCCTCTATATCCTCTCCCTCTTATGACGGATCTCCTAGCGACCCTGGCCACCGGAAGGTTCTTTACAAAACTCGACCTCCGGGAGGCATATTATCGAGTCCGTATACGCCCAGGGGACGAGTGGAAAACGACATTCAACTATCTGTTAGGAAGTTACCACTTTCCAGTGATGCCTTTTGGCCTACAGGGGGCTCCGGCTGTATTCATGCAGCTCATCAATGGGGTGTTGCATGAACATTTATACCAGGGAGTTTTAGTCTATTTGGATGATATTCTGATCTACACAAACACTATGGAGGAACACATACAGTTAGTCAGGCAAGTGTTGACCAAATTGTTGAACGCACATCTGTTCATCAAATTATCGAAGTGTGAATTCCATCGCACAGAGATCGATTACCTTGGCTTCTGGATTACTAACACTGGGATCCAAATGGATCCGAAAAAGGTGGAAGCAGTCTTAGGTTGGCAGGCTCCACGAACACGGAAGCAACTTCAGAGCTTCCTAGGGTTTGCCAATTTCTATCGCCATTTTATCCCCTCGTTTGCTACAATGGCGTTACCTTTTATGGACCTCTTACGAACAAAGGTAACCCCTGGCAAAATGATCTGTCCCCCCCCCTTCAGAGACCCACAAAAACACAGCCAGCCGAGGGTTAATAATCACTTGGCACACTCCGCAGTTCTTATCTCAACCTTGGCAGCGATATGCACACCGTCTGCCAAGGACTTTATTAGTTTACACAAACAAGAAAATCACCTACGTAGCTTTGCCGTTCATCTAGCTTCCAAGACTACGAGGTTGCTCCGTTTGTTTAGCTTTGTTCGTCACAAACTTCGTGACTCACGGGCCTGTCTTATATAGACAGGCTTCTGGGTGTGGTCCAGTGACTCACTGATCCCATGACTCCAATCAGTGACTCAGGACTATTTCCTCATACGCCGCAGCTGCAATACTCTTTTGTCTCGCCTTCTTTGGCGTGCATCCAGGAATGACGTCTCTCCCTCACTCTCATCTGAGACACCTGTTTCCCCACTACTTGGCTCTCTTTCAGCTGGCACCTGAGCCGGTGCCAGGGGGGGGGGGGCTGGGAGATCTGGCTGGCTCCTCTTCCTCCTGCTCAGAGCTTCCTTCCTCCAAAGGGATAGGCTCAGAGGACGGGGCCACAACAGCAAAAAGCCAAGGCCAGGACAGGCATTACACTGGACTCCCAACTGTCAAAAAGTGTTTGAGGATTTGAAACAGTCATTTGCCAAAGAACCAGTACTAAAGCACCCCAACATGTCACTTCCTTTTAATCATACAAGCTGATGCAAGTGATGTGGCGGTGGGCGCTGTCCTCCTCCAAACGGACGAGGGCGGTGAGCTACGACCTTGTGCGTATACTTCCCGTAAATTCACAGCAGCTGAAAGAAATTGGGCTGTTTGGGAAAAGGAAGCTTTCGCGGTCAAATGGGCTTTACAAACATGGAGGCACTTACTAGAAGGCAGCACACACTCCTTCGAGGTTTGGACAGACCATAAAAACCTGGAAGCCCTCCAAACGCCCCGAAAGTTGTCCCCCAAACAGGTCAGGTGGGCGCAATATTTTCAGCGCTTTCGCTTTACACTGAAATACAAACCAGCCGGAAAAATGTTTCTCGCTGACACGTTGTCTCGCATGCCTCAATATAATAGCAAGAGAGACGAAGTGTTACAGACTTTAATACCGGTACCTCCAACAGGGACATGCGCTGCAAAACAGCGTCAAGCCCAGGACTGGGCCCACTCCTTAAAAAAAGAGATAAAGGCTGACAGCTGGTTGTTAAAGAATGCCTCAGTGGTGACCCATCGGGATGGGTTAGCGTGGAGGGGTGAGAAATTGTACGTCCCCAACACTCTGAGACAACAAGTCTTAAAACAATGCCACGATGTCAAAACAGCCGGACATTTTGGGTTCATAAAAACATTACACCTAATCAGGAGGCAATTTTGGTGGCCGGGCATGCGGAAAGACACGGAAGGGTATGTCCGCAACTGCCATGTCTGCGCTGTGTCCAAGCCACAACCCGGCAAACCACTAGGGTTTTTGCAGTCAGTAGCCGAGCCCACCAGGCCGTGGGACGAAATCTCAATGGATTTCATTGTTGATCTCCCCAACAGTAAAGGATATACCGTAATATGGACAGTCCTTGATCTTTTGTCAAAGCAAGCCCATTTCATCCCCTGTAAAGGACTACCCTCTGCACAACGGTTAGTACACCTATTCATACATCATATTTACTGTTTGCATGGCGTTCCAAAATGTATCATATCCGATAGAGGAGTCCAGTTCACAGCTGCTTTCTGGAGGAAATTCCTACAACGGATTGGGGCCACACAAGGACTGAGTTCGGCCTATCATCCCAGTACAAACGGGGCAGTCGAACGAGCTAATGCTATGGTGGAACGGTACCTCCGTTCCTATGTGACATATCGACAAAAGGATTGGCCTGATTTGTTACCGTTTGCAGAAACAGCATATAACAATGCACTACATCGCAGTACCGGATACACCCCATTTCAAATAGTAACGGGGAGGGAGTTCACAGCCATCCCTGAATTAGATACCCAGACCACAACACAAACCACTCCGTTTGAGTGGGCATCTAAACTACGTAGTATATGGCCTCACGTTAAAAAGGTGTTGGAAAAAGCAACCAAAGAATATAAACGACATGCTGACAAAAAGCGGGCGGAGTACACATCATTTAAAGTTGGGGACTGGGTATATCTGTCCACTAAGTACATTCGCTTACAGCTGCCCAGTAAGAAACTGGGACCCAAATACATTGGTCCATTTCCCATTCTCGAAGTCATAAATCCAGTAACCGTTAAGTTGAAACTGCCTCCCCTACTGGGTAGAATCCATCCGGTATTTCATTCCAGTTTATTGAAACCAACGACCACTCCGCAGAACATACAACCCTCTCCAGGGCCAGTGGCAGGGTCCCATTATGAGATACAGGACATTGTTGATGCTAAATACCGTCGGGGCCGTCTATATTACCTAGTTCACTGGACTGGCTATCCAGACACCGATGCTTCCTGGGTTCCTGTAGAGGACATAAATGCTCCACGATTAATACGTAAATTCCACAAAGCAAATCCCCAACCCCCCATACCTGTGATGTAACCACTAATGCTTTTATGTTCTTTTCAGGTAGACGGAGACCTGGTGAGGGGGGCCGCCTGTCGAGCGTCATGCAACACTCGACACATGAAATGCAACCTACAACCACTAACGCCTACCAGAAGCAGGGGGGTGTCGGGCACGGGTGTGGGTGCTTGGATTAGTAGCGGTGAATAGGCACTCTATAACACATAGTGGTGGGGTTCGAATAGCAGAGCGGCGCGTGGAAGGGATGACCGGTGGGGCAGCGGGGCGCTGGCCATGACACACCAATGGACGGGCGGTGGGCGAGCAAGGAGACGGCTCCAGGCATGACGTCAACAAAACGTGCCCAGAAGAAAACAGTGGGCGCTTTAAACCGGGGCGACCAGCTGGCTGTTAATGTAGGGACACACCCATGGGCGGATATGCCCCTCGTTAAGACCAGTATAAAGGACGCCGAGGCAGAACACCCCCTCGCTGTGTCTTTATTGCATTTGCATTCTGGCTTCCGCGAAAAGAGCTGTTGTCACAGAAATAAACCAAGTTTGCTTACCTGCATGTGAAGCCTTGGCTGTTTGTGCACATGGACCAACGGGGAGCCGAGAGCAACCTGTTCCACTGGTTAATTGTTCTCATTGTCAGGAAGTTTCTCCTTAATTCCAGGGTGCTTCTCTCCTTGATTAGTTTCCATCCATTGTTTCTTGTCCTGCCCTCTGGTGCTTTGGAAAATAAGTTGACCCCTCCTCTTTCTGGCAACCTCTCAAATAATGGAATACTGATATCATGTCCCCCCCCAGTCCTTCTTTTCTCTAGACTAGTCAAACCAAATCCTATAACCGTTCTTCTTATGATTTAGTCTCAAGGCATTTAATCATTTTAGTTGCTCTTCTTTGCACTTTGCACAAAGTCTCAACATCTTTTTTGTAATGAGGTGACCATAACTGGATGCAGTATTCCAGGTGTAGCCTTACTAAGACTTTATAAAGTGGTACTAATACTTCACATGATTTTGATTCTATGCCTCACTTTATACAACCAAGGATTTGTCATGGAAAAATCCAATCAAAGAAACAGAAGACAGCAACACAAACCAATAATTCTTACTTTGAGATTCAGAGATTTATTTCACTAATAATTTGGAACATAAACAACCATCATAACACAACTTACATCAATAAACCCATTGCAATGAGGTCCATTGACATAGCTGGTCCAGCAAGGATAGCTATGGGCCAGTGGCCCCAAACTCATCCCAAGACATACTTTTTATACTTTTCTGCACACATTTCACAACGTACTGTACTTCCTTGTTCTTTCTTACTGACCAGTCAGTTTCCACATATACCCGTGTACATCTCAAACCTCTATCCATCAGCTACTTTCAGTTCCTTATTTCCTGTGGTTTCATCCTTCTATGTCCAAATATATTTATAAAACTATCTACTTTGCAAAACCATGTTTCACAATTAGCAATGGCTCATCAGGATTACAAATAGTTCTGGTACATTTTGAAACCATCCTAGCTGAAAACTTTGGTTCATCTCTCTTTCTTCTGGGGCCTGCTATCATCCATAGGCCTTATTGAATCTAATAGATCAATAGGCTATATTTTCATTTCCCACAGATTGCATTAGTTTTTTTGGCTGCTGCCACATACTGCTAGCTCATATTTAAGTGATCATCCACTTGTTGTGACCCCGTCCTCTGAGCCTATCCCATTGGAGAAAGGAAGCTCTGAGCATGAGGAAGAGGAGCCAGCCAGATCTCCCAGCCCCCCCCCCCTCTGGCACCATCTCAGGTGCCAGCTGAAAGAGAGCAAAGTAGTGGGGAAACAGGTGTCTCAGATGAGAGTGAGGGAGAGACATCATTCCTGGACGCACGTCAAAGAAGGCGAGAGAAAAGATTACTGCAGCTGAGGAGACATATGAGGGAATAGACCTGAGTCACTGGACTTGAGTCATAGGACCAATGAGTCACTGGACCACACCCAGAGACTATATAAGACAGGGTGGTGGTAAATGATCTCTGTGACGAACAAAAACTCAATCGGGTAGTCATTGGAGCTAAAAGCTGATGCTGATCAGAGACTTTGCTGAATATTTGTTGTGATTTTCTTTCTGTGTACTATTAAAGCACTTGGCAGACGGTGTGCATATCGCTGCCAAGTTAGAGATAAGAACTGGGGTGTGTGCCAAGTGCTTCTTTAACCCTCGACTGGCTGTGTTTTTGTGGGTATCTGTAGAGGGGGACAGATCACCATTAGGACTCCAAGGTCCATCTCACAGTTACTGTTTTTCAGCCAGGTTTCGTCTAATCTGTACTTATACCTTTGGTTTGCCTAAATGTAAAACCTTGCTTTTCTCCACATTAAATTTCATGTTGTTGGATAGGGCCCATTTTTCAAGTCTGTCAAGTGTCAGGTTCTGAATCAGGATGGGGAAAAATAACCACAAACAACAGGGTGGAATCTGTGTTACAGGTTTATCTTCCTTGATTCGGCATGCTCCAACAAACACCCAGTGCAGTTACAGTGAAAATATTGTCAGCTCTAACCATATCGTGCCTTCCCTTCCTGTTTTAAACCCAGCGTGCCCCACTCTGTTGCTCCACCCCCTAAAACCACCCCAAGCCCTCGTGCTAATTGGTGGGGTCCAGCTGCTTCCTTCTGGCCAGTGATTCGTTGTAATTAGTTCAGGGCCGTTGGGGCCATTCTGCTGGAGAAAGTCTGGTAAGCCCGCATTAATGCTAGTTAACTCATCTGGTGTGCCATCCATGCAGGCGCATTCCCATCCGCCACTCAGCTGATGCGCGGCGACGCGGTCGGCGGTGTGAGAGAATGGAAGCGGGCAGAAGAGGGTTCCGCCATCCAGATGCAGGAGGAGGCAAGCAGCGACAAGGCAAAATATCCGGTCAGGAACATGGGGTTCTTTATTCGGTTTGTCTCTGTCCCTGCCGGAATGACAGCCCTGACGACATGGGGCTGACATGCGGCACCCCTACCATCTGGCTGTCTGGAAGGCAAAAGCAGAGAGGGCTACGGAACCCATCCATCCCCCACTCCAGGCTTCCCTGGGTTTGTCTTATAAAATTTAGCAACCAGTCGGTCGGCTGCTACATTTTGGTGCGGAATCCATGAGGCCTCTGATAACGAGTACCCCTTCCAAAGCACAGGGTACTGAAGGTGGCCTCTATGTCGCCTAGCATCCAAAATCTCCACTTCATAATGTTGTTCTCCCCCTGCGTCCACAGGTGGAGGCGGGAGAGGTGGGGTTCCCCGTAAATTAGAGGTCTCCACTGGACATAGGAGGCTGCTGTGGAAAACTGGATGGGTTTTCCCTAATAGCGGGGGCATCCGTAATTGTACAGTTTTTATTTATTTATTTATTTGTTTGTTTGTTTGTTTATTTATTTATTAAATTTATATACCGCCCTACTCCTGAAGGACTCAGGGCGGTGAACAGCCAAGAGATGAAATACATGTAATACAAACGTTAAAAAAACAATTAAAATACATTAAATATTTTGGCCCAACCAAATTTAAAACACCCCAATTTATAAACAAATTAAAAAATTTAAAAAGGAAAAAGTTAGGCCAGACCAGCGTGCTGGAATAAAAATGTTTTGAGGGCATGCCGGAAAGTGTGCAGGTCTGGGATCCTCCGTATCTCCGGGGGGAGCTCATTCCAAATGGCAGGTGCCCCCACAGAGAAGGCTCTCCCCCTGGGGGCCGCCAGTCGACATTGTTTGGCCGATGGCACCCTGAGAAGCCTCTCTCTATGGGAGCGTACTGGTCGGTGGGAGGCTACTGGTGGCAGAAGGTGGTCTCGTATGTACCCCGGTCCTATGCCATGGAGCACTGTAAAGGTGGTAACCAAAATGTGCATCTGGAAGACCACTGGGAACCAGTGCAGCTCACGCAGGAAGGGGGTCACATGGGAGCTCCACATCACTCCCATAACCACCCGCGCAGCCACATACTGGACCAGCTGGAGCCTCCAGGTGCTTCTCAAGGGGAGCCCCATGTAGAGAGCATTGCAGTAATCCAGGCGGGAAGTGATGAGAGCATGAGTGACCATCCTTAACGAGTCCCGATCCAGAAAGGGACGCAACTGGCGAATCAGGCGGACCTTATAGAAAGTCCTCCCGGCCACGGCCATCAAGTGCTCTTCTAAAGACAGCCGTGAGTCCAGGAGGACACCCAAGTTGTGAGCCCTCTCCGCGGGGGCCAACGACTCACCCCCAATA
Source organism: Coluber constrictor foxii (assembly GCA_038048745.1). Taxonomy (NCBI): domain Eukaryota; kingdom Metazoa; phylum Chordata; class Lepidosauria; order Squamata; family Colubridae; genus Coluber; species Coluber constrictor. The sequence goes on along the minus strand of CM075966.1, from coordinate 28,325,102 downwards.
GTCAGTGATGGCACCAACTGACTATATCAGGACGTCGGAAACCACAGCCACTCGGTCTTGGATGGGTTGAGCCTGAGTGACAGGGTTGATAATTTTAACTACTGGGAATGGCCCAATATATTTCAGGGCAAATTGTTTAAGTACTTAGTGGAAAGGTAGATCTTCTGTCCCACATGGAAAGGTGGTTGTGGTTACCGTTTCTTATCTGCTTGATGTTTGTACTTATCTGCTGCCATCTACAGAGCATCTCTAACCTGACCCCATACCCTTGTCATTTTGGCCAGCCAGTCCTGTAACCCTAACCCATCGGGTTCTGGATGGGGCACTCAGGTATCAGGATGAATTCAACCCCTGACGCAATATGGAATGGGATATATCCAGTGCTGCTATGTACGGTGTTATTGTATGCAACCTTGGCGAAAGGCAATAGGTCCGCCCAGTCGACTTGTTGGTGTTTGACGTAGCACCGGATATACCTCTCTACCATTGCATTGGCTCTCTCAGCTGCCCCGTTAGTAGAAGGATGGAAGGCAGAGCTAAGGCCCTGTGAAGATCCTATTGTTGCTAAGAACTTCCACCAGATTTTTGCTGTGAATTGTACCCCGCGATTGGAGATAATCCTTCGGGGCACTCCATGGAGGTGTTACATTTGTTAGGAACAGTTTGGCTAGCTTTCTAGGTGAAGGTAATCCCAGGCAAGCCACAAAATGTGCCTGTTTTGAAAAAAGGTCAATTACTGTCCATATCACTGTGTTACCCCGACTTTCAGGTAAGTCCACTATGAAGTCCATGGCTATCTCCTCCCAGGGCCTCCAAGGAGCCACCACTGGCTGTAAGAGACCTGGAGGTTTACCGGCCCGTTTCTTCATCATAGTACATGTCACGCAACTGTGTCCATAGTCCTCCACATCCTTTTTTAGCTGGGGCCACCAAAATTGACTGTTTGTAAGGTGCAAAGTTTTTAAGAATCCAAAATGTTCGGCCGTATGGACATCATGACACCGGTGTAACACTTCAAGCTGTAAGCTGTGTGGAACATAAACTTTGGACCCTTTCCATGCCAGACCAGCCCTATGGCTTAGAATACTCTTATTGGCCTGGTACCATTCATCAGATGGAAGTTCTTTCTGGATGTCCTGGGTAATGCCTGTGGCCCGTGTTGTCCCATGGCCCGCATAGGAGATTTGTTGGGTAATCCGTTCTTCCAGTACTTGTTTCAGGATGAGGGCCTGTACCACCTGTTCTTGTTCACTGGAGTATTGAGACTTACGGGACAAGGCATCAGCCAGGAAGTTCTTTCCTCCAGGGATGTATTTCAGTCTGAAATTGAACTGCTGGAAATACATGGCCCACCTGACCTGCTTGGGTGAGAGCCGATTAGGGGTTTGAAGGGCTTCCAAATTCTTATGGTCGGTCCAGACCTCAAATGGTAACCCCCCCCTTCCAGTAGATGTCGCCATGCCAACAATGCCCATCGGACCACAAATTCTTCCTTCTCCCAGATGGCCCATCTGCGTTCGGTGTCGCTTAATTTGTGGGATGTGTAAGCACATGGTTGTAATCTCATGTGTTCGTTGACTTGCAAGAGGACCACTGCCACGGCTACATTGTTGGCATCAGCCTGTATCACAAATGGCTTAGCTGGATCTGGATGCTTTAAGACTGGTACCCTTGCAAACAACGATTTTAATGCTTCAAATGCCTGTTGACATGCAACATCCCACTGTATTGGACACCCTGGACATGGCCTGTTAACCAAATGTTTGGTCTTTAAGAGATCAGTTAATGGAAGAGCAACCCGTACAAAGGACGGGATAAAGTGGCGGTAAAAATTTGCAAATCCCAAAAAGCTTTGCAGTTGTTTTCTCATTCTTGGGGCTTGCCAATCTGATACTGCCTGTACTTTTGTGGGGTCCATCTCCACCCCTTTCAAGGATATGTGGAAGCCTAAATAATCCAACCGAGACTTGTGGAACTCGCATTTGGATTGTTTTACATAGAGTTTGGCTTCCAATAACTTCTGTAAGACCTGGCGTACCAATGTGACATGCTCCTCTAGGGTCTTGGTGTATATTAGAATGTCATCCAGGTACACAAGAACACCATGATATAAATGATCATGTAACACCTCGTTAATACGCTGCATAAATACAGCAGGTGCTCCTTGTAACCTGAATGGCATTACTTTAAACTGGTAAGTACCCAGAGGGCAGTTAAACGCCGTCTTCCATTCATCACCAGGCTTAATCCTAATTCTATAGTAGGCCTCCCATAGGTCTAACTTTTTAAACACCCGCCCCTCCGCCAACCGTGCCAGCATGTCTTTCATTAATGGGAGTGGATACAGATGCTCCACGCAAACTGCATTTAAGCCACGGAAATCAACAAAGAGGCGGAGGGCCCTGTCTTTCTTCTCCCAGAAGAGAACTGGAGCCACCACTTCGGATCTGGCTGGCTCTATGAAACCCCGTTTCAGGTTTTTCCCTATATATGCCCTCATATCCACCAATTCTTGCGGCGTCAGTGAGTACGTTTTTGGTTTAGGCAAAACCGCCCCTGGAATGAACTCAATAGCACAATCTGTGGCTCGATGAGGAGGCAGGGTGTTACATTCTTGTACACTTTGGGGTAACCTATCGGCTCTGTGGCTGCTCTGCTCCCTCCAACCCCTTCTGGATGGTTCTCATGGGGTGGTGGATCAGGTCCCACTCCTATTCTCAGATGTCTGCAACCTCACCCCCACCAGATAGTCGGGCTCCATTTATCGAGCCAAGCGGAGCCCAATACAACCTCCTCCATTATGTTGGGTACCACCACAAGTTGTATGCACTCTTTATGAGTTCCTATCTTCAGAGTGAGCTGCTCGGTAACATGTGTTGCCGGCTGGCCTCCTAACAAGGACACATCCATCTGCTTGAAGCGAATGGGACATTTTAAAGGCTGTAGTCCTGCCCCTATTTTGGCTGCTGTGGTCCTACTTATCAGGCATTGGGTGCACCCTGAATCCACTAGGGTCTTGCACTCCCTACACCTTCCCGCATTCAGGACTATAGGAATGAGGAAGGGTTTGATGGCCTTACTTACCATAGGATCAGCCTCCCCCTCATCCTCACTTTCACTGGCCGTCTCTACTTCAGCTGGACTGTTTCCAGTGCAAGGAGTTGGTGGACTCGCCTGTTGTGCCCCTCGGTACTTCTTTGGGGTCTTTCGTATGCTCTTTCGTGCTGTACCTTGTTTGGGTTTTGATGTTTCAGTGGGAGACTTATGTCCTGTATCTGAGCATTCAATCGCCCAGTGTCCTGGCTTCCCACACTGAAAACATGTCATCAGGGGGATGAAAGAAAAAATACAAAATATGGATGAAAAAATTGAGAACTTTCAGCAAATGATAACAAAAAATGAACAAAGAATCCAGAAAATGGAGGAGTAATCAGATGAAGCAGAGAAAAAAGTTGATGAAATAAATCAAAGATTGACACAAGCAAATAAAGAGCTAGAAAATACAGTAATAATGTTGGAAACAGAAAAAGCAGCCCACTATTTAAGATTCCAGAATGTAGAAGAGGAAAAAGGGGGAAACCTACCAGACATAATGAAAGAACTGTTGGCAAATGCATTAGGGATCGATAAGTGGGAGATGGAGGCATGGCTGCTCAGCCCCTTAACTGCAGCCCACGGATCGGCTGAGCCAGTGAGGGCTGGGAGTTCTGTCTCTCCAAGTGCCTGGGGATGTTTCTGGCACACTCTTGCTAGCCCCAGCTCTGCCCACGGCACCAGGCAACCTTCCAGCCGAAGGCCCCTCTCTTCTACAGCTCACCTTGTGGCTCTGGTGCAGGCAGTGACCATGGTTTGTGCTCTGCCAGGCCTGGAGCTCGGGTGTTGCGCTAGCTGCTGCTACGATGAGGCAGAAAGCCATGCGGCCCATCGGAATCAGCTCCCCCCCGCCTCTACCCAGCTTCTGCTGCTTGAGAAAAGGACGATCGGTAGGCAATTCTGGAAGATTGTGGGAAGTGTGTGCTTATGGTAGAATCAAAGTGCCACCTGTCCCTTTCAAGCAATCAAATGTCTGTGTGTTTGAGAGAGAAAGAGAGAGAGAGGGAGAAAGAGAAATGACAGAGGGGAGTGTTAAGGATATTATTGTGTTAACCAACCAGCAGAGCGTAGAGCACAGAAAAAAGGTGCTGAGACCGATGAATAACATACATACAAACTGGTTTATCAAGGTTTTTACTTTATAGTGAAAAAACAATCTCATAGTCTTTAATCAATCCAAGTCTTTGCCAGTTAAATCACTCCAGAGTTACAGAAATCTTCTTCCCATACAAAACAGCAGTAGGTAATAAACAGCACGTTCACGCTGGTAATAAATCACGCTGGTAGCATATCCATCCACGATGATAGCATCTCCACACACGATGGTAGCATAACATCAATGACTACATTTCAGCTCCCTTTTTAATTACAGTTACAACAGAGCTTATCCAATTAGGATATAATGACTCAGCATTACAATGACTCAGCAGTACTACTTAAAGTCATATAATACATATTCATGTTAAAGTCATAGAACACATATATTGTCCGTATATTGCCTGGACAACCTGTTAGGCATACACCATATCCTAACAGGGAGTAACAAGAATTGCAAGCAACTCTGTTTGAAAGGGTTTCCTCTCCACCGTTTCTCTTTCTCTCTCTCTCTCCCTCTCTCTCTCTCTCTCTCACACACACACACACACAGACAGACATTTGATGAGAAATGGCAGAGGGCAACCGGATAAGGGGACTGACCCTCCCCCGCCTCCAGCTTGGCGCCTGCTCAGGGTGGTGCCCCAAGACCCGGCCAATGCGAGAAATGGGCTCCCTCACAGCGCCTCCTCTCCCGCGTGAAGCCAGGTGGGCTCGATCCCCCACACAGCCCCAGTCTCCAGCTTGGCATTTTGTGCACACTCAGCTGGCCTGGCTAGTCCCCAAAACCCTACTGAGCAAACACGTGGGGCGGGCAATGCAGGGATTGGCATTTGGCCATGAGTCCTAGGTTGAGCAACCTGTTGACCTGGGACTGGGGGGAGGGGGACCAGAGCCGGAGCTCTGAGCAGTGGCTGGTGTGGGCTCCATCTGCGTGGCCATGAAGTGGGATTGGTGTGGCTGGTTCTTGCCCACAGCGTTGGCAGCCAGGATTGGGTCAGAGCCCTGTATGACCCCCACCTGCTTCTGCTTCACCTTTGCCAGGGTGGCGGGTGTTAAAAGGGCAGAAGATGTTGTAGAAAAAATGTATTTTAAAGAAAAAAAAGCCTCTGCCAATCAGGCAACTCAGCTGGGATCATCAGAGGCTTTTAAAAGAAAAAAAAAGCCTCTGCCGATCAGGCAACATATCTGGGATTGTCAGAGGCTTTTTTTTTTAACTTTTAAAAGCATTTTTTCGGCCGAAGAGGTTGTAGAAAAAATGCTTTTAAAAATAAAAAAAAAGCCTCTGATGATTGCGCGGCTCAGCTGAGCATGGGGGAGGCAGGGATGTTTGCTACCGGTTCTCTGAACCACCCGCTGCCATCGCTACTGGATTGGGCGATCTGGTCCGAACCAGGAACATTTCAACCCTGGTCTGGGCCTATTAAGGCTGTCATGCAACCCTTGCGCCTGAGCATCGGCTCTCATGAGGACACCATCCAGTTTTATATTACCTCCAGCCTGCATTTCCCCATGGTCTTGGGCTTGGCTTGGCTCCGGACGCACGATCCACAAATCTACTGGTCCCAGAACCTCATCACTTCCCCGAGCTTGCAATGTATGGATCACACTTGCCAAGTCTGTGCAGGCTAGTTGCTGAGTCCACCCAGGGTGTCCTTGCCTTTTGACCTAGTGGACTGACCTTGTGGTTTAATGACGGCTCCTGCCACCACCCGTATGTTTATCCAACAGGTCTTCCGGCTGCACGGCCTACCTGATAGGGTCATTTCAGACAGAGGGGCTCAATTTATAGCCCAGTTCTGGAAAGGGCTGATGACAGCCTTGGATGTGAAAATCTGCCTGTCGTCAGCGCATCATCTGGAAACTGACGGCGGGACAGAGAAAGTCATTGGGATCCTGGAGCAATACCTGTGCTGCTTCTTGAACCAGCAACAGGACAATTGGTCGGATTATCTGGCAGTAGCAGAGTTTGTGTTCAACAACTTGCAGCTGACGGACGGTACCGGCGCTGGACCCCCCCCCCCCCCAGTTGTGCGGGCTTAGCTATCCTGGAAGTTTCTGGGGTCGCTGGGACTGTTGGGGTGTGGGAGTGGTGGGGCTTCGTTGGTGCAGTCGATGGCGTCTGCGGCAGGGAGCTGCAACGATGACCATAGCCGAGATGTGACAGTGTGATGGTGGCCAGGATCTACTATATGGCGGAGGAGGTGATGATGTTACCCTCCTCTGTGGATATTGCTTCCCCTGCCCTCCCCCGCAGAACTGCTTCTAGAACAACTACGTAGGACCTTTTTATTTTCCACTTTATGCATTAGCCAGATAGAGAGACTATGGGGGAGCTGAGGGACTCATTTATACTCCAGTGGAGGAGATGCATTAACACCCCTGGTATGACTATCTCCAGTGGGACCAGCCAGCATGAGAGGGTGGCCTGGACATTGCCCCCCATCGGAGAGGAAAGGACATTGGACCTTCTCCCTGTCATGAGAGGACAGTGGAGTCCAGCTCTACAAATTTATTTGTACAGACATAGTCCAGTGTCTCTCTGGACTTTGAACCCTAGACGGGCCCTCCCTCCCACCTTTGGCTCAGATGTACAAGATGTACAAGAAAGCTGACCTGTTAGCATTGCGAGACTCCCCCCTCTCGCAAGCCTGGCCCTCCACTTTATCGAGGGCCTACCTCGATTACAGGTTTTGGAACCCTGAGAGGTGGCATGTAGCAAAAAGGAGACTGAGGGGTTTTTTGACTAAGACTTGTGCAAAGTTTTTAAGGGGTTTTAGGAATGGGTGGGTAGGACCTGGGGAGGTCCGCAGAACCTCAGAATGGCAGAGTGGGTCTGAGGGTCATGGCGGGAGGAGAGAGGGAGGGGGTTAGATAGGGAGCTGGGGGGTGAGGTGAAGGGCTATTCCATCAAAATAGTGGGTGGGAGGGGCAGATATGGCGGGCGCAGGAGGCCATATCATGTTCGGGGAGTACACACTTGCTGTTTGCGAGTGGTGACATGCTCCGGCCCCCAAGATGCCTCTTGTACTCCAGGTTGTGCAGAGTCTCAGGGCCCGAGCCTTCGGCTGTTGTTGTGCAATGCCAGGTCTGTGACTAATAAAGCCCCCCTCATTCATGACTTAGTTCAGGAGGGGGGTGCGGACCTGGCAGGGATCATGGAGACCTAGTTGGGCCACGAGGGGGGGTTCCCCTCGTGGAGATGTGCCCACCAGGCTTCCACGCATTTCATCAGCCGCGGGTCCAGGGGAGGGGCAGAGGGGTAGCAGTGATTATTAAAGAAAGTCTTAGTCCGAGGGAGGCCACTGTTCCTCAGATAGCTGGTTGTGAGTCCCTCTTTGTGAAGTCGGGTCATGTGGTGCAGATGGGTTTGCTGACTGCATACCTGGCTCCCTGCCATGTAGCAGCAGGTCTGAGCTGCTCGATGTAATAGCCAGGGTGGCGGTGGACACCCCCAGACTTATGGTCATGGGGGATTTCAACCTGCCATCCATCAGTGAAATGTCAGAAGCAGCTTGGGAGTTCATGGCTTCCATGACGGACATGGACCTGACCCAGTTAGTTCATGACCCCACCCACATTGGGGAACACACACTGGACTTGATTTTTGTCTCTGGTCAGTGGTTGAATGATCTCACAATAGGGGACCTAGTCATTAAGCCCTTGTTATGGACAGTTCATTCGCTCCTTCAGCTGCACTTTCGGACCGCTTCCCCTCGCCGCAGGGAGACGGAACAGACCAGGTGGTTCTCTCCCAGATGCCTGATGGACCCTGAGAGGTTCCTGACGGAGCTTGGGCCATTCCCAGAGGCTCTGACTCATGGCTCGGCTGAGGAACTGGTGGCCGCCTGAGATAGGGCGGCCGCCAGAGCCTTGGACCATGTCGTGCCTTTGCGGCCTCTGACTCGGTGCCGTTCTCAATTGGCTCCTTGGTTCTCTGAGGAGCTGAGAGAGATGAAGCTCCAGAAAAGACCCCTAGAGAGCGATTGGAGGGCCAGCCGCACTGAATCTGACCGAACACTGGTGAGGTCTTATATCAAGACCTACCTAGTGGCAATAAGAGTGGCGAAATCTATTTTTCCACTCTTATTGCATCTGCAGAGAACCGCCCAACCGCCCTGGTTAGGGTGACCCGCTCTCTACTGCAGGTGGGAGTGAGAGAGGATCCCTTGCAGGGTAGATCTGAGGATTTTGTGCAATATCTGCATGATAAAAACACTCAGATTCGGGGCGGCCTGGATTCCGACTGGAAAAAAAGCCAAGAGTTAAACTGAAAATTATGCAAGATGTTCGTGAAAGGGGTGGCCTTAAACTTCCAAATCTACGACTGTACTATGAAGCAGCAGCCTTGACGCAAGCGAGTGATTGGTTTGGAATGACAAAGACTGGAATATTGAATATAGAAGGCCATGACTTGGAATATGGTTGGCATGCATATTTATTTTACGAAAATAAAGTTGATAAAGTATTTAAGAGCCATATACTTAGAAACTCTTTGATGAGAGTATGGAAGAAGCACCAGCTCAAATTGGATTACTAAATACTGTTGTGGTTGGATCTTGGTCATATTACACGGAATATAAATATAAATATAAAGTCACTCGGGGGGATTTTATATAAAGAGGTACTTTTTAATGATGGGGTAGATTACAATTAAAGACACTAAATACACTGTTGGAAGAAGGGATTACTTTAACTTGGTTACAGTAATTCAACTTCAACTGAGATGGAGGGAAGATCAAAAAACTGGTTTAATGTTGCATGAAGAAGATCTGGTACGACAAATAAAAGATAAAGGCCCAATGCATATTAAGAGGGTTTATAATGTCTTGCTAGAAAGAGATTCTGAAAATGAACTGGTTAAAGATTGTATGATAAAATGGGCGCAAAACTTTGCAGAACCAGTTATGATGGAAACATGGGAAAGAATATGGGTTCAGAATGTTAAATTTACACAGTCACAGAATCTGAGGGAAAATTTTTATAAAATGTTTTATAGGTGGCATTTAGATCCTAAGAAATTGTCGTGCATGTATTCTAATGTTCAGGCAAAATGTTGGAGATGTGATTGCTTAGATGCTACACATTATCATATATGGTGGACTTGTAAGAAAATGAAGGCATTTTGGATTAAAATTTGGTGGGTTATGCAAAATGTTTTGAAGAAAAAAATTCAATTTTCTCTTCAATTGTTTTTATTGGGCATAGTTAAGGATTTTTCACTGACTGAAACAAAATTGATATTATATATGGTCACAGCAGCTAGATTACTGATTGGCCAATATTGGAAACACTGGATTGGCCAATCCAGAGACACACAATCAGACAATCATTATATCAAACATGGCAAGGTATTAAAAAGGTACATTATAATAAAATCCCGGAATGGCTGTCAACAATGGAAGCCCAGATTTACCCAAACGCCATGGACAGTAGTAAAATGAAAACCTACCAAGAGCTGCTAAACCACATGGGGGAACTAAGAACAAGGCAAGAACTGAAGGAGATGGGTACAGACATTGACTGGTGGCCATATGCACAAATTAAATCAAGATATAAAAAAGATTTGGCTCAATTTGGATTCCAAAAAGGTCAAACTGAATTGGACAAAATTTTGCAAGGGACACAAGACAAACTAATTTAAAAAATCTATAATTATCTACGAGGATATAAATTAGAAGAAGAGGTAGTGAAAGAAAAGATGATAACCTGGTCAAAAAATTTCGGCTACAGTATCGAACTAGACAAATGGCAAAAACTATGGACAATAAACTATAAGTTGACAATGTCTGTATCATACAAAGAAAATCTCTACAAAATGTTCTATATATGGCATCTGCCACCAGCCAGATTAGCAAGAATGTTCCCCAATACACCATCAACATGCTGGAAATGCAAACTCCATAAAGGCACTTACTATCATATGTGGTGGACCTGCCCAATGGCAAAACAATACTGGCAAATGATTAGATCCCAGATAGAAGAAACCATACAGCAAAAGATAGAACTAAGACCAGAAACCTTTCTACTTGGAATACTAAACGAACAATATGAAAAAGAAATAACATATTTAATTATACATATGATAACAGCAGCATGAATACTATACGCACAATACTGGAAGAGTAGTGAGACACCGACAGAAGATAGGGTAATTAGCAAAACCATGGAATGTGCAGAATTAGATAAACTCACTAAGGAACTACAAAATAGGGAGGAACATGATTACTATCTAGTATGGAAAAGGTGGTATTGTTGGTTGGAAAATAGAAAAGAGAAAAAGGGCCAGGAAGTAAATTGAACTACCAAATACAGAAAGAGGAAAACATAGTACACATACAAGTCAATAATAAACCAGAAAGATAGATAGAAGGGAAAGACCAAATAAGGAGGAGTTAAATTATGAAATAAGATTACAGACTACAGTTGTGATAATTTGGATAAATATTTGATTTTGTTTTTATATGTTTATGTTTTGTATGTTTTACTGTTTTATTGTTTTGTTTAGTCTGTATATATAAATAATAAAAAAAAAGAATAGAGGTAGAAACTTGAAAGGGGGGAAATATTATTATGCATATTCCTATATATTTTAAAATTATGTAGATTTAAAGATCAGAAGTTGAAATATTATTTTATTATGTATACTTAAATAATATTACTATGGTTATTAGTATTGTGTATTAAAATATTGAATAATTAAATGATGGATTATATATATGGTGGAGCAAATACTAATATGTTAATAACTTTAATTTTAATATTTATAATATTATAATTATGTGAGTATGATTAATGAAACTAATATCAATACTATCACTATTATTTTGTATCAAAACTAATGATACCCAGATGCCACACTGTTCATGTATTCAATACTTTTGTGTCTCTCTCTGTGTGTATATATAATGTCTACCCACTGCCCCTGATGAAGGACATGTTGGTGCATTTGGCCAAAGGAAAAATCTTCACTAAGTTAGACTTGCGGGAAGCTTACTACCAGGTGCGAATCAAGAAGGGTGACAAATGGAAAACAGAACAGAACGGAACAGTTGAGTTGAGTTGAGTTGAGTTGAGTTGAGTTGAGTTGAGTTGAGTTGAGTTGAGTTGAGTTGAGTTGAGTTGAGTTGAGTTGAGTTGAGTTTAGTTTAGTTTAGTTTAGTTTAGTTTAGTTTAGTTGGAAGGGACCTTGGAGGTCTTCTAGTTGAACCCCTTGCTTAGGCAGGAAACCCTACACCATTCCAGACAAATGGTTATCCAACATCTTCTTAAAAATTTCCAGTGTTGGAGCATTCACAACTTCTGGAGGCAAGTTGTTCCAGTGATTAATTGTTCTAACTGTCAGGAAATTTCTCCTTAGTTCAAAGTTGCTTCTCTCCTTGATTAGTTTCCACCCATTGCTTCTTCTTTTTTTAAAAATCTTTATTTACATTTTCAATTAAAAACAAACAATGATCAGACAGACAAACATCATACAGTACAATACAATACAAAAAACAATGTGTATAAGAATAACCCTATACACCCCTATACCCCCTTACCCAAATATCCTATATTTTTGGTTGGTATTATAATCTGGAGGAGACAGAACAACTTACATCTCTTCATACATCCATCTAATCTTTTCTACTTCATTACATACATATACCATATATTATATTATCTTACATATTATGTGTTATATTCCTAATAAGATATATATTTCCTCATCTATTTTACCATTGCTTTCTTTTTCTCGATCCATCTATAAAGTTTTTCCCATGATAAACATATTCGTGTTTGATCTTTGTCTTTCAGTTTTTTAGTTAATTTATCCGCCTCTGCACATTCTAAAATCTTCTGAATAATGACTTCCTCTGGTGGGCTATTTTGGTTTTTCCAGAATTGTGCATATGACAGTCTTGCTGCTATGATCACATGCAGAGCAAGATACCATATATCCTTTCCCATTTTCTCTGGCCTAAATCCGAGCAGGCATGTCTCTGAGCACCACTCAATTTTGATGTCTAGAATTTCATTTAACCATCTTTTTATCATCCCCCAAAATTCCATTGCTTTCGGGCATGTCCACCATTGGTGGTAGTATGTACCTCTTTCCTTCCTACATTTCCAGCATTCTGCTGTTTGTCCCTTGAACATTTTCGCTAGTCTATCTGGAGAAAGGTGCCACCTATATACCATTTTACATATGTTCTCCTTGTAGGCTGAAGACACAACTAATTTCATATTGTCCCACCATATTTCCTGCCATTTTTCTAAATAGATTGGGTGTCCAAAATTTTTCCCCCAGGCGATCATTGTATCTTTGATTATTTCCTCACCTATCTCTAATTCCATCAGCAATTTATACATTTTCGAAATCATACCTTTTTCTTGTCCTGTTAAAATTTTATCTAATTCTTGAAGTTCACTGTTAATACCCCTCTCTTTATCTTTATCGTGTTTAGATTTAATCTGGGTATATGTCCACCAATCAATGTGTATTCCTTGGGAGTCTAGTTCCTGTTTCGATTTTAGTTTGCCCAATGAGTTCAGTAATTCTTTATATGTTAGTTTTTTGTCAAAGTTATATAATTTGGGGTATGTTAACGCTTCTATGGGTGAAATCCAACATGGTACCTTAATATAGTATTTTTAATCAATTTTTCCCATGTCCGAATTAAAGTATTTCTTACATAGTGTCGGGTAAACCATTTGCTTTGTGTAGTGTTGTTTTTCCAAAGAGCCGCATGTCAACTTTGCTGTATATCGAATCCTTCTAGTTTAAGAAGACATCTATTTCTTAGAGTAATCCATTCTTTTACCCAGGCTAATATAGCCACTGTGTGGTAATTCTCCCAGCATGGCAATCCCAAGCCCCCTCTCTCTTTTATTTCTTGCATCATCTTTCTTTTAATCCGAGGTCTTTTCCCTTGCCAAATAAATTTTGTTATTATTTGATTTAAATCCCCCCAAAATTTTCCCGGTAAGCTAACTGGCACAGTTTGAAATAAGAAGTTAAATTTTGGTAGCACATACGATTTTACAGTTGTTACTCGTCCTAAAAGTGAAAGTTGTATTTTACCCCATTTATCTAAATCTTTTCCTACCTGAGTTAGCAATTTATTGTAATTATCCTCTTGTAAGCTTGAACATCTATTGGTTAGCCAAATTCCCAGATACTTAATTTTTTTCACTACCTTCAAACCAGTCGTTTTTTGTAAGTTTATCTTATTTTCTTCTGTCATATACTTAGTTAGTATGTTTGTTTTCTTTTTATTAATTAATAAGCCTGCCACGGCCCCGTAATCCTCAATTGTTCCTATTAAAGATGTGCAAGATTCTAAAGGGTCTTCTAAAATGAAGACCATATCGTCTGCGAAGGCTTGGGTTTTAAAAGTCTGTTGACCTGTTTTAAGACCTTTTATTTTTTCGTCATTCCTTATTTTACGTAATAATACTTCCAAAGATAAGATGAAAAGTAGCGGGGAGAGCGGACATCCCTGTCTTGTGCCCTTTCTAATATGGAATTCTTCTGTCAAATCCCCATTTATCAATATCCTAGCTGTTTGATCTGAGTAAATAGCTTTAATTGCATTTCTAAATATCGTTCCAAATCCCATATATTCTAATTGCAACAATAAGAATTCCCAATTTACCCTGTCGAATGCCTTCTTTGCGTCTATAAATACTAATGCGGCCTGTTTATCTGAGTGTTGTTCATAATATTCCAATATATTTAACATAATTCTCATATTATCTTTTAATTGTCGTGATGGTAGAAATCCATTTTGGTCCATATGTATGAATTCATTTAAGAAACCTTTTAATCTGTTTGCTAAAATTGTAGTAAAAATTTTGTAGTCTGAATTCAGGAGGGAAATTGATCTGTAATTTTTTATGTCCGTTAAAAGCGAATCTTCCTTGGGAATTAAACTAATGTTAGCCTCTCTCCATGAGTGGGGAATTTCTGATTTCTCTAATACTTCATTAAATAGGTCTTTCATTTGTTCTCCCATGACTTCAATCATTATCTTATACAACTCCGCCAGGATTCCGTCTGTGCCTGGGGTTTTCTGAGTCTTTTGTTTCTTTACTGCTCTTTCAACCTCAGCTAAAGTAATTTCTTCTTCTAGGATCTCTTTCGTTAGATTAGTTATCTTGGGTATATCTGAATTCTCCATATATTTTTTTATCGCCTCTCTTGAGATCTCCTCTCTTTTATATAATTCTTTATAACACACACCCTGGACACACCCTGGACCTAGTTTTTGTCTCTGGACAGTGGTTGAGTGGTCTTGATATTGGGGATATAGGCTTAGAACCCTTGTCATGGACTGACCACTCGCTCCTTCGGCTCGACTTTCTGACCGCTGTACCCCACCGCAGGGAGGCGGAACCGACCAGATGGTTCCGCCCCAGGCGCCTGATGGATCCTGATAGGTTCCAGACGGAGCTTGGGCCATTCCCTGAGACACTGACACACGACTCGGCCGAGGACCTGGTGGCTGCCTGGAATAGAGCGGCCGGTGGGGCCTTGGACCGTGTCGTGCCTTTGCGGCCTCTGACCCGGTGCCGAACCAACTTAGCTCCTTGGTTCACCGAGGAGCTGAGGGAGATGAAGCGCCGGAAAAGACGCCTAGAGAGTGGTTGGAGGGCCAGCCGCTCCGAATCTGACTTGACACTAGTAAGAGCTCATATTAAGACTTACTTAGTGGCGATAAAAACGGCCAAGTCTAATTACTTTGCCGCTCTTATCGCGTCATCAGATAATCGCCCAGCCGCCCTGTTTAGGATGACCCGCTCCCTCCTCCATTCGGGAGCGCGGGAGGATCCCTTACAGGGACGTGCTGAGGATTTTGTTCAATATCTGGATGATAAAATAACTCAGATTCGGGACGACCTGGCCGCCGACTGGGTGGGTTCAGGCGGGGTGACTGAGCCAGGTCTTGAGAGTGTTATCTGGGCTGAGTTCGATCCTGTGGCTCCCGAGGACGTGGACAGGATTCTGGGAAGACTGAACGCAACCACATGTTTACTGGACCCGTGTCCCTCCTGGTTGGTGCTGGCCTCCCGGGAGGTTACACGAGGCTGGCTCCAGGAGATTATAAACGCTTCTTTGAGTGAGGGTGTCCTTCCGCCTGCCTTGAAAGAGGCGGTGGTGAGGCCCCTCCTCAAGAAGCCCTCCCTGGACCCAGCTGTTTTAGCAAACTACCGTCCTGTCTCCAACCTTCCCTTCCTGGCGAAGGTTGTTGAGAGTGTGGTGGCGTGGCAGCTCCCCCGATACCTGGATGAAGCCGTCTATTTAGACCCGCTCCAGTCCGGCTTCAGGTCTGGGTACAGCACCGAAACGGCATTGGTCGCGTTGGTGGATGATCTCTGGAGGGCCCGGGGTAGGGGGTACTCCTCTATCCTGGTGCTGTTAGACCTCTCAGCGGCTTTTGATACCATCGACCATGGTATCATATTGCGCCGGTTGGAGGGACTGGGGGTGGGGGGCACCGTCTTACGGTGGTTCTCCTCCTACCTCTCCAACCGGTCGCAATCTGTGTTGACAGGGGGGCAGCGGTCGACCCCGAGGCGCCTGGTATGTGGGGTGCCGCAAGGGTCGGTCCTCTCGCCCCTCCTGTTCAACATTTATGTAAAGCCGCTGGGTGAGATCATCCGTGGTTTTGGGGTGGAGTTCCATCAGTACGCTGATGATACTCAGCTGTACATTTCCACCCCAGACCACCCCAACGATGCCGTGGAAGTGATGTCCCAGTGCCTTGAAGCTGTGCGGGTCTGGATGGGGAGAAACAGGCTTCGACTCAACCCCTCCAAGACCGAGTGGCTGTGGCTGCCGGCGTCCCGATATAGCCAGCTGACTCCATCGCTGGTTATTGGGGGCGAGTCATTGGCCCCCACGGAAAGGGTTCGCAACTTGGGCGTCCTCCTGGACTCACGGCTGTCTTTAGAGGATCATATGACGGCCGTGGCCAGGGGGGCTTTTTATCAGGTCCGCCTGATTCGCCAGCTGCGACCCTTTCTAGATCGGGACTCCCTACGCACGGTCACTCATGCTCTTGTCACTTCCCGTCTGGACTACTGTAATGCTCTCTACATGGGGCTCCCCTTGGGGTGCACCCGGAGGCTCCAACTGGTGCAGAATGCGGCCGCGCGGGGGATTATGGGAGCGACGGGACGCTCCCACGTGACACCTCTCCTGCGCGAGCTGCATTGGCTGCCGGTGGACTTTCGGGTGCGTTTCAAGGTGTTGGTAATCACCTTTAAAGCGCTCCATGGCTTAGGGCCAGGGTACTTACGGGACCGCCTTCTGCCGCCAATTGCCTCCCACCGGCCGGTTCGCTCCCACAGAGTGGGCCTCCTCAGGGTGCCGTCAGCCAGACAATGCCGGCTGGCGACCCCCAGGGGGAGAGCCTTCTCTGTGGCAGCACCCACCCTCTGGAATGATCTGCCTCCAGAGTTAAGAATAATCTCTGACCTCCCAACCTTTCGGCGGGCTTTAAAAACCCATCTCTTTCAGCTCGCCGGCCTAGCCTGATCCCTATAACATTTTAGTATTTTTAGAGTTGTATTTTAAATATGTTAATTTTTAAATTTTATGGCCATTTATATTATTATTTTAAGAAATTTTAACTTGTGTATGTTTATATGTTGTTCTTAATTGGCTGTACACCGCCCTGAGTCCGCAAGGAGAAGGGCGGTATATAAATCCAAATAAACTAAACTAAACTAAACTATAAAAGTCCACCGCAATTTTTTCCTTCCCTCTTTTTTCTTTTACTAAAGAAAAGAAAAAGTTTTTTTCCTTCTTTGTCCTCTAATTGTTCAATTCGTCTAGACTGTTTTTCTTTTTTTAGTCTATATGTAAGCCATCTTCCCAATTTATTGGCTGATTCAAAGTGTTTTTGTTTTGTTATCTTTATCTTATCTGCCAATTTATCTAATTCCAACAAATTAAGCTGATGTTTTAAAAAAAATCACCTGTTCTTTTGCCCCCTTAGAAAGTGGATTATCTTGTAGTTGTTCTTCGGCTTTCATTAATTTATTTATTAGCTCTTCCCTTTCTTGATTGTCTTTTTTATGTTTAATGGCCGTGTATTTAATAATGAGACCCCTTATGTAAGCTTTGGCCGCATCCCATATTATTTGCAATGGCATTCCTGGTGTTTTGTTTTCTTGAAAAAAGCGGGGTATCTCAATCTTAAATTTTTGGATAAATTCCGTCTCTTTTAATATCTCTGTTCTCAGCATCCATCTCTTTCTGTTTTTCCTTTCCTTCTTTAATGTAACAAGCACTGGGTTATGATCAGCCCATTCATTCGGCATAATTCTAACATCTAATATTTGGGAATTTAATTCTTGTGTCATCCAGATCATATCCAGTCTAGACCATGATTTATGTCTATGGGAATAGTAAGTAAATTGTTTACTTGCTGGATTATGTTCACGCCAGGTATCTACCAATCCTAGTTCTTCTCTTATCTCATTGTAAGTAGTTGGTAGTGTCTTCTTATCTTGTCTTCCACTTCCCCCCCCCCTCGTGATTCTCACCCTTTTTGTAATCCTGTATTCTATTCGTAATTGCATTAAAGTCACCCAGAAGACATACCTGCTCATATTCCAAATCACGTATTTCTTTTTGCACTTTTCAAAAAAAAGACTTATGTTTAGTATTGGGAGCATAAATTCCTACCAATAGAACTTTCTTCTGCAGTATTTCTACCTCTAAAATTAATATTCTTCCATCCTCATCCGCAAATAATTGTACCGGTAATAACTGTTCTTTCACAAAAATTGCCACTCCTCTTTTTTTTTCCTCTGGCGCCACTACAAATAGTTTCCCAGCTTTTGGATATTTCAGTAAATTAGATTGCGATAGTTTAATCTGCGTTTCCTGGATACATGCTATATCGACGTTTGTGTTAACAATTTTAGCTAGTATACGTCGTCTCTTTATCGGTGCATTAAGACCATTAACATTAACAGTCAAAATTCTCACTCCTTGCTCCATCCTCTATTTACTACCTTCCTTACTTTTGGTTACTGAATGGGTTTCTATTCCGTATTCTGTTGATCCTCCTTCCTCCTCCTTCCTCCTCCTTCCTCCCTTCACCTTTTCCCTTCCCATAATATGCTTGTGCTCGTCTTTCCTTTTTCCACCCTTCTTTCCCCTCTCTTTGTGTCTCCTTCACTATTTCTATATCGCTTTCCTTTCCGACAGACCCAAAACAACTTTCACAAAATTCTCGAGCATCCTGGATATTTTCAAGTTGAACTTTCTGCTCTTGCCAAGTTACCAAGAGCCCTTCAGGTAGCAACCATCTATATGGCACGTTATATTTTCTTAATTGCGAGGTTATGAATTGATAACTTTGCCGCTGTTCTCGTACTCTTTTCGGAATCTGTTTTATGATAGAGATTTGACGCCCCTTATATGTAATTCTCTGTTCCCTAGCTTTGTGCAACGTTTCATCTCTTAACGCCTTTTTCGTAAGTCTTACGTGTATTTCTCTGGGCAAATTATAACGCCTCGCATAACTAGTATATACCCGATATGCTTCGTCTATCCCAGCCTGAACCTCTTCCTTCTTTTTCCCCACTATTTCTGCTATCACTTCTCCCACTATTTCCTCTAATTGTTCCTCTTTTTCCTCCTCTACATTTTCTAAACACAAGAAGAAAGCTGATTTTTCCATTTCCAGAAATACTATTTCGTCTTCGAGTTTCCCTACCGCTTGAACACATCTCTTTTCACATTTATCTATCTGTACTTCAACCCTTTCAGTGTTTTTTCCACCTCAGTCAATCTCTCCTCGTGGTTAGTTAGAGTTGTTTTCATTTCTCCTAATGTCTCTTTCATTTGTTTCATCTCTCCTCTTAGTTCACTTATCTCAGCTTTCAAGTCCTCAAAGTTTTTTGACGTTGCTTCCTGATTTTTCTCTAATAGTTCTTGGATGTTTTGAAACATCGCTTGCATTCCTTGCATCGTTATTGGTCTATCAACTGTTGATAAATTTTCAGAGGATTTTTTCTGTCCCGAGGATATTGTTATCGGTGAAGACATCATAGTAGGTACCGTGGTTTTCTTCACTACTTTGGTGGAAGTTGTTGTAGTAGCCATGTCCGTTAAACAAAGGAGACTTTTCCAAACTATCATATATCTATTATTTTAATCCCTTATTTGATTAGATCTTATACAGTTATGATCAAAATTTTTTAATTCTAATTCAATTTCATTTATCTTTTCACAAATAAATTAATAAATAGATTCTACCTATGTATACCAATTCCTATATCAGCTATATTAGGTTATCTTAAAACTTAAATCACCATAATTAATCTTATTATAATTATCTCTAATTAATTATCTATACTTCCTTACATTATAAAATTCATTAAATTTGTGCTCATATATAGTTAAATAAATATAATAAATTAAATATATATAAATATATAAATAAGTATAAATACAATCACTTGTCTGTTATTACTTGACTTCACACAGGGGTGGTACTCTCCAATTTCATTTCAGTCCATCTCGTATTTATTCACAACAGGAAGGGGCTTATATTACGCTGTCATCTTGGGAGGAGCAGGATTCCAGAGAGGTTTTACCCCCTGAACATCTCTTATTTCACTTGTTAATAAATCACCGTAGTAAAATTTTAGTCCGCTAGAGTTTAAGTCTTATCACAAATAAAGCACACGTGTAAGTCTTATTTCACTTATTTCACTTCACCTCTAGCTATGCCACAGCAAGATCTCCAGTCCTTTAGAAACACTTCCTTCACCTCTGATTTGGACTGCCGCTAGTTTCTTCAGTCGGTCGCCAAATTCCCGTCATTCACAATTCAAATTCAAAGTCCTTTCTTTACTTCTTTTTTCCCTTCTAGTCTGTTTTCTCCGTCCTGTCCCCTCGTACCGGTCAAAAACCGCCGCGTCATGGGCTTCTTCCTGATCTCTGGCTCCTCAAAGCTATCTCTTCAATACGACGCAGGGGGGGGGGGGGTCGCACATCCTCACCGCGTCTCCGAAAGAAGCTCCTCTGTTCCCTCAGCCTCTCCGGGGCTGGGGACGGCAGCCAACAAACCGTGGAGATCCAAAAAAATCACTAAGCCCAGCAGAGCACATGCTGCGCCACTCTTTCGCCCAGATCACTGCACCAGAGATGTGATTGCTTAGATGCTACATATTATCATATATGGTGGACTTGCAAGAAAGTGAAGGCGTTTTGGATTAAAATTTGGTGGGTTATGCAAAATGTTTTGAAGAAAAAACTCCAATTTTCTCCTCAATTGTTTTTACTGGGCATAGTTAAGGATTCTTCATTGACTGAAACAAAATTGATATTATATATGGTCACAGCAGCTAGATTACTGATTGGCCAATATTGGAAAAAAGATGTTATGCCTACTATCGAAGAATGGACTTTGAAGGTGGCCAGTTTTGTAGAAATGGCGAAGATATCAGCATATTTAAAAGACCGGACTCAAGAAACTTATGTGTGGGAATGGAAGAAATGGATAGAGTATGTTCAGAATAAATATCAAACAAGGAAGTATCGGATGGCTTTTAGTTGAATGTTATGAAGATATTTATAGTGTAGACAGGGGGTAGAATTGTAGGGGGGTATTGTATGATATGGTATGATTTGGATTTCACCTTGGGAAGTCATGGGGGGAGGGGAGGGTTGGAGAGGGGAAGGGGGGGAAAAGTGGAAAAATTTGTGCTTGTAAAACTTTTTCAATAAAAAAAAGAATTAGAATAGAGGTAGAAACTTGAAAGGGGGAAAATATTATTATGCATATTCCTATATATTTTAAAATTATGTAGATTTAAAGATCAGAAGTTGAAATATTATTTCATTATGTATACTTAAATAATATTACTATGGTTATTAGTATTGTGTATTAAAATATTGAATAATTAAATGATGGATTATATATATGGTGGAGCAAATACTAATATGTTAATAACTTTAATTTTAATATTTATAATATCATAATTATGTGAGTATGATTAATGAAACTAATATCAATACTATCACTATTATTTTGTATCAAAACTAATGATACCCAGATGCCACACTGTTCATGTATTCAATACTTTTGTGTCTCTCTCTGTGTGTATATATAATGTCTACCCACTGCCCCTGATGAAGGACATGTTGGTGCATTTGGCCAAAGGAAAAATCTTCACTAAGTTAGACTTGCGGGAAGCTTACTACCAGGTGCGAATCAAGAAGGGTGACAAATGGAAAACAGAACAGAACGGAACAGTTGAGTTTAGTTTAGTTTAGTTTAGTTTAGTTTAGTTTAGTTTAGTTGTTTAGTTTAGTTTAGTTTAGTTTAGTTTAGTTTAGTTTAGTTTAGTTTAGTTTAGTTTAGTTCAGTTCAGTTCAGTTCAGTTCAGTTCAGTTCAGTTTAGTTTAGTTTAGTTTAGTTTAGTTGGAAGGGACCTTGGAGGTCTTCTAGTTGAACCCCTTGCTTAGGCAGGAAACCCTACACCATTCCAGACAAATGGTTATCCAACATCTTCTTAAAAATTTCCAGTGTTGGAGCATTCACAACTTCTGGAGGCAAGTTGTTCCAGTGATTAATTGTTCTAACTGTCAGGAAATTTCTCCTTAGTTCAAAGTTGCTTCTCTCCTTGATTAGTTTCCACCCATTGCTTCTTGTTCTACCCTCAGGTGCTTTGAAGAATAGCTTGACTCCCTCTTCTTTGTGGCAGCCCCTGAGATATTGGAACACTGCTATCATGTCTCCCCTAGTCCTTCTTTTCATTAAACTAGACATACCCAGTTCCTGCAACCGTTCTACATATGTTTTAGCCTCCAGTCCCCTAATCATCTTTGTTGCTCTT
This sequence comes from Coluber constrictor foxii, assembly GCA_038048745.1. NCBI lineage: Eukaryota > Metazoa > Chordata > Lepidosauria > Squamata > Colubridae > Coluber > Coluber constrictor. The sequence goes on along the minus strand of CM075966.1, from coordinate 28,303,067 downwards.
CTCTGCACTCTTTCTAGAGTCTCCACATCTTTTTTACATCATAGCGACCAAAACTGAATGCAGTATTCCAAGTGTGGCCTTACCAAGGCATTATAAAGTGGTATTAACACTTCACGTGATCTTGATCCTATCCCTCTGTTTATGCAGCCCAGAACTGTGTTGGCTTTTTTGGCAGCTGCTGCACACTGCTGGCTCATATTTAAATGGTTGTCCACTAGGACTCCAAGATCCCTCTCACAGTTACTACTATTGAGCAAGGTACCACATATACGGTACCTGTGCATTTTGTTTTTCTTGCCTAAATGTAGAACATTACTTTTTTCACCATTGAATTTCATTTTGTTAGAAAGAGCCCAATGTTCAATTCTGTCAAGATCCTTCTATATCTTAAGCCTATCTTCTGGAGTGTTGGCTATTCCTGCCAGCTTGGTGTCATCTGCAAATTTGATGAGTTCCCCATCTATCACCTTGTCCAAGTCCTAGTAAAAGTACTTTTCTCTAAATCTATGAAGCCAAGGAATTTTCTTTCCTAGGAAATGAACAGAGGCAGCCCTGACACTCAAACTCAATCAACTTCTGATACAGTTCTTTAGTTTTGGTGGCATAATCTTCAAGCCACAATCCATAATATGCTGTCAACCCCAAAAATTTCCTCAATCCCTTCTTAGTGGAGGGGAGAAATTGATTCAAAATCCCCTCAATTCATGAGGGGGTAATTTGCCATTTCCGTTCACTAATCAAATGTCCCAGATATTTCACCTCTAATTCCACATATTGTAACTTAGTTTTTGATACCCTAAGTCCCTTTTGGCCTAAGAAATTTAAAAGGTTATCCGTAGATTCCTTAACATGATCATTCTTTTTCCCTGACAACAAAAGATCAGCTACATATTGCAATAATTTTGTTCCAGGTATTAGTTGGAATTGTTCTAGTACTTGTTCTAATACTTGTCCAAATAAATGTGGATATTCAGTGAACCCTTGTGGTAAAACAGTCCACCGATACTGTGACATTCTTCCAGTATAGGGATTCTCCCATTTGAAAGCGAATAGGTCCCTTGAGGATTCCGCTAATGGACATACCCAGAAGGCATCCTTCAAATCTATCACACTAAACCATTTATATTCTGGTGGAATTTTTCCCATCAGGGTATATGGATTGGGGACCATAGGATGTCATAGAATGAAGGAGCCTTAGGTCTAGGACTATTCTCCAATTGCCATCTGGCTTCTTAATTGGTAGAATAGGAGTATTAACGGAAGGGCACGACCTCCAGAAGGGCTGGCATGCATACCTCTGGGAAACTGGGAAAAAAACCAAAACATACTTTCATAGACATAAAATAAGGGAGACTTTAATACAAACATGGGGAGAGATAAGACAGAGGCAATATATAAAAATTCCGAGATGGCTCTCCACCATGGAGGCTTTAATATACCCAAATGTATTAGAAATAGGAAAGATGTTTAGATACAATGAGATATTGGATGGGGGAGGGAATCTCAAAACTAGGGAAGAATTGAAGGAGCAAGGCATTGTTATAGACTGGTGGCCATATACTGAAATTACATCACGATATAAAAAGGACAAGGAGGAATTCGGTATAGAGACAAGCATTGATGGATTTGATAAGATTTGGATGGGTATAGATGAGAAAATATTAGCCAAATTATATAATTATTTATTGGAATATGATACCGTAGAGGAGGTGGTTAAGGAGCCGATGTTGGCCTGGGCTAAAAATATTGGTCAGAATATAAATTTGAATGAATGGGATACAATCTGGAATAAAAAGCTCAAAATGACCAGGGCGGTGACTTATAAGGAGAACCACTACAAGATGTTTTATAGGTGGCATATGGCCCCAGCTAGGATAGCAAAGATATATCCCAACTTGAGTGCAAACTGTTGGAAATGTGACCACGAAGAGGGCACTTTCTATCACTGTTGGTGGACCTGCAACCAGGCACAAAAATTCTGGAGGATGATATTGAAGTGGATCTCGGAAATTGTAAGAGAAGATTTTGATTTTGACCCCAAAGCACTTCTCCTGGGAATTCTGAAAACAGAATATGCAAAAGAGAAAAGGTATTTGATTATACATATAGTGACAGCCGCAAGAATTTCTTTTGCCCAGTATTGGAAGGAAAAACAGTTACCATCTGAAGAATTTGTTATAAGGAAAGTACTGGAGTGAGCCGAAATGAACAAATTAACTCTAGAAATTAATGACAGAGAAGATTCCAAATACTATGGCGTGTGGGACATGTGGTATGAGTGGATGGAGAAAAGAAATAAAAAATGAGATAGTGTATAGAGATTAATCACTAGCTAATTAATGAAGATTTAAAGAAAGGAACAATATCATTTGCACTTCAAGGATTTGAATATTATTGAGTATTACTATATGTAATGGTTTTTAAGACAAAATTTATTTATAAGAAGTAATATTATATGTATGGCAAGTTAAAAGTTTGTGTTTATGTATACGCATCACGGAACCGAAAATGTTTTCTATTGTATTGCTAATTCGCATAAATAAAAATAATTTTTTTTTAAAAAAGGCGTATTATATGGGGACATTGAAGGTTCAATTAGTCTGTCCCTCAATAAAACCTTTACCAGTTGTCTGACCACTTCTCCTTCATGTTTCAATTTTACTTCTAATGGTGGTATTTCCAATCATCCCCTATTTCCTTCCCTTGTCCAAACAGCAGGGTCAATATTTTTCCCATCCTCATCTCGTAAGACTAGCATTTGAGGGGAGTCTGCAAATTGAATTCCTATCTCTAATTCAACTAATATAGCTCTTCCTAACAAATTCACACCCACCTGGGGTATATAAAGTGGTTGGCTATTCGCTGTTTTATTACTGTAGCGAAGAGGGGTCAATTCAAATTTAAATACAATGAATGGTTTGTCTTCCACACTGGAGATCTGAACCTTCTCTTTGGACAATTGCATTCCTTGTGGAATGCAATTAAGAGAAGTCCTAGAAGCTCCAGTGTCGAGCAAAAATACTATTTCTTGTTGTTTGGGTCCTACTAACAAATTTATCAAGGGCTCTTGATAGGACCCTTGTATCAAGTGCCCCTGACACCCCTAAACTTCATTTTCCAGAAGGGTGTACAGCTGTTGTTCTTTCCTTTCTTTTGGACAGTCCCTCCTGAAATGCCCAGACTGGCCACACCCATAACACTATTGTTGTAACCCTGTCCTTCTTTGCTGAAAGTCTTGTGTTACTCCTCCACGACCGCGCTCTCTAAAGCCTCCTCTGTCGAGCCCAGTCCTTGGGCTCGCCACAATTGGGTGGGACAATGCAGGAGTAATGGAGGCGAAGGCAGCAATACCTGGCAGAAGTGTAACCTACCAGCACGTGTCCTGGATTGTGGGAGACGCCAAAGAGCCCATGCACCTCTTGGCTGAACACTGGTATGGAAGGCTGCCAGGGAAGTAGCCTGACATACTCCTTAGTCATCTATGCCAGATGTTAGCTGCTGGGGTGGGGGGGAGGAATGCTGTAGGATAATTGGGTAATTGATGGTTGGGTAATTAGGAGGACAAAAGCCGGATAATTGGGGGTGGAGAGTGGGGGATAAAAACAGGGCTGGAAGGCGCTTGCTCCCAGCACTGACTTCACAAGTCTTATTGCATTTTCACCTAGTTCTGTGGCTTGCCCATAATGGATGAAATAAAGACACAGCTCCAGCTACCATTGTGGTCATGTCGTGTTGGCTTTATTGTCATTCCAGCCAGGTCAGCCCTGACAGGCTGAGAGAAAGTCAGTGCTGCATTTCTTTTCAACAGTTCCCTCTGCTCGTTGTTCCTTTCTGGAAAGGATGGCTGGAGTCTGTAATGGTGGAGGGCACTGTGCTGGAGGTACCCGAAATGGTGACGGAGGAGGAGACCGCAGGACCAATGCCTGAGGTACTGAGGGAGTGTGTGCAGCCTGTGGTGTGGCCGAAAGTGAGGGAAGCCCAGGCTGGAGGGCAGCCAGCGGAGGCCCAGACAGGGGCTGGCTTGGGACAAGGGGAATGGTGGCACAGTTCAGCAGTTACTGGGACTTCTGTGATGAGGCCTCCAACACCATGCCCAAGAGGCCACTCGCATGAATGGAGGGAGAGGCGATTAACGGGGGATGAAGATGGCGAGTGGAGTTATTCCACTGCCCCTGGCAGCACCACCATGGATGTGTTGCATGAGAGGTTCGGGGAGGCTAGCTTCAGAGACACCCCTTCATGGCAACCATGGTAGGCAGGACAAGAGCAGGCACAATCATGTCCGACTCAGAAGCCGGGAGCAAATGCAGAGACACATTTCCATCTGGCAAGCCCAAAGCTAAGAGTGGACAACGTGGCCAGGCGCTTCCACGGGCCAGCTTAGTTGGGATTGTGGGCACTGGGGGCATCCTTGGCTGACGTTATGGGACCCCCTGAAAGGGCAACCCATGTGGCTACCACAGTTGGGCCCACAAGGTCCCAGGGACAGAGACTTCATCTAGGATTTCAACAACTAGATACCCCTCCTGCAGTCATAGACCAGAGACCTGCAGTCCCAGGGCCTGCTTGGGGTCCTGGTTGGGTCCCTCCACAAGTGGCATGGGGGCCCCCACCTCTACAGGGAACTTTTGATGGCGAACTGGACTGGGTGGCATTATTCATCAGTCAAGCCATTAACCACCTAGACTATTACGCCTGACTATATCCATCACAATGGGCGATGGTGGTTGTGGTGATGGCTGTGCTGGAGGGAGAAACTGAAGAATGGGTAGCCGACCTCCACTCAGAACATGCCAAGGAGTTAGCAGACCCGGGCCTATTCCTGGAGGCATTGAGGGCCTGTTTCGAGGATGGCTCCCGTACCCAACAAGTAGAGGGGGAGTTAATGGCAGTGAAGCAACGAGGCTGGCCAGTGAGGGAATATGTTTGTGAATTCCGTCGACTCGCTGGTAGACTGTGCACTTGGCCAGAATGTATGCTGTTGCAGCAATTTCAATATGGCCTGGACCGTGATATCTGGCAGGCTTGCACATACCGGGGTCTCCCGCATCGACTACAAGACTGGTTTCACACGGCCGTGGACTTGGACACCGGGTTGCGGGAGTTCTGGCCCAGAGGGGAGGTGGGTCCTGGACCCTGGAAGGCTGCTGACCAGCCGGTGACCCAAAGCACGGCCCGTCCAGGTCCTGGCACCTCGACTGTCACGGCACAGCCCAGCCGGCCATCGCTACGTTGCTTTCGGTGCAACCTCTTGGTTCATAGGGCAGTGAAATGTACAATGCCGGGTCCACAACAGCTATCAAAACCTTTGGAAGAGTTCGGGTCGACCCTGGCAATCTCCCGAATGGACTCGAGGGGTAGTTCACACAACGCCAGTGAACACTGTCCCGATGACCCAGCAGGAGGGTTCCCCAGCAATCGCAAAGGCACCACTGGTGGCGTACAACAGTGATGATGATGAATCCAAGGATCCAATGGTAGGCAAACCAATTCAGCCTTTCACCATCCCAGTTATGATAAGGGAGTTAAACACACAAAAAGGGGCCCGATACGGGACGTTACTTGACTCAGGGTGTACTTGGTGTCTCATCAATCAAAAGGTAGTGGATGAGCTAGGTATAGGGGTAAGAAGACTGGCGAGGCCCATTAGATTTGAGCAGGTAGATGGCTCGATTCGGGGGGGGGGGGGTGCGGCGGCTACCCATGTCACAGAGCCAGTCCGACTAGAGATAGGGGAACATTGGGAACTCATCCGATTCATTATACTAGCCACAATGAATGAATCCCTGATATTAGGCTTAGCATGGATGGACATGATATGGTGGGGAGGGGGTGTTCCGGAAACTACAGATAGCCACTGGCCCCAATCCACCACCACACGAACTGGAGTGGGCGGAGGGGTCTGTAACCCGTGATAAGCCTGTGTGTCAAGCCACCCAGGACCCCACATTCCCTCAGGTTTATGCTGATCTTGTGGATGTATTCAGTGAGGCAGAATGCGAGAACTTACCCCCTCATAGGCCCACAGACTGCGCCATCAAGTTGATACCTGGGGCAAGGTTACCAAAACCCTGGATGTATTTGATGACGCCACAAGAAATGACTGACTTAAAGATATTTTTATTAGGGATCTTACCAGAGACATATAATAAAGAATTGCAATATTTAATTGTGACCCTTTTAACTAGAATTGTATTTGCAAAAAATTGGAAAGGAGAAAGGACACCTACTGATGAAGAAATTATTAAGAAAATGATGGATTGTGCTGAAATGAGTAAATTGACATTTGAAATAAGAGAGTAGGAAGATAAAAAATATTATTTGATATGGGATTTATTTTACCAATGGATGGACAATAAAAAATGGAAATAAATATGAAATATGTGGATGCTGAGATAAATTAAGTGAATTATTTTTTTATATGAAAATAACCTCAAAATAGTGATATTTGGAAGAGAGGAGGGAACACAAAAGGATACAAACCGATCAATATACTGTCTATAACTGTATGGAATGATGATGTTTTTATGTTTTATTTTTGTTTAAAAATAAAAAAAATGGGGAAAAAAAGAAAAAAGAAATGACTGAGTTAAGAAGGTATATAGATAAGATGAGGGGTTTTATTAAGCCCAGTAGGTCCCGATTAGCCACACCTGTACTGTTTCGGGGGGAAAAATGGTGGGTTACGTCTTTATCTTGATTTCTGGGGTCTCTTTTTTTTTTAATTTTTTTTATTGAGTTTTTAAACATACACATAAAAATAAACAATACATACAAACAATACACCCACCCCCACCTCACCCTTCGCACCACCAATTGTGAAACTAACATATAGCAATTTTTCTGTCAACAGGTTTTATAATTCTCTGTATATGTACTTCATTATTATATAACCCACATCAAAAGTAATATCTTTCCTATAACCTTCCTCTTCTCTTCTATACCCTAATTTTTATTCTCGTTTTTTATTTCAGTTCTCCTTTCAAGCCATTTTTGCCATTTGTGCCATACCGCATAATATTCACTATCCTCCTTATCTCGGAGTTCTAGCGTTAATTTGTCCATCTCAGCACAATCATTTACTTTGGAGATAATTTGGCCTTCCTTTGGGGTTTGATCAGATTTCCAACTTTGTGCATACAATAACCTAGCTGCCGTTAGAATATGTATTATGAGGTATTTTGTCTCTTTGGTGCATTTAGTGTCTATCATGCCTAGTAAAAATGTTTCTGGACTGTTGCCTAGTTTTAAATCTTGTTAGCTTGGATCGAGTTGGGGCCAAATAACATACGAAGACACATTGGTAAAGTCATCAAAACAGTTCTTTATTGTTTCATGTCTGTTTCATTACAGGTATCATCAGGAACAATGGTGGTATCAACAGGAGGAGACCTTAAATACCCTGGAGGCGGAGCTACAGGTAATGGGAGGGGGAGATAAGGGGGATTAGGTTTGCCCAGGGTGATTAACCCCTGACTTGCCAGTATACAATGTGGGGAGTGCCCAGGGAGAGCATTTACCTGTGACAAATCCCCCTCTAAATGCTTATCCCTGGGATTGACAGGTTCGGTCTGATGAGGGTTTACGGGTAGGACACAGAGTCTAGAGGTGAGGTATGAGTGCTGCTTAAATGGTAGAGGTTTTGTGAGTATGTCTGCTGTTTGGTGTTCTGTGTCACAGTGCATAATGGTAACAAACCCGGATTTATGAAATTGCCTTACATGCTTATGTTTGATATCTATATGCCTTGACCTATGGCCCACAGCATCTGAGGTGGATATTTCTATTGCTGCCTTGTTGTCCTCAAATATCTGAATGGGACGCGTAGGTTCAGCCCAGATGTTAGTCAGTAGTTCATCGAACCATATGAGATTGGTTATGGCCTTGGATAAGCAAATGTACTCTGCCTCCGTGGTGGAAGTGGCCACGAGGTTCTGCTTACCGGTATACCAGTATACGGGGCAGTTATTCAAAAAGAAAATGTATCCAGAGGTGCTTTTCCTGCTCCTGGTGTCACCTGCCCAATCAGCGTCAGCGTAGCAGGAAAGGACAGGTTTTTTGTTGGTACTGGGTTCTAGTCTGAGGCAAGTGTTGATGCTATATTTTAGGTATCTGAGTATTCTCTTAATTGCTTCCCAATGGAATACTGTGGGGTTAGCTACATGTCTCAAAAGTAGGTTTACAGGTAGAGCAATGTCTGGTTGTGTCCAGTTGGCGATATACAATAAGGAACCTATGGTGGATCGATACAGGGTGTTTTCTTGGAATTGGGGTGAGTCATTATATACATTTTTTAGGAAATCGGCTTGCATTGGAGTCTCACATGGTTTAGCTCCAGCCATATTACATTTGAAGAGAAGTTCATTGATTTTTTCTTTTTGACATAGAAGGAATCCTTTGGGTGACCTAGTGACATGTACCCCAAGATATTTATTGACGCCTCCCAAAGATTTAAGTGAGAAGTGTTTGCTCAGTTTACTTGCGAAAATATCACAGTCCTCCTTGTTTTTGCTTATAAATAATATGTCATCTACATATACTACATATACCGCCTTTGCGGTAAGGTGGGCACTCCTTACATGGCAGCACTTGCTGGAAGGGGCCCAACAGAGGTTCGAGGTGTGTGGACGTACCATAAAAATATTGAGGCTTTACAGACACCCAGACGCCTGTCACCAAAACAGGTCCGATGGGCACAATATTTTCAAAGGTTCCGTTTCACCCTTAAGTATGTCCCAGCCGGGAGGAACTTCCTAGCTGACACATTATCACGTATGCCACAGTACCATAGCCGCAGGGAGGACGTGGTACAGGCTGTCATCCTACCATATCAACAGGTAGGCCAGGTGGCCAGGGCTGACATAGGAGAATGCCTCACTGAGCAGCTAAAAATGGCATTGATAAATGATCCATGGTTAAAGGGGAATCAAGGCCTGTGCATGATGCAAAATGGAGTAGCATGGAAAGGGGACAAAATATATATCCCTTTGGGTTATGGTCCTACAACGGTGCCATGACGTCAAACCAGCTGGCCACTTCAAGTTTCTTAAAACCTTACATCTCACCAAACGGCAATTCTGGTGGCCTCATATGAAGGCCGAGATAGAGGAATATGTCCAGAGCTGTCCGATTTGTGCCATGATGAAAGCACGACCCGGAAAACCACTCGGCCTATTACAGACAGTGGCTAACCCCATTCGTCCATGGGAGGAGATCGCCATGGACTTTGTGGTAGATCTGCCTGATAGTAATGGGAACATGGTTATATGGACTGTAATAGATTTATTTTCGAAGCAGGCCCATTTTATACCCTGTGGGGGAATCCCTTCAGCACGGAGACTAGCTAAGTTATTCATTGAACATATCTATCATCTCCATGGAGTACCTCGACGTATCATCTCAGATAGAGGGTTTCAATTTACCGCCAGGTCTTGGCGTGATTTCATCTGGCTGATCGGCTCCACCCAGGGGCTAAACTCTGCACTCCATCCTAGCACCAATGGAGAGGTTGAAAGAGCTAATGCCATGATTGAATGCTACTTGAGATACTACGTCGACTACCAACAGAAAATCTGGGCTAGCCTCCTTCCCTTTGCGGGGGTGGCGTATAATAATGTGGTTAATGGGAGTACTGGATTCACCCCCTTTCGGGTAGTTAATGGGATTGAATTCGTAGCCATACTTTAGTGGAGCAATGACCCCCCAAACCCCGAAGGAGTGGGCTGATGCAATACCTGGTGTCTGGGGTTCAGTCAAAAAGGCATTACAGAAAGCAGTTGAAACGTATAAGAAACAAGCTGACAAAAAACAGGTAATGCCAAAACCTTTTAAGGTCGGGGATATGGTATATCTCTCAACCAAATATATCAAATTAAGGGTGCCCTGCAAAAAATTAGGATCAAAATACCTGGACCCGTTCCCGATTATTCAAATAATCAACCCTGTAACAGTAAAATTGAAGCTCCCATTCCTTCTGGGCCGCATACACCCTGTATTTCATAGCAGTTTGCTGAAGCCCATAGAATCCCATAAAATGAGACCCATACCCGACCGGAAGTTGATGTTGCTGTGAAACGGACGGGCAATTTCGGGGCTCCAGAATTGCTGCCAATAGCCCCACTGCTAGACGGTCCAGCCAGGACCCCACAGTCTAGTTTTGACTGTGGTAGTGGAGGGCACCTTCTGTTGATCTCAGGGACATCGCAAAGTCCCTGATTGATCCAGAAAAGCCCTTTTTCCAGCAGTGGGGAAGCAGCCATTGCGGCTGCCAAGGCTGGGACAGCTTCAGAGGAAGAAAGAGGAATGACAGCTACTCGATGTGGTGAGAAAGCCTTACTTTAATTCATAAAATTCACCTTAATGAGAGGAGTGTCTAGATGATTAAAGAAAGTTAAGCAGCGAATTTTACTCTGGAATAGACTATTTGAAACCCCGATTGCTGATTGAAAGGATTTTAAATTAATTGCTTTTGAAGACCGAGGGTGGACTGAAAGAGAAAGAGAGGAAGATATTGTTTTTTGGGACTGTGCTTTTCTTAAAAAAAAATTTTTTTTAGCCTGATTTGGGATTGATTTATTATGAAGCCTTTCTTTTTTACTTTAACTGTCCCTTCTTTTTTGTTTTTTGTTTTTTTTCCTCTAAGTAACTTTTAATAAAGAAGATTTTGATTTTTAATGTAGGAAAGCTAAGAGAGTGAAAGTGCTGCCATCTGCTGGGGAAAAGAAAAGAAGAGAAGAAATTCTGTTGCAATGTGTGTCCAGGCAGAAAGCTGAAGGATACATTGTAGCCAAAATAATAACAAAGTGGCTATGAGCTTCAGTTTGTTTAGCACAAGTGAAGAGAACATCTGAGATAGTATTTATCTGCATTGTTGATTCAGGTGTTCTTGGTAGCTTTGAAGTAGGAGCCTTGGAAAAGTGTAGAGGGGAATTCGCCTCTGTATGATCATTACTTTTTTGGATAGTCACTGTTATTCTCTCTTTTTGAGGCTTGTATGAGAGAGAACTCTGTATGCTTTCCAGATATAAATATAAGTGAAAGATCATCTTTATTTTGAAACTTTTTAAGAACTGAATTGGATTAAGGCATTCAAGAGCCGGAAGTTCTTTTTTCTTTTTCTTTTTTTTATCCTTTCTGGGTTATTCTCTTTGGGGTTTTTTTTCTCTATATTGTTTCTTATTGTGGATTTTTTATTTTGGAAATTCTAGTTGGATTAGGGTTTAGAAGAACCTAAAGACTTGGTTTTTTCTTCTCTTTTTCTTTTTCCATATTTGATTTTTCGCTTTTTTGGCTTTCTTTTTTTACCCTCTTCCTTTTTTTGGGTCTCCCTTTTTGTTTGGCTTTTTAATTTTTTCCTTTTTTGGCCTTTGACCTCTATACCAGTGGATTATAATAAAATGAGTAAAAAAGCTACAACAGTGGGAGCTGCAACCACACCCTCTGCATCTCCATCTGGAGGACAATGTATGATCCAGGCTATGCTCCAACAAGAGAAAGAGAAAGAGAAAGAAGCATCGCTACAAGCAATTTTGAGTACAGTTCAAAGGATGGAACAACAATTACTTAAGACAGATGAGAATGTCCAAAGGATGGAACAACAACTAATAAAGACAGACGAAAAAGTGGTCAGCATTCAACAGGCAATGTCAAAATTCGAAGGAAGACTACAAAAGCTGGAGAAGAAGGATGACCAAAAAGGGGGGGGGGGGAATGAAAGATTTTGATAATAGACTGAGAGAGGTAGAAAGTGAAAGGAGTGGGGTAGTGGAACTTGAAATGGACAAAGCGGAATTCTATCTTAGATTTCAAAATGTGTAGGAAGAGAAAGGAGAAAACCTTGCGGATGTCATGATTCCTATGCTTGCTGACACTTTGGAGATATCCAGAGAGGAGATGACATATGGAGTGGATGAGATTTATCAAGTTCACACTAAATACGCTATGCGTAATAAACTACCAAGAGAAGTCCACATAAGATTTACTAAAAAATCGATAAAAGCACAAATTCTTCAGGTGGCGAGAGAAAAAACATTGAAATTTAAGGAGAAAGAAGTGGTGGTCTTGAAACACATACCAAGGAAAGTGAGAGATATTAGAAAAGAGTATAAATTTCTGACCAAGATACTAATTCAAAAGGGTGCTAATTTTAGATGGCTGATACCAGAAGGATTGATCTTAACATGGCAGCTTTAAAGATACAGACTAGATACAATTGACAAAGCGAGAGCCTTTGATGAAGATTTTCTTGGACTTCCGGTGGCGCCTTCCTCGTTGGCGGCGGGCCTTTCCATACCCGCCGGCTTCTCGGCGCGTTAGAGCCGCTGTGCAGCAGGCAGGCGGCTCGAAAAACCTGCTCCTCAGTGGGAGGAGCAGGGAGAGCTTCTGGGGGTGAGGTTGAGCCCCCTGAGTCGCCCCAGGAATTTTTCCTTTGTCCTGGGGAAGGCTCAGAGGGATGGCTCCCTCCCTACCCCCAGAGTATGCTCCGCGCCGAGAGAGTCCTCCGCTAATTAGCGGAGCCAGACGCTGGGAGCAACACCACGATTGAAGTGATAATTGAGCAAGCCGAAAAAGAAAGAAAACAAATTAAAGCAAGTATGGATTTTTTTAAACTGATTTTTTACTGATTTTCTGGAGGAGGAAGGAGGGGAAGGGGGAAGGAGAGGAAGAGAAGTGAAAGTTTTTAAGAAAGTCCTTTAAGATGGCGACTGGCTTTATTTGAAGAAAAGTCAGAGCGGATGGAAATGGAGTCCAGTCCTGAAAGACTTTGAAATAAATATTTTGTTATGGGAAAAGCACTTAAAGGAACCAAGGCTGAGCTAAATAGATTTTTTTAAAAATGAGAGTGGAAAGCGAAAGCAGTGTCTTGTGTTTAGAGACTTGAAAAGAAACATATTTATAACGAGAAGAATTACAGAAACAAAGGTTGATTCAAATAGATTTTTTCTGGTTTTTTTTAATAGAAGTAAGAAGAACCTTCATGGGGTTTTTTTTTAAAAAGCAAAGTAAAGTAAAGCAAGGCAAAGTAAAGTAAAGCAAAGTAAAGTAAAGTAATGTAAAGTAAAGTAAAGATGACTAAAGGAAGGGGGGGCTCCCCCATGAGCCAGCTGAAGGATAAAGCTGAAATGATTCATTTGTATGGATTGGCAGAGGGGGACTTAAAAGATCTCATAACAACTTCTTTACCGAGCGTTGTTGACAAAATAAAAAACTCACAGAAGAATCTTGAGGAGTTGGTTTCTGGAAAGTATGACCAATTAAGTCAAACTATTATTAAAGTAATCTCAGATCTTTCAAGTGTGGTGGTTGAAATGGAGGAGAAAGTGACTGAGATCAGCAGTAAATTTGATTCTCAGATACAAGAAATACAAGAAAAGTTTGTGGAAGCTGAGGTTCGAAATCAGAAAATACAGAATGATATCATTATGCTTCAAATTAAAACTATGGAATCAGCGATTAGATTAAGAGGTGTTAGAGTGTTGTGGCCCCGTCCTCTGAGCCTATCCCTTTGGAGGAAGGAAGCTCTGAGCAGGAGGAAGAGGAGCCAGCCAGATCTCCCAGCCCCCCCCCCCCCCTCTGGCACCGGCTCAGGTGCCAGCTGAAAGAGAGCCAAGTAGTGGGGAAACAGGTGTCTCAGATGAGAGTGAGGGAGAGACGTCATTCCTGGACGCACGCCAAAGAAGGCGAGACAAAAGAGTATTGCAGCTGCGGCATATGAGGAAATAGTCCTGAGTCACTGATTGGAGTCATGGGATCAGTGAGTCACTGGACCACACCCAGAAGCCTGTCTATATAAGACAGGCCCGTGAGTCACGAAGTTCATGACGAACAAAGCTAAACAAACGGAGCAACCTCGTAGTCTTGGAAGCTAGATGAACGGCAAAGCTACGTAGGTGATTTTCTTGTTTGTGTAAACTAATAAAGTCCTTGGCAGACGGTGTGCATATCGCTGCCAAGGTTGAGATAAGAACTGCGGAGTGTGCCAAGTGATTCTTAACCCTCGGCTGGCTGTGTTTTTGTGGGTCTCTGAAGGGGGGGGACAGATCATAGAGAAAATCAGAGAGAAAACTTAAGAGCAATTTCTGCAAAGGTTTTTGCTGAATTACTAGAGCTAGAAGATGAGATAATTCTTGGCTGTATAGAGAAAGTCTACAGAGTCAACTCACGAGTAGCTAAACAAAGGAATTTGCCTAGAGATGTTGTTGTTTACTTTACGGATAAAAGATTGAGAGATGATATCTTACAAAAGTCCTACTCTGCCAGAGTGCAAGTAGAAGGTGTACAAATTAATATCTTTAAAGAGTTACCATCGAAGGTCTTAAAGGATAGAAAAGAATTTGCTTTTTTGACTAAGGAACTGAAGAGAGGTAATATCCCATTCAGATGGGACTTACCAGTTGGCATAATTTTTAGATATCATGGTGTGAGATATTGTCTGAATACTATTGGAAAAGCGGAACATTTTTATAAAAATATCTTTAAGGGAGCCCCGGAATATGTCAAGAATAAGAAACAAGAAAGAGAGCCCGCAAAAGGTAAACAGAAGGAAGAGGCTCAAAGAATGAATCAAAGAATGTTAAAAGCACAAGGAGTACAAGGCGGTTCCTCAGAGGATTCTACTATGGACTTTTCAGATGGAAAAATTGAACATCCCAGTGAATCTAGAGTAGGAGCACCGGACCTTGAACTGCTGGAGCAAGATCTAAAAAATATTATAATTCGAGATGAACAGCAGCAGAGGTCCAACGCTCCTCAAGAAATGGGTGGTGATGTCGAACAGCAGGAAATAGAAGTCAATGAGGAAATTCAAGTGGTATATACTATTGAGTGTCGTGAAGTCCTTCAGCAGTTACAGCTGTTATCAGAAAGTATTGAAAGTTTTGGAAAAAGGTTATAAAACTCTCAAAGTTTATACTGAGTTGGATTTATGGATTATAAAGACTTCATCCTGAATTGGAGACTTATAAAAATTTTATTATCTTGAATTGGATTTAACATCTTGAGCAAGTTTAACAGATTGCTGCAATAGCAGCAGCGATCTGTGATTACCCTATTATAGTTTTTTCCTGGAATTTACCATCTAGGAGAAAAGAATGGAAATGAAAACATCTCACAACCAGAAGGAGCGAACAACAAAGGGTGGCAGGATTTGAAACAGCTTTAAAAGAACATCTGGGAATGCAGTTTCTAGGATTTTCTCTTTTTTTGTTTTTTTTTTCTCAAGGCTTGGCGGAGCTGCATTGGGTTTCTTCTTGTTGAAATAGAATAAGTTAGTTTGAATGATTCTACCTAGAGGAGTGAATATCTTCGTGGTTGGATACTATCTATATAAAGTCACACGGGGGGTTTATGTGGAATGCTTTATTTCATTGATGGGGGCAGATAGAAGATGAAGTTTATCGGAATTGGATATATGTGGAGAAAGAATATTTAACTTCAATCAAGATGAAGAGAAGATTGAAATTTGGGCTATGGAAAATTATAATAATATATGCATAATTATATTATATTGTATGTTTTATGTTTTTTTGGGGGGGTTGTGTTTTTTTAATCAAGGGGAGTAGTTGGGATCAAATTATTTGATATTATTTGATATGAATATGTAGGTTATATTATTTTTGGGGGATTGAGTATGGCATATGATTAGTAATGTTAGTAATGTTTCTTTTTTTGTTTTTAAATTGGTTTAAATATTATAATGGTTATTATTTCTGGGTGTTTTTCTTACTATAATATTGTTAATTTTAGATAAATATTTATATTTATGGGCTTTTTTTTCATTTTCTTAATTCTTTTCTTTCTTTCTTTTCTCTTCCTCCCAATTTAGAATTGAATACATAATAGTTTTTAGTTTTAGTTTTTGTTATAAATTCTTGCTGTTTTTCTTTTAAAAATGTGTAGCGGAAGTCAGGGGGGGGATGGGGGGGAAGGGGTGTGGTTGGGGGGAGGTTGGGGGGGATGGGAAGGTGGGGGTGGGGGAGGGGTGAAAAAGGGGGAAAAATTTTTGTATTGTAAAACTTTTTCAATTAAAAAAAAGATTTTCTTAAGGAAAAGGAAGTGGCAATGGAAACAGAAACACAAGCTGTACTGATGTCTACAAAACCTATAGAAGAGGAAATGGTAATGATTGATCCAATGGAGGGCGCTCTTGGCGGGACTGTGAAATTTAAACTTCCCATTTAACAACGGGAAGTCAGATCAACTACAGCAACAAAACCTATATATAAAATATGAATATGGATGCAACGAAATTAATTTCAATAAATATAAATGGACTTAATTCAGCTGTGAAAAGAAGAAAGGTTTTTCATAAATTAGAGAAGTTAAAATTTGATATAATTTTTCTGCAGGAAGTTCATATTAAAAAGCAACATGAACACTTATTGGCACAACCTAAACTTGGAAGAATTTTTTCATCATTATTGCAAAATAAAAAGAGAGGCGTTGTTCTATATATTAAAAATTCAATAAAAGCGGAACAAATATATGCAGATCTAGAGGGCAGAGTTTTGATGGTGGAGATAATTGATAATAACATGAAGATACTCCTAGTGGCAATATATGCGCCAAATAATAACCAAAGTGATTTTTATCAAAATTTACATATGAAAATAATTGAAATGGACTGTGATAATATATGTATGATGGGATACCTTAATGGAATAGTAGATGAAAAACTGGATTATAAAACAACAAAAACAGAAGGATATAATAGAAAAACACTGCCAAACACTTTGTTTAAAATGATCGGGGAAATAAATTTGAAAGATATATGGAGACTCAGAAATGGGAAGAATAGAAAATACACTTTCTACTCAAACAGGCATTCATCTTGGTCCAGGCTAGATATGATATGGATAACAATGGAATTGATTTCAAAAATTGAGCAGGCGGAAATAGATACCAATTTGTGGACTGATCACAATCCAGTGATGGTAACCTGGAAAGGCCAAAAAAGAAAAGCTTGAATAATACAATTTTAAAAGAAAAAGAATTTGTACAGAAAATGCAAAGAGAGCTGGGGTTTTTCTTTAAGGAGGATAAAAGGGAAGATACATCGATACGAAATTGTTGGGATACAATGAAGGCCTATGCTAGAGGTATAATAATAGATTATATAAAGAAAAGGAATGCCAAAAAAAGACAGACTTTTATAATATTAAAGGATGAATATAAGAGATTTGAAAAGGAACTCCAGAAAGATCCAGATAAGAAAGATGTAAAAATGAAAATGGACATGTTGAAACATAAAATGGACTTACTGGAGAAGGAAGAGCTAGCCCAAAAAATAAGAAGTACTAAACAGAACTATTTTGAAAATGCGAATAAACCAGGAAGGTGGCTGGCATATTAATTGAAAAAAGAAAGGGAATAATAAAAAAATGATAATGCAATTGACTGATGATCAAGGACAAAGTAAATTTGGAAATAAAGAGATGGGAAAAATAATACAAGAATATTACAGGCAACTTGCATATTACAAGAGCCTGGTTTAGCTCTGCAGATTAAAGCACTGTAATTAACATCCAGCTGTCTGCAATTACACTAGTTCAAATCTCCCCAGGCTCAAGGTTGACTCAGCCTTCCATCCTTTCTAAGGTAGATAAATTGAGAACCCAGTTTGTGGGGGCAATAAGCTGACTTTGTATAAATATACAAAAGTATGAAGGCTATTGCTTAACGCATTGTAAGCCGCCCTGAGTCTTCGGAGAAGGGCGGCATATAAATCAATTTTTTTAAAAAAAACTTTATAAAAGAGAGTTGGTTGAAGATGGGAAAGTCAAAAAATATTTACAGAATGCAAAATTACCTCTGATTCCCAAGGACATTGAAGAAATGCTAGATGGGCGCATAACAATGGTGGAATTAACAGAAGCACTTAAGAAACAAAAAAATGGAAAGACACCAGGACCAGACAGTATGCCTGTGGAATATTATAGGATATTACAAGAATCTCTATGCCTTCCGCTTTTGGATGTTATGAATGAAGTAATGATAAATAAAACAATACCCCAATCATGGACTGAGGCTTATATCACACTGATTCACAAAGAAGACACAGATCCACAACAAATTAAAAACTATAGGCCTATATCCCTGCTAAATTCAGACTATAAAATTTTTGCTTCAATACTGGCAGAAAGATTCAAGAGATATTTGAATAATTTTATACATTCAGATCAAAATGGATTTCTTCCAAAAAGACAAATTAGAGACAACATAAGAATAATTTTGAATATTCTAGAATATTATGAAGCACATCCTGAAAAACAAATGGCTTTGATATTTCTAGACACACAAAAAGCATTTGACAATGTGAATTGGAGATTTATGATACTACAAATGGAAGAGATGGGCTTTGGAAATTTATCCTGGCAATTGAAGCTATATATTCGAAACAGACAGCAAAGGTAATGATTAATGAAGAATTGACTGATTATATTGAAATAGAAAAAGACACTTGACAAGGATGTCCCTTATACCCATTGCTGTTCATATTGACTTTGGAAGTGTTGAATAGAAATGTTAGAGAAGAAAAAGAGATAAAAGGAATGAAAATTAGAAAAGAAGAATATAAACTACAAGCTTTCGCTGATGACCTGGTCTTTATAATTGAGCAACCTTTAACGTCAATAAATAAACTGACAGAAAAAATTAGAGAATTTGGGGAGGTTGCTGGTTTGAAAATTAATAAAGAAAAGATGAAGATCATGACTAAAAATATGTTAAAAAAAGAAAAAGAAGACCTGAGGGAGATTTCAAAGATGCAGGTCACAAATAAGGTAAAGTATTTGGGGATTCAATTAACAACAAGATGCAGTTCTCTTAAAGAAAATAATTACAATAAGCTTAAGCAACAGATAGGACAAGACAAGGTGAAATGGGGGAATTTGCAGTTATCTTTGATTGGAAGAATTGCAACGATTAAGATGAACATTTTACCTAGAATCTTATATCTTTTTCAGACAATTCCTATAAAGCTCGATAAGGGATTCTTTGCAGATTTAAATAAAATGGTTTTGAAATATATTTGGCAGGGAAAGAAGGCAAGAATAAAACTCAAATTGTTACAAGATGCTAAGATGAGGAGTGGTTTTGGTTTACCAAATTTTGAATTATATTACCAAGCGGTTATTTTAATGTGGATTAAAGAATGGGTAATATTGAAAAACACTAGATTATTGAATTTGGAGGGACATTATTTGTTGATGTGTGGCATGCCTTTTTATGGTATAAGGGAACTAAAATTCAGGGGTATTTTAGAAGACACCAGATACGTGAAGCTTTGCTTTTGACATGGGAGAGGATTAAAAAATATCATTATTTGAAGATTCCAGTCTGGGTATCTACAATTGAAGCTTTTTCTTATCCAGTGGTATTTAGAGGGGAACAAATTGTTAGATATAGTGAAATATTGGATGAAAAGGGTGAACTTAAATTGAAACAAGATTTAGAAGATCAGGGAATCAAGATCGATTGGTTTTCATATATGCAAATACTTTCCAGATATCGAGAAGATCTTAAACAAGAAGGTATTCATAGTGTTACGACTGGTTTAGACAAGATATTAATGGGTTCTGATGACCATGTAATTAAAAAGTTATATGGGTATTTACTCAAAGTAAAATTGGAAGAAGAACAAGTTAAAGAATCAATGATAGCATGGGGGGAAAATTTTGGTTATAGTATCGATTTAGATAAATGGCAAAAATTGTGGTTGCATATCTATAAAATGACAATGTCGACAGCATATAAAGAGAATTTGTATAAGATGTTTTACAGGTGGCATCTACCCCTGACAAGGATAGCTAGAATGTTCAAGAATAAATCAGAGAAATGTTGGAAGTGTCAACAAACTCCAGGATCTTATTATCATATGTGGTGGACATCCATGGAAGCAAAGAGTTTTTGGACTAAGATACATATGTGGTTAGAAAAAATGACAAAGAGACATATTGACTTTAAACCAGAGATATTTTTATTGAGGATCTTACCAGAGACATTTAATACAGAATTGCAATATTTAATTGTGAATATTTTAACAGCGGCTAGAATTGTATTTGCCAAAAATTGGAAAGGAGAGAAGATAACTGATGAAAAAATTATTAAGAAAATGTTGGACTGTGCTGAAATGAGTAGATTGACATTTGAAATAAGAGAACAGGAAGATAAACAATATTATTTGATATGGGAGATATTTGATCAATGGTTTGACAAAAATATATGGAGATGAGATAGCATATATAAAATGAAACTTTGATAAAATGGTTAAATATTTATCTTCTGTTAATTGAAGAATAATTGCTACATGATGAGATTTGGAAAATTGTAAGCACGAAATGATTTTGACCGATCGAGATGCTGTCTGTGATTGCTTGTAAGGATGATGGTTTTAAAGCTGTTTTTTATTTTAACTCAAAAATAAAACTTTGTACAAAAAAAAAAGAATAGAAAAAATAGAATTTGAGGGTGAAAGAAGATACTGTTTATAAAAATAAGAATAGAAAAATTAAGATTTGATTAACAAATATGGAAAAAGAACACTTTGGCAGAAACTGTAACTAAGCAAAATATATTTGGATATGATGAATTATATATGATATGATATGGTCAATACTTTGTTTCAAAAAATATGTGGGTGTGTATTGGGGGAAACCAATAAAACTTGTCAAAAAAAAAAGATAGCAAGGAAGTGATGGGCAGCAGGGAGAAAGCAGAGCTGCTTAATTCCTTCTTTGCATATGTCTTCATGCAAAAAGAAAAAAAATAGCACATCCTACCAAAAACAGAACCGTAAAAGACAGGTTAGGAATACAAATTAAATTAGGTAAAAGAAAATGGTAAGAGAACACCTGTCCACCACAGACAAGTTCAAATCCCCAGAACCAGATTAACACAGTGGTGGGCTGCTGCCGGTTCAGACCAGTTTGGGCGAACTGGTAGTTATGACCGTCAGCTGGCCCTGCTCACCCGCTCCTGCCCTATCCTGTCCCATATCTCCTTTTTCTGGCTCAGCTGATTCGCACGGCATAGCTTTCCACGCCTCTGCTGTTCTACTTACCGGGGCTGCCTTAGAAGGTAAGCAGCTGAGCTTCAAATTGCTGTATTTTGAATGCTGCACACAAGCGCACACTCACCGAACCTGTTTTTAAACCGGTTGCAGCCCACCACTGGATTAACATGTTGTAATGATGGATCTAGCCCAATAACTCACAAGACAATTAGCATCTCTCAATTAAATCCTTTTATTTCAGGCCTGGATTGTTCCTAGGCCCTTGGAACCAGAGGTCACTGACCTTGGACCTTTCTCTTTCAGGTACACATCTGGATCAACTGGAATACCTCGTGGTAGGGGCTTTTATACCCAGGAGGTGTGGCCAGAAGGTAAGGTGTGGCTATGGGGATGTGTGAAGGATTAACCCTTGCAATGCTGCATGCCCATGGTATTGAAACAGTTAGGCATTTACTCTGACATAACATCCCAGAATTCTGAAGGAGCTGGCAGATGTTATCTTGGAACCACTGAACCATATCTTCCAAATATCCTGGAAAAGATAATCAAGTAAGAGATCTGCAAACACCTAGAGGCAAGCAAGGTTATAACCAGGAGCCAAAATGGGCTTGTCAAAAACAGATCATGCCAAACAAAACTTATTTCATTCTTTGACAAAGTGACTAAATTAGTGGACCAGTGAAATGCTGTGGACATAGTATACTTAGACTTTAACAAGGCATTTGACAAAGTAGACCACAACCTACTGGTACTTCTTAGTAAACTAGAAAAATGTGGGATAGACAGCATGACCACCAGATGGATTTGTAACTGGCTGAAAAACTGCACTCAACATGTAGCTCTTAATGGAACGACATCTACATGGTGGTTAGTAAGCAGTGGGGTTACTGTTCTGTTTTAGGCCCAGTACCCTTCAATATCTTCATAAATGATTTAAATGAGGGAATAGAACAGGAACTGCAGGCGAGGCCAAGCTGGCAGGAATAGCCAACACCCCAGAAGATAGGCTCAAGATTCAGAAGCAACTTGACAAACATGAACACTGGGCAACAAAATGAAATTTAATGTGGAGAAAAGCAAGGTTTTACACCTGGGCAGGAAAAACCAAAGGTACAAGTACAGATTAGGTGAAACCTGGCTCAAAAACAGTAACTGTGGGATGGACCTTGGAGTCCTAGTGGACGATCGCTTAAACATGAGTCAGCAGTGTGCAGCAGCAGCCAAAAAAGTTAATGGTTGTATAAACAGAGGTATAGAATCAAAATCACGTAAAGTATTAGTACCTTTTTATAAAGCCTTAGTAAGACCACACCGGGAATACTGCACCCAGTTTTGGTCACCACAATATAGAAAAGATGTTGAGACTCTGGAAAGAGTGCAGAGAAGAGCAGAAAAGATGATTAGGGGACTGGAGGCTAAAACATAGGAAGAATGGTTGCAGGAATTGGGTATGTCTAGTCTAGTGAAAAGGACTAGGGGTGACATGATAGCAGTGTTCCAATATCTGAAGGACTGCCACAAAGAAAAGGGTCAACCTATTTTTCAAAGCACCAGAAGGCAAGACAAGAAGCAATGGATAGAAACTAATCGAAAACCAACCTAGAACTAAGGAGAAATTTCTGATGGTGAGAACAATTAACCAGTGTAATGGCTTGCCTTCAGAAGTTGTAGGTGCTCCATCACTGGAAGCTTTTAAGAAGAGGTTGGTCAGCCTTTTGTCTGAAATGTTATAGAGTCTCCTGCTTGAGCAGGGGGTTGGACTAGAAGACCTCCAAGTTCCCTTCCAACTCTGTCATTCTGTTATTATTCAGTTAAAAAACATTTGTGAGTGGAGTGTGCTTCTAAGGGTACATCTGCCCACCTGAAGCTACTTTTTTGCACTTACAGATACAGATTAACAGAGTTGGAAGGGACCTTGTAGGTCATCTAGTCCAACCCCCCACCCAAGCAGACCCTACACCATTTTTGACAGATGGCAGTCCAGTCTCTTCTTGAAAGCTTCCAATGATGAAGCTCCCACAACTTCTGAAGGCAAATACACCAATTTAGGCCTGGTTCGTGTATTTTAAGGGTCTGGTAAACTGGAATCATATCCTTTATGTATTTGGAGAGGAAGGGATGGCAGCAAAGAATGAAAGGAGGAGCTTTTGGGTGTGTGTTGACTTTACAGAAGCCTGATGCAGGGTTTAGCAGGGATGGGATTCAAATGTAGGTAAGAATTTAGGGTCAGTGAGAAGTAAAAATGGTGTCCTGGGGAGCCTGGCAATCTAGTACCCTCCAGTTCTTTGGGTGTATCTTCTAAACCCTGATCTGTACCATTTTTTTAGGGTGGTTGGTAACTAAAATCCAAGACCTCTAGGGAGCATCAGGCTCCCTATCCCTGTTATCAGGAAAGGAGGCAGGATTTAGAATTAGATAGGGTAGAGAAAGCAGCAAAGGGGTTACTAGAAGGAAACAAGATGGGTGTAAGATGGGCCCTATTATGCTTCATTGCAAAAAGTGATCACATAACCCTGGGACATTGCAACAGTCATAAATATGAACCAGTTGCCAAGCATTTGAATTTTGATCACATTATTGTGGTGATGCTGCAAAGGTCATAACTCTGAAAAATGGTCATAAGTCACTCTTTTTAGTGCCATTGTAACTTTGAACGGTCACTAAATGAACTGTTGTAAGTTGAGGACTACCTGTAGTTCAGCTTCAGATGAGCAAATCTGTCAATTTTCATTTTGTTCAACGTCTCTTTTTTCACCATATTAAATGTTTGGCCTGTTTTCCCAGCACTTTGAAAATACTGGTGTTTATTTCTCCTAATAAATACTTTCTTATATGTGCTTTTCCTAGAATATTTTTTTGCATATAGTCTTTTTTTCTAATGTGCTTTTCATAAATATGCTTTTATCTATGCACGTTGTTCCTTAACCTGTGCCTTTTGCACATTTTTTTAAAATTGTAATCTGCATTCTGTGTGAGTATACTGGGGTTTATTTTTGGTTTGCTTGTACATTTGGAAGAGACTGAACTTATTTAGTTTGGATAAACAGACAGAATCAAATTTTCTACTGCCTCTAGTTAGGCATATACATCTCAGTGGCAGTTGTCATGCTTGTGATATGGAGGATGCATCTTAAGAGTTAGAAAATGCTAAGTCACTTTTGATAAGATTGATCCTTGGTACTTATGATGAGAATTAGAGCTCAATCCTCTACGGAGGGCAAACAGGAAGGAACTTGCAGTTACAATTGACTAGAATTTCTCAAAGCAAGCCCCACTTTTATAGATGTTGGTAGTGGAAAACTGAAGACCAAATTCTGCTTTATAGGGATAAACTTCCTATACAGTCTGGAATTGCAAGTTAGGGTTGGTGGGGACAGCTCCAGTTGCACCTATGGGTTGCCTTCTGCCAAAGAAAACAGCTGGTTTATGTGACAGGTCTATAGTGGAGGCAGGGCGAGCCTCAAAAATTTGCTTGGTATTTTTCTGATTACAGGAAAGGTTTGTGAAATAGTAGGTCATTAGAGAAAAAATGTTGTATATACCCCAGCCTATTTCTTACAGTGCTACTTTTCTGCTTGTGGAAATTACAGGTGAAACTCAAAAAATTAGAATATCATGCAAAAGTTCATTTATTTCAGTAATGCAACTTAAAAGGTGAAACTAATATATGAGATAGACTCATTACATGCAAAGCAAGATAGTTCAAGCCTTGATTTGTCATAATTTTGATGATGATGGCTTACAGCTCATGAAAACCCCAAATTCACAATCTCAGAAAATTAGAATATTACATGAAATCAATAAAACAAGGATTGTACATAGAACAATATCAGACCTCGGAAAAGTATAAGCATGCATATGTACTCAGTACTTGGTTTGGGCCCCTTTTGCATCAATTACTGCCTCAATGCGGTGTGGCATGGATGCTATCAGCCTGTGGCACTGCTGAGGTGTTATGGAAGACCAGGATGCTTCAATAGCGGCCTTTAGCTCTTCTGCATTGTTCGGTCTCATGTCTCTCATCTTTCTCTTGGCAATGCCCCATAGATTCTCTATGGGGTTCAGGTCAGGCGAGTTTGCTGGCCAATCAAGCACAGTAATCCCATGGTCATTGAACCAGGTTTTGGTACTTTTGGCAGTGTGGGCAGGTGCCAAGTCCTGCTGGAAAATGAAGTCAGCATCCCCATAAAGCTCGTCTGCGGAAGGAAGCATGAAGTGCTCCAAAATCTCGTGGTAGACAGCTGCATTGACCCTGGACTTAATGAAGCACAGTGGACCAACACCAGCAGATGACATGGCTCCCCAAATCAACACAGACTGTGGAAACTTCACACTGGACTTCAAGCATCTTGCAGTGTGTGCCTCTCCATTCTTCCTCCAGACTCTGGGTCCTTGGTTTCCAAATGAGATGCAAAAGTTGCTCTCATCAGAAAAGAGGACTTTGGACCACTGAGCAACAGACCAGTTCTTTTTGTCTTTAGCCCAGGTAAGACACTTCTGACATTTGTTGTTCAGGAGCGGCTTGACAAGAGGAATATGACTTTTGAAGCACATGTCCAGGATCCATCTGTGTGTGGTGGCTCTTGATGCACTGACTCCAGCCTCAGTCCACTCCTTGTGAAAGTCTCCAACACTTTTGAATGGCCTTTTCCTGACAATCCTCTCCAGGCTGTGGTCATCCCTGCTGCTTGTGCACCTTCCACACTTTTCCCTTCCACATAACTTTCTATTAATGTGCTTTGATACAGCACTTTGGGAACATCCAACTTCTTTTGCAATTACCTTTTGAGGCTTTCCTTCCTTATGGAGGGTATCAATGATGGTTTTCTGCATAACTGTCAGGTCAGCAGTCTTTCCCATGATTGTGATTTCTACTGAACCAGACTGAGAGACCATTTAAAGACTCAGGAACCCTTTGCAGGTGTTATGGCTTAATTAGCTGATAAGAGTGGGACACTTTGACTTCCAGTGGCACCACCGGCACCGCTGCAGCTCTTTTGGGAGCTCTGACTCCCGTGATTTGTAAAGAACTTCCCCCTCGGGCGAAGAGGGGGAAGTGAGTGCACAGGCGTGGGTAGAGCCCCCCAGAACCTCCAGGATTAATCCTGGGGGTGCAGAGGGTGAGGACTCCTTAAGCGCCTATAAGCAGCTCCAGATCTGGGAAGATTCTGTCATTGACAGAACAAGGCGCTGCGACCACCCCTGCGAACCAACTGACTCCAAGGATTGATTTTAACGCAGGCAGATCAAAACAGGAGAACTTTTTGCAAGTATTTTACTTTTCTTTAACTCTGCAAAATAATCCTTCCTTCCAGACCCAAGTGAAAGTTTTTAAGAGATTCAAAATGGCGCTGATAGAGAACGGAAGCTAAAGAAGAAAGTGACTGTTAAGCTTGTTTGCACTTGTTAAAGTTGTTACAGCTGTCAGTACTTTGAAGCTTTGCTGAATGAAGTGGAAATTAAGGTTTGCAGCTCAAGAAAATAGGTCTTTATGGCTATGATTTGCTAGAGACTGAGAAATAGAATTTCACTGATTTTGTTGAGAAGCTGCTGGAAAGGGTTTTTTTTTGGAAATGGCGGTGGTAAAGATTTTTGAAGGGGATGAAGGCTTCCTATCACATACTTCAGCAAGTGTACAAATACTGACAGTGGATCTTTTGGAAGAAAGGCTAGAATCATTTACTTCCTCGTTAATGGAAAGATTGGAAGGGCGTTTTGACAAGAATTTTACTCAAACTTGTAATAAAGATTCAAGAGGGAACAATGTATTGGTATCTCAGATTTCAAATAATACTGAGATGCTTAAGGAGGAGATGGAAGAAGTAACCCAGATAAAAGCGCCTGTAGAAAATGGAATGGATGTCTTTCAAATTAAGAGTGGAAAGCTGACAGACTTGAAGGAGATTAACCTGGAGATATGGAGAGAGATCTATCCAGAGGTTTTGATACAGATGAAAGGAAAAGTGCCAGGAGGCATTGGGACTTTTAAGATACGAAGGAGGATTCGAAATGGAACATTACAATTTCTTTATAAAAATGAACTTTTAATTTTAATTAAAGAGGTGTGTTTTCCAAAAGGAATTATTTTGCGACCTGCACAAGATTGCAAGATTCAAAAATTAGAGCTGAATACTCAAGAGTTTGAAAAAATAAAAAAAGATGGAGGAATAAGACGGAAGAAGAAGGCTCGAAAAAAGGACAGGGGGAAATGGAGGTGGAAGATTTATACACCTGTCAACCTCGCTAGTTTTGCTTTGCTGCTTTGGTTGTCATAGAAACGGAGGGAGGGGGGTTTATGCTCACGCGGGCTTTCTAAATCTGAGAAACGAAACCTTTTCTTAAGCTGTTATCAGACTAACGGACACTGCATTCCTGGATGCTGACAGGACCAGACGTCTGCTCCCACCTGACCTCTGGAAGACCTGTGGATTGGATGATTTATGGTGCACAGGGGAGGGGATGCTTTCTAATTGTAACTTTCGTGCGTTTTGCTTCAGAATCCTGCTTTCCATGGTTGCGTTCATTTCATATCTAGTAAAAGTACCAGTTAACCAAATATGGACTCTGGGTCTTCCTTTCCTGGATACTGAAGGAAGCATACCTGACAATAAGCAGGATTCTCATCTCAGCCATCCTGGATCACACCGAGGGGGCTGAAAACTACAGAATGTCTGATCAAGGAAGTCTTCATACCAGCCACCCGAAGAGACTGCGGTGTGGATGGAGAATTTACAGCTGAAAGAACCGAGGGAAGAGCCAGCCCGATGGTCAACAGGGGTCGGAAGGTTGCCGGACCTGAGAAGGACCCCCCGTGGAGTAACAACCTCCAGACCCCGAAAAGGAGAGGGCGTGTGGCTGCAGGAGCAGAAGGAGCGCCTCAAAATGGAGCAAGCCCTTCAGCTCATTCGCGAGGCTGAAGAAAGCTGAAAAGCCCGTGAGTCTTATGCATACCCTGGGGGGGGGGGGGAGAAGAAGACTCTAAAATAGATCCTGAGGAAGGAGTTTGTGGGGGAGAGGAAGAGAGAGCTGATGAAGATACATCCCAGGCGTTGGGTGGTC
The DNA here is from genome assembly GCA_038048745.1 of Coluber constrictor foxii. Lineage (NCBI taxonomy): Eukaryota > Metazoa > Chordata > Lepidosauria > Squamata > Colubridae > Coluber > Coluber constrictor. The sequence goes on along the minus strand of CM075966.1, from coordinate 28,274,998 downwards.
AAATGAGAGATGCAGCAGTCCAGGGGGCCCCAGCCTTGCAGGCCCCACCCGTAGGCGCAAAAAACCTAAAATTCCCCCCCTTCCTGGAAAGTATGATGGGAATCCAAAAACTTTGGGATTTTTCTTGACCCAAGTGTGGAATCACATGCAGGACTGGGGCGAGGACTATTCGTCGGATGCAGCCCGAGTGAGATGTGTCACCAGTGCTTTAGAGGGGGTGGCAGCCGAGTGGATGGTGGTACTCCACAATAACAATTCCCCCCTGCTGCGGAATTACAACCAGTTTATGGCGGCCCTTAGGAGGCGTTTCGAGGACCACCTAGCTGAGCGGAAGGCGAGGCTCCGTATGAAAAGTATCCAGCAAGGGCAGAGATCGGTGGCTGAATACACCCAAGAATTTCGGGAGCTAGCACCATACATGACAGGGTGGTCAGAGATAGCCCTGCTGGAGGGGTTCAAAGATGGGCTGAATGATGAAATTTACCACGACTGTAGAGCACGGGGGGTTCCCGAAGATCTGGACAGTTGGTACATAGCAGCTGAGGATGCAGAAATTGAGATAAGCCGTAGTCGACTACGAAGGGGGCGTGCCGGGGAACCTTCATTCTCCTACCACCACAAGGAAGCCCCAAAGATGGCTGGGGGAAGGGCGGAGACCAAACCCAAGCCGAAGCCTTTTACCTGCTTTAAGTGTGGCATGGAAGGTCACCGGGCCACTGAGTGTTCCTCCAGACCAGTGCCAAAACCTGCCAGCAGAGCGCCAAAGAAGATGGACAAAGCACCCGCAAAAGTTCGTGAAGCCGCGCTGGAGGGGGAAGTTGTAGAGTTCACTCCCCGGGCCAAGGGTGAGTTGGGAACTCCGACCAACGCGGACGACAGCGAGACCGACTCCGATGATCTGGTGAGTCACACTGAGGGGCCCCTACTCATCCCCATAGAACTAAAAGCGCCATCCACAGGGGACCACGCACAGATGCCAGCCTTATTAGACTCTGGGTGCACCAGGTGCATTATCAGCCCGAAAGTAGTAGAAAAGATGGGCCTGGAACTTAGGGAGCTGAAAAGGCCTATTGCATTCTGCCAGCTAGATGGGTCGATGGCAGGCGGGGCCCCAACTAGTTTCATAATGGAAGTCATTGAAATGAAATTAGGGGACCACGTAGAGACTCTCAGTTTTATTGTGGCCCCTAGAATGGAACGACCCCTCATTCTCGGCTTGCCCTGGCTACGGAAATGGAACCCGCAAATTAACTGGAAAACGGGGGTTCTGTGCATTCGTGCTAGTAAGCCACCACCAGAAGGGAAGGAGTCCCCCCTTGAAAGCAGAGGGACCCCTGAACAAGCGGAGATGGCAATAGACCACATAGAGGGGGAGGAGAAAATTCCAAAAGAGTATTGGGATCTCCGTGAAGTTTTTAGCGAGAAGGCCTCGGATGTGCTGCCCCCCCACAGAGCTACAGACTGTGCTATTGAGATACTCCCTGGAGTGAAGCTCCCTAAGCCAAAGATTTATCCTATGACCCCTCGTGAACTGGGGGAACTACGAAATTTCATTGACAAAAACCTAGAACGGGGCTTCATCCAACCAGCTAGACCACGGGTGGCCGCACCAGTTCTATTCAGAGAAAAGAAAGATGGTTCCTTTTGTCTGGTAGTTGATTATAGGAATTTAAACGCCATTTGCGTGGAAAACGTCTACCCCTTACCCCTCATGAAAGACATGTTGGCTCACTTAGGAAAGGGGAAGATTTTCACCAAACTGGACTTACGGGAAGCTTATTACAGGGTGCAAATCAAGGAAGGGGATGAATGGAAAACTGCATTTAACTGCCCGCTGGGGTGTTTCCAGTTCCGAGTACTCCCGTTTGGACTACAAGGGGCTCCTCCAGTATTCATGCAATTGATCAATGAAATTTTGCATGAGCATTTATATAAGGGGGTGCTCGTTTATTTGGATGACATTCTTATCTACTCTGACAACATGGCCGACCACGTGAGATTAGTACGCACCGTCCTGAAAAAACTTAGGGCTGCTGAACTGTATGCAAAACTTTCTAAATGTGAGTTCCACCAAACCAAAATTGACTATCTTGGATATCGCATCTCCCCGGAGGGAATAGAAATGGACCCTGCAAAGGTTCAGGCGGTGTTGGAATGGACGGCGCCAGGCACCCGCAAGCAGTTACAGAGTTTTTTGGGATTTGCTAACTTTTATCGACAGTTCATTCCCTCGTTTGCCAAAATCGCATTGCCAATAACTAATCTCCTGAAAACCAAGGGTGAAGAAAAACCAAAACCCTCCAAACCTCTTGAATGGACTATGGACTGTCAGGCAGCATTCGAAAAACTGAAGCGGCTATTTGCTGCTGAACCAGTCCTCAAGCACCCGGACATGGACGAACCTTTCGTGGTACAGGCGGATGCCAGCGATGTCACAGTAGGGGCTGTACTTCTGCAAAAGAATGCGGATGGAAAATTACAGCCTTGTGCCTACACGTCCCGGAAACTATCCGAAACCGAAAGGAGATGGGCCATATGGGAAAAGGAGGCTTTCGCCGTACGCTGGGCACTTCTAACCTGGAGGCACTTTCTCGAAGGAGCTAAACATCCTTTTGAAGTTTGGACTGATCATAAAAATCTCGAGGCTTTGAAAACTCCACGTAAGCTGTCGCCAAAACAAGTTCACTGGGCCCAACACTTCAACCGTTTTAACTTCACTTTGCGCTACCTTCCTGGCAGGAAGAATTTCATGGCAGATGCTCTGTCCAGATTGCCTCAATACAACAGCACCAGGGAGGAAGTTGTCCGTCCAATTGTCCCGTCAGCCCAACTGGCGGCACCAGTGACTACCCGAGCACAGTCGAAAAGTGACCCAAGTCTCTCGGGTGATTTGCTCCAGCAACTAAAAGAGACTTTAAAAACCGATGAGTGGTTCCAAGCCCACTCAAACGAATGTACGCTTCGTGATGGACTAGCTTGGGTTGGAGCCAAATTGTATGTCCCAGCTAGCCTACGAGTAACTGTTTTGCAACACGCCCATGACTCCAAAGTGGCGGGACACTTCGGATTTGTCAAAACCTTACATCTTGTCAAAAGACAGTTTTGGTGGCCCGCACTCAAAAAGGACACAGAGGCATATGTCGCGAGCTGTCCAGTATGTGCCTCAGCTAAGAGACCTCCCGGGAAGGCACCTGGTCTTCTCCAAAGTGTGGCCAGACCCACTGCTCCTTGGAAAGAAATTCTCAGACCGCTCAGCAGCCTGGGCACTCCAACAAACCACGCTGAGACGAGATGCTCGAGCAAACAGAAAAGCAGTTTATTGTGGTCTTCCAGGAAGCCATAGATTACGCTGAGTTCACCAAAAGGGATAACACAAAGTCGGCGTTGGGATTCCCTCACCCCAACTCCGTTTAAATAGCCGCGCTGTACAACCAGCCAATCAGCGCTGCTTCCAGGTTCCACCCCACCCATTATTCAAATTGCACTTGTCCCTCATTAATCATGGTTAGCCTAGCCCGTCCGCAGCGTGACCGACCGCCTAGCTCGTGACACCCCCTCCACCATTGTGCCCATGCGTTTTCCCTTGATAGCAGGTGTGTCCTCTCCACCCCACCTAGCAGGTAAATCCTTTGCCCTGATGTGTCGAGCTGGGCAGGCTTGACAGAAATATCCATGAATTTCATTGTAGACCTTCCCGAAAGTGGGGGTTGCACAGTTATATGGGTAGTAACTGATCTGTTTTCCAAACAGGTGCATTTTATCCCATGCACTAAGATCCCATCAGCAAAAACCCTTGTGATCTGTCCCCCCCCTTCAGAGACCCACAAAAACACAGCCAGTCGAGGGTTAAGAATCACTTGGCACACTCCACAGTTCTTATCTCAAACTTGGCAGCGATATGCACACCGTCTGCCAAGGACTTTATTAGTTCACACAAAAAGAAAATCACCTACGTAGCTTTGCCGTTCTTTTAGCTCCCAAGACTACGAGGTTGCTTTGTTTGTTCGTCACAAAAATCATGACCCACCCTCCTGTCTTATATAGGCTCTGAGTGTGGTCCAGTGACTCATTGATCCTGTGACTCCAATCCAGTGACTCAGGTCTATTCCCTCATACGTCGCCGCAGCTGCAGTAATCGTTTCTCTCGCCTTCTTTGGCGTGCGTCCAGGAATGACGTCTCTCCCTCACTCTCATCTGAGACACCTGTTTCCCCACTACTTGGCTCTCTTTCAGCTGGCACCTGAGACGGTGCCAGAGGGGGGGGGGGCTGGGAGATCTGGCTGGCTCCTCTTCCTCCTGCTCAGAGCTTCCTTCCTCCAATGGGATAGGCTCAGCGGACGGGGCCACAACACCTTGCTAAGATGTTCATTCAACATGTATATAGGCTACATGGAGTGCCAAAATGTATAATTTCAGACAGGGGAGTGCAGTTCACCTCCAGCTTTTGGAAAGAGTTCCTAATGTTGATAGGCTCCGCCCAAGGACTAAGCTCCGCCCACCACCCCCAGAACCAATGGCGTGCTAGAACAGTATCTGAGATGTTATATAAACTACCAACAAGACAACTGGGTAGAATTGCTGCCATTCTCAGAAGTGGCATATAATAATTCCGTACATAGCAGCACAGGTTTCACTCCTTTCAAGGTGGCTTCTGGGCAAGAGTTTCTGCCAATCCCAGAGTTACCTCATGATGACCCACAGAACCCTTCTCTGATTGAGTGGATCGATCAACTACGAGCGACTTGGGCAGTGACTCGAAAAGCGTTAGATGATGCTCACCAAGCCCATAAAGCCCAAGCCGACAAAAGGAGATGCCCTGCACATGTTTATCAAGTGGGGGACATGGTTTATCTGTCTACCAAGTATTTGCAAACTCCTCAGAAATCAAAAAAGCTTGGTCCTAAGTATGTGGGCCCTTTCCCTGTTACTCGGATCATTAACCCAGTCACGGTTGAATTAGATCTACCCAAGAACTTGCGACGAATTCATCCAGTGTTCCATGTTAGTTTACTGAAACTGGAACAATCATCCTCTCTACGTCCGTCCAAGGAACCTCCTCCTGTTCCCATCCTCATTGAAGGGGAACAACACTTTGAAGTAAAAGAGATTTTGGACTCTAGAAAACATCATGGGAAAGTACAGTATCTCGTAGCCTGGAAGCACTTCCCGTTATCACAAGCTGAATGGGTGAATAAACGTGATGTTAGGGCACCTAGAAAAGTGCAGTTGTTCCACACCAAATACCCTGATAAACCTTGAGACATGATAAGTATTAATTGTTGTGATATTACCTCTTCTTTTCTCTGTTTCAGGATTAGAAGCTGTCTCTTCTGAAGGGGGGCCGAATGTCAACCTCGCTAGTTTTGCTTTGCTGCTTCGGTTGTCATAGAAACGGAGGGAGGGGGGTTTATGCTCACGCGGGCTTTCTAAATCTGAGAAACGAAACCTTTTCTTAAGCTGTTATCAGACTAACGGACACTGCATTCCTGGATGCTGACAGGACCAGACGTCTGCTCCCACCTGACCTCTGGAAGACCTGTGGATTGGATGATTTATGGTGCACAGGGGAGGGGATGCTTTCTAATTGTAACTTTCGCGCGTTTTGCTTCAGAATCCTGCTTTCCATGGTTGCGTTCATTTCATATCTAGTAAAAGTACCAGTTAACCAAATATGGACTCTGGGTCTTCCTTTCCTGGATACTGAAGGAAGCATACCTGACAACGCCTCCTTGTCAGGCTGGATCAACTGGTGAAAAAGAATTACCATATTTGTATGCAGGATATGATTTGTTTTATTCTGAAAAGTTATATTGGAGGGAAAATGAATGATTTACGTATATTTAGACATGTGATTTACTTTGGAAAGTTATTTTAAGCAATGTTATTTTTCAATTGTTATAGGTTACTGGTTAAATTTTTATTTATGTTTGGATGGATTAAAAAGGAATTTTTTGGAGGTTAAAATTAAGGTCAATAGATCTCTCAATATATATTTAAGGCTTTTAAATTACATTAATGTTATTTAGCGGATTTGAAGAGAATAAGTAGGAAAATGTATGTTTAATATAAGTTCTTTAGGATGAAAAGTATAAGGTTTTCTTTTTTTTTCTTTTAAGCTGTGGATTACATTAACAATATATTTTAATAGAGATTTGTTGAAGTATTTTTTTTCTTTTTCACTGTGGTAATATTTGTAAGGGCGTAAGATGTGATGACTAATTGTTATTAGGTTCTGATTGGTGTAATGAAGATTTGCTTATTGCTGAAGAATGGATAAGAATTAACTGGGATTAATTACCTTCAAGCAAGAACAGTTATATTTAGTTATGAATAAGGAGAGTTAAAGTGCAAGAGAGAGACAAATTTATAGATAGTTAGCGTGTGGGGTTTTTTGTTAGTGTTTAATAAATGTTTTACCCTGTATTTGCTCTGGGAAGTCGGGAGGGGGGGTAGGGGTTGGGATAGGAGGGGGGAGGTGGGAGGGGAAAATTAAAACATTTTTTTTTTCCAGGTTATGATGTATTAGAGATATTTTGATGACTGACTATGTTGTGTTTATATGCCTAGATGTTTGTATGTTGATTATGCAATAAATTTTTTTTTAATATATATAAAAAAAAGAAAGAAAGAGTGGGACACTTTGAGCCTAGAATATTGAACCTTTTCACAATATTCTAATTTTCTGAGATTGTGAATTTGGGGTTTTCATGAGCTGTAAGCCATAATCATCAAAATTATGACAAATCAAGGCTTGAACTATCTCGCTTTGCATGTAATGAGTCTATCTCATATTTTCGTTTCATCTTTTAAGTTGCATTACTGAAATAAATGAACTTTTGCATGATATTCTAATTTTTCGAGTTTCACCTGTACATTATTAAAAAAAGGATTTTGAAATGTGATTCTCCTCCTTGCAAGTTCTGCCATGGCAATCTCCTGCATATGGCTATTGGACCTTATGATAATTTGTAGAGAAAGGTGAAAAAGAGAGTCACCTGTTCTCACTAAGTAATCACAGACAGTTCCCACAACCATGAAAAGCTCATTCAGCTGGTATTGGAAAAGATTTCTGTCACTGCTCAACCAGAAAGTCTGAGTATCACTTATATTCAAAGGAATTGAAATTACAGAGTAACGGAATGACAGAGTTGGAAGGGACCTTGGAGGTCTTCTAGTCCAACCCCCTGCTCAAAGTAGGAGACCCTATATCATTTCAGACAAAAGGCTGACCAACCTCTTCTTAAAAACCTCCAGGGATGGAGCACTCACAACTTCTGAAGGCAAGACTCATTAATTGTTCCCACTGCCAGGAAATTTCTCCTTATTTTTAGGTTGGTTCTCTCCTTGATTAGTTTCCATCCATTGCTTCTTGTCTTGCCTTCAGGTGCTTTGGAGAATAGGTTGACCCCCTTATTATGTATCTAATTTTGGAGGGAAAATTAGAGTGGGGAAAAGCTTGATAATCATTGGCCAACACTCTTGGCAAGAAGCTATATAAGGAGAGTTGTTCTACTGTAAAGTTGCTGGATTCTCACTGTACATTAAAGAGTTGTTGTTCACTTCGACCTGGCTCCTGGCTCCTCACTCGCCTGATCTAACACTGGCGACGAGGATGGGATTGAGGTAGACAGGTTGTGCAAATAAGAGCTGACAACAGAATCCAGCCAGGGAGGAAAGTCTTCACGAGCCAAGCACAGCAGAGAAATGTCTGCCTTCGCACTGCCAATGCAGTTCGATCCTGTGAAAGAAAAGTGGGGAGCGTACATGACATGGTTTGAATGCTTCCTCGAAGCAAATGACCTCCAAGAGCTGTCTGACAATCAGAAGCAAGCCCTCTTTTTGAGTCACTGTGGCCCCGAAGTGTTTGACACAGCCGAATCACTGTCAGAGCCAACACCGGTGCAGTTGGTACCATGGCAGGTCCTGCAGACCACGTTGAGGGCACACTATGCCCCTGTGCCATCCAAATTTGTTCAGCACTATGAGTTCCGGCAAAGACTCCAGAAGGACGGCGAGCCGATAAACACATACATGGCAGACTTCCGGTGGCGCCTTCCTCGTCGTCGGCGGGCTCCTCCATGCCCGCCGATCTCTCGGCGCGTTAGAGCCGCCTCACAGCTGGCAGGCGGCTCGAAAAACCTGCTCCTTGACGGGAGGAGCAGGGAGAGCTTCTGGGGGTGAGGTTGAGCCTCCTCGAGCCCCCCAGGATTTTTCCTTTGTCCTGGGGAGGGCTCAGAAGGATGGCTCCCTCCATACCCCCAGGGTATGCTCCGTGCCGAGAGGAACCTCCGCTAATTACCTAATTAGCGGAGCCAGACGCTGGGAGCAACACCACACTTGGAATGGTAATTGGAGCAAGTTGGAAAAGAAAGAAGGAAAATTTAAGCAAGTATGGATTTTTTTCAACGGATTTTTTTTGGAAGAGGAGGGGGGGAAGGGGGAAGGAGAGGAAGAAAAGTGAAAGTTTTTAAGATGGCGACTGGCTCTGCTTGAAAGGAAAGTGATAGAGGAAATGGAGTGCAGAGTTTAGTCCTGAAAGACTTTGAAAGGAATATTCACAAGACAAAGAACTTAAAGGAACAGAGGCTGAATAGATTTCTCCTGCTTTTTTTTTCTTGCTTTTTTTTCTATCGAAGTAAGAAGGATTCCTTTTTTTTTTGGTTCTTTTTAAAAGTAAAGATGCCTAAACTTAAAGGAAGGGGGGGCTCCCCCTTGAATCAGATGAATAAAGTTGAAATGTCTCATTTGCAGAGACTTACAGAACAAGAGTTAAAAGAGTTAATTACAAGGTCTTTAGAGAGTGTGGTAGACCAGGTAAAAGGTTCACAGAAAGATATTGAGGAACTGGTTTTTGGGAAATATGACCAATTAAATCAAATTATTGCTCAAGTAGCTTCAGATTTTACATCTGCGATAGCTGCAATGGGGAAGAAAGTGATTGAGATGAGTAATAAATTTGAATCTCAGATACAAGAGTTGCAAACGAAACTTCTGGAAGCAGAGGCCAAAAACCATAATATTCAGAATGATGTTATTATGCTTCAAATTAAGGCTAAAGAATCTGCAATCAGACTAAGAGGGATAAAAGAAAACAACAGAGAAAACTTAAGAACAACTTGTGCAAAGGCCTTTGCAGAATTATTAAAGCTACAAGATGAATCAATTTTGGGTTCCATAGCGAAAGTTTACAGAGTTAACTCACGTTTGGCTAAACAAAGAAATCTGCCTAGAGATGTTGTTGTTTACTTTACTGATAAAAGACTGAGAGATGATATTTTACAAAAGTCTTATTTTGATAGAGTGCAGGTAGCAGGTACACAAATTAGGATTTTCAAAGAGTTACCATCGAAGGTCTTAAAGGACAGGAAAGATTTTGATTTTTTGGTCAAGGAACTGAAGAGAAGTAACATCTCATTTAGATGGGATTTTCCAGTTGGTATAATTTTTAGATATCAAGGTGTGAGACATTGTCTGAATACTATTGAAAAAGCAGAATATTTTTATCAAAATATCTTTAAGGGAGCACCGAAACATCTTAAGGATAAAAAGTCAAAAACAGAGTTTACAAAATGTGAACAGAAAGAAGAAAATCAAAGTCTGTTAAAAACAAAAGGAGAATTTGGTGGTTGTCCAGAGGATTCTATTATGGATTTTTCTGATGAGAAAACTGAACACCTCAGTGTCCTTGGGGGATTACAGGACCTTGAATTGCTGGAGGAAGCCTCAAAAAACAAAGTTTTACTTCGAGATGACCAGCAACAGAGGTCCAATACTCTTCAAGACATGGGGGGTGATGCTAATCGACAGGAACTAGAGGTCAACGAAGAAATCCGACTGGAAACCACAGGTGACAAATTTAAAGAGCATCGTGAATTGTTTGATACTGAATCAGAAAGCATTGAAAGATCTGGAAAAAGTGGATTATAAAAATTCTTTTAAGAAGTACAACAATTTGTTAAAAGTTCATTCTGAGTTGGACTAACTTTAAATTCATCTATTAAAATGGATTATAAAAATTTTTACTATGAAGTTTATCCTGGATTGGACATGATATCCTGAGTTCTGATAGACTGCTGCAAAATTAGCAGCGATCATTGGTTACCCAATTATATTTTTGTGGAACTTATCATCTAGGAGAAGACTATGAAATTGAAAATATCTTATAACCCGAAGGATTGAATTGCAAAGGGTGGCAGGATTTGAAACAATTTTAAAGGAACATCTGGGAATGCAGCTCTTAGTTGGTTTTTTCTTTTTCTCTCAAGGTTTGAATGCTAAGGCTGCAAAAGCCTATTTTTAGGTATAGTATAAGTTAGCTTGATGAATCTTCCTAGAGGGGTGAATATCTTCGTGGTTGAATTTTATTTATATAAAGTCACTCGGGGGGTGGTGTGGAGAAACATTTTATTTTGCTGATGGGGGCAGCGGCAAGATGAAGATTATCGAAGCTGGATCTATGCGAGGAAATATGTTTGACATCAATCAAGTTGAAGAGAAGATTGAAATTTGGATTATAGAGATTGAGAAATGAATTAAATAAGATAATTCTTTTTATGATATAACTGTATGATTATAACTATATATGCATATATATTTCTTATGTTTTATGTTTTTGGGGTTTTTCTTTAGTTAAGGGGTGTAGTTAGGATAATTATAATAGTGTTCTTAATTATAATGACTATTAATGGTTTTTTTTAAAATATTGTTTAAATATATTAATGTTTGGTTCTTTGTTTGTTTGTTTTTTTACTTTTTTCCCCTCTTTCCTTCTCTCTCTTTCTCTTCCTCTTTCGAAATTTGTTTAATTGAGAATTTGAATACTTAATAATCTTTTTCTTTTTTCCCTTGCTCTAAGTTTTGTTTTTTTAACTTGTAGCGGAAGTCGGGGGGGGGTTAGGGTGGGGAGGGGTTGGGGTTGAGGGAGGATGGGAGGGGGTGGGGAGGGGGACTGGGGAGGGGGGGTGAAAATGGAAAAATTTTTTGTATTGTAAAACTTTTTCAATAAAAAAAAAAACCACATACATGGCAGTGTTACGCAAGGCTGCCACACACTGCGAGTACCGCAATCTGGAGGATGTCCTCCTAGAGCAACTAATATGCAGAGTCTGGGACATTCGCCTCCAGAGGTGACTGCTGGCCAAGACAAACCTCACCCTGCACATTGCCCTAGATGAAGCCAGAGCGCATGAATTGTCTAACAAGGCAGCAGAATCCCTGCAGCGGCCGGCACCTCCCCAGGCGGCACAAAAGTCTACCCCTGTCCAAAGGGAATCAGCCCTGACTGATAGCAATGAAGAAGGCGACGAGGACGTCTTCAAAATGGACAGAAATAAGAGGGATGATGATGGCCGGAAAGAGAGTTGTGCTGGTTTTGGGGGATTCCATCAGAGACAGACGTGCTGATTCAAAGATGCCATTTGCAGGTGCTGTGACAAAAAGGGACATTTGGCGCAGGTGTGCAGGGCGAGTCAACTGTCCAGTCACAAGCAGAGAGCATTCGCCAATCAAGCCGGTCAGCCGCGACCACATAGGAAGGACAGAAATGTCCAACAAAAATGAGGCACCTATTCCAAAACACCTGAGACATTCCAGACCCGCATCGGCCAAGCTACAATGTTCCCGGAGAAAAAGCTGCATGTAACTGTTGAAATTGAGGGATCCCCATGCCAAATAGAGATAGACACTGGCTCGTTCATTACTATCATGTCCTGGGCCGAGCTAAAAGCAGCAATCCCGGACATCAAGAAACGCCAGCTGACATCATTCTCTATATTCTGATTTTTAACCTCAGCTTCCGCAAATTTTTCTTGTATTTCTTTCATCTGGGAGACAAACTTACTGCTGATTTCAGTCAATTTCCTCCCCATTTCCACCACTGCACTTGACAGATCCGAAACTACTTTAATAATAGTTTGATTCAATTGGTCATATTTTCCTTGAACCAAGTCTTCAAGATTCTTCTGTGAACTTTTTATCTTCTCAACAACATTCCCTAAAGACCTTGTTATGAAATCTTTTAAATCCTCATCTGCAGTTCCCTGCAAATGAGCCATTTCTGCTTTGTCCTTTATCTGAGTTATAAGGGAGCCCCCTCTTCCTTTTGGTTTGGGAGTCATACTTCTAAAAAAAGGAATTTTAACTTTTCTTTTTCCAAAAAAATTCTTCCTTTTCTCTTTTTAAAAAAAAAAAAACAGAAAAATTCTGTTTCAATCAGTCCTTATTTCTTTATTTCTTTTCCCTACTAAAATATTTCTTTTAAAATACCTCAGCACTGGCTAGGCTAGGCTCTTCTTTCACTTTCCACTCTCCATTTTCTCTGAGCAGAGCCAGTCGCCATTTTCAAACACTTTCACTGATCACTCTCTTTTTTCCTTTTCTTTCCTTCTTCTTCTAGAGAATTAATATAAAAGCCATACTTGCGTTTTTCCTTTTTTTAAAAAAAAACAAACTCCTTGTTCAGCTTGCTTAGATTTTCCATCGATCGTGGCGTTGCTCACGACGTCTGGCTCCGCTAATTAAAGAGGAGATCCCTCTCGGCGCGGAGCCTCTCTGGGGGTGGATAGGGAGCCATCACCCTGAGCCCTCCCCAGGACAAGGAAAAAAGTCCTGGGGCGATTCAGGGGGCTCAACCGCACCCCCAGATGCTCTGCCCACTCTTCCGATTGAAGAGCGGGTTTTGCGAGCTGCCTGCCAGTTGTAAGGCGGCTCTTTACGCGCCGGGAGGCCGGCTGTCATGGAGCAACCGTCCGACAATGACGGAGGCGCCACCGGAAGTCATGCTTCAAATTAAAGCTATGGAATCAGCAATTAAATTAAGAGGTATAAGAGAAAATAAGAGAGAAAATTTAAGAACAGTTTGTGCAAAGGCTTTTGCGGAATTTTTAAAGTTAGAAGATGAGTGAATTTTTGGTTGTATGGAGAAAGTTTACAGAGTCAACTCACGTGTAGCTAAACAAAGGAATTTGCCTAGAGATGTTGTTGTCTACTTTACTGATAGAGGAATGAGAGATGATATTTTACAAAAATCCTACTCTGCTAGAGTGCAGGTAGAAGGTATACAAATTAGCATTTTTAAAGAGCTACCACCGAAGGTTTTAAAGGACAGAAAAGATTTTGGTTTTTTGGTCAAGGAATTGAAGAGAAGCAATATCCCATTTAGATGGGATTTACCAGTTGGAGTAACTTTCAGATACCATGGCGTGAGACATTGTTTGAATACTATTGAAAAAGCGGAATATTTTTATAAAAATATTTTCAAGGGAGCCCCGGAATGTGTTAAGAATAAAAAACGTGAAAGAGAGTCTGCGAAATGTAAGCAGAAGGAAGAACCTCAAAGTGTGTTAGAAGAAAAAGGTGCACCAGGTGGTTGTCCAGAGGATTCTATTATGGATTTTACAGATGAGAAAATTGTGCATCCCAGTGACCCTAGAGAGGGAGTAATGGACCTTGAACTGTTGGAGCAAGAATCAAAAAATAAAATTATAACTCGAGATGACCAACAGCAGAGGCCCAGTGCTCTTCAAGAGAAGGGGGGTGATGCTAATCAACAGGAAGTAGAAGTTAATGAGGAAACTCGACTGGAAAACACTGGTGGGCAATATAAGGAGTTTTATGAAATGATCCAAGCTATTGTAGATAGCTGTTAAAACTTTGGAGATGCATTATAAATTTTCAAAAGTTTATCCTGAGTTGGATTGATATTAGACTTATATATCAAAATGAATTATAAAAATTTTTCTACAAAGTTTATCCTGAATTGGACCTAACATCCTGAGAAAGGTAAACAGATTGCTGCAATACTAGCAGCAATCTGTGGTTACCCTATTATAGTTTTTTTTTGGAATTTATTATCTAGAAGAGAATAAAGATGAAAACATCTCGCAACCCGAAGGAAGGAACTGTTCTGGCCCCGCTCCCAGGAATACACCCCCTCAGACAGTCAGAGTCTAATGAACTGGCAGGCAATCAAGTAAGCTGATAAAACGCTTGGCAGCAATCCCCGCAGCTGCTTGCCAAAGCCTTTATTAATAGTTCAGTCAAATACACACCACCAAAATGTCCAGAGCTGAGACGCAGGGCAGATTCGAAACCGGGATCCATGAATCTTTGTTTTGTCCATCACAAAGATACAGGCTGCAATCCCTCTCTTTTATAGACTGTGGGGTGTAGTCCACCAGCTAATCACGACCACGCCTTTTCCTCTGCTGGGCTCTCCTGTCTCTCCGACGCTGGCGAGGATCCAGCCAAAACTCACTCCCCTCATCAATGTCCTCCTGTGGCTGTGGGGATGAGCTTGGCTCTGGGCCTATCTCCTGCCCTTCAGTGTCCTCCGGAGGCATTGCCAGAGAGGAGGGTTCTGGAGAAGGAGGCCTTGCCAACTCCTCTCCCTCACTCTCAGAGTCCTCCCCTGCTGATGACGCAGGCTCAGGCAACGGAGCCACAACAGGAACTGCAAGGGGTGACAGGATTTGAAAGAGCTTTAAAGGAATATCTGGGAATGCGGTTTGTAGGTTTTTTTTCTTTAAGGTTTGAAATTTAGGAGGAGCTGCATTGGTTTTTTTCTTTTTTTTAGGTGGTACAGTATAAGCTAGTTTGAATGTTCTACCTAGAGGAGTATAGAATACCTTCATGGTTGGATATTATTTATACAAAGTCACTCGGGGGGATTTTTTGTGTGGAGAGATGTTTTTTTGCTGATGGGGGCAGCTGGAAGATGAAGCTTATTGGAATTGGATTTACATTGGAAGAAAGTATATTTAACTTCAACCAAGACGAAGAGAAGATTGAAACATGGATTATTGAGATAGAAATTTTTTTTTTGGATATAATTGTATAATTATAATTATATATGTATAATCATATATATTATATTTTATTAGAATAGAGATATGTTTTATGTTTTTGTTTTTTAGTTAAGGGGTGTAGTTGGGATATGGATATTGATGTGATATATTATATTTTATTATAAGGGGGATTGATTTTGGTATATGATTAGTAATGTTAATATTAATGGATTATAGAAAGGTATGATATTTTTTAATTGGGTTTGAATATTATAAGTATTTTATTGATTGATAAATGAATATTGATGGTTGGTTAATGAGGTAAATTTTATTATTATTAGTTCTTTTTATTACGATATTGTTAACTTTAGAAAAATATTATTATTTATAGGTTTATTTGTTATATTACTTTGTTATATGTACTGGGTTTGTTTTTTTTTTGTTTTTTTGTTTTTTTTTCTTCTTCTTTTTAAATTTTTTCCAACTTTAAAATTTGAATACTTTAAAAAAAATTTCCTTTTTGTTTTAAACTTTTTAAAAAAATCTCTAGCGGAAGTCAAGGGGGGGATGGGGAGGGATGGGGAGGGGAAAGGGGTGGGGGTGGAGGGGGGGAGGGAGAGGGGGGAGGGGGGGTTGGGGGGGAAATGAAAAATTTTTGTATTATAAAACTTTTTCAATAAAAAAAAAAGAAACGCCAGCTGAAGCACCAGCGCCTAAGGCTGAATGATTACCAAGGAAATCACATTCCCATTGAAGGCTGTGGGACGTTCCAGGTGAAAGTCAGCCATTTCAACAAGCGGCTGCCTATCACCATGGTCAGCAGACACCTACTGAGCCTCCTAGGACTCGACTGGTTGAAAGTCCTGGGCATGGGGGTCACTGGGATCCACTCTACCAGCGGCGGCCTGATGGATGACCTGCTTCGCGAATTCCAGGATGTTTTTGATGACCGCCTTGACAAGTATGTGGGGACCCCTATTTCTTTTAACCTGGACCCTAATATAGCCTCTATTAGAATGAAGGTGAGGAGTGTCATTTGCGCTCAAGCCTAAGATAGATCAGGAGCTGGATAAGCTCATACGGCAGGGCATTCTAATACCAGTCGACCATGCAAAATGGGAGATCCCACTAGTCACCCCTCTCAAATCTGACAGGTTAGTGTGCATCTGCCCCGACTATAAGTGCACTCTAAACAAAGCCCTCCAGCAAAGCGCCTATCCTGTCCCCATTGTGCAGCACCTACTCCATTCCTTGGGCCCCGGCAAGGTTTTCGCTAAACTCGACCTTGCACAGGCGTACCAGCAACTGCCAGTAGATGGCGCTACCGCGGAAGCACAGACTATAGTGACACATAGAGGTGCCTTCAAATGCACAAGACTACAGTTCGGGGTTAGTGTTGCCCCCAGACTATTCCAAAGTGTGATGGAATGGCTGCTGCAAGGACTACTGGGGGTCATCCCCTATGTCGATGACATTCTTGTCACCGCAGCAGACGAGCAACAACTAGGGGACTGTCTAAGGAGGGTGCTGACTATTTTTAGGAACGCTGGGCTGCAAGTTAAAAGAAACAAATGTCAAATAGCAGTGCCTGCTGTTGAGTTTTTGGGGTACAAGGTAGATGGGACAGGCATTCACCCCATGGAAACTAAAATCAGAGCCATCCACAACACACCAACCCCAAAGAATAAGGCGGAGCTACAGGCATTCCTGGGACTTTTAAACTTTTATTTGATTTTCTTAAAAGACAAAGCCACAGTGGCTGAACTACTCCACAAATTGTTAGCGAAAAAATCCCTGTGGGTTTGGGGTAGGGCGGAAGCTGAGGCGTTTGCAGCTGTCAAAAGACACCTTTCAGCCGACAGCCTCCTCATCCAACACAATGAACTGCTTCCCCTTGTCTTAGTCTGCGATGCTTCCCCTTTTGGCGTGGGGGCTGTTTTGAGTCATTGACTGCCGAATGGACTTGAAGCCCCCATCGCCTATTTCTCCCGTACCCTGTCCAGCGCTGAGAGATATTACAGCCAGCTGGACAGGGAGGCCCTGTCAGCTGTCCCCAGAGTTAAAAAGTTTCATGAGTATCTGTTTGGGAGGGCTTTTGAACTTATTACTGATCACCAACCCCTGCTAGGACTTTTGGCTGGGGATCGCCCCACTCTGGCAGCCGTGTCCCCCCGTCTGACTAGGTGGCCTATTTTTCTGGCTGCCTACTCTTATCGACTCATCCATTGCCCAGGTCAGAGCCTTGGGCATGCCGATGCCCTCAGTAGGTGCCCGCTGCCGGATTTGCTGGACGACCCGACTCCAGGCATTCCTATTCTGCTTATTGACTCTATGGACTGTGGCCCTATCACTTCTGCTGAAGTTACCAGACACCCTGGTGTCAGATAATGGGCCTCAATTTACGGCTACTCAATTCGAGGGGTACCTAGCAGAGATAGGGGTCCGTCATGCACTCACAGCACCTTTTCATCTGGCCAGTAATGGTCAAGCTGAAAGATTTGTGAGATCGGCCAAAGAGGCATTGGCCAGACTCAGACCAGGGGACTGGCAAGCCAGGATTGATACTTTTCTGGCAGCCCAACATGTTCCCCCGTGCATGGCAACAGGATGGAGTCCGGCAGAGCTCTTAATGGGCCAGAGACTCCGCTACACCCTAGATAGGCTACACCCCAATTACTCCCCTGAGGGGTACATGGAAGCTGAAAGTAAGACTAGAAGTTTCTCTATTGGGTCCCCGGTGTTTGCAAGAAATTACATGGATGGTCCCCTCTGGGTGGCTGGGCAGATCTCTGACATTACCGGGCCCAGGTCATATATTGTCGAAGACAGTAATGGAAGGGTATGGTGCAGACATATTGACCAATTAAGGAAACGTCTGGGCCAAACAATGCCTGACGAGCCAGACTACAAAACAGACAAACCAGTCCCTGACTCACCAATCATTCATCCAACAGCTAACTCAAACCCGAAGTGGCCAGAGGACTTATCTGATGACTTTGGTGTCCAGCGCCGCCCCCGCGAGAAGCCAGGCCCATCTGAAGAGTGCAACGCCCATAAAAAAATCCAGGAGGTTCCATTGGCTGGGCTGGGAGAGACAAAGGGTCTCTCCGACCAGCCAAAATCCCTGCCTTGGACTGAATTGCGCAGGTCAACTAGAATCAGAGAACACCCTGGTCACCTGCATGATTATGTACGTAAATAGTGTGGTTAAATGCCTTCTGGGAGGGGAGGAGTGTTATGTATCTAAGTTTGGAGGGAAAATTAGAACGGAAAAAAGCTTGATGATCATTGGCCAACACACTTGGCAAGAAGCTATATAAGGAGAGTTGTTCTACTGCAAAGTTACTGGATTCTCACTGTACATTAAAGAGTTGTTGTTCACTTCAACCTGGCTCCTGGATCCTCACTCACCCGATCTAACACCCCTCTTCTTTATGGCAGCCCCTCAAATATTGGAAGACTGCTATCATGTCACCCCTGGTCCTTCTTTTCACTAGGCTAGACATAACCAATTCCTGCAACCATTCTTCATATGTTTTAACCTCCAGCCCCCTAATCATCTTTTGTTGCTCTTTGCTGCACTCTTTCCAGAGTCTCTACAACTTTTTATATCATATATAAATTCAGTGTTTATTGTATATAAATTATATACTATTGTACACGATGTCAGCCTCTCAAGTTGCATTTTGCTCAGGGCTGACATAGTAAAGGGGGGATTAAATTCCTGTGAGATTAGTAAGAAAAACTGTAGTAGAATGATTTAGAAAATGACCAATAAGTAAAGGGAGAAAGCCAGGAAAGGGAGGGAGGTTGGAGCAGAGGTCATTTCCTGGCTACATATGAGTTCGTGAGGACGTTGTTCTAATAAATAAATGTTTTTTTTTCTTTATTATAAAAATGTGAGAGGCAATTTATTTCTTTTTAGACAACTCCACTCGGACAGTTAGCCAGGAAAATTAAAAAAAAACTTCAAAAACTTTTCTTCTAAAAATATTTATGCATTCTTAAGCTTCTCCACGCCGACGTTGGCAGACCTCCAGATGTCTGTGAAAGTGAACGGCATTTTCAAAGGCCATGGAAGAAAGCCAACTCTCCACGGGAGGTTTGCCTCAGGAAGCTGCAAAATGGAGCCTGAGTAGCGTAGGGGAGTAATGCCTCCTACAAAGGCAGCATTTAAGATCCAGCTGCTGCAATTACTTGCGAGTTCAATCCCAGGCAGGCTCAAGGTCGACTCAGCCTTCCATCCTTTATAAGGTGGGTAAATTGAGGACCCAGTTTGTTGGGGGCAATAAGCTGACTTTGTATAAATATAAAATATACAAAAGTATGAAGGCTATTGCTTAACGAACTGTAAGCCGCCCTGAGTCTCTGGAGAAGGGCAGCATATAAATCAAATTTAAAAAAAAATCAACAAGCTGGGAGGAAAAGATTATGATGCCTTTCGCTGGACTCTCACCAAGTGCCAGGTAACGGGGGAAGGTTCAATGGCTCTCTAAACGGCAGCATAGCCCCCCCCCATAAGAAAAAAAAAAGATGAGAGAAGAAAGCTACAAAATGCACCCAGGGTTTCCCTCCCTGCTCAGCAAGCAACCCAGCCCAGCCACGGCATCACCCCCCTGCACCCAAATGGGAGATGATGAAGAAGCCCAAGGGCACCGTGGGCAGTCTCACAGACCCCCGCAATGGGAGGAGTGGCCACCGAGGGTGGAACCACCCCGATTCAGAGGGAAGTTTGATGGGGATCCGGACCTGCTAGCTCAATTTCTCGATGCAGCTGAGATTTACATCGAGTGCTACGCATACCTTTACCCTTTCCCCAGGGCCCTGGTCAGTGCCATCACAGAAAGTCTGGAGGGAGAAGCAAGGAGCTGGTCAGCGGCCCAGTACAAAAACAGGGCCCCCCAACTGCAAGATGCAGATGGTTTCTTACAACTGCTGCGAGCCCGCTTCGAAGAAACAGGGGACGATCCCTATGTAGAAGACGAGCTCAGGCACCTAATGCAGAGGGGGAAGCCTATCCAAGAACATATCCGTGAGTTCAGGAAAGTTGTTGGGACTTTACCTCCTTTGCCTGAACGACTGCTAGTATACTTCTTTAGAACAAGCTTAGATAAGCAAATCGCCCAAGTGACCGCTTATTGAGATATTCCGAACCGACTTTCTGACTGGTTCCGGATAGCGACGCAAGTCGAGAGAGGGCTATGTGCCAACGACATGCTAAAACAACCACAGGCAAAAGAGAAAACCCAGCTGGACCAGGAACCGTCTACCAGACCAGGAACTACAGCATCACGGGCCACCCAGAGGCCATCCACCCCACGGAGTCCACTGAGGTGCTACAGATGTGGGGGAGTTGGGCATTTGGCAGCAGCGTGTGGAACCCCGGGGCCAAAAACAGAGCCCCCGGCCAAGGCACGACCGGAACGAGGACCCAGGCGCACCACCAAGGCACCATTAAGACTTTCCCCGACTGCAGAAGTTTTTGTCCATCTGACTGAAAATAGGGGGAGCTCAGACGATGAGAATCGACCTCCCGAACTGTATGATGGCAATGACGATGGTGAAAACGACCCAATGGTGAGCGCACCCATCCACCCTTTTCTTTTCCCCATACGCCTAACAGCCCCAAAAACAGGTACCCAAGGGACTTTCCAAGCCCTAGTAGATTCGGGTTGCACGAGGTGCCTGATTAACCTACCCACAGTCCTAAAACTGGGGATCCGGGCAAAAAGGCTCAGCCACCCAATCCGTTTTCAGCAAGTTGATGGATCCCTACTGGGGGGACGGACACCACACCCTTGACCGAGCCAGTGAAGCTGGAGCTAGCGGATCACTGGGAAATGATTTGGTTCATAATAGCCCCCAAGATGACCAACCCAGTCATCCTGGGACTCTCCTGGCTGGACAAGTGGGGCCCCACCATCTGGTGGCAAGAAGGGACCCGCAGACTGAGGATAGCAAGGGGACCCCACCCCCTGCCGCCACAACCAGAGAAAACCAGAGAAGACTCTGCACTTAGTACAAAGACAATTTTGGTGGCCTCACATGAGGAAAGACGTGGACAGCTATGTGAAGAGCTGCACCATCTGTGCCATGATGAAAAACTGACCAGGAAAACCTCCTGGGTTACTGCAGCCAGTAGCTGAACCGACAAGACCATGGGAGGAGATTGCAATGGACTTTATAGTAGAGCTGCCGAGGAGTGGCAGAAACACAGTGATCTGGACTGTAATAGACTTATTCTCCAAACAGGCACATTTCATACCCTGTAGCGGGCTACCCTCAGCCCGCCAATTGGCCAAGCTGTTTGTGAAACACATCTACCGCCTGCATGGAGTACCCAGAAGAATCATCTCCGACCGAGGTGTCCAGTTCACAGCGAAATTTTGGAGGGAATTCCTACGATCCATAGGATCATCCCAAGGTCTCAGCTCAGCATTTCACCCGAGCACCAATGGCGGGACAGAGAGACTGAATGCTATGATAGAGCAGTACTTGAGGTGCTACGTAGACTACCAACAGTCCAACTGGGTGGACCTCTTATCTTTTGCAGAGGTCGCGTACAACAATGCTGTCCACAGTAGTACAGGACTAACCCCATTCAAGGTAGTGAACGGTATGGATTTCGTCCCCATGCCAGAGTATCCCAGGGAACCCCCTTCCTCAGTCAGCTTGAACGATTGGATGGCGATGCTAAGAGAATCCTGGGAGAACGTCAAGAAGGCATTAGACGAGGCAGCACAGGCTTATAAGAAGCAAGCAGATAAGCACCGAGCCCCTCAAAGACCGTTCCGAGTAGGAGAGAAGGTCTACCTCTCCACCAAGTACTTGAGACTCAAACTCCCGACTAGGAAATTGGGCCTGAAATTTATAGGACCATTTCCTATAGTAAAAATAATCAACCCGGTCACAGTACAATTGCAGTTGCCCCAGTTACTAGGAAAGATACACCCCGTTTTTCACAGTAGTCTTCTGAAGCCTGTGGTGGGGTCAACTTTAAGGCCGGTGCCACATGATCCCCCAGGGCCCTTGATCATTGGGGGCCAAACTCACTATGAAGTACAGCGAATTCTCGATTCGAGGTGGCACAGAGGCCGCCTCCAATACTTAATTAAGTGGAAGGGTTACCCCTTGTCAGAAGCTTCCTGGGTGAAGAGCACGAACATTCAAGCTGACTGCCTTATAGCTAAATTCCATACAGATCACCCGGACAGGCCGGGAGGGGGTGGGACACAGTCCCAGACGGGGTAATGGTATTAGACCTGTTGTTTTATCTTGTGCAAGCGTTGCTGAGAGAATGAAGGGAGAGGGCCTCTCAAGTTGCATTTTGCTCAGGGCTAACATAGTAAAGGGGGGGTTAAATTCCTGTGAGATTAGTAAGAAAAACTGTAGTAGAATGATTTAGAAAATGACCAATAAGTAAAGGGAGAAAGCCAGGAAAGGGAGGGAGGTTGGAGCAGAGGTCATTTTCTGGCTACATATGAGTTCGTGAGGACGTTGTTCTAATAAATAAATGTTTTTTTTTCTTTATTATCAAAATGTGAGAGGCAATTTATTTCTTTTTAGACAACTCCACTCAGATATACATTATATAATATATTATAATATATTATTATATATAAATATAAGTTTATTGAATATAAATTATAGTGACCAGAAACAGGTGGGGCAAAATGTTAAAGATAGAGAGTGATAGAGAGCTACAAGTGATGGAGTTTGGTATAAATTTGGATTGGCTACTTTCCCCTGTAATCCTGGACCATCTTTCTCTACCCATTACCTGCATCTTTTCAGATCCCTATGTGAAAGCATCCCTCGTGTGTGAAGGGAGGCGCTTGAAGAAGCGCAAGACTTACATCAAGAAAAACACTTTGAACCCCAGTTACAATGCGGCTCTTGTCTTTGACATTCCCCAGGACAGCATGGAGCATATCAGCATTACCTTGGCAGTCATGGATTATGATTGGTAAGATATACATTTATGCACATGTATATCCACCCAAATTCTGGTGAGTTAAGCAGAAGAGGCATGTGGCTTTCCCAGGGCCTTTAATGCTGGCTGGGCCTTTAGACTTCCTCTCTTGAGAGAAGTCTTTTCAGCCAGTGATGGCTTAGTACTTTCCCTTGATTCTACTTTGTACCCTATGTATTTGTACCCTATGACTATCATTAAGTGTTGTACCTTATGATTCTTGATGAATGTATCTTTTCTTTTTATGTACACTGAGAGCATATGCACCAAAGACAAATTCCTTGTGTGTCCAATCACACTTGGCCAATAAAGAATTCTATTCTATTCTATTCTAAAAAAAAAGAATTGTGGGCCCAACATGCAAGATAGAGACACAGAGTAGGATGTCTTGGGGAGGGGAATTGGCAACTCCTGCCAGCTATGGATGCTGCTGTCCATTTCATAGAATGGCTTGAATTTCCCCCACCCAAAATAACATTGAAATGTCAGGACATTAGGGATATTTGATTTGGTACATCTTGGATGTCCAACAGATGCTGTGTTGCTAGTTGATTGGTAGCACAAAAATATTCTGGAATTATATTGCAACCAACTAGAAAAAGATAGGAGGCAAGCAGGAGTTCATTTTGCTTTTTCTAACAAGGATGATGAGGTGAGAACCAAGAGCTGATGTATAAGGAGAAAGATAAAACAGTGGGTGGAACTTAGAGCCAAGATTGCTCCATTCTCTGTCAAACAGGGAGTTGTGTACTGAGTGTAATCATGGATTACCACCCTTGTCCAGTCTGGGCACCCTTCAGTTATGTATATGGCCTTGAACCCTTGACATGACCTCATATCTGTACAATATTTATGCTGGTCTGTAAATTCTGGGAATTCATGTTCTCACCTCTGGAAGGTGCCAAGGAAGTAAGTTATTGTCTGGCTGACTTTATGAATGTGATAGTCAGCCTCCCCTATACCGGCAGGGGATGGTGGGAGCTTGTGGTCCAATACATATGAAGAGAAGCAAGTTAATGGGACAAGGGTACTGTAGTATTTCATTTATTAATTTTTTTATGCTGCCCATCTCCCCTATAAGGTGACTTAAATATTCCATGTGTACTTTTGCTGCAGAAATGAGGGGAAAAAACTGATGCATACTTTGCTTTGTTAGAACCAAATTAGCTTTGTTTAAATATCCATCTCAAATTCTCCCCAGCTTCTTAAATTGGTCTTAGATGCTAAAATGGAAAGTGGCATAATAAGCTTCAAAAATTGTACGTGTTTGGGGGAGGAGAACTTACTGTTTTAGTGATCTGGTTTGTCTTTCGGTCCCAAATATATCAGTTTTAAGTCATACAAATGATACAGTAGCTCAAAGTTGTGCTAGCACCTATCAGACCTTGGAAGATTCCAAAAACCTAATCAGGCCCAGTCAATATTTGGATGGGAGATCTGCTGAAAACCCAGTGCTATATGCTAGACTGGACATTTTTAAAACATCCAGAATACAGCAATGGAAAACCATTGGGTTATGGTGTCACAGGATGTTCTGACCCAAGTCATGCAGAAGGCAATAGGTATAAGTAGAGTATGTTTATTTCACAACTCTACCTTGTTGCAGCAATATTCCCCAAAACTCCCCAAGTCACATAAACCCCAAAGCAGAAAGTTCAATGAGTAAGTCCAGAGGTAACAAATGAAAACAGTGTATGCAATTGGTTGTCTGAGTTCCCAAAGACATGCACCTTGCAAGTAAGTTCTATGAGGCAATCCTAGACTGAGCAGTCCAATTCCCAAGAACAGCCCACCTGACAACACAAATCCAAAGTGAGACATGAGAGCAGAGTACAGGAAGCAGAAGCAGAAGCAGAAGCAGAAGCAGAAGACAACACACAGGAAAAGTGAACAGCTTTCTCCGACAACTGCCCCATCCCATGTACCTGGTTAAATAATTCAAAACCTGGTGTTTCTCATTAGGAGAGGTGAGGCTGCTTCCTTGTGAGTAGACTTGCCACCCTCCTCTGAGCTTCCTTGCCTTTCCACTCTTCATGTCCACAGATTGGGTGAGGGTGGAAGCTGTTCCTCATTAGATGCAGCCTGTTGCTGTTCTTCAGTGCTAACCAGCAGCAGCCATACCTCTCCTTCCTGAGTGGGCAGCTGTCCATCCGATCAATCTCACTACCAATGCCTGACAGACCCGGGACTATGTCCTCTTCAACCTCCAGGCTGTCTGGGTGCTCCTGAGGACCCGTTATCCCCCTGTCTGACAGCCCCAGTTCCAGCTTGTCCTCATCATCAGAACCAGCAACCAATGGGGCCATCACACAACTTAAGGAAGTATTTAGCTTTTTTATGCAAATCACATAACTGAGGTTGACATTTTTCTCCACCTCTGTGAGAGGCTGGCTCTGAAATAAACTCTTCCACAGCATTGGGCATAAAGAAGTCATTGGCATGTGTCAAGTGGGCAATGATGGTGATGTGCCTGGGAGAGATCATTGGGCCGAGATGCTGGCAAATCCACATAAGCCTATTGAACATTGGCACCAGCTAGTAGAGGTGAGTGTAATGCTGTGACAACAGCAGGTCTGATCTGTATCCAACCTATTGCTTCACTGGAAACTAAACCAAAATGCCAGATCAGTAAGAAACAGGGGCAAGAAACTGGGCATTCTGCAACATCTTGTTAAGCATAAAGCTGTTCTAACCTGCTGCCTGGGAACAGGATAGAGCCATGTTTCTCAGCCTTGATAACTTGAAGATGTATGGCCATCTCCCAGAATTCCCCAGCCAGCCATCTTAAAGTTGCCAAGGTTGAGAAACACTGGGCTAGAGGGACAAAGAGAAAAATGGGGGAGCCTATGAAGTGACAGGACAGAATGAAAAACATGCTTCTTGCTCTAATTATGACACTACTCCATCCAATTTTGCTTAATAAGAATACAATAAATTACTCAGTGTATTCCTTTTATGACTTGTCTTTCACTCAGCTTTTATGGTAATGGTGTCGCCCTAGACTGTTGGCTGAAAGTGCTGTGCCTCTTATGCATCCTGGTACTGCAAAGGTACAGTACAGTTCCAAGAACTTAGTAGGCACCCTGAATACAAAGCATGGTCCCTAAGGACTGCTGCAAGATTTACTGACACAATGGAACAACATTCCAGAATCACTGAGAAACAAGGGGCTAAAAGCCTGGGAAAGCTGTCAGGATTGTATAATGTCTTAAGTTGGGACAGAATTTGGATCTGGGGCTGCTGGATCTTTTTTGGGAAGACACAGTTGGGAGGGATGGGGGCAGAGGTTGGACCAAAGTTGGACCACCTCTTCAAACTTCAGCCATTGGGTCTGTAAGTCAAGGTGTTCTGGCAGTGGTTGGAGAGTCAGAGAGCATCACATCTATCCCTCTGATCTTTTTCTCTTTGCTGCCTCTCATTTTTCAGGAGAAGACTTTGAATAGCTATATCAACAAGAATCCTCCAGCGGATAAACCTAGCATCATAATAGAAAGCATTCATTCAGACTAAAGCAACCACCAGCAGCTCTTTGCCACTTGGGACTGTGAGTGTCTTAGGGACATGGAAATGGGATGAGAAATGACATATACCTTATTCATTTTAGTAGAAGCTGTAGAGGTTCAGAGATGACCTATGCTTCTCCATGTGAACCCCAGCTACACATCTTTTTAAGTGGGAGAACTTGCACAATTGGTGGCTGACTAAATACTTTTTTGCCCCACTGTATAGGACTGAGACCAGAAAGTCCACAAAGTAGATGCTGCATGGGGCTTCCTGGATATGGCCTTATTTAGGGGGCACCTGATCACTGAGTATTGGATTCCTTATTGTCAGCACTACAAGGCAGTCCAGGCAAAATAATAATAAATATTACTTTTATTTAGATTAGTTACAATAACATAAACTTACAGGTCAAATTGTTCTTTCCCTCCTCCCTCTTTTATATTCATGTGAATTAGGGGAGTTTCTGTCTGAGACATTTTCATAATCCTCCCCCATCATCTGGACTCAAGTAATGTTTCACTCTTCATTGTTTTGGCAATGGATATTCTCTTTCCCCATCAGGATCATCCTCTTTTCTCTCTACTTACAGTCATCAACTTAAAACACAAAGAAGGGGCTCCAAAATTAATCAGAGTGCTTGAGTCTTACTCATGGGAGAAGATGTTCCTAAGTTATTTTGGGTCCAACCCATTTATAGATAAACACCTATAATTTGAATTGGATCTGGAAATGAACTGTCAGTTAATGGTACTCCTGATAAAGCAGTGATGTCACCCAACCAAATCAGCCAGTTCACCAAGTCTCACTTAGTAGCTCAATGGAAGTATTCTGGACAAATTAAAATATTCAAACATTTTTAAAGAATTAACTACACAAATACAGTGGAGCAATTTAGCTGGTGGCTACTATTCAGATGAGGTTGCCAAAAGAAATGCAACATTTTTTCTTTTCTAAACTAGGCTCCTGTGAATATGCAAAAGGTTTTCAGTATATGCTCCAGTTTTGATCTGCAAAACAAATTCCACAGCTCTATATGTGCTCTAGAGCTGAGTGGCTACATGATATCTGGCTGAGTTATTTTGAACCTTGTCTCCTGATTATAGAAGTGGTGTGAGCAACAAAGCAATTCCCAGAGCCTAAACTCTGGGCTAGAGACATGCTAAATTCTTGGGACTGTTCCAGGATTAACACCCCCCCCCACCCCCCCACCCACCCAAACTTAGTTTCTGACAAAGTCAGGAATTCTTAGCAATATAAAAGCTGGTTTTGAAAGAGGAAGTAATGGATGGCTGCCTTTATTTTTTCTTTCAGGGTTACAGCAATGTGATCTCAAAACTTTCTGGAGTGTTATCGTTTCCTCAGAGTCATCTGAGAGGAAGTGCCAATAGGAGATCATCTGAGGGAAGGACAATCCACATCATTGCCAGAAAGTTTGCTGCCTGGTGCATATACTGTATTTTTTTCAAAAGCCATAGGGGCAGCCACCAAGGAGCATTTTTCATGTAGGAGGGATCATATCTTGTATCTGGAATAATAATTAAAAAAAGACCCTGTTAGATTTAGGCGCAGGAACAAAGACGCGACCAGCTCAGGTCCATTTCAGCACTTTATTAAGGTGAAAAACAGACTGGCGCTATGCTGCCGGAGCTCTCCTTATATTCGCTCCAGCAGACGCACCGCCCATAGACAGCGGTTTGAATTTCCCGCTGGTGGATTTGGCCAATCCCCGGCGGATGTCCTTATAAGGACATAACACTCCTCCCCCCTAGTTCTTAGTCTGTCCATCAAGGTCTCACAGCACGTAGTCGCGCAGGTACGCAGGACGCCTGGAAGTCCTACTTGACCTGCGCAGATTCATTTGGGCTCTGCCGTCGCTCTGTCCTGGCAGGGCTCCTGTCTCTCCTGGTTCCTTTCATGGAACCGGACTGGATCCAGCCGTCGAGTATGCGGGCGTCGTCCCAGCACCTCCGGCTGGGTCTCGGAGTCTCTTCTGAGGGTGTCGCTGGTCTTCTTCCTGGCCTGGATGCTGAGGTTCGGTGAGCTGACCTTCGCTGCTGCCCGGTGGAGAATGCCTGAGTCTCGGTAGGTGACTGGTGTTCCCTTCATTCTCGGCAGGTCCGGCGTTGGGTGGTTCAGGTCCGGCTGGGGTGGTGCTGGCCTACCTCGCCGGATCGTCGTGGGTTGGCCTTGTTGGTCGGTTCACGGCCGGCCTCGTTGGAGTTTGGGTGGTCCTCATCCCCTGGGAGTCGGTGGCCGTCCTCACCTGGGTGGTGTCTGGTGTCCCCGCTGTGCAGTCCCCGGTCTACTCCCGTTGTTCGGCACTGGTTTTCTTGTCTCGCCCGTGGCCAGCCCACTTGATCGGGGTAGTGTAGGCCTTCCCTGATGGGGTGTGGCAGGCCTACCTCGCCGGGGTGTGGCAGGCCTACCTCGCCGGGGTGTGGCAGGCCTACCTCGTTGGGGCGTGGCAGGCCTACCTCGTTGGGGCGTGGCAGGCCTACCTCGTCAGGGTGTGGCAGGCCTACCTCGTCTGGTTGGTTTTCGCCGATTCCCCTCCACCTTTTGCGGAGCTGGTCTATGTGACGTCGGCAGACCAGTCCATCTTCCAGCTCTACTGTGTACGATTTCGGGCCGGTTGTGCTCACCACTTTCCCTTTAAACCATCTCGGGGATCCGTGAAAGTTCAGTGCAAAAACTGGATCTCCTATGGCAAAAGTCCGGAGTTGGCGGCTGGCTGTTGCTGGCACCTCTGGGTTGTACTGTGGGTGCAGTCTGTCCAGGGGTGACCATAGTCGTCTGCCCATCAGGAGTTCTGACGGGCATTTGCGGGTGGTGGCATGCGGCGTGATGTGTTGGGTGAGGAGAAAGTTATCAATGCGTTCCTGCCAGTCACCCGTGCCCATCTTGGTGAGTGCCTCCTTGGTGAGTCTCACCATCCGTTCTGCCTGCCCGTTTCCAGCCGGTCTGTTAGGGTGCAGAGAGGGCATGGTGGATGCCCAGTCCGGCCAGGATCGTCTCCATGGGCAGGGACGTAAGTTGAGGACCGTTGTCTGAAACTAAGACGTCAGGGAGCCCGTGGGTGGCAAAAAGGCGGCGGAGAGCTCGGATCGTGGCTTTGGTCATGGTGGATGCCATGGGCACGACTTCCAGCCACTTGGAGAAGGCATCTATGACAATTAGGAGGTGGCGCCCTTGCATCGGACCCGCGAAGTCTATGTGGATCCGGGACCAGGGGCTGCTCGGCGTCTCCCACTGTGATGGTTCCGCTTGTGGTGGAGCGGGGCGCACTTCCTAGCACGGACCACATCTGGAGACCCAGTCCTCGATATCTTTGTCCAGCGATGGCCACCAGACGTAACTCCGTGCCAGGGCTTTCATGCGGACGATGCCAGGGTGGCCGTTGTGCAAGGTTTCTAGCGTCTTTCATTGTACAGTGCTCGGAATCAGCGCTCGATCTCCCCATAGCAAATAGCCATTCATTATGGACAGCTCCTTCTGCTTTCTGACGAAGGCGGTGAATTTCTCGGTTGTTTTTCCCACCGGCCAGCCTCGCAGCACCCAGGACTTCACTTGGCTGAGGATTGGGTCCTTCTGTGTGTGGACGGCCACGTTGGCGGATGTGACTGGGCAGGCGACGTCGTTGTCAATGTGGAGCAACTCCAGTGTGGGGGCTGGATCTTCCACCGGGTCTCTGGATGGGCATCTGCTTAGCACGTCGGCGTTCCCGATGGACTTGCCTGGTTGGTGGACGAGTCGGTAGGAGTAGCCGGCTAAGAAGATGGCCCATCCAGTCATCCTGGGTGACATAAAGGTCGGGGTTGGTTGGTCGCCGGCGAGGAGCCCCAGTGGCTTGTGGTCGGTCACTATGGTGAAGCTCCTGCCATAAACGTACTCATGGAACCGTTTGATTCCTGCAACGATGGCCAGGGCTTCCTTGTCCAGCTGGCTGTAGTTATGTTCAGCGCTGGACATTGTCTTTGAAAAGTAGGCAATGGGGGCTTCTGCGCCATTCGGTAGCTCGTGGCTGAGCACCGCTCCCACTCCGTAAGGCAAGGTGTCGCAGGTGAGCTTGATGGGGAGTGTCTCATGGTACTGTATGAGAACACTCTTGGCGGATAACAGTCTTTTGATGGCCCAGAAAGCTGCTTCTTCCTCTTCGTCCCACTTCCAGGAAGCCGCATTTCCCAGCAGGCGGTGGAGCGGCTCAGCAATCATGGCTTTCTGTTTAAGGGATACAGTGTAGAAGTTAAGCAATCCAAGGAATGCCTGAAGCTCTGCTTTGTTTTGGGGGCTGGGAGCTTCATGGATGGCTTTAACTTTTGATTTGGTGGGGTGGATGCCTGTGCCATCTATGAGATAGCCCAGGAACTGGACTTCCTGGACTCCTATGATGCATTTATCTCTTCTGACTCTCAAGCCCTTCTCCCTGAACCACTGTAGGACAAGCCTGAGTCGGTCAAGGAGTTGTGCTTTGGAGTCTCCAGAGATAAACACATCATCGAAGTACGGCACCACCCCTGGAACGCCTTGGAGAAGGCGTTCCATCATTGATAGAAATATTCCTGGGGCAACGCTGACTCCAAATTGGAGACGGTTACATTTAAACGCTCCCCTGTGGGTGACGATTGTTTGCGCCTCCACCATTTTTTCGTCCACTGGCAGCTGCTGGTAAGCCTGGGCCAGGTCCAGTTTAGCAAAAATTGAGCCAGTCCCTAGGGAATGCAGCAGACACTGCACCACTGGGACCGGGTATGCGCTCTGGGGCAGCGCCTTGTTGATTGTACATTTGTAGTCAGCGCAGATGCGCACTGATCCATCATGCTTCATTGGGGTCACAATGGGAGTCTCCCATGCAGCATGATCGATGGGTTCCAATATGCCCTGGGCGATCAGCTTATCCAGCTGAGCGTCCACCTTGGGCCGCAAGGCAAAAGGAACCCGGCGGGGCTTAAGCCTAATTGGGGTGATCCCCTTGCCCAGATTAAAAGAAATGGGCTTTCCCACGAATTTCCCCAGTTTACCATCGAAGACTTCCTTGAACTCTTCGATGAGTGAGTCGAGTTCGTCCCTCTGGATTTGATGGATGCCACCGATTGAGAGCCCTAGTGGCCTGAACCATTCCACGCCTTACAAGTTTGGGCGGCTGTTCTCCATGGGAGAACAGGAAGGTTGCCTTGGAATTGCTTGAAGGAGATCCGGAGTGTGGTTCTGCCCAGGACGCCGATGAGATTCCCACCAAAATCCACGAGTCTCGATCGCAGGGGCTTTAGTTGGTTGTTCGTGCAGGTGGGCTTCAGCCACTTCAGTTGTTGCCAATCCATAATGGAGTAGATCAAGCCCGAATCTACCTCCATTGTGCATGGTGACCCTTCGGCCAGCAGGGTGATGTTGAATTTGGCCACGTTGTCTTTGCTTGTGTGCGCGATGGTCGTCTGGTGCACCGCACCGCTGCGAGGAAATTCGTCGTCCCCGCACCTTGCCGGATACGAAGACCGTTTGGATGCCCTCTGGGTATCTGCGATTTTTGCAGAATTGCGGCCTAGGTGGCTCGGGGGGCTGGATCTGCTGCTCTACAGGCCTCGGCGATGTGCCCCCTTTTCAAACAGCGGCGGCAGGTGGCGTCTCTCCATCTGCAGCTTGCCCTGGGGTGGTCGCCTTTGCAGCTGCCACAGTGTTCCCCCCGGTCGCCATTTTGAGGATTTTCCCGCCTTGGGGGCGGGAAACCTTGTGCACGGCCATCTCCTCATCTGACTCGGATGGTGCGGTGGAGTCATCTGAGGAATTCTGGCCCGACTTGTGGATCTTATGAATCCCCCTCGCCTTAACCATCGCGGCGGCGGCTTTTTCAGCAGTCTCGGCGGCTGTGGCTTCCTCGAGGACCTCTTTGAGTGGGATCCTCTTGTGGCTCAGGAACTTTTTCTGCAGGCCCACATCCCGCATCCTGAAGACGATGCGGTCATGGATTGCGTTGTCAACGTTGTCGAACTCGCAGTTTGTGGCGATCTGGCGAAGTGCGGCCACAAACTCTTTGATGGATTCACCGTCCCATTGGTTTCTTTGGTGGAAGGTGAATCTATTGGCAATCGGGGTGCCTGTAGGCGCGCAGTGCTCCTGCAGGACTTCCTGAAGATCAGCCCAGGACATCTCTTCAATATCCCTGGGCGCCACGAGGTCAATGGCCATCTCCAGGATGTCGGACCCGCAATGTGCCAGGAACAGGGCCCTCTTTCTGTCATTGTCCAGGTCCTGGTAGCTATTCCCTCACAGGAACTGGCGGAACTGGACCATGTAAGACCTCCATTTCTCCCGTCCGGGGTTGAATGGGGCCAGCGATGCCATCAGAGCTTGCGGCGATGCCATGGTGCAGCTTCTTCAAGTTGAGTGACTTCAGCTCGATAGTGTCAGCTCTGGTTGGTGGGCGATCGTGCCATGCGGTCGGGGTTCAGTTCTTCTCCTTCGTCGCCAGTGTTAAATTTAGGCGCAGGAACAAAGACACGACCAGCTCAGGTCCATTTCAGCACTTTATTAAGGTGAAAAACAAACTGGCGCTGCGCTGCCGGAGCTCTCCTTATATTCGCTCCGGCAGACACACCGCCCATAGACAGCGGTTTGAATTTCCCGCCGGTGGATTTGGCCAATCCCCGGCGGATGTCCTTATAAGGACATAACAGCCCCCGTCCCTGTTCTAGCTTATCTAAAGGGGACAGGAATCATTTTTTGACATGCATGCTATTGGAGTCTTTGTTTTGGAAAGTGTGTGGGCAGAAATTCAACAGGTTCCGCTTCCCTATGGAGGTACTTGTTAGAGTTCAGACTGTTAAACTTACAAAGTCTTATTCCTGAGGCATAACCGGGGACAGACAGCGGACAACCATTCTTCTTTCTAGAACCTATCCTCCATATGGGCTTCAACTCTTCTCACAGAGGTGACTTTAGAACCAGGTAACTGTTAACCCTTCCCCTCCCTTTTTGTGAAGGAAAAAGGTTTTCTGGGTTCAAGTGGCCCGTGGACCGATACGCACACAAACACACTAGCATGGAAATTGACTGAGAAGTCTTAAGAAACTGGTTTAATAATAAAAAACACATAAAAACAAAACCTACAAGAAGGCATCAACAGCCTACAAGATTCTCCTCTCAGCAAAGTCCATTAGCTCTAATCTTCTTCCCAAACGTGGGAGGCTCTCTGTGTTCCTTGTCAGTCTTCTCAGGAGCAAGCCAGTGACTCAGCTCTTTGTAGTGACTTCAGCTCTGAAGGTTCTCTCTGAGGGTCTGTGGAGCTCTGCATGAGAGTCTCTGCTGAGAGTCTCTGACTGGCTGCAATCCTGCTGCTACTTATATACTCTTCAACTGAGCGTTGGAAAATGCAGGAAACTCAGAGCCAGGAAGCTGTGCTCTGATTGGTTCATTCAAACTGTTCAACCAATCAATCAATTAGTTGCAGCAATATGCTAAGAGGTTTTTCCTCTGACAATCCCCTTCTCTGCAATAATTGATTACAGTAATACATGTACATACAAGTCATGAGCATATACATTACAGTAGTATGAAATAAGATCTTACATAGTCATAGATATCTTATCCAAAGGATATTGGTGTTGATCCCTAGGCAGTGGCTTCGTGAGCAAGTCTGCTATTTGTTCCTTTGTCTCACAGAAAACTGTCCTAACAAAACCTTTCCTGGTCAATTGCCTGACATGTTTATACTTGATGTCAATGTGGCATGACCTCTGTCCCACTGCATCAGCCTGCAAGATATTGGTAGCAGCCGTGTTGTCCTCATAAATGTCAATAGGATACACTGGTTCTTCCCACAAGTTTATTAGGAGATCATCAAACCATACCAGATCATTTGATGCTTTCGATAAACACACATATTCTGCCTCGGCAGTAGAAGTTGCGATTAGCTTCTGTTTACCTGAGTACCAATGGATGGGACTCCCATTCAAAAATATGACATAACCTGAGGTACTCTTCCTGGACTTAATGTCCCCTGCCCAATCTGGCTCCAATAGAAGTGAATGTTTAACAGTGTTCTTTAAATACCTTAAAACTCTTTTGATTCCACTCCAATGGTATTGAGTGGGGTTCTCAGAATGCCTGGACAGAACATTTACAGTCAGACTAATATCTGGCCTAGTCCAGCTTGCAATATACAGCAATGATCCTATCACTAACTTATTTTTTATTTTTTATTTTTTTATTTTAATTTGATTTATATGCCGCCCTTCTCCGGAGACTCAGGGCGGCTTACAATGCGTTAAGCAATAGCCTTCATACTTTTGTATATTTATATTTATACAAAGTCAGCTTATTGCCCCCACAAACTGGGTCCTCAATTTACCCACCTTAGAAAGGATGGAAGGCTGAGTCGACCTTGAGCCTGCCTGGGATTGAACTCAGAGAAATTACAGGCAGCTGGTGTTAATTGCTGCCTTTAGTAGGAGGCATTAGCCCTCTACGCTACACAGGCTTATAAAGTTAGCCGCCCTGAGTCTCCGGAGAAGGGCGGCATATAAATCAATTTTCTTTTTAAAAAGTGTCTTCTGCTCAAAAGGTTCACTTTCAGCATACATATTCTTGAGGAAATCTGTCTGCATGGGTGTGTCACAAGGTTTGGCCTCTGTCATGTTGCATCTTTCTACCAATTCTATAATCTTGTCCTGTTGGGAGAGTTCATACCCCTTCTCCGTTTTTACGAATTGGACTCCTAGGAACTTATTGATGCGACCCAAAGGCTTTAGGGCAAAATTCTTACTTATCTCCTTGGAAAACAACTTACATCTGTCCTCAGACTTGCAGACATACAAAATATCATCCACATAAAACAAAACTGTTTCTTTAATACCCTGGTGATTTTTAATGAACACACATTCGTCAGCTGATGAGATTGTAAAACCCATCTGTTTTAAACTACTGGTAAGGCATTCGTACCACCTTCTGCCAGATTGTTTAAGACCATAGAGGCTTCTGTTTAAAAGCCAAATATCATTTCCCTGGTGATCTACACCTTGAGGAGCCTTAACATATATTTTCTTATCTAACTTGGCATGTAAGTATGCTGTTTGTACGTCAAATTGATACACACTTTCCCTTTGTATGGCAGCTATAGTGAGTGTGGTCTTCAAACTTTCAGGCCACACTGTAGGCAAGAAGGTATCAACATAGTCATCAGGGAATCTTTGTGAGAAAACCTGTGCAACCAGCCTCGCCTTGTAGATAAACTTTCCATCCTCAATGGGCTTTTTCTTAAAGACCCATCTCATGCCAATTACCTTTTTGTTCGTTGGTAACTCCGTTGGGGTGAATACCTCTAGTTGTTTCAAACTCTGCAATTCGGTATCCATTGCAGCACACCAATTTTGTTGTTATCAGATAGCATTAACACATCTTCATACCTTTGGGGTATGACCGAAACCTGGTCAATAGAAGTGACAAAACCTTCATACTTTTTTGGCTTCTTCCCCCTAGTGGATCGAACTGGCCTTTTAGCTGGTTCTTCATCCACTCCAGTACTATCTGATGGATTGTCCTCCTCACCATCACCATCCTTTGTCTTTAAAGTCTTCTTTCCATGCTGTCTCTGTCTTTCACTTTAAAATTCCCTTCAAGGGTTTGGGGGGTGTACTGTCCTCCTCATCTCCAAAACCAGAGGTGTCGCTATCAGTAGATAGGCCTTCAGACACTTTTTCTGCATTTTTATTTTTACTACGAGGGGGATTTTGAGCCAGGATCTCATTTGCATGGATTCTGCTCCAATTAGTGCCTTCATAAAAAGTGGCTGACCTAGATATTACTATTCTTCCATTTGAATCCACAAACCTAAAAGCCTTAGAACCTGTCTCATAACCCATAAACCTCAGTTTGGTTGAGACTTTATACCCCTTCTTTCTAAGTTCTTTTGGGATGTGGACATCACCCATCACTCCAAATACATGAAGATGCGCCAATTTTGGCTTATGGCCATACAGTATCTCATATGGGGTCTTTTGTACTACACTGGACCATACCAGGTTGAGTGTATAATTTGCATACGAAACAGCTTCCGCCCAATATGAAAAACTTAAGTCAGCATCCTCAAGTGCGCATCTTACCATTGTCTGCAGCACGCCATTCCGTCGTACTGAAATTCCGTTCTGGAATGGTGAGTAAGGCGAAGTTCGCAAGTGTACTATGCCTTTCCATTTTAACCAATCAGAGAACTGCGCTGAATTAAATTCTGTTCCTCTGTCGGTCAAAATCTTTTGAATATTAACCTTATGTTGGTTTTCCACTAGGCAACAAAATTCCTTAAATTTAGACAATGTCTGATCCTTGTATTTGATAGGATAAACAAATCCAAACCTACTATGGTCATCTACAATTGTCAGAACGTAATGATTCCCACTAAAAGAAGCTTTTAGGGGACTCACCAGATCCATATGTACCAACTGGAATATGTGTTCAGAATATCTTTGGGATTTCTTGGGTGCAGGGCTTGTTTTTGACTTCGCAATCCTGCAAATAGAACAGTCCAGAAAAATGTTACAATCTTTAACCCTAGTTCCATTTGAACATTCAGATACCTTTTGTATTACTGGGAAGCTTACATGACCCAATCTACAATGCATAAGATGAGCACATTCATCATGTAATGGCTTGCCAATGGAGATTGCGTTGGGGTTCTCAGGCTCACTCCTTCCTTGTTTCAAGTTAAAACTTACAGACTTCTTACTGCTTAAAACAATTTTACAATTACCTTTAAAATTCCCTTTCTCTTGTGTACCTCCAAAATCATCATCTGAATCAAATTGGGATTCATCATCATCACCGTCAAAAGTGGTAACCTGGTTAGTAACATCAGATTCCTCAGCCTTTGAAATAGGAGAATAATAGGGTAAACCGCTGATTTTCAACACTTCCCCAACCACATGCTTTTTATTGGTAACCACAGCAGTTCCCTTTGAGAACAATATCTCTATGTTTGAATTCTCACTTATCTTTACAGTGCTGAGTAAATTATGATCAATGTCAGGTACTTATAAAACATCATCAACTTCCCCAAGCCCAGGAATAAAAACCTTACCAATGCCAGTAACTCTTACCCTTTTACCATTTGCAACCTTTACCATAAATTTATATCCCCTTAATTCAGTGAATAACCTTTGGTCATTCACAATATGTTTGCTGGCCCCACTATCTAACAACCATAGTTTTGCATGTTGTTTCCTTGAGAGCTCAGATTCAGATGTCTCAACCACAGTAACAAGGTTACTAGCAAAACCAAATTTGTCCTTCTTATCATCCTTCTTCAGCCATCTACCCCTTCTCTGACTGGAAGGGTTACCTGATATCTTCCCATGTGGGGTTGGTGATCTTTTTTATACCGGCCACCAGAAGGCGCCCTTTGGCGTGCTCTAGCATTACGCGGGCAATCCCTTTTGTAATGACCCTTAGACCCACAAATAAAACGTTCTCATAACACATTTTGTAATGCTAATAAACCGGGCAGGTGGTTGGCTTACATATTGAGGAAACAGCAGAGTTCTCGAGTTATTGGTAGAATCGAGTATGGAGGGAAGGAAGTTTTTCAACAAAGTCTAATTAAAGAAGCTTTTTTAAATTACTATACAAAACTATATGCCAAAGATGATATACAGAATGAACTTATAGATAAATACCTAGAAGAAGGGAGAGTTACAAAAATTACCAAGGAGCAAAAGGAAAGAATGAATCAGTTAATAACTGTCGAGGAGATTATTATTGCAATTAAACAACTGAAAACAGCTAAAGCTCCAGGGACGGATGGTTTAACAGCAGTATATTACAAAACTTTACAAGCAGAAATGATTGACCACCTTAAAGATCTATTTTGTAGCATACAAAAAGGGGGTAAAATGCCCCCTTCATGGAAAGCAGCCTTTGTGTCATTGATACCAAAAGAGGAAACAGGTTCTACAAAACCGGAAAATTTTAGACCAATATCTCTCCTGAACACAGATTATAAAATTTTTGCAAAAGTATTAGCCAACAGATTAATGCCAGTTATCCAAGAGGTGATTCATCATGATCAAGCAGGATTTATAGAAGGCAGATACATGAAGGATAATGTGAGGCAAATTATAGACTTATTGGAACATCTTGAGAAGAGTAAACAGATCCCTGCAGTGCTGGTGTTCTTGGATGTGGAGAAGGCCTTTGATCGAGTCAATTGGAACTTTCTATTAAAGACTTTAACAAAGATGGATTTTGAGGGCCAGTTTGTTCAGGCGGTCTCAGCAATTTATCAAGAGCAAACAGCACAAATTATTATTAATGGAAGTCTAACTACAAACTTTAGTATAGAAGAAGGAACAAGACAAGGTTGTCCGTTATCCCCACTGTTGTTTATTTTAACTTTAGAAGTCTTGTTGAACAAAATACGGGACTCGAGTATTCTGAATGGAATAGTTATAAGGCAAGAGGATTACAGAACAAGGGCATTTGCAGATGATCTGGTTGTTACCCTAACACGGCCGATGGAGTCAATAATCCAGATGAAAGACATTATAGAAGAATATGGTATGGTATCAGGATTTAGATTGAATCAGAAAAAAACCAAGATGATAGTCAAAAATATGTCAGAAGGTCAAAAGAAGGAACTCGAAAGGAAGGAAGGCTTTGAAATAGCAGCAAAGGTGAAATATCTAGGAGTTCAAGTTGCAGCTTCAAATATAAAACTTTTTCAAAATAATTATGAGGTGTTGTGGCGAAAGGTGCAAAAAGACATGGAAACTTGGAAAAAGCTGCAGCTATCTTTACTTGGAAGAATAGCAGCAGTTAAGATGAATGTTCTAAACGTGATAAATACCTGATGGAATGGCAAAAAGGAGTGAATAAGTTTGTTTGGAATGAGAAAAAGCCAAGAGTTAAACTGAAAATTATGCAAGATGTTCGTGAAAGGGGTGGCCTTAAACTTCCAAACCTACGATTGTATTATGAAGCAGCAGCGTTGACACAAGTGAGTGATTGGCTTGGAATGACAAAGATTGGAATATTGAATATAGAAGGCCATGACTTGGTATTTGGTTGGCATGCATATTTATTCTACGAAAATAGAGTTGATAAAGTTTTCAAGAGCCATATACTCAGAAACTCTTTGATGAGAGTATGGAAGAAGCACCAGCTTAAATTGGATTACAAAATACCCTTGTGGTTGGATCTTGGTCATATTACATGGAATATAAATATAAAGTCACTCGGGGGGATTTTATATAAAGAGGTACTTTTTAATGATGGGGTAGATGGCAATTAAAGTCACTAAATACACTGTTGGAAGAAGGGATTAATTTAACTTGGTTACAGTATAATCAACTTCAATTGAGATGGAGGGAAGATCAAAAAACTTAATTGGGACTTTCTAATAAAGACTTTGTCCAAAATGAACTTTGGGGATCAGTTTGTTCAGGCGATATCAGCAATTTATCAAGAACAAACAGCACAAATTATTATCAATGGGAGTTTAACAACAAATTTCAATATACAAAAAGGAACAAGACAAGGTTGTCCGTTATCCCCACTGTTGTTTATTCTAACCTTAGAAGTCTTGTTGAACAAAATACGGGACTCGAGTATTCTCAGCAGAGAATACTCCTTCCCATGGAAAGTTGCCCTATCTTTCCTCAAATTGTCTTCAGCAATTAATTTACCAGACAGAACTTCCAGGGACATATTTTCGGGACTAACGTTATCCAGTCGGGACACAAAATTATCCCAACTAGGGTCTAAAGAGTTAATTATGATACTAATCAAACTCTGTTCATCTACATGCTGTCCCCTTAGAGTTAACTCCTCCCTCATTTTATTAAGTTCACAAAGGTGTTCGTTCATATCAATACCTGGTTTCAATTTCGCAGAATGAAATTCCCTGGAAATTCTGCTTGTTGCATTTGAATTCTTGCAACAAAACAATTTAAACAAATTTTGCCAGACCTCACATATAGTTAAACCATGTGGAATGCTGGGATACAAA
The DNA here is from genome assembly GCA_038048745.1 of Coluber constrictor foxii. Lineage (NCBI taxonomy): Eukaryota > Metazoa > Chordata > Lepidosauria > Squamata > Colubridae > Coluber > Coluber constrictor. The sequence continues at coordinate 28,234,752 of CM075966.1, read as the reverse complement.
GCAGGGTCAATGGCTAATAACAAAACACAAAACGCTTTGTGATGCAAAAGATCAATTTCCATAGTCCAGGGTTTGGAGGGAGGATCAAGCAATAGATAGATAGATACTTTATTGCGGTCATAGACCAAAAAGAACAAAACATCCAGGACACATAGCTGGCACACGACCAGACTAAAGTACAAAACGGCAGCAAGATCAATGGTGGAAACCACTCCGTCAAACTCACAATAAAATTGTACATAGGGAAAAAATACTACATTGCAATTTGCATAAAATCCACACATCGCACTTTATACAGCCACCAGCTAACTCGACCACTGGCGGTTAATAGGACTGACCTCAGTCAGTGGCTCCAGCCCGTCCCATCTCCCAGCTCTTACATCTCAAGACTGCAGCAAAATATCTTGCTACCTTTAGTGTAATATTAGAATCAGTATCTTGAAGTAAAACACAGAGACTAAGCTTTTCAGATAATCCAGGAAATCTTTGGCAGATGGGAGAGATAAGTTCTAACCTTATCTCCCGATAATAGGGGCAAGTAAATACAATGTGAGTCAATGATTCCAAAGATCAACCGTCACATGAACAGTGAGTGGGTTTCACACACCCCGAGCACCTGCTGTCCAAGACATTTGAGGGGATCACATTAAAACGTGCCTTCAAAAAGGCCAACCTGTATTTAACAAAGGATAGCGTGGAAAGATATTTGGGGGGTGCATTTGGGAAATAATACCGAGCAAAAATGGAGAACATACTCCCGTAGCAAGTGCCAAATTCTGTTGTCTTTCAATATCATCCAGTCGCTGAAAAATCAGTGATTTGGCTGCATCTGGGCCAAGCATAAGAGCTTCAATAGAGGGAATACCTATCTTCATAGGTTTGGTGTGAATATTGCGGGCCCAGGGACTGTGGAAGTCATCCTACCATAAGCACTGGCCTAAATAGTAGTCTGGAAGACTGGTCCACAGAGTCAGCCAGTAGCCAATAGCACACTTCCACAGAACAGTAGCAAGAGATGGTATGCCCAGTTCCAAGCGGATTGCAGCATTACTCACACAAGGGGGAACTCCCATTAGTCGGCGTAAGAACTGGCTTTGAACTGACTCAAGGAGGGAAATATTTGTTTGAGCCCAAAGGGGGGCGCCGTATGTAATGGCAGCTATCATCTTTGCCCTATATACTTTCAATACTGAGGGAATATGTTGGGCTCCCTCCGTGTAAAAGAATTGCAAAGGGCATGCGTAATGGCCTTGGACTTGGTGCGGAAGGACTTAACGTGTGCAAGCCACATGGCATTAGATTGAAAAAGAATGCCTAAATATTGGAATCTATGGACCTGTTCCACTGGTATGCCATCGAGCTTCCATTGATAGTTTTTCCTGCTTCTTGAGAAAATCATAATCTTAGACTTAGAATGATTGATAAACAGTTGGTTGGCACAACAATAGTTGGAAAGGATTTTAAGGGCTCTAAGCAGGCCCACCCGAGAGAATGAGAGAATAGCAGCATCGTCCACATAGAGCAGAAGTGAGCACCTATAGTCAGCTAATCTGGGGGCATGGATATAATTCAGATGGGCCATTAATGCCCTTCTCCAGTCACTAATATATAAGTTAAAAGGGGTGCCAATATACAACCCTGTCTGACCCCCTTATTAACAGGGATGGCGTTGGAAAGGTCCCCTTGGGAGGTAAGGCGCACTTTTGCCTCCGTTCCCTCGTGCAGTTGGGAGATGAGCCAGAGAAGTCTTTTATCGATACCCCAGGAAAGGAGTTTGCCCCACAGTTTATATCTAGGAATACTGTCAAAAGCAGCCTTTAAATCTATAAAGGCAACACAGAGACATCCTTTCCTAGGGGTAGAGTATTTTAAAGCTAGATGATATAGGATCAGAGCATGATCAATGGTAGAGTGGTCTGCTCTGAACCCCGCCTGCTCATGACTGAGCAGTCCAGCCTCCTCAACCCAACACTCCAGTCTGGACAGGAAGAACTGGGCATAGAGTTTCCCCAATACTGACAATAAACTGATGTTTCGAAAGTTGCCTGGATTGGAGGGGGAGCCTTTCTTATGAATTGGCACAATGATGGCATCTTTCTAGACCTTTGGGATAATGCCTGTTTCTTAATCGCATTAAATACCTCAGTAAGGACAGTAATCCACCAGTCCTTATGGGCTTGAATGGCCTCAGTGGGGATAAGGTCAGGGCCGGGGGCTTTTCCCGGTTTGAGTTGTCAAATTAACTTTGAGATGGTGGAGGGGTTCACAGGGGACCATCTAGGGAGTTGTTTGGGGGGGGGGGGGATCTAATGCCGTAAAGGATGGCAAGTCTGCATCATAGAAGACTTGGCACAGGAAAAGTTCCCACGTGGGGGCAGATATAAAGTAAATAAACCTACTGGTAGGTCTTCTATTCAGCAAACTCCAAAAATCATGAGGATTACGGGATTGCGCGGCATCTAATAAGGTGTTCCACCTTAGCCGTTGCCAGTTTTGTTTGGCTCTTAAAAGAGCAGACTTATATGCCTTCTTAGCCATAAAGTAAGCGGGAGGGGTTCTCGATGAATCAGAATTTTTACAGAGGATATATATGGATCTTAATTGGTTCCTGGCTTGTTTGCACTGTATATTAAACCAGGGGGCCCCCGTCCTCTGAAGAACTCTACCAGGAATAAGAGTAGAGGGCTTAAAGGAGGCTATTAAGTTGCTCGAGCAATCTGTGAAGGCAGTCAAGAGCACTCTGGGAGTGGCCTTGGAACTAGTTAAAGCTAGCAGGTTTTTTGCAGACTCTTGGTCATAAAAGCTCGCATGAGATAAGGCCAAGGTATTCGACCATTTTGATACCATCAGGGATCCTCTGGTATTGGCAGCTATTGGGGCAGCATGGGTAAGATGATTTTGTGGTCTGTTCAGGAGTGCGTCGAGGGTAAGAGGAAGATGGTCACTAAATATCATGTCATCCAGTTTAAAGGAGATGACATAGGGCAAAAAAGCTCTTGAGACCAGGACATAGTCTATAGTGCTATTACCTTTTTTGGCCAGATGGGTAAATTCCCTGGGAACGTCCAGGGCACATCTGCCATTAAGGGAAAGAGGTCCAACTTGACAGTGAGAAGGGCCTGGTTGGTCCCCGCTCCGTCAACTTTAAGGTCTTTGGAAACTCTCCCTTTTATGGTCTCCAAGGGGTGATCGTCCCTGATCGGATCTGTCCACCAACGGGAGGCTACCAGGGTTTCCCAGCTCCCTGCTGTACAGGCATTTAAATCCCCCGCCAAGAGAACCAAGGAGTGAAGGAATCTAAATATAATAGTTGTGAGATATTCTTCCAATCCCTCCCACCGCGCATCCAGGTCCTTATAGAAGCCCCTGGGAGGAAGGTAGACATTAAACATCAGAAGGGAGACCTTCCCGACAGAGATCACACTTGCAAGGACATAAGGCTGATGGCAATCCACATAAACTATCTCCGCATGCTGGTCCAGGGAGATACCAATTGCAAGGCTGCCACTAGGACGGCTGCCATGAGACGAAGAAAGGGCAGGCAGGGATGTAACCTCATAACCACATAAGAGAATATTGTTTACCTCCCATGTTTCCTGGAATAAAAGGATCTGGAATTTTCTAAGGTAATTCAAAAAGTCTGGGTCAGCTCTTTTTGACGTCCAGCCTGCAATATTCCAGCTCAGGATAGACCAGGGACTATTAAGGGGGGTTAGTCTTTAGCTGTCATTTTGACATTGCGGAGGGTCGATGGGAAGACGAGGTAAAATTTCGGCCAAAAAAGTCTGTAATCTTGCCTTGTTTATCTGTTCTAGTTGAGTCTTGATTGAGTGGCGGATTCGAGTAGCTGGGCACATTTAGATTGGAACAGTCGTCCTGACATTGATGATGGTTTAGATGTTGTACAGGTGAGTCTGTTATAGAGAGCACCTGTATGATGTCGTTGTCATCAGTGGAAATACAGCCATTGCGTGGTTTAATAATAGTGACTGACGGAGAGAGAGGGAGAGTCCGAGAGTCCTGGGTTGGCAAACTAGCCGTTTGAATGGAATGAGATAGTGGTGCATCATTAAGAATGTTCCTCGAAGGAGGGGGGGGGGGACAAATGCTCAAAGAGGTAGAGGCAAGCCCTGAAACACCCTCAGAAGTGGGGGTGTCAGGAGTTTGTCCTCTGAGGGGAGAACTTCTTGTCCCAAGGCTATCTTCTCATTGATGCTGGGTCACCAGGAGGTTAGTAGCTCCAGTAACTGTAACCAGCGCAGGGCTTTCAGCTTCTATGTAGTAGTCCTCACACTTCGGCCCAATCCAGGGACGAGTGGCCCCGATAGCTGGATTCATCCTAAGCGGTGTTAGTTGCGTATTTATAAAACATCTTTGAGGGAAAATTCTGAGATGATTTAGGTGGTTACGGAGACCACAAAGGTGTGAGGGGATCTTAGGTGAGCCAAACTTGAAAATCAGGCGTTTATATTTAGCTGTGCTGGGAAGCCATTCCACGGAGAGCAGTTCTTTACTCAAAATGTTAAGATTGGACGGGAACCTCAATGTAGATAAAATGGATTTGCAGGTATTCCAGTCATACTTGTTAAAGCGGGAGTGAGCCAGGTTCAGGCATAAATTGTCCGGAAGCAATTGAAGATTAACTGGATACATCCATCGCAGTGGAATGTGGTTATCTGCTGGTGGCCGATCCAATACGTGACCGAGGTTTCTGACAGACTGTGACACGAAGCCTGCCTTTTCAAGGGAGCTCACTTTGTCCTCCAACACTCTAATAGAGGTCATCAAGGGCATGATGTATTCAGCTAGGCGGAGACAAAACTGTTGCAAAAGATGGACATCAGACAGCCAGACAGTATCAGCAAAAGGCGACCATCCTCGCAGGAAGGACAAGGAGGGAAGAGAACGGGGTGAAGTAGAGTCTGCATCAGTTGGTAGCATGCAGTCCGATAGAGAAAGCACATCACAAGGACGGGCAACCGCACACTCCGGCTCCTCCGGCCGGGCACATGACGCAAAGTCTGAAGGTGACAAGTTGCAGAAGAATTCCTCCAAGGAAGTAATTGAGGAATTCAAATCCTTATCCGACAATTTCGGAACATCTGTCTTTTTAACCTTGGGCAGAGGGCCAACTGCATGGTCGGAAATAATCTCCAAACTTGAGGCCACAGGAGACAACGAACGGCAGCGTTTGTGTTTGCTCATATCAGAAACATTCAGGTACTCCCCCTATCAAGCAATAATGATAACACATCTTCCCTCATTAGAATCACTTGCACATTTTTAGGCCATTCCTCTAAATCAGTGGTTCTCAATGGTTTTAGGAATAATTTTATGGTTGGGGGTCACCACAACATGAGGCATTAGGAAGGTTGAGACCCACTGCTCTAAATTCTTTCCACTAATGTGTAAGGTTTTAAAACCAGATGGCAAAACATTTGCATTTGAAGGCATAGAATTAGAAAAATGCTGCCTTCCATGATGTCATAGATTTTTAAACTGACAATAGGGCATAGGAATCACAGCAGTTGGCTTAAAAACTGCCGGTTGTTCACTCGGTGATGGCCCTCCTTCAATGGTGTGTGTGTCAAATTCTCAGGCTGTATGTACTCGGGAATCATCCGTGCCTGTGATGCAGAATGCAAAGACCTCCTCGGCTGCCCCCCCCACAGAAAACCTTGAGTGTTCTTCTGGAACATCAACTTCAGTTGGTATAGTCCCAGAGGTAGCTCCAAAAACTGGGAGCACCATGGGAGTGCCCGCCCCATTTACAACAGATGAAGAGCGGGTTGTAGATATCGAGGGAGTATTAACATGAGTTGCAGTTTCACATTGAGCAAGGAGTAACTGAAAATCAGTTCCAAAGAACGCAGTTAACGTCTCAATTGCACTTGCAACTTCAGATTTGGGAGGTGACCTCCTTACATTCAAGGCTGTGCCCACTGTCACAGTATTGATTGTCTGGGTAGTAGCCCGCACAGGCAGCATTGGTGACACTTCAGATGCAACCGGAATTAGGGATGCTGCAGTCAAGGGGGGAATAAAACTTCCAGCTGGCTGATCTAAAACAATTTGGGCAGTAGATGGCGCCATAACATTTGGCGGGAAATTTAAAACAGGCAGTCCTTTGTTTCCTTCCTTGGGTTTACAGCCAGCAAGGGGGGTTACAGGAGAAGTTTGGAAATCTCTTACCAGCCTCGTGTTTCCAGTCCTATCTTGAGCTGCTGCTGGCATAGTTGTGGCTTCCATTAAAACGCTGAAATCAGCAGCTGGATTCTGAAACATTGTAGGAAGACCGAGGGTTCAAAGTATTATCGACCTCATTTCATCTTCTCCCATCGGTCTTACGCTTGATGCCCTAGGGGACGCCTGTCCACCAACTGCTCCTCCAAGCAAGGGAAAATCACCTTCTGCAATGTGCAATGTGCATCTCGAGAGCTGGGACATCTGCTTCGAAACTCACAGCCTCTTCGCTCTCCTGCCCAACCATTGCTTGAAGTCCTCCAGCTCAGGCAATCCTGGCTTGTTCTTCCATCAAACGGCCTTGGGGTTGCTTAATCATGGTAAAGGCCCGGGTCTCGACTTTATCCTGTCACATTGGTTTGATGGTAGGCATGCTAGTGCATTGTGCTATGGATCAGGTCCATTGAACCATCCTCTGCTACCAATTGTGAAGGAAGGTTTCTGGGTTCAAATGGACCATGGCCCGATACGCACACAAACACACTAGCATGGAAATTGACTGAGAAGTCTTAAGAAACTGGTTTAATAATAAAAAACACATAAAAACAAAACCTACAAGAAGGCATCAACAGCCTAAAAGATTCTCCTCTCAGCAAAGTCCATTAGCTCTAATCTTCTTCCCAAACGTGGGAGGCTCTCTGTGTTCCTTGTCAGTCTTCTCAGGAGCAAGGCAGTGACTCAGCTCTTTGTAGTGACTTCAGCTCTGAAGGTTCTCTCTGAGGGACTGTGGAGCTCTGCGTGAGAGTCTCTGCTGAGAGTCTCTGACTGGCTGCAATCCTGCTGCTACTTATATACTCTTCAACTGAGCGTTGGAAAATGCAGGAAACTCAGAGCCAGGAAGCTGTGCTCTGATTGGTTCATTCAAACTGTTCAACCAATCAATCAATTAGTTGCAGCAATATGCTAAAAGGTTTTTCCTCTGACACTTTTTTTCTTTCACAACAGAAGTCTTGAAGTATCAGATGAAAGAATGTTCTTGTGGGTGCTTGGTCTGATGGTGGGGGGCAGGGTTTCTCCATAGTACCAGAAAGCATGCAGGACTCATTATCTCAATCTTCATGAACCTCCAGCCCAAGAAAAGGAGGGAGAAGAAAGTTGGCTCTTTTCCTATCACCCAGCTGTAGAAAGTTAGCACCCACCCCTTTCCTGGCAGAATGAAATATTTTAGGAAATATTAAAAAGGCAGAATATTATGTTTCCCTGGATGAGAAATGGAGAAGCATGTTTTAAAGCAGCTCCCACCTTCCTGCCCCCACCCTTTGTTAATGGGCTAGAGGCAGAAACCCAATCCTTTGTCAAAGGACATTTGCAACACAATTGCAACAGAAACTAACACAATGGGACCCATCTAGACAGAAACTCACCACATGGCACCTGCTGATCTCTCTTCACAATAGTTTGGAACTTGAAGCTGCTGCTAAAACTGGGACATCAATAAAACTGGAACAGAAAAAAAAGAAACAAGTTTCTTTGGACTCAAGATTCTTTTGAAGCAAAGGTACAGTATAGCAGTGGAGAGAGATGAAAGAATTAAGCTGTCAACTGTCCCATTCATTCACCTAGCAAAGAAAGACTCCTGGACCATTGTTTTGCCAAGAGTATACTTTACTGGAGCTTAAATTGTTACAGAAGTTTTCCTAAGATGTTTCTGGCATTTTCAGGTGCAGACAATGCAGTTAACATTCCCTTTTCCATGGCTATCCCCCCCTGTTATCAGCAAATGTCCATGTAAGGATTGCCTCTCCTTCCAACTTAAGAAAGTAAGTTGAAACGTGGTTGTTCAAAAGAGACCTTTTATTAAGCAGAAGTGATAGTAAAATAGAATAATGAAATTGGATATTAAAAAAATGATATAAAACGGGGTCAGTCTAGATGATCTCTGAAGGGCCCCTTTCTTTAGTATTAGGTTCAAAAGGTGAAACTGCAGAAATAACAAGCCTTCCTCAGTTGGAAAGATAAAGATCACACTTAGCCAAGCAGAGGCAACCACAGACATAACGGCAGGAAACTTGACAGGAAACTTTTTTTGGTTTGCAAGAACACGTTAGTAAGCTCTGATAGTATGGAAACAGGGGGGGGGTGTTGTCGCTGTGGGCTGTCAGAACTATATGTATAAAATAACTGCATCAGAATCTTTCGTCCATTCAGTGTTTTTGCTTCTTGTGTGGCACTGAATCTTGCACAATAAACCCCTCTGATCACCCACGGAAATCTTGTGAGTCTTAATTTCTATAACATTCATGGCGACCACGAAGGGACTCACAGGAAGGAGCCATTGACTCTCCTGGCGGATTTAGTTCGGCACAGCCCCCGCTGTGGTCTGGCTGATCTACCAGGCCGGCCAACCCTCCGTTGAAGGGTTCGGTACATCTACAGCCACAGCGGGGTCCTAGTGCCTGTACTCAAAATCATGCCAAGGATCCTCAGGGTGACAGACCGGTTACTGAGTGGACGTCCAGGACCAAAAGACTTGCAGGCGAGTATGGAATAGGACTGTACCCAATCTGTAGGATTGGAAGCGGGGAAGGAACATCCTCGACTAGACAGGTCGGCATGCCTAAAGTCCAGATAGGTAGGAAACTGTGTGGGTGGTTAAACCATTGCAGTTCCCACATTGTGACTGTTGGACATGTCCGGCACATCAGGTCAACGGTAGTGTGTTAGGACATGGGTGGTAGTAGTAGCAAAAGAGGTGTCTCACGGACACCCCTGCAATGCATGTTAGACAACTTCAAAGTAGGATTCCTGAGAGATTATGGAGACCCCCAATGTGACCCTGATACACTACAGACATTTTGCCGTAATAAGTGGTCTATCTTCAGCGTGAGGTAGCCAGAGGAAGGGTCTTTGGACCCAGGGCTCATTTTGAGAGTCCACCAGAAAGTAACAGGGGATGGACATTGGGACCAGTATCCATATATTGATCAGTGGAAGACTAACATAAAAGAGAGACCACCTTGATTAATCAAATGTCTGATCTGTCCCCCCTCTACAGATACCCACAAAAACACAGCCAGTCGAGGGTTAAGAAGCACTTGGCACACTCCATAGTTCTTATCTCAAACTTGGCAGCGATATGCACACCGTCTGCCAAGGGCTTTAATAGTACACCGAAAGAAAAGCACAACAAATATTCAGCAAAGTCTCTGATCAGCTTCAGCTTTTAACTCCAATGCCTATCCAATTGAGTAGTTGTTCATCACAGAGATCATTACCCCCACCCTGTCTATTATATAGTCTCTGGGTGTGGTCCAGTGACTCATTGATCCTGTGACTCCAGTCCAGTGACTCAGGTCTATTCCCTCATGCTACAGCTGCTGTAAGCGTTTATCTCGCCTTCTTTGGCGTGCGTCCAGGAATGACGTCTCTCCCTCACTCTCATCTGAGACACCTGTTTCCCCACCACTTGGCTCTCTTTCAGCTGGCACCTGAGATGGTGCCAGGGGGGGGGGGGGCTGGGAGATCTGGCTGACTCCTCTTCCTCCTGCTCAGAGCTTCCTTCCTCCAATGGGATAGGCTCAGAGGACGGGGCCACAACAATGTCAGGCAGAGATTGCTAGAGTCTGTTTGATGAAATCTAAAAGAGAGGAGAGAAAGAAAACCTTATGCAATAAAAGCTGAACCGGTTCCTGTACCACCAGAAAGAGAGAACCTGATGAAACCTAAACCAAAGAAGAAAATAAAGAGAAGTGCCTCATGGTCTTCAGTGAGCTCTGAAGATTCTGTGTCAAACCATATTAGAAGTAAAACAAAGGCCCGGGGTGAAACTATTGCCCCTTCTAGAGAAATAATTGTACCAGGAGTGAATGCCCAGGGACAGCCTCAAAATGTCCCTGCACTTCAATATGTCCCTTTTACAACCACTGACTTGTTGAATTGGCAACAGCATTATGGGCCGTTTTCAGAGAAACCTCAAGAAATCATTGATTTGATGGCTACCATTATAGAAAGTTGAGAAGCCCCACCATACAGTAAGATGATTCAGACGTTGGGGCTGACCAAAAAAGATTTATGCTGTTATGTGCAGTAGGAGAAGAGAACTACTGCAGTGTTATAAAGATTCTGATGATTTACCATTCTTAAAAGAACCAGAGAACTCTGAAAGAACTAAGAATAGAGAAGAAAGTTGTTACTGTTCTTCCCACCCGGGGTTTAGCAGGTAATAAAAAGAAAAGCCTGTCTAAATGGGAAGACTCAGATAATTAAATTGATTAAATTTGATATGATTTCTGTAAATAATAATAATAATAATGATAATGATAATAATTGTTAAGATCTGTGCATTCCCTAATTCAACTAAAATTAAGGCAGGAATGACTAGTGTGTATGTCTAAAGTCTTTGTGTACCTTCAAAGTAACTGCAATTGCTTGATCTCTAGAGATATTAATTTTAAATTGTTAGAGAGAGTATTGAGAGGAAAGAAATTATCTCATCCAGTTTGGTCTGGCCAAATCAGACAGGGTGAAAGAACAAAATTAAAAATTTCTTTCTTCTCTATGCTTCAAGATAAACTCGAGTTCATAAGTAAAAGTTTATAAGTAAAAGTTATAAGTAAATGTTTTAAGTTCACTAGCTACAATGCTGATGTGTGGTTGCTGTTTTTCAAACTTGACCACAAACTATCTACCCCTCCTTTTTCTACTTCTGCAATGCTTTCCTCACCCACAAAGGGGGGAGGGGACCTCGTTCTCATGTCTTTAGCCCCGCATGGAAGACTCTGATCTGTAAAAGCTAGAGAGATTAAAGAAATCAACTTTTATTCAGTTATAAAGAATTATCAACAGTGGAAAAATGATTTACAAAAGTTCACAAAATAAATATTGAAAATCTTAAAGATAATGATTATTTATTTATTTATTAAATTTCTATACCGCCCTTCTCCTGGCGGACCCAGGGCGGTGAACAGCCAATTAAAAAACCAGTACACAAACATTAAAAACATCCTAAAACCAATATAAATTAGGCTGAAAGTATAAAAAACCGACTAAAAACTCTAAAAAGTTAAAATTTAAAAATATTTTAAAAATAGAAGGGATCAGGCAAGTCCGGCGAGTTGAAAAAGATGCGTCTTCAGAGCCCGACGAAAAGTCCGGAGGTCAGCAATTGTTCTCAGTTCTGGAGGAAGATCGTTCCAGAGGGTGGGGGCTACCACAGAGAACGCTCTCCCCCTGGGGGTCGCCAGCCGGCATTGTCTGGCTGACGGCACCCTGAGGAGGCCCTCTCTGTGGGAGCGAACCGGTCGGTGGGAGGCAATTGGTGGCAGAAGGCGGTCCCGTAAGTACCCTGGTCCTAAGCCATGGAGCGCTTTAAAGGTGATTACCAACACCTTGAAACGCACCCGGAAGTCAACTGGCAACCAATGCAGCTCACGCAGGAGAGGTGTCACATGGGAGCGCCCTGTCGCTCCCATAATCCCCTGCGCGGCCGCATTCTGCACCAGCTGAAGCCTCCGGGTGCATCCCAAGGGGAGCCCCATGTAGAGAGCATTACAGTAGTCCAAGCGAGACGTGCAAGCTAAACAGATGATTTGCAAAATGAAATAAACAAGAAAAATTAGAAGCTATGCAATTCAAAAATGACAGCTTAATTAATAATAATAATGATAATACAATCAGAATCAACTTACATTAGACTAAAAGATTTACCTACAATTACTATCTCCAAAGAAATGATGCTTCTGGTAAATAACCTCAAGGAGAGATAGAAGTTCTTAGACAAATTAATAGCTGAAAATAAAAAAAAACTTGTAATATTCAGCAGTAGAGGGACAGGAAGAGAGAAAAAATAGTTCTTGTTTTGGCTAAGATTGCCTGTAATAAAAGGTCCCAAGACAGCATGTTGAATCATCTTTGCAAGGTTTGTGCGTATGCTGTTTTAGACAAGTTGCTTCTCAAGCCTAGTGAGCTCAATCTGCATTGAAGAAAAACTACAGAAGCATTCTGTAAAGGAAGAAAGGAAGCCACAGGCCTGGCTGCAATAGATGAGAGGCCTGAAGACTGAAGGGGACCAGGGCTCAGTCAAGCCCCCCCCTGAACCCTTGGTCTGAATGGAAATAGGAGTCAATAATGTAACTTTCCTAGTAGATACAGAGGCATCTAGATCTGTAATTACAAAGCCATTGGCACCCATTTCTAATGATGTAATAAATATCCAAGGGGTTAATGGCTTCATAAATCGTTGCCCCATGCTGAAAACCCTGAAATGTCCCTTAAATGGAAGAAATATAGATATGCCTGCATGTCCAGTTTCCCTCCTGGTCGTGATGGTGAGAAATATGGCTCAAGAAGATCAAATCCCCAAATACCTGGCCGGAGTTTGAAGTACAGGCAGAAAAGCTGTCCCCACTACATTGCAATAAGCCAAAGGCAGAGAGAGAGGGAAGGAAGTTGTTTGTCATTGGGAAATTAACCTTTAGGCAGCCATTTACACCAGCCATGCAATTCAAGGAGTTTTAGAGACACAAGCATCAAGCTCTCCTCACTCAGTCACCACAAGTGATCCTGAAACAAACAAATGCTTTAACCCAGCTACTCTTTTGCAAACATCGGGTCATGCAATTGAAACAACGTATGCAGGTCAACACAACAAACAGAGTGGAGCAGACCTTCCCAAGCATGACTGACCAACCTTACCAGGACTATAAGAAAAAAGGTGACAAAGGTGTGCCTTGAAAATCACCTTAAGTGAGTAAATGCATTACCACTAGTATTTTGATCTGTGTGATGTTCTCCACGTAAAGGAATTAGATTATCTCCTTTTCAAATACATGAAAATCATACAGGATACCTAAGCTAGATAGGAACTAAGTGGATGAATTAAATGGTGGGAGAGTTAAATAAATCCAACAATATTATTTGTCCCTTAGCCCACCATTTTTAACCACCTCTAGTTATAATATTCAAATAGTAGTAAGAAATAAATGGGAAAAACATGATTGTAAAAATGAAATGAATAATAATTGGAGTATTTGTCTTTGTATTTTGAAATCTAGACAATTATAAGTTTTCTTTTTTTAAATCTTTTTCTAGAAATATGAATAAGTATAAACTGTAACAATTGAAATACCTTAATGGTATATGGTTGTAAAAGTAAAAAGGATTAAGTTGTAACTTGAACCGCAGCTAGAACAATTAAAAATTTAATTAGGGAAACTGTAATGATTGAAATATTTTAAATTTATATTGTGATGAAACTAGAAATGATTAAATTGTGATTTGGAGGATTGTATGGGTAAAACACTGGAAAGAAAAAGTTTAATGCCTAGGTGGAAGGGCCCTATACTGTGGCCATGTGTTCCCACTTGCAGTAAAAATGCTGGAATCCAAGTCTTGGATTCACTGGACTCAAGTTAAGTCCGCAGTTTAGGAATATTGGGAGGCAGACTAGGACTAGGCCCGACCCCTAGTAGTATGCTTGAAGAAGCACCCCCTATAACTGTCCTACCGGCAATGGGCAGGCAACATACGGGGCAGAAGAGGCCTTACTGGTATCACACCGGAAGCTGACCCTCTATGTACGGCTGAAAATTTGGAATGGGAAGTCAACATATATAGCCATAAGTACACTATCCCTTAATTTAATAAGCCCGCTTCCTGTTATTGTGATTAGTTGTGATTTGCTGTATATAGTATGCTGGAATCACCTCTTCCTTAAAAAAGACAGGTGCTGAATCTAAAATCATTGACTGTGACAGAGAGCAGTATGAAACTCCTGTAGATATTTAAGCCAGGGAGTGAGTTCTCTGTGAAGCTGCTCTAGCTCTAAGAATGTGGATATTGTATTAACAAATAAGAGGTGGTTCTGTGAGATACCTAAGACTAATATTGTCTTTTCCAAGTCACATATAACCCTAACCTTCTTCCTGATGTGGTGATTTTGTAGATTAAGGAAATTGTGATTGGATAGGTTCTGTGTAGAGGACAATTATGAGTTTTCTGTGGCTTTGGCTATTATTGGCAAAGGGCCTAATGAGTAATAACACCCTGAACAGTAGTTCCCAATGTTGTGAGAATGCCCAAGTGACACCCTTGCCCTTGAGAAAGGATCTGGGGAAGTTGAGAACCCCAAAAGATAAGGCAAGAATGGGTCACAAGGTGTGAACTCTTTGGAACAGGTCCACTCTCGCCAACGATGTATCTTAAATAGGTGGGGTCAGTACCCTAGACCAAAGCCAACTCCAAGGCCTAAAATCCTGAGTTTGACAATACAGGGGGGAATAGAACAAAGGGAGAACAAAGGGAGAATGGGCCCCTGTAATAATTGAGAAAAGGGAACTACATGTTAAGAATACTGGAATTGAGTCAAAGCCTAGTTAATCAGTCTGACCCTACCCTAAGCCAAAAATGCTGGTTCTGTTTGTCTGCTGGTCCTTCATCTTACAGTGACCGCTGGGTCAGGACCAAAACCACAATAGTCCTTGAAATCAAAGTAACAGTAGCCAAATTGCAAGGAGACTTTTATAATGCATTCAAAAGGCTTGGAATGAATTGTTTCCCCATTGTTAGCCCTATAGCTGTTGGTATGGAAATCCTAGGGTCACCCTCCTTGTGTGTAAAGTGACATCAGGAACCAGATATTCCTGTAGGATCCCTGATGGGAGATCAATGTCTATCAGAAATACACTTGACCCTAGAATGACACTTATAGATGTAAATACTAACTAGTGGCCTTTATCCTTATGCCCACTATTATTTCAACAGAAGGTCACTTTCTCAATACCACCACATGTCTCCATTAGAGCCAACACAGGCTTATGTGTCCTACTTCCTCTTGGCAATGCAAACTCCCGTCATGTTTTTGAAGGCACTATTCTCAGAGATAAGCAAAAGGACTCTACACTAAAAGTCCCATGCAGTCACTGGTGGCATGTTAGTGGCAGGGACTTTAGGGGTCTGGACTAATGAAAAAAAAACCAATGAGCCCATACATTTTCCATGAATATAGGTGGGTATGTAAGGAAAAATAAAGTTTTCTTCTTATGTGAGAAAAATGTGTATTTGTGTTTACCTACAAACTGGACTGGAACATGTACATCTTCCCCCAAAATAGGTGGTGTTATCTGGGCCAGGCTGGATTAGACAGATGTTATTTCTGTTGTAATAGGCCTGACTTTTATTCTTTGTTCAGACAACTAGCTATGAGAGCAGTGAAAGAGATAAGAGTTAAAAAAATGAGTTGATTTTGATGGAAAGCCTTATAGACTGTAAAATTGACCCTGATCTCTTTGATGAAAATGAAGTTTCTGATCCAGGAACATATGTACAACTTGCACCCAGAGAAATGGAGAGAGTGTCTTCAGAGATTGAGAATTGAAAGTCATTTCACATGTATCTTTTCTATCTCTCTATTATGTATCTTTATCCTGAACTGATTATATTAAGTCAAATATTATATGTTTGCTTGCTTATTAAGAAGTATAGAATGGTTACCTACTACAAAACATGAAACAGATAGGAAGCAGTGGAAGTTTCTGGATGGAAAAACTTCCAAAAGGGGGGAATAAAATAGAATAATGAAATTGGATATAAAAAATTGATATAAAACGGGGTCAGTCTAGATGATCTCTGAAGGTCCCCTTTCTTTAGTATTAGGTTCAAAAGGTGAAACTGCAGAAATAACAAGCCTTCCTCAGTTGGAAAGATAAAGATCACACTTAGCCAAGCAGAGGCAACCACAGACATAACGGCAGGAAACTTGACAGGAAACTTTTTTTGGTTTGCAAGAACACGTTAGTAAGCTCTGATAGTATGGAAAGGGGGGGGGGGTTGTCGCTGTGGGCTGTCAGAACTGTATGTATAAAATAACTGCATCAAAATCTTTCATCCATTCAGTGTTTTTGCTTCTTGTGTGGCACTGAATCTTGCGCAATAAACCTCTCTGATCACCCACGGAAATCTTGTGAGTCTTAATTTCTATAACAATAGTCACCCAGTTAAAGCAAGATCTGAATACCCTTAGGCAAGACAAGTAGGATTAAAGCAGTAGAGACCCCTCCCTTTAAGTCAGAATGCAGATTTTAACCAATACACAAGTGTGAAGATGCTTTCTTTACTAGTTTCCCTGAGAACCTGAACAACCAAGTATTCACACTGTTATCCTTTAAAGTGAAACAACCCACATGGCTATCATAAAAATTCCTCCAGGTAAAGAGGATCTCAGGGCTCTTTGGTGCCAGGATATAGGTTGTAAAATATCTGTTGACACAGGCAATGCTAGTAAATCAAATCCAAGTCTCCCCCTTCTTCCAATTGAATGGCAGTATCACTTTTAGGGATCTGACATCCTACCCTCCTTAGAAAACGAAAGGGTCCACCTGTAAAAAAAACAAATATACACAAGATTTCATGATGGTATATTAATAAGGTTTGTTAGGGTATTGGGAGTGAAATTTTCTCAGTAAGATTGGAGCCCTAACATGGTGTTTAGCGACCCATTCATTGTGTGTTGATGGTAAATGTTTCCAAGCGACTAAGTATTGGATTTTCCCTCTGTGGATCCTAGAATCAAGGATTTCCTTGATTTCAAAGTGTTGTTCACCTTCAATCATGATGGGAACAGGTGGTGTAGATGTAGGTGGTCTGAAGGATGAGATTACTTCTCCTTTGAGTAAACTGATATGGAATACTGGGTGGACTTGCCTGAGTGTCTTTGGAAGGAGTAGTTCAACTGCTACTGGATTGATGACTCTAATGATGGGGAAAGGTCCAATGAACTTTGACCCTAGTTTCTTCGATGGTTGTAATGATTTAAGGAATTTTGTAGATAAGTATACTCTGTCTCCAATATGAAAAGGTTTGGGTTCCATCCTTTTCTTGTCAGCTTGAATTTTAAAAGCTTCTCTAGCTTCCTTTAAGGCTAATCTAACCACGTGTTTTGCAAATTATCCATCCACTCCTTAAGTGAGGGGATGGTGGGTTCTTCTGTGGGCCCGCTGATTTGACATCATGGCTTCGCAGGAGGATTGAGGTGCGCAGGGACTCAGGGGCATAGAGTATCACCCCCTTCCATGCTAGGTCCTCCCTTTTTGTTAAGATGTGTTGGTTGTCACAGAACCAGGGGTCTGCTTCCAGTATGGTTTTGAGTCTCAAAGTTAAATCATTTACGAATCGGTGTTGCCAGATGCAGCGTTGTTGGTGGGTGGTCGCTTGGGCTGCAGTTTGAGTAAGGGGGATGATGGCATCTACGACCTCCTCCCGCTCACATTTGTATTGGGGCATGCAGGAGAGGGCATCAGCTAGGAAATTCCTCCCCCCTGGCAAGTGTTTTAGCACAAAGTTGAATTGGTTGAAGTATTGAGGCCAACGGACTTGTTTGGGAGATAGTTTCCGCTGTGTCTTAAGGGCCTCCAGTTATTCTTATGGTCAGTCCAGACTTCAAACAGTTTCTCCCCCCCTTCCAAAAGGTGGCGCCAATTTAGGATTAGGATTTAGGATTTATTAGATTTATATACCGCCCTACTCCCAAAGGACTCAGGGCGGTGAACAGCCAACAATAAAAATACATATATACAAAATTTTAAAACCCAAATAAAATCAAATTAAATAAATTTGGCCCAGACAGAATTAAAACACCCCACACAATTTAAAACAGATTAAAATTCAACGCTAAAAGAAGAGACGTTAGGCCAGGCCCGCCTGGTGAAATAAAAAGGTCTTAAGAGCGTGGCGGAAGGTGCGCAGATCTGGGATCCTCCGTATCTCCGGGGGGAGCTCGTTCCAGATAGTAGGTGCCCCCACAGAGAAAGCTCTCCCCCTGGGGGTTGCCAGCCGACACTGTTTGGCTGAGGGCACCCGGAGGAGCCCCTCTCTATGAGAGTGTACCAGCCGGTGGGAGGCTATTGGTGGTAGTAGGCAGTCCTGCAAGTACCCAGGTCCTAAGCCATGGAGCGCTTTGAAGGTGGTAACCAAAACCTTGAAGCGCACCCGGAAGACCACCGGGAGCCAGTGCAGCTCGCGCAGGAGAGGTGTCACATGGGAACGCCATGTCGCTCCCATCACCACCCGCGCGGCCGCACTCTGCGCCAGTTGGAGCCTCCGGGTGCTCCTCAAGGGGAGCCCCATGTAGAGAGTGTTACAGTAGTCCAGGCGGGAAGTGACGAGGGCGTGAGTGACCGTGAGTAAGGAGTGAGTAATTTAGTAGTGCCCATCTTACTGCAAAAGCCTCCTTTTCCCACACTGCCTGTTTTTCCATGTCAGTGAGTTTGCGGGAGGTATAGGCACAAGGCTGTAGTTTTCCCTGGCAATTTCTTTGGAGTAAAATGGCTCCAAAGAAATTTCCAGGGCTGGAGTTGCACAAGCCGATGCAAAGTGGCCTATCCCTCCACATCTGTATCATTTCAACTGGCCTTGGGAGAGGGTTGGTCTTGGGGCCAGCTGGGTTGCAGCAACGTCCCATCAGCCAGGTGGTCTGCGATATGGTTGTCTTCTCTCTTTAGGACCCGGTTGCAAACCACAGTCAATCTTTATGGCCACTTGAAACCAGTCAGAGAGTTGGTTGGGAATGTCCCGATAGAATGTGGCTTGCCTAATTTGCTTGTCTAGGCTTTCTCTAAAGAAATGGACTAGTAGCTCCTCCAGCCAGGGCGGTTACTTTCCCATGACCCTTCTGAACTCACGGATGTGTTCTTTAATGGGTCTCCCTCTCTGCTTTAAATTCTGAAACTCATCCTCTGCATATTGATCCTCCTCCACAACCTTGAATCTGGTTTCTAGCTCTTGCAGGAATTCATTGATGTCCTGCAGTTGGGGGGGTCTCCTATGGAGGGCTGCTAGTAATTCATTTGCTTCTCCCTCTATTCCCATGGCTATGGAGTTCACCATGGCTCTATACGATGGGTAGAGATGTCCATAACGATCTAAATGGACTCCCGCGGAGTCAAGGAATAGGGCTACCTGATCTGGGTCCCCATCGAACTCCCCCCTGAATCTGGGCGGCTCGTTCAACATTGCCCCTCCCTCATCTTGTTGGCCCCCATCTGCCTGCGCTTGGTGCACTTGACGGTCTCCATCAGCTCTAGCCCATGGAGGGGGGGGGTTGCATCCCCCCCTTGGGCGGTTAGCTTGTAGTGTGGGGGAGCCACTGGCGGCAGCCTCGGGCTCAGTTTCCTTCTGGAAAGGGGGGGCTGCATTCTCATCTGCTTCCCCATTTCTGGGCAGTTAGGTGTGCGTGGGCGCCCCAGGGCTGCTCCGCGGTTAGCTCCAGCTTAAATTTAGGGCTGGCTAATTGGATCTTAGCAGGTTGGATTTGGCTTCTCCTCCCTCTTTCTTTTGGGCGGCACGACTGCCCCTCGTCGCAAAGGGTGGCTCAGTCGAAATCCTCCCTCAATTTCTCCAAGAATTCACCTATGGTCCCAAGTAGGGATTTTGGGGTTCTGGCCTCATCCCAATCCTTCATCCACTCCAGTCTTCCTAGTTCACTTATAGGTTGCCCCAGGGGTGGGTTCTAAATTTTTTTACTACCAGTTCTGTGGGCGTGGCTTATTTTGCAGGTGTGGCTTGATGGTCATGTGACAATTATTTAGGATTTAGCAGAGGTCCTGGTCTACCAGGGTTTTTTTTATTGAAAAGTTTTATAAAAGTACAAATATATAAAAAAACACTCCCCCACCCATCCCCCCCTCAACCCCCCCTTCCCCTCCCCCCCGACTTCCCAGAGTAAAATACAGGGTTTAAAAAAAAAAGAAAAAATTACAGTAATCATCAACATTAATCTATCAAATTTCTGGTTTACAAACACCGTCCAAAATCTTAACTCCAATATAATAAGAAATATATTTCTATAATTCTTCTTCATTGATACGCAATTTGATGTCTTCTTATATGATATTTATTCCGAATGTAATCAATCCATTTCCTCCACTCCCGAATGAATTTTTCTTGCGTATGATCTTTCAAATATGCCGAGATTTTAGCCATCTCAGCTAAGTTCATTACTTTTATAATCCATTCTTCTACAGTGGGCAAAGAGTCTTTCTTCCAATATTGCGCAACCAACAGTCTGGCTGCTGTTATCAAATTTAAAATCAATTTCATCTCCAATACTGTACAGTCATTTATAATGTCCACTAAAAACAGTTGTGGTGTAAATTTCAACCTCTTTTTCAAAATATTTTGCATTACCCACCAAATCTTTATCCAAAATGCTTTGATCTTCTTACAAGTCCACCAAATATGAAAATATGTTGCATCTTCAGAATCACACTGCCAACATTTAGCTTGTACATTAGAATACATACATGACAACTTTTCTGGATCTAGATGCCATCTATAAAACATCTTATAAAAATTTTCTCTTAAGTTTTGTGCTTGAGTAAATTTAACATTTCTAACCCAAATCTTTTCCCATGTTTCCATCATTATTGGTTCTTGAAAATTTCTAGCCCATTTAATCATACAATCTTTATCCAACTCTGTTTCAGAATCTATCTCTAATAATACATTATATAATCTTTTAATATGCATAATACCCTGGTCTCTAATTTGCTTTACCAGATTTTCTTCATTATCCATAAGACCAATTTTTTGATCCTCCCTCCACCTTGCTTGAAGTTGACCATATTGAAACCAAGTGTAGATTATCCCTTCCTCCTTCAAAACCTCTAACGGCTTAAGTTGTAATTTACCCCTTTCATTAAATAAAAGTTCTTTATATGTAATCACCTCCATCTTTTGTTCTATACATATATTTTCTATTGCATGTCTAGGATTTGCCGAAATAGGTATCTTATAATCCAATTTATATTGATATTTCTTCCAAACTCTCAACAAAGCATTTCTAATCATATGATTTTTAAAAGTTTTGTCTACTTTCTTTTCATACAATAAATAAGCATGCCATCCATACAGTAAATCATATCCTTCTACATTTAAAATTCTTTCCTCAGTTAGATTAAACCAATCACTAATCTGAACTAACACAGATGCTTCATAATATAATCTTAAATTTGGCATTTTCAAACCACCTCTCTCCCGAACATCCTGTATAATTTTTAATTTAACTCTAGGTTTTTTACCTGACCATATAAAAGTATTAAGGCCTTTCTGCCATTCCCTCAATTGTTCATCCTTCTTCAACACCGGTATCATTTGGAACAAAAATAAAAATTTAGGTAATACATTCATTTTAATTGCTGCTATTCTACCTAACAAAGATAATTGTAACTTTTTCCAGTTCTCCATTTCTTTCTGCACTTTTCGCCATAAAACCTCATAATTGTTTTTAAATAGCTTTGTATTTGATCCAGCAACAATCACACCCAAATATTTGACCTTTTTAACTATTTCAAATCCCGATATATGTTGTAATTCTTCCCTTTGATCAAGAGACATGTTTTTGGTCATTATCTTAGTCTTATGTTGATTTATTTTAAATCCAGAGACTTTACCATATTGTTCTATCATTTCCAACATATATGAAACTGTATCTATAGGTTGAGTTAGTGTAACAACTAAGTCATCCGCAAACGCTCTCAATCTATAGTCTTGCTGTCGAATCACTATTCCTTTAAGTTCTTCAGATTCACGTAACTTTTTCAACAAAATTTCCAGGGATAAGATGAACAACAAAGGAGATAGTGGACAACCCTGCCGTGTTCCCTTCTCTATTTTAAAACAGTCCGTTAAACTCCTATTAATAATTATTTGTGCGGATTGTTCTCTATATATAGCTTTAATTGAACTCATGAATTGCTCCCCAAATTGCATTTTATCTATTACTTTAAACAAAAATTGCCAATTCAGTCTGTCAAAAGCTTTCTCTGCATCCAAAAAGAAAAAACCTGCAGAAATCTGATTGTTTTTCTCCAAATATTCTACCAGGTTTATTATTTGTCTCAAATTATATTTCATATATCTCCCTTTTATAAACCCTGATTGATCATTATGAATTATTTGTTGCATGATTGGCATTAGTCTGTTTGCCAATACTTTAGCAAAAATCTTGTAATCAGTATTTAAAAGTGAGATTGGTCTAAAGCTTTCAGGTTTAACACAATTTTGATCTTCTTTAGGAATCAATGATATAAAGGCTGTCCTCCATGAAGGTGGAGTTACTCCCCCAGATTGAATCTTATTAAACAACATCCTAAGCGGTTCTACCATTTCCAACTGCAAATTCTTGTAATAAGTAGCCGTTAGTCCATCCGTTCCCGGTGCTTTACCTACCTTTAACTGTTTAATTGCTAGCATAATCTCTTCTGAATTTATTGGTTGATTCAGACCTTCCCTTTGCTCCAAGGTTAATTCCTGAATATCAACCTGTCTAAGATATCTATCAATATCTTTACCTTGTATCAAATCTCCTGCATATAATTTCGTGTAGTATTCTAAAAAAACTTTTTAAATCAAATTTTGTTGGTAAACTTCTTTACCTTTATATTCCATCTTACTAATAGGCTTTTAACTGCTTACAGAGCTGTACCGATCTACCCATTTATTTTTTGCAGGCACTGGTCTACCCATTTATTTTTGCAGGCACTGATCTACTCATGTATTTTTGCACTGATGCAATAACTTCACCACATTTCTCTCTTAAGTTCTCACGACCATTCTCTTTCAATCCTCTCAATCTCAAGGCAAACTCCATGGATCTGTATTGTATCATAAGAACCTCATTTTCCAACCTTTCAGATTTAGTCTGGAATTCTCCCATTTTAGCCTCCAAATCTAGAGTAGCCTCACTGATTTCTTCCACTCTTTCATCAAGCTGCACAAGATGTTTAGACAAGCCAGAAACAGCCAGCACAATATCCTCTCTTATTTCATCATGCTTCTTTGCAACAACATCCCTAATTTCTTTTATGTCATCCTCAAATTTCCCCATTTTTCTCTTCTATTTTCGCTGTTTGGACACTCGCAACTTGTTTTATAAAATCTTTAAGCTCACTCATGGAATCCTCCTTACTTGGTATCTCAACCGGAAGTTGAGCCTTTTGTGTCACAATGGAGACTATAGGAGAAGCTCCTCCTGTTTTGGATGTTGCTGGTTTGGTCTGTTTAGAAGCCATTTTAATTTCAAAAAACTTTTCTCCTCTTCACCCCACTTTGCAATTATAAAGTCTTAAATATCACCAAATCCAGTCCAAATTATTTTAAACTGCTGCTTTCAATGTAAAAATAATCTTCCTCCCCAAGTTATTTCCTTCTGGCAGCTTGCTTTAACTTTAAAAGTAAAAAAAAAGTCTCTTTCAGTATTCACTTTCACTTCTCAGCACAGCCAGGATACTCTTAATTAGACACTTCCTCTTTCAATTGAGCTCATTCAACACAAAGTACACAGGAGTTAAGCTTTGTAATTTTGTTGCAAGCTCTCCTGTTTTCACTTCGTCTGCTGTAGCAATCCTTTAAACTGTTAATTTGCTTGCAGAGCTGGTCGCGACATTTAATGCTGCTTTCGCAGCAGCGCTTCGAGTCCGGAGTTCGTTTCCCTGGGGAGCCCACCTTTCCAGCCCCTGGACTTAATTCCAGGGGCTTTTTTTTTTTAATTGAAAAAGTTTTACAATACAATTTTTATACCCCTTTCCCCCCACCAATCCCCCCACCCAACTACCACCCCCTCCCTTTCCCTCCCTATCCCTCCCCCCTTCCCCCCTGACTTCCTTTGATAAGCAATCATATATATCAATCAACATCAAACAAAAAAAAAGTAGGTGAGATCCAGATAAAAATATAATAAATTTAACATTAAGTAATAAAAAAAATTAATCTAAGCTTCTAACACCCTCTTTTACCCCCTTAATTCAAATATATAATAACCATAAATCATTTGTAAGAACTTACAGCAATCTAACAAATATAACAAATATAACAAATGTATAAAAACTAATTTTGAGCATCATAAATTTTGAGAATAATAATATAATATAAATGTTTAGCATAAAATATAATTCCAAATATTCAGTCTTAGTGATATTATTAAAAAATATATAAAATCCGAAGAATACATCATAAATTTTTAAAATTAGTTAAGGTAAAGCTAGTCTATCAGGTATACAAACTTATTTTTAACATTATAATTTATCTAAATATTAATATAGTAGGTATAAATATATAACATAATAAAAATATAAATTCAAATATTTAATAAAATAATTAATAGATATAATTATAAATCAAATACTAGTTGAAACTTGTTACTTTGATATTTATTCTGCATGTACTCTACCCATTTCTTCCACTCCCTAACAAAGGTTTCATGGGTCCTATCTTTTAGGTATGCAGAAATCTTAGCCATTTCTGCAAAATTAGACATCTTCAATATCCATTCCTCTATAGTAGGTACACTATCTTTTTTCCAGTATTGACCAATCAGTAGTCTGGCTGCAGTAATCATATATAAGATCAATCTCGTTTCAGTCTGTGAACAATCCTTAACTATCCCCAACAAAAAAAACTGAGGAGAAAATTCAAGCTTCTTCTTCAAAACATTCTGCATAACCCACCAAAGTTTAATCCAAAATGCTTTCAGTTTCCTGCACGTCCACCAAATATGAAAATATGTTGCATCCAAACAGTCACACCTCCAACATTTAGGTTGAACATTTGGATACATACATGATAATTTTTTGGGATCTAAATGCCATCTATAAAACATCTTATAGAAATTTTCCCTCAGATTCTGTGCTTGTGTAAATTTAACATTCTGGACCCAAATCTTTTCCCATGTTTCCAACATTACTGGTTCTGCAAAATTTTGTGCCCATTTTATCATACAATCTTTAACTAATTCACCCTCTGAATCTCTTTCTAACAATAAATTGTACACTCGCTTAATATGCATCGGCCCTTTACATTTTATCTGAGTCACCAAATCTTCTTCATGTAACATTAGTCCAATTTTCTGATCTTCTCTCCATCTCGCTTGAAGTTGAAGATACTGCAACCAAGTTAAATTCGTCCCTTCTTCCAACAGAATATTCAAAGGTTTCAAACTCCATCTGCCCCCATCATTAAAAAGCATCTCTTTGTATAAAATCCCCCCGAGTGACTTTATATTTGGCATAATCTGCCCAAGATCCAGCCACAAAGGTATTTTGTAATCCAGTTGAAGCTGGTGCTTCTTCCAAACTCTCATCAAAGCGTGTCTCAAAATGTGACTTTTAAATACCCCATCCAACTTATCTTCATAAAATAAATATGCATGCCAACCAAATTCCAAATCATGGCCTTCTATGTTCAAAATTTCTATTTTCGTTGTACCAAACCAATCACCCACTTGTGTCAGCACTGCTGCCTCATAATATAGACGTAAATTTGGAACTTTGAGGCCACCTCTTTCATGAACATTTTGAATCTTGTGCCACAATTCCTCATAATTATTTTGAAAAAGTTTTATATTAGAAGCTGCAACCTGAACTCCTAGATATTTCACCTTTGTAGCTATTTCAAAGCCTGCCAACCTTTCCAGTTCACTCCTTTGTGGTTCCAGCATATTTTTAACTATCATTTTAGTCTTTTTCTGGTTCAGACTAAAACCTGAAACCAAACCATATTCCTCTATAATGTTTTTCATCTGTATGATTGATTCCAAGGGTCGTGTTAGGGTAACAACCAGATCATCTGCGAATGCTTTTGTTCTGTAATCTTTTTGCCTTACAACTATTCCATTCAAATTGTTAGAGTCCCGTAGAGAATTCAACAAAACTTCTAAAGTTAAAATAAACAACAGTGGGGATAGCGGACATCCTTGTCTAGTTCCTTTCTGTATATGAAATTTAGTAGTTAAACTCCCATTGATAACAATTTGTGCAGTCTGTTCTTGATAAATTGCTCAGATCGCTTGTATAAACTGATCCCCAAAATCCATTTTGTGCAAAGTCTTTTTTAGAAAATCCCAGTTGACTCGATCAAAGGCCTTTTCCGCATCCAAAAACACCAGCACCGCAGGGATCTGTTTATTTTTTTCAAGATATTCCAATAAATCTATAAGTTGCCTCACATTGTCCTTCATATATCTGCCTTCTATAAAACCTGCTTGATCATCATGTGTCACATCTTGGATAACTGGCATCAATCTGTTGGCTAATACTTTTGCAAAAATTTTATAATCCATGTTCAGGAGAGATATTGGTCTAAAATTTTCTGGTTTTGAAGAACCCTCTTCCTTTGGTATCAGTGAAATAAAGGCCGTCTTCCATGAGGGGAGTATTTTACCCCCCTGCTGTATGCTACAAAACAAGTCCTTAAGATGCTCAACCAATTCTGATTGTAGAGTTTTATAATATACTGCTGTCAAACCGTCCGTCCCAGGAGCTTTAGCTAGTTTCAGTTGTTTTATTGCAAATAGGATCTCTTCACATGTTATAAGTTGATTCAATCTATCATTTTGTGCACTTGAGATTTTTGTAACCCTCTTCTTTTCAAGATATTCATCAATAAGGTCCTTTTTAATATTATCAGCATGATATAATTTAGAATAATAATCTAAAAAAGCTTGATGTATTAAGTTCTGTTGAAAAACTTGTTTACCTTTATACTCAATAGTATTTATTATACGAGAACTTTGTTGCTTTCTCAAGGTATAGGCCAACCATCTACCAGGTTTATTAGCATTACAAAAAGTATTATGTTTAGCAAATTGCAAATTAGTTGCCGTCTGATCAGCCGTCAATATTTGAAATTGATCTTTCAAAAGTTTTATAGTTTGCTGTAGTTTCTCATCGGTCGGGTTTTTTATGTGCAACTGTTCTTTTTCCTTTATTTCTGACTCCAATTCTATTCTTGTCTTTTGTCGTGTTGACCTATACTTAGAGTTCATATAAATCAGTACACCTCTCATATAAGCCTTACTTGCATCCCAGACAATTTCAATAGGTGTACCCTTATTCAAATTGATTTGAAAAAATTCGTTAACATGTTTTTTAAGGTCCACGATATTCTTCTCATATCTAAATAAATTCTCATTCATTCTCCAAGATCTTCTCTCTCTCTTGCCAAAGTTCATCTCCATCCATACCGGACTATGATCCGTTAAAATTCTAGGAAACATTTTAGTCTTAACCACTTTAGTAAGTAAGTCAGAAGTAACCAGCATAAAATCAATCCTAGAAAAGGATTTATGTCTATCAGAAAAAAATGTAAAATCCAATTCCTTCGGATGATGAATTCTCCATACATCCTTCAATTCTAATTCTTCTTTCAATGCAAAAAACGTCTGCGGTAATTTATTCCCCCTCTTGGCCAGAGTCTTCTTGTCAAGAGTTGTATCAATCACTCCATTCCAATCTCCCACAATCAGGAAAGACTTATAATTCCACTGCAGTATTTTAGTATTCAATAATTTATAAAAAATTTCCTGCTGTTGGTTTGGGGCGTAAATTCCAATAAGAAGCATCAAAATATTCTGTATATTTATTTCAACTGCAATATATCTTCCTTCATCATCCGTTTCTACCAATTTGGCTGGTATTCTTTTAGAGATATACAAAACTATTCCATTCCTTTTCACGGAACTAGAAGATATAAAACGTAGTCCAAGTTTTGAATTTATCAAAAAATTTTGGTCCTGGGTTCTGATGTGAGTTTCTTGCAAACAGACAACATCATTTTTATACTGCTTCAAATAATGAAATATTTTCCTTCTTTTCTGTGGTAAATTCAAGCCGTTCACATTCCATGATAAAAATCTAACTGTCATTTGGGGATTCTTGAAGCGATTTGAGCATTTGCCTAAGACCCTGTTCCACAGCAGATGTCTTTGGTCTCACTCCTCCCACTGCTTCAGATTTCTGTGTCTTCCCATTTGCTCCCTTCTCTTCTAGTGGCATCATGGACCTCTGTTGCTTTTGTTTCTCTAGTCTTTGCTTCTCTGCTGCACGAGTTATATGTTGATCTTTCAGTTCTTGCGACAACAAGTCAGGGTCCAGATCCACCTCTCTTGTAGCTCTAGGCTGCTTTATTTTAGGCTCTGAGAAATCTGCAAAAAAATCCTCTGAGAGACCACCTACTGCTCCTAAAATTTCTTCCCTTGCTGTTTCTCAAATTTCCTGTCATTCTTTTTGCTCAATCAATTCTTGAATCCCCTCTTCAAAGTCCTTGTCTTTAGAAATTTCTTCTACAGATGAAGAACACCCCCACGTTCATCTTCTGTAGATGAACGTGGGGGTGTTGAAATTTTTTTAAGAACATTATGATAAAAGTATTCTGCTTTTTCCACCGTATTGATACGGTATCTTACTGTTGTGGCCCCGTCCTCTGAGCCTATCCCATTGGAGGAAGGAAGCTCTGAGCAGGGGGGGACAGATCACTTACATCCTCATGTCTCAAAATAATACCAACAGGGGCATCCCATCTGAATGGAATCTGGCGCTTTTTCAATTCATTTACCAAAAAACCATAGTCTTTCCGATCTCTTAACATCTTGGGTGGCAACTCTTTAAAAACACCAATTTGGCTACCATCATGTTGAACAGTGGTGTGGAAGGAGCTTTGCAAAATGTCATTTCTCAGCCTTCTATCAGTAAAATAAATCACAACATCTCTAGGCAAATTTCTCTGTCTTGCCACAAGAGAATTAACCCTATAGATCTTATCAACTCTGTTAGCAATTGAGTCAGGTTCTGTTTTTAAAATCTTAGCCAATATTTCCACACAAGTTGCCCTCAGATTCTCTCTAGTATTCTCTCTTATGCCTCTCAGTCTTAAAGCGAACTCCATGGTCCGGAATTGCATCATCGTGATTTCATCTTCTAACCTCTGATTTTTCACCTCAACTTTAAAAAATTTTTCATTTGCATCCTTCTTATTAGATTCCACTTCAAGATTTAAATCATCCACTTTTTTCTCCACCACCAACAAAGCATCTGTAAAAGCAGCAGCTACATTGGCTACATTCTGATTTAACTTGTCACTTTTTTCCTTAACCTACTCCTTCATTTCCGTTTGATCTTTTTCCATCTTTTCATCCATTTTACTTATTTTTCCAGAAAGCTCTCCTAATGACTTTTGTATATTAACTATAAAAGCTTTCAATTCCTCATTCCCACATTCTTGAGTCAGGCTTTGAGCTGGCGCTTGTGGTTTGACTGGCTTTTCCTTTGTCTGGTGTGTGGGGGAATCTCCCCCCGCTTTTTTTGAAGCCATGCCAGAACAGGATTTTAATCTCTGAAAAAAAGAAAATCTTCCTCCTTTTCCTGTCCTCCCCAGTTTTGCAGAAAAGGAATCAAATCACTTATATTTCCAGTTTAAATTCTTGCAAATATGTTGCTTTCAATTACTGGCAGGCAAACTGATAATTAGCACTTTCTCTTTTCACTTTCACTTCCTCCGCTTTAGCCAGCCGCCATTTTCCAAACACTTTCACTCAGAGACTTAAACTGATAACTTTAGAAAATTCTTTAAAAATAGTTAACTTCTTAGAAAAAAGTCCAGATCTCACCAAATTCTTTAGTTGCAGAAAGACTGTAGATTATAATAGGTGGAGTTGCTCTCGTCGTCTCGCTCCGTCTGAAGACAGAGGTCCCTCGCCGATCGGAGCTTCGGTAGACTGGAAAGGGAGCCCTCGCTCAGAACGCCTTCCAGGGCAAAGAGACCACCCTGGCAGCGATTCTGGCGGCTCAACCTGTGCCCACCGGCTCTGTCCTCCCTTCCAACCCAAAGGGAGGATTTTCAAGCCGCTTTGCAGATCGCAAAGCGGCTCTACGATCGGCGAAGCCGGCGGCCATAAAAAAAGCCGCCCAGCGACGACGAGGATGCCACCGGAAGTCATTCCAGGGGCTTTTTTGGCTGCTCTACCGGTCGGAAACTTCTCTGCCCCCATTCTTCTCCCGAAGAGGGGTCTGCAAAACCGCCGGACAGCTGTTTTTCGCTGTCAGGGGCGGTTTTATGGAGATCAAAGCCGGCAACCTAAAAAGAGGTCGTCTGCGATGTCCGCGGCGCCAGCCGGAAGTCATCTACCAGGCTTTTAACTGCTTACAGAGCTGTACCGATCTACCCATTTATTTTTTGCAGGCACTGGTCTACCCATTTATTTTTGCAGGCACTGATCTACTCATGTATTTTTGCAGGCACTGGTCTACCCATTTATTTTTGCAGGCACTGATCTACTCATGTATTTTTGCAGGCACTGGTCTACTCATTTGTTTTCTTTTAACACTGATCAGCTGTAGGGCGGCAAGAGTTTAAACAGTTTTTTTCCCTCTAGCCATCAGCTGGGACTCAGGAGGCAGCAATAGATTGGGGGTGGGGCCAAATAAAAGGTAAGAATAACATGGGGGGTGGGGTGGGGTGCAGGGGGGCGTGGTGGCAGAACCGGATCGGTGACATCATATCATCACCGCTACCAGCTCGGGAGGAACCCACCACTGGGTTGCCCCAAATGACGGGAGTTCGGGTGGGGGAATTCGACCACAGCTGCTTTGGGGATTTTTTTCCACCAATACTCATCTCTTTCCGCTTCAGTCGCTGAGGTGGGCAACCCAGGCATCTCGGTTTCCATGGTCAGAGACAGCTGCACTTGGGCTGCTGGTTCCTGGAGTTCCCTGGATGGGAGTAGGGTCTGCCTCCTTCTAGGTTGCCAGGGGCAGGCTTTCTTCAGAGATTCCACCCTCCATGCACCCCAGGTATCAGAGAGCAAGTGGAGAGTCCCGGGCTCAGGAATCCCGGTCATTTTTGGTTAGTTTTGGGAGAGTTGGCTTGATATCAGGGTTCCGACCAATGCCCTAAGAAAATTAAGAGTCTCAAGCCATTTAGCAAGAAAAATCCAGTTGTTTATTAGGAGCACCATGTCGGCACTACCTAGGTGATGCCAGCTCTGGCTTCACCCAATTCGCGCCTTGCCTCTGACCCTGTTTCCCCCTCCCCCCCCAGTGTGTGTCACCAGTCACATTCCCCAACAAAGCAATTTCACAGGTCGTAGAAGTCACTCCCTCCACCTGTTGCAGAGACGTGAACCTGGTTCCCTTATATACTTTGTTAATTTGTCTCTTTAGCTCAGCATTTTGTAGCCCAAGTGTGCCCACCCACTTTCTGGAGAGCTTAAATGAACTCTCTCCTAAAGGGTTTCACCTTATGAGCAAGAGTTGGCTGCTGATAATTATTGTTGCATTTTAGCTATTTTAATTCCTCAAGGTGCTCTGGCACCCTGCCTGATGTCAGCCTCTCAACTTGCATTTCATTCAGGGCTGACATAGTAAAGAGGGGGTTAAATTCCTGTGGGATTAGTAAGAGAGACTGCCGTAGAATGATTTAGATAATGACCAATAAGGATAAGGAAGCAAGCCAGGAAAGGGAGGGAATTTGGAGCAGAGGTCATTTCCTGACTGCATATGAGTCCGTGAAGACGTTGTTCTAACAAATAAAAGGTTTTTTTTCTTGTGTGTGTGTGAGGGGGCTATGCTGCCGTTTGGAGAGCCATAGAACCTTCCCCCCTTACCTGCCACTTGATGGGAGTCCAGCAAAAGGCATCATAATTTTTTCCTTTTCTGAGGCAAACCTCCGGTGGAGATGGCTTTCTTCCATGGCCTCTGATAAGGTTGTTTACCTACGGAGACATCTGAAGGTCTGCCAACGTCGGCGTGGAGTAGCTTAGGAATGCATAAATATTTTTAGAAGAAAAGTTTTTGAAGAGAGCATTTTTTTTAGTTTTTATTTTCCTGACTGTCTGTCCGAGTTCGAGTTGTCTAAAGAAATAAAATGCCTCTCACATTTTGATAATAAAGGAAAAAAACCTTTTATTTGTTAGAACAACGTCTTCACGGACTCATATGCAGTCAGGAAATGACCTCTGCTCCAAATTCCCTCCCTTTCCTGGCTTGCTTCCTTATCCTTATTGGTCATTATCTAAATCATTCTACGGCAGTCTCTCTTACTAATCCCACAGGAATTTAACCCCCTCTTTACTATGTCAGCCCTGAATGAAATGCAAGTTGAGAGGCTGACACCTGATTTGTAACTCTGGGTTGCAGGTATTGCTGATGAAAAGGTAGGTATTTGGACAGAATATTTTAGATTTCCATGATGGCTGTGACTGTCATTGTATGCATCCCTGCTCATCATGCAGTTTATTTATCACCTTTTTCTCTCTTTCTTTTTTCAGTTTATACGCCAACCATCTTCCCGGTTTATTTGCATTTTCAAAAAAACATTGATTTGCCCTTTTAATTTGTTGGGCCATTTCTTCTGAGACTATTAAATTCAATTTGTGTTTAACTATCTCCATTTTTCTTTTAAGCATTTTCTTTTGTGGGTCTCTTTGAAATTCTGACTCCAATTTCTTAAACTCTTCTCTTAACATCATATCCTGTTGTTTTTTCTCTTTATTCTTTTTAGCCATATAGGTTATAGCTAATCCTCTGAAATATGCTTTGGCTTTATCCCATACATTCTGTAGTGAGGTATCTTCTCTTTTGTTTTCTTTAAAGAAAAAATCCATTTCATTTGCTGCAGATTCTGTAAATTCTTTCTCTTTTAATATGGATTGGTTCAATGTCCAGCTGAAATTCTTCTTTACTCTACTCCAAGTCAATTTTACTGGGATATGATCAGCCCAAATGCTAAGTTCTATCTCCAACTCAAGTATATTGAGGTGGTTTTGGGGTGAAGTATCATCAGTATGCTGATGATACTCAGCTGTACATCTCCACCCCAGACCACCCCAATGATGCCCTCGAAGTGATGTCCCGGTGCCTGGAGGCCGTACGGATCTGGATGGGGAGGAACAGACTCAGGCTCAACCCTTCCAAGACCGAGTGGCTGTGGTTTCCGACATCTCGATATAGTCAGTTAACGCCATCTCTGACTATTGGGGGCGAGTCACTGTCCCCCACAGATAGGGCTCGCAACTTGGACGTCCTCCTGGACTCGCGGCTGTCTTTAGAAGGGCATATGATGGCCGTGGCCGGGAGGAGTTTTTATCAGGTTCGCCTGATTCGCCAGTTGCGTCCTTTTCTGGATCGGGATTCGTTACGCATGGTCACTCATGCCCTCGTCACCTCACGCCTGGATTACTGTAATGCTCTCTACATGGGGCTCCCCTTGAGGAACACCTGGAGGCTCCAACTGGTCCAGAATGCGGCCGCACAGGTGGTGATGGGAGCGACGTGGTGCTCCCATGTGACTCCACTCCTGCGCGAGCTGCACTGGCTCCCAGTGGTCTTCCGGGTGCGCTTCAAGGTTCTGGTTACTATCTTCAAAGTGCTCCATGGCTTAGGACCAGGGTATCTTCAGGACCGCCTTCTGCCACCAATAGCCTCTCACTGACCAGTCCGTTCCCACAGAGAGGGGCTCCTCAGGGTGCTGTCAGCCAAACAGTGTTGACTGGCGGCCCCCAGGGGGACAGCCTTCTCTGTGGGGGCACCGGCCATCTGGAACGAGCTCCCCCCTGAGATAAGGAGGATACAGGACCTACGTACCTTCCACCATGCCCTAAAAACGTTCCTATTTCATTAGGCTGGCCTGGCTTAAACCTCCCTTTATAATGGGTTTTATATTGGGTTTTTAAATGTCTTTTATAATTGGATTTTAATTTGCTTCAGCCTAATTATTTAATTTATTTTAAATTTTAACTTTTGTATGACATTGTACTTTAATCGGCTGTTCACCGCCCTGAGTCCCTTCGGGGAGTAGGGCAGTATACAAATTTGAATAAACTAAACTTGAATAAACTATTAGTTCTTCTGAAAGAGAGTCAATATACTTTTTACTCAAATAGACATTTATCGTGGTCAAGGATAGATATGATATGGATGTCAACTGGATTTATAGTAGCGGTGCAAGAAGTAAATATTGGCTCTAATATCTGGGCAGACCATAGCCCAATAACAATAATATGGAAAGGACAAAAGAAAAAGATAAGATGGACTTTGAATGCAACAATATTAAATGAAAAAGAATTTCAGAAATATGTGGGAAAAGAATTGGATTTTTGTTGGACTTATTTAATGACTTTTTATTGAAGGCTAAGATGCCAGGTTCATGGAAAGAGGCATATGTGACACTGATACCTAAAGAAGATACAGATTTGCAATTGATTAAAAACTATAGACCGATCTCATTATTAAATGTAGATTATAAACTTTTTGCTTCAATAATGGCAAACAGGTTGAAAAAAACGCTAAATGAATATATTCATATTGATCAAAACGGATTTTTACCAAAAAGACAAATTAGAGACAATATGAGGATGATTTTGAACACTTTGGAATATTATGAGACTCATCCAGAAAAACAAATGGCACTGTTTTTAGATGCACAGAAAGCTTTTGATAACGTGAACTGGCAGTTTATGATAAAACAATTACAGAAAATGGATTTTGGGGAGAGATTTATAAATACTATAAAAACAATATATGACAAACAATTTGCCAAGATAACGATGAATGGAGAAATGACAGAAAAGATTAATATAATGAAAGGGACTTGACAAGGTTGTCCGTTATCACCACTACTGTTTATCCTGACTCTAGAAGTTTTAAATAGAAATATTAGATGAAATGATGAGATAAAAGGGATGAAAATTAAAAAAGAGGAGTACAAATTGCAAGCGTTTGCAGATGATTTGGTATTTATTATAGAGGAACCGCAAATAACAGGCCTTAAATTACTAGAACAGATAGAAGGATATGGAAAAGTTTCTGGCTTGAAAATAAATAAAGACAAAACAAAGACCTTGGTGAAAAATACAACAGAAAAACAAAATAGAGAGATAAAAGAAAAGTTAGACATACAAGTGGTGCAACAATAAAAAAAGAAAACTATTACAAATTAAAACAACAAATTGAAAAAGACTTGGAAAAATGGAAGAATCTCCAGCTATCACTCATGGGATGGATTGCATTGATCAAGATGAACATATTACCAAGATTGCTATTTCTATTTCAAACTGTGCCAATAAAAATTGAAAAGACATTTTTTCAATATCTTAATGAAATAACAAGGAGATTTATATGGCAAGGGAAAAAAGAAAGAATAAGTATGAAAATGCTGCAAGACACGAAACTACGAGGGGGATTTGGTTTACCAAATTGGGAATTATATTATCAAGCAGCAACATTGACATGGTTGAAGGAATGGATTGAATTAAGAAATACAAGGTTGTTAACATTGGAAGGGCATGATTTACAACTGGGCTGGCATGCTTTTTTGTGGTATGGTAGAAATAAGATACACACATACTTTCATAGACATTATATAAAAAATGCATTATTATTGGTATGGGAGAAGGTTAGAGATAAATACTATGTGAAAATACCGATATGGTTATCAACAATGGAAGCTTTAATACACCCAAATGTTTTTAATTTTGGAAATATTGTTAGATATAAGGATTTATTAACGGATAAGGGGGAATTGAAAGAGAAACAAGAACTGGAAGAACGGGAGATTGAGACAGATTGGTATATGTATATGCAGATAAAAACAAGATATGAAAAAGATGCTAAGTTACATGGTTTTTATTTGGAAAAGACTGAATTGGACAGGATATTCACAGGAACGGAGGAAAACTTAATAAAAAAAAATTGTAATTTTTTACTGTATATTGAATTGGAGGAGGAACAAGTAAAAGAAACTGATAGTGTGGGGAAGAAATTTTGGATATTCAATTGACCTTGAAAAATGACAACCATTATGGGAAAGGAACTATAAATTAACAATGTCCACTACATATAAGGAAAATCAATATAAAATGTTTTATAGATGGCATATGCCACCGGAGAAGTTAGCAAAGATATCTGTCTGTCTGTCTGTCTGTCTGTCTGTGTGATGGACATGCCCTGAAGCAAAAAACAATTGGAATAAAATTAAAACCTGGTTGGAAGAAATGATACAGCTACGTATTGAACTTAAACCAGAGTTGTTCCTATTGGGTATCCTGCCTGAAAAAATTAGTAAGGAAAATACTTACTTGATTATACATTTATTTATTTAAGTTATTTATTTATTTAATTAAATTTATATACCACCCTTCTCCCCTAAGGGACTCAGGGCGGTGAACAGCCGAAATTTAAAATAACATACAATATAAAAGTTAAAATAACTAAAGATAGATTAAATCAATCAGCCTCCCATTTTAAAACCCCAGGGCTATACAAATTAAAAACTAACCCATAAAAAACCCATTTAGGCTAGTCCGGCTTGCTGAAATAAAAGCGTCTTCAGGACCTTACGGAAAGTGCGGAGATCGGGATCAGTCGTATTCCGGGAGGTAGCTCGTTCCAGAGGGCGGGTGCTCCCACAGAGAAGGCTCTCCCCCTGGGGGCCGCCAGCCGACATTGCTTGTCCGACAATACCCTGAGGAGGCCCTCTCTGTGAGAGCAAATTGGCCGGTGGGAGGTAATCGGTAGCAGAAGGCGGTCTCGTAAATACCCTGGCCCTAAGCCATGGAGCACTTTAAAGTTGCGAACCAACACCTTGAAGCGCACCCGGAAGACCACCGGGAGCCAGTGCAGCTCGTGCAGGAGAGGTGTTATATGGGAGCGCCATGTCGCTCCCGTAATCACCTGCGCGGCCGCATTCTAGACCAGTTGGAGCCTCCAGGTGCTCCTCAAGGGGAGCCCCATGTAGACAGTGTTACAGTAGTCCAGGCAAGAAGTGACGAGAGCATGAGTGACTGTGCATAAGGAATCCCGATCCAGAAAGGGGCGCAACTGGCGTATCAGGCGAACCTGATAAAAAGCCCCCCTGGCCACGGCCGTCATATGCTCTTCTAAAGACAGCTGTGTGTCCAGGAGGACGCCCAAGTTGCAGGCCCCCTCTGTGGGGGGTCAATAACGCCCCCAATAGCCAGCAATGGCACCAGCTGACTATATTGGGATGCCGGCATCCACAGCCACTCGGTCTTGGAAGGGTTGAGTCTAAGCCTGTTCCTCCCCATCCAGACCCGCATGGCCTCCAGACACTGGGACATCACTTCAAGGGCATCGTTGGGGTGGTTTCGGGTGGAGATGTACAGCTGAGTATCATCAGCGTACAGATGACACTGCACCCCAAATCCACGGATGATCTCACCCAGCGGCTTCACATAAATGTTGAACAGGAGTGGTGAGAGGACCGACCCTTGCGGCACCCCACAAACAAGGCGCCTCGAGGTCGACCTCTGCCCTCCTGCCAACACAGACTGCGATCGGCCGGAGAGATAGGAGGAGAACCACCACAACACAGTGCCTCCCACCCCCAATCCCTCCAACCGGTGCAGCATGATACCATGGTCGATGGTATCAAAAGCTGCTGAGAGGTCTAATAGGACCAGAACAGAGGAGCAACCCCTGTCCCAAGCCCTCCAGAGATCATCAACCAACGCGACCAATGCCATTTCCATGCTGTACCCAGGCCTGAAGCCGGACTGGCACAGATCTAGATAGACAGTTTCATCCAGGTACTGCAGGAGCTGTTGCGCAACCACACTCTCAACAACCTTCGCAATAAAGCAAAGGTTGGAGACAGGACGGTAATTTGGAGCCAGCCTCGCGTAACCTCCCGGGTGGCCAGTACCAGCCAGGAGGGACACGGGTCCAATAAACATGTGGCTGCGTTTAACCTCCCCTGAATCTTGTTCACGTCCTCAGGAGTCACAGGATCGAACTCATCCCAGATAACATTCTCAAGACCCGCCTCAGCCACCTCGCCAGAATCTACCCAGAGTCCAAGCCTTCCCGAATCTGAGCGATTTTATCATGCAGATACTGTGCAAAATCCTCAGCCTGCCCTTGCAAGGGGTCCTCCCACGCTCCCTGGTGTAGGAGGGACCTGGTCACTCTAAACAAGGCGGCTGGGCGATTATCTGCTGATGCAATAACAGCAGAAAAGTAATTACACTTTGCCGCTTTTATCGCCACTAAATAGGTCTTAATATGAGACCTAACTAGTGTTCGGTTGGATTCGGAACGACTGGCCCTCCAACCACTCTCTAGGCGTCTTTTCCAGCGCTTCGTCTCCCTCAGCTCCTTGGAAAACCAAGGAGCTGGGCAAGTTCGGCGCCAGGTCAGAGGCTGCAAAGGCACGACTTGATCCAAAGCCCCGGCGGCCATCCTATCCCAGGCGGCCACCAGATCTTCAGTCGAGTCACGAGCCAGAGTCTCAGGGAATGGCCCAAGCTCCCTTTGGAATCTATCTGAATCCATCAGGCGCCTGGGGCGGAACCACCTAATCGGTTCCGCCTCCCTGCGGTGGGGTGCAGCGGTCAGAAAGTCCAGCCTCAGGAGAGAATGGTCAGACCATGACAGGGGCTCAATAGCTATATCCCCTATATCCTGGCCATTCAACCACTGACCAGAGACAAAAACTAACTCCAGAGTGTGTCCTCCCGTGTGAGTAGGGCCATGAATTAGTTGTGTCAGGTCCATGGCCGTCATGGAAGCCATGAACTCCCGAGCCACCTCAGACGTCTCACCGGCCGACGGCAGTACATGTAATACATGTAATAACATGTAATAACAGCTGCAAGAATTGTTTATGCTCAAAATTGGAGGCACAAATCCACCCAAATACTTTAGAATCGGGGAAAGTCATACGTTATCAAGAGCTGCTAAACAATGAAAACCAAATTATCTCTAGACAACAACTACGAACCCAAGGTATAAACATTGAATGGTGGCCTTATAACCAAATTCTTTCAAGATATCAATCAGATAAGAAAAAACCAGGAATTGCAAATAACCCAAATGAATTAGACAAGATATTACATGGACCACATCAAAAAATGATAACTAAAATATATAATTTTTTACTCAGGCATAAATTACAAGAAGAAACAGTGAAGGACAATATGATTAGGTGGGCAAGGGATATAGGACACAATATTGAACTAGCAAAATGGGAGAAACTATGGTCACAGAATCTCAAAATAACCAAAGCAACACCTTACAAAGAAAATTTAATAAAGATGTTTTATAGATGGCACTTACCACCGGCCAGAATAGCTAAGATGCACCCGAATGTTACAGATATCTGCTGGAAGTGTAAAACACAGAAAGGAACCTATTTCCATGTTTGGTGGAAATGCAGAAGAGCACAACAGTTTTGGAAAACTATTACAAAAATAATTGAGGAGGTAGCAGATTTAAAACTAGGCAACAGTCCAGAAACATTTTTACTAGGCATGATAGACACTAAATGCACCAAAGAGACAAAATACCTCATAATACATATTCTAACGGCAGCTAGGTTATTGTATGCACAAAGTTGGAAATCTGATCAAACCCCAAAGGAAGACCAAATTATCTCCAAAGTAAATGATTGTGCTGAGATGGAAAAATTAACGCTAGAACTCCGAGATAAGGAGGATAGTGAATATTATGCGGTATGGCACAAATGGCAAAAATGGCTTGAAAGGAGAACTGAAATAAAAAATGAGAGTAAAAATTAGGGTATAGAAGAGAAGAGGAAGGTTATAGGAAAGATATTACTTTTGATGTGGGTTATATAATAATGAAGTACATATACAGAGAATTATAAAACCTGTTGACAGAAAAATTGCTATATGTTAGTTTCACAATTGGTGGTGGGAAGGGTGAGGTGGGGGTGGGTGTATTGTTTGTATGTATTGTTTATTTTTATGTGTATGTTTAAAAACTCAATAAAAAAAATTAAAAAAAATTGGAAAGCAGAGAAAATACCTTTGGAAGAAGAAGTAATAATTTTTTTTTTAGATTGTGCAGAAATGAATAGATTAACTTTGATGATTAAAGATAGGGAAGAGTCAGAATATTTTAAGATATGGTTATTTTTATTGCTGGTTGGAAAAGATACAAATGATTAATTTTATAATCATGTATAAAAACTTGATGACGAGAATATGGCTATAGGAATGAATTGTCATAGTGGTTTGGATCAAGATCAAGATAGAAGAAACTTTTGGGACTTCCGGTGGCGTTCTTTGAGGAGCGCTAGCCCCGCGACTTCGTTAGCCGCTAGAACAGCGAAAAATCAGCTGTATAGCGGCGAAGAACCTTTCCCCCCAGGAGAAGAGGGGGAAGAGAGCAGCCAGCCATGGGTAGAGCTCCCCAAGAGCCCTAGAAACATTTCTGGGGCTTGAAGGGCGAGAGCTCCCCAGGAACCTGGTGAAGCTCTGAAGCCGGGACGCGTCTGCCTAAAGGCAGAACAAAATGCCACGACCATCCCTGCAAGCAAGTTTGTAACAGAAGTGATTTTTGGAGCAGGCAGAACAAAGACAGGAGATTGTACAATTACAAGTATTTTACTTTAATTCCATTTGAACATTGTTTCTTTTCGAGTCTTTAAGAGCGGGGAAAGCTGAAGAGAAAGGAAAATGGCGTTGGCTTGTTAAGACTTGTTAAGACTGAGAAGACGAAAGTGAAAGTTTTTTTTCTTTTTTTTTAAATTAAATCTTTATTAAATATTTACATTAAAATTAACACAAAATGAAAATTGGGAAACAATATAAATGGTGAAATGTAGAAACACATAAACACAAGACTAAAACGAAACGACAAACATGGCTAATCGGGAGTTAAGCTCACTCTCCAATTAATAATAACTAGTGTCATACAAACCAAACATTTCAATAGAGTCAATTTCTACTAACTATATACAAAACAGTTAGCCTGTTTTTGTCAAAATTTTAAGAAATCATATAGCCTAATAAATATCTAATTAATCTAAATAGACGATCTTGTCACCCATTTCCTAGGTTTAACCTTCTTTTGAGCCAGACAAAGCATTTGTCCCAACTTCTATTGTATATTGAATCTTTCTTGTCTTTTAAAATATACGTTAATCTATCCATCTCAGCACATCGGAGAATCTTGTTTATTATCAGATGATCGGAAGGCGTATCTGCATCTTTCCACAGTTGGGCAAATGCCATTCTCGCCGCTGTTGAGACATGGACAAATATATACCAATCTTTGTTATCAATGTAGTCTGGTTTTATTCCAAGCAAGTAGAGGTCTGGATGAAGGGGAAAGCTCACACCTGTTATTTCCAGCAGCCACTGTTGTATTTTCCCCCAATAGCGTCTAGTTAACGGACAAGTCCACCACTGGTGGAAGAAAGTACCCTTGGCCGACCCACATTTCCAACATCTATCAGAGGACCCTGGGGACATCTCAGCAATTCTGGTGGGGGGGAGATACCAACGGTAGATCATTTTATAAAAGTTTTCTTTGAAAGGGGAAGAAAGGGTCAGTTTCATAGTTTTGTTCCATACGTTTTGCCATGCATCAAGCTGAATTGTTGTTCCTATATTTCTCCCCCAGGCAATCATCGTGTCCTTTACAATCTCCTCCGCCATAAAATTGGACAAAAGAAAGTTGTAAACGTTGGAGATAAATTTCCTTTGGTCACCTAGGAGAAGCTTGTCAAAAGTTTGTAAATGAGGGGAAATACCAGGTTCCTGTTTATCCCTAGCGAATCTAGTTTGAATTTTTGCATAGGACCACCAATCTATATCTAATCCTCTAGTTTGGAGGTCGGCTCTAGGTCTAAGTCTCCCGACTTCATCCAACAAGTCACCATAAACCCAGTTCCTCTTTGTGTTGTGCACAGTCGGAAGGGTCACTGCCTCTAACGGAGACACCCATTTAGGAATCTGTGTGTAAACTTGCTTCTTCACCATTTCCCAAACCCTTATTAAAATTCCTCTAATATAATGATTTGTAAAATATTTGAATTTTTTGTCTTTTTGAGACCACAAAAAAGAGTGCCATCCTTGCTGCAAATCATATCCTTCAATTGTTAAAATGCGCTTTCTTGAGAGAATCACCCAATCTTTTATCCAAACCAGGGATGAAGCTAGGTAATAAAGCTCCCACATTGGGAGCCCCAAGCCACCTCTTGTTTTGTGCTCTTGCAACATTTTTCTCTTTATACGGGGCTTTTTACTCTGCCAAATAAATTTATTTAGAATTTGGTCTAATTTCCTAAAAAAAAAAATTTCCAATCTTGCAGGGGCTGTTTGAAATAAAAAGATCCATTTTGGTAAAACATGGGCTTTTATCGCGGCAATTCTACCCAAAAGTGAGATCTGAATATGCCGCCATCTCTCCACTTCGTTTGCTGTGTCTATTAATAATTTAGAATAATTGAGTTCTTTAATAGAAGAACATCTATTCATAAGCCAAATACCTAAATATTTAAGTTTTTTGACACAGTTAATCCCCATAATACTTTGGATCTGTTCCTTTTGGGCACCTGACAAATTTTTTGTTAACATTTTGGTTTTATCTTTGTTAATTTTTAACCCCACTACCTCCCCGTATTCATCTAATTTAGTAAGTAATTTTGGTCCCGTAATAAGGGGATCTTCTAATATGAAAACCAAATCGTCGGCAAATGCTTGGAGTTTATATTCTTCCCCTTTAACTTTTAAGCCCTTAATTTCCGAATCCTGTCTAATCGTCTTAAGAAGTGGTTCAAGTGTTAAAATAAATAGCAGCGGTGAAAGAGGGCATCCTTGTCTGGTACCTTTATAAATCTGTATCTCATCTGATAGTGATCCATTAAGCAGTAGCCTTGCTGACTGTTTAGAATAGATGGCTTGAATTGCCCTTGTAAATTGAGGCCCAAAACCCATCACTTCCAATTGTATTATAAAATTCCAGCTGACTCTGTCAAAAGCCTTTTGGGCATCCAAAAAGATCATTACCATTGGTTTATCAGAGTGTGTCTCATAGTATTCTAAGGCATTCAATACCACCCTTACGTTATCTCTTAGATGCCTATGAGGCAAGAAACCATTCTGGTCTTGGTGGATAAATCGGGACAGGAACACCCAGAGTCTCTCAGCTAGTATTGTCGCAAAAATCTTATAGTCCACATTCAGGAGCGAGATTGGTCTATAGTTCTGGATCAGAGTTTTGTCTGTTTCGGGTTTCAGGATTAGGGAAATGTAGGCTTCCGTCCAGGATCGGGGTATTTTAGAGTGTAGTAAAACCTCATTAAATAGATCTTTAATATACAAACTAAGTGAGTCAAAGACTCCTTTATAAAATTCACTAGGAATCCCATCCGGTCCCGGAGTTTTGCCATTAGCTTGTTTCTTTATAGCTACTGCTATTTCCCCAACTGTGATTTCTGCATTTAAAATTTCTTTACAGTGATCCGGAATCATCTCCAATTGTAGATTCTGGAGATAACTCTTTAGTTTATCTTCCTGATAAATTTCCTGGCTATATAAGGAGGTATAAAAATCTTGGGCCACCTTTGCTTTTTGCTCTGTAGTACCTACCAAATTTCCCATTGAGTCCTGTAAAAATTCAATCTTTCTAGATTCTGCCTCTTTTCTTAATCTATATGACAACCACCGGCCCGGATTGTTAGCATGCTCAAACTGATTTTGTCGACATTTCCGAATTTTATTTGCCAAATCGTTTTGATCTAGGATAGATAACTCATGCCTAATCAAGTCAATTTTCTCCTTATTCAAATTATTATACGGATTTAAACGCAGCTCTCCTTCAGCTTTCTCCAATTCAGCCATTAACTCAATCCGTTTGGCCTTCTCCTTTCTCCATTTGGTAGCTGTATATTTTATTACCAATCCTCTAACTACTGCTTTAACAGTATCCCACATATTTTGAAGGGAAGTATCTTCTCTCTTATTTTCAGTAAAGAAATGATCTAATTCTTTTTTAATCATATTTATAAATCCCTCGTCTTTCATGATCTCAGCCCTCATAGACCATATGAAAGTGAAAGTTAAAGAAGAAAGTGATTGTTAACTTGTTAACTTGCTAAAGCTACCAGCCCCGCTTAATACCTTTGGATTTATTTGCCAAACTTAAGACTTTGGGACTCAAGAATAGGATTTATTTAAAGTTTAAAGATTAGAACTAAAAGCATCCTTCTGATTTTTGATTTCTGGCTTACTGAGTTGGCTGTGGGACTGTATAAATTTAAAATGGCTTTGAAGCAAGCAAAACCTGGTGTGACTAAATCTACTGGGAGTGCAGGAAGTTCCCCTGCCCAGACCACTAGGCTGCAATCCTTGTTGGCCCCAGCAGATATACAAGCTCAAACACAAACGCAAATGCAAATATTAACACCAGAAATGCTCCAGGGAGCTTTAAAAGAACTGCAAGGGAAAATTAAAGAAGAAATTACATTTGCATTCAAAGAGGTGTCTGAGGAAATGGCAGAAATTAAGGAAATAATTAAAACTCTAAATAAACAAATTAGAGAGGATATTGTTGATGCATTCCAGGGATTGTTAGGGCATGTTAATTGTCTGGAAGAAAAAGTTGAAGAGATTAATCAAGCCAATGAGAACCTGGATAGTAAAGTGGAAGAGGCACAAACCAAGATTGAAAAGACAGAAGCAGATATAATGACACAGTACAGGGCAATGGAATTTGCTGTGAGAGTGAGAGGTCTGA
Organism: Coluber constrictor foxii; assembly: GCA_038048745.1. Lineage (NCBI taxonomy): Eukaryota > Metazoa > Chordata > Lepidosauria > Squamata > Colubridae > Coluber > Coluber constrictor. Next base: position 28,190,245 of record CM075966.1, on the reverse strand, counting down.
AAGAAAATCCTCAAGAAAATCTGAAAGAGATCTTTGTGGAAGCCCTGGCACAGTTTACAGGAGATGCCAGGAGGGAATATGAATGGCAAATAGACAAGATCTATCACATTAATTCATGGATAGCCAGACAAAGACAATTACCAAGAGATATTTTGATTTACTTTGTTACCAGAAGGATCAGAAATGGGATTTTACAAGCTGCTTATAAAAACAAGTTACAAGTGGCAGGACAGGAGGTGGCAGTATTCAAAGAAATTCCTCCTAAAATGTTGAAATCCAAGAAGGATTATGCATTCTTGGCAGATGAACTCAGAAATCGCCAGATACAATATAGATGGGAGGTGCCAGCTGGACTAGTGGTGAACTATGCAGGAGAATGGTATCGTCTTAATACAATTTGGAAGGCAAGAGATTTTTATGTCAATATACTAAAGGCTGGATACCCACCATTCTCAGAGCCAAAAAGGGAAGAGAACCAGCAGAGGGGAAGAAGGAAAGTATGCAAACACAAGCCCAAGGCGGTGCTATGAGTATGCAAGAAGAGTTATTGCAATTTTCAGGTGCTGTACAAGCATGGGAGATATCTGAAAAAATAGAGGACGTTAAAGAACAAAGACAAACTAGAGCAGTAACCAAGCGTAAGGAACAAGAACTGAAGATGCAACAAGCTCAGACACTAATACAAGAAAGTACAAATATAAGCACAGAAACTGTGGGAGGAGCGAGACCGAAGAAGAAGTTCCAAGAGGATTTCCAATCGGTTCTCGAAAAGCTTCGGGAGCCTAAAGATGGCATCTAGGTTTTTAGCCTGGAACGTCAACGGTTTAAATTCACCGCAGAAAAGGAAGAAAATATTTCATTATTTGAAACAATTTAGAAATGATATAATTTGCTTGCAAGAAACACATATTAGGATAAGTGACCAAAAATATTTGATGAATGCGAAATTGGGAATACATTTTGTGGCGTCTGCCCCAGAGAAGAAGAATGGAATAGTAATGTATTTGAGGAAAGACTTGATGGCTAAACTAATTGAAGCAGATCAACAAGGAAGATACTTAGCAATTGAGTTGTTAACAGAAGGAAAGAAAACACTTCTAATGGGGGTATATGCACCCAACCAAAAACAAGAAAAATTTTACAAGTTGATACATACAAAACTATTACAATGGGATTATAATTCATGTATTTTGTTGGGTGATTGGAATGGAGTATTGGACCCCAAATTGGACAAGAAAAAGCTTTTGCAAACTACTAAAACACAAGCAAGATTGCCCAAATCTTTTTTTGATATGATGGAGGATATGGAGCTGAGAGATATTTGGTGTGAACGGAACTATAAAGAACAAGATTTTACATTTTTTTCAGATAGACATCAATCCTTCTCGAGAATTGATTTTATACTAATTACAAATGATTTTTTTTCTAGGGTGAAGAAGACAAAGATTTGTCCCAGAACTTTAACGGATCATAGCCCGGTTTGGATGGAATTGGAGTATGGAGAAAGGTCTAGGAGATCTTGGCGTTTAAATGAAAATCTTTTTAGATATGAGAAAAATGTAATAGAATGTAAAAAATTAATGAAGGATTTTTTTGTCTTAAATATGCATAAGGGAACATCTATGGATATGGTAGGGGATGCTAGTAAAGCATATATGAGAGGTGTATTGATAAATATGAATAATGCATATAGACATAGACAGAGGGAAAAAAGGAGGGAATTAGAAGAAGAGATAAAGAAAAAAGAGCAGGTTCTAATATATAATCCAGAGGCTAAGAAAACTAAAGAAGCGATTACCTTATTACGAGGGCAGTTCAATATGTTGATTTCAGATCAAGTGGCAACTAATTTACAATATGCTAAACACAATACCTTCTGTAATGCAAATAAACCAGGTAGATGGGTGGCATATATGTTGAGGAAAAAACAAAAATTTCGTACCATAGAGAAAATATATTATAAAGGTAAAGAGGTTTATCAACAGAATATGATTAAAAAGGCTTTTTTAGAATGTTATACAAGATTGTATACTGAAGATAAAAAAGAGAACGGTTGAATCAACCAATAACAGAGGAGATCCTCCTGGCAATTAAACAGTTAAAAGTTGGTAAGGCTCCTGGTACAGATGGATTGACGACTGTGTATTATAAATATTTACAACTGGAAATGGTTGCACCTCTTAAGGAATTATTTAGTAGAATACAATTGGGAGGAGAGGTGCCACCGTCATGAAGAACAGCCTTTATTTCTCTAATCCCAAAAGAAGATCAAGATTTGACACACCCAAAGAATTATAGACCTATATCATTATTGAATACAGACTATAAGATCTTTGCCAAGATATTAGCAAACAAGTTAATGTCTGTAATGCAACAAATGATTCATAGTGATCAATCTGGTTTTATACAAGGGAGACATATGCAAAATAATATAAGACAAATTGTTAATATACTGGAGTATCTGGAAAGGAACAACCAAATCCCTGTGGTGCTTATATTTTTGGATGCTGAAAAAGCCTTTGATCGAGTGAATTGGCAGTTTTTACTGAAAATAGTGCAATTTTGGAATTACTTTACACAATCTATTAAGGCAATATATCAGGAACAGACAGCTCAAATAATAATTAATGGTAGTTTAACAGAAACTTTTAAAATTGAAAAAGGTACAAGACAGGGATGTCCCCTATCGCCATTATTATTTATATTAACTTTGGAGCTGTTGCTGAATAAAATACGTAATTCAGATGAGATAAAGGGAATCAAGATTAGACATTATGATTACAAAGTACGTGCATTCACAGATGATTTGGTTGTAACCTTAACCCAACCGGTGAAATCAGCTACAGGTTTGATGGAGATAATTAATCAATATGGTCAAGTATCTGGGTTTAAAATAAATATTGGGAAAACAAAGATGATAGCTAAAAATATGATAACAAATCAAAAAGAAAAATTAGAAAGAGTAACAGGATGTGAAATAGTTAAAAAGGTTAAGTATTTAGGTGTTTATATTGCAACTTCAAATGGGAAATTATACAAGTATAATTATGAACTGTTATGGCATAAAATACAGGTAGAAATGGATAACTGGAAAAAAACTACAATTCTCCTTGTTGGGTAGAATAGCAGTAGTAAAAATGAATGTCTTACCCAAGTTCTTATTCCTTTTTCAAATGATACCAAGACTTAAAAAGGATGCTAATTTGGAAGAATGGCAGAAAGGCATTAATAAATTTGTTTGGGCAGGGAAGAAACCAAGGGTAAAATTAAAAATAATGCAGGATATACGTGAAAGAGGAGGTTTGAAAATGCCTAATTTAAAATTATATTATGAAGCAGCTTTTTTATCGGCAACCAGTGATTGGATTAATTTAACAAATGGAAGGATCTTGAATATTGAAGGATATGATCTGGTATATGGCTGGCATGCTTACTTAGTGTATGACAAAAAGGTGGATAGAACATTTAAAAGCCATATATTGAGGAATGCTTTATTGCGTGTCTGGAAGAAATATCAATATAAGTTAAATGACAAGATACCTATATGGACAGCGCCCAGGCACGTGATAGAGAATATAAATATAGAAAGTAGGCAGGATGTAACTACATATAGAGAACTTCTTAATATAGAGGAAGGTATACTAAAATTAAAGCCTTTGAATGTATTGAAAGAGGAAAAGATATTTCAAACCTGGTTTCAGTATGTGCAATTGCAAGACAGATGGAGAAAAGATCAGAAAATCGGTATTACACAAAGTGATGAAAATCTGATCAAACAAATTAGGGACCAAAGTCAAATGCATTTTAAAAGGTTGTATAATATACTGATAGAAATAGACTCGGAAACAGAGTTAGTTAAAGACTGTATGATAAAATGGGCACAAAATTTTGAACAACCAATAATGATGGAAACATGGGGAAAAAAATGAGTAAGAAATGTGAAATTTACACAAGTGCAAAATTTAAGAGAAAATTTTTATAAAATGTTCTACAGATGGCATTTAGATCCTAAAAAATTATCTTGTATGTATCCGAATTTACAATCTAAATGTTGGAGATGTGATTGTGAGGATGCTACTTACTTTCATATATGGTGGACATGTAAAAAGGTTAAAGCATTCTGGATAAAAATTTTGTGGATTTTACAAAATATTTTTAAAAAGAGGATAAAATTTACACCACAGTTGTTTTTGCTGGGTATAGTCACGGATTGTACGGTTATAGAGACTAATTTGATTTTGAACTTAATAACTGCAGCAAGGCTGTTGGTGGCGCAGTATTGGAAGAAGCAAGATTCGCCTACTATTCAAGAATGGACATTAAAAGTAACGGACTTAGCAGAGATGGCAAAAATTTCGGCGTATTTGAAGGATCACTCAAATGAAAAATATGTGAGGGAGTGGAGAAGATGGATAGATTATATTCAAAGTAAATATCGGATTAAAAAATTGCAGATAGGTTATGAATAAACACAAAAAGGTTATTAGGTAATTAAATTTAGTATGATGAAGGGGGAATTAAAGTACCAGAGAGATGTAAGATGCTATAGTTAATTTGATTATATTGGATTATGATTGTTGAATATTATACCCTGTATTTTGTTCTGGGAAGTAGAGAGGGGGGAGGGGGGAGGGGTGGTGGGGAAGGGTTGGGGAGGGAGGAGGGTGGGGGGGATATATATGTAAACACTTTTTAAAAAACTTTTCAATAAAAAAAAGATAGAAGAAACTTTTGGAAGAAGAAGAATAAAAAGAAGAAGATAACATTGAGATGTCACAGGGGAGGGATGATTGATGTACTAAATGTTTGTCTGTCTTAAAAAATATTTTTTTTTTAAAAAAAAGTATATTAGTTCTTAATTCAGGGGACATCCATATCATATCAATTCTGGACCATGATTTGTGTCTGTTCGAATAAAATTCATACTGAGTCTTTTTCGAGTTTATTTCTCTCCAGACATCCTGTATACAAATTTCTTCTGTCATTTTAAAAAACGACTTAGGTAGTCTCTTTCTTCCTTTTTTCCAGGAGTGAAATCTAAAAATTTTCCCTACTGGCTCTGTGGGTGTGGCTTAATTGGTGGGCAAGGCTTGGTGGTCAGGTGACCCGGTAGGTGTGGCTTGGTGGTCAGGTGACTGGGTGGGCATGGCCAATAATAATAAATGATAAAAATAATAAACAAAGTACACAAAACAATAAGAGGTACCAAAAACCAACTTTCACACTTTACATACACACAACACAACACAACACAACACAACTGACTCACACACAATGTAAAAGCAGCTGCACTTGACCCAAAATGGCCCCTGCAACAAGCAGGAACCTCACACAGCCACAAAAAGCTCAAAAACCAAGTTTCACACTTTTTCCACACAAAATGCCACATACAGCTTTGTGAGATTTTGTGTGTTTGTGTAGTTAGAGTGAAACACTACAGAAACACACCAAATCTCAGAAAGCTGCACAAATATTTTATTTTATTATTTGATTTGATTTATATTTTTAGATAAAAGCAGCTAAATTTAAAACTTCCTTAACTTTAAATTGCTATGTCTAAAAATTTTTAAAAAACCCAATTAACTATTTTTTTAAAGCTCCCCCCCCCAAAAAAACCCCATTTACTTACCCAATTGAAGGTACAAAGCAGGCAGATTCAGTTGCTCACCGATGAGAATGATTGCAGGCAGGCAGATTCAGTTGCTAGCTGATGCAATTGATTGCAGGGATTGCAGCAGGCGAAGCAAGGCCAGAAAAGCGAGTGAGCTGGAATGAAGCAGCAAGCGTCCAAGCAGGCAAGTGGGTGACTGGGCGATTGAGTGGGCATGGGCGGGGGGCTCCAAGGATTTTTGCTACCGGTTCTCCAAACTACCTGCCACCATCGCTAACGGATCGGCCGATCCAGCCCGAACCGGGAGCATTTCACCCCTGCTTTTTTCCCTATTTTGGTGCTTTTATAGTCTAGTTTTTTATCCACAATTTCATTAGAGACTCCTACGAGACTAAGATTTTGATATTCCATTTCCAATTTTTTTTTTTTAAATTTGATTTATATTACAATGCGTTAAGCAATAGCCTTCATACTTTTGTATATTTATACAAAGTCAGCTTATTGCCCCCACAAACTGGGTCCTCAATTTACCCACCTTATAAAGGATGGAAGGCTGAGTCGACCTTGAGCCTGGCTGGGATTGAACTCGCAAGTAATTGCAGGCAGCTGGATCTTAAATGCTGCCTTTGTAGGAGGCATTACTCCCCTACGCTACTCAGGCTCCCTAGAATATTTTCTTCTGTAGTGCTTGATAAATTTTTTCTTCCTTGTTGTTTGGTGCATATATTGCTATTATCAATCTCTCTCTTTTTTTTGTTAATCATTGTTTCCACCATCAAGATTCTTCCTTCTTCATCTGAATACACCTGTTTAGAGTCCACTGATTCTTTAATATATAAGGTTACTTCTCTTTTCTTTTGTTGTGCTGACGTGAAATATAGTTTCCCAATTTTGAGGCATTCTAGGAGTTTATAGTGTTGTTTCTTTATATGTGTTTCTTGCGGGCAAATTATTTCTGTTTCTAATTTTTGTAATTGTGTAAATATTTTTCTTCTTTTGGAGGGGGAATTTAGTCAATTTATGTTCATTGAGAGGATCCCATTTCCTTTCTCCATCTTTCTTAGTTATATTTAGGGCTTAGTTTCCTAGTAATTATTTTCTGTCTTTGTTCTTTTATTGATCCCTCTTCTTCTTGATCTGTATTTTATTTTTCTTTATCTTCTTCTTCGCTTTGTGTCACTGTCTCTTCTATTGCTATTTCTCTATGTTTTTTAAATTCCTTGTCTGCTTGTGCACCTTGTGTTTTCCCTTCAAAAATGCTTGCATGTCTCTCATAGAAATCTGCTGCCTTAAAGATAGAATCCAATCTATATCTTCTAGAGTTCCAGTTAATTAGGATCTGCTCCAGAACCAGCCATGCTCTGGGGGTTTATGCTTGGGATTAGGTCCTAAAGATCGGTCACCCTCCCCCCTCAGTTTTAGTTTAAAGACCTTCAGATAAGCTGAGTCAGTCATTTTCTGAATATATTCTTCCCTGTTCTTGTGAAGTACAGCCCATCCCTTGCCAGAAGCCCTTCGTGTAGGTAATGTAGACCATAGTCTAGGAGTCTGAAGTTCTCTTAGTGGCACCATCCTATGATATTGGTTTCAGGTTAATTTTCATGTCATGAAAGAGAAGAAGGGGATAATAATCTGTGGGCTTGATTATTTTAGTAAGGCTCTCAGCCACATCTTTGATTTTTTTTCTCCAGGGAGACAACATTGCTCTCTAGATTGATTGTCCAATCTACAGACGGCTGAGTCCATTTCCCTGAGAAGTGAATCTCCTATCACCAACACTCGCCTTTTTTTTCCCTTGGGAAAGTCTTGACTACTTTTCTTTCTGTCACAGGAACACTTGATGATGTCCCTTCTCCAAGTGTCTACACGCTTTCTTCCAGCAGGAGGAAATGAAATAGATTGTTCAGTTCCAGTAGGGCTGCACTGGACTGGGCTGTACTAGACAACAGGGACATTGCTCTTGGTTGTTGTTTTCTTCTATGAGTGACATGTTGCCATCGGACTGTCTCTAAAGGTTCATGTACAGGTTCATTTCTTCTGGCAGTTGTTTATTCCTTATAATGTTCAGTTTGTATAGAGTTTTCTTCCTTTGGTTGGTGTTTCTCATTTTGTAGGTTGAGTCTTAAAGTGGCTAGAATTGCCTCTAGACCCTTTACCTATTCTTGAAGTAATTAATTTAATTTACATTTGGCACATATATAATTTGGGTCTTCTATGGGTATGAGTACATACTGTACATGGAACATATTTTGCAAATCACAACAGCATCAGTCTTTTTCCATGACTGTTTTTGAAGTGGCTGGGGAATAACGAACAGCACAGGCAAGGTAGTGGCAACAGCTCTTTATTTCACAGTGAGACTTCAGCGAAATAACACAAGCAGCAGCACTCTTTATATACATTTCAGTGCTGGCTGCTAACCAATCACAAACACTCCTGTATTTGAATCTCCTGCTCAAAATAGTAACAACATAACACTCCTCCCCTCCCAGAATGCACTTAGTTCAGATATTAACATATTTACAGACAAAATCACGCAGGTGACCAGGGCGTGCCCTAAGTCTGGTCGACCTGCGCAGTTCAGTTGCAGGCGGGGCGTCGAGCCGGTCAGAGGGACCTCCTGTCTCTCCTGGCTCCACCAATGGAACCTCCTGGAACCCTTCGGAGGTGTGGTTTCTCCCGGCTGGGAGGGTCGGCTCGCTGGGACAACGCTGGGGCTCTGAGTTGCCAGATAAGTATTCCGGCTTACTCGGGCTTGAGGTAGCTGTGTCAAAAAGACTTGGGTAGTTAGAGTTTGTTTTTAAATTGTTTTCTAAGGTTTCACCGACAATTCGTTTGCGTAATTGGTCGATGTGTCGCCTCCAAATTTTACCCTGGCCGATGTCTATTGTATATGACTTGGGGCCTGACATTCCAATGACTGTTCCCTCTACCCATAGGGGACCGTTGGCATAGTTCCTGGCAAACACAGCTGTGCCAATTTGAAACTGTCGTAGGCCTCCCTCCACCCCCTTGAAGGTGTCGGCCGAATAGTTGGGGTGTAAACAGTCGAGGGTGCATCTAAGCTTGCGACCCATTAGTAGCTCGGCTGGACTGCGCCCTGTGGCAGTGCATGGGCTGGCGTGTTGTATGGCTAGAAACTGGTCTAGCTTGGCTTGCCAATCGCCTGTGTCCAAGCAGGAGAAGGCCTCCTTGGTGGTCCAAACGAATCGTTCGGCCTGTCCATTCGAGGCAGGATGAAAGGGGGCAGAAAGAGTGTGTCGGATGCCTAGTTCTGCGAGGTAGCTTTCGAACTGAACAGAAGTAAACTGAGGCCCGTTGTCGGATACCAGAGTGTCCGGTAGGCCGTGTGTTGCAAAGAGGCATCAGAGGACTTTAATGACGGCCTCAGAAGTGGTTGATGGCATGAGACTGATCTCTAGCCATTTGGAGAATGCATCAACAATGATTAGAAATGACTGGCTGTGAAAGGGCCCAGCAAAGTCGATGTGGATTCTCCCCCACGGCCCCTTAGGTTTTTCCCAATCCCTAACGGGGGCAATCAGGGGATCTGGTCGGGACTCCTGGCAGGGCCTGCATTTCCCCACCCACTCAGAAATGTCCTGGTCCATGTGTGGCCACCACACATAACTACGGGCAAGGCCCTTCATCCGAACAATTCCCGGGTGGCCATCGTGCAACATTTCTAGGACCCTGTGTCTCAATCTATCTAGTATTACCACACGATCCCCCCCACAATAAACAGCCCCCCAACATAGACAGTTCATTTCATTTTGTACAGAATGGTTGGAACACATTGCTGTCAACCTTAGTAGGCCATCCCCGCAAAACCCAACTCATTACAGTCTGAAGAACGGAGTCACGGGCAGAAGCCTTGGCCACCTCGGCTGAAGATAGGGGCCCTGGGGACACAGTGTCCAGCAACAGTATGGGGGCTTCAGGGGTCAGATTGTCTAGGATGTCGGGCAGGGGGCATCGGCTGAGGGCATCAGCATGGCCCATGGCTTTGCCCGGTCGGTGAAGCAGCCGGTACGAATAGGCGGCCAAAAAAATTGACCACCTGGTCAACCACGGGGAAAGCGCAGCAGGGGTGGGCCTGTCGCCAGCTAGGAGGCCCAGTAGCAGCTGGTGGTCAGTCACCAAGTCAAACGACCGTCCAAATAAATATTCATGGAATTTTTTAACGCCAGCAATGGCTGCCAAAGCCTCTCTGTCCAACTGGCTATAATTGCGCTCTGCACTTGACAGAGTCCGGGAGTAGTACGCAATGGGCGCCTCTAGGCCATTTGGCAGTCTATGGCTAAGTACGGCACCGACGCCAAACGGGGAGGCGTCACAGACTAACACTAGCGGCAGTTCAGAGTTGTACTGTATGAGGAAGCTGTCCTCAGAAAGGAGTCTCTTTATGGCGTTGAATGCAGCCACTTCTGCCCTGCCCCAGACCCAAGGGGCATTCTTTCCTAAAAGTCTATGTAGCGGCTCTGCAACAGTCGCTTTGTCCTTAAGGAACATTGTGTAGAAATTTAGGAGGCCTAGGAAGGCCTGCAGCTCCGTTTTTGATTTGGGTGTGGGAGCATTCCTGATGGCCCTCACCTTGCTTTCCGTGGGCTGAATCCCTGTCCCGTCAATTTTGTAACCTAAAAATTCTACTGAGGGAACCCCAATTTTGCACTTTGATTGTTTTAATTTGAGACCGGCCTCTCTGAATCTGGAGAGAGTTAGTCTGACTCATTCTGCCAATTGGTTCTCGTTTTGTCCACTGATTAGCACATCGTCAAAATAGAGAACAACTCCGGGGAGGCCTTGTAATAGGTGCTCCATGGTGCTTTGGAACAACCCTGGGGCGATGCTGACCCCAAACTGTAATCGGGTACATTTGAATACACCTCTATGTGTTACAATGGTCTGCGCTTCTGCCGTGGCGTCGTCTACCGGCAGTTGCTGGTACGCTTGCACAAGGTCTAATTTGGCGAATATTTTCCCTGGGCCAAGGGAATGAAGTAGATGGTGGACAATTGGAACAGGATATGCGCTTTGCTGTAACGCCTTATTAATTGAACATTTATAGTCAGCGCATATCCTAATCGACCCGTCCGATTTGATCGGGGTCACTATTGGGTTTACTCATTTTGCGTGGTCCACCGGAATTAGAATGCCTTGCCTAATTAATTTGTCTAACTCGGCATCGATTTTGGGTTTCAAGGTGAATGGAACTTGCCTTGCCTTGAGCCTAATTGGTGCTACCCCTGGGTCCAAATTAAATGAAATTGGGGTCCCCACGTACTTGCCAAGGCGGTCCTCGAATATGTCTCGGAACTCCTGCAGGATGTGTTCCTTTAGGGATGCTCCGCTGAGGCTGTGGACTCCCATAAAGCCCATGCCCAGGGCTCGGAACCATCGTAGACCCAGGAGACTTCGTAGCGGCTTGCTGATGATGGTCAGGGGCAGCTTCTCCTTGAATTCGCCGTAGGAGATGGTGAATGTGCCGACGCCTTCGACTGGAACTCAGTTCCCCTGGTAGTCTAGCAGGCGGACTCATTGCCTTGACAGCTGGGCTTTCCTGTAATTCAGCAGTAGCGACTTGAGTGTAGCCCACGACATGATGGAGAGTGCAGACCCGGTGTCGATCTCCATACTGCAGGGTTTTCCGTTGATTTCCACCGTTGTGAAAACTTTTTCTTCTACGGTCATGCTGGCTTGGCCGATTCTCGTGCTGTATGTTTCAGGTTTTTGATTTTCGCGCCACTTTCTCGCGCCGTCGTCTTGGATTGGGCGCCTTGAACATAGCGGCTCTGACTTGTTGGTTTGATCACGTGGCTTTGTGAAACGTGGAAGTTGAGCTCGGCACACTCGGGCTAGATGGCCCTTCTTGTCGCAACGCCTGCAAATAACGTCGCGGTACTTGCAGGATTGTCTCTCATGCGGCCCGCCGCAGCTCAGACAGTTCTCCCAGCGGCGGCTGGGCTCGCCTTTCTTTTTGTCTGTCCAGAAGACGTCCTCATCTGATTTGTCTTCCGAGCTGGTCTGTGCCTCCTCGCGGTGGACTGGAACCGCTCTGGGACCACTCTTCTCGGGCTGTAGTTCTAATACAACTACATCTGTAACAAAAATATGTCCATGATAGTTGTACAATTCAATGTCGTTCCAACAGTACACAATCTTAACTCTATTCATATATTCTCAGATATTCCTTCTTGATCAAATATATGTAAACACAATTTATGTCTTATTTTTATCTATATATTTCCTATTTTTATTTTCTATCCATTGATACCAGTTTTCCCAGGTTGAGTAATATTCCAAGTCTTCCTTGTTATTTAATTCTATACTAAGTTTGTCCATTTCCAGCAGTTAGGATTTAGATTGGGGTACATTTTTGCAAGTCTTGTTGGGGCTAAGTGCCACTGATAGAACATTGTATACTGATTTTCTTTATATGTGGCAGATTTTGTTGATGTATAATTTTTCTTCCAATTTTTTTCCCAAACTTCTAACTCAATATTATGTCCCACATTTTTAGCCCAAGCTATCATTGGCCCCTTTATGATTTCCTCTTCCAAATCAAAATTTAATAAATAATTATATATTTTAGATAGTAATTTCTCTTCCGGGCCTGTTAATAATTTGTCTAGTTGCGTTAAATTCAGTTCAAATCCAAATTCCTCTAAATCTTTTTTGTATCTCAATTGTAGCTGGAGATAAGGCCACCAATCTTTAATTATTCCCTGCTCATTTAATTCTTGGTTAGATTTTAATCTTCTCCCGTTATCCAAAATTTCATTGTATTTTACCATTTTACCAATGTCTAATGTGTTAGGGTGAATCATTGCCTCCATAGTGGATAGCCAGCCCGGTATTTTAAAATAGTGCTTCTTCCTAATTCCCTCCCAGGTCTGTATCAACGAAACTTGCAATGTATGTCTATAGAAATACAAATGTTTCTTGTTTCTGGCATTCCATATGAAAGCATGCCACCCCTGGATCTCCCCAGAAGAAATATTAACACATCCAAATTTGGTTGACTGGTCCAAAATTATCAGATATAGGGATATTGTTAATGAGGGGGGAACTCTAAAAACAAAACATGAATTGGAACAGGACTTAAGTAGGGAAATACAGTACAATGGTGGTCATACCTACAAATAAGTTCAAAATATATTGAGGAGAGGAAAAACGATCAAATTAGAGTAGAACAATCTGACCTTGATAAAATTCTGTTAAAAAATGAACAAAAACTAATTAGTAAAATATACAAATTTCTACTTCAGTATAAAATGGAAGAGGAAACAGTGAAAAAGACGATGATCAAATGGGCCCAAAATTTTAATTACCCGATAGAGTTGGAGAAGTGGGAGAAGATGTGGAAAACAAATATGAAATTAACAATCTCAGCTGCATACAAGGAAAACCAGATGAAAATGCTTCACAGATGGCAACTTCCACCAGCAAGAATAGCAAAAATGTTTCCCAGCAACTCGCCGAAATGCTGGAAGTGTAAGATCAGTTATGGAATTTTTTATCATCAATGGTGGACATGCCCGGTGGCAAAAAACTTCTGGATGAAAATTAAAAACTGGATTGAAGAAATAATTAAGAATTCAATAGAGGGGAAACCTGAACAGTTTTTATTAGGGATGTCAATAGAAAATTATACCAAAGAAACACAGTATCTCATATTACATATATTGATTGCAGCATGTATTATATATGCGCAATACTGGAAGACAATGACAGACAATGGGGGAGGGGGGTGGAATTCATTGTAAGGTTTTCTTTCCTTGCTTCATTCACAATTGTAACTGATCAGTTAAATGGACTCATGGAGGGATGGCATTTGGGAGTGGTTGGCACAGCAAGTTCTGAACACCTTGGACTTCTGTCTGATGGGAGTGAAATTTGTTCAGCATGTTTATATTGTCTGTCTTGTAGAAGTAGCTACACACACACACACACACACACACACACCACTCAGAATCAGACTGAGGCTATCCCCTTCACCTACCTCCACACAAAGCTTCTCCTAGGTTGGTTCTTGCTCTGTGTCGTGTCCCAGCTGGAGAACAAACCCAGGAGTTTTTCTTCCAACAAAACCTATGTGTTCTCATTCTCTCTCTCTCTCTCTCAGTCTTTTCTCCATTCACTCATTTTCCTGTGGGTGCAACTGATTGCCAGCCTATTGGGCTTGTAGGGAAGGAAGGGATATGGGCAGTTAAAAATCTATATATATAAAAGCGAAAACCACTCACGCATTAATCACGAAATCTCCAGAACCGTAAAGCCTACAAACTTGAAATTTGCCATGTATGTTCCTCTTGGCTTCTAGGTGCTCACTAAGAAAGGATTTTTCGAAATGACCATCAAAGCATTAGTATTTCCTATATTATTATAACAAGAGGCTCTGGAGGCTGGGGACAGCAAAAAACGGGCCTTCCGGTCCCACCAGAAGTTGGCAAACAGTCCATTTCTGGCCTCCGGTGGGGGGGGGGGAGGCTGTTTTCACCCTCCCTAGACTCCTAGAAAGGCCCTGGAGCCAGGTGAGAGAGAAAAATGGGCCTACCAGGCCATTGCGTGCCAGGAGCGTGAAGAGCGTGTGAGGGCGAGGGTTGCAGGGGCAGGGTGCCTTGAATTATGGGTGTGGGCATGCGCATGCGCATGCGCCCCCCGCCCCCCCCTTCCTGGCACATGATGGCAAAAAGGTTAGCCATCACTGCACTAGAGGGTTTTCTGCTTCATTCTCCTGCACCACACACAGAGTCCTTATTGCTGGGTGAACTGAGACATTAGCTGTATTGTTGGTTATGAATTGTTGACCAGCTGACCTCCAGAAGCTTCTCTTTGAAAACTCTACCATACCAGTTATGAAAATTACGTTATGAAAAGAAGCATTGTTTTAATCAGCATGTTTAAAAACTGCATCTGGCTACATTTCAAAATTTCTGTTCTCCCTACTCTGCTTTCATCAATACTGTTTTTCTTTTATCTTAGCTAGCAATAATCAACTTCTATTGTTGCAGAGCAGAGATTGGCCTCCCCTCTCCACCAGCCTCTCCACTTTGAACCTCAATCCTAAGCATCGTAATACAAGAATGAAAAGGATTTCCTGTTAAATCGAAGGATCTAGCCCAATAACTATCAGTACAACACAATAACTGGTATAGCTTATTTATTCATAAGTGAAAGTATGATATAGGCCCAAGCGTATATGTATCTGACCTTACATCTTTGTCTTATAGATATTCAACTGGATCTGAGGGAGGTGTTCCTGGTGGATGGACTTTTATACCCGGAGGGGAGGAGTCAAAGGTAAGGTGGGGTTGTGAGGGTGATGGGTTTGAGTGAGTTAACCCATGCTGAACCATGGTGTGGGGATCTGTACAAGGTTTAGACATTTTTGTTTGACATTTCCCCCTCCCCCCTCTGAACAGAGATGCTTCCATCCTACCAAAGCACAACTTGGTAGATTCTATGTGTGACCTAATACTTGACTTTCCTGATCCAGTCCATGAATGAAAAAAAAACCTCTCAATACTAGTACTGAATGCAGAATCAAGATTATATGAGTGCAGCTAAAAGACCAAACCATAAGCTGTTTGTTGTTTTTAACCAACTCTTCATAACTTTATAGGCAAGTTCTCTCCATGCTACCCTGTCAAGCACAGCTTCTTTCAATTGTTGAATGTTCAACTTTGCATCAGATTTGATGTTATCAAGCCAGTGTGTTCTTTGCCCCTTCTTCTTTGTTCACTAACCATTCCTAGCATCATTGCCTTCGCCAATGAATTTGTACACATAACATGGCCAAAGTAAATCAGACATAGTCTTATGATTTTGGCTTCCAGTGATGGGTCTGGTTTTATATGATTTAACACCTTTCTGTTAGTTACTCTGGCTGTCCATGGTATTGGTATACACAGTGATTTACACCAGCACCACAGTTCAAAGGCGTCAATTCTTCTCCAATCAGCCATTCTTAGTGTCCAACTCTCACACCCATACATAATTATAGGAAAGACCATTGCTCTAACTAGCCTGATTTTTGCATTTATATCAATATTTCTGCTTTTCCAGATCTTATTCATGTTAACCATTGCAGTGCAGCCTAAGGTTATTCTCGGTATGATTTCAGGAGTAGAACTGCCTTTGTGAACAATTTTGGATCCAAGGAAGATAAATTTTCAAACTAATTTAATTTCCTCCTTGTTGATTTTAAACGTCTCATATCCATCTACAGCTGTTGTCATTAGCTTTGTTTTCCTGATGTTAAGACTCAATCCTACTTTTTCACTTTCGTCCTTGATTTTCCAGATCATTTTTTTCAGGTTTTCCTTATTTTCAGCCAATAGTGTTGTATCATCTGTGTACCTCAAATTATTTATGGTACTTCCCCCGATCTTCACTCCAACATCAAACAGTTCCAGATCTAATTTTTGCATTATCACTTCAGCATACAGATTGAACAAAAAAGGTGATAAAATACGTCACTGTCTAACTCCCTTACTGATCCTGAACCAGTCTGTGTTGCCATAAAGCAGGGGTGTCAAACTCGTGGCCCATGGGCCAGATGCGTCACGCACTGGCTACGCCCACACCAGGTTTAGTGAAGGGGGAAAAGTCACGATACGTCACATGGCGACGCAAGTTTGACACCCCTGCCATAAAGTGTTCTCACAGTTGCCTCCTGATCAGTGTAGATTGTTTAAAACTAATGCTACTCATGATTTCCATAATACACTGAACTATATACTAGCCAATCACTTAATTTAGCTTGTTTTGCAGTCCCAATCTATATATTAAAATTATGGTTCAGAGTGGTAAGCTGTGATGTCAATTTTGCCAATGAGCGCAGATCACAATACCAGTGCCCCTATATATTCATGCAGCAGTTCAGGATTCCTTCAGGATAGGACTAGAGATTCCAAGACCTATGGTTAGGTTTCATGGCAAGCACTACAATTCCCTGAACTGAATAATCAGAAGTTGGCTTAGATCTATGTTGGCCAACTCTCTCAGGCATTTGGGAATGTTTCCGTTCAACCAATAGTGCTGCTCGATTTTTCAAAACACAGGGAATTGAAAAATTGCTGTTTGCTCTTTTGTATTACTTTTCTGTCTTTCATTTTGGCTCCTGGCTCTCCTCTTATAATATTTGAATGTCAATGTGCTTGGAGTGTATGTAAATAATCTTTTAATGGAAAGGATAATATTTGTTAATTATTACTAGTTTGGAAACCAGACGATTTGCTGGGGAATATTGCACTTTCAAAGAAAAATGTGATTTTTCCAACAGTTTTTAAGTAAATATCACATGAAAGTCTACAATATATATTAAATAAAACAAATCCTATGTGCTGCTTTATTATATTTAGTGGTATTTATATACATATAAGATGTCCACAACAAACTTATCTGTTTAGTTTAGATGCCACACAATTCTTGAGTGGTTACAGACAAAACAAAATAACAAAACATTTTTTTCATATATCGTAGCTGAGTCCAGGCAGATCTCCTTGGGTGGGTAGATGGGAGCACCAGCCTATCTATCCATCGGCATATATAATAAAAAAATAAAAATCTGTTATTGTCACTGTTTGGTCATAAACCACTCAGGACTTTAAAGGTCATGGCCAACACTTTGAAGGGTCCCGCAAACCACTGTAGATGTGCAGCAGTAGAGTGGCATGTTCAAAATGGCCAATCTTCAAAGGAAGCTCCATGTGTAAGTAAATTATTTGACAGTGTTGTGGGAATTAGTTGTTAAGCAGAATGATGGCATTCGGGAAAAACCTGTCCTTGTGTCTAGTTGTTCTGGTGTGCAGTGCCCTATAGAGTCATTTTGAGGGTAGAAGTTAAAACAATGTATGTCCAAGATGTGAGGGGTCTGTAGATATTTTCACAGCCCTCTTTTTGACTCATGCAGTATACAGATCCTCAATGGAAGGCAGGATGGTAGCAATTGTTTTTTCTGCAGTTCTAATTATCCGTTGAAATCTGTGTCTGTCTTGTTTGGTTGCAGAGCCAAACCAGACAGTTATGGAGGTGCAGATAACAGACTTAATAATTCCTCTGTAGAACTGAATCAGCAGCTCTTTTGGGCAGTTTGAGCTTTCTGCGTTGGCGCAGAAAGTACATTCTTTGTTGAGCTTTGTTGATGACTTTTTTGATGTTAGGTGTCTGTTAGAAAATTGTTATTGCCTAACTGGTTGGTCAGGAAATATATAAACCAACATTGTATGTTTGTAACTAAATGTATTATGTAGCTTTAAAAACTGTGTTGCATCTTTCTGCATCCTGATTGGCTGAGCTCTGTAGCCAATGTACTTAAGGAGAGCTGAATTATGGTTTGTGTGGACACTACACCATTTTACCTGTTGATATGCTGTAACTCTATATTTGATCTCTCTTGCTTGATCATGGTTATTTATTGCTTCTCTAATATTTATTGACTGTTTTTATATTGAACTGTGTTCCTGAATGAAACTAAAGAAGATCTGTTTTTATTGTATTTTTCTACAACTGGTAAGAAGACTTTATATTGGAAAATATCCCTGGATTGATTTTTATCTCACTTTATATGTTTATGACTTGGAATATTTTTTGGACTATGATTTTGCTTTTTCCCTAAAAGTAAAATATTATCAAAACCCAGTTTGTTTGTATGTGAACTGTTATTATCCACAATCATTCTCAGTTGCTTTCATGCAACTCAAAGGGTACTCTGCTCAATAACCCACAACATCGGTTATTAGCCAAGAATATCCTTAACATTGGTTATGGGCCCAGGACACTGAGAGTGGGTGTGAATATACAGTACTATATTCAGACAGCTGTGTTTGTTATTTATTATCCAAGTCAAGATGACACAAGAACAGTCATCCAGTATATCCATGATAACCCAGTTGGATGGAACAAACTATGTTTCCTGGTCCATGAAATGCAACCTACTTCTCTGTAAGGAAGGACTATGGGATGTAGTTAATAATCCACCGGATGTAACTGCATGGAATCCAGAAGATAATGAAGATGAGAAGACAATAGCTAAATTTAATCGGGATAATGAATGAGCTCTTTGCATAATTGGACTGACACTGAGTGACCAGCAGCTAGTCCATATTTGTGGTGAAGATTCTGCTGCTAGGTGTTAGCACAATTTAAAGAGAATTTATGTTCGTGATAGTGTGGGTGCACATATACACCTTACACGTAAACTGTTTAAAACCCGTCTTCTTAAAGGTGGAGATATGTTAGCTCATTTGGAGTTTATGATGAGAACTTTTCAAGAGCTACATGAGAAGGAACTTATTTTTTCAGAGTTGCAACAAGTCTATATTATTCTTTCTTCTTTGGATAAAAGTTACGATGACTATGTTTCTTCACTGGAGGTTTTGACCAGAGAGGAACTAACATTGACTGGCATAACTGGAAGATTGTTGGAAGAGTCAAGAAGAAGGCAAGAAAGAAAACAACTGAGAGACAATCACAAGAAGAAAGATTGTCTTCAATTGCCTATATTGTTAAAAGATGTTTTTCTTGTGGGGCTAAGGGACATATAGCTAAATACTGTACTAAGGGTAAGAAAATGACTGTTGGTAATCAAAAGAGAACCAAGAAGGATGTTAATCTAGCTATATCAAGCTCTACTACTGTAAACAATGATTTGTGGGTAGTTGATAGTGGTGCATCTCAATCCATCACTAGAAGTAAAGAAAAGTTTGTAAAACTGAATAATAGCAAACAACATGTTACATTAGCCAATGGGTGGAAAATGAAAGTAGCTGAAGAAGGTATTGCACATTGTTCATTTATTAATGAGCATTTGCCAACGTTGTATATACCTAATTTAAAATTCAACTTGTTATCTGTTAAATCATTATTACAGGTTGGATTTGTAGTAACCTTTAGGGGAGGTAAATGTTTAATTGAGAAGGATGGTAAATGTGTTACTGCAAAGTTAGAAAATGACTTGTTTATATTAAGAGATAATACAGCAATTGTGGCTAATACTAACTCAGTTTATGACAATAAGAAGCCACATGATGAATGTATACATACACTTCATCGACATTTAGGACATATGAATTTTAAGGTATTGAAAAAGACAGTAGAATTATCTGAAGGGATAAAGTTAAAACCATGTAATAGATACCTCACTTGTAATGCCTGTAATCAAGAGAAAAGCAAAGTAACCCCAGCAAACCGGGTAAATGGATTTAAGGCTAAAAGACCATTAGAAGTAGTGTTTGCTGATATAATTGGACCTAAACAACCCAGTTTGGGTGGAGCCTGCTATATCTTAAGCATTGTTGATCATTTCTCTAGATATGGTTTCTGTTACTTGATGAAAACAAAGTCTGAAACATTTCAGCGTATGTTAAATTGACTAAAATTTGTTGAGAGAAAACAGAAACATAAGGTGGTTTGCTTGGTAACAGATAATGGTACCAAGTTTACAAATCTAATATTAGAGAATATGTTGCAGGAGGCAGGTATTGAACATAAATTTTCTGCCCCTTATAGACCATAACATAACACTTATGTAGAACACAGAGGTCAAACACTGCAAGCTATGGCTAGGTCTATGTTAGCAGATTCTGGTTTGCCAGATACACTTTGGGGTGAAGCCATAATGTGTGCTAACCATGTTTTAAACAATGTTGTTAATTCATCTACTGGTGAATTACCATTTAAACTTTGGCATGGTAGAAAACCTAATCTAAGCTATCTGCATACATTTGGTGCTCCTGCTTGGATTCATATACCATCGCAGTTAAGGCGAAAAGGACAACAAAGTGCAAGGAAAATGTTTTTTCTTGGGTATGAATCTAACCACAGATCATTTAGATTCTGGGCCCCAGGTACCACTAGTATTTATTGTAGTGCTAGTGCAAAATTCCTGGAGCATGTAGGTTGGGATAAACTTGAGCAAGCTGTTTACAGAAATGAGTATAATGTTATTATTGATAATCAAATGTTCAATAATACCCCTGAAGATAAAATAGATGATATAGAAACTACTGTAAAAGAAGAAGAAGGTTTAGGGGAGGAATTAGATGAAATACCAGTTATGAGTCCTGTATTACCTAATTATTAAGTCTTACCTGTATTATTACCTGTATTAAGTCTTGAGATATGATAGAACCTAGAAACTTGAAGGACTCTACTGTTGATACTGTGTTGTCTAGTATTGTAAGAGGTGGTAGTATAGGAAGTTTTCTTCTAAAATCCACCACCATTTCTACGGTTTTGAGTGTATTTAGTTCAAGATTGTTCTGGTCGCACCACAAGGCTAGTTGTTCAACCTCCCATCTGTATGCAGATTCATCATTATCTCGAATGAGACCGATCACTGTTGTATCATCTGCAAACTTCAGTATTTTAACAGAGGGATCTTTTGAGATGCAGTCATTGGTGTATAGAGAGAAGAGTAGTGGAGAGAGCACACAGCCCTGTGGGCTCCTGTGCTAATTGTGCAGGTATCTGATGTGATTTTGCCTAGCTTCACCTGCTGCTTCCTGTCTGTTAGGAAGCTTATGATCCATTTACAAGTGTGGTCAGGTACAGCTAGCTGATTTAGTTTAGTTAGAAGAATATCTGAAATGATGGTATTGAATGCTGAGCTGAAGTCTACAAAGAGGATCCTTGCATAGGTCTTTGGAGATTCAAGTTGTTGTAGGATGTAGTGCAGAGTCATATTAACAGCATCATCTGTCGATCTATTTGCTCAGTAGGCAAATTGCAAGGGGTCTAACAGCAGATCCATGATTGTTCTCAGGTGGCCGAGCACTAGTCTTTCAAAGGACTTCATAACTACAGTTAGAGCAACCATGTCTGAAGTCATTCAGTTTCTTGGTGGTTTCTTTGGCACTGGGATGATAGTACAGCTGTCAGCCTCCAGTGCTGACATAGTAAAGAGGGGGTTAAATTCCTGTGAGATTATTAAGAGAGAGTGCCGTAGAGTGATTTAGATAATGACCAATAGGATAAGGAAGCAAGCCAGGAAAGGGAGGGATTATGGAGCAGAGGTCATTTCCTGACTGCATATGAGTCCGTGAAGACGTTGTTCTAACAAATAAAAGTTTTTTTTTCTTTATTATCAAAATGTGAGAGGCATCTTATTTCTTAAGACAACTCTAGCTGGACAACAGCATTTGAAGCAAGAAGGAACATAGCACATCTATAGTGATTTATTAAAAATGCTGTGTTGTTGTGTTGTCCTGGTGCGCCTCTCCGTCCCCTCTCCGTTGTGGCGTCTGTCTCTGGGGTCGTGCTGTTGAGTGCCACCAGTGTTGGCAGGCTGGCACTCCCACTGGTGGAGCAGGTCCCGGTCTACCGTGCTCTCTTCGCTTTGGTTTCTGTAATCTCTTGTGCTGGGTAGGGGTGGTCCAGCCTTGCCGGGTTGAGGCAGTCCTCCCTCACTGGTGTGTTGTTGGTCTACCTCTTCGGCGTCGGGCCGGTCTCTTCTATCCAGGTGCGGTAGGCCCACCCTGTGGGGGTGTGGCAGGCCTACCTTGTTGGGGTGGGGTAAGCCTACCTCATCGGGGTGTTGCAGGCCTACCCCGTCTGGTTGTGGTTGGCCTACTCTGTCTGGGTGAGGCAGGCCTACCTCGTCAGGGTGGTTTTCCTCGACTCCCCTCCACCTTTTCCGGAGCTGGTCGATGTGTCGCCGGCAGGAACGGCCGTCGTCCAGCTCCACTTCGTATGACCTCAGGCCGGTCACTCTCATGATCTGACCCTTAAGGCACTTTGGATCGCCCTGAAAGTTGAGCGCGAAAATCAAATCGCCGCACGCAAAGCTTCTTGTCAGCGGTGGTTTGTTTGGCTTGTCTTTCGGGTTGTACATTGGATGTAGGCGATCTAACGGCGAGCGCAGCCTTCTCCCCATCAGTAGCTCTGCTGGGCTTTTCTTTGTTGTAGTGTGGGGTGTGATGTGCTGGGTCAACTGGTCAATTTGCTCCTGCCAGTCCCCAGTGCCCATTCTGGTAAGAGTCTCTTTCGTCAGCCTCACCATTTTTTCAGCCTGTCCGTTTCTGGCCAGTCTATATGGGGCTATGAGTGCATGCCTGATTCCTTGACCGGCCAGGAACTCTTCCATGGCTTTTGCGGTTAGCTGGGGTCCGTTGTCGGAGACTAAGGTGTCCGGCAGGCCATGTGTGGTGAAGAGTCGTCGGAGAGCTCTAATGGTGGCTTCCGTCGTTGTAGAGGGCATGGCTATAACTTCGAGCCACTTGGAGAATGCGTCGACTACGATCAGAAGGGACTTCCCGTTCATCGGTCCGGCGAAGTCGATGTGTATTCTTGACCACGGTCCGGACGTTTGTTCCCATTCTGTCGGGTGTGCTTGTGGTGGTGCTGGTCTTGTTGCCTGGCACGGGTCACATCTGGCAATCCACGCCTCAATGTCTTTATCTAAGGCGGGCCACCAGACGTAACTCCGCACTAGGGCTTTCATCCGGACTATTCCAGGGTGACCGTTGTGGAGGGTTTGTAAAGTCCGTTTTTGGAGCGTGGGGGGGGATGATTACCCGGTCACCCCAGGGGAGGCAATCTTGCATAGTGGTCAGTTCCTGTTGCCTCCTCTGATAGGGGGCAAATTCTTCTTGTTGGTTATCCCCCGGCCAGCCCCGCAAAACCCAGGATAATACTTGCTTGAGGGTCTTGTCCTTTGCTGTGTGCTGGGCCACCATGGTTGAGGACACCGGGCTAGACTGGTCATCGTCGATGTGATGTAGGCCAAGTGTAGGTGCTGGATCCACGATCTGTTCGTTCAGCAGGCATCTGCTGAGGCCGTCGGCGTTGCTGATGACTTTCCCTGGCCGGTGGACGAGACGATAGTTGTAGCCGGACAGGAAGATGGCCCAGCGTGTCATCCTGGGTGACATGAAGGTTGGTGTGGGTTTGTCCCCGGTGAGGAGTCCCAATAGGGGTTTGTGATCGGTGACGATTGTAAAAGCTCTTCCATAGATGTATTCGTGGAATCGCTTTACGCCCGCCACCATCGCTAACGCCTCCTTATCGATCTGGCCGTAGTTCCTCTCGGCTGGTGACATGGTTTTCGAGAAGAACGCTATTGGGGCTTCTGTCCCATTGGGTAGTTGATGGCTGAGGACGGCCCCGACCCCGTAGGGTGAGGCGTCGCAAGTCAAGGTTACCAGAAGCTCTCCATTGTACTGGATGAGGAGGCTGTCGGAGGATAGGAGTCGTTTGGCTTTCTGGAAGGCTTCCTCTTCTTCGCTCCCCCACTTCCAAGGCGCCGCCTTCCCTAGGAGCTGGTGGAGTGGCTCAGCAACAGTGGCTTTCTGTC
This sequence comes from Coluber constrictor foxii, assembly GCA_038048745.1. Lineage (NCBI taxonomy): Eukaryota > Metazoa > Chordata > Lepidosauria > Squamata > Colubridae > Coluber > Coluber constrictor. Next base: position 28,166,336 of record CM075966.1, on the reverse strand, counting down.
GTAAGAAGACACTGTAAAAATTCAGTAGTCCCAGAAATGCCTGAAGCTCCATTTTGTTTTGGGGGGCTGGAGCCTCATGTATAGCCCTTACTTTGCTTTTAGTGGGGTGGATGCCCTGGCTATCTATTAAATAGCCCAGGAACTCGACTTCCCTGGCTCCGATTACGCACTTGTCTCGTCGGACCCGTACTCCCTTCGCCTGGAATCGCTGCAGGGCAAGCCTGAGCCGCTCCATTAGTTGGGATTCCGATGTCCCTGAGACTAGGATGTCATCGAAATAGGGCACCACTCCTGGAATGCCTTGGAGAAGGCGTTCCATCATTGATTGGAATATCCCCGGGGTGGCGCTGACCCCGAATTGGAGTCTGTTGCATTTAAAGGTGCCCCGGTGAGTGACAATCGCCTCCACAGTTGTTTGGTCTACTGGCAGTTGCTGGTAAGCCTGGGCCAGGTCCAGTTTAGCAAAAATTGACCCTTTGCCTAGTGAATGCAACAGATGTTGCACCACTGGCACCGGGTATGCACTCTGCTGTAATGCCCGGTTGATGGTACACTTATAATTGGCGCAGATGCGCACTGATCCATCCGGCTTCATGGGAGTCACAATGGGGGTCTCCCATGCAGCGTGATCGATCGGTTCCAGGATGCCCTGGGCGATCAATTTATCCAATTGTGCATCCACTTTTGGTCTAAGGGCAAATGGAACCCTGCGGGGCTTTAGCCGAATTGGAGCAATTTGAGGATCTAAATTGAATGATATGGGTTTCCCCAAGAATTTACCTAGACTCCCGTCGAAGACGTCCTTGAAGTCCTCTAGGAGTTGGTCGAGTTGGCTAGTCCTAATCAGATTAATGCCGCCAATTGTGAGCCCTAGGGGCTTGAACCACTCCACACCAAGTAGGGTTGGACGGGCGTCCTTTACGACGGCGATGGGGAGGTCTCCGTTGAACTCTTTGAATTTCACCCTGATGTTGGTTCGTCCCAGGATGCCAATGGGGTGCCCGCCGAAGTCTACCAGCTTTGCCTGGATCGGTTTCAATTGTCTTTTGGATATCTTTGGTTGGAGTTTTTTAAGGTGGTGCCAAGCAATGATGGAAAAAGGCGAGCCAGAGTCTATTTCCATGTGGCATGGTGCCCCTTCCACGTGGACGGTCACGTGGAACTTGTCTGATCCCTTGGTTGCAGTGTGTGCAATGGCTGTCTGGTTGATTTGCCTGCCGTTGGGGTGCCTTTCGTCGTTCCGCCGCGGTTGCTGGAACCGTCTAGATGACCTTTGGTATTCGCGGTCCGAACCTCTTTGTGGCTCGAAACTTGGCTCTGCTGCTCTGCAGGCCTCCACGATGTGTCCCTTGCGTCCACAGCGGCGGCAGGTTGCGTCCCGCCAGCGACATCTGGCGCGAGGATGGTCCCCTTTGCAGCTGGCGTATCTGTCTTCGCGGCTGCCATCTTGGGGTTTTTCCCGTCTTTGGGGTCTCGTGACCTTATGGATGGCCATTTCGAAGTCCGATTCCGACCCCGTTGAGGTTTCATCTGCGGACTGTTGTGGATCCCTGTGGATCTTGTGGATCCCTTTGGACTTCTGCATTGCTGCTGCCGCTCTATCGGAGGATTCTGCAGCGGTGGCTTCTTCAATGACGTCCTTTAGGGAGACCTTTTTCCGGCTGAGGAACTTCTTTTGGACTGTGCAGTCCCTCATGCCGAAGACGATGTGGTCTCGCAGCCGGAAGTCCACGTTTTCAAACTCACAGCTGGCCGCGATCTTCCGGAGCGCCGATACGAACTCCTTGAACGACTCCCCTTCTTGCTGATTCCTTTGATGGAAGTCAAACTGGTTGGCTAGAGGAGTGCTTGCGGGCACGTAGTGCTCTTGGAGGACGTCTTGTAGTTCAGACCATGGCATCTGTTCAATGTCCCGAGGTGCCACGAGGTCCATGGCCATTTCCAAAACTTCCGAGCCGCAGTGTGCCAGGAATAGGGCCCTTTTTCTGCTGTCGTCTAAGTCGGTGAAGCTGCTGCCCGCCAGGAATTGTCTAAAACGAACTATGAAGGACTTCCATTTCTCCTGGTTCGGATTGAATGGAGCCAGTGAGATTTGGGGTCCGGGCATGGTTCTAGTGACTTGCTCAAGTGACTCAGCTCTTGGATGGCGGTGGCGATCGTGCCTGTTGCTCGTCGGTTCTTCTTCAGTCCTTCGTCGCCGGGGTTAGATTGGCGCCGGAAAGAAACGCGACTCAGCTGCTGTCTGTTCAGAACCTTTATTAGAATACAAACTGAACTGCCAGCTGAGGCTGCCGAGCCTCCTTATATTCTGCTCGGGCATGCCCACTGGCCAATGACATCAATTTAAATTTCCTGCCGGTGGAATCAACCAATCCCCCGGCGGATGTCCTTATAAGGACATAACAAAGATGGGGGCCAGTTGGTCAGCACAAGTTTTTAAGCAAGAAGGAGTTATCTTGTCTGGACCTGGTGCTTTTCCTGGCTTTTGTCTGTGAAATAGGCTTTGCACCTCATTCTCTGTAATCACCAGAGGTGGTGGACCCAATGGGATAGGGTAGATTGTAGGAGGCTTAGCTGTTGTTGGTGTATCTGAGATGGGGATTGTGGAGATGGGTGGTAGTAGTTTTCTCTCAAACCTGCAGTAGAACACATTCAGATCATCTGCCAGTTGTTGATTTCCTTCAACTTGGAAAGAAGGTTTATTGTAACCAGTGATGTTTTAAAGAGTTTTCCACATGTTTGCTGGTTCATTTGTTGAAAACTGATTCCTTAGCTTTTCAGAGTAGCGTCCTTTTTCGCTGCTCTGAACTCCCTTGATAACACATTTCTGGCCTGATTGTACAGCATTCTATCACCTTTTCTTTAGGCTTCCCCTTTGGAACGATGTAGCTGCTTAAATTTAGCTGTGAACCAAGGTTTATTGTTACTGTATATTTGCAGGTTTCTGGTCAGCACACATAGGTCTTCACAAAAACTGACATATGATGTTACAGTATCTGTGAGTTTATCCAAGTCTGCAGAGGTATCTTCAAAAACATTCCAATCAATGCGTGCAAGGCAAGCCTGTATTTTTAGGTTTGCCTCCTCAATCCAAGTCCTCACTGATTTAATTGTTGGTTTAATGATTTTAAGTCTTTGTAAGCAGGAACAAGGTGAATCATGCAATGATCAGAGTGTCCCACAGCTGCTTGTGGTAAAGACTGATAAGCATCTTTTAATTGAGATGCTTTAATTGAGCCATGGTAGCGCAGCAGACTAAAGTACTGTTAAGTAACACCATCTGCCTGCAATTACTGCAAGTTCGAATCTCACCAGGCTCAAGATTGACTCAGCCTTCCATCCTTTCGAGGTAGGTAAAATGAGGACCCAGATTGTGGGGGCAATAACCTGACTTTGTATAAAAAAGAACACCGCTGGGGGGGGGGGGGCGAAAGCCCTACTAAGCAGGTATATCCAAAAATATGAAGGCTATTGATTAACGTATTGTAAGCCGCCCTGAGTCTCCGGAGATGGGCAGCATATAAATCAAACCAATAAATAAATAAATAAATAATGTTGTGTAGCAATGGTCTAAAGTAGTCTTGCCTCTTGTGAGACAATTGACATGCTGAAAGTATTTTGGTAGCTCTTTCCTTAAGTCTGCTTTGTTTACATCTCCCAAAATAATTGGAAGAGAGTCTGGGTATTTAACTTCAGCCCACATAATCTGGTCAGATAGAGTTTGTAATGTGTTGTTTACACAAACTTGTGGAGGAACATACACAGCAATAAGGAGAAACTCACGTGGGGAATAATATAGAGCATACTGGGCTTTTATGATGAGTATTATGAAACCGGTAGAATGTAATTTAAGTGTTTGGGAAGGTCTTATGACAATTTGCCATGGCCAATTTGTTGTAGGAGAACTTGGTGCAGGACAAGAGTTACACTAATATCAAAGTAATAGTGGAACAGAATCATTAAAGAAAGGATGGAAAAGGAGGGACAGAATGAAATGTGAATGGCAAAAGTTAAAATATTTTTTCATTTATTTTAAATAATTAGAATTGTTAAATTGTCCCACAGCAAGCTGTCCCCATGGTGAGTTGGCTGTAGCAAGTTTGCTACAGCGAGTTGGCTGTGGCATGTTGTCCCATTCTGTGTTTGGGATTAGAATTGGTTATGCTAGTAACAAGCAAATATTATAGTAGGTCAGGAAGCTGTACCAGAACAAACCAGTTTAGGTGTCCTATCTTTCCCTCCCATCATGAGAGCATACTGTACTCTTAGTCATCTGTCTTGCTTGTTGCTATAATTTCACTATGCCAAAAGGCAAAAGCAAATACCTGGTAGCAGAATTTGTAATATGTATACCTGAAGATAATTAGTGAAAATGCAAACCATATAATCATCTCTGAAAGGTATGGCTGCGGATGATGAGAGCTGTTCTGACCTAGGCTCCCTTAAAAAGCAGGAAGCAAGAAGACTTCCGGTGGTGCCTCCGTCGTTGTCGGCGGTCTCTTCATGGCCGCCGGCCTCCCGGTGCGTTAAGAGCCGCCGCACAGCAGGCAGGTGGCTCGAAAAACCCGCTCTTTATTTTAAAGAGCGGGGAGAGCTTCTGGGGGTGAGGTTGAGCCCACTGAGTTGCCCCAGGAACCTCTCTTTTGTCCTGGGGAAGGCTCAGTGATGGCTCCCTATCCACCCCCAGAGTATGCTCCGCGCCGAGAGGGACCTCCACTAATTAGTTAATTAGCGGAGCCAGACGTCGTGAGCAACACCACGACTGAACTGACAACTTGAACAAGCTGGAAATGGAAGAAGACAAGTGTAACGCAAGTATGGATTTTTTTACTGATTTTCTGGAGGAGGAAGGAAAGGGAAGGAGAGGATGAAGAGTGAAAGTGTCTTTAAGATGGCGACCAGCTCTGCTTGAAGGAAAAAAGCTGAAAGTGAAAGCAGAGCTTAATGCAGAGAGATTTTTAAAAGAAACATTTTGCTACTGAAAAGAATTAAAGAAACTAAGGTTGATTTAAATAGATTTTTCCTGGGTTTTTTTTTTTATTGAAGTAAGAAGAATTTTTCTGGTCTTTCTGAAAAGTAAAGATGACTCCTAAACCTAAAGGAAGGGGGGGCTCCCCCATGAGTCAGTTGAACAAAGCTGAAATGACTCATCTGCAGAAACTTACAGATGTGGACTTAAAAGATTTAATAACAAGGACTCTAGAGAGTGTTGTTGACAAGATAAAAGGTTCACAGAAGAATCTTGAGGAGTTGGTTTCTGGGAAATATGACCAATTAAGTCAAACTATTGCTCAAGTAGCTTCAGATCTTTCAAGTGCGGTGGTTGCAATGGGGAAGAAAATGACTGAGATTAGTAGTAAATTTGAATCTCAGATACAAGAATTACAAGGAAAATTTCTGGAAGCTGAGACCAAAAATCAGATTATACAGAATGATGTTATTATGCTTCAAATTAAAGCTATGGAATCTGCAATTAGATTAAGAGGTATAAGAGAAAATAAGAGAGAAAATTTAAGAACAACTTGTGCAAAGGCCTTTGCACAATTATTAAAGATACAAGATGAACCAATTTTGGGTTCTATAGAGAAAGTTTACAGAGTCAATTCACGTGTAGCTAAACAAAGGAATTTGCCTAGAGACGTTGTTGTTTATTTTACTGATAAAAGACTGAGAGATGATATTTTACAAAAGTCCTACTCTGACAGAGTGCAGGTAGAAGGTACACAAATTAGGATTTTTAAAGAGTTACCACTGAAGGTTTTAAAGGACAGAAAAGAATTTGCTTTTTTGGTCAAGGAATTGAAGAGAAGTAATATTCCATTTAGATGGGATTTACCAGTTGGTATAATTTTTAGATATCATGGTGTGAGACATTGTCTGAATACTATTGAAAAAGCAGAATATTTTTACCAAAATATTTTTAAGGGAGCCCCGGAATATCTCAAGAATAAAAAACAAAAAAGAGAGTCTACAAAATCCAAACAGAAAGAAGAAATTCAAAGTGTGTTAAAAGAAAAAGGAGCATCAGGTGGTTGTCCAGAGGATTCTATTATGGACTCTTCAGATGAGAAAATTGAGCATCCCAACGACCTTAGAGGGGAAACACAGGACCTTGAACTGCTGGAGGAAGATTTAAAAAATAAAGTTATACTTCGAGATGAACAGCAGCAGAGGTCCAGTGCTCCTCAAGAAATGGGAGGTGATGCTAATCGACAGGAACCAGAAGTTAATGAGGAAATCCGACTGGAAATCACAGATGATAAATTTAAGGAGCATCGTGAATCGTTTGATACGGTAACAGAAAGCATTGAAAGATTTGGAAAAAATGGATTATAAAAATTCTCTAAGAAGTTTATTTTGAAGATTTGAGCTATTGCAGATAGTTGTTAAAACTTTGGAGATGTATAACAATTTGTTAAAAGTTCATCCTGAATTGGACTGACATTAAACTTATATATCAAAATGGATTATAAAACTTTACCATAAAGTTTATCCTGAATTGGATTTAATATCCTGAGTGTTGATAGATTGCTGCAATATTAGCAGCGATCACTGGTTACCCTATTATACATCTTTTTGTGAAATTCATCATCTAGGAGAAGACAATGAAATTGAAAACATCATGAGGGAGGTAAAGGGAGGGGTTGGGAAGGGGGGATTGGGGAGGGGGGGGTGAAAATGAAAAATTTTTGTATTGTAAAACTTTTTCAATTAAAAAAAAAAAAGCAGGAAGCAAGAATTGGTCCCAGGAAAACCTCTTTTATTTACACAACTCTGAATTACTTTCATTCACAGTCAGCAAGGTTTGTCCAAACAGTTTTTCAAAGGAATATTTCTCAACACACCTTATCTTGCTTGGCAAGCTGCTACATAACTTGTTTCCAACCGCAGAGTAAGGCAAAACTTGGCAGAGTCTCTTAGAGTCATGAACAGAACTTTTCACTCTTGAAACTACCGAATGAATGAATTGTTTCCTGCAAAAGCCCCTTCCCCATTTGCTCATATTTTGTTTCCTATGGGAGGGGCCAATCATCTCCAAGGTGTGGCTTTACTCCCAAGTTGCCCCTGCTTTCTGAGTTGTTCTTGTCTTCTGACAGCTCTGCGCATACGCACACTGGGAACGAGCTCCAGCTGTTCCTCTGCTTCACTGCTGTCTATCTCCCTCTCTGCCTCTGACACAGAGCCCTCATCCGAGCTTTCCCCAGCCCCCAGGACTGGGCCATGTTCCTCCCCAATCTCCTCACTGTCTGACTCTGCTGCCAGCTCTGCTGGCCGCCGGTGGGCCACAACAAGAGCAATAGTTAATCTGAAAAGCACTACATAGGGAAGACTATTGTAAAGCGAACAGCCTTTTGAATCTTCACTTGCTCTGTCTATCCTTGAATTTCATTCATGAAACATCCACTACCATCATCAGGAATGAACCAATATTTCAAATGCCAGATGTTGAAAGCCCTTTGTGGTTATGCTTATTGTTGCTACAGTTCTTTTCCTTTCTTGCAATTTGTGACCTCTCATACATGGATTTAACAGGCTTTACAATGTGTTTTTAAATTGGAGCCAAATGCATAAACTAGAAAACCAAATGCTTATTTTTCATTTTTACTTCAAGCCTCTTCACTTGTTTTCATAAACAGAGAAACAGGTTGACCCAAGCTCTAGCAATAGTGGGAGATAGAAAGCTATCTTCCCTTTTATGTACATTGGATGATTTACTTCTGAAATCTCTCAAGGCCAGAGGTTACTCATTTGTCTATGGCAGGGCTGGGGTGTTAAACTTGCATCGGCATGGCGTTTTCACATGACGTATTGGGACTTTTTTCCCCTTCGCTAAACCAGGCGTGGGTGTGGCCAGCGCGAGTTTGACAGCCCTGGTCTATGAATATGTGGCTGTCTGCAAATGATTCAACAAAATTGTGACCAAATTGTGTACCTTGTTTGTTCTTTGTTCTGAAAATTGAGTATACAGTAGTCTAAATGCACAAACACATAGTTTTGTACAAGGCATCCTATGGTGTGTATTTTTCACATTCAGCATAATTATGATTTTTCCTTTATTGCCTTTATAAAGGAGTCATGAGAAGGGGTAAAGTGATGCACATAGTGCTAAAACCGCTGTCCCAAATGTTGGGCATGTTCTTCCACATCATCTCTGGTTTCTGAGATTTTAAAACATATTGCCTATCTACTTTCAGTTCTAATTTGTCTAAATATGTTGATGCTAAACCCAACATAAAGAAATTACTTGTACATGTACATTACCTTATCATAACTTGTGAATAATGGAAATCTCTTTGGAAAAAAATGCATTATGGAAAAATGCATTGTCCTGAAACAAGAAAATGTTACATGCGACTGTCAAGTTTTCTTTCTTTCTTTCTTTTTTTGCTCTGTACTGGTTTGACTATCCAATGCATAGCTTAGGCCTGTGATGGTGAATCTATGGCACTTGTGCCACGGATGGCACACGGAGCCATATCTGTGGGCACGTGAGAGTTGCCTTAGCTCAGCGCCAATTGATTTTCAGTCCTTCTGGGCCCACTGGAAGTCGGGAAATGGGCCATTTCCAGCCTCCAGAGAGCCTCTGGGGGGATGGGGAAAGCCATTTTCGCCCTGTCCAGGGTCCAAGAAAGTCTCTGAAGCCTGGGGAGGGCGAAAAACAGGCCTCCTGGACCCACCGGTAACCTTTTTGCCATCGCATGCCATAAGCGGGGGAGGGGAGCGCAGGGGGATTGTGCGCGCATATGCGGGGCCCGGAGGGACATTGAATTATGGGTGTGGGTGCACATGAACGCGACCCCCCTGCGCTCCCCCCACTTTTGGCACGCAATGGTAAAAAGGTTAACCATCACTGGCTTAGGCAGTTAGGCAGTATGGAGAAAGGAAAAAATGTTTAAACTGCTTAGTCACCTGCAAGTTGGCACATGTTTTGAAAGAAAGATGTATATATTGTAGAAAGTTAGCACCCACCCCTCCTAGAAGAATGAAATATTTTAGGAAATATTAAAAAGGCAGAATATTATATTTCCCCTAAAAGAGAAATAGAAATATTAAGGGAGACAGAAACTCAGAGCTTCTGATTTACGACCACAGTTAAGTGAGTTTGCCCCATTTATGACCTTTCTTGCCACAGTTAAGTGAATCACTGCAGTTGTTAAATTAGTCAAACTGTTGTTAAGTGAATCTGGCTTCCCCATTGACTTTGTTTGTCAAAAGGTCAGAAAAGGGGATCGTGTGACCCCAGGACACAGCAGCCATCATAAATATGAGTCAATTGCCAAGCATCTGAATTTTGTTCACATGATCATGGGGATTCTACAACAGTTGTAAGTGTGAAAACTGGTCATAAGTCACTTTTTTCAGTGCTGTTGTAACTTTGGTCACTAAACAAACTGTTGTAAATTGAGGACTACCTATATATTTAATCAGCTGACCTATTGTCCTTTTGTAAGGAGAATTTTGTTTCTAGCCACCCAGAGTACTTGAGAAATAGGTGCAAATAGTCCTCACGTAACAACCCTAATTGGGACTGGCAACTCTGCCACTAAGTAAAGCTGTTGCAAAGTGGGAAATCATGTAACTGCAACTGTTCTTTCCAACTGGAAAGAGACAAGACTACAATACTCAGTTTTACACCTTTGGCTTTTGTTTGCCTCCTAACTGTTCTCCTGCCATTTAGAATGCTTGAATGCCTGCTCCCTGTCTTGTACACATCAAAAGCAATGTGACCTTGCTGACAGCCCTGGATAGGGAACTGCAATCATATTGAGCAAACAGTTTACAGTAGTCTCTTGAAATCTCTTCCTCTCCAATCTCTCTTGTCTGTGGGGAGTGGGAAGAGAAAAAAGGCAAGTGATTTCTGAAGGCAATCTCTCCTTTGCCTGACTCTTTCCCACTGCCAGTACAATCACATTGGTTTAAGTGTGTATAAGAGCAAACAGCTTACTCTCTTGCAATCCCTTTATCTCCAATCTCTCTGCTCTGCAAAGCAAGAAGGGTCAGGCAAAGGAGATTGCCTACAAAAATCACTTGCTTTTTTCACTTTTCTGCCCACAGAAATTTCAAAAGAATGCTGTAAACTGTTTGAATAGCATTGACTATAATGGCAATCACATGACTGAGGGATATTGCGAATGTCATAAATGGGCTGTAAAGTTATTTTTTCAGCACCATCATAACTTTGAATGGTTGCTGAATGAGTAATCAGTAAGCAAGGGCTACCTGTAGTCTTGAAAGATAGATACTATAGATAAGGGGTGTCAAACTCAAGGCCCGTGGGCTGGATTTGGCCCGTGAGGTGGTTAGATCTGGCCCGTGGAGCTGCCCTGGTAGCAAAGGAGTGGCCCAAGGTGCCTCAGCCTGGCCCAGGCCAACCGGGCACTAATTTACAACCTGCTGGCAGCCATGTGGGCCGGAACATGGACAGCCTTAGATCCGTGGGGCTGCCCTAGACCCCGCTAGGGCCTACCCCAGCCCTGCCCCCTGGGCATGCACACAGGGGGTGGGACCAAGGTGGCAGGGCATCCCTGCAGGTCAGATCTAAGGCCGGGTGCAGGAAACAACACAGTCCATGGCCCGGGTTCGCTACTCGCTCACCTGCACCAGCCTTATTGAGGGCAGGAATGAGATTTGGTCCACAAAGCCACGCTGGAGACAGTGAGGAACTGGCTGCCCCTGCTGGACGCCCCCCTGGAGTGTGCACAGCTGTCTGGCAGCATCCCACCAGCTGAGGGGCTCCACAGCATGTACAGCGCAGGTGGGTCTGGGGCGCTGTGACTGCTAGGCTGGCCCTAAGCAGCAGGCAGATGCACAGGGGAGGTGGCACATTATCCACCCCATTGGAAATGCTGGGCAGCTGCCCGCCCACCCGCCTGCATGCTCCATCCCATAGTATGTCTTTCCTTGCCCAAGGCCACCGTGGCTGGGTTGGGGGAGGAGGCCAGGCACTTGCCCGGCATGTCTGGCGAACTGGATTGCGTGCCTCCCCCTCATGCCTCTACCTTTGCCTGCTGCCAGTGCTGCTGCCACGAGGCGAGGGGACGCAGGTGGCAGGGCAGGGGTGGAGCTGTCCAACTTCATCTTCTAACTGTGCTGCACATGCAGGATGAGTCTTATGCCCACCGCCCCACTCATGAAGGCCCCAGCAAACCGGAAAGGCAGGGAGCTCCCATGCCCAAGAGGCAGCTGGGAGTCTGCAGTCTGCACAGTGTAGGTGGGTCCAAACCCTGTGACCACCGGGCTGATGCTCCAAGCAGCACACGGAGGCACATGATCAGACCTGCCAAATGCCCGAGTGGCCACGCAGACTGTCAGATGCGCAGCTGCCTACTGTATTTGAGCTGCGGCAGCCTCAGGCAAAGACAGATTGTGGGGTTGCATTGAGGCAGCCCAGCTGGTCACTGCCATGCTGCAGCCCCTGCGCGCTCGGCCCCCTCCCTCAAACCTCGTCCTCCAGTGAGCCTGCTCCCTGCCCTTCCCATCACTGGGGCTGTTGGGGTGGGACGGGGAGGGCAGCAGCTCCCTCTGTGCCCCATTTTGGCTGGCAGAGTTCTGTAGGAGGCTGTCCTCATCCTCCAGCCCCGCGGCTGAGCATCGTTAAAAATAATAAATACTCCTGACCTTGCCAGTGGCCCACAGCTTTTCAAGCTGAGCTAAGTGGCTGCTCTGGGCTGAGAGGGGTGGAGGGAAGGGGGCAGGGAGAGGGAGTTTCTGAAGAAGATCACCAAGGGGAGGCAGCCAGCGTGTCCTCCCCCCCACCAATTCAGGGGTTCTTTTAAGAGTCCAAACTGTGATGGAGGAGGGTTGCCCCCAAACCCACCCTCTTCTATGGCTGATGAAAGCAGGGCAGAAGTAGTTTAGGTGAGCTGGGGGAGGGGAGGGGGATACACTGAGTTCTTATCTGTGAGCATTTTTGAACCAATCAAAATGCAGGTGTCCTTGGTGTTAGATATTGATAGGTCAGTTTTGCCTCTGGTCCGCTGTTTGAGCGGGAAGAATGCTTAAATGTGATTAGCTGTGTTCCCTGACAGCTCCCTATAAAAGGCCGGCTGTCAGAGAGGCTAGCTGCTGGATTGTAAATAGTTGCTGAATAAACAGCTGTTGTCTGAAGCCTGTCTCCAGTTTCTTCAATCCACCTATCTAACACTTTGAAAATCACACCTCTTTGAATTTTGCCATGTAGTGTGCCTCTGGGAAGAAAAAAGGAAATAGTTCTTAGCTAAATTCCTTTACTGTCCTGGGGCTTTTTTTATGTTTTTCAGTACAACCTTGCAGGTTGCAGTGAGGGAGAAAGGCTGGCTTGTGAAAGGGAGAACTAGGAGCTATAGGAAAGGAAGGTTAGGAAGGAGGAGGTAGAATTTGTGACTCTGTGTTTATAATTTCCATTGATAAGACTGCTCCCCTAACTCAAAATTGACCTTGGGGTACCTTCAAGTAAGACAGTACAATATAGTACTTAAAAAACCAAACCAAATACTGTAAACAAAAAATGGCATCATGTAACAACCAATAATGAATACCAAGTGGCCACATCACTAATTCTATTCCAGAATCTGTAGGGAAAAAAACATTTAGAAAGAATGTCTAAATGCTTGTGGTTCATGGCAATCTGATGTTCCAGATCAATGCTATTCCAGCCTTGAACAGATCACACAATCAGGGATCCACTCCCTGATACCAATGAAAATGCCTCAAAGTCCACCAAAATCCCTCCAGGCTGTGTGTCATTGGAAGGCTGTTAGTTCATCTCTTTGCCCCTCCTCCGCTGCCCATTCAACTTTACTTTGCTCCTGAAATTCAGTGCAATGTAGACCTTCTCAAAATCCATCCAAACTTCTCAAAGCAAAAATAAACCACCTACAAAGGCCAAGTGCCCAGTAACAATTGACTCTCCCTACCATTGCTATCATGAGAAAAAATGTATAAATATTTGTTTATTGTTTTGTATCACATATTCCATTTCTATGTTGAACAGTGTGTTTTCTAGGTGTCCAAAGTGTTAACATATAAACACAGAGGTGGGATTCAGCCGGTTCATCCCAGTTGGGCCAAACCAGTTGTTAACTTTGTGTGCAGTTTGGAGAATTGGCTGTGTTGTGGCTCCGTTGCCTGAGCCTGTGTCATCGTCAGGAGAGGGCTCCGAGAGCGAAAGGGAGAAATTGGCAAGACCTCCCTCTCCAGGACCCTCCTCTCTGGCAATGCCCCTGGAGGACACCGAAGGGCAAGAGATAGGCCCAGAGCCAAGCACATCCCCGCAGCCACAGGTGGACAGCGACGAGGGAGATAAGTGCTGGCTGGATCCTCGCCAGCGACGCAGGGAGAAACGTGCCCAACAGAAGGCACGGCGTGCTCGTGATTAGCTGACTCACTGGACCACACCCCACAGCCTATAAAAGAGAGTGAGTCAGCCTACACCTTTGTGACGAACAAAAACAGATATTCTTGCATCCCAGCTTCAGATCTTCCTGCATCTCAGCTTCTATTTCTGGACATTTTGTGGTGTGTATTTTTCTGTTACGTTAATAAAGGTTTTGGCACGCAGCTGCTGGGATTGCTGCCAAGCTCCTTATCAGACTACTTGGTTGCCTGCCAGCTTATTTTAACCTCCGACTGTCCGTTTGGGTGTATTCCTGGGGGCGGGGACAGAACAGGCTGATCCCACCACTGGCTGGCTCCGCCCCTCGCCCCTCCCCTCCCAGGCACTCCTCGCCTCAGCCAGCCTCTAGTGAGACCATTTTCGCATCTCAGTGCTCCTCTAACCGCCCCTCCCCCACCCCCTCCAAGCAAGTGACGTTGGTGCAGGCAAAAACCCAAGGCAGCTCTGACAAAGTGCCCAGACCCCATCCATCACCAGGAGTCCAGGCACCTCAGCAGGCAGCGAGCGAGGCATTGGCTGGGCTCTTCGGCAGACAACAGTCTTTGCAGGGGGGCAATATAGCTCCCGGAGCTTGCTCTGCCCTAAGGAGGCCAGGGGAGTCATTGGTGTTCCTGCAAAGAGGGGCTCAGGCCCAGTCCCCATGCGGCGCCATGATCCAAGAACTGCTGCTGGCACTGCACGGCTACCCAGGTGGCCTCTTCATGGGCGATGGCCTGCAGGTGGGCGCCCCTCACCCGTCCCCTCCAAGGCACTCCTCACCTGGCCTGAGAAAGTAAGGCTGATGGCGGGGGAGGGAAACCAGCAGCTCCAGGCCCGTGGCACTCAGCCAAAGGGCTGCCTGGGGGGGCGGGGCACGGCGAGGCTCAGCCATCTTTCGGGTCCAGCTCTCCCACAACCTGACCAGGCAGGCCGAGCGCATTATGCACAGATTGTTAGCAGGCAGGCGAGTGGGAGGCGCCTGCTTGCTTTGTTCAGGGTGGCTTTCCCAGCCTCCTTTTTCCACCGCTGCTCTTTTCGGCCCTTCATGTACTGCTGGGCCTTTTCTTTGCTGTCAGCCGGGTGGTCAAGCTCACTGACCAGATCGCTGGCGACACCTACCAGCAGCTAGAGAGCAGGGCGCCTCTGAGGCGGGAAGGGAAAACCACCTGGGCCACCGCTTGGCAATGCAACCTGCAAGTGGGGGGGGGGGACGGCTGCAAACCTCCTGCAACTAACAACAAAAAAGCCATCTCTCTCTCTCTCTCTCTCTCTCTCTCACACACACACACACACACACACACACACATACACACACAGGTTGGATATTTCTTTTTTTCCTTCCACCCCGCTCTCGCCCCCCCACCACCACTAGAGACACCTGGATTCCCTCCCCAACCCTGCCTGGCACCACCCACACGAGTGACATTGAGTTGGCCACACCCACTCAGTCACATGACTCACCCAGCCGGTCATTAAGAACTGGTTGTTAAATTATTTGAATCCCACCACTGTATAAACATCATCATAATCATTATAATCATATACATATAAACATATATGTGATAATATCAATTGTTATTGAAAAATATACTATTGTTCTGCCCCAGCTATGGACCCCAAAGAACGCAGCACACACAAAGTCCATTCAAACCTTAGTTTACTAAATAAACCAGTTCCTTACAACAATGGCTGTTAATTAACTGCATTAACAGCCGCCAAGAATTCAAAGAATAATACTGAAAGCTTTCTGTGGTTGGCAGAATGCCCAGAAGCAATTTGCAGGAAGCTGATAAGATAAGCAAGACAAGACACGAAGGTATGTGAATGAAGTTGTTCCCTGCAAATTGCTTCAATCAGCATTCCTCCTTAAATAGGCTAAGGGAGTGGCCAATTAGCCCCAAGCCTTACTCTCAAGGAGACCTCCTCCTGAGGAGCCACTCCTGCCTGTTTTTCTTTTTCATGTAGTCCATATTTCACATAAATCCACTCTTCTAACCTCAGTATCTATCAATTAACCATTTGTAGAATATTTCCCATGTTATAAAATATTCCGAGTCTTCTTTTCCTTTGATTTTTAGAGTATCCATTTCTGCACATTCCAGAATTTTTTTGATTATATTATCATCTGTAGGGGTTTCTAGATTTTTCCAGTATTGTGCATATACAATCCTGGCTGCTGTTAGAATATGTAAAATTAAATATGTGTTACCCTTATTATAGTTTCCTGGAAGCATGCCCAACAGAAATGTCTCAGGTTTCAAATCTATGTGTTGTTTTGTCATAGTTTCCAGCCATATGTGTATTTTCTTCCAGTATTTTTTTGCTGTGGGACATGTCCACCACATATGATAATATGAGCCTGGTGTTTGGTTGCATTTCCAACATTTAACAGATTTATTTTTATACATATTCACTAATCTTGCAGGTGAATAATGCCATCTATAAAACATTTTATAGAGATTTTCTTTATACGCTGTTGACATTGTGAGTTTATGATTTCTATTCCATAATTTCTGCCACCTGTCCAAATCTATTGTGTAGCCAAAATTCTTAGCCCAAATTATCATAGTTTCTTTTACTTGTTCTTCTTCCAATTTGAAAGTTAATAAATAATTGTATATCCTCTTGATTAATTTTTCATCTGTTCCCATTAGAATCTGGTCTAGCTCATTTGTTTCATTATAAAACTCATACTCCTGCCTATCTTTTTCATACGTGGATTGTATCTGTAACTGTCGCCATGACAGGTCGCCTAATCTTTTTAGTCCTTCTTTTGTTTTTAGTTCTCCCCTTTCATTTAATATGTCCTTATATTGTTATCCATATTTATGACATTAGGATATATCTATGCCTCTATTATAGATAAACATACTGGCACTTTCAAGTAGTGTTGTTCTTTGATTTTGGTCCATGCTAGCAGTAATGTATTTCTAATATAATGCCTCTGGAAGTACCTGTGTATCTTGCCCTTCTCGTACCATAAGAAGGCATGCCATCCCAATTGCTTATCATGACCTTCCAACATTAATAGCCTTCCTCAGATTAACCCACTCTTTCACACATGTAAGTGCCAATGCTTGGTAGTATAGTTCCCAATCCGGAAGACCAAAACCTCTTCTACTTTTAACATCTTGTAACATTTTAAATTTTATTCTTGCTTGTTTTCCTTGCCATACAAATTTTAATATCATCTTATTTAGGTCTTCAAAATATTTTTTCCCCAATTTTATTGGGATCGTCTGAAACAGGTACAATAATCTTGTTATGGAATGAAGTGACCAAGCAACATGGGTCAGTCAGAGAGAGAGGTTTTATTTGCGCAAAGACTCAAGCCATGTTTGCCAATCTTGGCTCTGAGTAACGTCTCCATGCTTGTATGACACTTATATACTTTCCTAAACAAAGGATTCTGCTAACACAGCAACTTTTCCATATATGGTTGACATACATTTGTTATTTTTAATTGACATCTCCTAATTACTAAGATTTTACATTATCTTTATCCAACACTCATAATTCTTCTTGTAACTGGCTGAAGTACAAATTCTTCTTTTGATATTTGCTTCTTGTCCAGGTGCTATTCTCTGGCCTAATCACCCTTGACTATGTTTCATGAGGATGCTCCCTTTTCTTCTGACAAGTTAGGGGGTCACTTAGAGTATCAAGGGAGTTCATGCTGATGTTGTATTTTCTCTAGCTGGCGGTATTTCCTGCCTTCAGAATATAGTTGCTTTTAGAATATCTTTTAGAATATAGTGAATATAAAGTTATCCAGTAACCATCCAAACGGTCCCACTTTAATCTCGGCAGAATATTCATCTTAATTGTAGTTATTTTCCCCAATAGGGACAATTGTAGGCTTTGCCATTTTTCCACATCCATTTTAATTATGCTTTAATGTCCATCTTGGTTTTCTTATTTGACCTTTCCATTTTACTTTTATTGGGTTATGGTCTGCCCAAATACTTGACTCCACATCTACTTCTTGTATATTCTCTTGCAATTCCGGTGACATCCATGTCTTGTCAATTCTTGACCATGATTTATGCATATTTGAATAGAAAGTATATTGGGGTTTTTTTGGTTTTAATTCCGTCCAAGCATCTTTAATTCCTAGTTCCTCCATCATTTTAAAAAAGGTCTTTGGTAAGGTTCTCCTAGCTT
Source organism: Coluber constrictor foxii (assembly GCA_038048745.1). Classification (NCBI taxonomy): domain Eukaryota; kingdom Metazoa; phylum Chordata; class Lepidosauria; order Squamata; family Colubridae; genus Coluber; species Coluber constrictor. The sequence continues at coordinate 28,148,818 of CM075966.1, read as the reverse complement.
TTTGATTTGTTTTGCTACTTTTATAGTCTAATTTTGCATCAACAATTGCGTTAAAATCTCCCACAATACAGATGTTATCATATTCTATTTCTATATTTTTTAAATGTAATTGTTCATAAAAAGCTTCTTGGTTAGTATTTGGTGCATATATTACTGTTAATAATGTCCGTTTATAATTCATCATTACTTCCACTATCAAAATTCTCCCTGGTTTGGGGAGAATCGTCGGAGCGAACCAGTTCACTCCCAACTGATCATTGGAGCTACCGGTTTGCCCAAACCACCCCTACCTATTTTCTCTCTCTTCTCCTTCTCTTCCTCCATTCCAAAGTGTTGTTCATCAAATTCAATCACCTCATATATTGAATCTAACTTATATCTTTCTTCATGCCAAGTCACCAATAGGCCTTCAGGTATCAGCCACCTAAAATGTACGTCATATTTTATCAGTTTTCTTGCCAAAAATTGGTATTCTCTTCTTATGTCTCACACTCTTCTCTGTATCTGTTTTAGAATCGTTATTTCTTTTCCTTTATACACCATTGGCTTTCCTTTAGCTTTTTGAAGTATTTCCATTCTGGTTGGTTTTTTCAGGAACCGGATGTGTACTTCTCTGGGGAGTCTATTCCTCCTTACATAGTCTGTATGGACCCGAAAGGCTTCATCCATCTCTGATAACACCTCCTGCTTGCTCACTTCCAAGACTTCAGCCAAATAATCTGCCATTTTATTGGGGAGGTCTTCTCCCTTCTCTTCTTCTATATTTTGGAATCTTAGGAAGTGTTCATCTTTTTCCATCTCCAGGGATATTATCGTGACCTCCAGGCTCTTGTCCACTTGTGTTAGTCTCTGATCCATTTCATCCACCTTTTTCTCGGTTTGTTCTGATTTTTCCTCAACTTTTTAAATTCTTTCTTCATTCTTTATCATTATTTGTTGGATATTTTCCACTTTGTCATCCATTTTCTGTATTCTTTCGTGTAGTTTGGCCATTGACTCCTGTATTGATTGGAACATCGATTTTGTTTTCGCTTGCATTGCTTTTCTTTCCTGTAATAAAAAATTGTCCAAAAATCTCTGGTTTGTTGGACTTGGGGCAGCCGATGCTGCTGCTGAAGAAAGGGCCGAAGTAGTTTTCTTCATCTTTCAGTCTTAGCACATAAGATAAAGAATAGTTTCACAACACCCCCCCCCCCCCAAGTATTCTGCTATTCCCTCCCAGTTATCTCCCAACTTTGATGAGCTTTTTATGGCCAAACTATCACTACTAAATTCCTCTATCTCTCTTTTTACCACTTCTATCCAAATAGCCTATAAGATATCAATTCACAAATACTTTTTAAATATAATTTTCCACTCTTCATCTCTTCTTTTTTACAACGTTATATAGAGATAGAATGTGAATCCTAATTGGTTTCCTGAAGTCCACCGAGTCCAAGATATGTCTCTCACAGATTTTATAGGTGTGAGAATAAAATCAATCTCGTTCATGAAATAAAAAGATCTTTATTGAATAAATTGTAAAAACAGAGAAATAAAAACGTGTACAGAAAAAATAGGCTTTGCAAAGGGTCAAACTGACTGGGTTGCAATCAGGCAATTTGACAAAAATCACATTCCACTTACTTGATATTTATACTCCCATGAAAATACATCAAGTTACATAAAAAATACCTCCCCAGAGAGAATTGGTTACAAAGTTATATAATATATGTGTAATACAAGTTCCACCCTGGAAAATCCCCAACTTCCCAACAAAGATACCCCAAAATATATCAAATACGCACTTCCCCTTCCTAGAACACTCAACTTGAAAACAAACTCATTAAGACATTCTTAGTTCATCATTTTCCCAGAACACATAAGAACATTCATTTCCGTCAAAACAACTACATAATACATAGTTCCTCTAATATAATAAAATCAACAAAAATCATTATAACCCCTTCACCCAGTTCATACAAGGTAAAATGAAACACTCAAAATGGCGTAACTCTGGTTCTATCTTTCAGGCCCTTTACAGGAATAATAACCGTTTTTCTCTCAATAGGGCAAACCAAAATATCTCTCACAGGTCACTTTTGATTCTTCTTCTTTTCCTCTTAGGTGAGTAGGCTATCAAAGTTGATTTGTAATCCACTTAGGCCCACAAATGTTCCCAACAGTCTTTCACAAAGTGTTCCAAAGGTTCTTGTAAAGTTATTTTAGTCTCTTCTTTTCTTATAATATCCAAAAATTAATCATATTCCATCAAAGTAAGTAAATCCACACTGGTCATTTTTAATATAATTCTCTATAAATATATTCAATCTATTTGCCAATATTGCTGTAAAAATCTTAGCGTCCTGCTTAATAAGTGATATTGGTCTATTTGATCCTGGGTTTGTAAGATCTTTACCTGGTTTCGCTATCAGTATTATCAAAGATTACTGTTCCTGATATAGTAAAAAGCACACAATTAGTCCCCAAAACCCTTTTTTATTTTAACGGCTGTGAATTCCTTTCATTCACAGCACGTGCTGAATCACCAAGAGTTTATAAATAGTCCAACAGATAAGGCCTTCAGTCCTTCAGATAAGGCTGGTAAACACCCACCTTTATCTTCTTTGACAGTCTGCCAAAGACCTAATTGGCAATTATCTTGGCAAGGCCACATGGAAACACAGAGTCAAAAACAGAGCTTCAAAGTACAAACTGACACCATCCACAATGTTGCTTCCTGCAAAGACCCATGTGCCTTTGCTCTTCCCTTATGTCTTATGGGAGGGGCCAATCATCTCCAAGCCATACTCCTGAGTTGTCCCTTTTGTTTTAACTGTTCTTGCCTTCTGGCAGCTCTGCACATGCGTGCACTAGGAACAGGCTTCCCCTGTTCCTCTGTCTCTCTGATGTCCAACTCTGGAGGCTGCGGAGGCTGCACATAACTCCCAGATGGCCCTGGCCCTATTTCTTCCTCTGATGCAGAGCCCTCGTCCGAGCCTTCCCCAGACTCCAGGACTGGCCCATGTTCCTCCCCAACCTCCTCACTGTCTGACTCTGCTGCCAGCCTTGCAGGTTGCTGGCGGACCACAACAATTGCTTCCAGAAACATGGAATATTTTCCCTTTCCATTATTTTATTAAACATTATCTTCATCTTCGGCACCAATAGCCCTTTAAAATTTTTATAATATTCTACACCTAATCCATTTAACTTCCTAATAAAGAGGAAGCAGCAGGTGAAGCTAAGCAGAATCACATCAGATACCTATACAATTAGCACAGGGGGGCCCCCAAGGCTGTGTGCTCTCCCCACTTCTCTCTGTATACTACCACCCATCTCCACAATCCCCATCTCAGACACACCAACAACAGCTAAGCCTCCTACAGTCTACCCTATCCCATTGGGTCCACCACCTCTGGTGATTACAGAGAATGAGGTGCAAAGCCTATTTCACAGACAAAAGCCAGGAAAAGCACCAGGTCCAGACAAGATAACTCCTTCTTGCTTAAAAACTTGTGCTGACCAACTGGCCCCCATCTTTACATGCATTTTTAATAAATCACTATAGATGTGCTATGTTCCTTCTTGCTTCAAATGCTGTACTATCATCCCAGTGCCAAAGAAACCACCAAGAAACTGAATGACTTCAGACATGGTTGCTCTAACAACTGTAGTTATGAAGTCCTTTGAAAGACTAGTGCTCGGCCACCTGAGAACAATCATGGATCTGCTGTTAGACCCCTTGCAATTTGCCTACTGAGCAAATAGATCGACAGATGATGCTGTTAATATGACTCTGCACTACATCCTACAACAACTTGAATCTCCAAAGACCTATGCAAGGATCCTCTTTGTAGACTTCAGCTCAGCATTCAATACCATCATTTCAGATATTCTTCTAACTAAACTAAATCAGCTAGCTGTACCTGACCACACTTGTAAATGGATCATAAGCTTCCTAACAGACAGGAAGCAGCAGGTGAAGCTAGGCAAAATCACATCAGATACCTGCACAATTAGCACAAGAGCCCACAGGGCTGTGTGCTCTCTCCACTACTCTTCTCTCTATACACCAATGACTGCATCTCAAAAGATCCCTCTGTTAAAATACTGAAGTTCGCAGATGACACAACAGTGATCGGTTTCATTCAAGACAATGATGAATCCTCATACAGACGGGAGGTTGAACAACTAGCCTTGTGGTGCGACCAGAACAATCTGAAACTGAACACACTCAAAATTGTAGGGCTGGTTCGCATCACCATGAGCTGCTCGCCTGTCAGTTCGGAGCCTCCCAAGGCTGCCGAGAGCAGCACAGGGTTGGGGTGGGGGAGGGGGGCTGTAGAGGACCAGGGATCCATCAACCCGAATGGGAAGAGAAGAGCGGGGGGGGGGGAGAAAGAAAAAGAAAGGGGAGAGAGAAAAAGAAAGACACCCCCCTTTGTCCAAAGTGCCTGAGACAAGGGCTGGTTCGCTTCTCTTTGCCACAAAGGTTGGGGGGAGGGGAGGGAAGCTGTAGAGGATGGGGGATCCATCCGCAAAAGACAAGGGGAGGGGGCTGTAAAGGATGAGGGATCGCCGACCAGGGCTGCCCTGGTTAGTAGCACTTGGGGCTCTGCCCCAGCCACGAGCTGCTCACCTGTCAGTTTGGAGCCTCCCGAGGGCAGCATGGGGGTGGGGTGGGGGAGTGAGGCTGTAGGGACTGGGATGGAGGGGCCATGGCCGATGTCCCGGGGTGAAAGACTGGGGGGCAGGTCAGCCAAGGAGAAAAGTTTGTGGCTAATAATGCAGAGGCGAAAACCTTAAGGAGAAACAGGCAAGGCGAAGAGTCCTAACCAAAAAGTCCTAAACCCGTCCAATCACACTTGGTCAATAAAAATTATTCTATTCTATTCTATTCTATTCTATTCTATTCTATTCTATTCTATTCTATTCTATTCTATTCTATTCTATTCTATTCTATTCTATTCTATTCTATTCTATTCCCTATTTTCAATTTATTAATAACTTCCACTATTTCTTTTTCTTCTATTTGTGATTCCATTATTTCTTTATCGTATTCTTGAATTTTACAATTTAAATTCTTTTCTATATATTCCTGACTTTCATTCACATTTATGTCATTTCCCTTATATAGCTTTTCAAAAAACTTCTGAAATATCAACAATTTTTCTATCATATTACATCTTTCCCCCTTGTGGTTCTTTATTACTCCAATCAGGCTTTTTGCCTTTTTAGCTTGTGTGGCTCTAGCCAGCATTCTAGAATTTTTATTACTGTTTTCATAAAATTCCCTGTTTAAATATATTAGATTTCTTTGTACCTGTTCTATCTCAATATTTTGCAACTCTTTCCTTTTAGCTAATAGTTCTAGCATAATCCTATTTTCTCTACTTTCTATATATTTACCCTCTAGTTCCCTGATTTCCTCCTCCAACCATTTTATATATTTCTCTTTTTGTTTTTTTATATTATAAGAGTATTTTATCCCTAAACCTCACACTACTGCTTTCATTGCATCCCATATTACACCTGTATTACTACCTCCTTCTTCGTTTATAGTCCATATTTCTTTTATTTCCCTTTCCATTTTTTCTAAAATCTCTTTATTTTTAAAAATCCTCAAATCCATTCTCCATCTACTTGCCTGTTTATAATCACAATCTATTTCCATATCCATAGTTACCATTGCATGATCAGATATTTTAATCATTTTTATCTCTGCTCTCATTATTTTAGATAGTATTTCCTGTGTTACAAATATATAATCTATTCTTGTAAAATCTTTATGTCTACCAGAAAAATATGTATAACTCTTTTGATTACCATGTAATTCTCTCCAAACATCTTTCAGTCTATTTCTATTAATAAATTTTCTTAAATCTGTATTCTTATACTTTATTTCCGCTTTTGATGGTTTGGATTTGTCAATTCCGCTATCCATAACCATATTAAAATCACCTGCCATTATCACATAACCTTTTTTGACTTCTATTTCTTTATATACCCTATTATAAAACTCTTTTTAATCAATATTAGGTGTGTACAAGTTTGCTAAGGTAACCTCTTGTCCATAAATCAAGCCTTGAATTATATGAAATCTTCCCATTTCATCCCTTTTTATGGTTTTTATCATAAATTCACATCTTTTAGCTACAATCAGGGGTGGGTTCTAAATTCTTTTACTACTGGTTCTGTGGGTGTGGCTTATTTTGTGGGTGTGGCTTGATGGCCATGTGACAATTATTTAGGATTTAGCAGAGGTACTGGTGTACCAGGCTTTTAACTGCTTGCAGAGCTGTACTGGTCTACCCATTTATTTTTGCAGGCACTGATCTACTCATCTATTTTTGCAGGCACTGGTCTACTCATTTGTTTTCTTTTAACACTAATCAGCTGTAGGGCGGCCCTTTGAAGCCCCACGGCAAGAGTTTAAACAGTTTTTTTTCCCTCTAGCCATCAGCTGGGACTCAGGAGGCAGCAATAGATTGGGGGTGGGGCCAAATAAAAGGTAGGAATAACAGGGGGGCGGGGGGGGCAGAACCAGTTTGGTGACGTCATATCGTCACCGCTACCAGCTCGGGAGAACCGGGCCGAACCGGGAGGAACCCACCACTGGCTACTATTGCTACCCCTCTTGCTTTTGATGTACCAAATGCCTTTTCATATACATCAGCCCAGTATAACTTAAGTTCATTCACCCCTTCTTTCTTTTGATGTGTTTCTTGTAAAAATACAATATCTATTTTCTCTTTGTTAATTGATTTTTCAATTCTACCTTCAACGATTTCCCCATCTATTCTTCATATTACATATTCCCTTTGGGCTCCATATGTGCTCTAACACTTACAAAACTAAAACTACACAGTATACATATTACCCCAAAACGTAAATAACCACTTACCCACCCGTAAACATATATAATGTCCCCCTTCCCTTCTTCAGGAGATCTTCCTCCTCTTCACCGCATAAGGCCTCCAGGGGAGAGAAGAGGAGCCATCCATACATGGACTTCAGTCACCCACTCCACCTCCCTTAACCATCTTTACCCTATTTCAAAACCCAAACATCTGTTGTAACACATATCCTTTACTATAACTATTACAAATATTTATATACTGTCTCTACAGCGAACTTGTAACTCCTGTTGCTTCATCCAGCCCCCTTTCTCCCGTAGATCTTCTTTCTTCTTCTCCATCTCCCTTCTTGAGAATTTTGACATCGCATTCATTTTCTGGATTTGCTCCATGAACTCTTCCTTATTGATGATTTCCATCGCCTCCTCCTTTGTTTCAACTCTATAAAATCTTCCACCATATGGAAATCTCAAAGAAACCAGATAACCCTAGCTATAATTATTATTATTTTTCTTCAGTAATTGACAAACTTGATGCATCTCTCTCCTCCATTGTAAAGTCTCACTACTTACTGTAAATCTGGAAAATCTTGTATCTGTTGACCCCCAAACACTATCAACGCCATATTTTGCAATTTATGCATCAATTGCTCTTTTTTTGCATAAGACCAGAATCTAATTACAATGTCTCTCAGCAATTTTCTTCCCAAACTTTTTGGGCCAACTCTATGTATTACATCAATATTGTATCTTGTAAAGGGGACATCTTGGAAGATCAAGGTAGCCCAATCCAATACTTCTTGGATCAACTTTGCTTCATTTTCTTCACTTTTCTCTGGATATCCATCAAATCCTTTTTCACCTGATGCATCATAGTCATCTGGCTTTTTAACACCCTATCATGTTCTCCAATCTGAGTTCTCACTTCTTTAATATTTTGTATCATATCCTGACTTTGTTTCACAAATCTGTTATTCTTACATCCATACTATCCATTTTATCATTTATTTGCTTTCAATCCTCCTTTATAATTTTCTTCATTTCTCTTAACTCTTATAAAAGAACATCAAATTTGTCTGATTGAGTCAGTGATTTCTCAGGCAATTTTTTCCTCGCTTCCATTTCTAAGGCTTTTTCCACTTGAATCAGGCGTAACTCTGAAGGTCTAAGTCCTACTTTGGGTCTTTGCCAAACACTTTCAACACTTTTGCTGCGTTTTGACATCCTACCATCCAAAAAGAGCTCTTGACCTTTTAAGAGTTTTACAGTCTATAGTCCATAAACGTCACTTCCTCCTTTCTCTCGTCCTTATCAACTTATCTCCGTAAATGCAACTTAATAAAACTAGATAACTCCAATGGCAACAGTTAACTTTATCACACACACCTTATCAAGGCTCTGTCTTAAAAATATGTAGTTCTTCTCCAGGCCTTGACACTTCCACTGAAAAAAGGGAGTAATGGGCCTTCACACTATATACTCATAAATCAGCTATTATCTTCTCAGCTGTACTCCTTTAAACTCTTTCCAGCAGTGGTGGGTTCCTCCTGGTTCGGCCCGGTTTGGCCGAGCTGGTAGCGGTGATGATATGACATCACCGAACCGGTTCTCTTTGTTCGGGAGCTGGGCCCTCCCACCCCCCTGCTCCGCCCCCCTGCTCCACCCCCCATGTTATTCTTACCATTTATTTGGCCCCACCCCCAATCTATTGCTGCCTCCCAAGTCCCAGCTGAATGGCTAGAAGGAAAAAAAACTGTTTAAACTCTTGCTGCGGGGCTTCAAAGGGCCGCCCTACAGCTGATCAGTGTTAAAAGGCAGTGAGGTGGTAGACTGGTGCCTCCAAAAACAAATGAGTAGACTGATGCCTCCAAAAACAAATGGGTAGACCGGTACAGCTCTGCAAGCAGTTAAAAGCCTGGTAGAACAGTACCTCTACTAAATCCTAAAGAATTGACACATGACCATCAAGCCACGCCCACAGAATAAGCCACGCCCACAGAACCAGTAGTAAAAAATTTTAGAACCCACTCCTGCTTTCCAGGTGTTGTGGCCCCGTCCGCTGAGCCTATCCCATTGGAGGAAGGAAGCTCTGAGCAGGAGGAAGAGGAGCCAGCCAGATCTCCCAGCCCCCCCCCTCTGGCACCGGCTCAGGTGCCAGCTGAAAGAGAGCCAAGTAGTGGGGAAACAGGTGTCTCAGATGAGAGTGAGGGAGAGACGTCATTCCTGGACGCACGCCAAAGAAGGCGAGAGAAAAGAGTACTGCAGCTGCGGCGTATGAGGAAATAGTCCTGAGTCACTGATTGGAGTCACAGGATCAGTGAGTCACTGGACCACACCCAGAAGCCTATCTATATAAGACAGGCCAGTGGGTCCAGAAGTTTGTGACGAACAAAGCTAAACAAACATAGCAACCTCGTAGTCTTGGAAGCTAGATGAACGGCAAAGCTACGTAGGTGATTTTCTTGTTTGTGTAAACTAATAAAGTCCTTGGCAGACGGTGTGCATATCGCTGCCAAGGTTGAGATAAGAACTGTGGAGTGTGCCAAGTGATTCTTAACCCTCGGCTGGCTGTGTTTTTGTGGGTCTCTGAAGGGGGGGGACAGATCATCAGGTCCTTTTTCAATCTTCAATCATAGGGCCCTTCCTCTCCCATCTGCCTTCAAAGGCCTGTCAAATCTCTTAACCAAACGTCCAAGCCTTGGTTAAAGAGCCTTGGTGGTGCAGCGGACTAAAGTGCTGTTAAGTAGCACTTAGATGCCAGCTGCCTGCAATTACTGTGAGTTCAAATCTCAGCAGGCTCAAGGTTGATTCAGCCTTCCATCCTTCCAAGGTAGGTAAAATGAGGACCAGGATTGTGGGGGCAATAAACTGTCTGTCACGCTAGAGTTGTCTGACGAAATTAGATGCCTCTCACATTTTGATAATAAAGAAAGAAAAACTTTTATTTGTTAGAACAACGTCTTCACGGACTCATATGCAGTCAGGAAATGACCTCTGCTCCATCATCCCTCCCTTTCCTGGCTTGCTTCCTTATCCTATTGGTCATTATCTAAATCATTCTACGGCACTCTCTCTTACTAATCTCACAGGAATTTAACCCCCTCTTTACTATGTCAGCACTGGAGGCTGACATCCGGCCCCTCTCCCTTCATTCTTCAGCAAAACTTGCACAAGATAAAACAACAGGTCTAATACCATTACCCCGTCTGGGACTGTGTCCCACCCCCTCCCGGCCTGTCCGGGTGATCTGCATGGAATTTAGCTATAAGGCGGTCAGCTTGAATGTTCGTGCTCTTCACCCATGATGCTTCTGATGATGGGTAACACTTCCACTTAATTAAGTATTGGAGGCGGCCTCTGTGCCACCTCGAATCGAGAATTCGCTGTACTTCATAATGAGTTTGGCCCCCAATGATCAAAGGCCCTGGGGGATCACGTGGCACCGGCCTTAAAGTTGACCCCACCACAGGCTTCAGAAGACTACTGTGAAAAATGGGGTGTATCTTTCCTAGTAACCGGGGCAACTGCAATTGTACTGTGACCGGGTTGATTATTTTTACTATAGGAAATGGTCCTATAAATTTCGGGCCCAATTTCCTAGTTGGGAGTTTGAGTCTCAAGTACTTGGTGGAGAGGTAGACCTTCTCTCCTACTCGGAACGGTCTTTGAGGGGCTCGGTGCTTATCTGCTTGCTTCTTATAAGCCTGTGCCGCCTTGTCTAATGCCTTTTTGACGTTCTCCCAGGATTCTCTTAGCATCGCCATCCAATCGTTCAAACTGACTGAAGAAGGGGGTTCCCTGGGATATTCTGGCATGGGGACAAAATCCATACCGCTCACTACCTTGAATGGAGTTAGTCCTGTACTACTGTGGACAGCATTGTTGTACGCGACCTCCGCAAAAGATAGGAGGTCCGCCCAGTTCGACTGTTGGTAGTCTACATAGCACCTCAAGTACTGCTCTATCATGGCATTCAGTCTCTCCGCCCCGCCATTGGTGCTCGGGTGAAATGCTGAGCTGAGACCTTGGGATGATCCTATGGATCGTAGGAATTCCCTCCAAAATTTCGCTGTGAACTGGACACCTCGGTCGGAGATGATTCTTCTGGGTACTCCATGCAAGCGGTAGATGTGTTTCACAAACAGCTTGGCCAATTGGCGGGCTGAGGGTAGCCCTCTAAAGGGTATGAAATGTGCCTGTTTGGGGAATAAGTCTATTACGGTCCAGATCACTGTGTTTCCGCCACTCTTCGGCAGCTCTACTATAAAGTCCATTGCAATCTCCTCCCATGGTCTTGTCGGTTCAGCTACTGGCTGCAGTAACCCAGGAGGTTTTCCTGGTCGGTTTTTCATCGTGGCACAGATGGTGCAGCTCTTCACATAGCTGTCCATGTCTTTCCTCATGTGAGGCCACCAAAATTGTCTTCGTACTAAGTGCAGAGTCTTTAGAAAACCGAAATGGCCTGCTGGTCTAACGTCGTGGCTCCTTTTGAGGACTAGGGTGCGTAGAGTTTCTGGGACGTAAAGTTTCGTCCCTTTCCATGCTACGTCGTTCCTCCTTGTCAAAAGATGCTGATTGTCTCGGAACCAGGGGTCCGCCAATGTCTCTGTTTTGAGCCGTGTCGTCAGGTCACCCGCTGGTTGGCCCTGCTGGTCGCGATGCTGGCGTTTGGTGGTTACTTGACCCACTCCTTGAGGCGAGGGGATGATGGCATTCACCACCTGCTCCCGTTCACTGTTGTATTGGGGCATTCGGGAGAGGGCATCGGCCAGAAAATTCTTCCCCCCTGGGATGTGTTTCAGCTCGAAGTTGAACCGATTGAAGTATTGGGCCCATCGGACTTGTCTGGGTGATAATTTCCGTGGGGTCCTAAGGGCCTCCAGGTTTTTATGGTCAGTCCAAACCTCGAACGGTGTCTGGTTTCCTTCTAGCAGATGTCGCCAGGTCAACAGCGCCCACCTCACTGCAAACGCTTCCTTTTCCCATGCTGCCCAGCGTCTCTCTGTGTCGGTGAATTTACGGGAAGTGTAAGCACAGGGCTGAAGGTTCCCTTGGCTGTTCTTTTGGAGTAGAACCGCTCCCACTGCCTGGTCGCTGGCATCTGTTTGGATGACGAAAGACTGGTTGGGGTCAGGATGTTTCAAGACTGGTTCTTTTGCAAACATTTCTTTTAGTGTTTCGAAGGCTTGTAGGCAGGCCGGGCTCCACTGTAGAGGCTGTCCTGGGCGAGGTTTTGTTGCTGGACTCCCTGTTTTTAAGAGGTCAGTTAAAGGTTTGGCAATTTTTGCAAAAGAGGGGATAAACTGTCTGTAGAAGTTCGCGAACCCCAAGAAGCTTTGCAGTTGTCTGCGGGTGCGTGGGGGTCGCCAGTCAAGGACCGATTGTACTTTGGCTGGGTCCATTTCTATCCCCTCATTGGACACTCGGTAGCCTAAGTAGTCTAGCCGTGACTGGTGGAACTCGCATTTCGACAGTTTGACATAGAGGTTCACTTTCAGCAGTTTTTCGAGCACCTGGCGGACGAGGGGTATGTGTTCGTCTATGGTTTCTGTGTAAATGAGAATGTCGTCCAGGTAGACAGGACCCCCTTATAAAGGTGATCATGTAAAACTTCATTTATCAGTTGCATGAACACCGCCGGTGCTCCCTGTAGTCCGAAAGGCATCACTTTAAATTGAAAACTTCCTAGGGGGCAATTAAATGCTGTCTTCCACTCGTCTCCTTCCTTGATGCGTATGCGGTAGTAGGCTTCACGAAGGTCTAGTTTGGTAAAAACCTTCCCTTTGGCCAAGTGAGCTAGCATGTCTTTCATGAGGGGGAGTGGGTATAAGTTGTGCACGGAGACACAGTTTATCCCGCGAAAATCGACCACCAGACGCATGGAGCCGTCTTTCTTCTCCCTGAAGAAAACTGGTGCCGCTACCCGTGGTTTGGCTGGTTCAATAAAACCCCTTTGTAGGTTCTTGTCTATGTACTTTCGCAGTTCTTGCATTTCACGGGGTGTCATGGCGTACAATTTAGGTTTTGGTAGTTTCGAACCAGGGATGATTTCGATAGCGCAATCGGCGTCGCGGTGGGGTGGTAGTACGTCACACTCGGTCTCGCTAAATACTTCTGCCAAGTCTTGGTACTCTTTTGGGATCTGGTTCTGGCCGTGGGAGGTGCTGGAGGTGGCCGCCAGTTGCTCTGTTGTCCCTTTACAGGGCGGGTTGGGCACCTGTGTTGGAGGCGTCTTTTGTCAATCTAGAGGGAGGGGTTGGACCCCCTGGGTGGGAGGAGGGGACGTTTTCTCTGGTTGTGGCAGGGGGTGGGGTCCCCTTGCTATCCTCAGTCTGCGGGTCCCTTCTTGCCACCAGATGGTGGGGCCCCACTTGTCCAGCCAGGAGAGTCCCAGTATGACTGGGTTGGTCATCTTGGGGGCTATTATGAACCGAATGATTTCCCAGTGATCCGCTAGCTCCAGCTTCACTGGCTCGGTCAAATGTGTGGCATCTGCCCCCCCCAGCAGGGATCCATCAACTTGCTGAAAACGGATTGGGTGGCTGAGCCTTTTAGCCCGGATCCCCAGTTTTAGGACTGTGGGTAGGTTAATCAGGCACCTCGTGCAACCCGAATCTACTAGGGCTTGGAAAGTCCCTTGGGTACCTGTTTTGGGGGCTGTTAGGCATATGGGGAAAAGAAAAGGGTGGATGGGTGCGCTCACCATTGGGTCGTTTTCACCATCGTCATCACCCTCATACAGTTCGGGGGGTCAATTCACATCGTCGGAGCTCCCCCTATTTTCAGTCAGATGGGCAAAAACTTCTGCAGTCGGGGAAAGTCTTAATGGTGCCTTGGTGGTGTGCATGGGTCCTCGTTCCAGTCGTGCCTTGGCCGGGGGCTCTGTTTTTGGCCCCGGGATTCCACACGCTGCTGCCAAATGCCCAACTCCCCCACACCTGTAGCACCTCAGTGGACTCCGTGGGGTGGATGGCCTCTGGGTGGCCCGTGATGCTGTAGTTTCTCGTCTGATAGACAGTTCCTGGTCCAGCTGGGTTTTCTCCTTTGCCTGTGGTTGTTTTAGCATGTTGTTGGCACGTCGCCCTCTCTCAACTTGCGTCGCTATCCGGAACCAGTCAGACAGTCGGTTCGGAATATCTCGATAAGCAGTCACTTGGGCGATTTGCTTATCTAAGCTTGTTCTAAAGAAGTATACTAGCAGTCGTTCAGGCAAAGGAGGTAAAGTCTTAACAACTTTCCTGAACTCACGGATATGTTCTTGGATAGGCTTCCCCCTCTGCATTAGGTGCCTGAGCTCATCTTCTACATAGGGATTGTCCCCTGTTTCTTCGAAGCGGGCTCGCAGCAGTTGTAAGAAACCATCTGCATCTTGCAGTTGGGGGGCCCTGTATTTGTACTGGGCTGCTGACCAGCTCCTTGCTTCTCCCTCCAGACCTTCTGCGATGGCACTGACCAGGGCCCTGGGGAAAGGGTAAAGGTGCGCGTAGCGCTCGATGTAAATCTCAGCTGCATCGAGAAATTGAGCTAGCCGGTCCGGATCCCCATCGAATTTCCCTCTGAATCGGGGTGGTTCCACCCTCAGTGGCCTCTCCTCCCATTGCGGGGGTCTGTGAGCCTGCCCACGGTGCCCTTGGGCTTCTTCATGATCTCCCATTTGGGTGCAGGGGAGTGATGCCGTGGCTGGGCTGGGTCGCTTGCTGAGCAGGGAGGGAAGCCCTGAGTGCATTTTGGAGCTTTCTTCTCTCATCTTTTTTTTTTCCTTTTGTGTGTGTGTGTGGGGGGGGCTATGCTGCCATTTGGAGAGCCATAGAACCTTCCCCCCTTACCTGCCACTTGATTGGAGTCCAGCAAAAAGGCATCATAATTTTTTCCTTTTCTGAGGCAAACCTCCGGTGGAGATAGTTTTCTTCCATGGCCTCTGATAAGGTTGCTGCGGAGACATCTGAAGGTCTGCCAACGTCGGCGTGGAGTAGATTAGGAATACATAAATATTTTTAGAAGAAAAGTTTTTGAGGAGAGCATTTCTTTTTGTTTTAAAAAACATTATTTTTCCTGACTGTCTGTCACGCTAGAGTTGTCTGACGAAATTAGATGCCTCTCACATTTTGATAATAAAGAAAGAAAAACTTTTATTTGTTAGAACGACGTCTTCACGGACTCATATGCAGTCAGGAAATGACCTCTGCTCCATCATCCCTCCCTTTCCTGGCTTGCTTCCTTATCCTATTGGTCATTATCTAAATCATTCTACGGCACTCTCTCTTACTAATCTCACAGGAATTTAACCCCCTCTTTACTATGTCAGCACTGGAGGCTGACACTGACTTTGTATAAGAAAGAACACTGCTTGGGGGGGGCGAAAGCCCTACTAAGCAAGTATATACAAAAGTATGATGGCTATTGCTTAATGCATTGTAAGCTGCCCTGAGTCTCCGGAGAAGGGTGGCATATAAATCGAGCCAATAAATAAAATAAATAAATAAGCTCAAAGCTCCTCTGAAAAATGTCCAATTCCAAGTCAAATACAGTCCAATCTTCAGGAGAAAAGCAAGGGAAATAACTCATGTTTCATAATCTGTTGAATTTCATAATCTTTAGATGGGTGTTATATTTTTTAAAACCATTCTCTGCGATGGCCCGGATGAGGCAGAAATTCAGCATCTGTAGTCCATTCCGGCAAGCTCCGCCACCTCTTCTGTGGTTTTATCAATGAACCAGGACTGATAAGATTGTTTGGACCTTTTACTATTTCTGTTTAAGTATTTTTAATAGACCTGTGATAGTCAGGCAACCAATTATAACAGGCAAACCTCTCTCAGAGACAACATGGCTGCGACAATGCCAAGACAACCCAAGATAAAAGACTTTTTCCAGACAACGGACACTGCAAATAAGACTTCTTTTCTCTTTTCTTCCCCCCGCCCCCAACCAAACCTAGCCCCTTACTGGATTGGGAAGAGGACGACTGCTTCTCTGTGGAGGAGGGAGTTCGAACTACAGTAGTAGTTGGGGGAGGGGGACAAGTATAATATTAGGAACAATTTTAAAGGAGACTTGGATTTGGTCGCCAAGAATTGCCTACTAACAGCACAAACAGTTTCTGCCATATTTGACCAACTCCTGGAAGGAAATGGAGGGATTAAAGAACTAAAGTCTCTAATGGGAAAACGTATCAATAAATTAGATGAAGAAGTAAACAGCAAAGCCCACATTCCAAGCTTACCCATGATGTTTGGCCACCCTCTGTGGACCAAGGGCCTCAAGACAGAGAAGATATAGTGGAGAGGCTGGTCTTACAGAGAAACAGGATCTTACTCCAAGTTGCTAACACCCCTCTGAACAGGGGCAGGTGGCATAACAGGAGAGTGGTTTTGATCTCTCTATCCAACATTGTAGGGCAGTGATGGCTAACCTTTGCCGGACCGAGTGCCCAAAGCGTATGTGCACACCCGAACCCCCAAAATCCAATGCGATCGCAGCCACCGCGCATGTGCCCCACCCCCTGCACATGCATGTGTAGCCCCCTGCATGCACCCCACTGCCCCGCCCCTGCACATGCGGGAATGGCCCCACACATGTGCCCCACCTCCCTGCACATGCATAGCCAGAATGTTCAAGAATATTCAAAAATCAGAGAAACATTGGAAGTGTCATCAGACCTCAGGATCATATTACCATATGTGGTGGACATGCGTAGAAGCAAGGAGATATTGGACTAAGATACACATGTGGTTGGAAAAAATGTTAAAGAGACATAATGACTTTAAACCAGAGATATTTTTATTAGGGATCTTACCAGAGACATTCAATAAAGAATTGCAATATTGAATTGTGAATATTTTAACAGCAGCTAGAATTGTATTTGCTAAAAACTGGAAAGGAGAGAAGATATCTACTGATGAAGAAATTATTAAGAAAATGTTGGACTGTGCTGAAATGAGTAAATTGACATTTGAAATAAGAGAACAGGAAGATAAACAATATCATTTGATATGGGATTTATTTTATCAATGGATAGATAATAAAACATGGAGATGAAATATGATATATGAAATGAAATTAAGATAAAATGTGTAAAAACTTTTTTTTTTAGGGGAAAAGAACGTGTCATATATTGATATTTTGAAGATTTTGGGAGCATGAAAGGGTTTTAACTGACTGAAACACTGTCTGTAATTGTTTGAAAGGATGATGCTTTTATGTTGTTTTTGTTTGAAAATTTTAAAAAAATTCAAAAAAAAAAAAAGAAAGGGCGCTGTGTGCCACCTCTGGCACGCATGCCATAGGTTCACCATCACGGCTGTAGGGTATATTCCAAGCTAACAGAGATTTCTTGGCTTCCCAACAGACAAGACTGCAAAAGAATATTGCTAACCTTTGGGCAGATTGTTCTGCCATCAATGTTATTCAGGCTTGAAACCTCCCTAAAGAAACTCTGTATTTGGCCAAGATGGGTATTTCACACCACCCAAATTCAGTCCCTGTTAAAGTCTGGGCAGAGAGCCAAGACAGTGAAGGAGGTTGACATCAACCTTTGGAATTCCAAAATACTAACAGCCAAACAAACAAGCCCTCAACTAACAAGGTTATAAAAAGATAATAAAGTAGGACGTAAAGTGAAATTTGGATATAAGAATAAAATGATACGGGGTTGGCTTGGATGATCTCTAAAGGTCCCTTGACTTGTTATTGTAAGAGACAGTTGCTGAGTTCAAAAAGTGAAACCCCAGACTTAGCTAACATTCTTCTTCCATGTCAAAATGCAGAACTAAAAACCACATAGGTTAGCATGAATCAGCCTTTCTGCCAGCAACAAGGGGCCTGGACATTAGGACTGATTTCACATATTTCCGTGTTTTGCTGCTTGTTGGAGACTATAAGAATGCATGTTTTAAACAGAACGTTGTTCAGATGTTAGATGATTACATTTCTGTCTGAACCTTTTGGCCAAAATAAAGCTTCTCTTGATTTTGAAATCTGTGTCCATTAATTTTATGCAACATTTCATGGCAACCGCGGCAGGACTTGGAGCAATATTTCGCTGAGGATGGCACGGACCAGCCAGTGCCCAATCAAGGCTGTCTTGCCTAACCTTCAGGCACCCCTGAGAGTTTTCTCAGGAAGAAGGCAGTCGGCCCCTCGGGGTAATCGGTGGCTCCAACCGATCCAAGAACTATACGAGTTCAAGACAAGCCAATAAATAACGCCGGCTGAGAAAAGAAGATGCCTGCAGGCAAGTATTGTGGGAATTGTAGGCCTACTCCTTGAGAGTGGAAGAGGGGGCCTGATCACCTCCCTGGGTCCGGGAACGTCCCTTCCTAATGGAACCGGCGTGTCCTAATGAGACTCTAGAACTGTGTGGGTGGTTAAGCCATTGCAGTTCATATTGGTGACCATTGGAAGGTCTGGCACCGTAGGTCAGTGGCAGTGTCTTAGAAAATGGGTGGTAGAAGAATTGTTCCCTGAACACCTCTTCAATGTATGTTGAAGAATTTTAAGAAAGGTTTCAGTGTGGATTATGGAGACTGCCAAGGCCAATCCAGGTGACCTAAAGAAATTCTGTGAAAATGAGTGGCAAATAGTAATAAAAGACTCTCATTCAACACAAGTGGGCAAGACTGCGTTAGCAGAAGCACTTCAGCGCATAGCTTACATCGATCGCCTCCACTCACTATGTGCCCATGCAAGTGAGAGATGTAACACATGTGCTCAAGTTAATTCAAGGCAAGGACTTAGACTTCCACCTGGAAATCAGTCTAAGGGATATTATCCTATGGATTCACTAGCTGTTGATTTCACAGACATGCCCAAGTATGGGTTCTATAAGGCAATGCTAGTCATGGTGTGCAATTATACTGAATGGCCTGAATGTTTTCCCACCCAAGACAAAACAGGCACGTGAAGTGACTAGAATCCTACCCAAGGAAATTTTGTTGGGGTTTTTTGTCCTGTGAAAATCCCAAAAGCAAACTCCAGGATTTTTAGGAAGTTGTGAAGTATAGGAGGTGTCCGTAGTCTGCGTTGGGGGCAGCAGGTCCTCCCAGATACCTGTTTTTAAAGAGGGGTCTGAAAACCAGTGGTGGAGAATTTCCTAACAAGAAGAAGTACGCATACGCTGTAAGGGAACCGGCGTCCTCTCCAGGCCTTTTTCCTGAAAACTGATGTTGTGTAGCCCGGCTGAACCGAAGTGTGAAACCCCACATAGGAAGGGGAAACATGGGAAGTTGCAGCTCGAGGGTGGTAGATACCCCTTTAGGAAACTTGTTTGAGGCATGGGGTGAGAGGCAGATGCCTGTCCTGCCCAGTATGAAGAAGAGAGAGGAAAACATATGTAGGAAATGGGCTTTGCTGAGGGATGACACAGGAAAACCAATTTGACTAAAAAAGGGTCCTTAAAAGAAAAGGGAAAATGTTGGGGGTTTTGTTTCTTTGTTTGTTTGTCTCTTTCTTTGTCTTCTATGCAACCACATGATACGTTTGTTAAGATCTGTGCCTTCCCTAATTCAACTGAGATTTAATTTAATTTTATTTTTTTTTATTTTTAACTTGATTTATATGCCGCCCTTCTCCGGAGACTCAGGGCGGCTTACAATGCATTAAGCAATAGCCTTCATACTTTTGTATATTTATACAAAGTCAGCTTATTGCCCCCACAAACTGGGTCCTCAATTTACCCACCTTAGAAAGGATGGAAGGCTGAGTCGACCTTGAGCCTGGCTAGGATTGAACTCAGAGAAATTACAGGCAGCTGGTGTTAATTGCTGCCTTTAGTAGGAGGCATTAGCCCCCTACGCTACACAGGCTCCTAAGGTGGGAATGACTAGTGTGTATGTCTAAGTCTTAGTGTGCCTTCAAGGTAATTGCAACTGTTAAATGCCTGATCTCTAGAGATATGAATTTTAAATTGTTAGAAAAATGTTGAAGGCACTGAGAGGACAGAGAATGACTTTGCCCGGTTTGGTCTGGCCACCTAGACAGGATGAAGAACAGAGTTCAACTTTTCTTTCTTCTCTGTGCTTTTAAGAAAAGCCCAAGTTTATGAGGAAACATTTTAAGTTCACTTAACTACAATACTGATGTGTTGTTCTTTCAAACTCTGCCTGAAAGCTATCTATCCCCCCCCTTCTAATCCTGCAGTGTCTTTCCTCACCGAGAAAGGGGGGAGGGGACCTTGTTCTCATGTCTTTTAGCCCTGCACAGATGGCTCAAATCTGTGGAAGCAGAGCACATGTCGAGTGTCAAGCCAACTCAACACTGAATTGGGGAGGGGATATCCAACAGGATCATCAGTGACGAGGCAGCTCTACTGCACAAGCCAGCTCTACCGCACAACAACATTCCTGCTACGTCGTGACAACGGGGGGGTGGGGGGAAGTGCTGCTAACAATCTTACACAATGGTGGTGGTGGTGGGGGTATTAAACCTGGAACGTAGGCGATTGGTCACTCCACAGCTGGGACAGGGCAGGGAGAATCATTCCTGACAGCTGTAAAAGAGGGGCGGGGGCGGAGCCCAGAAATAATGCCAATTGGCTAGAGACGCCCCAGGTTAATTTGGATATTGTTAAAAGGGCACTGGGAGGCAGCCGCTCCCAACGCCGACTTTAAGTTCTTTGTAACGCTCATATATGACTCCACCAGGAAATGAGGATTAAACCTGTCGACAACCTCGTGCTTTGTCTGCGAGTCATGTTTTCAGCAGGTCGAGCCAGCTCGGTGAGCAGAATACGACAACATGGTTCCAGATGCTTCCTCCAGTGGAGGCCTCCCACCCATTTTAGCCAGGGAATTGGGTTTGGATCCAGTCACAAAAAAGGTCATCACAGCAACCAGAGTGGAGCAGACCTTCCCAAGCCTGAATGACCAGCCTTACCACCGAGCAGACATGATACATAGAGACAGTCAGAAACTTTGCTTTTGAATGGGAAGACCCATTCAAAAGCAGTAACAGGTTGAAAGAGGCAGTATGCTTGGACCAGGCTTCCCCAGGGATTTAAAAATTCACCTACCCTTTTTGGCGAAGCCTTAGCTTCAGACCTAGAAGACTTCTAGCCTTGCGAAGATGGAGATGAATTACTCCAATATGTAGATGATGTATTAGTAACTGGGCAAACAAAGGAAATGTGTTGGGACAATACCAACCAACTGCTTCATCTGTTAATGGATAAGGGATATCGTGTCTCAAGGAAGAAAGCCCAGTTGGTGAAGCCCCAGGTTAAATACCTAGGTTACACTATAAGCCAAGTAGCAGAATTATGGGCTTTGATCCGGGCACTTGAAAGGACAAAGAATGAAAGTGTAAACATTTGGACTGATTCTAAATATGCTTTCCTCACTTTACATGTCCATGCCGCCGTTTATAAGGAGAGAGGGCTCTTAACAGCCTCAGGAAAAGAAAGTAAATGTCCCTTTTTAATCGAGAGACTCATAGCCGCCGTCAAGATGCCAAAGACAGTAGTGGTGATGCATTACCACTAGCACTTTGGTCTGTGCGATGCACTCCATGTAAGGGAATTAGATTATCTCCTTTTGAAATGATGTTTGGGAGGCCACCAGTTATAAGTACTAACTTGAAAAATCATATAGGAGACCTAAGCCAGATAGAAACCACGTGGGTGAATCAGATGGTGGGAGAATTAAATAAGCAAATACAAGAAATCCAACAATACTGTGTGTCCCTTAGCCCACCGTTTTTGACCACCTCCAGTTATAATATTCAGGTGGGAGACAGAGTATGGGTAAAACACTGGAAAGGAGAAAATGTAAAGCCTAGATGAAAGGGCCCGTATACTGTGGTCATGTGTTCTCCACTTGCAGTAAAAGTATTGGAATCCAAGTCTTGGATTCACTGGACACAAGTTAAGCCAGCTGCTGAGGAGTATTGGGAGGCAGACCAGGACCAGGCCCGACCTCTAGTGGTACGTTTGAGGAAGTGTCCCCTATAACTGTCCTACTGACAAAGGACAGGCTACATATGGGGCAGAAGAGGCCTTACTGGCATCACACCGGAAGCTGACCCTCCACGTACAGCTGAAGATTTGGAGGAGCAAGATGTTCCATTTGATAGAAGTAAAATATAAAAGGAAACCTGACCACCTGTCAGGGGATGGGAAGTTGAGCATATATAGCCATATCTGCACTATCTCTTGCTTTAGTGAGCATGTTTGCCATTATTGTGATTTGCTGTATTGGATATTCAGTCTGCTGGAATTGCTTTCTCCCCAGAAAGACAGGTGCTGAGTCTAGAATCATTGACTGTGACAGAGAGCAGTACGAAACTCCTGGAGATACTTATGTTTGAGGAGCCTGGGAGTAGGCTGTCTAT
The DNA here is from genome assembly GCA_038048745.1 of Coluber constrictor foxii. Classification (NCBI taxonomy): domain Eukaryota; kingdom Metazoa; phylum Chordata; class Lepidosauria; order Squamata; family Colubridae; genus Coluber; species Coluber constrictor. The sequence goes on along the minus strand of CM075966.1, from coordinate 28,126,656 downwards.
GGTGCTGCACTAGCTCTAGGACTGTGGATATTGTATTTAACAAATAAGGGGTGGTTCTGTGGGATACCCAAGACAGATATTGCCTTTTCCCAAGTCACATATAACCCTAACCTTCTTCCTGACGTGGTGATTTTGTAGATTAAGGGAATTGTGATTGGATAGGTTCTGTGTAGGGGACAATTATGAGTTTTTTGTGGCTTTGGCTATTATTGGCAAAGGGCCTAATGAGTGATAACAACCTGAACAGTAGTTCCCAATGTTGTGAGAATGCCCGAGCAACCCCCCTTGCCCTTAAGGAAGGATCCGGGGAAGTTGAGAACCCCAAAGAACAGGGTACGACCAGGTCACAAGGTGTGGACACTTTGGGACAGGTCCACTCTCGCCAACAACGTATCATCAATAGGTGGGGTTGGTGCCCTGGACCTAAGCCAACTCCAAGACCTAAGGACAAGCATCTGACAATCCCGGTACAGAGTGGGGTAGAACAAAGGGAGAATGGGCCCATGCAACAATTGAGAAAAGGGAACAACATGTTAAGAATACTGGAATTGAGTCAAAGCCTAGTTAATCAGGCTGACCCTGCCTTAGGTCAAAAATGCTGGTTGTGTTTGTCTGTTGGTCCTTCATCTTACAATGCTGTTCCAGTTGAGCCAGATCTTTGGGTCAGGACCAGGGCCACAATAGTCCTTGAGAAAGATATTAGATGGAGAACCAAAGTGGCAGTAGCCAAGTTGCAAGGAGACTTTTATAACACATTCAAAGAGCTGGGGATGAGCCGCCTCCCCATTGTTGGCCCTATAGCCATTGGTGTGGAAATCCTAGGGTCACCCTCCTTGTGTGTAAAGCAACATCAGGAATTGGGTATTCCTGTAGGATCCCTGACAGAAGAACAATGTTCATCAGAAATACACTTGACCCTAGAATGATGCTTACGGATGTAAAATTAACTAGTGGTATTTCTCCTTCTGCCTACCACTTATTTCAACAGAATGTCACTTTCACATTACCACCACATGTCTCCAGTAAAAAATGGGGAGGATGGAATATGTCCCAGGAAAAGTGCCCGAGGCCATTTCAGCCACCCCGATTCCCAGTCTGGCTCTCCCTTAGGTCCAGCACAGGCTTATGTGTCCTATTTCCCCCTGGAAATGCAAGCTCCCGTTATCTTTTTGAAGGCCCAATCCTCAGAGATAAGCAAAAGGACCCTACACTGAAGTCCCATTGCACCCGCTGACTGGCATGCTAGTGGCAGGGACTTTGGGGGTCTGGACTAATGAGAAAAACCAACGAGCCCATGCCTTTTCCATGAACATAGGTGTGTGTGTAGGGAAAAATGGAGTTTTCTTCTTATGTGGGAAAAATGTGTATTTGTGCTTACCTACAAACTGGACTGGAACATACACTCTGGTACATCTTTTCCCCAAAATAGGTGTTGTCAGTGGAGAGCACACTATCCCTATCCCCCTCATGGGGCATGTTCAAAAAAGGGTGCCATTCTTAGTCCCACTATTAGTAATCCTGGGGATAGGGACAGCAGTTGGAACAGGTGTAGAAGGAATGATACACTCCATAATACAGTTTAGGCAATTGTCAGAGGAATTCCAAGAAAGCCTGAACCAAATTGCAGGGACCTTAGTTAAGGTCCAAGACGAAATAGATTCTTTGGCAGCAGTAGTCTTACAAAACCGGCGTGCCATAGACCTCTTAACAGCTGAGAAAGGTGGTTTGTGTGTATTCCTGGGAGAAGACTGTTGTTTCTACATGAATAAGGTGTGGTCAGAGAGATTGCCAAGGATTTGCAGGACAGGGCATCCAAAATGGGTCAGAAGTTACAAGCAACAGAAATGTGGTTTTCTTGGTTGCCTGGGTCCGGCTGGATTAAACAGATGTTATTCCTGTTGTTATGTGCCGTGGCAGGCCTGGCCTTTATTCCTTGCGCAATACCTCTGCTCAGACAGCTAGCTATGAGAGCAGTGAAGGAGATAAGGGTTGAGAAAGAGTTGGTTTTGATGGAAAGCCTTATTGACCGTAAAATTGACTCCGACCCCTTTGATGAAAATGAAGTTTCTGATGCAAGACCATATGTACAACTCTCAACCGGGTGACTAGAGAAAGTACCTTCAGAGAATGAGATTTTGTAAGTCATTCCATATGTATTACTTGTCCTTTTTCCTTCTCACTACTATATATCTTTATCCTGAACTGATTATGTTATGCCAAATATTATATGCTTGTATTGTTGATTCAAGCTCTGTAATAGGTAAGACTCAATTGTAACCAAATAAAATAGAGTCTTAAAGGGGAGAGTAAAGTAGGACGTAAAGTGAAATTTGGATATAAGAGTGAAATGATATGGGGTTGGCTTGGATGATCTCTAAAGGTCCCTTGACTTGTTATTGTAAGAGATAGTTGCTGAGTTCAAAAAGTGAAACCGCAGACTTAGCTAACATTCTCCTTCCATGTCAAAATACAGAACTAAAAACCACATAGGTTAGCATGAATCAGCCTTTCTGCCAGCAACAAGGAGCCTGGACATTAGGACTGATTTCACATATTTCCGTGTTTTGCTGCTTGTTGGAGACTATAAAAATGTGTGTTTTAAATAGAACGTTGTTCAGATGTTAGATGATTACATTTCTGTCTGAACCTTTTGGCCAAAATAAAGCTTCTCTTGATTTCGAAATCCGGGTCCGTTGATTTTCTGCAACAATAAGAACAATAAAAAAGAATATTTAAACCCACACAATGGAAAGTTTCAGTTCATGGATGACGAGGAAGAACTAATCCATCAGTTTGCCACCCTTTGCCCAGGAGACCAAGAGCTGATACTAAAGAGGATTTAAATAATTAGTCTAATGTTAAAATTGACAACTAGTGAAACAGAAAGCTTGAATGTTTTGCTTCCTTCTGGCAGCTCCTCTGTGGAATTGCTATCAAGTTTGGCTTTTGAAACTACTCAAGCCCCAACAAATAAAAAGAGAAGGCATACCAGTCCAAAACAAAAAGGAAAGGAACATCCAACAGGACTTAACAGTACAAGTCCAAATTAACCATCCAGTAGGACAATTAGACAAGGAGAAGGAAAGCCAGAGTCCCTGCCCACTTGAAGAAACATCAATCTTAGATCAAAAGCAGAGAAACACTGGCAATCAAGATAAAGATGAGCAACAACAAGAATTGCAACTCACGAGAAATACCGAACCTCACAATAACTCTGTCTATATGGGAAGCATAGTTAATATTGACCCAGCTCCAAAGTCAAGTTGACGTCCAGCGTTCTTACTACCTAGCCAACCAACCAAGCCAGACCACCTTGCCTCTGGGAAGCCCATACAGATGTTGACCTGGAACGTAGCTGGCTGGAAAGGGATGGTTGATAGCGGACTAATGAACTTTCTCTCTAGATTCGATGTAATAACCATTCAGAAAACCTGGTTAATTGAAGTGGACAAACCAGTACAACTGCCAGGCTTTCAGGGATGGGTCTCCCCAGCCCAAAAAACAAAGGGAGATCCTCTGGTGGGTTATGCATTCTTATAAAGCAAGAATTGCAATGGCAGGGGGAGAAACTATACAATGAAGACAAGTATTCATATTTCCTAGCTGTTAAATTTAGATATGAAGAGTTCGAGTTAATACTGGTAAATGTGTATATCCCTCCAAACACATCCCAGTATTATAACTCCAAATACTGGATAAATTATCCTAGGCGATATATCTGTATTGTGCCCTCAGTCCATAGTGGTATTACTAGGAGATTTTAACTCTAGGTTGGGTCCTCCTTTGTATGAGTTTGCCCAAAAGAAGGGAGTCCCAGGGGAGTTTTTCAATAACCATCCTCAGTGGCTTGAGAGAGACCGCAAAAGTAATGCTGCTGGCCTGTTCCTAGTCTCCTTAATTTTTAAGGGTAATCTCCAAATTCTGGGTGGTAAGGATAAGAATTATATGTATCCTTACACATACCACTCATAACATGGCTGACAGATGGCTCACCAAAAAGGTAGAGGTGACCCAAAATAAAAGGTTAATTTGGGCCAAAGTTGATACTAAGGCAATATTAGAATGCCTTAAAACAGAGATTGCTACTAAGTGGGCTAGAACAATCCTCTAACAATTCTCTAATCTTTGTAATATCCTGAAGAAACACCTAACAACTAAACCTGCTACAAAAAGAGCTTGAGTGGGTAGAAAAAGAAATTGAAGGCAGCCATGAGGTTCGCCCAGAGGAATCCTACTGTTGTGGCCCCGTCCGCTGAGCCTATCCCATTGGAGGAAGGAAGCTCTGAGCAGGAGGAAGAGGAGCCAGCCAGATCTCCCAGCCCCCCCCCTCTGGCACCGTCTCAGGTGCCAGCTGAAAGAGAGCCAAGTAGTGGGGAAACAGGTGTCTCAGATGAGAGTGAGGGAGAGACGTCATTCCTGGACGCACGCCAAAGAAGGCGAGAGAAAAGATTACTGCAGCTGCGGCGACGTATGAGGAAATAGACCTGCGTCACTGGATTGGAGTCACAGGACCAATGAGTCACTGGACCACACCTAGAGCCTATATAAGACAGGACGGTGGGTCAGGATTTTTGTGATGAACAAACAAAACAACATAGCAACCTCGTAGTCTTGGAAGCTAAATGAACGGCAAAGCTACGTAGGTGATTTTCTGTTTGTGTAAATTAATAAAGGCCTTGGCAGACGGAGTGCATATCGCTGCCAAGTTTGAGATAAGAACTGTGGAGTGTGCCAAGTGATTCTTAACCCTCGACTGGCTGTGTTTTTGTGGGTCTCTGAAGGGGGGGACAGATCACCTACTGCTCATATACAAGCTGGGATGTTGCACACAAGAAGAGAATACAAAAAAATTACAAAATTAAAGAAAAAAGTTCCGCTACCTTAATTTGGACAGAATTTGAATTGGCCGCTAAAAGTCATAACTCAGCAATATTCTGGCATTCAGTAGCAGGAGTTCTAAAGGAATGGAGATTTGCATTTGATATACCAATCTCCGCTGAAGAATGGGAGAACTACTATCTAAATCTGTTTGCCTGTTTGCCTATGTAGAGAAACTGCCTCTAAGCAGTGAACAAGCACCCACTGATACCCTTCGCCCTTGGCCACCAGTCTCTGTAAAAGAGATACAATCTATTATTAAATGTCTAAAGAGCAATAAAGCCCCAGGTGAGGATTTTCTACCAGCAGAAATATTTAAGAAATTCACTGATTGGTGGAGTCCATTATTGGCTGGTCTTTTCACACATAAATATAACACCTGCCATATTCCAGTCAGCTAGAAGATGGCAATAGTGGTCCCCATATACGTTTAATTATGTGGATCGAGGTACTTATCTCTCGCCCCCTTATACAAACAGCAATAGAATAATATACGAGTCAGATCTTCTACCTCTTCAGCTCCACAAATACATGTACGTCAGTGGTGGGTTGCCCCTGGTTTGCACCAGTTCTATAGAACCGGTAGTAAAACCGGCGGGAGGCCCCGCCCACCGCCCCCCGACGTGTCCAAAATGCTTCTGCGGCCCCGTTGCGAACCGGTAGTAAAGGTAAGTAGAACCCACCCCTGATGTACGTTCATTATATGGGATAGAATGGAATCTCCCAAATCTAACCATTGTATCAAGCTGTTCAAATCTTGCTCGGGTAAATGTCTCCCTGGGATGTTTTGACAGTTGTGATTTTAAATAGTTGTCCATTTGGAAGGTGCATTTATATTTGCTAAGCCATTTCAGGCTACTGTTCTGACCTAGGCTTCCCAAGAGCATGAAGCAGATTCCTTGTCCCGACAAAAAAACCCTTTTATTAAGTTACTGTGAATTCTTCTCATTCACATCCAGCAAAGTCTTTCAAGGGAGAATTTACAGTCACAGACCTTATCTGGCTTGGAGAGCTGCCAGGCCGATATCTTCAAAACTTGGCAAGGAGTCACAAACCAATTAAGTGAACTAATTGTCTCCTGCAAACTCCACTCCCCTTTTGTTCCTCTTTTATTCCCTCTGGGAGGGGCCATTCATTGTCCACCTGTGGCCTTACTCCCAAGTCGACCCTTGTTCTTTAGGTGTTCCCTTTGTCTGGCAACTCTGCACAGGTGCACACTGGGAACAGGCTCCAGCTGTTCATCTGCCTCAGTGATTTCTGACTCCGAAGGCAGCTGATAACTGTCATACGGCCCTGGCCCCCTCTCTGCCTCCGATGCAGAGCCCTCATCAGAGCCTTCCACAGTCTCCAGGACTGGCCCATGTTCCTCCCCAACCTCCTCACTGTCCGACTCTGCTGGTAGCTACGCTGGCTGCTGGCGGGCCACAACAACTACCAGCCTTACTAAGTGTGGCTATGTCATTTTGAGCTTCTATATCCATGATTCTTTGGGCAACTTTTTTTTGTTCTCCTGTTACACAGGGGGCAGGGAGGCCACAGCTCTTTATATGATTTGTCAATTTAGTAATCTAGAGGGTTTGTGATTGCAATTTTATCTGCTCCAGTAGACATAGCTTAGGGCAGTGATGGCTAACCTTTTCTGGACTGAGTGCCCAAAGAGCGTGCGTGCACGTGCAAATGCGTGCATACGTGCCCAACTCTCCAAAATACAATGTGCGTGTGCCCCCCACATGCATGTGCGCCCCCACCTGCATGCACCCTGCACCCCGCGCATATGTACATCCCCCCCACATGCACGGCAGAGACCCCAAGACCAGCTGGCATGGTGGAGCTGAACTGGGGTGATGGCTTGCATGCCCAGAGAGGGCGCAGTGTGCCACCTCTGGCACGCGTGCCATAGGTTCGCCATCATGGGCTTAAGGAGTCTATCCATCTCCATTTCATTAATTTTGAGCCAGTAGTTGTAAGCTCTAATTTTAGACAGTGTGTGAATTGTGTAGATTCCCAATTCAGCTCTGACTGCTGCAGCAGATGTCTTAGGGTCCACACCCAAAATACATCTTAGGTGCTGAGACTGTGTTTGTTCTAAAGCTGTAACAGAGTGTAAACTCCAAATAGGAGCATGGGGATTACTTTAGCTTTATATACTTTGATTAGTGGTATTAGGGAGCCTGGGTAACTGTGATTCTTTAATTTAAGTAATAGATTTAAGCGAGTTTTTGCTCTAAGTGCACTCCATTCGTGGTTACAAGCCCAAGATTCAGTCTTGGAAAAAATTATGCCTAAATATATGAAGGTGCTAACCTGTTCAATTGGTTCCCCATCTAGTTGACATCTACAGTGTATGTCTCTGGTTATGTTTACCAAACTCCATAATTTTTTATTTGGATTTGCTAATAATGAGAGAGTTATCCTGACAGTAGTAGCTAAATCTCTTTAGTAGCCTACGCAATCCTACTTGTGAGTACGATAATAGGATCATATCATCAGCATAAAGCAAGGTGTTACAATTTCTATTTAGGACCGTTGGCATGTGCATCATAGGGTCTTTCATTAATCCTGGCAAGTCATTGATGTATAAATTAAATAGTAATGGGGCTAAAATGCACCCTTGCTTTATCCCTTTGCTTGTGTGAATCCTGTTAGTCAGGGCTCTATTAACCCCATACCGCACTTTCAAACAAGTATTTGTATATAGGGCTTTAATCAGGATTAGTAGTCTAGGTTCAATTTTAAGAGCTGTGAGTTTATGCCATAGTACATTTCTACTTACCATATCAAATGCGGCTGTGAGAGCTATAAAGGCTGCATATAGGGGTCTCCTCTTGTAGGCATATTTGGGAATTAAATGGTTCCGAACAAAGCAGTTGTCAATGTTAGATCGACTTTGTCTAAAGCCTGCTTGTTCTTCTACGAGAATATTATTTTCCTCTGCCCAGATTTCCATTTTGTTCAGAAGGAGCCTCGCATATATTTTTGCTACAATATTGATCAGGCTAATGGGTCTATAATTACTAGGATCCTTTTTATTCCTATTTTTGTATATGGCAGGGGTCAGCAATCTTAAACACTCAAAGAGCCATTTGGACCCATTTCCCACAGAAAACACCAGGAGCCAACTCGTCATTCACTCCCACCCAGTCACATGACCCTCCCCCCAGCCACGCCTACCCAGCCAGTCATTAGGGTAGAGAACCGGTTGTTAAATTATTTGCCCAGCCCAGCCCGGCCCCGTCTCTCTTTCTCTCTCCCTCCCCCTTCCTTCCCCCCTCCTGATTTCACCTTTCTTCCCCCCTCCTGATTTCTCCTTCCTTCCTTCCTTTCTTCCCCCTCCTCTGATTTCACCTTCCTTCCTTTTATCCTGTATATTATGGTTCGTTATTGTTAGTATTTATTAAAGAATGCTGTGTAGCTTAGAAGCTCTCAGCAAAAATAAGAGCAACTGTTGTTTGTGGCTGAAGCTATCCCAGGCTGTTATTCACACACACACACACCTACCTATTTTTATTCCACTTTCCCTGGGTCCTTGGGTCTTTTCCCCATCCCCATCTTTAATAATCAGGACTTTGCACTGGTACGAGATTTAAGTACACATTTTGCGGAATGTCTCTCCTCTCCCCACCCAGAAAAAAAACAGGATTCAGAAATGTGAACCAGGAAATGCAGGGGGGAGTCCCCTCTGGACTTGGGGGAGCGGGGAGAGAGAGAGAGAGAGAGAGAGAGAGAGAGAGAGAGAGGGAGGGTCGGGGGGGGGGCTACCAGTCTGAGAACTTTGTGCGGTCTGGAGCTGCTGCGTTTTATGCCCGTTGCCTCCACCAAGGCCCTTTGCTTCCCCATGGAAAATGCTCTGAAGTGGGTGGGGAGGCAAAGAGACAGTCAATACCATGGAGGGGGGTCTCTATCCTCTCCCCCCTCACAGCCTTTTAGCTACTATTGTCCCATCTTGCTTCCCCCTCCCCTTAAAACGAGTCTAGGGAAGAAAGCCAGGAGGGGGGAATCTAAGGGGGAGGGAAGAAGAGACCCAGGAGAGATCCCTCTCTGAATAGCTTCCTGCCCAGATTTCGACCGATTTCCTCTCCGATCCTCAGATGAACAGATCCCACCCTCCTTTCTGGACTTATTTTCCCCATTTATTGGGGGAAAATGATTTTTATTGGGTCTTCCCCCCGCCGCATGCCAAAAGGAAAGCCAGCTGGGCTTCCCCTCCTAGAAGCCCCCCTACCCTTCCCCCTGCTCCCTTCCCCCTACCCCCCACTCAATCCCACTTTGGGACAGAGGAGCACGCACTGGAAACATGTGTTGGGGCGACATCGGAGCGTGCCTTCTGACCCTCTGACGCTCGGCCCACAACTTCCTCGGGTTTGCCAACTTCTATCAGCAGTTTGTTCCCTCGTTTGCTCGGGTGGCATTGCCCCTAACGGATTTACTGCATACCAAACCTGCCATAAGGAAATCTAGACCAGAGCAGTCGTTGAAGTGGATGACTGAATGTCAACGGGCATTCGAGGAACTGAAAGCCCTCTTCGCCTGTGAACCAGTCCTGAAACAACCCGATCCAACACAGGCCTTTGTAGTGCAGGTGGATGCCAGCGATGTGGCTGTGGGAGCCATCCTCTTACAGAAGAACAGCCAGGGTCAATTACAACCCTGTGCATACACCTCCCGAAAACTAACGGTGACGGAACGAGGCTGGGTGATCTGGGAAAAGGAGGCATTCGCGGTGAGGTGGGCACTCCTGACATGGCGACATTTTCTTGAGGGTGCTACACACCCCTTCGAGGTGTGGACAGACCACAAGAACTTGGAAGTCCTCCAAACACCGAGGAAGCTGTCCCCGAAACAAGTGCGGTGGGCGCAGTACTTCCAAAGGTTTGCATTTCACCTAAAGTATGTCCCAACTGGGAAAAATTTCCTAGCCGACGCACTGCCCCGTATGCCCCAATACAACAGCAAAAGGGAAGAGGTAGTGGAGGCTCTTATACCACCTAGCCAGTCAGTGAAAACAATAATGGATGAAACCCTAGTAAACCCCTTCTGGGATGAACTGTGTACCACTTTACTCACCGATCCTTGGCTGGCAGATAACCGGTAACCGATAACCTTGATAATGACCCACAAGGAGGGTTTGGCCTGGAAGGGGGACAAATTATACATCCCCACAGGCCTCTGGCCTGTGGGGCTGAAATGATGTCATGACGTCAAGGCAGCTGGTCATTTTGGCTTTCTTAAGACGTTGCATCTTGTGAGGCGGCAGTTCTGGTGGCCCTGGATGCGGGGGTGGGGGGGGAATAGAAGATTATGTTAAGAGCTGTCTGGTGTGCGCATTAACCAAACCAAAGATGGGGAAGCCACTAGGGCTATTACAACCAGTAGCTGATCCCAGTAGGCCATGGGATGAAATTGCTATGGATTTCATCGTTGACCTCCTGAGTAGCAACGGCCATACAGTGATATGGACGGTGGTAGATTTGTTTTCAAAACAGGCTCATTTCGTGCCCTGCAGAGGTATACCATCTGCACGATGGTTAACAATCCTGTTTCTCCAACACATCTACCACCTACATGGGGTACCACACCGCATCATTTCAGACAGGGGGGTGCAGTTCACCGCCAGGTTCTGGAGGGACTTCCTATGGTTGATAGGATCCGCGCAGGGCCTAAGCTCAGCATTCCATCCCTGTACGAATGGAGCAGCTGAATGGACCAATGCCATGGTGGAACGCTACCTGTGGTGTTATGTGTCATACCAGCAATCGGACTGGTCAGGCCTTCTACCGTTCGCGGAGGTGGCCTACAACAATGTGGTACACCGCAGCACTGGCGTCTCCCCCTTCCAGGTGGTCTATGGTATGGAATTCCCTGCCATCCCAAAACTACAGGTGAAACTCGAAAAATTAGAATATCGTGCAAAAGTTCATTTATTTCAGTAATGCAACTTAAAAGGTGAAACTAATATATGAGATAGACTCATTACATGCAAAGCGAGATAGTTCAAGCCTTGATTTGTCATAATTTTGATGATCCCATAGTCATTGAACCAGGTTTTGGTACTTTTGGCAGTGTGGGCAGGTGCCAAGTCCTGCTGGAAAATGAAGTCAGCATCCCCATAAAGCTTGTCTGCAGAAGGAAGCATGAAGTGCTCCAAAATCTCCTGGTAGATGGCTGTGTTGACCCTGGACTTAATGAAGCACAGTGGACCAACACCAGCAGATGACATGGCTCCCCAAATCAACACAGACTGTGGAAACTTCACAGTGGACTTCAAGCATCTTGTAGTGTGTGCCTCTCCATTCTTCCTCCAGACTCTGGGTCATTGGTTTCCAAATGAGATGCAAAAGTTGCTCTCATCAGAAAAGAGGACTTTGGTCCACTGAGCAACAGACCAGTCCTTTTTGTCTTTAGCCCAGGTAAGACGCTTCTGACGTTTGTTGATCAGGAGCGGCTTGACAAGAGGAATACGACATTTGAAGCCCATGTCCAGGATCCGTCTGTGTGTGGTGGCTCTTGATGCACTGACTCCAGCCTCAGTCCACTCCTTGTGAAAGTCCCCAACACTTTTGAATGGCCTTTTCCTGACAATCCTCTCCAGGCTGCGGTCATCCCTGCTGCTTGTGCACCTTTTTCTTCCACACTTTTCCCTTCCACATAACTTTCTTTGTGCTTTGATACAGCACTTTGGGAACATCCAACTTCTTTTGCAATTACCTTTTGAGGCTTTCCCTCCTTATGGAGGGTGTCAATGATGGTTTTCTGCACAACTGTCAGGTCAGCAGTCTTTCCCATGATTGTGATTCCTACTGAACCAGACTGAGAGACCATTGAAAGGCTCAGGAACCCTTTGCAGGTTTTATAGTTTAATTAGCTGATTAGAGCGGGACACTTTGAGCCTAGAATATTGAACCTTTTCACAATATTCTAATTTTCTGAGATTGTGAATTTGGGGTTTTCATGAGCTGTAAGCCATCATCATCAAAATTATGACAAATCAAGGCTTGAACTATCTCGCTTTGCATGTAATGAGTCTATCTCATATATTAGTTTCACCTTTTAAGTTGCATTACTGAAATAAATGAACTTTTGCACAATATTCTAATTTTTCGAGTTTCACCTGTAGAGCCCATACCCCAAACAACGGAGACCCTGAGGGAGTGGGTGGAGAAGATATGGGAGGTTTGGCCTCGAGTGAAGTCCGCTTCACAGAAGGCTTCTGAGGAATATAAACAGCAGACCAATAAAAAATGAGCGGATCACAAGCCTTTCCAGGTGGGGGATTGAGTTTACCTGTCCACCAAGTACCTAAAGCTCCAGACACCCAGTAAGAAATTGGGTCCGAAGTATCTAGGTCCATTCACAGTGACCCGAGTGATTAACCCTGTGACAGTAGCCTTGAAACTACCACCGCTACTGGGCAAGATCTACCCTGTCTTTCACAGTAGCCTGCTGAAACAGCAGAAGGCCAACCAAACCAGGGCCTTCCCTGGAACCCCAGGCCCGGTGCATACAGACCATTAATAAATAGATAAGATACTGGATTCCAGTCTGTACAGGGGAAAGGTCCAATACTTAGTACGTTGGAAGGGGTACTCCTTCACCGATGCTATCTGGGTGGTGGCACCCGATGTCCACGCTGCTCGGTTACTATAGCTGTTCCATCGCAAGCACCCACACAAACCAGGGGGACGGGACACCGTAAGGACGGCACTAATCCCTCTGCTTTCTCCCTTATAGGTGGACCCGTTAGAGGGGAGCAGCCTGTTGGGCACCAGTCCAGGGATTGACATACCTGGGGGGGAAGCGGGCAGTGCGGCAGCCGGAGCGGGCAATGCAGCCATTGAAGCCAGCGACAAAGATGCCTGGATGGTGGGGGGAGGCCGTTTTGGGTGGCGGATGGCGGGTCAACGCGGTTTGGGTGATGGAAGGCAAACAGCGCTCTCATTGAGGCTTCCAGCTCCAGGCATAGAGGGGCGCTGACAGATGACGTCATGAAGAACTGGAGAGCTGCGTCGGGCAGAAACTTCAAGAATCTGATGAACAGCTGGGGGGGGCGGGGTTTAGACTGCCGGATGGTGGCTAGCCGGGAGCAGATAAATAGCGCTGAGAGGCAAAAGCTCTCAGCTCTGACTTTGAACTGACTACTTGTGTGCTGCAATACAGGCTATGTAGCAGCTAATAAAGCTTTCCAAACCAGCTTTGGCAGCTGGTATTTTGTGTGGCTGCACAGGCCTGGAGCAGATCAATCCAAGAGACCATGCTTCTCCAGGCCCAGCTTGCTGAGGAGTGGGGGAGCAGCCCTGATGCCTCTGCTGCCCAGCCCCCCAGCCCTTGCTGCCTGGCTTCCTCAAAGGCACGGCACGTTTCAAAGGTGGCAGCTCGTGTCTGGAGGTGTCAAACACTGTCCCACTGCGAAAGCCGGGCCAGGCGTCTCCATCATCTGACTTGCCAATGGGGGCGCTTCTGCCGGGCCAGCCTCCCCCCACCCCCAGGCTTTTGTGCTCGGCTGGGAGAGGGGAGTGCTTCCTTCTCTTGGCCCCGCTGACAAGGGAGGAGGAAGGCCAGGCTTGGGGGATGGCCTCCACCCCATAATATCTGCCCCTGCCATTCTCTCCTCACCTTCTTTGCTGGCAGCAACAGCAAATGTACCACGATGAAGGTCGAATCCTGTTGCTGCACAAAGGCAAGTACAGGGGCGCTTCGCTCCTGCACTAAGGCTCTGGCCATCACCACCACCGCAACAGGGCGACAGCTCTTTCACCCCTCTACCACGATAGGGAGCCACAGCAGAGGGATGAAAGAGCCGCATGCAGCTCCAGAGCCGCGGGTTGCTGGCACCCGCACCAGACAAAGGAAAGCAAACCACTGAAATACTGCTATATTTTCCATTTCTTGTTGACTTTCTGAACTAAATTGTCCTAGGATAGTAACAAAAAATACAGCTTCAAGAGCTGTGAACTACTGGAAAGGTGAACTGTTCTGTTTAAGCATGATTTTCTATTGAAGAAGCTAAGTATGCTTAACGGTTTTGCACTGTTAATGGCTCATCCTGATTAAAGATAAAGAGCTCAGTATGAGCTAGATATACAAGAATCACATGATAGTTCATGCTCTGTATGATATAAGTGTTCAGGATCCTTCTTCCCTATCCCCTTATATTACAGGATCCATTTTTATTTTTTGAATATAATCCAATTCTATTGAACTATATATTTAAAACATGAGATCTCCATATGGTTAAAATAAAGATGTTGTGATTCTGAATATGTACTCATGTTTAAGGTGTAGCATCTGAGCCCACATCTATGAATCAAAGTAACAACCAGTTTTAAATTCAACTGTTTCCCAAAACCTCCATTATTTACCACTGCGTTCCTTGTCATTAACATCATCTTCCCATCATCAAACAGCAGCTTTTTTAAAAATCCTCCGAAAATCATCTGTGTCATGGTCAGTGCATTTTATTTTTAATCAGCACAGTACAAAAATAAAAATGGGAGGGGGGGGGCATTAAGTTACAGGCTCACACAGCTCTTTTACAGTCTTGTCACATTTATAAACCTCACATACTTACAAACACACTAGAGTACACATACATACAAAATACCATTTATAAATGAAGTAATAATAAGTAATACCAATTTTGGTCAACAAATATCTACAGAAGGGATTGCACACAAACAAATCCAAACACTTTAACATACATAAACAGATAGAATTTAGCAGATCCTGTTTTTTCTCCCACTTCCAAATGTAATTTTGAAGAATGTTCAAGTGAAAAAACTGGCATGCTATTTTCTGTTTTTTTCTTTGAGGAAAAAATATTTAAAACATTAAGAACTGTGTAGTTAATATGAGAAAATATCTAAAGTCTTGAGATGAAATGCATTGATTTGAAGAAATGAGGGTGTTGGTGAAAGTCAGCAGGAGGAGAGCTACTTGAAATTTATGCATGGGGAGTTATTGTGTTGCTGGGGGTTTTTTTGCAATCAACTTTGATCAATTTAATTCAATTTTAGTTGTCAAGTCACAAAGCTGCTTTTGGCATGCATCGGATTTTCTTTTTCCTCTTGATATAAGCATAGATTTTGTTCTAAAAGATTCATTTCATATAGCAGCTTATTACACTCTCACTCATAGCTCTTCTATATCAAGTATGTCAGCTAATCTTTTTTTCCTTATTATAAAACAATAAATACTGTTTTATCAGGTCAAGATAGTTTTGCACAGCAATTATATCACCAAGTCACATTTGCTTCCCATGCAGTACACTCTAAAGCATGCCTACTCAGAACTAAGTCTGATTCATTGAATGCAATTTATTTCTATGTAAAAATGCATAGAATTGCAGTTTTATACTTTCATACCCATGAGTAGAACTGTGTTTTACCTTTCAAAGGAGAGGAAGGGCAAAAAGATTTACTATCTTTTGAACAAGGGTAATGACTACTTCAAACACATACCAGAATTTAGTCTGAGCCACTGCAGGGCTGTCAAACTCACGGCCCACGGGCCAGATGTGTCACATGCTTGCCACGCCCATGCCTGGTTTAACGAAGGGGAAAAAAGTCCCGATACACGAGTTTGAAACCCCTGCACTACTGTGCACTACCCCTGCACTACTTCCAGAAGTCAACCACAATGCTGAAATGAGGAACTGGGGTCTCCAGGTGAGACTGAAATGATGGTATCATGTGCCACCCATTTCAGAGAAGCAAATGGTATGCAGTGGAGAACTATAGAAGAGCCCTCCCTTCCTCTCCTATGATGCTAAGGCTCAGTTTTCCTTTACAAACTTGACAGCATGCTTAACAGTATCTCGCTTCTTAATGGCTCAGATTCTGGCCTAGCTTTGGAGGCAGTGGCAAGACCTGCTGAACAAATCCAACAGCTGCTTAATCAACACAACATATGTATTTAGTTCTAGTCTACCATAGCCTCTTAGCTTTGACCTTTTCAGATTTCACAGCTTTTTGTGGTTCTCTGCATTTTTAATAGTGCTTTGCTGTTTTTTTCTATTAATTGCAAGCTATCCTATTTAAAAACATAAACTCCAATATAGCCCTCCCTCTGCCTTTCTGCTAGAATGCCAGCATCCTCAGCAGCAGCATTAGAAGTGCTTTCTATTTCTATCTTGCCCTTTAATCTACAGCCTTCTTCACCCCAGAGCATTATTGCTTGTATACTACCATGTTTCCCTGAAAATAAGACTGGGTCTTATTTTCTTTTGGGCCCCAAAATAAGCACTCTTATTTTTTTTTCCCATGTAAGGGAAGACCACTTCCTCTGCTTGCTCACAGTGGGGCAGGCTGCACGGTGCGCCAGTACTGCCACTGTGAGGCGGGGTGGTGGAGCTGCCCCACACTGACTTACCTCAAGGCTCTCAGGGCCCCCACAGCCAGGCCACCCATGCCCCGACACCTGTCATCCCTGTCCAGTAGGACTCCGCGTGGTCACCGGCCCACTTCTTCTGCTTGCTTGTGGCCACAACGAAGCAGGAGGCCGAGTGATGCTCCGGTGCTGTGGCCACGAGGTGAGGTGGGGTGGAACTGCCCCATGCGCCCCACACCGGTTTACCTCAGGGCCCCCGAAGCCAGGCCATCCATACCCTGACACCTGCCTCACCTCTGCAGCACCAGCGTGCTACTTGGCCACCTGCTCTGTTGCAGCTGCGAGCAAGCAGAAGTGGGCTGGCAGCACATGGGCTCCTGCTGCACATAGTTGCCGGTGCTGCCACCGCAAGGCATGTGTCAGGGCATGGATGGCCTGGCTGCGGGGGCCCTGAGGAAAGCCGGTGCAGGGTGTGAGGCAGCTCCACCACACCTCATGGCCTTGGCATAACAACCAACCAGACAGAATGGGCAGTCAGATGGCTGTGCAGGCTCTTAAGTAGGGCTTATTTTGGGGGTAGGGCTTATATTAGGTGCACTTGTAAAAACCATGCTAGGGCTTATTTTCAGGATAGGTCTTATTTTCAGAGAAACAGGTTATTTAACTGTCCAGCTTGTGAGAATTTAAAACAGTGAAGATTACCTACATACCAAAAGTTCATATCTTCCACAGAACCCTAATCCTGAACTATTAACATTTAAAATATATTATCAGTAACTGAGGGAAAGTCAGTTTGCCCACTACCCCTTTTTATATACTTTTCACTATCCCTGAAGATCAGAATATTTTGACCCTTACATACTGTTTAGGAACTGGAAAACTAAACAAAATAAGTAACCATCAAAATGTAATAACCAAATATTTAGATGGTCAGTGTGAGTAAAAATACTTAAATGTTGGCATATAACTAAGTCTACAAGGTGGAAAAGAAAGTCTCCAAGCATGGGAATAGATTTGTGGCCCCAAAGAACCATCTGCAATATTACTGTACAAAATATACAAAACATACGAATATTTGAATCTGCTGCAGATTTAGATTACAGTTTATCTTTAGTCACAGTCCTCAACACTATAATGGAATGGAGTTCTTTTATTATCATTCAGTGGATTCCCTTGTTCTGGTTATTTGTTGAGATTGTTATTGAGTTTTCATAAAGAATGAAGGGTGTTGGTTGGCTGAACACATGAACTTTACCCTTCTGAGTGGGGCTGCAAGAAATCCCTTAGGGAAAAAAAGCATTTCTACACTGAAATTCAGCACCAAATACTTATGTGATAACATGATCCTAACATTTTTCAATTAATAACTGGATTAGGGAACTTTATAACAGCTACTCAGAAAAACTTCAAGGGACTCAAATTCAGTCTGTTTGAAACAGCAAAGTTATATTATGCAGATAATACAACACCCCAAAGAATTAACAATTTCTGACCAAATACCAATATACATCACTTGCCAGCAAATTAATACCAGCTGACTAGTATTCTGTCCCCTGGGGCTATCTTGAATCTCACCTCCCAGTCCATATTAACTCCTATAGTTCATAAGTACCTTAGCAGGAAAAGATTCTCAAATCTCACCTTCACCCTTTGACACTGATGTTTAGAGAAAATCCTATGTAGCCTAGGTCAGTGTTGGCAAACCTTTTCGGCACAGAGTGCCGAAACGGGAACACACGTGCATTCCGGAAACTGGAAGAACAGCCGCCCAGTGCGCATGCAAGGAAGATGATCTTCCTGTTTCTGGCACGCACATGCGCACCGGCAAGCTGGTCTTTGCGCATGCATGCACACCAGAAACCGGAAGACCAGGTGGCTGGTGTGCATGTGCTCCCGCATGCATGAAAACCAGCTGGCCGGTGTGCCCGGAAGAGCAACGGCCGATGGCTCACGTGCCCGGAGAGCTGGCTCTGCGTGCCACTTCCAGCACGTGTACTGTAGGTTCGCCATCACGGGCCTAGGTCAAAGGCCCCCAATGAAATGAGTGCAACAGGCGATAACATACACAAAATCACATATGCCTCCTATATATTTCTGACTTTTCCTTACCCTCTTGTGTTTCTCAATATAATCACTCTATAATGGAGTAAGAGTCTATTTTGGAGGCCGATATTGTGAAGGTGTAATTTTGTTCAAAATGGTGTACAAAGTAATAACATTTAAAATTATTTTTTAAAAACCCATTCTTCGTTGTTCAGGTGCTAGAACATCCACTAGATTTGGTCTCTTTCTTCTTAAGAACTGTAAATATTATTCTCCCCTGCTGCCTTCCACTTGTAGTAGTAAATTCTGCAAGCTTGTTCACCCCAATTCACAAACTGTTTAGGCCAAAGCAAAAGGTGAAAGGATGCCATGATCTTGTTTTGCAGTAATTGCTTCTCCACTCTATTTTGCCCTATCCTGGTTTACAATCTGGAAAAGAAGCCATGTCTATCACATGCAGCAAAACTGAAAACAAAACAGGCAAACCCATTAATCTCTTCTCAGTTTTGATTCATAAAAGCCAAGCTAGTGGGTGACTTGTTTGAAAAAGAAAAAACATAAAACAAGATAAATGGACAGTTCCCTTTCGTGTGAATGACAAAGGAGTTTTAGCTCACCGATCCAGGCCAATGAGCAGCCTGTCCTTCTCTTCTTGGCTGCTCTCATTCTTCAAATCAGCAAAGACCTGAGTGAAATAATGCGGGTCAGCATTGACCTGCAACATTTTGGAACTCATGAAGTTGATGATGGAGAGGCAACGATCCCAAAATGCCTCTTTACAGCTCTCCACTAAGAAGGGCTTGAGAGGGTAGGAAATCTCATTGCCCATATAAGAATAGGAGAGATAGAGGCAGGTAAGTAAGACAGCCTGAAGATCATGGTCCGTGGCTACTTCAGACGAAATGACATCCCGGCAAAGCATGTACAGAAAGACCACATTGGCTGGTGTGATGAAGCCTTGGTCTTGCCAGCCTTGCAGAAGGAGAGACCGGTCCACACTTCTAAGCCACAAGACTGGGTCAGTGGGGGAAAGATGCTTCAGCCTGTAGCAGCGTCTACAGAGGAATGCCCCCAAACATTGTAGTAGCTCACTGGTTGAAGCTTGGACAAGAACCCTCTTGGGGGTGCCAGATGAGTTGCAGCTGGGGTGGGGGCGGTTCTTGACAGAAGAAAGAATGCCCTTGGAGCTGGAAATCTGGTGGCATGGAACTGTAGGCTGATTGCCCTGGTTCTGAGCAAAGGTGGAAAGATTGGCACAGGAGAGAGATTTCTTGAGGTTCTCATTGTTGAGGTGTGTGATGTTGTTTTGATAACTGCTGTTGGGCTGCAGCTTCTTGGAGTTTTTCTTTTTGGCAGATACAGCTGCAATGCGCTTCCAAGGCAGCACTGAAATGATAGAGTGGCGCTTCAGGCTCTTATCCTTCACATTCTTACTGTTCTGGACTGCGGTGTAATGTGCCACTGTGGTCAAACCATCCTCAGAGAGGGTGGCTTTCCCATAACTGGGTGAAAGGCTTAACACAGTGCCCATGGTGCACAGACAGCTGGGAGCAAAGCAAAGTGGACAAAGCTGGATGCTGTCACCACCAGGGGAGAGGGGTCTCTGCTTCAACCCTGCTCACTCTCCTTTTTGTCACTGCCTTAATAGCCTGGATTCAGAAGTTACCTGCCAAAGGCAAAAACAGTTCCAATAAGCCCAGGCAGCGGTCTGTTGTCTCCCATATACAGCCTCCTGATTTTCAGTAGTACTGATCCCATATTCATTTAGGAAATATTACATTTATTACTTTTCTCCATTTCTCCCTACCAAAATTCTATGCCTACCAGTGGTATAATTAGACATGCTAGACTCTGGATTAAATTGTTTTATGTGGGGAGGGGGGTGCACCTAACACCTGGCTTGGACATGTGCAAAGACTGCCCTGCAAAATGGGACCTTGAATTTCAATTCCATAGTCCTGTAGAAATGGCACCTCTGATGCCCCCACCCCACCCAGGTCCTGCCTGTTTCCTTTTATATAAATGGCCTAAATGCTTTTCCACCATGAAAGCTGAAGGAAAAAGCTAGATGTCTTTACAGAGGAAGGGTACACAGACACCCTTGCCCCAATGTTATGTTGGCAAGTATATATGGATGTGTAAAGTCTTTGGGGGATGCTTTCTAGAGCAAGAACCATATTAGTTGGCTTCTGCAAAACAAAGAGTCTCTTAACACCTTGAGGAATAACTGGTTTATCATGAAAGATGTCGGATGCTTCTCCATTTTTCTAAAAAGGTATCTTCCCGTCCATATGCATTCAGTTTCTACGTACAGGCATAGAGACAGACAGAAAAGTCAGTCACTCATGTTTTTAAAGATGCCCACCATGCATATTTATCGCCTACCCTCTTTTCTGTCTGGCTACCAAATATCTAGAAATGATGGTACCTTTAAGAGGAGAAATATTTCTCTTCCAACGTCTGTCTTCTCTTCATCCAAGCTTTGTTTTTTTTCGCGCGTGCGCCAGATGTCCTTCCTACCGCCGCACTGCTGCTGCATTCCCCCCGCCTCCCCTTCCCCAAAGGACACGATGGCGCCTGTTCTCCTCCTGCTCCTCCCCCCTTCGTGCCGCGCCATCTCAGTACTACCCATCGCAGGTACGCGCCCTCTGGGTACCGTGGCTTCTGTCCAAGGTCCTACAGGACCGGCTCCGCTCTGGGGTCTGCGGGAAGGCGGCAGAGGGGCAGGTGTGAGGCCCTCCGGCCTCCCCAGCACGGCTCCATCGAATCAAACGGGAAAATGCAAACAAAGGTTCACCCGGAGGAAGCCTCCTTGCCTTCCCGTCCCTGCGCCCCACTGCTGCCCCCTGGACTGGCCAGCCGCTCCCAAGAACGGCGTGGGAGCTCCGACCAGCTGGTGAGCAGCCTTTCCCGGCACTGGCTCAGCTGCTTTGCCAGCTGATTCACCACGGCGCTCGCTGAGCCCACCTGGCTCCGCCTCCCGCTCCTTGTCTCGCCGTAGCCGCAGCCCGCAGCCCGCCTGCAAAGCAGGATGACCCCCGGCGGACACCGTCAGCGATCCCGGGTTGAGCTGTCAGCCCCAGGAACACTGTCGGAGCGCGCCTCTGCGCAAACGCAGAGGAAAATGCCGGTTCCTTCCTGTACCGAATAGAGCACTGCATCGCTTATTCTTTATTAAACCAGCTTGAGCTGAAATCCTAGCTGTTGCCTTGAGTCTCGTGCATCCACTAAATTGTACTATCTTGTTTTGTTCTGTTTATAAATTGTAAGCAAAAATGGACGGACTTCTACTTCACACCCTGTACAGAAATTACACTGTGACCCAGAATTTAGGCAAAGAATAACATAGTCACCTGATCAACTATTTTCAGGAGCAAGATTCTGAAATAGATAAAACAATAGAGTGGGTGGGTGACAGCAAAATTCAGTAACCATATTTGATTAACGTGGAAAGAATTGGTAGTGTGAGATTTAAAATTCCCAAATTATACTCACAATTCCAAGACAAGTCTGGTTAACAAAATCAAAGATTTATTGGAGAAAAACATGAAAATAAAACAAGAAAAGCGGTTGCAAGCGCAGCCTCTTAGATTCTTCCCAAATGGATTGAGTTCAAAGAGCACAAAAAGCAGTTTTCAAGCTATACATTTTATACACCTTCACAATGCACGCCACGCCTAAGGAGCCCTCCCAAATCCCCCTTATTCTCTTAAATCATCCTTTAAATTGTTTTACATTTTAAAAGGGTCTTCTTGACAATTTCCCTCCATCTCCGATGTTCCTGTCTCCTATAGCTTTTTGCCGAATGCTTAAGTTCCTGTTTCCTGAGGAGCTCTTAGCAAGTCATAATGCATTGTCTCCACTGATTACCATTTGGGGTCACTTTACATAGTCAGAAAACAGCAGACAGATAGTCTTAAAGTGGCAGCTGCTAGATGACCACTGGATAACTTTCTATTCACTATATTCTATTTTTTTTCCTTTTTTTTTCAAAATCTTTATTGATTAAAAATTATAATACATTTCTGTCATTTCCGGTCTCATGATATTATTATACATAAACAAGTATACTTTCATGGTATTTACATTAATGCATTATTATTATTTACATTATTTACATTCCCATTCATTGCTTTCATCCACATGCCTTTTGTCGGTGAAGTCCTCATGGGTACATTATATAAGGCTATCATACAAATATCTTCCCAATTTTCATTCTTAATTTACAATTCACTAAGAGTATAATAACATATATTACTCATTCAAATTAACTATCATATTCCATTAAAAGTATCATTATCCATTTTGTCTTTGTTTGATCCAATCGTACCATCTATCCCATACCCTAGAATATTTTGAGCTTTCCTCATTTTTTAATTTCTGCGTTAATTGATCCGATTCCGCACACAAATATATCTTTTGTATTACTTGCTGATCGTTTGGCAAATATTCCTTTTTCCATACTTGTGCATTCGCTATTCTCGCTGCTGTAATTATGTGGTGTATTAAGTATATCTTTTCTTTTCTAATGTTTTGTTTGTAAATTCCTAATAAAAATATCTTGGGGTCTAGTTCAATTTCTTCTCCTACTATTTGTATTATCCACATTCTAATTTTCTCCCAATATGCCTTAGTTTTGGGGCATAGCCACCACATATGGTAAAAAGTTCCTCTAGCCTGTTTGCACTTCCAGCATTTTGAGTCTAAGTTGGGATACATTTGTGCTAGCCTCGACGGGGGTAAGTGCCATCTATACCATATCTTATATTGGTTTTCTTTATAACTTACCGATTTTGTCATTTTAATATTATTTTCCCAAATTCTTTCCCACTCTTCTAATTGGATATTTCCACCTATGTTTTTGTTCCAGGCAATCATCTGCCCTTTAATTAAATTCTTACTCAATTCCAATTCTAATAAGTATTTATATATTTTAGATATCGTCTTCCCTTCTTTCGTTTCCAGAATTTTGTCTAATCTATTTGGGTTTAACTCAACTCCTTCTTCATCCCTATCTTTTCTGTGTCTATTTTGTATTTGAAGGTAGGGCCACCAATCTAATTCTATTCCCCCATCTCTGAGTTCCTGGCGCGTTTTTAATATCCCGTCTGAGTCTAATATATCTCGGTATTGTATAATTTTTTGAGAGGATATGGTGTTTGGGTGCATGACCGCCTCCACAGTGGAAAACCACCCGGGAACTTTCTTATAACATTTTTTTTTAATTTCCAGCCAAATATCGATTAAGGCACCTCTAATTATATGGTTCTTAAAATGATGATAACTTTTGTTCCCGGAAGTCCACAGGAAGGCGTGCCACCCCATCATTAGATCATGCCCCTCTAATTTTAGTAAACGTTGATTCTCTAAATTAATCCACTCCTTTATCCATAGCAGACTTGCTGCTTTGTAATATTTGTCCCACGCAGGAAACCCAAACCCTCCTCTAAGTTTATCGTCTTGTAGTGTGTTCAGGCTTATTCTAGGCTTTTTACCTTCCCATACAAATTTTGTCGTAATTTTATTCAAATTGATAAAAAAACTTTTTTCTAATTTCACTGGAATGGTTTGGAATAGGTAGAGGAGCCTCGGCAGGATGTTCATCTTTAGTGCAGCTATCTTTCCCAAAAATGAAATATTTAGTCCTCCCCACCTTTCTAGATCATTTTTAATTTGGTGAACCAATTTATCATAATTGTTTTTCTTTATATCTATATTTTTATTTGTCAAATTTATTCCTAAATATTTTAGTCCGGATTGTTTCTCTAATTCCTCTGTCTGTTTTATTGTTAGGTTTTTTGTTATTATTTTTGTCTTATCCTTATTAATTTTCAGACCGGCTACTTTTCCAAATTTTTCAATTTCTTTCATTAAGTAGGGTTCAGTTGCTAAAGGATCTTCCAGAAAGAATACAAGGTCATCTGCAAAGGCTTGGACCTTGTATTCTTCTCCTTTTATTCTAAGCCCCCTGATATTTTCGTTAGCTCTTATCCTTTGAAGCAAATTTTCTAGGGTTAAAATAAATAATAGTGGTGAAAGAGGACATCCTTGCCTTACTCCTCTACCTATTCCAAAAAAATTGGTTGCTTCTCCATTAATTAATATTCTTGCCTTTTGGTTCGTATATATTGATGAAATTAATTCTTCAAAGTTCTTTCCAAATTTCATATTTTTTATCTGTTTGGTCATAAATTCCCAGTTAACTCGATCGAATGCCTTCTGTGCATCTAGGAAGATTAAGGCTGCCTGTTTTTCTGGGTGTTTATCATAGTATTCAATTATATTTATAACTGTCCTCAGGTTATCTTTTATTTGCCTACCTGGTAAAAATCCGTTCTGGTCTACATGTATCTTTTGATTTAATATTATCTTTATCCTGTTAGCCAGTAGACTCATAAAAATTTTATAATCCGAATTCAGCAATGAGATAGGTCTGTAATTTTTTATATGGGTAGTATCCGTCTCTTCCTTGGGGATCAATGAAATATATGCTTCTCTCCAAGTCTCTGGTATTTTTGCATTTCTCAAGGCTTCATTATATACTTCCAGGAGAATTGAATTCAAAATCTCGCCTACACTTTTATATAATTCTACTGGGATCCCGTCTGTTCCTGGTGTCTTATTATTTTTCTGTCTTTTAATTGTTTCCTGTAATTCTTCTTTAGTTATCTCTCTGTTTAGCATCTCTCTATCCTCTTCTGTAATTACTGAGGTCTTATCCTCCTCCAAGTATTGTTTTATTTTCACATCTGATGTCTCCTCTTGACTGTATAGTTCCTGAAAATACTGGATTGCTATCTCCTTTTTCTGTTCAATATTTTTCTGTAGGTTTCCTTGTTTATCTTGTAATTGATGTATAGTCCTTTTCTCTTTTTCTTTTCTTAATTTGTAAGCCATCCATCTCCCTGGTTTATTTGCATGCTCAAAGTATTTTTGTTTTATATATTTCAAAGAGTTGATAGTTTTTTCCTGATCTAACAGGTTCAATTTGTGTTTAGCTGTTATCCAATTAATTTTTATCTTTTCATCTCCTGGATGGCTACCTAATTTTTCTTCCCATGTTCTAATTTCTTCTTGTATCTTATTATACTCCCTTTCCCTTTCTTTCTTCCTTTTACTATTATAGGCAATAGTTATGCCTCTAATATAAGCCTTTGTGGTATCCCATAGGGTCTGTAAGGATGTTTGTTCCTTAGTATTATCTTTAAAAAACCCTTTTAGTTCTTTTTCTAACGTTTTAATATATTCCTCCTCCTTAATTGTTCTTACGTTCATCATCTATCTTCCTTTTTTTGGTATCCGCCCTTTCCATTCTATTAATATGGGATTATGGTCCGCCCATTCATTTATTCCAATCTCTACCGCTCCAATTTCCTGAACTAAGATCTTGGAGATCCATATCATGTCAATTCTTGACCAGGATTTGTGTGGGCTAGAGTAATACGTAAATTTCTGCTCCCTTGGGTTTTGAAATCTCCAGATATCTATCAAATTTAATTCTTCTGTCAAATTGAAAAATGTCTTGGGCAATAAATTTCTCTTCTTTATATTTTTTTGATTACTTATATAATCTTTTCTCCAGTCAACTATTGCATTCAAGTCCCCCAGTAAGCAAATTGAATCAATATTTTGTTCAATTATTTTCTCATGCACTTTTTGGAAAAATTCTCTTTGACCATTACTTGGCGCGTATATTACTACCAACAATACTTTTCTGTTTTTAATATTTATTTCTATTAACAGTACTCTTCCATCCAGATCAGCATATATCAATTTGCTTTCTACCCTCTCATTCACGTACACCACTACCCCTCTCTTTTTTTCTTCAGCCGAAGATGTATAAATTTTTCCTAATTTTTTGCATTGTAGATACTTTTCATCTTGCCTTCTTATATGTGTCTCTTGTATGCAAATTATGTCTAATTTTTTCCTGATTAATTTTTTAAATATCTGGTGTCTTTTAATTGGCGGATTAAGACCATTAACATTTAGTGAGATGATTTTTATATTTGAGTCCATCACCTATTTTAACTATACTTCCTATTACCTCTTGTCTTTCTTTTTCACTTCATTCATTGCTCTCGTTGTTACTCCTTCATCCTCTGATTTTCCACTCTCTTCCTGTGTCTCTTTTCTATTATTCCTCCCCTTGTGAGGTCTATCCTGATACCGATATATGATCCACTAACTCTAAACTATGTACCTAACAAAAATATTAATACAATATAAGGATCAGATATAAGTTATTGATATTAAATATTAATTATAGATATTAAGAATAAGGTTGTGATATAACTAATCAATTACTTCTAAATAGAATGTTATTACTCCAGAAAAAGAAACCCCCAAAACTATTAAAATTACTATATAACTCTAGTTAGATAATGCTAAAAATTAATTGCTTTCAAATTATTAAAATTGCTAAAAATGCTAACAGTTACAACAGAATTACTTAATCTTTCTTAACAATAAGTATTGGAAAAACAAATAAATAAATAAAGGAAGGAGAACAAGAGAGCAATACAGTCTAGTCAATCAATCATTTCATTAGTATAGATTAATAATCTTAATCCTCTACAATTAACTTATCAATCAATCAATCTATTAAGGCTATATATAGGATTATGAGATTTTTACCATATATAATTTATATAATTATCAGAGGTCAAAATATAACTTTGTAAGGTATTTCTCTTTTATAGTCCCAATTATGCTTTTAGTTGACTATCTTTGTGTATTTTATGTATTCCAAACAATACGTTATTGCCTATAGTTCCAATCTAAGTCCAATTGCTGTTTTTAGATGTCACTGTCCAGATGGATTTTACTCAGATTATCTCCTTTTATTCTTTAAAATTTCAAAGTCTAAAATGGAATTATTCTTTTGTTTATATGTTTCCCACTAGTCCAGTGTTCCAAGATGTCCGACACAGTCTCAGTGACGATCTGTTTCTTCTTTTCTATCACTTTGCACTTGCACTTTGTCTTGCCCACTAGCCCTCTCCTTCGACGGAGCTTATTTACTCAGACAAACTCTCTTTCCAATGTATTTATATGTATATTTTCCCCTCCCCTACAGAGGAGGAAAGCTTTAAACTTACTGCCACCAGTTGTCAAAGTTCAGTTCTGCTGAGTCACTCTGGCCGATTTTACTGCTGCCGCTTTTTTCCTCTCGTTGTGCCAACTCTCCTTTTTGCTGCGCTTCCGGAGTTAAAATCCTATCCTCCTTTCGTCGGCTCCTCGATGCTAAACCAAAAAAGAAATCCTTTGTGACGCTGGATCTTTGCTCTCGCTGCCGATTCTCACCGCACTCCCTTCCTGTCTTCCTGTTCTTAAAGACACGGGCCGTCAGGTCTCTGGATCCGCTGTGTAGGCTTCTTTCTTCTATGTCCGAAATAAGGGCTCTCCTTGGTCCGATGGAAGATCGCACCTCTCCTCAACGGGCCTCCGAAGTCGCCCTCCCTCTCAGGGTCCTCTCCCGGACCGATCACCCTTTTTTAAGGGCACCGAAACACAGAAAATCAGTACGGGAAAGCAGAGCTCTCTTTCCTCGTGCTGCTCCGACCTGCGCCTCCGCTGGAAGTCCTATTCACTATATTCTAAAAGCAACTATATTCTGAAAGCAGGAAATACATCCGGTTAGAAATTGTACAAACTCAGCTTAAAATCCTTTGATACTCTTAAAATCCTTTGATACTCTAAGGGGCCCCCTGGCTTGTCAGAAGATAGGAATGAAATATAGTTAAAAGGCTAGTAAGACCAAGGATAGCCACGTGGTGGGAAATCATTTATCACAGAATGATTGTTTGGCAAGGATAATGTAAAACTTTAGTAATAAGGAAATGTCAATTAAAAATAACAAATGTATGTTAACCATATATGGAAAGTTGCTGTGTTAGCAGAATCCTTTGTTTGAAACAGTATAAAATTTGTCATGTAAACATGGACTTTTCACTCAAAGCTAAGATGGGAATCGAGCTTCTGAGTCTTTGCGCAAATAAACTCTCTCTCTGGCTGACCTAGGGATGTTGCTTGGTCACTTCATTCCATAACATTTATGGCGCCCTGGCAGATGGGACCAAGGAACAAAGACCTTTGTATCTGCCCTGACAGCTGCCCTAGTGGAATCGGCACCTTCCCAAGCGGAACATCCATTGGCCGTCCACAAGGACTCCATTGAAGTCTAAGGAATCTTTCGGTGAGGAGGTGCCGTGAACCCACAAGCAAAGCAGACCAGTCAAGGACCCACAAAGGTCAGCCAGACAGAGACCTCAACAAAAAGTTCAAGAGGAAAAGCAAGCCTGCAGGTAAGTATAAATCAGGGAATTTTAGTCTCTCTGTTAAGGGGTAGCCCACCAATTAAGTGGTGGTAGAGGGAGTTTGATCACCTTCCTAGAAGACAAAGGCGTTGCCCTTAAAGTCTTCAGTAATGAGTTAAAGTCTCATGTTAGGATTGTGTAAGTAGAGAACTTGATAAAAGTCAAAGTACACAGAGTAAAAAGTGAGAAGTTAAAAAAAATGTGTGGGATCTTATGTGTGGTAAGAGAAGGAAACTGCCGCAGTGTTGTAGGCATTCTGATAAATTACCATTTTTAAGGGGGCTGAGAAGCTCTGAAGGAACTAGGAATGGAGAGGAAATTGTTTATTGTTCTTCCCACCCGGGGTTTAGCAGGTAATAAAAAGTAAAGCCTGTCTAAATTTTGTTGATGTGCATTTATAATGATAGTGTGTAGAATTGAATAGGATTGAATTAATTGTGACATGTCTGGTCAGCCTGCAAATTAATTGAACATCTTGACTTGGAGCTGTGGGAAATGGAAAGTAGTTAGGGCCCACAATCATAATTATGATTTAACTGCTCTCTGAGTTCCCCCACTCCTTTAAGAATAAGCTCTAGGCTGCCCAAGGAAATAAAATTAAAACAAAAAAAAACAGATCTGGAAATGTTTGATGGTGTGTGTGTATGTGTGTGTATGTAATCATTTCCAAACCTGCAAAGAAGAGGAGACTCTCTAACAAAGTGCACAAAAATATTTAGAAAATGGAGCTTATTGGCTTATGAAAAAGTTCCTTGAAATAATTGTAATCATTGGTTTGCATGAAGTGGGATTTCTGCATGTAGAAGTGGTGTACACAAGCAGTTTGATTGCAGCACAAATGTGAGTGTGTGTGTGTGAGGTGTCCCAAAGCTCATAAGGAGTGATAAAGTGCAGTGATCTTGTGCCCTGTGAATGTCTGTGTGTTGTTGAACGGATGCTGAGAGGCGAAAGGAGATGAGAATCCTATGCAGTTTAAGCATTTTTTTCCTCTCCCTGTATTCCAGACCCCCCCCCCTTCCTTTGAGAGAAGCAGGAAAAGGGTGGGCTGCGGGCTTTTGTTCTTTTCACCATTTTTTTCTCTCTGCTGAACCAGCCTGAGAAAGGCGGGGTAAAGGGTGATATCTGATACCTGCCTTTGTAGTTTCACTGTTTTTGACTCGGAATACAGTTTATTTATTTGTTCGTTTGTTAGCAGCATGAGTTGTTGTTCATTTCGAAGAAGGAGCTAATTTGTTTATAGAGGGATATACAATAGTAGAAGGGAGTCCGGCTTGTCTGCTTGCTTTTAAAAAATTTTTTTCCTTTTCTCTTAATCTGTCTGAGAAGGGAAGGGCAAGTGGGGGATCAGCTGCAGTCTCTCTCTCTCTCTCTCTCTCTCTTCCATTTGCATATAAAAGCTTTTCTTTTCTGCTCTGAAAACAATTTTGATTTTATTTTTTCTGGTAATTTTTGAGGTTTAAAATATTTAATTAAACCTATATAAAAGAAATGATTTTGAAAGATTTTCTGAATCTGACTTGCGTTTTACTAAAAGCAGAGAGTGACACTAAAGTTTGATACAAATATTCTTCAGAGCATTGATGGTTGTTCAGCTTTGATATTTCTATATTTTCTCCTTTTCTCATGTGTTGAAAATTCTATGTTGCAGGCCCCTGTGATTTTGTCTTTCCTTTGTTGTGGAAAATAAGGTGGCTTCAGCTTCTTAATGGCCCATTGATGAAGGTGGGAGCTGAAGCTCTGTCTGAGTTTCTGCTTATTTCTTTTGGGGAATTTCACTGCTCTTTTGGTGTTCAGTTTCTTATATTTTCCAACAAAGGGAGAAAGGAAGTTTTCGTGTAATCCAGAAAGTTGTCTTTAAAGTTGGTATGCACAGACTTGTGCTGACTTGGAAGCCAGAAATGGAATGTTTAGTGAAGAAGGAGTTAGAGGGTGGAACCGATAAAAAGAAGGATATGTGATTTGTTTCTGGATCATGGGGGACCATCGGAAGGCCTCCACTTGGTGGAGCCAAGTGATAATGGGTAGCAGTGGTTGTGATACAGGAAAGACGGAGTTAAAGGGTGCCTGATCCAAAGAACGGAAGCGTAAGTGTACAATTTGATGGCAGAAGCGTAAGTGTAGAGAAAGTGGTGTTGGGTGATTCCTTTTTGGATTACACAGAGAGCTCTTGATAAATTTAGTAGTAGGACCTAAAGAAGAGGAAGTGGTGTTTTTTTTAATTGACTGAGATCAAAATAAGTGAACAAAGCATTAGAATACACTTAATTAAGTGAAGGAAATAGAAAATCACTCCTGATAGAATAGAAGAGGTGGCATCTCAACCTCTACCTGAAATCAAGCAAGAACTAAGGAAATACTGAGGTTTGGGTTGATGGGAATGCTGATCTTACCAAACCCCTGTATGCAAAATTAATTGAATCTGAACCTTGGATTTTGAAATGGGAGGGGCACAAAAGAGGAAGCTTTGAAAATTTGAAACAAGCTTTAACCAAGGCTTCTGTATTAAGTTTATCAAATTTGGAAAAGCCATTCCATCTCTTGAAAACACAGAAAATGGAATTGCACAATGGGGTGTTGGCTCAGGACTGC
This sequence comes from Coluber constrictor foxii, assembly GCA_038048745.1. Taxonomy (NCBI): domain Eukaryota; kingdom Metazoa; phylum Chordata; class Lepidosauria; order Squamata; family Colubridae; genus Coluber; species Coluber constrictor. The sequence goes on along the minus strand of CM075966.1, from coordinate 28,095,505 downwards.
ACAGGACAAAAGAAACCCGTGGCATTCCTGTCAAAAAAAAAATGGACCCAGTAATAAGGGGATGGCCAGTATGTATTCAAGCAATTGCTGCTACTCAATACTGGTCCAATAAAGTAAGAAATTGACCTTTGGGGAAGCCCTTATTGTGAGCACCCCATCTAAAATATGAAGCAATTTTAATGCAGCAGACAGACTTAATTTTACTTACAGATCACAATTTGAATCCAGCACAGTTCTTAGCCAACACCAGATTAATGGATCAGTTTGGATTAAAACATTATTATACTAAAGTAATTGATTTACAAATAAAAATAAGACCTGATTTGGAGGAACACCCCCTGGAACAAGAACAAGCAATTTTTATTATAAATGGACACACTAAAGAGATCCTGGAAGCAAGGGGTTTGCCTCAAAATTGGTCTGCTCAAACCTGTGAAGTGTATGCACTAAATCAATCTCTATGCATCTTGGGAGGAATAATAGACAGATTCCAAGCATGCATTTGGGATAATGCATACATTTAGCAAACTATGGGTGGAATCATTGGGTAATTCAAGCTATTGTAAATGAACTTTTAAAATGCTATGGTAATATTGGAATATATCCTTTAGCAAATTATAGACAAAAGTTTACTTTGTAAAAAAAACAGGCGAATAAACAAGCTGTCAGGAAACATCAAATGGGTGGGAGATCACCAGCTTTAAGATCATTTCAATGTATTCAAGTGGATTTTACAGATTTACCAAGAGGGGGGAGAGTACAATATTTATTGGTCATAATGGACCGCCTCACAGGGTGGGTTAATGCCTCCCCTGCAGTAATGCTGCAGCAACAGAAGTGTCAAGAGTTTACTTAGACTCAACCTAGATAGAATATTGGAATATCATCATATGTATTGTTGTTTGGAGTAGCTTTCATGCCAGGAAGCATATGCATTGATTCCCTGGAAACCAGAGACAAAGTATTGAAACAACATGTGTATAAACTGTCCAGATATTTTGAAGTTCTTAGGAAACAAGGACTCTTAGCCCAGATGCCACTTTTGGAGTTTCCAGTCCACAAATTCCACCATGATGATTGGGCGTTGAGCCGGAGCTGAAAGGAAGATAAACTCCAAGTGAAAGGGCCCGTGCCAGCCCCAAAGGAGTGGAAGATGGAATCTCACCAAGGAAATCTATTGACATTGCTGATCCAAAGAACCTAATCGACTGGCGGGCAGTAACCAGTGGCAATAGCGTTCTTCATCACCCGGACTATGTTTGTATTTTTCTTTTTTGGGACTGAGTAGTTGCCTATGCTGTTTCCCAACTGAAGAGGACTACAAATGATCAGATTCCATTGCAAATTCTCCCAGATGTGTTGGGTTTTGTAATTGTGCCTTTTAAGACTTTAGAAAGAAGATCTTGGATCCACTGGACGAGACTGAAACCCGCAGACCAGAGTGATCCGGTCACATACCAGGTAACAAACACTGACAAACCATTGGTGCTGAAGTTCAAGAATACACCTTGCTAAGTCCTACCGGCAACGGACTCTCAACGCACGGTGGTGAACGTCCGCCTTGCTGAACCACTCCGGAAGCTGGTTCCCTGCGCACGGCCGAAGATCAGTAAGGATGAAGACAGCCTTCACACTGTAGATATATCTTATTCACTGTAATGTAATGCATTCTTACACATACTAATGTTAGAAAAAGGTTGGGTGTGGTTGTGGATTCTGTGGGTAGTTGCTATCCTAGCCCTACTTTTACTCTTGCTTTACACATATAAGGAATGGTTTTGTGGTAAACCTAGGATCTTTATTGCTACTGTTATTTCCCAATCATCACGTACCACTGACCCTATTCCTGACGTAGTGAGTTTTACACCATAGGTGATTATGATTTGTTTATGGCTTTGGACATTGTTTGCAATAGGACTCTCACGTGACCATATCATGAACACTACTTCCCTAAGTAGAGACACTTTAGGTCAAGTACGCTCCCGCCAAAAACGCATTGTCTATGCACGGGGTCGTTACTTTAGACCTATATCAACTCCACGACCTAAGGTTCTGCTATTGACATTCCCAGCAGAGGGGGGAATAGATAAGGAAAATGGGCCTCTACAACAATTGCAAAAAGCAGACTATAGATCAAGGATCCTGGAATTAAGTCAAGACCTTGTTAATCAATATAACCCTACCCTAGGTCAAAGATGTTGGTTATGTCTATCTGCTGACCCTGCATCTTATCATGCTGTTCCTGTCAAGCCACAACTCTGGGTTAGAATAAAGGCTACAATTATCCTTGAAGGGGATAGTAGAGATAAAGTACCCGTCTCACTGATACAAGGAGATTTTTATGAGGCATTCAAAAGACTGGGTAAAAGCCGCCTTCCTATTGCAGGCCCAATAGCTACAGGTATAGACCTCATAGGAATGCCTTCTCTGTGTATAAAGAGACACCAGAAACTAGGTAAGCCTGTAGGGTCCTTAACAGAAGAACAATGTCAGTCAGAAATGTACTTTGGCCATAAGATGAACTTCAGGGATATAAAATTAACAAAAGGTATTTTTCCCTCTGCCCACCACCTATTTCAACAAAAGGTTACTTTCTCAACACCATCAAAAATGAGCTTTAAGAAAGGAAAGTGGGAAGGATGGAATATAACCTTTGAAAGCTGTCCAAAACCATTTCAGCCTCCATGGTTTCCAGTTTGGCTAAACTTTAAGATCAAATCAGGTTTATGTATCCTTTTTCCACCTGAGAACACAACCTCCCGATATCTTTTTGAAGGACCAATTCTCAGAGATAAACAAAAGGACCCTTCATTAGAAGTCCCATTGCAACCACTGACAGGAATGTATGTGGCAGGGACTTTGGGGGTCTGGACTAATAAAAACCACCATAGGAACCATGCTTTCTCCATGAACATAGGAATATATGTAGAGAAAAAAGGAGTGTTCTTTTTGTGTGGAAAGGATGCATATTTGTGTTTGTCAACAAACTGGACAGGAACATGTACATTAGTTCACCTTTTTCTTGAAATAGGTGTCACTGGAGAATATACTATCCCTGTTCCTCTCATGGGACATGTTCAGAAACAGGTGCCCATCATAATCCCACTATTAGCAATCATGGGAATTGGGACTGCACTTGGAACAGGTGTAGGTGGTCTGACACACTCTGTAATACAGTTTCAGCAATTGTCAGAAGAGCTTCAAGAGAGCTTGAACCAGATTGCTGGAACCTTGGTAGAAGTCCAAGATCAGATAGATTCCTTGGCAGCAGTAATTTTACAAAACTGATGTGCCTTAGACCTCCTGACAGCTGAGAAAGGAAATCAGGTGTGGTCAAGGAAGGTGCTAATAACACAGCCGATGGAATCAATAATCCAGATGAAAGCTATTATAGAAGAATATGGTATGGTATCAGGATTTAGACTGAATCAGAAAAAAACCAAGATGATAGTCAAAAATATGTCAGAAGGTCAAAAGAAGGAACTTGAAAGGAAGGCAGGCTTTGAAATAGTAGCAAAGATGAAATATCTAGGAGTTCAAGTTGCAGCTTCAAATACAAAACTTTTTCAAAATAATTATGAGGTGTTGTGGCGAAAGGTGCAAAAAGACATGGAAACTTGGAAAAAGCTGCTGCTATCTTTACTTGGAAGAATAGCAGCAGTTAAGATGAATGTTCTACCTAGATTTCTATTTTTGTTTCAAATGATTCCGGTGCTTAAAAGTGACAAACATCTGATGGAATGGCAAAAAGGAGTGAATAAGTTTGTTTGGAATGAGAAAAAGCCAAGAGTTAAACTGAAAATCATGCAAGATGTTCGTGAAAGGGGTTGCCTTAAATTTCCAAACCTACGATTGTACTATGAAGCAGCAGCGTTGACACAAGCGAGTGATTGGTTTGGAATGGCAAAGACTGGAATATTGAATATAGAAGGCCACGACTTGGAATTTGGTTGGCATGCATATTTATTCTTTGGAAATAAAGTTGATAAAGTATTCAAGAGCCATATATTCAGAAACTCTTTGATGAGAGTATGGAAGAAGCACCAGTTTAAATTGGATTACAAAATACCTTTGTGGTTGGATCTTGGTCATATTACACGGAATATAAATATAAAGACACTCGGGGGGATTTTATATAAAGAGGTACTTTTTAATGATGGGGTAGATGGCAATTAAAGACATTAAATACACTGTTGGAAGAAGGGATTAATTTGACTTGGTTACAGTATAATCAACTTCAATTGAGATGGAGGGAAGATCAAAAAACTGGTTTAATGTTGCATGAAGAGGAATTGGTAAGACAGATAAAAGAGAAAGGCCCAATGCATATTAAGAGGGTTTATAATATTTTGCTAGAAAGAGATTCTAAAAATGAACTGGTTAAAGACTGTATGATAAAATGGGCGCAAAACTTTGCAGAACCAGTTACGATGGAAACATGGGAAAAAATATGGGTTCAGAACGTTAAATTTACACAGTCACAGAACCTGAGGGAAAATTTTTATAAAATGTTTTATAGGTGGCATTTATTTATTTATTTATTTATTGAAAAAGTTTTACATTACATTTTATTTATAAAAAAAAAACCCTTTCCCCCCCCACCCCCCCACCCTACCCACTCCCCTCCCTCCCCAACCCCCCCCTTGACTTCCGCTATTAAACAAGCATTAACAATCCATATTTATCCACTTTTCAAGGTGAGATCCAACTAATAAACTAAAACTATAACATTATTTTATATAATAATAATAATGATAATAGAAAAAAAGAAAAAAAAATCGCTTTTCAAACAGTATATAATCAAATTTAGAGAAAAAAAAAATCCTAACTCTTAACAATTTTTCCCTTTGTTAAGAAAAAGATCTAATAATTTTAAACATTTAATTTAAGATATCATATAAGTAATAATAATATATAACATTAACTCTACTTCCCCCTATTCCATATATCATAATCTAAATCAAACAATACTTAATATTGTATACTTAGTACATTTCTCTTTATACTATAACCAAAAATTAAAAATATAAATTCAATCATTTAACATAAAGTAAAAATATAAATTATCAAATTCAATACATTTTTCTTTTAAATTACTTATGTGTAAAAAATATACATTCAGTTAAGTGCTAGCTGAAACTTCTTACTTTGGTATTTATACTTCATATATTCTACCCATTTCACCCACTCCTTAGCAAAAACTTCATGAGTCTTATCTTTTAAGTATGCAGAAATTTTAGCCATTTCTACAAAATTAGACATCTTCAATACCCACTCCTCTATCGTGGGTACTTTATCCTTCTTCCAATTTTGGCCAATCAGTAATCTAGCTGCAGTAATCATGTGTAAAATCAATCTAGTATCAGTTGATGAGCAACCTTTAACTATTCCCAACAAAAAAAACTGAGGTGAAAAGTCAAGCTTCCGCTTCAAAATGTTCTGCATTACCCACCAAAGTTTGATCCAAAATGCTTTCAGTTTTCTGCACGTCCACCAAATATGAAAATATGTTGCATCCAAACAATCACACCTCCAACATTTAGGTTGAACATTTGGATACATGCATGCTAACTTTTTAGGGTCAAAATGCCACCTATAAAACATCTTATAAAAATTTTCCCTCAAATTCTGTGCTTGTGTAAATTTAACATTCTGGACCCAAATCTTCTCCCAAGTTTCCAACATTACTGGTTCTTCAAAATTCTGTGCCCATTTTATCATGCAATCTTTAACTAGTTCACCCTCTGAATCTCTCTCTAACAATAAATTATACACATGTTTAATATGCATCGGCCCTTTACATTTTATCTGGGTCACCAAATCTTCTTCATGTAGCATTAGTCCAATTTTCTGATCTTCTCTCCATCTTGCTTGAAGTTGAAAATACTGCAACCAAGTTAAATTCACCCCTTGCTCCAACAGAATGTTAAAAGGTTTCAAACTCCATCTGCCCCCATCATTAAAAAGTATCTCTTTATATAACAACCCCCCGAGTGACTTTATATTTGGCAAAATCTGCCCAAGATCCAACCACAAAGGTATTTTGTAATCCAATTGAAGTTGGTGCTTCTTCCAAACTCGCATCAAGGCATATCTCAAAATATGACTATTAAATACACTGTCTCTCTTTTCTTCATAAAGTAGATATGCATGCCATCCATATTGCAAATCGTGGCCTTCTATATTCAAGATTTCTATTTTAGTTATGCCAATCCAATCTCCAACTTGTATCAGAGCTGCAGCCTCATAATATAAACGTAGATTGGGAACCTTAAGGCCCCCTCTTTCACGCACATCTTGCATAATTTTAAGTTTCACTCTTGGTTTTTTCCCATTCCAAATAAATTTATTTAAACCTGCTTGCCATTCCATCAACAGCTTATCATTTTTAAGCACCGGAATCATTTGAAACAAAAACAGAAATCTAGGTAGAACGTTCATCTTGACAACTGCTATTCTACCAAGCAAAGACAGTTGCAGCTTCTTCCATTTTTCAAAATCCTTTTGAATCTTATGCCAGAGTTCTTCATAATTATTTTGAATAAGTTTTCTATTGGATGCTGCAACTTGTACCCCTAGATATTTCACCTTTGTAACTATTTCAAAGCCTGCCACCCTTTCAAGTTCTTTCCTTTGTGGTTCCAACATATTTTTAACTATCATCTTGGTCTTTCTCTGGTTCAGGCCAAAACCTGAAACCAGACCATATTCCTCTATAATATTTTTCATCTGGATGATTGATTCCAAAGGTCGTGTTAGGGTAACAACCAGATCATCTGCGAATGCCTTTGTTCTGTAATCTTTTTGCCTTACAACTATTCCATTCATTTTGTCCGAGTCTCGTAGAGTGTTCAACAACACTTCTAGCGTCAAAATAAACAATAATGGAGATAATGGACAACCTTGTCTTGTTCCTTTCTGTATATTAAAGGTAGTAGTTAACGTACCATTAATGATAATTTGTGCCGTCTGTTCCTGATAAATTGCAGAAATCGCTTGTATAAATTGCTCTCCAAAGTCCATTTTGTACAAAGTCTTTTTTAGAAAGTCCCAGTTGACTTGATCAAAGGCCTTCTCCGCATCCAAAAACACCAACACCGCAGAAGTCTGCTTCTTTTTCTCAAGATGTTCCAGCAAATCTATGAGTTGCCTAACATTGTCCTTCATGTATCTACCCTCTATAAAACCTGCTTGGTCTTCATGAATCACATCTTGGATAACTGGCATCAGTCTGTTGGCTAATACTTTAGCATAAATCTTATAATCCGTATTCAGGAGAGATATTGGTCGAAAATTTTCAGGTTTTACAGATTCTTCTTCTTTAGGTATCAGTGAAATGAATGCTGTCTTCCATGAGGGGGGTATTTTACCCCCCCCCCCCCCCCGCTGGATATTACAAAACAAATCCTTGAGATGCTCAACCAGTTCCATTTGTAGAGTCTTATAATATACTGCTGTCAGGCCATCTGTCCCAGGAGCTTTAGATACTTTCAATTGTTTTATTGCATATAAAATCTCTTCTGATGTTATAGGTCGGTTCAGTCTATCACTTTGAGTATTTGAAATTTTTGTAACTCTCATTTTCTGCAGGTAATCATCAATAAAGTCCTCTTTAATTTTATCAGCTTGGTACAATTTAGCATAATAAGCTAAAAAAGCTTGATGTATTAAATTCTGTTGATACACTTGTTTCCCATTCAGCTCAATAGTATTTATCATACGAGAACTTTGTTGTTTTCTCAACGTATAAGCCAACCATCTGCCAGGTTTGTTAGAATTATAAAAGGTGTTATGTTTAGCGTACTGCAGATTAGTTGCTGTTTGATCAGCCATCAATGTTTGAAATTGATCTTTCAAGAGTTTTATTGTTAGTTGTACCTTCTCATCAGTTGGGTTTTTAATCAACAATTGCTCTTTCTCCTTTATCTCTGTCTCCAATTCTATTCTTGACTTCTGACGTAGAGATCTATATTTAGAGTTCATATGAATCAGTACACCCCTCATGTAAGCCTTGCTTGCATCCCATACTATCTCAACCGGTGTACCTTTATTTAGGTTAACGTCAAAAAATTCTTTAACATGTTTCTTAAGATCCAAAATATTCTTTTCATATCTAAATAGATTTTCATTCATACGCCAAGATCTCCTTTCTCTTTTACCCAAATTTATCTCCATCCAGACCGGGCTATGATCCGGCAATGTTCTAGGAAAATTTTTTGTCTTAGTCACCATAGTAAGTAAATCCGTAGTAACCAACATAAAATCAATTCTTGAGAAAGATTTATGTCTGTCAGAAAAAAAAGTAAAATCCAATTCCTTAGGATGATGAATTCTCCATACATCCTTCAAGTCCATTTCTTCTTTAACCTTTTTTGGGATTTTATAACTATATTAAATGGACTTCTTTTTAAATTCAAAATACAAGCTGTCCCTGTGGGAAAGTGCCTTAAAATGGCGGATCAAAGCTGAGCTAATGAAAGGAGAAAGTGAAGTAAGAAAGTGAAAGTTTGCCTGCCTGCAACTCTAAAGACTTTAACGATAAGTTTTATAAGTGCTTTTTAAATTCAAAATATAAAGTATTGGACTCCTTTTCTGTAAAACTGAGGATAGGGAAAGGAGGAAGATTTTTTCTCTGCTTTTTAAAGTTTTAAATATTGTTCAGGCATGGCTTCAAAGAAGGCGGGGGGGGGGATTCCCCCACACATCAGGCAAAGGAGAAGCCAGCTGCAGCTTCAAAGCAGCCACAGGGCAGCGAAATAGAAGATTTGAAAACATGTATATTAAACATGCACAAATCCTTGGGAGAGCTCTCTGCAAGAGTGAATAAAATAGATGAAAAGATGGGGAAAAATCAAAGAGAAATGAAGGAAATAGTGGGGGAAGTTAAGGAGCTAGTGGAAGAAAAAACTGAGGGAGTACATCAGAGTGTTGCTAAAGTAGCTACAGTTCTCACAGATGCCCTATTGGCAGTTGAGAAAAAAGTAGAAGATTTAAATACAGAAGTGGCAGTCAACAAGAAGGAAGCAAAGGAACAGATTGTTAAGGTGGTGGCTCAGAACCAGCGTTTGGAGGATGAGATCACAATGATACAATATCGGAATATGGAATATGCCATAAGATTGCGGGGTCTGCGTGAGAATAATAGAGAGAATTTAAGAGCAACATGTGTGGAAGTGCTGGCTAGGATTTTAAAATGTGAACCTGATGTGATCGCTAACAGGATTGACAAGCTGTATAGAGTCAACTCGCGTATAGCGAAACAGAGAAATCTACCAAGAGATGTTGTGATTTATTTTACCGAGAGAAGATTGAGGAATGATATTTTGTTTAGTTCGTTCCATATGACCGTTCAACACGAGGGCAATCAGATTGGTGTGTATAAAGAGCTGCCACCAAAAATGCTAAGAGATCGGAAAGATTATGCTTTTCTTGTAAATGAGTTGAAAAAGTGCCAGATTCCATTTAGATGGGATGCCCCTGTTGGTATTATCTTGCGGCATGAGGATGTGAGATATCGTATTAATTCTGTGGAAAAGGCGGAACAATTTTACAACAATGTTCTTAAAAAAATTTCAACACCACCTCTCTCATCAACACTTTTGCCTTTTGATGATACCTCAGCTGAAAAGAGGCCTGAAGAGGGGAGTCAAGCTGCAATCTCGTTAAAAGAAGGTCAGGCATGTCAAGAACCAGTAAGGGAGGAAACTCTAGGTGCTGTAGGAGGCGTTGCAGAGGATTCGCTAATAGAACTTTTGGAAGCCAAACCAAAGCAAACTAGAGCCACAAGAGAGGTGGAGCCGGACCTGGATTTACTGATGCAAGAACCAAGAGAACAGCGCATAACCCGTGCCGCGGAAAAGCAAAGACTAGAGAAATGTCAGGGGCCAAAGTTACAACAGGAAGAGCATGGTACTAAAGGGAAGCCACATTCTGAAGCCATGGGAGGAGCGAGACCGAAGACTTCTGCTGTTGGGGAGACTCTTCGTGAAATGCTTAAAGGGCTTCATTCATTCTCAGAATGACACTTAAATTTCTATCATGGAACGTTAATGGTTTGAACTCACCTCAGAAAAGAAGGAAAATATTTCACTATTTGAAGCAGCATAAAAATGATGTTGTTTGTTTGCAAGAAACTCACATTAGATCCCAGGATCAAAAGTTTTTAACTTTAAAATTTGGATCATATTTTATATCTTCTAGTCTTGTGAAAAGGAACGGACTTGTTTTTTATATTTCTAATAAAATACCAGCTAAATTGATAGAAGCGGATGTGGATGGGAGATATCTCGCTGTGGAAATAAATATACAGAATGTTTCGATACTTTTAATTGGCATTTATGCCCCGAACCAGCAACAGGAAACTTTCTATAAGCTGCTGAATAACAAGATACTGCAGTGGAATTACAAGTCTTTTATGATTATGGGTGATTGGAACGGGGTGATTGACGCAACGCTTGATAAAAAGACGACAGCCAAGAAAGGGAATAAGCTACCATCGACATTCTTTGCTTTGAAAGAAGAAATGGATTTGAAGGATGTATGGAGAATTCATCATCCTAAGGAATTGGACTTTACCTTTTTTTCTGATAGACATAAATCTTTTTCAAGAATTGACTTTATGCTGGTTACTACTGATTTACTTACTATGGTGACTAAGACAAAAAAATTTTCTAGAACATTGTCGGATCATAGTCCGGTGTGGATGGAGATAAATTTGGGTAAAAGAGAAAGGAGATCTTGGCGTATGAATGAAAATTTATTCAGATATGAAAAGAATATTATTGATCTCAAGAAACATGTTAAAGAATTTTTTGACGTTAACCTAAATAAAGGTACACCGATTGAGATTGTATGGGATGCAAGCAAGGCCTATATGAGGGGTGTACTGATTTATATGAACTCTAAATATAGACGTATACGTCAAAAGTCAAGAATAGAATTGGAAGCAGAGATCAAGGAGAAAGAGCACTTGTTGATCAAAAACCCAAATGACGAGAAGGTACAACTAACGATAAAACTCCTGAAAGATCAGTTTCAAACCTTGATGGCTGACCAAACAGCAATTAACCTGCAGTACGCTAAACACAATACTTTTTGTAATGCTAATAAACCCGGCAGATGGTTGGCTTATACGTTGAGGAAACAACAAAGTTCTCGTATAATAAATTCTATTGAGCTTAATGGGAAACAAGTATATCAACAGAACTTAATACATAAAGCTTTTTTAGCTTATTATTCTAAATTGTATCAAGCTGATAAAATTAAAGAGGACTTTATTGAGGAATATCTGCAGAATATGAGAGTCACAAAAATTTCAAATACACAAAGCGAAAGATTGAATCGACCTATAACATCGGAAGAGATTTTATATGCAATTAAACAATTGAAAGTATCAAAAGCTCCTGGGACGGATGGCCTGACAGCAATATATTATAACACTTTACAAATGGAATTGGTTGAGCATCTCAAGGACTTGTTTTGTAATATCCAGCAGGGGGGTAAAATACCCCCCTCATGGAAGACAGCTTTCATTTCACTGATACCTAAAGAAGAAGAATCTGTAAAACCTGAAAATTTTCGACCAATATCTCTCCTGAATACGGATTACAAGATTTATGCTAAAGTATTAGCCAACAGATTGATGCCAGTTATTCAAGATGTGATTCATGATGACCAAGCAGGTTTTATAGAAGGTAGATACATGAAGGATAATGTTAGGCAACTCATAGATTTGTTGGAATATCTTGAGAAAAAGAAGCAGACTTCTGCGGTGTTAGTGTTTTTGGATGCGGAGAAGGCCTTTGATCGAGTCAATTGGGATTTTCTAAAAAAGACTTTGCACAAAATGGATTTTGGGGAGCAATTTATACAAGCAATTTCTGCAATTTATCAGGAACAGCAGGCACAAATTATTATTAATGGTACCTTAACTGCCACTTGTAACATACAGAAAGGAACAAGACAAGGTTGTCCATTATCTCCACTATTGTTTATTTTGACGCTAGAAGTGCTGCTGAACGCTCTACGGGACTCGGATAAAATGAGTGGAATAGTTGTAAGGCAAAAAGATTATCGAACAAAAGCATTCGCAGATGATCTGGTTGTTACCCTAACACGACCTTTGGAATCAATCATCCAGATGAACAAAATCATAGAGGCATATGGTCTGGCTTCAGGTTTTAGCCTGAACCAGAGAAAGACTAAGATGATAGTTAAAAATATGTCGGAACCACAAAGGAAAGAACTTGAAAGGGTGGCAGGTTTTGAAATAGTTACAAAGGTGAAATATCTAGGGGTACAAGTTGCAGCATCCAATAAAAAACTTATTCAAAATAATTATGAAGAACTATGGCATAAGATTCAAAAGGATCTTGAAAAATGGAAGAAGCTGCAACTGTCTTTGCTTGGTAGAATAGCAGTTGTCAAGATGAACGTTCTACCTAGATTTCTGTTTTTGTTTCAAATGATTCCGGTGCTTAAAAATGATAAGTCTTTGATGGATTGGCAAGCAGGCTTAAATAAATTTATATGGAATGGGAAAAAACCAAGAGTGAAACTTAAAATTATGCAAGATGTTCGTGAAAGAGGTGGCCTAAAAGTTCCCAACCTACGTTTATATTATGAGGCTGCGGTCTTGATACAAGCTGGAGATTGGATTGGACTAACAAAAAGAGAAATTTTGAATATAGAAGGCCACGATTTGCAACATGGATGGCATGCATATTTACTTTATGAAGATAAGAGGGACAGTGTATTTAACAGTCATATTTTAAGACATGCTTTGATGAGAGTTTGGAAGAAGCACCAACTTCAATTGGATTACAAAATACCTTTGTGGTTGGATCTTGGGCAGATTTTGCCAAATATTAAGTCACTCGGGGGGTTGTTATATAAAGAGCTACTCTTTAATGATGGGGGCAGATGGAGTTTGAAACCTTTGAGCATTCTGTTGGAACAAGGTGTGAATCTAACTTGGTTGCAGTATCTTCAACTTCAAGCAAGATGGAGAGAAGATCAGAAAATTGGACTAATGTTACACGAAGAAGACTTGGTGACCCAGATAAAATGTAAAGGGCCGATGCATATTAAACGTGTGTATAATTTATTGTTAGAGAGAGATTCAGAGGGTGAATTAGTAAAAGACTGTATGATAAAATGGGCACAGAATTTTGAAGAACCAGTAATGTTGGAGACTTGGGAGAAGATTTGGGTCCAGAATGTTAAATTTACACAAGCACAGAACTTGAGGGAAAATTTTTATAAGATGTTTTATAGGTGGCATCTTGACCCTAAAAAGTTATCACGTATGTATCCAAATGTTCAGCCTAAATGTTGGAGGTGTGATTGTTTGGATGCAACATATTTTCATATTTGGTGGACGTGCAGAAAACTGAAAGCATTTTGGATCAAACTTTGGTGGGTAATGCAGAACATTTTGAAGCGGAAGCTTGATTTCTCACCTCAGCTTTTCTTTTTTTTTTTTTTTTTTTTTTTTTTTATTGAAAAAGTTTTACAATAAAAAATTTTTCCCCCCTTTTTTCACCCCTACCCCTACCCCCACCCCCCCTCCCCTCCCCTCCAACCTCCCCCCAACCCCAACCCCTCCCTCCCTATCCCACCCCTGACTTCCGCTACACATTTCTTAACAAAAATTTTTAACAACAAGATAAACAAATACTATTATATACTCCATTCTATTCTAAATTGAGAGGAAGAGAAAAGAGAGAAAGAAAAGAATTAAAAAAAGGATGAAAAGAATAAAATGAAATAATACAAAAGAAAACCCATAAACATGAATATCTGTCTGAAATTAACAATATTGTAATAAAAGAAGGCACCAGAAAAAATAGCCATTATGATATTTAAGCCAATTTAGAAAATAAAAAAAAAAAAACCTTACTAACATTACTAATCCTATACCTTACTTATTAATATTAGATAATACCAACTAGTTTAATCCAAGCTACTCCCCCTAAATCAAGAACACAAAAATCCCCCCTTCAGGAAAAATAACATGCAATATAATATAATCATGCATATATTGTTATAATTTTCCATAACTCGAATTACAGTCTTCTCTTCTTCCTGATTGAAGTTAATTCTTCTTTCTTCACCTATATCCAATTACGATACTCTTCATCTTCTGTCTACCCCCATCAGTAAAACAAAACATTCCATATAAACCCCCCGTGTGACTTTATATGAGTAACATCCAACCAAGAGAATGTTCACTCCTGTAGGTAAAATCATTCAAACTAACGTGATCTATTTCAGCAAAAAAAAGACTCAATGCAGCTCCACCAAACCTTAACAAAAGAATAAGAAAAAAAAGGGAAATAGAAACCCTTGAGACTGCATCCAGATGTTTTTATAAAAACTGTTTCAAATCCTGCCACCCTTTGTTATCCACTCTTGGTTGTAAGACGTTTTCGTTTCCATTCTTTCCTCTTAGATAATAATTTCCAAAAAAAAACCATGATAGGGTAATCACAAAACACTGCTACTATATAGATAACGTCCAACCACGAAGATATTCACTCCTCCAGGTAGAAACATTCAAACTAGCGTATTCTATTACAGCATAAAAAAAAAACCCCAATGCAGCTCCGCCAAACCTTAATAACAAAAAAATCAAAAAGAAAAAAAAAAAATTCCTAGCAGCTGCATTCCCAGATGTTCTTATAACAACTGTTTCAAATCCTGCCGCCCTTTATTATTCACTCCTTCTGGTTGTAAGATATTTTCATTTCCATTCCTTACTCTTAGATTATAAGTTCCAAAAAAAAACTATGATAGGATAGTCACAGAACACTACAAGTTCCATTGCAGCCCTCTGTTAAACTTGCTCAAGATGTTAAATCCAATTCAGAATAAGAAAAAGGAAACTCCAAATCAGGATGAAGACTTTATAATCCATAAATCCAAATCCATATAAACTTTAGGAATTTTATAACCGGTATCCAAGATTGTCCAAGCTTTCTGAAAACAACTGAATCTGATGAAGGACTTTACGACACTCATTAGTTACCTCTCGAATTTCCTCATTAAAATCTGGTTCCTGCTGTTCGGTATCACCATCCTTTTCTTGCGGAGCATTGGACCTCTGCTGCTGATCATCTTGAATAATAGTATTTCTTGAATCTTGCTCCAGCAGTTCAAGGTCCGGTGCTCCTAAATTAGATTCACTGATGTGGTCTGTTTTCCCATCTGGGAAGTCCATGGTAAGATCCTCCAAGAAACCAGATTGCTCTCCTTGTTCTTTTAACATTCTTTGATTCGTTCTTTGAGTCTCATCCTTCTGTTTACCTTTTACAAGCTCTCTTTCTTGTTTCTTATTCTTAAGGTCTTTCGAAGCTCCCTTAAAAATATTTTTATAAAAATGTTCCGCTTTTTCAATAGTATTCAAGGAATATCTCACTCCGTGATATCTAAAAATTATACCGGCTGGTAAGTCCCATCTAAATGGGATATTACTTTTCTTCAATTCTTTAGTTAAAAAAGCAAATTCTTTCCTTTTCTTTAAAACCTTCGATGGTAATTCTTTAAAAATATTAATTTGTTCGCCTTCTACTTGCACTCTGGCAGAATAGGACCTTTGTAAGATGTCATCTCTCAACCTTTTATCAGTAAAGTAGACAACAACATCTCTGGATAAGTTCCTTTGTTTGGCTACTCGTGAGTTGACTCTATAAATTTTCTCTATACAACCAAAAATTATCTCATCCTCAAGCTCTAGTAGTTCAGCAAAAACCTTTGCAATAGTTACTTTTAAATCTCTCTGGTTTTCTTTAATACCTCTTACTCTAATAGCAGATGCCATGGTTTTAATTTGAAGCATGATGATATCATTCTGTATAGTCTGATTACAAATCTCTGCTTTCACAAACCTTTCTTGTATTTCTTGAATCTGGGAGCCAATTTCACTGCTAATTTCAGTTACTTTCTCCTCCATTTCAATCACCACATTTGAAAGGTCTGAAATTACTTTAACAATAGTTTGACTTAATTGGTCATGCTTTCCAGCAATCAAATCCATAAGATTCTTCTGTGAGTTTTTAATTTTATCAGCTACACTCAATAAAGGAGTTGTTATAAGTTCTTTTAAGTCCCCTTCTGCCAATCCAGGCAATTGCATCATCTCAGCTTTATTCTTTAACTGGCTCAAGGGGGAGCCCCCCCTTCCTTTAGTCATATTTGTTTTACTTTAAATGGCTTTAGTATACTTTACTTCACTTTGCCATACTTTACTTTAATCCTTGTTTTATTTTTTTAAAAGAAATATCCAAAAAAAAGGGAAAAAAAATCCTTCTTACTTTAAGTAACTCTCCCATAGCAAGGCATTCAATTCAAAGCTTCCGTTTTCAATTCTCTCAATTAAGACCAGTCGCCATTTTAAAAAAAAAAACTTTCTTAGAAACTTTCACTTCTCCCTCTCCTTCTCCCCTCCTCTCATTGCTCTTCCCAAAAAATCAGTAAAAAAATCAGTTAAAAAAAAGAAAAAAAAATCCATACTTGCTTCATTCCTTTTGCAACTTGCTCCATAGACGCTGTGGTGTTGCTTCCAGCGTCTGGCTCCGCTAATTGCTTAGCGGAGGACAGTCCCGTCGCGGAGCTTCTCTGGAGGTATAGAGGGGGCCATCCTTCTGAGCCCTCCCCAGGACAAACGAAACAATCCTGGGGCGACTCAGGGGGCCCTGCCTCACCCCCAGAAGCTCTGCCTGCTCCTCCCGCTGAGGAGCAGGTTGTTCGAGCCGCCTGCCAGCTGTAAGGCGGCTCTAACGCGGCGGGATGCCGGCGGGCATGGAGGAGCCCGCCGCCGACGAGGAAGGCGCCACCGGAAGTCTCACCTCAGCTTTTCTTGCTGGGAATAGTTAAAGGGTGCTCATCAACTGATACTAGATTGATTCTACACATGATTACCGCAGCTAGATTATTGATTGGCCAAAATTGGAAGAAGGATAAAGTACCCACGATAGAGGAGTGGGTATTGAAGATGTCTAATTTTGTAGAGATGGCTAAAATCTCTGCATATTTAAAAGATAAGACTCATGAAGTTTTTGCTAAGGAGTGGGTGAAATGGGTGGAATACATGAAGCATAAATACCAAAGTAAGAAATTTCAGCTAGTATTTAACTGAATGTATATTTTTTGCACTTAAGTAATTTAAAAGATAAATGTATTGAACTTGATAATTTCTATTTCTACTTTATGTTAAATGATTGAATTTGTATTCTAAATTTTTGCGTTATAGTATAAAGAGAAAAGTACTAGGTATGTTGTTTGATTTAGATTAAGATAGTTTTTTCTCTTTTTTATTATTATTATTATTATATAAAATAATATTATAGTTTTAGTTTATTAGTCGGATCTCACCTTGAAAAGTGGATAAATATGGATTAATTGTTAATGTTTAATTAATAGCGGAAGTCAGGGGGGGTTGGGGAGGGAGGGGAGTGGTTGGGGTGGTGGGGTGGGGGGGAAAGGGGTGTTTTTTATTATTA
The DNA here is from genome assembly GCA_038048745.1 of Coluber constrictor foxii. NCBI lineage: Eukaryota > Metazoa > Chordata > Lepidosauria > Squamata > Colubridae > Coluber > Coluber constrictor. The sequence goes on along the minus strand of CM075966.1, from coordinate 28,078,004 downwards.
AAAATTTGTAATGTAAAATCTGTTCCTTTGCTTCCTTCTTATTAGCTGCCACTTCTGTGTTTAAATCTTCTACTTTTTTCTCAACTGCCAGTAGGGCGTCTGTGAGAGCTGTAGCTACTTTAGCAACACTCTGATGTAATCCCTCAGTTTTTTCTTCCACTAGCTCCTTAACTTCCCCCACCATTTCCTTCATTTCTCTTTGATTTTTCCCCATCTTTTCATCTATTTTATTCACTCTTGCAGAGAGCTCTCCCAAGGATTTGTGCATATTTAATATACATGCTTTCCAATCCTCTGATTCACTGCCCTGTGGCTGCTTTGAAGCTGAGACTGGCTTCTCCTTTGTCTGATGTGTGGGGGAATCCCCCCCCCCCGCCTTCTTTGAAGCCATGCCTGAACAATGTTTAAAACTTTAAAAAGCAGAGAAAAAATCTTCCTCCTTTCCCTATCCTCAGTTTTACAGAAAAGGAGACCAATACTTTGTATTTTAAAGTTAAAAAGCACTTGTAAAACTTATAAATAAAGTCTATAGTTGCAGGCAGGCAAACTTTCACTTTCTTACTTCACTTTCTCCTTTCATTAGCTCAGTTTTGATCCGCCATTTTAAGGCACTTTCCCACAGGGACAGCTTGCATTTTAAAGTTAAAAAAAGTCCATTTAAAATAATTATAAAATCCAAAAAAAATTCCGAATCTCACCAAATTCACTCTGCTTCGTTGAAAATATATTCTATTCGTTGGAGTTGCCTTCTCCGCCTCGCTCTGTCCTGCAGAGATCCCACGCCGCTCGGAGGATCGGCAGCTTAAAGAGGGAGCCCACACACGAAGCGCTTGCCAAGGCAAAGAAAACACCCTGGCAGCGCTTCTGGGGCTCTACTTGAAGCTGCCCACTCTAGCTCCCCCTTAATTTCCAAGGGGGAGCGTTACGAGCCGCTTTTAGGTCGGAAAAGCGGCTCTACAGGTGGCGGGGGCGGCGGCCGATTTAACGAGCCGCCCGGCGACGGAGCGCACCCAAACCGGAAGTCCTTATAGGTGGCATTTAGATCCTAAGAAATTGTCGTGCATGTATCCTAATGTTCAGCCAAAATGTTGGAGATGTGATTGCCTAGATGCTACATATTATCATATATGGTGGACTTGCAAGAAAGTGAAGGCGTTTTGGATTAAAATTTGGTGGGTTATGCAAAATGTTTTGAAGAAAAAACTCCAATTTTCTCCTCAATTGTTTTTAATGGGCATAGTTAAGGATTCCTCATTGACCGACACAAAACTGATATTATATATGATTACAGCGACTAGGTTACTGATTGGTCAATATTGGAAAAAAGACGTTATGCCTACTATTGAAGAATGGACTTTGAAGGTAGCCAGTTTTGCAGAAATGGCAAAGATATCAGCATATTTAAAAGACCAGACTCAAGAAACCTTTGTGTGGGAATGGAAGAAATGGATAGATTATGTGCAGAATAAATATCAAACAAGGAAGTATCAGATAGCTTTTAGCTGAATGTTATGTAGAAATTTATAGTATAGACAGGGGGCAGAATAGTTGGGGGGTATTGTATGATATGGCACAATTTGGATTTCACCTTTGGAAGTCATGGGGGGGAGGGGAGGGTTAGGGAGGGTTAGGGAGGGGAAGGGGGGAAGGGGAGGAAGTGGAAAAATTTATGTTTGTAAAACTTTTTCAATAAAAAAAAAGGAAGGTGCTAATGAAATGCAGGATAGGGCTTCCAAAATAAGCCACAGGTTACAGACAGCAGATATGTGGTTTTCTTGGTTGCTGTTGTGGCTCCGTTGTCTGAGCCTGTGTCATCGTCAGGAGAGGACTCTGAGAGTGAAAGGGAGGAATTGGCAAGACCTCCCTCTCCAGGACCCTCCTCTCTGGCAATGCCCCTGGAGGACACCGAAGGGCAAGAGATAGGCCCAGAGCCAAGCACATCCCCGCAGCCACAGGTGGACAGCGACGAGGGAGATAAGTGCTGGCTGGATCCTCGCCAGCGACGCAGGGAGAAACGTGCCCAACAGAAGGCACAGCGTGCTCGTGATTAGCTGACTCACTGGACCACACCCCACAGCCTATAAAAGAGAGTGAATCAGCCTGCACTTTTGTGACGAACAAAAACAAATATTCCTGCATCTCAGCTTTGGCTATTCTGGACACTTGTGGTGTGTATTTTTCTGTTACGATAATAAAGGTTTTGGCACGCAGCTGCTGGGATTGCTGCCAAGCTCCTTATCAGACTACTTGGTTGCCTGCCAGCTTATTTTAACCTCCGACTGTCTGAACTGGGTTTATTCCTGGGGGCGGGGACAAAACAGTTGCCTGGATCCGGCAGGATAAAACAAATGATGTTTTTGTTAATATGTGCTGTGGCAGGTCTAGCTTTTATTTCTTGTATAAATCCTTTGCTTAAACAACTATCAAAGAGAGCGGTAAAAGAACTGCAATCTGAAAAGGAGTTAGTTTTAATGGAAACTCTCATCGATCATCAGGTTAGCTCTAATGTCTTTAAAGAACATAAAGATCCTGAGACAGACCCATATGAGAAAATGGAACCTGTAGAAAGATGGAGAGAATCTCCTCAAGAATCAAGAGAGTAAGACAATCAAGAACTACCTATCCTTTATCTTTATTATTATATTTTGTTAGACTCTATATATGGTAGATTTGTTTATTGGAACCTTGTATACAAATAGTGGAAGTTTATGTATTAAAAAACAAACACACTTCCAGAGGGGGGAATAAAGTGGGAGCTGCTAGATGACCACTGGATAACTTTCTTTTCACTATATTCTAAAAGCAACTATATTCTGAAAGCAGGAAATACATCCGGTTAGAAATTGTACAAGCTCAGCTTAAAATCCTTTGATACTCTAAGGGGCCCCCTGGCTTGTCGGAAGATAGGAATGAAATATAGTTAAAAGGCTAGTAAGACCAAGGATAGCCACGTGGCAGGAAATCATTTATCACAGAATGATTGTTTGGCAAGGATAATGTAAAACTTTAGTAATAAGGAAATGTCAATTAAAAATAACAAATGTATGTTAACCATATATGGAAAGTTGCTGTGTTAGCAGAATCCTTTGTTTGAAACAGTATAAAATTTGTCATGTAAACATGGACTCTTCACTCAAAGCTAAGATGGGAATCGAGCTTCTGAGTCTTTGCGCAAATAAACTCTCTCTCTGGCTGACCTAGGGATGTTGCTTGGTCACTTCATTCCATAACAGTCTCACACTTTACAATTTATAAAAGAATAACCTTTATTTATTTCCTTTAATTCCATCCTTTTTCTCTTCTACCTGAATTATTCTTTTATACTTTTAATAATTCATAATTCCCTAAGTTCTCTTTTGGTTCTTGTGGAAGCAAGTTTTTATATTCTGAATCCTCTTTCCCCAAGCACTGTTTTCCTTCCTTCATTATTAACATTGTTTCTTTCTTCCCATTCTCTATTTAAGTTGTTATTAAAGTCATGCTCTTCATTGTTTGTTTTATTAACATTTGTATGAGAGGAATCAAACATGGTAAAAACATAATAGCCAAGAATGCTAATATTGCAAATTTTGCTAGTTCCTTCCAATTGGCAAACCATCCTCCGAACCAGTTATTTACCCTATCTAAGGTTAATCCTCTCCATTTTTGGACTGGGACATGATGTTGTGGCCCCGTCCTCTGAGCCTATCCCATTGGAGGAAGGAAGCTCTGAGCAGGAGGAAGAGGAGCCAGCCAGATCTCCCAGCCCCCCCCCCCCTCTGGCACTGTCTCAGGTGCCAGCTGAAAGAGAGCCAAGTAGTGGGGAAACAGGTGTCTCAGATGAGAGTGAGGGAGAGACGTCATTCCTGGACGCACGCCAAAGAAGGTGAGAGAAAAGATTACTGCAGCTGCGGTGTATGAGGAAATAGACCTGAGTCACTGATTGGAGTCACAGGATCAGTGAGTCACTGGACCACACCCAGAAGCCTATCTATATAAGACAGGACAGTGGGTCAAGAAGTTTGTGACGAACAAAGCGAAACAAACATAGCAACCTCGTAGTCTTGGAAGCTAGATGAACGGCAAAGCTACGTAGGTGATTTTCTTGTTTGTGTAAACTAATAAAGTCCTTGGCAGACGGTGTGCATATCGCTGCCAAGTTTGAGATAAGAACTGTGGAGTGTGCCAAGTGATTCTTAACCCTCGGCTGGCTGTGTTTTTGTGGGTCTCTGAAGGGGGGGGACAGATCACATGAGCTATTTTTATCATCTTATCTGTAATTTCCTTTACTACCTTTCCACTCTCATCTACTTCAATGCAGCAATTACTCAAATTAAATTTTCCGCACACACCCCCTTCCTGGGCTAATAAGTAATCTAAGGCTAACCGAATTTGCATGATGTAGGTTCAAGACTTTACACTTTCCTTGGCTAAATGTGTCATAGTACTTATAGTATCATTGGTAATTATTTCGAGCACTGCTTGCAGCCGAATTACCCTGTTTAAAATATAAATGGGCTCTCTGGCACCTAAGATGCCATCTTCCACCCATGTAGCAGGTCCATAATAGTTGATGATCTTTTCTGGAGTCCAATCATCATCCTTCCAATTTCCGATTTTTATATCGCTTGGTTGTATGGCTCTTTTTGCTCGGACTTTATCTGATAAATCATTGTATAGTTAGTCCCAGCAATTGTTTTTGTTCAATGGGGAGGAGGAAAAAACTTGGCTTTATTATTCCTAAAATGCAGATCCGTACCACCCCTTGGGTAGATACCCATAGGCATATTTTCCACATATCCAATACATACCTTCTGGGGCTATCCAGTCCAGGGTGTCATTTTCAGGATCCTTTAAATAAGCCATCTCAGTTATTTCACTTAATTTTTCTTCCTTTGATATTCCGCTTTCTCCCCACCAACTGTTGTTGTTCCATACAGTTAAGCAAATCATATCTCCTACTGCCATTCTCCTATTCTTCCTTTTTCTTTCATAGCATACTTTTCCTACTAAATTTGTAGTTAATGCCCAAGTCCCCTCTTTTCCCTTTGTGAACTTGAGAGTTTTATTTTTCCACATGTTTATCACAATATCATGTTTCAATTCTTGAGCTTTCCATGGTCATTGTTCTCCCATATTTGTTCCTCCACACACAAAACAATTACTTACTGTTAAAGTCTTAGCAATTTCTTCAGCCAGTTGCACAAACATATTCATTGTTTTCTTAGGAAATTCAGGTAATTCTAATTTCTCGAATTCCTGGTAATATGACCAAAAGATACTTTTGCGTATTGGTTTTACCTTAGTTGTTTCCAATTTTAATACTAGCCACCCCCACGGATTCTTTCCGGTTCCATCTATTCCTATTCCAAATTCTTTATATTGGATTCCTTGTTCTAGTGACTGATTTGTATATATACAAATGGGGTTACATTCTCCTTGGGTGCAATCAGTTCTAGTACTACCCATACTGATGTTCATTTCTTGTGGTCCTATACTTCTCTCATTTGGGACTGTAGTGGTGTACCAGTAATTATAGCTTGGAGCAAAAGCCACATGTCCCGTGCTTAATGTAGACACACTCTGAAATAGATACTTTCTTTCTTTCCTATAACCTTTTTCCCACTCCAAGTTTCCACATTTTACCCCAAATTAGTTATCAGATCCTTGTCCATTATTAATGGCTTGACATGCATCAAAACACCCACCCACACTAGTTTCACCCCTAGTTTCATTGTGAGCTATATAACCTTGTCTGTTTTGGCTTAATGAAAACATCTGGAATGCCGTTCCCCCGCCTTTATAAGCATATATCCACATTCTTGCTGTTACTGGTCCTATTGCTTTTGGGTCATAACATTCAATTCCTGTATTGGTGTTGCAGCGTTTGTATTGAGTTTCATTTTGTATGCAGTCTGTTAAGTCAGTCTGTATACAATCAGGAATCATAGTGTGGTATATCATTGTTTTCTCAGTCTTTCCCTCTCTGTCATTTTTACACATTGTGTACACGGTTCTAATGGTTGGGCACGTTTTAAGAGTATAATAAGAAGGCTTCCCCACACATACCACCTTGTAATGTGCCAATACATTTTCTATGATCTTAATATCACACTCTATCTTACACCCTGTACACAGAACACAATCAATACAGTGAGAACAACAAATTGCTGCTGTTGTTTTTTATATATATCTTTGTTACCCCTCCTTCTTTCAAGAAGATCATCTATTAGTCCGTTAAGTCCTTCGAAACTTTAACGTCAGTGGGTCTCCTTGGTGAGACTCCACCTTCCACCTCTCTGGGGCTGACAGGGGCCCTTTTACTCGGGAGTAATGAGTCCAACCTTTTTCAGCTGTCCGGATAGCTTTCTCAGTAGTTAACGACGATGTAAGGTCCTTCCCAGGTGGGAATTAGTTTTTCATCTCTCCAGGCTTTTATCAACACCCACTGTCCTGCTTTGTATTGGTGCACTGCGAAGTCCAAGGGTGGAGTTTGAGCAAGAATGCCTTTCTGTCTCAAGAGAGAAAAACATCTGGACAGTTCAAATATATATTTTCTAATTATTTTATCTTTTAATTCAATTCTTGGTAATCCCTCCTTCCCCATATAAGGTATTACAAACATGAGTTCAAAAGATGACAATCCAATATCTTTACGCAGTTGCGTTCGTATTCTTAATAAGGCCAAGGGGAGGCATTTATTCCAGGGTAGATTTGTTTCTTCCATTAATTTACACAAAGTTTGTTTTAATTTTTGGTTCCCGCGTTCTGCCACCCCAGAACTACTGGGGTGCCACGGATTGTGATAGTCCCACTTAATTCCCACGGCCTCATTAATTAATTTTACTACCCTTGCCGTAAAATGTGTCCCCTGATCACTATCTATTACTTCAGGAAGACCATATCTAGGTATTATATTCTCTAGTAATATTCTGCCCGTGGTGCTAGCATTTGCATTCACACATGGAAATGCTTCCACCCATCGAGTTAAATGATCTACAATGACCAGTAAATATTTCATTCTTCCTGCTTTTGGTAATTCAGTATAGTCAATCTGAATTCTTTGAAAAGGTCGTATTGCCAGCTCCCTTCCCCACATTGGTTGTTTTCTCAATGCTGCTTTGTTTGTTTTCAGACAGACCATACATTTTCTAATCATTTGTAAAGCCAAGCTGTATATTCCTTTACATACATATTTCCTTTGTATCAAATCTATCAAAGCCTGTGCCCCCCAGTGTGTCCCTTCATGTAGCCTCTCAATCAGATTTCTCATGATTGGTTTATTTAACATCTTTCTCCCATCTGGTAACATCCATTCCCCTTCTGTATTTTTAACCATCCCTTCCTTCTTCCTTGCTTCTTCCTCGGAGAACTTTGGTATCCCTGATTCTTCTATTTCAGGAATCATTATAAAAACTTTTTCTTTTTCCTTTTCTATGAGTCCTGCTTCTTTAGCTCTTTCATCTGCTAAATTGTTGCCATAGATTTCAAATCCTTCTCCCTTTTGATGTGCTTCTACATGTATTATAGCTAACGCTTGTGATATAGTTATTAAATTTAAAACTTCAAGGACCAATTCTTCCTTTGCTAATCCCTTCCCTTTGCTGTTTATCAACCCTCTTTCTTTCCATATTTTTCCGAATGTGTGTGCTATTCCAAAAGCATACATAGAATCTGTGTATATATTACCACCTTCCTTTCCCAATTCCTTCAGAGCCATTTTTAATGCATACACTTCACAAGTTTGAGCAGACCACTGACTTGGTAATCTCTCGGCTAGCACAGTCTTCCAGGATTCCCCTTCAACAATGGCATAACCACTTCTTCGCTCCCCCTCTATTACCCTGGAGCTCCCATCTATAAACAAAGTCCTTAGTCCTTCTATTTCAGTTTCTTTCAGATCCTCTCTCACCTTGGTCTGATAGTCAATTACTTCTAGGCAATCATGTTCTATTTCATGTGAATCCCTTTCCCCACTTAGAAACTGAGCTGGGTTTACATTAGCTTCAGTCACAATCACTAGGCTTGGATCTTCTAATAAAATGCTTTCATATTTCATTAGTCTAGAGTTTGTCATCCACTTTTGAGCTTGCTGGTTCAAAATATTCCTTACTTGGTGTGGGCTACTTACTACAATTGCCCCTCCAAAACTAATCTTCCGGCTTTTTTGAACCAATAGGGCAGTGGCCGCGATGGCTTGTACACAGACTGGCCACCCTTTTATTACCAGATCCATTAGTTTTGATAAAAAGGCTACGGGTTTCTTCAATCCACCCCATTTCTGGGCTAGAACACCTTTGGATACACCATTCTCCACAGCAACAAAAAGATGAAATGTTTTTTCTAAATCTGGTAGTGATAGAACGGGTGCTTTTTCTCATTTCTCTTTTAGTTCCTGGAATTTCTCTTTCTCTTCCTCTTCCTCTGACCACTTAATTACCCATGGTTCGGAATCTATCAGTTTAGAGTACAATGGTTTTGTTGTTTCAGCATAATTTACAATCCATTGTCTACAATACCCCACCAATCCCAAAAATTTTCTAAGGGCTTTTTTATCTTTAGGCAGCGGTTGTGTTATTATTCCCTCTATTCTAGAGGGAGTGATTTTTCTACTGCCTTTACTTATCAAATGCCCTAAATATTTCACTTCCCTTTCCACATACTGGAGTTTGTTTTTAGATACTCTCAGTCCTTGAGATGCTAGGTAATTTAACAAGTTGTTAGTTCCTTTCTCTACATCTTCTTTCTTCTCCCCCGAGAGTAACAGATCATCTACATATTGTATCAGAGATAATTTTGGATCTTTTTCAAATTTTTCCAGAATCTGTTCTAGGATTTGACCAAATAAGTTGGGACTTTCAGTATACCCTTGGGGCAATACTGTCCATCTGAATTGACTTTTTCTTCCTGTATCTGGGTCCTCCCATTCAAATGCAAACACATCCCGGGATTCAGGATCAAGCGGGCAAGCCCAAAAAGCATCCTTTAAATCAATTACACTAAATAATTGATGTTCTGGTGGGATTCTACTTAATAATGTGTAGGGATTGGCGACTATGGGATGTCGGGATATAATAATTTTATTAATTTTTCTTAGATATTCCACCAAACGATAACTCCCATCAGGTTTTCGAATCGCTAAGATAGGAGAATTATATGGGGACATGGCTGGTTCCAACAGTCCATCTTGTATTAATTCTTCTATCACTGGTTTTAACCCTCTTCTTCCTTCTAAACTAATCCCATATTGCTTTTGCCTTATGGGCTCCGTGTTTTTGAGAGTAATCTTTATACGGTTTCCTTTTGTGGCCCAAATTATTGGAGTTATTTCTTCCTCATTCTGTTCAGTTAATATTAACATCTGTTCTTTAAGTATTTGTATTCCCCACTCCCAGAATTGGAGCACGTCCCTCCCTAACAAATTTATTCCCGCTGCTGGGATGTATAATGGTTGAATTTTAGTTTCATAGTCTTTCCATTTAAGAGTTAACTCTTCTATTTGAGGGACTTCAAAAGATTGTCCGGCTACCCCCGAAAATTTTATTGTATTGTTAATTAAACCGCAGCCTTGGGGTATATTTATCAGAGATGTCCTAGAGGCTCCGGTGTCTATTAGAAACACTAATTCCTGCTTTTCAGGTCCCACTTGAATGTTTATCAAGGGCTCTTGGTGGAACCTTAATATCAAGGGCCCCTGACTTCCCTATTCTTCATCTTCATCCATTAGTCTATACACTTTCTGTTCTTTTTCCCTTTCTTTCACCAGCTGTGGATAATTCCTTGCGAAATGCCCTTCCTTTCCACAATTAAAACACTGGTTCCTGCTACTCTGTCCCATCATTCCCCTGCCTTTTCCTCTTCCTCTTCCTCTCCATTGCCCTTGATTTCCAAATTCTCTTCTTTGTCCTTTCTGATCTCCTAACTTCTTGTTCATCATTTCCCCTACTGCTGACAATAACACTTCCTTATCCTCTCATCGCTCTTGTACATCATGGTTCACAAATACTTTCTGAGCCTCTGCTAACAAATCCATTATACTCTTTTCTCCCCATCCTTCTATTTTCTGGATCTTTCTTTGTATGTCTCCATACGCTCCTATTACAAACTGACTCTTCAATAATTGTCTAAAACCTTCACTATCTTCCTTCATCCCTCCATATTTTCTCATCTGGTCTCTAAATCTCTCTAAATATTCCCCTGGTGACTCTTCTTTTTTTTGTTTTACATTGAAAGCCTTATTGATATTTTTGCTTTGGGGCACACAGTTCCGAATGCCTTCTATAATTATTTGCTTTAAATCCATTTGCTGTCTATGGGCAGGATTGTTATTATCCCAATCCGGTCTTTGCAATGGAAACTTTTCCTCAGGAGCTGGATCATTTGCCCCTGAATGATGATCTTTCCAATATGCCATAGCAGCTTTTCAAATTAAATCCCTCTCTTCTCGGTTAAATAGAAAACCCAGAGAGTACTGGAGTTCATCCCAAGTGTATGTATTGGGACCCAAAAAGGCAGGGAACTCCTCAGCTGCTGTTTGGGGTTCCTCTTGAACCTTCTTCATTCTTTGTTTAAATTCCCTCAATTCAGTAGCTGTGATATTTACTGCTACATAACCCATCACTGGCTGTCCATGTGCATTTATGCCTTGAGGAACTTGCCGCAATGGGTATAATTCTTCCTCTTTTTCATCTTCTCTCTCTTTTTCTCTCTCTCTCTTTCTGGTTCTTTCAGCTATAGGTTGTCCTTCTACTCCCCCTGCTGCTCCTTGATCGTCCTCTAGGGCCGGAGCAATTGGTATTACTTGTGGAGGGGGAGTAGGAGGAGGTGGTGGGGGAGGGAGGCATTCTAAAGGATCCCATCCCGGTTTTTCCTCCTTCATTTTAAAAATCCTATCTTCCTCTGGTTGAACTAGTCCTTCCCAATTCACAAAATACCATGGCTTTACGTACAGTATTTCACTGCTTAAGGTAGGTCTTTTAAGAATATATTGCTCTATTTTCCCTATCCAATATTTATTTGACTCTCCCAACCGATCCCAATGATAATCAGGTGGATTTATTACATAATGAGGCCATTTCTTTAAACACAAAGTTATCATCCTTCTTTTTGTTATCTTACAAGTCCATGCTTCCAAATTCTCATCATCCCATTGACTTAGTAATTGCCTTAATAGACTGTCAGAGGGTATTTCTACTTCCCTATTAGTTAATTTTATAGTTATTTTCTTTTCTTTAGGTTTACTACAACAACTACAACAATTGCCCATCTTTTTGAGAGTTTCCCTGATTATGGTTCCCTGAGGTTCTCGATTTTAACGGCCACTCAAATTTCCAACACCAGTTCGCTTCCCTTCAGGCTGGCCTTCCCCCTCGCGGGAGTTAAGGAAACGCAACCGTTCAGGTCCACACTCGCTCTGGACTCACCAGTGTTCCCAGAACACAGTCCAACACACACACACAGCCATTATCACAGTAACCTCCCACAATCGCTCTCTTGACCACCCAGGTACAATTGCATACTTCCCTCCTTCAGGGCAAAAGTTTCCTACCTGGGCCAGTGCACTGGGTTACCTGGTCGTCCTGGGCTTCAGTTGTTGACTCTCTTCTTCTTTCCTATTCTTTGATTTCGTAAATCAGAGTTGTTAATTTAGTTTGGCTCAGAGCCTGCAATGGGAAGCTAGATCTCAGACAACTCCAGGCAGTTGAAAACAACTGCCGTGCTCCTGGATTTTTACTGAGAACAGAGCCCCCTAGAGGCCCTTTGAGCCCCACCTTGGGCGCCAAGATTGTGAGATTTAAAATTCCCAAATTATACTCACAATTCCAAGACAACTCTGGTTAACAAAATCAAAGATTTATTGGAGAAAAACATGAAAATAAAGAAAACAAGAAAAGCGGTTGCAAGCGCGGCCTCTTAGACTCTTCCCAAATGGATTGAGTTCAAAGAGCACAAAAAGCAGTTTTCAAGCTATACATTTTATACACCTTCACAATGCACGCCACGCCTAAGGAGCCCTCCCAAATCCCCCTTATTCTCTTAAATCATCCTTTAAGTTGTTTTACATTTTAAAAGGGTCTTCTTGACAGTTTCCCTCCATCTCTGATGTACCTGTCTCCTATAGCGTTTTGCCCAAGGCTTAAGTTCCTGTTTCCTGAGGAGCTCTTAGCAAGTCATAATGCATTGTCTCCACTGATTATCATTTGGGGTCACTTTACATAGTCAGAAAACAGCAGACAGATAGTTTCACACTTTACAATTTATAAAAGAATAACCTTTATTTATTTCCTTTAGTAGTGTAGGAAGAAAAATCAGGTCCGGTTCCAAGCCAAGAATGAAATGGAGGGTGCTTTAAGAAAGAAGGTTTATTGATGAGCAGAACCAACAACAGCATGCAGTTCTGGGACAGCTGATCAATTAGCTCGGGTGGGCAAATGTGGCTCTTTTACAACCTGTGGACTTCAACTCCCAGAATTCCTGAACCAGCTTGGCTGTCTCAGGAATTCTGGGAGATGAAGTCCACAGGTTGTAAAAGAGCCACATTTTCCCACCCCTGAATTAGCTTGAGTGTTATGGAATGAAAGACTGAAAAACATTCCTGGGTCAGCCAGATACAGTTTATTGCGCAGGTTCAGAGCCAGATTTGTACCTGAAATTCTGAACCCCTGAAAGCTCTGATACAACTGCTTATGTATGTTTCCAAGGCAAAGGGTTTGGTGAGCACATGCATTTTTCCATATATGGTTAACATACACTTGTTATATGATAATTGACACTTCCTAATTACTAAACCATTATTTTCTAGTTTATAAGATTATCTTTAGCTAGACAACCTTCCTTAGTTCTGTAATTACTAATACGGGAGATTTATTGCTGTCCTTAGGTAATAAGTAACTCTTTGTAACATACATGTCCTTGTGTCTTTGACAGTGAGGCCCCTCAGATGTTTTCCATATGGCTGTCCTTCCGTGACAGCTAGGCCTCATCAGAAGATATATTACCAATAATGGGATTTAACTGATTTTTAATATAATCTCCAAACAAGCACATTTCTCCTTTATAATAATATGAATAGAGAGGGTCCTTTAACTGACCCTGTATGATTCCTACTTTATTCACATTATGAGTGCAAGGATTTTTATACAGTGTACAGTATTTTGTAATTTTGAGGTTTGCTTTGTGTGCTTTTATTTGATTGGTTTTACTTGTTTCACAACTGCTTGTGATGGGTCTTAGTTATTGGCTTTCTTGATTTTATCCTGTTATCTATTGTCTGTAGCCTGCCTTTCTTAATGGACCAGCATTGTTTCCACTTTTGTCAATGAATGGGGTTACTTAAGTTCATGATTGCAACATTGTTTCTCTTTCTAGGGGAAGAAAAGAAGAGAAAAAAAGGAAGATGGTGTTTTTACTTCCAGCAGCTTTTGCGTTTCTTTTCCTAGCTTCTCTGTGTAGGAAGTTAGCACCCACCCCTTTCCTAGAAGAATGAAATATTTTGGGAAATATTAAAAAGGCAGAATATTATGTTTCCCTGGATGAGAAATGGAGAAGCATGTTTTAAAGACAAAGCAGCTCCCACCTTCCTGCCCCCACACCCTTTGTTAATGGGCCAGAGGCAGAAACCCAATCCTTTGTCAAAGGACAACTGCAAGACAGTGGGGCCCATCTAGCAACAGAAAATCACCACATGGCACCTGGGAAGATTACATCAGCCAGCAAGGCTAGCTAACACCCCCACCTCCTGGGAGTCTGACAACCAATCAGGATACTCTTTTGGGGCCCCAGGAAGTTCAAAGCCAGAGAGAGCATAAAACCCAGGGACTTGCTGTATCTCGTCCCTTTTCTGTTCAGGAACTCAAACCATGTGATCCTGTCCACCATTAAACCATCTTTCCAAGCAGTCTCCATGTTTCCAGTGTCTTTTTCCCCGCTTGGAGCTGAACCCAGAAGGATGTTTCTTCCTACAATTTGGCAACCCAGATGGGACTCCAAGCTAACCAATGGACCAGGCCCAGGTAAGCCTCCCTTGCTAGCAGCAGACCCATTGAGTCTGTGGGTACGTTTTCCTGGACCTTGGCCATTTGGAACTAGGTTTTAAAGGGGTTTTGAGAGTTGAGCTCAAAGGCTGCTTTGAAGGAAGGTGAGTACCTCTAAATTTAAATTTTAAAGCATGGAAAAACATGGGAAATGCATGTATGCTTGCATGTATGTGTGTGAGGGCCTTTCTCCCAATCTCAGCTGGATCTTGCTTCCTCTGTGCATTTCCTAACCACAGAAAGACCAACAGTCTGGAGACCATGGGGGTTTTGCCAGAGCACAAGACCTACTGTTAGGGAAGGAGGAAGTGTGTGTGTGGGATTCCATCTGGAAAACAGTCTGATTTCACCTCTTTGAGTGACCCCTAGCCGCACCTCTGCCTACTGCTAGCTCCACTGAGCTGTGACTGGTAGGATAGAGAAAGCAAGGGCGGGGGGGGGTCGCCAAATGTGGAAGTTTGTGTTTAAAAGGAATGGAAGCCGAGCGAAAGCCAAGCGAAAGTGAAAGGGGTATTAAAAGTAGTAAAGGGAGTCCCCGGTGTATTCCAAGAAAGCAGCCCAGTGTATGTGTATTGAGTAGGGAGGTGCTAGTACTAGCTGTAGGGGCAGTGAGGTCCTCCCGGATCTTTTTTTTTTTGATCCGAAAACCTAGACAAATTCCCTAAATAGGAAGGGGCCCATACTTCGTGAGGGAATCAAAGTCCTTCCCAGAACCTTTTTTCTGAAAACGGAAGGAGTGTCACCCGGCTTCAGCCAAAGTGAACCTTACATTCCAAGGACCATGGGAAGCAGTAGCTCGAGGGTGATGGAAAATCCCCTGGAATAGTTGATTGTGGCCTGGGACGCCAGGCAGGTGCCAGTTTTAGCTGGCATTAGTAAAAAATATTGAGGAAATTGTGTAAAAAATGGGCTTTGCTAAGAGATGACACTGGGAGACAAATTTGGCTAAATAAAGGTACTTAAAAGAAAAGGGAAATGTATAAATAGGACTGTTGGGGCTTTTGTTTATTTGTCTCTCTGTCTTCTATGCAACCACGTGGTATGTTTAAGATTTGTGCCTTCCCTAATTTAACTGAGATTTATGGCGGGAATGATCAGTGTGTGTGTAAATCTCAGAGTTCTGCTTTCCTCTCTTTGTCCTCCTTGTTTTTTATGTGTGTATGTCTAAGTCTTTGTGCGCCCTCGAGGTAATTGTAACTGTAAAATGTATCTGATCCCTAGAGACAAGAATTTGAAATTGTTAGAGAAATAAAAAAAAGATTGAAGCAATGAAAATGGGGGAGAGAGAGAAAAGAAAGAGCCTTTGCCCTGTATTTGTCTGGCCAACAAGAACAGAGTAAAGAGAACTTTTCATTTTATTTCTATTTTTTTTCTCCTTCCCTTTCTGTATCTTAAAGTAACAACTCAAGTTTATGAGGAAATGTTTTAAATTCATTTACAAGAAAAAAAATTCTGTCTTGCATTTACTGTATGTGTTTAAATGGGTTTACCTGTTCATATCTTTCCTGAAGCATGTGAATCCAGTTTTTTCTCATCTGTTGTGTCTCCATTTTGTTGAAACTGCATTATCTGTTTAGTAACTGCAATACTGGTGTGTTGTTTCTTTTCAAACTCTGCCTGCAAGCTATCTACCCCTCCCCCATCTCTATTCCTGTTACAATGCCTTTTGATGATTGAGGTAGAAATCTGCGGCAATAAATGCTTACTGGCTTGTATTTATGCACCTAATGGGAATCAGAAAGAATTTTACCAGAACCTTTATAGTAAATTGGTAGAATATGACTATTCACACATTTGTGTAGTGGGGGACTTTAACGCCATAGATGATAAAGACTATACAACCAGAAAGAGGAAGCAGGAAGGGAAAAAGAATACAGTAAAGAAAAGGTTGCCAACTATATGCCATCAAATAAAAGAGGAATTTGAACTCAGAGATGTTTGGAGGGAAAAGCACCCAGAAGATAAACAATATACATACTTCTCAGCCAGGCACTTATCTTGGTCGCAGATAGATACGGCTTGGATGTCAGGGGAATTGAGACAGGGAATACAGAAAGTAGAGATAGGTATTAACAAGTGGGCAGACCACAACCCACTTTGGATAACATGGGAAGGCTTGAAAACAAGGCCTAGGTGGAGGATGGATGTGAGGGTCCTCAAAGATGAACAATTTTTAAGTTATTTAAAGAAGGAAATGGGCTTTTTCTTTCAAGAAAATAATAAGGAAGATGTGAACTTTTTAACTGTTTGGGAAACAGCTAAAGCAGTGTTTCGGGGGTTAGTGATAAATTACACAGCTGGTAAACGGAAGAAGGACAGGGCTAAATGAAGTAAATTATTGGAAGACTTGACAAAAAGTGAGGCCATGTTGCAACAGGATCCAAATAGTAGAGAACGTAACATGAATTTGAAATTAGTGAGACACCAAATTAACTTACTAGATCAAGAGGACTTGGAGAAAAAAATTAGATGGATGAAACAATGACATTTTGAAAATGCAAATAAACAGGGAAGGTGGCTTACATACCGACTAAAAAAAGATAAGGAAAAGAGTAGAATTCACAATCTGAGAGACGGGAATGGCATTTGGATTACAGGGGAAGAAGGGAAGAAAAGAATAGCGCAGGAATTTTATACTGATTTATACAGAAAAGAGGACGTATCTGAGCAGGAAATAAAGAGATACTTAGAGGAATCTGACCTACCCAAAATATCGGATATGTCTAGGGAAATATTGGATAAGGAAATAACTGAAGGGGAAATTGAAAGCGTTATGGGTAAACAAAAGACGGGAAAGACCCTTGGTATAGATGGCCTTCCGATAGAATACTATAAGGCTCTTTGGGAAGTCTTAAGCCCTCACATGACAGACCTATTCAATGGGGTAATTCGAGAGGGACAGACTCTGGAATCTTGGTCAGAAGCATTAATAATTCTCCTGCTGAAGGACAGTAGTGATTTATCCCATATTCAGAATTATAGACCCATTTCGCTCCTTAATGCAGATTATAAATTATTCGCGGCAGTATTAGCAGAGAGATTAAAAGGCTTTCTAAGTCAATTTATACATGAAGACCAAAATGGCTTTCTGCCATGCAGACAGATTAGAGACAATGTAAGAACGATTATGAATGTTCTGGAATATTATGAATCTCATTTTGGTAAACAAATGGCTCTGGTCTTTATGGATGCACAAAAGGCCTTCGATCGAGTGAATTGGAGCTTTTTAATGTGGCTACTACAACACATGCAATTGGGGAAAGGTTTATCTGAGCAATCCATACGATTTACTCAAAGCAGTCCGCCAAAATTCTAATTAATGGCGATGTCTCAGAACAAATCCGTATTGAGAAAGGAACCAGACAAGGGTGTCCGCTCTCTCCATTGTCATTTATTCTTTCATTAGAGCCTTTATTGAGGGAAATTAGACGTAACCCAGGGATAAAAGGACTGCATATTGGAAAGCAACAATATAAGGTGCAAGCATATGCAGACGACTTGGCATTTATATTAGAAGACCCCAGTATATTGGGTCCGAACTTGATCTGTGAGTTAGAAAAATATGGAAAGGTGGCGGGATTAAAAGTAAATAAGGAAAAAACTAAGGTCATTATAAAAAAATTGACAACAAAGCAGGGGAAGGAACTGGAAGCGAGTTTGGGATTTCAAATTGTCAACAAAATACGATATTTAGGTATTACATTAACAGCCAAATGTTCAACAATTAAAGAAGACAATTATATGAATTTACTTCGCCGGACACGACAGAACCTAGAGAAATGGAAAAATCTTCAGGTATCCCTATTAGGTAGGATAGCGATTATAAAAACTTACATACTCCCAAAATCTGTGTAAATCTTCTCTGTGTAGGAAGTTAGCACCCACCCCTTTCCTAGAGGAATGAAATATTTTGGGAAATATTAACAAGGCAGAATATTATGTTTCCCTGGATGAGAAATGGAGAAGCATGTTTTAAAGACAAAGCAGCTCCCACCTTCCTGCCCCCACACCCTTTGTTAATGGGCCAGAGGCAGAAACCCAATCCTTTGTCAAAGGACATCTGCAAGACAATGGGGCCCATCTAGCAACAGAAACTCACCACATGGCACCTGGGAAGATTACATCAGCCAGCAAGGCTAACTAAGACCCCCACCTCCTGGGAGTCTGACAACCAATCAGGATACTCTTTTGGGGCCCCAGGAAGTTCAAAGCCAGAGAGAGCATAAAACCCAGGGACTTGCTGTATCTCGTCCCTTTCCTGTTCAGGAACTCAAACCATGTGATCCTGTCCACCATTAAACCATCTTTCCAAGCAGTCTCCATGTTTCCAGTGTCTTTTTCACCACTTGGAGTTGAACCCAGAAGGATGTTTCTTCCTACATCTGTTTCTTAAGGTTTTGGGGTGTACAGAAGAGGTCTTTTCAGGGGGGCTGACTGCATTTTCTTCATACAATAGGAATTTAAAAATGGGGAACCCACCAGCTCTTCAGCCTGCTTCCAATGATTTAATGAGAAATGAGTGGGCATTTGCAACCCAGAAGCATTTTACTACAGCTCTTCCCAAAATGGCACTCTTCATATGTTATGCTAACAGAATTCTAGGAATCAGTGTGGGGTCAAAAAAGGCAAGATGGTGGCCATATCTACACAATGGAGGTCCTGCTCTTTTCTTACATTACTTGTAACAAGGGGGCAAGATTTTGATCTCATGGTCACATACACCATACTGACTTTTCTTACCATACCTGTGGACATCCCTCCCTGTAAGGAACAGAAATGGCTATGGGAGCCTAGTCCCCAACACAGACACACTGAAGCACAGGCATGTGCTGACATCAAAGTGCCTCTAAATGCCTTCTCAGGGTGCAGGGAAGTTTGAGCATTCAGCAGATGGATTGTCTTGGCACCCAACAACTACAGAAGGACAAGGATCTCTTAGTAGGCTGGCTAAATGAAGTAGAAGTAGAATCCCCTCCCCCAGGGCGTCCTCCTGGACTCACGGCTGTCTTTAGAAGAGCATATGATGGCCATGGCCAGGGGGGCTTTTTATCATGGCCGCCTGATCCGCCAGTTGCGGCCCTTTCTAGATCACAACGCCCTACGCACGGTCACTCACGCCCTTGTCTCCTCTCGATTGGACTACTGTAATGCTCTCTACATGGAGCTCCCCTTGAAAAGCACCCGGAGGCTCCAGCTGGTCCAGAATGCAGCCGCACAGGTGGTTATGGGCGCAACCCGTTGTGCCCATGTGACCCCCCTTCTGCGTGAGCTGCACTGGCTCCCAGTGGTCTTCCGGGTGCGATTCAAGGTGTTGGTTACCACCTTTAAAGCGCTCCATGGCATCGGACCGGGTTACCTTCGAGACCGTCTCCTGCCACCAGTAGCCTCCCACCGGCCAGTTCGCTCCCACAGAGAGGGTCTCCTCAGGGGGCCATCGGCCAAACTATGTCAGCTGGCGACACCCAGGGAGAGGGCCTTCTCTGTGGGAGCTCCTACTCTCTGGAATGAACTGCCCCCAGAATTACGTAAGATCACTGACCTCTGTGTATTCCGCTGTGCCCTCAAAACCTTTTTGTTCTGCCAGGCTGGGCTATCGATGTGAAGATTTTTAAATTGGTTTTAATCTGGGATTTTTAAATTTGGGGTTTTATATTGAGCCAAATTATTTCATATTTTTAAATTTTAAATTGTTGTTTGTCTTGTGCTTTTAATTAGGCTGTGCACCGCCCCGAGTCCTTCGGGAGAGGGGCAGTATAGAAATAAAATTATTATTATTATTATTATTATTATTACATTTTTATGAATAATTAATGAATTATCTGCAAATCTATTTGCAAATGGTTTTTTCCCCTCCAACCATAAATGCTGCATATTTATAAGGATTATAATCTCTGAACTGTACTTTATATTTTCTATGAGCTAAATGATCCTGAATGAACTGAATATGAATTTTTATATATATTGAATGATCCTGAGAAAAATGATAATTTATTCAAGACTTTGTTTACACTACAAGGCTCTGCTTACACTTTAGATTCTCCCGCTGTTCCAAGGCAAGGCTTGTTTACACTAACCACAAAGCAAGACTACAAATTTATGAAGATTATAAACTGATTTACAAGGATTGTAAAACTGTGCCCTAAACTGCAATAAGACACTGCAAATTCTGTTTATCTGCAATTATCACTACTTTCTTCTGTGGATTACAAATTATAAAGACTACAACATTTTTTAAGGAAAGAACCTCTTCAGTATTATTACAAACTACTATTTCTCTATAACAGGGGTGTCAAACTCACGTCATCACGTGATGCATTGGGACTTTTTTCCCCTTCGCTAAACTTGACATGGGCGTGGCCAGAGTGTGACGCATCCGGCCCGTAGGCTGGGACTTTGACAGCCCTGCTCTATAATCTTTTACACTAGCTGATATTTCATTTTTTCCTCTCAGCTGAGATACTATTTTTTTCTTTTCAGCTGATATTTTATTTTTCTTTTCATCTTTTATGCATCTGTCATTTTTGCATTTAAGTTCTACTTCAACATTAGCCACAGGAGGGACTAAAAGGAGAACTAAGAACTCCTAGAACTAAGGAGAAATTTCCTGACAGTGAGAAATATTAACCAGTGGGATGGCTTGCTTTAAGAAGTTTTTAAGAAGAAATTGGACAGCCATTTGTCCAGAATGGTATAGGGCCTCCTGCTTGAGTATCAGGTTGCACTAGTTGACCTCCAAGGTCTCTGTGAAGGAAGGTTTCTGGGTTCAAATGGACCGTGGCCCGATACGCACACAAACGTACTAAAGCATGCAAGTTGAGAGAGGAGTCTTAAAAAGGTAACTAGTTCAATAATAAAAACACATAAAAACAAAACCTACAAGAAGGCATCAAACAGCCTAAAAGATTCTCCTCACAGCAAAGTCCATTAACTCTAATCTTCTTCCCAAATGTGGGAGGCTCTCTGGGTTGTCCGTGAGTCTTCTCAGGAGCAAGGCAGTGACTCAGCTCTTTGTAGTGACTTCAGCTCTGGAGGCTCTCAACTCAGCGTCTCTGTAGCTCTAAGCTCGGCTTGTTACAAGTAAATCTTCTCCCTGGGCATGTCCAGCTCAGTAACTTGGCATGCCAAGGGTTAACCAGCTTAAGCGAATCTAATCCCACCTTCTTCCCCTTCCCATTACCTGTAGCTCCACCTCCCGGGTATTTAAGGTCTTCCCTGTTGTGGCCCCATCCTCTGAGCCTATCCCTTTGGAGGAAGGAAGCTCTGAGCAGGAGGAAGAGGAGCCAGCCAGATCTCCCAGCCCCCCCCCTCTGGCACCGGCTCAGGTGCCAGCTGAAAGAGAGCCAAGTAGTGGGGAAACAGGTGTCTCAGATGAGAGTGAGGGAGAGACGTCATTCCTGGATGCACGCCAAAGAAGGCGAGACAAAAGAGTATTGCAGCTGCGGCGTATGAGGAAATAGTCCTGAGTCACTGATTGGAGTCATGGGATCAGTGAGTCACTGGACCACACCCAGAAGCCTGTCTATATAAGACAGGCCCGTGAGTCACAAAGTTTGTGACGAACAAAGCTAAACAAACGGAGCAACCTCGTAGTCTTGGAAGCTAGATGAACGGCAAAGCTACGTAGGTGATTTTCTTGTTTGTGTAAACTAATAAAGTCCTTGGCAGACGGTGTGCATATCGCTGCCAAGGTTGAGATAAGAACTGCGGAGTGTGCCAAGTGATTCTTAACCCTCGGCTGGCTGTGTTTTTGTGGGTCTCTGAAGGGGGGGGACAGATCATCCCCCTGTTGTTGTTGCTTCAGTTGTTCCTGATGATACCTGCAATGAAACAGATGTATATGAATAAATAAAGACTTACTTAGAAAAACAATCAAGCGTGTCTTCGTATATTATTGGGCCCCAAATTGATCCTAGCCAACAAAATGGTAGCAGTCGATGGTTGGGCAACCCAATAATCAGAAGACATGCCAAAGAAACCCCAAACAAGGTCAGAGACCAAAAGGAGAGAAAAACAACGAAAACCAACTGAAGACATGGCAACGCCAATAACTTCAGAGGAAGAAAAAGAAAACACCCCCGAAGAACATTCATCGGACGATGAAAGGGGGCAAAAAGACATAAACGAAAAAAAAATCCAACAGAAGGAAATCAGCAGACTCAGAAGAGAAATGATGAGCCTGCTAGAAACCCCTACAACCGACGAAGACCTCCTGGCCGGGATCAGCTACCTCATCCAAAGCCAGAACGAGGCCAGGAGGACTCAAGAACGACAAATGAGGCGACCGGACACAAGCCCGGTAAGAAAAACCCCCCAGAACTGTTATTTTCCAAAGGCTGAGGGGGGGATTCCCACGCAAAACCAAGACTGGCGGCCATCTTGGAACACGTGGCCAAAAAAGATGGCCGACCTCCAAAAGACCGAATTTGAATATGCTAATCCGCCAACCAATGAGGTGCCCGAACCCCAAAAACCCCAAAATAATGATGATTCCTCGGAAGAAAGTGAGGAATCACCCCCCGAGGACATCCCCGACGATCAGGCGGTGGAAGAGGCGATAAAAACGCTCACCGCCGCCTTCGGGACTAAAATAAAAATTTTAAAGGGGCTTCCAAAAAACAGTAAAAAACCCAAGGGGGAGAAGAGAAGGCCCCCCAGCTGTTTACCAAGGGGCGCGGACACCGCTGGGGACCCACCGATGCCGCAGCACCCCCCGGTAGCGATACGCCACCCCACTCCCAAGCCGCGACTGCCGGAACGGACCGAATGGCGAGAATACTCACCGCCGCCGCCGCCGCTGCAGAGAGAGACCAGGAGCCGCCCAGCAGAGAGGACAGCCTTCCTTGACCGCCGCTGGACACCTGGAGCCGGAGCGGAGGCCTTCCCATCGTGGACGGACAGCCTGGCCGGAGCAGAGACGAAGAGGTCCTTCCCCGACGAAGTCTCAGCCGGAATGAACGCCGCGCATGCGCAGGAGCTCCTGTGGACTAAAAGAGAAAAAAAAAATGCAAGGAGGGATTTTTAAATTACCTTCCAGCGTTCCTGAGCCGCTCTGCTATTTCCAGCATGCCAAGTACCATGGACAGCAACACCCACCTGTAAGTAATACACAAAATAACACAGGGAACTTACCAAATGGGTTTCCAATTTTAAAAATGCAGGGTTCAAATCTAATGGAGTGGTATCAACAACTCCAAGTTTTATTCCTAAAAGAAAATTTGAAGTTTTTTATAACCAACCCACCTGATACACCATGGACATTTGAAATGGACTGCATGCATCACAAGGCATTTGGTCTCCTTATCTCCAGCATTTCACCCACTATTTACTATAGCATTGAGGATGATCTGACTGTGCATGATGTGGTTCAGAAAATATTTGGTTACTTCTATAGCGATAGCGTAGCCACAACAACGAAGATCTCCAAGGACTTCTATTCAGCCAGGATTAAACCAGGGATGTCAATGGGAGAGCATTTAATGGGACTAAATGCAACCAGGGCAGAATTGCAAATAAGGGGGGAAATTGTGTCAGAGCAGACCATGAAGAGTGTCATCCTCAATTCACTAGACCCTTCCTGGCGAACCTTCCTAACACAACTCAACATACTTAGCCTAGGCCAGATGACTATAGAAAGCCTATCTAACCTACTCATAGCAGAGGACAACCACAGAAAGGAACACCAGGTGACACCTAGAGAACACAAACAAACACGAAGGGTGGCCCTCACTGACACCACCCGAGACTCCCCCGAGTGCTATAACTGCAGGCGAAGGGGCCACTACAAACGAGACTGCACCAGGGGGCACAGGGACAGATATAAACATGAACCACGCGAAAGGCACACAGACAAGCGTCACCATGACAGCAGGGCTAGGCGAAGGGACTCCCCCAGGCCCTGGGAGAAGAAAGAAAGCAGAGACAACTCTAGGGATAGCAGAGACGGGTCCCTATGCAGAGTAGGAGGAGCCACACAGGGTAACAAGACTGACGAAAATGGGTCCTGGTGGCTCATCGACTCAGGGGCCACCAATCACACCACGTGTGAAAGAGGACTCCTCTCTTCTTTCACTGAGGAGAATTATTTAATCAAAGTGGCTAATCAGAACGACGTGAGAGTGACAGGAAAAGGCAACGTAACCCTCCCCAGATTAGGGAAACTAGAAGGAGTGTTGTTGGTACCCGAAATACCCCACAACATCCTCGCCTCCTTGAAACTCAGCAAGGAGGCAGGGATAGAGATTAACATCAAAGAGGGGGGAATCACCATGACCAAGGGAAACATAACCATAGGGAAAATCACGATTAAAGGGGGCCTGCCCTTCCTTTACGTAGACAAGACTAACGCCAAAGAAGACACCGAGGGTAGCAAAGGGCAAGAGGGGGAGGGTACCCAACCACACAAGGAAGACAAGCAAGGCAGAGATAAGATTAATATAGGGAAGCCGCTCCATGATGAGTGCGCACACCTGCTGCACCGCAGGTTAGGACACGCTAGCTTCCCTGTTGTTCAAAAGGCTAATGACTGTACTGAGGGCTCAAGAATAAAGAATTGTGAAACTTATTTGGACTGCTCTGTATGCAAACGCTCTAAGCTAAAGGTAGCCCCCAAACCCAAAAAGGCCACACGCTCAACAAATCACTTATTCGAAATGGTACACATGGACCTCGTAGGCCCCCTCAGGCCTTCCATAAAGTATGGCAAGAGGTTTTTCTTAACCATAGTAGACGACTACAGTCGCTACGGTTTCGTGTACACACTGAAACACAAAAGTGAGACCTACCAAAAATTTAAGGAATTCTATAAGCGTGTGGAGACACAACACAATACAAAAATCAAGAAAATCATGACAGACAGGGGATCAGAGTTCTTATCCAATGACTTCTCCCGCTGGCTGAGGTCAAAAGGCGTACTGCACTTTAAGTCATCGCCTTTCTCGCCATTCCAGAATGGCGTGGCAGAACGCAAGAACTCAGCGCTACAAACAATGGTGAGGTGCGTCCTCGAGGACGCTGGGCTTGGCCAACACTTCTGGGCCGAAGCCCTGGTTTATTCAAATTACACGATCAACAGACTTTGGTCAAGTGTGCTAAACATGACTCCTTACGAGGTGATGTACAATAGAAAGCCAAAGATATCCCATCTCCACATCTTTGGAGTCACAGCAGACGTGCATATACCCAAACAGCTCCGTAGGAAGGGAGACAAGATATCAAAACGTCTTAGATTCATGGGTTATGAGACAGGCACGAAAGGATATAGGTTCATAGACAGTAACAACAAATTCATCATCTCCAGAACTGCCACATTCCACGAACAGGCCAATTGGTCAAAAATACACCTCAATGAGTTACATCACCAGGTAGAAAACAGCCAGCAGAAACCAGACCATATTGATCACCCACAAGACAACTACACCCAAAAGTCACTCCAACCCAAACACAAGGTAGATTCACTCACTAATAAAGAAGCAAAATACATGCACGACGCGGAGAACCTGCAAGGTAGGCCAGTCAGAAACAATAGGAACCAAAAGCCAAAAAGGTTCGATGATTACGTCATGCACCTACAAACAGAACCCATTACCCCAGAAACATACAGCGACATAACAAAATTACCATTAGAAGAAAGACAAAAATGGGAAGCCGCGATGGAGAAAGAAATGAACAGCCTTAGGGAGCTAAGCGTGTACACACCATCCAAGGTACCAGAGGGTAAGACTACCATCGGGACAAAGTGGGTCTTTAAAGTAAAGACTCTAGAGGGGGGCCAGAACCTATACAAGGCCAGACTCGTAGCACAGGGGTTCGCCCAAAGATTCCCCGATGATTACACAGAAACGTACTCACCAACTGTAAGGCCCGAAAGTGTCAAAAGCGCGCTGGTCATCGCAGCCACCCTAGGCCTTGAAGTGCAGCAGTATGATATACAAACAGCCTACCTACATGCTAAATTAGACAAAGAAATTTACGTGAGGGCCCCACCTGGTAAAGACACCACCAAGGGCGAAACCTGGCTACTAAACAAGAGCTTATATGGGCTTAAGCAGTCGGGTAAACAATGGTATGATTGTCTGGTTAAAGTATTAGAATCTATGGGGTTCAAGGCCACTCTAGCCGATAACTGCCTCTTCACCAAGAAAAACAATGGAAGCAAGGAGTACGTCCTCATATATGTGGACGATATATTATTCATAAGTAAGAACAAAGGGGATTGCGATGCCTTCGCAAATGAATTAGGCAAACATTTTCCCCTCAAGTCATTAGGGGGTATCAACAAATACCTTGGGGTACACGTTACTAGATCACCCAAGGGCTTCCTCCTAAGCCAAAAAGAAAAAATCAGCGAGCTCCTTGCTAAATGTAACATGTCAAATGCCAAACCTTGTGAAACTCCCATGTTAGCAGACTTTCAAAAAAACGTGTACAATGACTCACCGCAGTTCCCAGAAAACACCTTGTATAGATCCATGATAGGTTCCCTGTTATACATTGCTAACTGGACACGGCCGGATATTGCTCTGCCCGTGAACCTACTCTCGAGGCACGTAGCCAACCCCACAGTATTTCACTGGGAAGCAATAAAAAGAATACTTAGGTACCTGAAGTATAGCATAAATAGCTGCCTCAAGTTAGAACCCAATACCAGTAAGAAGCCTCTCCTACACTGCTACGCTGATGCTGATTGGGCAGGCGACACCAAAAGTAGGAAAAGTACTTCAGGGTATGTTCTCTTCTTAAATGATTGCCCAGTATATTGGTACAGTGGAAAGCAAAACCTTGTAGCCACCTCCACCACTGAGGCAGAGTACATCTGCCTATCCAAGGCCATAAACAATCTAGTTTGGTTCGATGAACTGCTGACTAACATCTGGACCGAACCTATGCACCCAATCCAGATTTTTTAAGATAATAAGGCAGCAATAGAGATTTCCACATCAGATGCTGTAGGTCATAGGTCAAGACACATCGACATCAAAAACAAACACGTAAGGCAACTTCACAAATCAGGCTTCGTTACCATTACGCACTGTGACACCGAGCACCAAACCACTGATATACTTACTAAACCCTTACCTGTTAAACAGCACTCATACCTTACTTCCAAACTCTGTGTCATACCCATAGACATTAGCCAGGTTGAAACTGTCAGCCCCAGGGATAAGCATTTAGAGGGGGATTTGTTACAAGTAAATCTTCTCCCTGGGCATGTCCAGCTCAGTAACTTGGCATGCCAAGGGTTAACCAGCTTAAGCGAATCTAATCCCACCTTCTTCCCCTTCCCATTACCTGTAGCTCCACCTCCCGGGTATTTAAGGTCTTCCCCTGTTGTTGTTGCTTCAGTTGTTCCTGATGATACCTGCAATGAAACAGATGTATATGAATAAATAAAGACTTACTTAGAAAAACAATCAAGCGTGTCTTCGTATATTATTGGGCCCCAAATTGATCCTAGCCAACACGGCTTTCAGCGTCTCTCTGCTGGAGAGTCGCTTAGCTTAGTTTAGCTTCAACTGCTCTTAGCTTGGCTCTGGCTAGCTCTGTTGGCTGCAATCCTGCTACAACTTACATACTCTTCAACTGACAGTTGGAAAGAGCAGGAAACTCAGAGCCAGGAAACTGTGCTCTGGTTGGTTGATTCAAACTGTTCAAACCAAATCAATTGATTGCAGCAATATACTAAGAGGTTTTTCCTTTGACAGTCTCTTCCAACTCTGTCATTCTGTTAGTCTATTATTCTAAAACACTAACATTTAAGAATAGAAATGTTTAATTTTTTTTAGTCTAAATTTTTGGGAATTTTGAAAATGGATATTTTATTTTTAGATGAACTAAACATTTTAAGATTTAATAAGTTTAATTTTAAAACAATTTGAAATTTTGAAATGATTTAGAATTTTTACATTTTTGATTTATTTTTTTTAACTTTTGGAAAAACCTTTTATACTTTTGAACATTTTGAAAACTTTTGAAATATTTAATTTTTAAATGAACTAGTTTTGAAATGAAACAGTCATGGAAAAAGAGACTGAAGCTGTTGTGATTTGCAAAATATGTTCCATGTATGTATTCATGCCCATAAAAGACCCAAATTACACATGTGCCAAATGTAAACTAAATGAATTACTGGAAGAAAAAGTAAAGGGTCTAGAGGCAATTCTAGTCACACTAAGACACAACCTACAAAGCAAGAAACTACAACCCAAGCAGTGGTGGGATTCAAATTTTTTTACTACCGGTTATGTGGGTGTGGCATGGCTTGGTGGGTATGGCAGGGAAAGAATACTGCAAAATCCCCATTCCCTCCCCACCCCACTAACCTGCTTTCCAGCTCCGTTCTCCTGTGCAGGGCAACAAAAGAAGACCAAACAAATGGCTCAGGTTATCTGAAGGGCTTTAAACTAAAACTGAGGAGGGAGGGTGACCAATCTTTAGGATCTTAAGGACCTATTCCCAAGCATAAACCCCCCAGACCAGTGATGAAATTCAAAAATTTCAAAAATGAAATTTTACAAGCTTCCTACAAAAATAAACTTCAAGTGGCAGGGCAGGAGGTTTCAATACTGAAAGAAATTCCCCCCAAAATGTTGAGAGCCAGAAAGGATTATGCTTTTTTGGTGGAAGAATTAAGAAAGCATCAGATACAGTATAGATGGGAGGTTCCAGCTGGATTAGTGGTGAATTTCTCAGGAGAAACCTATAGTCTAAATACAGTTTGGAAGGCAAGATATTTTTACACAAATGTACTAAAGGCTGGATGCCCACCATCTCCAGAAGCCAGAAGAAGAAAGGAAGCAGAGGAGGCAAAGAAGGGGGAGAGAGAAGAAACGCAGGCACAGGCCCAAGGAGGGGTTTTGACCACTCAAGAAGATTTAATACAACTTTCAGGCACTGTTCAAGCTTTGGATTTATTTGAAAAAATAGAGGAACCAAAGGATCAAAGACAGACCCGAGCGGCAACTAAGCGCAGAGAAGAATTAAAGGTGCAGCAAATTCAGATGAAAACTCAAGAAATTACAAAAACAGAAGCTGTGGGAGGGGCAAGGCCAAAGAGGAAAATGCAGGAAGATTTTCAGCTGATGCTCAAAAAACTTCAAGGTGCGGCTTCTGGTCGGTGTCTCCGCCGTTGTAGGGCAGTTTTTTATGACTGCCGGCTTCGGTGTCCGTATAGAGCCGCCTCAACAGCTGTGAGGCAGCTCGGAAAGTCTGATCTCCATATGGAAGATCAGATGGAGCTGGCGAGACAGGGTAGAGCCCCCGAGGAGCCCCCAGGATTGCTTTCTTTTCCTGGGGAGGAATCAGGGAAAAAGGCTCCCCTTTCAACTCGCCAGAGCTCCGGACATCGGGGGATCTCTGCTTGCAGAGCAAGACGGCGTGAGTAACACCTACCAAACCAATAAAAGCCTGCACTAGATGAAACAAGTTGAAATCCGGACTTTAAAGCCTCAAAATTGCAAGTATTTTATCTTTCTAAAAAAAAGGATTTAAATGGGAGAAAAGAGAAATAAAGTAATATAAAATGGCGACTGACCCGAATGAACGGAAGAAGGGAGAGTTGAAAGCAAAAGTGTGAAAGTTTGTCTGCTAGTAGCGGTTAATTGGGACATTTACAACTTAAGAAGATAGATTCATTTATTGCCCTATAAAACTGGGGAAGAAAGTTGGAAAAGGAGGGAAATCCTCTTCTCTGGAGAAGCTAAGACTCTGTGGAAGTATGACTCCGAAACAAAAACCAAGGGGGGGCTCCCCTACCCATCAGACAAAGGAAAAATCAGAAAAGCCTCAAACGCAGTTTCAGGAAACTGGAAATGAGGATTTGAAAGGCTTTATAACCAAGGCTTTGGGAAGTGTTGTTGAAAAGATAGAAAGATCTCAGAAGCAAATCAAGGAATTGCTACAGGAAAAATATGACAAATTGAACCAAAATATTATTAAAGTAGTTTCTGGCCTTTCAGATGTGATGATGGAGATTGAAAAAAAAGTGGGTGAACTTAGCACAGAAGTTGAATCTAAGATGAAAGTAACAGAAGAAATTTTTTTTAAAGCTGATCTTAGAAATCAAAGAATTGAAAATGATGTGATAATGCTTCGGTTTAGAGCTATGGAGTTTGCGATAAGACTAAGAGCTATAAGAGAGAACAACAGAGAAGACTTAAGAACAGTCTGTGCCAAGGCATTAGCTGTATTGTTAAAGGTGGAAGATGACCAAATTTTTAGCAGTATTGATAAAGCTTACAGGGTGAACTCACGTGTGGCCAGACAAAGGAATTTGCCTAGAGATGTTGTTGTCTACTTTACTGACAGAAGATTGAGGAATGATATTTTGCAGAAGTCTTACCATGCTACCGTTCAGGTAGAAGGTAATCAAATTGGTGTTTACAAAGAGTTACCACCTAAGATGTTAAGAGATAGAAAGGATTTTGGATTTTTGGTGAATGAATTGAAAAGAAATCAGATTCCATTCAGATGGGATGCCCCGGTTGGTATAATTCTGAGATATGAAGATATGAGATACCGTTTAAATACTATTGAAAAAGCAGAACACTTCTATAATAACATCTTTAAAGGGGCTCCCACATCTCCATGTTCATCCACGTCGTTAATTATAGAAGAAGGCATTAAAGATAAAGAACCTGAAAGAGAGACTGAGGAACAATGCAGGCAGATGGAATTAGAAACTCAAACAGCAATAGAAGAAACGCAAGGAGCAGTAGGTGGTTTTTCAGATGATTTTCTTATGGATCTTCCAGAGCCGAAAATAAAGCACCCCAGAGGTACAAGAGAGGTGGTACTGGACCTTGAACTGTTGAAGCAAGAACCGAAAGATAAACGTATAAACCGAGCTGAGAAGCAAATGTTAGAAAAGCAGAAACAGCAGAGGCCCAGTACTTCACAAGAGGAAAAGGGGGGCAATGGCAAGCAACAGAAATCAGAAGCCAAGGGAGGACCTAGACGGAAGACCACTGCTCTGCAACAGAAACTTCATCAATTGCTCGATTCGCTTTGTGAAACTTCAAATGACACTTAAATTTTTATTCTGGAATGTGAATGGACTGAATTCTCCACAGAAAAGATGGCAAATATTTTATTATTTGAAATAGTTTAAAAGACAATTTTTTCAGACCGCTATAGATCTTTCTCAAGGATTGACTTTATCTTGATTACACTTGATTTATTTACAAATATGGATTATAAAATTTTTGCAAATTCATCATGATTAAGTTGGATTTATAGAGGGCAAATATATGAAGGTCAACGTAAGGCAACTCATAGGTTTATTGGAACATCTTGAGAAAAGTAAACAGATCCCTGCAGTGGTGGTGTTTTTGGCAAAAGGATTACAGAACAAGACTATCTGCAGATGATCTGGTGGTTACCCTATTATAGTTTTTGGAATTAATCATCCAGATGAAAAAACAAAGATGATAGTTAAAAATATGTCGGAAACCCAAACGATGGAACTGGAAAGGTTGGCAGGATTTGAAATAGTCTTAAAGGTGAAATATCTAGGAGTGCAGGCCGCAGCTTCAAATTCAAAAAGACTTGGATAATTGGAAAAAACTGCAACTGTCTTTATTTGGTAGAATAGTAGTAATTAGGATGAACGTTCTACCTAGAGGATTACAAAATACCTTTGTGGTTGGATCTTGGGCATATTACAAATATAAAGTCACTCGGGGGGATTTTATATAAAGAGATACTCTTTACTGATGGGGGCAGCTGGAATTTGAAGTCCTTAAAAACTTTGTTGGAAGAAGAGATTGACTTAATTTGGTTACAGTATACTTAACTTCAATCATGGTGGAGAGAAGATTAAAAAATTGGTTTAATGTTGTATGAAGACGATTTGGTGATATAGATATTAAGAGGGTTTACAATATATTGTATGTAATTAAAATTAGAATATAGATTGATATATGGATATAGAATATTACTTGATATAGATGATATTATATTTTGTTATTATTATTATACAATATGGGGGATTGATTTAGGTAAATAATTATTATTATTAGATTAGAGAAATGCTTGATATTTTTTACTTGGATTTAAATAAATGAGGCAAACACTATTACTATTTGGATGTTAATTTTAGGATTATTTATAGGTCTATTTGTTATGTTATCTTCCGGATTTCACTGTATTTTTCTAGTTTAATATATGCAGACTGTCTAAAAATAATATTTTTTGCAAGGGAAGCCAAGGGGGGGATGGGGGGGATATGGGGTTGGGGGGGGGGGGGAAATTGGGGGGAGAGAAAAATGAAAAATTTGTATTTGTAAAACTTTTTCAATAAAAAAAAAACCTTCAAGGTGCCAAGAATGGCAACTAGATTCTTAACTTGGAATGTCAATGGTTTAAATTCACCGCAAAAGAGGAGGAAAATATTTCATTATTTGAAACAGTATAAAAATGAAGTAATTTGTTTGCAAGAGACACATTAAAATGAAAGATCAAAAATATTTGATAAATGCAAGATTGGGAACACATTTTGTAGCATCTGCACCAGAGAAGAAAAATGGCATAATTATATACCTAAAAAAAGATTTAATAGCTAAATTAATTGAAGCAGATGATCAAGGAAGATATTTAGCAATTGAAATTTTAATAGAGGGAAAAAATACTTTTTTTTAATTGAAAAAGTTTTACAATACAGATTTTATCATTTCTCCCCCCCACTTACCCCCAACCCCCCCACCCCCCAACTCCCCCCAACCCCCACTCCCATATCCCCCCCCATCCCCCCCTTGGCTTCCGCTACAAATTAAAAAAAAAACTTCTTTACCTACAAATTACTTATGTTAAACTAGAGAAAGTACAGTGAAATCTGAAAAATAATATAACAAATAAACCTATAAGTAATAAAGTTTTCCTAATATTAATAATATTATAGTAAAAAACTAATAATAGTAATAACAGTAATATTTACCTCATTTATCAACCATCAATACTCATTTATCAATCAGTACAACTCTTATAATATTTAAGTCCAGATAAAATAATGTCAAACATTTCTCTAATCTAATATTAATAATTATTTACCTAAATCAATCCCCCTTATTGTATAATAATAAAATATAATATATAGCATCTATGTAAGTATACTGTGACCTAATTAAGTCAATTTCTTCTTCCAACATAGTTTTTATAAACTTCATATTACAACTGCCCCATCAACAAAAAAAACCATCAAACATTTCTCTAATCTAATATTAATAATTATTTACCTAAATCAATCCCCCTTATTATATAATAATAAAATATAATATATAATATGTAACAATTATGTCAAATAATTTTCAGTCTCAATAATCCAAATTTTAATCTTCTCTTCATCTTGATTGAAGTTGAATATACTATCTTCCAACATAATTTTTATAAACTTCATATTCCAGCTGCCCCCATCAGCAAAAAACATCTCTCCATATAAAAATCCCCCCGAGTGACTTTATATTTGTAAAATCCAACCACAAAGGTATTTTGTAATCCTCTAGGTAGAACATTCAACCTAGCTACTGCTATACCAACTAAAAAGAAAAACAGATGCAGCTCATCCCAATTTTCCAAACCTTGTATAAGAACTACAAGCTGCATTCCCAGATGTTACTTTAAAACTCTTTCAAATCCTGCCAACCTTTCCACTTCCTTCCTTCGGGTTTCCAGCATGTTTTCTTTTTTATTTTCTTCATCTAGATGATTAATTCCA
The DNA here is from genome assembly GCA_038048745.1 of Coluber constrictor foxii. Lineage (NCBI taxonomy): Eukaryota > Metazoa > Chordata > Lepidosauria > Squamata > Colubridae > Coluber > Coluber constrictor. The sequence goes on along the minus strand of CM075966.1, from coordinate 28,044,287 downwards.
AAAAGCTATAATAGGGTAACCACAGATTATCTGCATGTATTGCAGCGATCTGTTTACCTTTCTCAAAATGTTAAATCCAACTCAGGATGAGTTTTGCAAAAATTTTATAATCCATTTTCATATATAAATCAAGTATGATCAAAATTGTCTTTTAAACTATTTCAATTAGTAAAATATTTGCCATCCTTTCTGTAGAGAATTCAATCTGTTCATAAATGTCCTTTAAGTTTCACGGAGCGAATCAAGCAATTGACAAAGTTTCTGTTGCACAACAGTGGTTTTCAGCTTAGTTTCTCCCTTGGCTTCTGCTTTCTGTTGCTTGCCATCATCCCCCTTTTCCTCTTGTAAAGTACTGGGCCTCTGCTGCTTCTGCTTTAGTAAAATTTGCTTCTCATCTCGAGTTATGTGTTTATCTTTCGGTTCTTGCTTCGACAGTTCAAGGTCCAGTACCACCTCTCTTGAATCTCTGGGATGGTTTATTTTCAGGTCTGGAAAATCCATAATAAAATCATCTGAAAAACCACCTAGTGCTCCTTTTTCTTCTAACGCACTTTGAGTTTCTAATTCCATCTGCCTGCTTTGTTCCTCAGCCTCTCTTTCAAACTCTTTATCCTTAAAGTCTTCTTCCATGGTTAACAACATAGATGAGGATGAAGATATGGGGGCTCCCTTAAAAATATTGTTATAAAAATGTTCTGCTTTTTCAATAGTATTGTCAAGCCAAGCAACAGCCTCGACAACATTACCTGCACGGGGGGGGGGGGGGTGGTGCACTGGTGATGGGAGCACTCAGGAATAGGCGGACGTGTGCGGGGTGGGGAAGGCGGGGCGACGGTATTAGGGCTTCAACACACCAACTGCTGTATTCGCTGACACCCTCACTGCAGAGACGCCGGCACGAGGAGAGGCTGGGAAAATGCTGAGACGCCGACACCAGCATCCAGAAAGAGGAGGGCGGGTGTGGCTTTAAATACAGGGCGGGGCGGCACAGTAACAAGCTTTTTGCTATAAAACAGCTGCATGCCTACAGAATGTAGTGCTAATTTCAAATCGTTTAACGAGTGCAGTACGTTCCTGGAGCCAGCCGGATAATAAACCAGCATAGCACCGACCTGTGCGCATGTGTTTCTTGGTGTTGCCGTGCTTAGCCTAGGACGGCTGAGAGGAAATTAGCGCTATCCTCATCAAACCCTGTCCCGCAGCTCTGGGATGGCGGAGGGGGGGGAGGACACACTTGAGATCACTGTGTTGGCAGAAGAGAATGCAGCTCAGGATGAGCCACAGGAAGAAAGCCCTGAGGTAGCGAGCCAGCTAGCAGTCCGCCCAAAAGAACGGAGCCCACGCCGGAGCTGCGCCCAGATGAGTGACCCAAACGGGGCGCAGGGTGTGGCTTCCCAGGCAGCGTCTGGAGAGTGGTGGCAAAGCCCTCCCACCGCCCCCCCTTTCAGCGAGCAGTTCCTGAAGTGGAGAGAACGGCGATGGGTGGAAGAGGATGACGGAGAATGGAGTTACTCCACTGGAATAGGCCAATCCACGATGGAATTACTTCGAGAACGGTTTGGGAAAGCCAGCTTCAGGGATGCGCAATCCTGGCAGCCGTGGCTGGCAGGGGCGGAGACTGGGGGGGTTCGCACAAACAGCCTGCAGGGACAGGAACTAGACTCCGCTTGGCTAGCCCCAAGTTACGGGTGGGCACTCATGCAGGTGCTACCCGGCCACCTGAGCCCCAGTCTCTGCGTGCAGCTGAGGGGCAGCCTCAGTCTGGGTCTAGAGCAGGCCGTCAGACGTTGGGGGGGGGCCTCCCCCAGGTGGTCCTAGCCAGGGGTGGCCAGGTGGTAGCCAGGTGGGTGCAGGGGTCTGGGGATCACAGCCAGTGTGGGGCCCGCCTCCCCTACAAGCTTCCTTCGATGGCAACCCGGACCGGGTGGCCCTGTTCTTAAGTCAGGTCATAAGTTATTTTAACCTTTATGGTCGCCTCTACCCATCCCAATGGTCTATGGTGGTGGCTATCACTACCACGTTGACGGGGGAGGCTGCTGACTGGGTAGCAGATCTCCATACTGACCACGCCCATGAACTCACTGACGTTGGGTTATTTCTGGAGGGGCTCCGGGGGAGGTTTGAGGATGAGACCCGGACCCAAGTAGCGGAGGGGGACCTTGTGGCTATTAAACAACGGGGCCGCCCCGCGAGAGAGTATGTAAAGGAATTTAAGCAATTAGCAGGGAGAGTGCGGGGGTGGCCCAAACGCATGCTAGTCCACCATTTTCACCTGGGCCTAGATAGAGACCTTAGACAGGCATGTGTGTATAGGGGATTGCCGCCTCGGCTGTCAGAATGGTGTCGAGCGGCCATCGATTTGGACGTCGGTCTGAGGGAATTCCGAACGAAAGGGACTATGGGACCACCTACCAGTCGGAGACAGACCGAGAGGCCACTGCCCAGCAAAGGGGGATGGGAACGGGACGCACGGTCAACAGACCCTACCCGCCGGCCGCCGTTGCGGTGTTTTCGGTGTAATCAGGTGGGTCATAGAGCCTTGGAGTGCCCACTACCTCCAGTCCAGCCCATCAAACCAACGACTCCAGCGGCAGGCGGGAAGAACAGAGGACGGGCGCCACCAGAGAAGACCAAAGGGATCTCGCAGCCGAGACAAACTACAGATGGGACATTCCCACAGGAACACACCACCCATCCCGGGGTCGTTCCGGTGGTGGTGCCGGAGAGTGAGGATGACGAGGACCTTGATGATCCTATGGTAAGTGGCCCCATACACCCGTTCCTTATCCCAATCACCTTGACATCCCTACGGGGATCGGGGCCCTTACGGCATGAAGCGCTAGTGGACTCGGGGTGCACCCGCTGTTTGATGCGGCATTCCTTGGCTGCCCAATTACAGGTGCGAGTGCGGCCCTTGCGAACCCCCATAACCTTCGAACAGATGGATGGATCCATCCTAGGTGGGGCACCGGCGACATACGTAACCGAGCCCATACGAATGACCATTGGGCCACACCATGAAACACTGCGCTTTATAGTGATAGAGACCATGATCGAACCTGTCATCCTGGGTTTAGCGTGGTTGGATAGATGGAAGCCTACCATTTGGTGGGAAGGGGGTTTCCGGAAGCTACGTCTCGACCCTGGCCCAAAACCGAAACACATGCCTGACAGCTCGTTGAGGGCAGGTGGAGCGGGGGCCGTCGATTTAGATGCCGCTGGCATACCACAGGTATATGCTGACCTGTCGGCGGTGTTCGATGAGACGGAGTGTGATATCCTACCGCCGCATCGACCCACTGACTGCGCTATCAAACTAATCCCAAACGTCAAACTCCCAAAGCCACGCATGTACGCCATGACGCCGCGGGAGGTGGAGGAGTTGCGGGCGTATATTGATAAAAATCTGGCAAGAGGGTTCATTCAGCCAAGCCGTTCGCACCTGGCCGCCCCCGTCCTCTTCAGGGAGAAGAAGGATGGCGGACTTCGTCTGTGTGTAGACTATCGCGGTTTGAATGCCGTCAGTGTGGAACCTCTTTATCCTCTTCCTTTGATGAAAGATCTCCTGGGAGCCTTGGCGACCGGAACGTATTTTACTAAGTTGGATTTGAGGGAAGCGTATTACCGAGTTCGGGTCAAGAAAGGGGACGAATGGAAAACCACTTTTAACTGCCCCCTAGGGAGCTACAAATTCTGTGTGATGGCCTTCGGCTTACAGGGCGCACCTGCTGTCTTCATGCAGTTAATTCACGAGGTGCTGCATGAGTTTCTTTACCGTGGCGTTCTGGTTTATCTGGATGATATCCTGATTTACACAAAAACCATGAAAGAACATGTTACACTAGTCCGGCGGGTGTTGCAGAAGCTACTAGATGCTCAACTTTATGTGAAAGCGTCTAAATGCGAGTTCCACCGTACACAGTTGGATTACCTTGGGTATCGCATTTCAAAGGACGGGGTGGAGATGGACCCCAAAAAAGTGGCTACCGTTCTGGAATGGCAAGCACCCACAACCCGACGCCAGTTGCAAAGCTTCCTCGGCTTCGCTAATTTTTATCGCAGTTTTATACCCACGTTTGCACACATCGCTCTACCACTAACAAACTTGCTGCGCACCAAAGGGGAGGCACCACCACGTCCCGGGCGGCGCCTGCACTGGACGCTCGAGTGCCAGGAGGCATTCGAAACTTTGAAACGGCAATTTGCTAAGGTGCCCGTGCTACAGCACCCGGACCAAACAAAGCCGTTTGTCGTACAGGTGGATGCAAGCGACGTAGCCGTGGGAGCTGTTTTGTTGCAAACGGATGCCCAGGGCCACCTCAGGCCATGTGCTTACACGTCAAAAAAGTTCAACCCCACAGAGAGGGGTTGGGCCATTTGGGAGAAGGAGGCCTTTGCTGTTCGCTGGGCCCTGCTCACGTGGCGACATTTACTAGAGGGGGCACAGATCCCGTTTGAGGTATGGACCGACCATCGGAACCTAATAGCGTTGCAGACACCCCGCCGCCTGTCCCCCAAACAGGTGCGGTGGGCTCAGTATTTTCAGCGGTTCTGCTTTACTCTGAAGCACGTACCAGGGGGACGGAACTTCCTAGCGGATGCTTTGTCACGCATGCCACAATTCCAAAGTCAGAGAGACGAGGTGGTTCAAGCTATGGTGCCAGGAGGACAGCCCGACCCACAGACAACAGCTCTCATGGCGCACAACACAAACGAGTGGAGGACTCGACCACAAAAGGAGGAGACAACAGATGACTGGTTACAAAACAACCAACACGTCCTTACCAAAAGGGATGGTCTCTTCTGGAAGGGGGAGCGAATATACGTCCCTTTGGTGGCTCGGACGAGCATATTACACCGATGCCATGACTGCAGGGCTGCGGAACACTTTGGTTTCCTGAAGACGTACCATCTGGTCCGACGGCAGTTCTGGTGGCCGCATATGCGACAGGACGTGGAAGAGTATACCCGAAGCTGTTCCGTCTGCGCGAAAACGAAAGCGTGACCTGGCAAACCGCTCGGCCTCTTACACCCAGTCGCTACACCTACCCAGCCATGGGAAGACATAGGAATGGACTTTATTGTAGACTTACCAGAAAGCAATGGGAATACCGTGATCTGGACTATCGTTGATTTGTTCTCTAAGCAAGCCCATTTCATTCCCTGTCATGGCCTACCATCAGCTCGACGCCTGACAAAACTATTCATCCAACACATCTATAGGTTACACGGTGTACCCCGTCGTATTATTTCTGATAGGGGGGTGCAATTCATGGCCTGATTCTGGCGCAACTTTATACGGGCTATAGGGTCATCTCAAGGACTTAGCTCTGCTTACCATCCCAGCATGAACGGAGCGGCAGAGCGGGCAAATGCGATGATAGAGCGTTATCTCCGCTGTTACGTGTCCTATCAACAACACGATTGAGCAACGTTATTACCCTTCGCTGAAGTGGCCTATAATAACACGGTTCACAGTAGCACTGGGTTCACCCCCTTTCGTATAACAACAGGGCGGGACTTTGTAGCCATCCCAGAGCTAGACCAGGCATCAGGGACGGCGGTGATGCCAGCAGAATGGGCAGAAAAGCTCACAGCCATATGGCCACAAGTGAGAGACGCACTAGAGAGGACGGCAAAGGACTACAAAACTCAAGCCGACAAAAAGAGGATGGCCCCTTGCCGTCCATTACAGATAGGGGATATGGTATATCTATCAACCAAGTACCTTAAATTGAAAGTACCCTGTCGTAAATTAGGGCCTAAATACCTAGGGCCCTTCCCGATTACTAAGCTCATAAATCCCGTAACAGTAGCGCTCAAGCTGCCGCCATTACTGGGAAAAATCCACCCCGTATTTCATATAAGTCTCCTGAAGCTCGTTCCCCCTGGCCCAGACCCGCATACCCGTCCTGGCCCAACCACAGGGGACTATTATGAAGTGGAGGAAATCTTAGACTCCAAAATGAAAGGGGGTAAAGTGTGGTACTTGATTCGGTGGAAGGGATATCCCCATGAGGAGGCATCCTGGGTGTCCGCCCCAAACGTAAACGCTAAACGATTAGTCAGTTTCATAAGACGCATCCCCAGAAGCCGCGATAGGCTACTAATCTTGTGATTTTCCCTTACAGAAGGACTCGTGGTGAAGGAGGAGCCGCCTGTCGAGCCAAGCAACAGGCTCGACAACATTACCTGCACGGGGGGGGGGGTGTGTGTGCACTGGTGATGGGAGCACTCAGGAATAGGCGGACGTGTGCGGGGTGGGGAAGGCGGGGCGACGGTATTAGGGCTTAACACACCAACTGCTGTATTCGCTGACACCCTCACTGCAGAGACGCCGGCACGAGGAGAGGCTGGGAAAACGCTGAGACGCCGACACCAGCATCCGGAAAGAGGAGGGCAGGTGTGGCTTTAAATACAGGGCGGGGCGGCACAGTAACAAGCTCTTTGCTATAAAACAGCTGCATGCCTACAGAATGTAGTGCTAATTTCAAATCGTTTAACGAGTGCAGTACGTTCCTGGAGCCAGCCGGATAATAAACCAGCATAGCACCGACCTGTGCGCGTGTGTTTCTTGGTGTTGCCGTGCTTAGCCTAGGACGGCTGAGAAGTATTTAAGCAATATCTCACATCTTGGTATCTCAGAATTACACCAACTGGTACATCCCATCTGAATGGAATCTTACTTCTCTTCAATTCCTTCACCAAAAATCCAAAATCTTTTCTGTCTCTTAAAATCTTAGGTGGTAGCTCTTTATAAACAGTAATTTGTGTACCTTCTACCTGCACAGTAGCAGAATAGGATTTTTGCAAAGTATCATTTCTCAATCTTCTATCAGTAAAATAGACAACAACATCTCTAGGCAGATTCCTTTGTCTGGCCACACGTGAATTCACCCTATAGACTTTTTCAATACAGCTAAGAATTTGATCATCTTCCAACTTTAATAATGCCGCTAATGCCTTGGCACAAACTGTTCTTTTTTTGATTTCTGGCATCAGCTTTAGAAATTTTTTCTTCTGTGACTTTCATCTTGGAATCAACCTCTGTACTGATTTCAGCCACTTTCTTCCCCATTTCCAACACCGCATTTGAGAGATCAGAAACTACTTTAGTAATAATTTGGTTCAATTTGTCATATTTTTCCTGTACCAGTTCCTCAAGTTGCTTCTGTGAGCTTTCTATCTTCTCAACAACACTTCCCAAAGACTTGGTTATAAAATCTTTTAAGTCCTCATTTCCAATTCCCTGCAACTGCATTTGAGTCTTTTCTACTTTTTCCTTTGTCTGATAAATAAGGGAGCCCTCCCTTGATTTTTGTTTTGGAGTCATACTTCCACAAAATCTTAACTTTTCCTAAAAAAACAAAGGGATTCTATTTAAATCAATTTTGTTTCTTTTTAAAATCCTGTTAGAATGTTTCTTTTAAGTACTTCAAATCAGGCTTATCTCTCACTTTCACTTTCCACTCTCCATTCTCTCAGGCTTTTTCTCAAGCAAAGCCAGTCGCCATTTTCTGAGGCATTTTCTTAAATCTCTTTTTTCCTTAAAAATTATTTAAAAAACCAAATACTTGCTTTTTTCCCTTTTAGTAAGTCCAGGTTTCACCAGATTGCTCGCTGTAGATTTCTATCATTTTAGTGGTGTTGCTCTCGTCATCTGGCTCTGCTGCTGCGAGCAGAGGTCCCTCGCTGCGCGGAGCTTGTGTGAGGTAGAAAGGGAGCCATCACCCTGAGCCCTTCCCAGGACAAAAAAAAAGTCCTGGGGGCAACTCAGGGGGCTCTACCAAACCCCACTAGCTCTACCCGCTCTTCCATTTAAAGAGTGGGTTTTCTGAGCCGCCTGCCAGCTGTAAGGCGGCTCCAACGCGCGGTGAGGCCGGCGGTCATGAAAAGACTGTCCGGCAACGACGGAGACGCCACCGGAAGCCCCGAAAAAAATACTTTTAATTGGAGTATATGCACCTAACCAACAACAGGAAAAATTTTACAAGCTATTGCATACTAAATTAATACAATGTGATTACAAATCGTGTATATTACTGGGTGTTTGGAATGGAGTTTTGGATACCATAAAAGACAAAAAAGGACTTTTGCAAAATATTCAAACGCACGCTAGATTGCCTAAAACTTTTTTTTGAGATGATGGAAGATATGGAGTTGAGATATCTGGTGGGAACTGAATGTAGAAGAAAAAGACTTTACATTTTTCTCTGATAGACACCAATCCTTTTCTAGGATTGATTTTATATTAATTACTAATGATTTTCTTTCTAGGGTGAAGAAGACGAAGATATGTCCAAGAACATTAACAGATCATAGTCCAGTTTGGATGGAACTGGAACACATTGGGATGGGGGGAGGTTTGCCCCCGAATCGTGAACCAGCACACAAGCAAACACACTAGGACTGAAATAAGACTAGCAGAGGAGTCTTGTATAAAAACATACTTTACTACAAAACTTTTAAAAAACGCTGTATCTTTAAAAAAGCACATTAATAACAAGGTCTTATCCTGGTTAGATGAAGCCAGGCCATCTCCCTAAATTCCTCTCCACAATACCAAAACCAGTCCTTGGGAAAAACTAATAAGACATTGAATGGCTTCGGTGTCGATACATCATCGAGGTGGTAGAAGGGCAGCAACGTGGGCTTCAAAGGAAAAGTCACCTGTAAAAGCAATCCAAACAGCAAACATGGCTTGAAGCTCCTGGCAGGGAAACTGTCCAGCGTATCCCTCCAATGTAGCAGCAAACATTCAAATGTTGGCTTGCGTGCTTCAAAAGCAAAAAGCAAGCCAAAGGTAAAACTTCAAAAAGGCTCCCAGCTATCTCAGCACACAGCTGCAAGATAGCTACGTGGGAGTAACACAGCTTCTTCTCCGCTGCTATCTCTGCTGCAGGCGTCAGGGCTTCCCAGCAGAGTTCTCCTCCTTTCTTCCAAGTCTGCATCCAGGTGCCTCAGCACAGGTCTGCATTTAGGCCTAAAACTATGTCTAGGCCCGACTAGCAATGAGAAAGGTCCATGCTTATATGGTAAGCTAACCTGCAATTAACTAGGGCGGGAAGGCTTGCAGTTAATTGCAGACCAGAGATGGCTTGGTGAAAGTCCATACAGTTTGTAGCTGATCAAGTGGCCACAGCAATCCTGAAAACACTCTCTGACAAAAGGGGACCTAGGAGGTCCTGGAGGTTAAATGAAAATTTGTTTAGATATGAGGAAAATGTGAGAGAATGTAAAAAATATATGAAAGAATTTTTTGTCATGAATATGCATAAAGGTACATCTATGGAAGTGGTATGGGATGCAAGTAAAGCATACATGAGAGGTATTTTAATATATTTGAATAATAAACACAGGCGTAGACAGGGAAAAAAACGGATTGATTTAGAAGAGGAAATAAAAAAGAAAGAGCAAGTATTAACATTGAATCCAGCAGACAAGAAAACAAAAGAAGCAATCAATCTATTGCGAGGGCAATTTAATACGTTGATGGCTGACCAGGCTGCAACCAGTCTGCAATATGCTAAACATAATACTTTTTGTAATGCTAACAAACCAGGTAGATGGTTAGCATATTTGCTAAGGAAAAAACAAAAGCTACGTACTATAGAGAAGATAGAAAATAAAGGTAAAGAGGTGTATCAGCAAAATATGATTAAAAAAGCATTTTTAGAATTTTATACGAGGTTGTATGCTAGTGATAAAATTCAAGGTACAGATATAGATAGATAGCTACAGAAGGAGAATATTTCTATAGTTACAGAAGAGCAAAGGGAAGGTCTGAACCAACCGATAACTTCTGAAGAAATTGTCTTAGCAATTAAACAGTTGAAAGTGGGTAAAGCTCCTGGGACAGATGGATTGACAGCTGTTTATTACAAAAATTTGCAGTCAGAAATGGTGGAACCACTTAAGGAATTATTTATTAAAATACAAACTGGAGGAGATGTACCTCCATCTTGGAGAACAGTATTTATTTCTTTGATTCCAAAGGAGGATCAAGATCATAGTCAGCCAAAAAACTATAGGCCTATATCGCTTTTAAACACAGATTACAAGATTTTTGCTAAAATATTAGCAAATAGGTTAATGTTAGTTATGCAACAAATGATTCATAATGATCAAACTGGTTTTATAAATGGGAGACAAATGAAAAGTAATGTAAGGCAAATAGTTAATATATTGGAATATTTGGGGAAGAACAACCAAGTCCCTGTGGTGCTAATATTTTTGGATGCGGAGAAGGCATTTGATCGATTGAATTGGAATTTTTTATTGAAAATAATAGAAAAGATGAAGTTTGGAGGGTATTTTACACAATCTATTAAGGCAATATACCAGAAACAAACAGCACAAATAATAATTAATGGTAGTTTAACAGAAACTTTTAATATTGAAAAAGGAACAAGACAAGGATGTCCTTTGTCTCCATTACTGTTTATTTTGACTTTGGAATTTTTGTTGAATAAAGTATGTGGTTCAGATAAAATAAAGGGAATCAAATTTAGGCATTATGATTATAGATTATGTACATTTGCAGATGACTTGGTTGTTACTTTAACCCAACCAGTGCAATCAGTTACAGGTTTAATGGAGATAATTAATCAATATGGACAAGTATCTGGATTTAAAATAAATGCAGGGAAAACAAAGATAATAACTAAAAATATGACTATAAATCAAAAAGAAGAAATAGAAACAGTAATAGGATTCGAAATAGTAAAGAAGGTTAAATATTTAGGGGTTTATATTGTGACTTCAAATGTGAAATTATACAAGTATAACTATGAACCGTTGTGGCAAAAAATACAGAAAGAGATGGAAAACTGGAAAAAATTACAATTGTCCTTGTGAAGAATAGCAGCAGTAAAAATGAATGTTTTGCCAAAGTTTTTATTTCTTTTTCAAACGATACCAATACTTAAAAAGATGCAAATTTGAAGGAATGGCAGAAGGGTATTCGTAACTTTGTTTGGGCAGGAATGAGACCGAGAATAAAGCAAAAAATAATGCAAGATATACGTGAAAGAGGAGGTCTTAAAATGCCCAATTTAAGATTATATTATGAGCCAGCTGCCCTTTCAACAATTAGTGATTGGATTAATTCAACAGAAGAAAGAATATTGAATATTGAAGGATATGATTTGGTATATGGTTGGCATGCTTATTTACTATACGACAAGAAGGTGGATAAGAATTTTAAAAGTCATATATTCAGGAATGCTTTATTGCGTGTCTGGAAGAAGTATCAATATAAACTAAATAATAAAATACCTATATGGGCAATACCCAGACACGCGATACAGAATATAAGTGTAGAACAAAAACAAGATGTGATTACTTATAAAGAGCTTCTTATTATGGAAAGAGGCATATGGCAGCTAAAGTCTTTGAAAGTACTAAAAGAAGAAGGGATAATTCGAACTTGGTTTTAGTATGGACAGCTGCAAGCTAGATGGAAAGAGGATCAGAAAATTGGTATCTTGCAAAATGAGGAAAATTTGGTAAAACAAATTAGAGATCAAAGTCAAATGCATATAAAAAGGTTGTATAATGTATTGATAGAAATAGATTCAGAAACGGAGTTAGTTAAAGATTGTATGATAAAATGGGCACAAAATATTGAGGAACCAATAATGATGGAAACTTGGGAAAAAATATGGGTTAGAAATGTGAAATTTACGCAAGCCCAAAACCTGAGAGAAAATTTTTACAAAATGTTTTATAGATGGCATTTAGATCCAAAAAGGTTAGTTTGTATGTATCCGAATTTGCAATCTAAGTGTTGGAGATGTGATTGTGATGATGCCACTTATTATCATATATGGTGGACTTGTAAAAAAATCAAAGCATTTTGGATAAAAATATGGTGGATTATTCAAAATATTCTTAAAAAGAAGATAAGGTTTACTCCACAGTTGTTTCTGCTGGGTATAATTACAGATTGTACGGTTATAGAGACTAAATTGATTTTAAATTTAATAACTGCAGCTAGACTTTTGGTGGCGCAGTACTGGAAGAAGGAAGATTTACCTACTATTGAAGAATGGACACTAAAAGTAGTGAATCTAGCGGAGATGGCTAAAATTTCAGCATACTTAAAGGATCACTCAAATGAAAGATATATATTGGAATGGAGAAGATGGATTGGTTATATTCAAAATAAATATGGGACTAAAAAGTTTCAAGTAGCTTATGAATGAATAAAGATATTTAAGGGAATTTTTATATTTAGTCATGTAAGGGGGAGTTAAAGCATAAGAGGGAGATAGGAGGCTATAGATAGTTTGTACATGTTAGCTTATGTTTGTTAAATGCTATACCCTGTATTTTGCTCTGGGAAGTCTGAGGGGTGGGGGGAGGAGGGCTGGGTTGGGAGGGGGGAGGAGGGGTGGGAAAATTGTAAATTTTTAAACAACTTTTCAATAAAAAAAAAGAACTGGGAAGAATGTATTTGTAAAACAAATGGCTCAGGTTATCTGAAGGGCTTTAAACTAAAACTGAGGAGGGAGGGTGACCAATCTTTAGGATCTTAAGGACCTATTCACAAGCATAAACACCCCAGACCAGTGGTGAAATTCAAAAATTTTCCCTACCGGTTCTGTGGGCGTGGCTTGGTGGGCATGGCTTGGTGGTCATGTGACCGGGTGGGTGTGGCCAAGTCGAAGTCACTTCTTTCCCCTTATGATCTACAAAAAGAAGATATACCAATTGTTTCATGCATTTAATACTTAAATAAGAATAAACAAAGTACACAAAACAATAAGCGGTACACAAATACTTACATAAGAGCAATAAAAGTGTTGTCTTCGACGTCACTTCTTTGCACCAATGATAATAATGACCTACAAAAAGAAGATATACCATGTTATACAAATTTAAGCATTTAATACTTAAATAAGAATAAAAGAAGTACACAAAACAATAAACGAGGTACACAAATACTTACATAAAAGTGTTAGCAGTCTTTAAGATGTTTCCATATCGTTTTTTCATTGGCACTCTCCTCACTTCCACTTTTCTTGATCTTGATTCTCAGATCATCAGCTGTGTGATGGTGTGCTCTTAACCACTTTTTCACTGCAGGAATAGGGTCCCATTTTGGAAGAGGTAGGCCAGTAACATTGATAGTCATGAGGTTGGTTAAATTAGAAACAGTTAGGTGACTTCTGCTCTCTGAATATATGATGTTCATTTTCAAAAAAAACCTTTCCGCTTCTGCAGAACTTGCAGCAATTGTTCTGACAATATCTTTAGCTTTTTTAATACTGTCAGGAATTGCATAGTTCTTCGAATCTTTTAACACATTCTCCACAAAATCTCTATAGTCGTTGATGTTAATGTTGTAATTGAAAATGTCACCAAATGTGCACAGTTGTTCTTCAGTTGCTGTCCATGGAACGACTACTTCTGCAAAATCCCAGTACTCTGGCACCAAAAAATGTAGAAACTGTAATTTATTCGTGGTGTCTTGCAATTGGCTACCTGTTTTTAAATGTTCACAGTCCATCAGTCTTTTCTGCAAATTTGTTATGATGCTTCCTAAAAGCCTTTCCCGATGAAGTCCAACAAATTGATGATTTTCTAGAAAGTTTATATTTTTAAGGTTTCTGAAGTAATTAATCCATCAACTTTTCTTTCGTATGGATCCTTTCCCTTTGTAAGCAGTTCAAATGCTTTCATTGATCTTCTCATCAGTTTTTCAGTGTTTATGATGTCCGTATTGCTTGCTTGCAGTGCAGTTGAAAGAAGTGAGATTTCTTCCAGAATATCGATCATCAATACCAAATCATTTAAAAAATACTTATTTTCCAGATGGGCAGCCATACCTGAGTATTTTGCATTTGCATGAGAATACTGATGTAGCTCTGGATAAGCATGCCACACAGCTTTGGTTGTCTTTAAACTACAGGCAGCCCATCTTGGCCCAAAAACTCTACCAATCTTTATGATGTTAATGTCAAGTTCTTCAGATATTTCGTCAAGTTCAATTTGGTTCTTATTGGATTGCTGAAGAATAGAGCATATCTTATCAATAAATATTTTAAAATGATTTACTTGCTTTATTTCCTTTATGGTTCAAGCAGTGCCATATGATGATGTTTGGAAACTCTTTTGCTATTCTAGTGCTCACTCCAGATTTTCTCCCAAGCATAATGCTGGCACCATTGGAGCAAAATGCTATTAAATTTTTTTTGTAGGTAGTTCTGGGTAAACCCAACCTTACATAAACTTTCCAGAACTGAAGAACATATTGTCTCTGCATCTTGTTTCTTCAATTCAACAAACTCGACAAAAATTGTTGGTGGGTTCTCTGAGTCCTCAACTTTTACAAAAACTATCACAACTGGTTTGCAGGATACCGTTGAGGCTTTGTCAATGATCAAACATATTTTCAGATTCTGTGCAATAATGCTGGTAAACATTTTGGTTTTAATTTCGTTTGCAATGCACTCAACTATTTTCACAACTGTTGGCCTTGAATGCAATCCTATTCCCAGATCTACTCCATTTTCAGTTTGCAATTCTATCAATTCTTCTATGCTTGAAATTCGTCTACATGTTGTGGTCTGCCAGCAGCCTGCGGAGCTGGCAGCAGAGTCAGACAGTGAGGAGGCTGGGGAGGAACATGGGCCAGTCCTGCAGTCTGGGGAATGGCTCTGCATCGGAAGCAGAGATGGGGCCAGGGCCATCTGGAAGTGATGCGTGGACTCTGGACCCTCCAGAGTTGGACAGCAGAGAGGCAGAGCAACAGGAGGAGCCTGTTCCTAGTGCGCGTATGCGCAGAGCTTCCAGAAGACACAGTTAAAACAAAAGGGATGACTCAGGAGTAAGGCCAGGAGATGATTGGCCCCTCCCATAAGGCTTAAAAGAGGAGCAAAGGCACATGGGCACTTTGCAGGAAAGCAACGTTGTTAATTCTGTTCCCAGTCGGCATCTCTGTTTGATTCTGGAATCTGTGTGGCTTTGCCAAGTAGGTCTTTGGCAGCGTGTCAAGGGAGATAAAGGTTGGTGATTATCCCGAAGGACTTCTCCCGAAGGACTTTTTGCAACTAATTGGGACTCAGCTGTGAATGAACGTAATTCACAGCTATTGCAATAAAAGAGTTTTTTGGGACTACTCGTGTGTTTTAATGACTCAGGAAGCCTAGGTCACAACACTTCATGCTTTTGCCAGGCTGTAAACAGTTTTGAACATTTTACAAGTGGTGCCTAAATGTTTTTCAGACATCTTGTCCATTGCTTTTGTTATGGCATCCTGCTTCCCTTGTTTTACGTTGTCTCTAGAAATAGTGTGAGCTTTTGATGTGAAATGTTCTCTCATTTTCTTCCTTAGAGACGCCTGCTGCACTTCTTTATTTTTCCCAGATACCTCAATCTTGAAATGCTTCCATTCTTTGTACACATGAACATCACTCTCTATTGCAAACTCATGTTTCGCACAGTGCTTGCAACCTAATTTCTTGTTTGAAACTTCCAGTCCTTCATACTTGTCGTGAAAGGTTCTCAGCTGTTGCAATGTCCAGCAGTCAGGAAGATTAATTTCAATTTCGGGCTCGGGTGACTCATTACTTGACTTGCTGCTTTCTCCAAGTTCAAGTGGTGGAAGTGGTGGTGCTTGTTGTGCTTGGGATGGTTTCGGATCATCCAAGGCCAATTCTGATGGTTGTTGTGCCAGTTTTGGTTTCTTGGCAAAGAAACCGGCCAAAGTCTGTTGCCTTTTCAACCTTCCTGTTAAAGGCTACTACTGCAAAAGGAAAAAAAGGTGCTTTGTAAGCTGAGGACTAGTGTTAACAGAAGGGATCTCTGTTTTTACCCAACAATGTACACTCTTTTCAGGATGTGACTGGGGTCCAACAAGCAGGAACCTCACAGAGTCACAGAGAGCTCAGAAACCGTGAGCGCTCCCATGTGACTCCCCTCCTGTGTGAGCTGCACTGGCTCCCGGTGGTCTTCCGGGTGCGCTTCAAGGTTTTGGTTACCATCTTCAAAGCGCTCCATGGCTTAGGACCAGGGTATCTTCGGGACCGCCTTCTGCCACAAACAGCCTCTCACCGACCAGTCCACTCCCATAGAGAGGGGCTCCTCAGGGTGCAGTCGGTCAAACAGTGTCGACTGGTGGCCCCCAGGGGGAGAGCCTTCTCTGTGGGGGCACCTGCCATCTGGAAAGAGCTCCCCCCTGAGATAAGGAGGTTACAGGACCTACGTACCTTCCGCCGCACTTTAAAAATGTTCTTATTTGAACAAGCTGGTCTGGCTTAACCTCCTTTTTATATTGGGTTTTAAATATTTTATATAATTGGATTTTAAATTGTTTTCTAGCCTCATTATTTAATTTGTTTTAAACGATTTTTAACTTTTGTATTCTATTGTATCTTATCTTGGCTGTTCACCGCCCTGGGTCCTGTCTGGGAGTAGGGCGGTATACAAATTTGAATAAATAAATAAATAAATAAATAAACCGACTATCACACTTTACACACAAAACAACACAAAGCTGCACAACTGACTCACACACAATGTAAAAGCACACAAAATGTCCCCTGCAACAAGCAGGAACCTCACAGAGTCACAGAGAGCTCAAAAACAAACTATCACACTTTACACACAAAATGTCACATACAGCTTTGTGAGATTTTGTGTGTTTGTACAGTGAGTGTGAAACACTACAGAAACACACAACACCTTACAAAGCAGCACAAATCTAAAAATATAAAAGCAGCTAAAATTTCCTAAATTTTATATGGCTATTTCCTAAAAAAAAAAATCCTTAAAAAAACCCGAATTAACCATTTTTTTAAAAAACCCACTTACTTACCCAATTGAAGGCACAAGGCAGGCAGGCAGATTCAGTTGCTTGCCGATGAGATAGATGCAGGCTGCAGCCATGGGATTTCAGCAGGCGAAGCAAGGCAGGCGTGCCTGTGACCAGTGGCTCAGGAATCGGTCCAAAGAGTAAAGTTAAGCAAGCTGGGGGGAAGGTAGGTTAGTTAGCTAGGCCTGCCTGGGATGGGGCCAAGGCAGCTTAGCCAGCCAGGTGAGCCCAGGGATGGGGGGGGGGGCAGCACGCTAGGCCGAAACCGATCCCCGGTGGCTTTGCGAACTACGCAAGGCCAGGGATGGGGGGAACGGTACACTAGGCTGCAATCGGCAATGCTTACCTTTGAGTGGGCATCGGCAAGGCGATTGAGCAAGGCACTGAGCAGGCATCGGCAAGGCGACTGAGTGAGGAGCTGAGCTGAGTGGGCATCAGCGAAGCAAGTAGCTGGGCTGCATGGTGAAGGGAACTTATATAGGGCGGGGGTGGGTGGGTGGGCCAAGCAGCTGGAAGCACTGAGCAACCAGAAGCACCGAGCGAGCTGGAAGGGGCAAGCGACCCGGAAGAGGTGAGCGGCAAGCAGGTGAGCAGGTGAGCGTGGGTGGGGCCAACCACAGATGATTACTACTGGTTAAGCGAACCGATGCCAATTGTCCCTACCAGTTTGCCCGAACCGGTCCGAACCGGTCAGATTTCACCCCTGCCCCAGACCACCAATCAAAAAGGAGGTAGGGAGTGATGGGAAGGAAGAAAAACTCAGATATAAGGCAGGAGATGTAGGAAGCATACTCAGAGTCAGCCATGAAGGACCACACACTTCCCATAGGTGTATACAACAGGCCGCCCAACCAGGCAGAAGAAATAGATGAACTTTTTGCTAATGAGTTAACTAGTGTGTGCAGGAAGCACAGCACAGTGGGGGACTTTAACTACCCTGACATCAGTTGGGAGACAAACTCAGGATCAAGTGGGAGATCAAACAAATTCCTGATGAACCTAGATGACAACTTTGTCATCCAAAAGGTAGATGAGGGAACGAGACAAAAAAGGTAAGTATAAGAAAATGGAAAGAGTTTCAGGTAAGATCCCCAACAATAATATTTCTGGTTTAAACTCAGTACATTATTTTATCATCTTTTCCAACCATATATTTATTTTTGTCCAATACTTCTTTGCTTCTCCACATTTTTCCACCACATATGATAATAAGATCCAGGTATCTGGTGGTACTTCCAACATTTAGCTGATTTGTCTTTAAACATATTTGCCAACTTCGCCGGTGGAAGATGCCATCTATAAAACATCTTATATAAATTTTTATATGCAGTTGACATTGTTAATTTATAATTCCTGTCCCACAGCCATTTATCTAGTTCTATCGTAAAACCAACTTTTTTTGCCCATGCTATCATTGTCTTCTTTACTTGTTCCTCTGCTAGCTTTTCACCCAATAAATAATTATACAGTTTCTTTATTAATCTTTCATCTGTTCCTGTTAGGATTTCATCTAATTCTGTTGGTTCTTTACAAAAACCCTGTGATTTTACATCTTTCTCATATCTAGAATGTATCTGCACTTGTGCATACCATGTTAAATTGATCCCTTGCTGGACTTCCGGTTGGTGCTGCAGGGATCCAGACGGGGAAATAGCGGGCTCCTCGGAACCCCGCGAAAACCCCGTCTGCCAAGCCCCCGCCAGCAGGTCTTCGAACCTCCCCTGTCCTGTAGGGACAGGGGGCATGGAGAGGGACCCCTCGGTCAGCCGAGAGGAACAGGCAGGTTCCTCGGGGCAGGAGGCTTGCTCTCTGCACTGGCGGTGGCAAAGCAGCAGCCATGGCGGCTGCCCTGAAACCGCGGCAACCAGGACACAAGAATGTGCAGGAGGAGAGGAGGAGAAGCGGAGAACAGAGCTGGGAGTTTGTTTGCCGGGTGAGTGACCATCAGCCCAGGCGGGAACTGCCCATGAACTCTGGATTAAGATGAGTCTTTGCCCTAGCCTTAACAGCAGCTGTGAACTATTGGGGCATAAAGGCAAAAGACCTGTTGGAGGACAACGTGAAATAATGATTTTTTCGAAATGGCTGCATTACAGTATTGGATATGTTTTTCCTTGTATAGAAAAATGAGATTGGACTATGTTAGAGAGAGAGGAAGGAGAAGAGGAAATAACTACGCTTTTAAAAGTAAAGAAAAAAAATGGAGGCAGAGAAAATGGCTGCTAATTGGCAAGGGAAAGTGTGAATTTCAGTCTGACTGCTTGTTACAGATTTACAGACTGCCTACTTGTTACATAAAGGGAGAAACTTTGTTACTTGTTTCTTTAAACTTGACCAATTTGGGGGAAAAAAAGAGAAAGACTCAGATTAAGAGAGCCTGATTCTGGATAGACAAATTTGTTCATTGGAGCATTTATTGAAGATCAGAAGGAAGAAATTAAATGGAACAATGGAAATTGAACTAACAGACGTGGCAATAAGAGAAGGGTGTGGCAGCACAAGAAGGACATGATGATACCATATATGGAATAGCCTAGAACTAATTCTTTAAAAAAAAGTTGGAACTTTGATGGTATTAAAATGGAGAAGAAACATATTTGAACAGATTGGAGAAAGGAATATTGGAACATACTATGTAACAAGACAACAAATTATTATATTTTGATTTAAATAGATATAATAGTTTTTGGGTGAATGAACAGAGTTAGGAGTCATTTCTTTTCTTTTTTTTATTATACCATATCTCTCTATCTTCTTTTTCTATCTTTTTATTTGCTTTTGTTTTTCCTCTGTTAATTTTTTTAATCTACTTGATTTTTTTCTTTCTTTTTTCCTTTGTTCTGATATATTTTTATCCTCTTCCCTTTTCTTATTTTTTTTACTATTATTATTGCTGTATTATGATTATTGTCACTATTTTAAGGCAATTACATTATTACTGTCACCATTTCACATTTTTAAATAATTATTATTACTTTTATATAAACATATAAATAATTTGATTGAGAAATGTTTGAAGGAAGAAGCATGAGTTTTGGATGTTCTAATGCCTTTTTGAATTTTAAATTCTTAACAAGTAATATTTATAGATTTAATAATCTGGAAGAAAATGTTCTTTCCTTTAAGGTGTCGGATGTTAAAAGAATTATTCATAGATTTAATAAGCATAGATAAATGAATCTAAAATGGTCTAAAATGATGTTTGTATTGAAATATGAAATAAGCAAGTAACGGGAGAAAATTTAAGAGAAAATAAGAGATAAGATACTTGTTGAAATGTATTTTTTTTAAATTAGCAAAAGATATGGAGGAGAATAGATTGAAAATACCATTGGTGATACACTTTGAAGTAATTTGAAGTTAAATAATTGAATGAGAGATCTTGAGTGGAGGAAAATATAAAGCAAGATTCTGGTGATCAGTGAAAGAAAAGCTGAGACCCAGTCTTACAAATAGGGTAGGAGTGGAGGAAAGCATCATACTGGAGAACAGTTAATCCAAACTGGGAACCGGCTAAAAATAAAAATAGGAGTTAGGAGTGGAGGAAATATGTACTGGAAAGCAGTTAAAGCAAAGCTGTGAACCGGCCAAAATACAGTTAGGAGTAGAGGAAAGCATACACTGGCTAACAGTTAAAGCAAAACTGTAAACTAGCAAAAAATAAAAAAAGGTAGGCGTGGAGGAGACTATATCTGGGGATCAATTGAAATAAAGTTGTGAACCAGTTAAAAATAGGGGTAGGAGTGGAGGAAAGCATTGCTGGAAGGCAACCATTTGAGTTGTGAACCAGTTTTACATTAGATTTAGGAGGAGTAAAGGAGAAGGTTGTTATGCACTTAAAATTATACTGTGAATCAGCCAAAATAATTAAGGTAAGGAGTGGAGGAAGCATTGCTGGAAAGCAGCTGATTAAGATGCGAACCAGCTCAAAAATAAACCTAGGTGGAAGCGGAAGAGACATTATTACGGAGACCTGGTTGGGCCATGAGGGCGGGGTTCCCCTCGTGGAGATGTGCCCACCAGGTTTCCATGCATTCCATCAGCCGAGAGCTCAGGGTAGGGGTGGGCGAGTAGCGGTCATTATAAAGGAAGGTCTCAATCCGAGGGAGGCCACTGTACCTCAGATAGCCGGGTGTGAGTCCATCTTTGTGAGGTGGGGTCGTGGTGGGCAGATGGGTCTGTTGGTCACGTACCTGGCTCCCTGCCACGTGGCAACGACCCTGCCCGAGTTCCTCAATGTTGTAGCCGAGGTGGCGATTGGTACCCCCTGGCTTATGGTCATGGGGGATTTCAATCTGCCATCTATCGGTGAAACATCTGAGATAGCTCGGGAGTTCATGGCTTCCATGACAGCCATGGACCTGACCCAAGTAATTCATGGCCCGACTCACATCGGTGGACACACCCTGGACCTAGTTTTTGTCTCTGGTCAGTGGTTGAGTGGTCTTGATATAGGGGATATAGGTATTGAACCCTTGTCATGGACTGACCACTTGCTCCTTCGACTTGACTTTCTGACCTCTGCACCCCACCGCAGGGAGGTGGAACCGACCAGGTGGTTCCGCCCCAGGTGCCTGATGGATCCGGATAGGTTCCAGACGGAGCTTGGGCCATTTCCTGAGACACTGGCACATGACTCGGCCGAGGACCTGGTGGCCGCCTGGGATAGGGCGGCCGGCGGGGCCTTGGACCGCGTCGTGCCTTTGTGGCCTCTGATCTGACGCCGAACTCATTTAGCTCCTTGGTTCTCCGAGGAGCTGAGGGACATGAAGCGCCGGAAAAGATGCCTAGAGAGCGGTTGGAGAGCCAGTCGATCCGAATCTGACTTGACACTGGTAAGGTCTCATATTAAGACCTACCTAGTGGCGATAAAAGCGGCAAAATCTAATTATTTTGCCGCTCTTATCGCGTCATCAGATAGTCACCCAGCCGCCCTGTTTAGGGTGACCCGCTCCCTCCTTCATTTGGGAGCGCGGGATGATCCCTTGCAGGGACGAGCTGAGGATTTTGTTCAATATCTGGATGATAAAATAACTCAGATTCGGGAAGATCTGGCCGCTGACTGGGTTAGTTCAGGCGAGATGACTGAGGCAGGTCCTGAGAGTGTTATCTGGGCTGAGTTCGATCCTGTGGCTCCCGAGGACGTGGACTGGATTCTGGGAAGACTGAACGCGACCACGTTTATTGGACCCGTGTCCCTCCTGGTTGGTGCTGGCTTCCAGGGAGTTTACACGAGGCTGGCTCCAGGAGATTATTAACGCTTCTTTGAGTGAGGGCACCCTACCGGCCGCCTTGAAGGAGGCGGTGGTGAGGCCCCTCCTCAAGAAGCCTTCTCTGGATCCAGCTGTTTTAGCTAACTATCGTCCAGTCTCCAACCTTTGCTTTCTTGCGAAGGTTGTTGAGAGTGTGGTGGCGTGGCAGCTTCCCCAGTACCTGGATGAAGCTGTCTATTTAGACCCACTCCAGTCCAGTTTCAGGTCTGGGTACAGCACCGAAACGGCATTGGTCGCATTGGTGGATGATCTCTGGAGGGATAGAGTTACTCCTCTATCCTGGTCCTGTTAGATCTCTCAGCGGCTTTTGATACCATCGACCATGGTATCATGTTGCGCCGGTTGGAGGGATTGGGGGTGGGTGGCACCGTTTTGCGGTGGTTCTCCTCCTATCTCTCCGACCGGTCACAATCTGTGTTGACAGGGGGGCAGCGGTCAACCCCGAGGCGCCTAGTGTGTGGGGTGCCACAAGGGTCGGTCCTCTCGCCTCTCCTGTTCAACATTTATGTAAAGCCGCTGGGTGAGATCATCCGTGGTTATGGGGTGGAGTTCCATCAGTACGCTGATGATACTCAGCTGTACATCTCCACCCCAGACCACCCCAATGATGCCGTGGAAGTGATGTCCCAGTGCCTTGAAGCCGTGCGGGTCTGGATGGGGAGAAACAGGCTTTGACTCAACCCCGCCAAGACCGAGTGGCTGTGGCTGCCGGCGTCCCGATATAGCCAGCTGACTCCATCGCTGGTCATTGGGGGCGAATCATTAGCCCCCACGGAAAGGGTACGCAACTTGGGCGTCCTCCTGGATCCACGGCTGTCTTTAGAGGAACATACTACGGCCGTGGCCAGGGGGGCTTTTCATCAGGTTTGCCTGATACGCCAGTTGCGACCCTTTCTAGATCGGGACTCCTTACGCACAGTCACTCAAGCGCTCGTCATCTCTCGCCTGGACTATTGTAATGCTCTCTACATGGGGCTCCCCTTGGGGTGCACCCGGAGGCGCCAACTGGTCCAGAATGCGGCCGCGCGGGGGTTTATGGGAGCGACAGGGCGCTCCCATGTGACACCTCTCCTGCGGGAGCTGCATTGGCTGCCAGTGGACTTCCGGGTGCGCTTCAAGGTGTTGGTCATCACCTTTAAAGCGCTCCATGGCTTAGGACCAGGGTACTTATGGGACCGCCTACTGCCACCAATTGCCTCCCACCGGCTGATTCACTCCCACAGAGAGGGCCTCCTCAGGGTGCTGTCAGCCAGACAATGTCGGCTGGCGACCCCCAGGGGGAGAGCCTTCTCTGTGGTAGCTCCCACCCTCTGGAACGATCTTCCTCCAGAGTTGCGAATGATCTCTGACCTCCGGACTTTTCGTTGGGCCTTAAAAACATACTTTTTCCAGCTAGCCGGCCTGGCCTGATCCCATGGGAAAATCTTTTTAGAGTTTTTTGATATTAATTTTAATTGAATTGTTTTTAACTAATGGGCCAAATTTATATTAGTTACTTTTAATAATTTTTAACTTTTGTAAGATTTGTTTTTTATTTCTGGCTGTTCACTGCCCTGAGTCCACAAGGAGAAGGGCGGTATATAAATTTAATAAAATAAATAAATAAATAAATAAATAATTGGAGAATAGTAATTGAACTGTGAACCAGTTAAATAAATGAAGAAAGGAATATCAGAAATTATAACTGGGAAATAGTTATTTAAACCATGAATCAGTTAAATAACTGGTCTAATAGAATTTGAGAATAAATTTCAAGTATTAAGGATTATTCTGGAAGTAATAAAATATAGAAAGAAAATGTTGATTTATTTTAAAATTATTTTAAGAGAGGAGGAAAATATTTCTTGTCAAGAATTGGATATCTGTTGTCATTTAAGAGAGATAAAATATAGTTTTGAGGCAATGGGTCTTAGGATTGAGGAATATATATGAAATATTAGTTGTTAAAATGATAAAGATTTAGAATGGTGTTTATTGTTTAGAATATTGGGTGTTATAGTAGAATGATAAATGTTTAGAATAAGAATTTTGTCTTTTTTTAATTTTTTATTTTTCTTAAAGATTTTAAAATTTGGAACAAAATTGACTGAGGGAATGTGAATAATTGTACTTATTTTAAGCCGGACCAAACCCCTGCTCTAAAAAGATGTATTTTATGTTTTATGTTAAAAAATTAAAAAAAAAATTGGAAAAAAAATTGATCCCTTGCTCACTCATTTCCTCTTTCGTTTTCAGTTCCCCCTTTTCATTCAAAATGTCTTTGTACCTAACAATATTTCCCATATTAATAACATTTGGGTGAATCAATGCTTCCATTGTTGAAAGCCAGACCGGTATCCTCAAATAATGTTGTTCTTTAGTTTTCTCCCATGCCAATATTAGTGTATTTCTTATATAATGTCTCTGAAAATATCCATATATCTTATTTTCCCCATACCACAGAAAAGCATGCCACCCTAGTTGTAAATCATGTCCTTCCAGAGTCAGTAATCTTGTGTTCCTCAATACAATCCACTCTTTCATCCATGTTAATACCACAGCCTGGTAATACAATTCCCAATTTGGTAGCCCCAAACCACCTCTGCTTCTTATATCTTGCATCGTTTTCAAGCCAATTCTTGTTTTTTTTCCCTTGCCAGATATATTTGTGTATTATTTTATTAAGTTCCTCAAATGATTTTTTTCCAATTTTATTGGAATTGTTTGGAATAAGTACAATAGTCTTGGCAATATGTTCATTTTAATTGTTAGTACTCTTCCTACCAGTGATAATTGTAGGTTCTTCCACTTTTCCAGGTCTATTTGAATTTGTTTCAACCACTTTTAATAATTATCTTCTTTAATTGTTACATATCTTGCTGTCAACTGAATCCCTAGGTACTTAATTTTCTTTACAATCTGAATATCTATTCTCTTTGTTAACTCTATTTTTTGCTTATCCGTAATATTTTTAAGTAAAATCTTCATTTTCTCTTTATTTATTTTCAGACCTGCCATTTCTCCATATTCTTCTATTTTTCTTATTAATTTAGGTCACAATTAGTGGATCTTCCACAATAAAAACTAGATCATCTGTAAATGCCTGTAACTTGTACTGTTCCCTTTTAATCTCCATACCTTTTATCTCTGTATCTTGTCTAATGTTCCTGTTTAGTACTTCCAGTGTCAATATAAACAATAATGGTGTCATAAAATGAATCCTGTCCTAAAATGAGTCCCAATAAAGAAATGAGACAGCAGCACACACAAAAATTCTTACTTTAAGATTCAGAGGTTTATTTTCATGAGCAATTTAGAACATGAGGAAACCATTATACATAACACAACTTACATTAACAACCCATTGCAATGAGGTCCAGAGACGATAGCTGGGTCCAGCATGGAACAGTTATGCCAATGGCCACGAACTAAAACACATCTCCTTCTTTTATACCTTTCTTCTAACAGTCCTCAGCAGATGTATTGTTACGGGGTTGTGTTTGCTTTTAATCTTTATCTCTATGTGCCTCTATGAGGTGTTTCCAGTTCCTGGGTGTTGCCTTTGAAGACGCTTTATAAGCATTGTTAGTTAGTTTTATATTGCCAATAAAAGCATATGCGAAACATGGTGTCAGAAGTGGTTCGGCCCTGAAAGTGGCGCATCTGAAGTAAGAAAAATAGCACCATGGCAGATAATATACCACTGCCGCAACCCATGCAAGTAAGTGAGGACTCTAGCACTAATTAGGAAAATTTTAGGGCAGAGTTTGAAGTTTACTCTTTGGTTACAGGCTTAAATGATAAGCC
Source organism: Coluber constrictor foxii (assembly GCA_038048745.1). Taxonomy (NCBI): domain Eukaryota; kingdom Metazoa; phylum Chordata; class Lepidosauria; order Squamata; family Colubridae; genus Coluber; species Coluber constrictor. The sequence continues at coordinate 28,018,409 of CM075966.1, read as the reverse complement.
GGCAGCAGTACAAGCTGCCACATTAAGAAGATTGATGGGTGCAGAATGCCTTCATATTTATAAGCATAGTTTAACTCTTACAGAAGAGCAGAGGACTGATACTAAGGCTATTTTGGATGCTTTGGAAGCTTTCTTCAGACCGCATAAGAATGTTATATATGAAAGATATCTTTTTGGCAGCTGCACGCAGGAAGAAGGAGAGACGATAGACGCCTTTGTAACACGCTTAAAGGAAAGGGCGGCAAGTTGTGATTACGGTTCCCTGAGAGACGAACTCATCCGAGACAAAATAGTTTTGGGTGTGGCCAAGGAAAGTACACGCCGCCGTTTATTAAGGGAACATGGTTTAACCTTGCAATTAGCCATAGAAATATGTCGGACTATTGAACTTACAGATAAACGGCTGATGGTGTTGGAGCGAGATAAACAGACCAACTGTGTTAATGTAGCTTCCAGGCACCAGCCAAATGTGATGAATCGTCAGCAACAGCAGCAGTTCAAACAGAAGCCTCGCAATTTGTTAACAGACAACCACACACCATGTAAATACTGTGACAACGTGCATGCACGTGGGAAAGATCGGTGTCCAGCGTATGGCAAAATCTGTAGGGTGTGTGGGAGGCTGAACCATTTTGCTGGGGTGTGTCTGGCAGCAAAGAAGTTGCACATGGTTGAGCAAACGCCGGATTCAGAGGATGTATCGCTGTTCACCACTGATGCGATCTATACGAAAGAATGCATTGGTGCAGTACATTCAAAGGGCAAAAAGTGGTTTGTTAATCTTAAATTTAATGATATAACTCAATCTTGTCAGTTGGACTCAGGGGCAACATGCGATGTGATGAGCCTAAAGGACAAAAGGAAATTGGCACCTGAGACACCCCTTCAGCCTGGTAGTGCCACATTGAAGTTATACTCAGGGGAACTGATGGAGTCACTAGGCTTATTTTATACAGAGTGTAACATACATGGGGTTACTCACAAATTGGAATTTGAAATTGTGGATGTAGATCAAAAGCCATTACTGTCAGGCTCAACGTGTGAGCGTTTGGGACTGATGCGATTTACCATTCCAAGGGAGTTACATAATATTGAAAGCTATTCCTCCAAAGCCTTGGGGAGACCATTGATAAAGCACCAAGTCCTCCAAGCTTATAGGGAGGTGTTTGAGGGCCCTATTGCATCTGTTCCAGGAGAGGTTCAGTTTCAACTTGATCCCGCTGTCCCTCCAGTACAAAGTGCCCCGCGCAATGTCCCTATAGCCATTAAGTCACAGGTTAAAGCACAGTTGGATAAATATGAAGCAGAGGGACATATTGTTTCAGTAGCCGAGCCAACTGACTGGATAAGTAATATGGTGGTGATTAGGAAGTTGGTAAAGATCCGAATTTGCATCGATCCTAAGTTTTTGAATATGGCCTTGAAACGATCGCATTACCCAATGCCAACGTTAGAGGATGTCTTGCACAAGCTGCCTAAGGCATGGGTTTTTACACTTGTTGATGCCAGGGATGCCTTCTTACAGTGTAAACTGGACGAAGAGAGCAGTTATATGACTACGTTTTGGACTCCTTGGGGCAGAAAGAGGTGGCTTAAACTGCCCTTCGGTGTCTCCATAGCACCAGAGATGTATCAAAGGAAGCAGCATGAATTATTGAGTGGCCTCAGTGGAATTGAGCCTATAGCTGATGATATTCTTATAGTTGGGTGTGGCAACACTGATGACGAAGCGAAGCATGATCATGATGGGAAATTAATGGCACTATTGGAGCAGTGTAAGCAGGTGAAGCTGAGGCTCAGTATAAAGAAGCTGCAGTTTAAGGTGTGAGAAGTCCGCTTTCATGGACATATTTTAACATCACAAGGGTTAAAAGTGGACCCAGACAAGATCAGAGCTATTGTGAACATGCCACCACCTACTAATGCTAAAGCAATACAGAGATTCATTGGCTTTGTCACATATCTAGCAAAATTCTTGCCACACTTATCTGAGGTGTGCCAGCCATTGAGACATCTGTTGGATAAAGACACAGTTTGGCACTGGCTCCCTAAACATGACCAGGCAGTGCAAGAGATAAAACGCTTGGTTACTTCTGCTCCAGTATTAAAATACTATGATGTCACAAAGACGGTTACTATTCAAAGCGACTCAAGTAAGAACGGTCTGGGATGCTGTCTGTTACAAGAAGGCCAGCCAGTTGCATACGCGTCCAGAGCGCTTTCGCCAGCAGAGTTAAACTATGCTCAGATCGAGAAAGAATGTTTAAGTATCATATTTGCTTGCCAGCATTTCCATTATTACCTTTATGGTAGAGATATATTTACAGTTGAAACTGATCACAAACCGTTAATAACCATATTCAAAAAGCCTCTTCTGTGTGCCCCTAAGTGTTTGCAAAGCATGATGCTCAGTTTACAGCATTATAATCTTGATGTCGTTTTTAAGCCAGGACGTGAAATGTATATCAGCGACACTCTGAGTAGAGCCACAGTAGATCAGACAGCTACGGGAGGAGAACATGAATACCAGACGGTTTGTTGGCTGTGGCAGGAACAAACATGTTTTGCTGAAATTAACTAAGCAGATTATCTTAATGTTACGAATCAGCAGTTACAGCAGTTGAGGCAACATACGGACGCTGACGTGGCCCTACAGACACTAAAGAATATCGTGCTGAGTGGGTGGCCGGATGTGAAAGAGGCAGTTCCCATGACTGTAAGGGAATACTGGTCCTTCAGAGATAAGATCGCTGTACAAGATGGCACTCTGTATAAGGGTCCAAGAGTTATAGTGCCAAAGTTATTGAGACCGGAGATGTTATTGCGCATCCATTCAAGCCATATTGGTGGGGAGGCATGCTATAGACAAGTCCGGGACACATTGTACTGGCCGAATATGCAAGGTGAAATTGAGGATTTTGTCAGTAATTGTTCCATCTGTAATGAATATGCATATCGGCAACAGAAAGAAACTATGATGTCACACGAGATACCATCCCGACCCTGGCAGATCATTAGTATGGACTTGTTTAATTATGCAGGGAAAGAGCACTTGATAATAGTGGACCATTATTCTGACTTTTGGGAAATTGACCTCCTTCCAGATCTTTCAACTGAGACTACCATCAAGAGATGTAAGTCTCAGTTTGCACGTTACCAGCAACCAAATGTACTGATTACAGATAATGGTCCTCAATTTGTAAGTCTGCAATTTAAGAAATTTGCTGCGGAATGGGAGTTTGATCATATTACTTCATCCCCACGTTATCCACAAGCGAATGGAAAAGCTGAATCAGCTGTAAAGATTGCTAAGAACTTATGTAGGAAAGCACATGGCGAAGGTAGCGATCCGTGGAAGGCTATTTTACATTGGAGGAATACTCCAACTGAAGGTATGGACAGTAGACCAGCACAAAGATTAATGTCACGGAGATTAAAGACATCCTTACCTGTGGCAAATAAGTTGCTTGAGCCCGTGGTGATACAAGGGGTCCCGGGAAGGCTACGGCAGAAGAGGCAAGTGGCGAAGGCCAAATATGATAGATCTGCAAGAGACTTGCCAGAGTTAAAGGTGGGAGAACGAATTCGGATGAGACCACTGCCTGGAGATCGGATTGGCCGTTGGGAAAGGGGTACCTGTTTACAACAAGTGGCACCTCGCTCCTATTTGGTGGAGGTTGGAGGAACCTGATATCAGCGGAACCATGTGGACTTGCATGTGGCTGAGCAACCAGACTCCTCATATCCAGTGGGTGGGTCAGAGCCAGTTGCCAAGCCAAACCTACTTAAGGATAATAAAGAATGCCTGTCTGACATTGATGACAGTCCTGAGCAAGTTGGTGTGTCTGGTGATAGCCAAACATCCGAGGCCTCAGAAAATGGCGAGCGAAGAGATCCGGCCTGTGTGAGAGAGTCAGGTGTGAGAGAGCCAGTCGTTACTCAGAGTGGTACATGTTCACGCCCCCCTGATAGACTCAATTTGTAGAAAGTGTTACTGTTATTAGAAAAGGGGATATGTTATGGGGTTGTGTTTGCTTTTAATCTTTATCTCTATGTGCCTCTATGAGGTGTTTCTGGTTCCTGGGTGTTGCCTTTGAAGACGCTTTATAAGCATTGTTAGTTTGTTTTACATTGTTAATAAAAGCATATCTGAAAGATCCCTGTTCAGGCACCACTTGTTGAATGACCACACACAGAAAGAATGAGGATATATGTGTATGTTTATTGTTTTACATAGTGACCTTATATAGTTACTTTCAAGTTATAGCGTATTTGGCAGCATATCATTGGCTCACAGAATCTTCCAGGTAACTAGACTCTTTGGTTAACCATTGCTTGCTTAAGCACTTAAAATGTTTAGCTATAGTTAAAGTCTAACACACATCCCACTTCCTTTCCTCTTGTTTACAGAGTTAGGGTCTTATTTTCTAATGCCATTTCCTGGTGCCTACGTGCAAGTAACCTTCCTTATCTGAGGTTTGCCATCCAAGATAGGAAAATTCCTGCACATATGCAGACTCCTACACTCAAACTTAAGTATCTCCAGGAGTTTCGTACTGCTCTCTGTCACAGTCAATGATTCTAGGCTCAGCACCTGTCTTTCTGGGGAGAAAGCAATTCCAGCAGAATGAATATCCAATACAGCAAATCACAATAAGGGTAAACACGCTCACTAAAGCAAGAGCTAGTGTAGCTATGGCTACATATGCTTGACTTCCCATCCCCTGACAGGTGGTCAAGCTTCCTTATATATTTTACTTCTAACAAATGGAACGTTGTCTTCCTCCTCTAAATCTTCGGCCATACGTGGAGGGTCAGCTTCCGGTGTGATGCCAGTAAGGCTTCTTCTGCCCCGTACGTAGCCTGTCTGTTGCCGGTGGGACAGTTATAGGGAACGCTTCCGCAAACGTACCACTAGGGGTCGAGCCTGGTCCTGGTCTGCCTCCCAATACTCCTCAGCAGCTGGCTTAACTTGTGTCCAGTGAATCCAAGACTTGGATTCCAACACTTTTACTGCAAGTGGAGAACACTTGACCACAGTATACGGGCCCTTCCATCTAGGCTTTAAATCTTCTCCTTTCCAGTGTTTTACCCATACTCTGTCTCCCACCTGAATATTATAACTGGAGGTGGTCAAAAACGGTGGGCTAAGGGACACACAGTATTGTTGGATTTCTTGTATTTGCTTATTTAATTCTCCCACCATCTGATTCACCCATGAGGTTCCTATCTGGCTTAGGTCTCCTATATGATTTTTCAAGTTAGCACTGATAACTGGGGGTTTCCCAAACATCATTTCAAAAGGAGATAATCTAATTCCCTTACGTGGAGTGCATAGCACAGACCAAAGTGCTAGTGGTAATGCATCACCGCTACTGTCTTTGGCATCTTGACGGCGGCTATGAGTCTCTCGATTAGAAAGGGATGTTTAATTTCTTTTCCTGAGGCTGTTAAGAGCCCTCTCTCCTTATAAATGGCAGCATGGACATGTAAAGTGAGGAAAGCATATTTAGAATCAGTCCAAATGTTTACACTTTCATTCTTTGTCCTTTCAAGTGCCCGGATCAAAGCCCATAATTCTGCTACTTGGGCACTAGTGCCTTTTGGGAGTGGTCCACTTTCTATGACTTGGTCAAGTGATACTACTGCATAACCTGCATAGCGTTCCCCTACTGATATGAAACTTGACCTATCAGTAAACAAATTATGGTCTGCTGCTTTCAATGGAATGTCAGTTAGGTCAGGCCTGCATGAGAACTGGCTCTCGATGACCTGCATACAGTTGTGTTCAATTTCAGGACCCGGTGCTGGAAAGAGAGCGGCTGGATTGAGGGCATTTGTTTGTTTCAGAGTCACTTGTGGGTTCTGAGTGAGGAGAGCCTGATATTTGTAAATTCTGGGGTTTGTCAGCCATAAATGGTCCTTTGTCTCTAAGACTCCTTGAATTGCGTGGCTGGTGTAAAATGGTAGTTGGCTGCCCAAAGGTTAATTTATTAGCTTCCTCCATCAAAAGAGCAGTTACGGCCAAGATTTTTAGGCAATGTGGCCAGCCCTTCACTACTCTGTCAAGTTGCTTTGACAGATAAGCCACAGGCTATTGCCAACTTCCCTTTTCTTGAGTCAGTACCCCAAGTGCTGTATTATTCGTTGAGTCAACATATAAATTAAAAGGCTTCTCTAGGTTGGGAAGTCCCATGACAGGAGCCTGAGATAATTTTGACTTTAAAGTTTTGAACGCCCGTCGTTGTTCCAGGTACCAAACAAAGGGTTCCTTTTCTCCCCACTTTGTAGATTCGTAGAGTAGTTTGGTTAACAGAGCAAAATTTGGGATCCATATTCTGCAATAGCCTGCTGCTCCTAAAAATCCCTGTAATTCTCTCCTAGTAGTTGGTTCTGCAATCCGACAGACAGCTTCCTTCCTCTCTTGTCCTATTGCTCTCTGTCCTTGGCTTATACTATATTTAACCTGGGGCTTCACCAACTGGGCTTTCTGCCTTGAGGCACGATATCCCTTGTCCATTAAGAGATGAAGCAATTGGTTGGTATTGTCCCAACATGTTTCCTTCGTTTGCCCAGTTACTAATACATCATCTACATATTGGAGTTATTCATCTCCATCTTCGCAAGGCTAGAAGTCTTCTAGGTCTGAGGCTAAGGCTTTGCCAAAAAGGGTAAGTGAATTTTTAAATCCCTGAGGAAGCCTGGTCCAAGCATACTGCCTCTTTTGACCTGTTACTGGGTCTTCCCATTCAAAAGCAAAGTTTCTGACTGTCTCTATGTATCATGACTGCTCGGTGGTAAGGCTGGTCAGTCAGGCTTGGGAAGGTCTGCTCCACTCTGGTTGCTGTGATGACCTTTTTTGTGACTGGATCCAAACCCAATTCTCTGGCTCAAATGGATGGGAGGTCTCCACTGGAGGAAGCATCTGGAACCATTTGCTCTGCTTCCAAAGATTTGAGTCATCTGTGCAGGGCTAAAAGACATGAGAACGAGGTCCCCTCCCCACTTTCTTGGTGAGGAAAGACATTGAAGGATTAGAAGGGGGGGATAGATAGCTTGCAGGCAGAGTTTGAAAGAACAACAACACATCAGTATTGCAGTTAAGTGAACTTAAACTGTTTCCTCATAAACTTGGGCTTTTCTTAAAAGCACAGAGAAGAAAGAAAAGTTGAACTCTGTTCTTCACCCTGTCTAGGTGGCCAGACCAAACTGGGCAAAGTCATTCTCTCTCCTCTCAGTGCCTTCAACTCTTTTCTAACAATTTAAAATTCATATCTCTAGAGATCAGGCATTTAACAGTTGCAATTACCTTGAAGGCACACTAAGACTCAGACATACACACTAGTCATTCCCACCTGAAATCTCAGTTGAATTAGGGAAGGCACAGATCTTAACAAACGTATCATGTGGTTGCATAGAAGGCAGAGAAAGAGACAAACAAACAAAACAAAACAAAACTTCCAACACTTTTCCTTTTCTTTTAAGGACCTTTTTTTAGTCAAATTGGTTTTCCTGTGTCATCCCTCAGCAAAGCCCATTTCCTACATATGTTTTCCTCTCTCTTCTTCATACTGGGCAGGACAGGCATCTGCCTCTCCTCCCATGCCTCAAACAAGTTTCCTAAAGGGGTATCTACCACCCTAGAGCTGCAACTTCCTATGTTTCCCCTTCCAATGTGGGGTTTCACACTTTGGTTCAGCCGGGCTACACAACATCAGTTTTCAGGAAAAAGGCCTGGAGAGGACGCCTGTTCCCTTACGGCGTATGCATACTTCTTGTTAGGAAATTCTCTGCCACTGGTTTTCAGACCCCTCTTAAAAACGGGAATCTGGGAGGACCTGCTGCCCCCAATGCAGACTATAGACACCTCCTACATTTCACAACTTCCTAAAAATCCTGGGGTTTGCTTTTGGGACTTTCACAGGACAAAAAAACCAACAAAATTTCCTTGAGTAGGATTCTAGTCACTTCATGTGCCTGCTTTGTTTTGGGTGGGAAAACATTCAGGCCATCCAGTATAATTACACACTGTAACTAGCATTGCCTTATAGAGCCCACACTTGAGCATGTCTGTGAAATCAACAACTAGTGAACCCATAGGATAATATCCCTTGGGCTGACTTCCAGGTGGAAGTCTAGGTCCTTGCCTTGAATTAACTTGAGCACATGTGTGTTGTGACCTTGGCCCCGGAGGCTGATTTATCTTTGCATGCTGATTCGGAGGATGATATGGAGGAGGAGGAAGCTGTCACGAACGATGTGCCGGAGGGGCCGTCTTCACTGGTGAGTCAGCAAGAACTGACAGTTGCTAATGTTCCTATGGACTCCAGCCAAATTGAGGAGGAAACAGAGGCCGGTAATGAAGAGGGAGACGTAGGAGACGTCGTAGAGAACAGCTATTGCCACATCCTAAGTGGTGTGGTCAGGAGACGTAGGGCCACACCCTACAAAGTATAAAAGGGGTGTGACTGGGCTGGAAAGGCGTGGTGAACAATTTGTTGGAGTTTTGGATGTAGTGGAGTTACAACTGTTAGTTTGGAGTTTTTTGACAGAGCCTGCATTCCTGCATTAGTCTGCTAGCTGTCTGCCAAGACCTTTGGAACATTGCCCGGTAACTATTGGACTGATATACGCTTTGGAAGAGAACTATTTATTAAAGGGCCAGCTTCAGTCTCTCTAGCCTGCGTTTGTTACTGCTGGGCTAAATGAGCCTCTGAAAGGCCACTCATGAGAGGGGACAGAACGATGTCTTACATTTCTCACTTGCATGGGCACATAGTGAGTGGAGGCGATCGATGTAAGCTATGTGCTGAAGTGCTTCTGCTAACGCAGTCTTGCCCATATGTGTTCTTGAATGAGAGGCTTTTACTACTGGCCAGGCTAAATTGGCGGGCACAAAAATTCTTCTGTCTGGGAGTACATACCACTCTCCCAGCTTATGTCCCTTCAAATCTACAGTTGCCTGGAGTTCCTCTGCTTTAGAATATCTGGGGCTCAGTCCCCTTGGCATTTCCAATGCTACACAAGCTGTCATGTCAGGGTTCTGTTTCACTACTATTTGCCACTCATTTTCACAGAATTTCTTTAAGTCACCTGGATTGGCCTTGGGGTCTCCATAATCCCCACTGAAACCTTTCTTAAAATTCTTCAACATACATTGAAGAGGTGTTTGTGGAACACTTCCTTTGCCACCCATTTTCTAAGACACTGCCACTGACCTACGGTGCCGGACATTCCAATGGTCACCAATACGAACTGCAATGGCTTAACCACCCACACAATTCTACAGTCTCATTAGGACATACCGGTTCCGTTAGGAAGGGACGTTCCCGGACCCAGGGAGGTGATCAGGCCCCCTCTTCCACTCTCAAGGAGTGGGCCTACAATTCCCACAATACTTGCCTGCAGGCGTCTTCTTCTCTCAGCCGGCGTTATTTATTGGCTTGTCTTGATCTCGTATAGTTCTTGGAACGGTTGGAGCCACCGATTACCCCGAGGGGCCGACTGCCTTCTTCCTGAGAAAACTCTCAGGGGCACCTGAAGGTTGGGCAAGACAGCCTCGATTGGTCACTGGCTGGTCTATGCCATCCTCAGCGAAATATCGCTCCAAGTCCTGCCGTGGTCGCCATGAAATGTTGTTGGACCTGGATTTCGAAATCAAGAGCAGCTTTATTTTGGCCAAAAGGTTCAGACAGAAATGTAATCATCTAACATCTGAACAACGTTCTGTTTGAGACACACATTCGTATAGTCTCCTAAAGCAGCAAAACACGGAAATATGTGAAATCAGTCCTAATGTCCAGGCCCCTTGTTGCTGGCAGAAAGGCTGATTCATGCTAACCTATGTGGTTTTTAGTTCTGCATTTTGACATGGAAGGAGAATGTTAGCTAAGTCTGCAGTTTCACTTTTTGAACTCAGCAGCTGTCTCTTACAATAACAAGTCAAGGTACCTTTAGAGATCATCCAAGCCAACCCTGTATCATTTCACTCTTATATCCAAATTTCATTTTACATCCTACTTTAGGTTAGTGTTAGGGGGCCTGGTGGCTCAGCAGACTAAAGCATTGTGATTAACACCAGCTGTCTGCAATTACTGTAAATTCAAATCTCACCAGGTTCAAGGTTGACTCAGCCTTCCATCCTTTCTAAGGTAGGTAAATTGAGGGCCCAGTTTGTGGGGGCAATAAGCTGACTTTGTATAAAAATATACAAAAGTATGAAGGCTATTGCTTAACGCATTGTAAGCTGCCCTGAGTCTTCAGAGAAGGGCGGCATATAAATCAAATTTAAAAAAAAGTGTTCAAACCAGGGTCCTTATATCTTGGTACCAAAATAAAAGTATAATTTTGTACCACACCTTGTGTTGCATTAACGCATTGTAAGCCGCCCTGAGTCTCTGGAGAAGGGCGGCATATAAATCAAATTAAAAAAAAACAACTCATCGGCCTCGACACCAAACAAAAGTTCTGATCTAATTCGATTTAAATTAAGTCAATTCAATTAGAAACTATTCTCAAAATACAGTAAAAAATTAGCATGATTTTGTTGCAGAAAAATGAATGAATGAAATGAATTTTGAGATCAGAAATAGCTTTTTTATTTTGGCCAAAAGGTTCAGACATGCATTCTATTTACATTCTGAACAAAAGACCTTCTTTAAGACACGTATCTTTATAGTAACAAAAACTGTGAAATAAGAAATGTGAAATAAACCTCCTACGTGTTAGGCTCTCCCCCTCCTCCCATTATTGATTGAACAGGAAGGTTAGTTAATTCTTGTGGTTTGACTTCTTGAACTTTGCAGTAACCTTGCAGTTTAACTTTTTGAATCCAGCAACTGTCTTTTATAATAATTAGTCAAGGGGCCCTTCAGAGATCATTCAGGCTGACCCCGTATTATTTCACTCTTATATCCAAATTTCACTTTACGTCCTACCTTAATTTAGTCTACCTGAATCGTCCAATCAGTTTGGAGGCACTCAGCTAATTCGACTTTCAATTTTATTCAGAGATTTGTATTAACTCCAATTAAATCTTTGCACAACTTAACTTTGTACATATCACACAAATTAAAAATTCCCTTTCTGCTTTTTTTTCTTTCAATAACGCTTTGGTGTGTATCAGATGTTATCTGCATATCAGCAGCCTTGGGGGGGGGAACAGGTTTCCTTCAGCACATATTTATTTAATTTTATTTATTTATCCAATTTCTATAGCCGTCCTGAAGTGAATAGAGTAGGAATTATAGCAAATAAGAAATAATGTGAATAAAATAGGAATCATATAAAGTCAGATACATAAAATTGGATACATGAACTCTGAAAGACCTTCTCTATTCACATTATTTCAAGAGAATAACCTGCTTGTTAGAGGCAGCTGAACCCCATTATTGGTAATATATCTTCTAATGGGACCTAAGCTGTCAGCCCTCAGGAAAGCTGAGAATGGTGGTCCTGTGGATAACTGACTCTGATAAGGAGAAGAAGCTAAGTAACTACCTCATAAAGTTCCTCTTAATTACTTGACCTATGACACTGTGTCAAACATACTGATTCTATATATCTTCTTGATAGAATCAAAACTACGGAAATACAGCTATAGGGGAACATCTAAAAGGACATGCATAGGAAACAAAGTTACTTATTGTTTAAGGAATAGCCATAAATTTCTGTATTTGAATGTTATAGTACTTAAGGAAAGTTGTAATGACTTAATAATTAGTAAAATGATGGAGTAGTAAAATTGTGTAGCCAAAATAATTTCATTAACTAGCATGTAATGGGTTAGTAATTAGTAAAGTGTAATGTAAGTATGATGTATTTATAATGTAAACCATATATGGAAGCCGGAAGAGCTCATAGAACTCCTTATTTTGAAAACATATAAAAACAGTGAAATCAGAGCTCTTCTTTGTTCAGATTTGCGAGAACCAAAAACTGCACTGAACCTTTGCGCAAATAAATGCATCTGTCTGACCCAGGAATGTTTTCCAGTCTTTCATTTTCTACAACAGTCCAACTGAACCAAAGGACTCCGGGCGGCTTACAATTCTAAAGGCTTCTTCCAACACACACACCCAGCCGAACCTTTTGGGTGATGGGAGGATATTTTCATGTTTTATTTTCTCCCCACCCTTTTTGTCTCACGTGAGGCAAAGACAACTCCGCGCGAACGTGGACACGTTGATTTTTATACGCACGCGCTGGCCAACCAACCAGCGTGAGAGTAACGTGAGAGCGTTCAATCGCCCCGGACGGGGTGGGGGGAGAGGAGGCAGCGGGCAAAACGAGATGACGATGGACTAAAGCTCTTTAACTGAGGGACCTGGAAGGTCTCGCGCCTATGCGCGCGCAGGAAAGGGACAGGGTGGGGGAAAGGATCAGAGAGAAAAAAAATCCATGAAAAAGGAAGCCGAGGAAAGCCGCGCGCTCTCGCGCGAGAATTTCTACACAGGCGCATTCGTCGTTTTATTCAGGACTAGCCCGCGAACGACCCTTAAAGAAAATCGGGGGGCGGGGGCGTCGACGTGATCCTGAGGTTGAATGTCTGACTGACTTGGTTGGCTGCGGCAAGGGCCACGTAGCGTTGTAGCGGGAGCGGCGGGGAGGGCGAGCGAACGAAGGATAGGCAGAACCACGGTAGAGGTAGCTGCAGAGGGGCCAAGGCCTGCTCCTTAAAACAGGCGGGTGCTCTAACCAAGGGAGGGCAGGCAGGAAGGAGGGCTCTTGGCCGCCCTCTGCATTCCCCTCGCCTAAGCATGGATCTCCGTGGCGGCGGCGCTGATGGAGCTGTAGAGGCGACGACAGCGGATGATCCCGGTCTGGGTGAGTTCGTGCAAGGCAATAAAATTTTACTTGATGGGCCCCCGGACCCCATTTGTTCATTATTTCCCACTTTTCCAGGAATTTCAGTGGTACAGTTTTCCAGCACAATAATAAAGAGTACGTTTCGTCAAATGTACATCTGAGCATGTACAAAGTAACTGGTATTCATAGGCTTTGGATAGTTAGCAAGATTTAGCCCAGAGGACATGGCTTTCAGGTAGGCATGGTCATCTTGAAACTCATATTTGGAACAAAATGTCTTGCAGCCATCCTTAACTGCAGAAGTAGAGATTATAATTCTAACAGAGATGATTATGACTTTTGATTGAAGGTTATTTGAAACACAAAATTTGGAAAAGTTGCCATAGAAGTTGGGTTGAGAGATAAATGTAGAAAATATTTACTGTATTTTCCTGCGTATAAGACTACTTTCTAACTCACAAAAATCTCAAAAGTCGGGGGTCATCTTATACGCTGGGTCTCATTCTCCTGTAACCAGGCAGACCAGCCCATAAGGCTCTAACGAGCCTTAAATGGCTCTGAGGAGGGTCGTCTTTTACGCCCAGTCGTCTTATACGCCGGAAAATACGGTACTTTGACACGTTAAAATTGGTTGGATTGCATCACCTGAAATGTTTAGCATTGAAATATTTCAGGATTAGGAAGCTGTATTATGTTTACACTAACAATTCCTGCTTGTTTTCTGAATTTTACCGGGAAGTATAGAAGTTCTGGATGATTATAAACAAGAAATACTATATAATATTTTTCTGACATATGCATGGTTTTCCTTTTCTGAGCTATGGAGACTGCATTATATGTCTACTAAAAATAATTCCTATTAAATATGTACTTAATAAAGATTTGTTGCTGTTCAAATCATGTAAATAAAAGAAATCCTGTTATTTTCCTTTCTCATTTTTCTTTCCTTTCTTCAATTCTGAAGTATACTGAAGGTGCCCAAATAATTTCAATAAATAATACTTCAACCTGTGCATGCTTATAAAATACTTGACGTGGCTTTCATAAAATATGGCTGTGTATTAGGCTTTTGATGATGCATCCATATGAAATTTGAGTTCAGACATAAAAATGCTTCTTATTCAAGTGCTAATCCTTCACTGTATGTTGGAAAACAGTATATTTATTTAGAACAATATTGTGAGAGAAATTCAGAAATTTTATTTCAGAAGCAAACATTGGTGACTGGATTAAGCAAAACATCTATTCTCCTTGATGTTCTGCCTGACCGTATGTAACTTCTTTCAAGTGATTTGATCTTTGGAGTTTCATTGGTTGTTGACTAGGAAGAATACAGAATGGTGAAACTATACTGCTCCCCAGAAAAAAGTATGTGCAATTGACAAAGTTGCACTACTTTTACAAGAATGCATTTTGCGATAGTTATAATACCTTTGAAATGGAGATAGGCATGGGATTTCCCAGAGGAAGAACAAAATGGACAGAGATGCATCTGTTGAAATGTGTGGAGTGAGGAAGATTCTGTATGTAGAATGCTCTATTAGTCTATTATAGATTACAGGCATCAGATGTTAATGGTGGCTGGCAATAAAGAATAAATAGGATAGTGGCTAGTATTACAGAGGTGCTTAACCTGGAAGCCAACTCATCCAGTGTTATTCCGTTTTTCCTATTATCTTTATGCGTGATAAATAGTTACCTGGGTAATATACTTGCCAGTGCTATACAGGTAGTCCTTGACTTTCAACCACAATTGAGCCCAAAATTTTTGTTGCTAAGTGAGACATTTAAGTGAGTTTTTGCCCCATTTTATGACCTTTCTTACAACAATTGTTAAGTGAATCACTGCAGTTAAGTTAGTAATATGGTTAAGTGAATCTAGCTTTCCCATTGACTTTGCTTGTCAGAAGGTCACAAAAGGATATCTATCACGTGAGCCCAAAACAATGCAGCCTTCATAAATATGAGTCACTTGCCAAGCATCTCAATTTTGATCAGGTGATAATGGGGATGTGGCAACGGTTGTGTGAAAAACAGTCACTTTCTTTGGTGCCATTGTAACTTTGAACGGTCACTAAGTGAACTGTTGTAAGTTGAGGACTACCTGTACTATAATAATATATAATAATATTTTGCACTGTGGATTATTTAGTAGTTGATTTAACTATTACTTATGCAGTTACATCTACCAGTATTTTAGTGTATTTTATAAAAGTAATTTGCTTTTCTATTTAATATCATAGGGTTAGCTGATATTAAGGGTAAAATGCTAGTACTGACAGTTCCCAATAAGAATGAAACTGGTAAAGTGATTTCTCCTGGTGGTTAATATTATTCAGAAAAATATATATTTTAAATAAGTGTTTTAAATTTTGTGGTTGTATTTGTTGGATTATTTGCCATCATGTCAATGTTTACCCTTAGCAACCACATAGTTTTTCTCCAGGAGAATCTGTCCCCAACTTGGTCCTTCAGGGCTTCCAATAGTGCACCCATTACAGCTGTCAATCAATCAATCAGAATAGAGCTGGAAGGGGCCTGCTTACTTCCCTCCATGTAGATGTTTTTGGTAGGTTGGGCTGTAGTTTCTTTTTGCAAGAAAAAAGTCAAGGAAATGTCCACTAAAGAGGAAGGAAGAGCAAAGAAGTAGTGGGCAGCAGAGAAAGCAGAGCTGCTTAACTCATTCTTTGCATCAGTCTTCATGCAAAAAGAAACTATAGCCCAACCTACCAAAAACCTAACTGTAAAAGACAGACTAGAAATAAAAATTAAAATAAGAAAATGGTTAGAGAACACCTGTATGATCTTGATGAATAGAAATCACCGGGACCTGATGGTTTACATCCCAGAGTTCTGAAGGAGGTGGCAGATGTTATCTCAGAACCATTGTATCATATCTTTCAAAAATCCTGGAATACCAGGGAATTCACTGAGGATTCGAAAAGTGCTGATGTGGTTCCCATTTTCAAAAAAGGGGAAAAAAAAAACAGACCCAGGAAACTACAGACCAATCAGCCTAACTTCAGTACCTGGGAAGATACTGGAAAAGATGACAAAAAAACAGATCTGCAAGCATCTAGAAACAAAGTTATAACTAAAAGCCAGCATGGGTTTGTTAAAAACAGATCATGCCAAACCAATCTTATTTCATTCTTTGACAAAGTGACTAAATTAGTAGACCAGTGAAATATACTATGAAACATAGTATATTTAGACTTCAGCAAGGTATTTGACAAAGTAGACCACAACCTACTTCTTGATAAGCTAGAAAAATGTGGGATAGACACATTTGTAATTTGAATTTGTAACTGGCTGACAAACCATACTCAACGAGTAGTCCTTAATGGTACTACATATACATGGAGGGAAGTAAGACGTGGGGTACCACAAGGCTCCATCTTAGGCCCAGTCCTCTTCAATAACTTCATAAATGACTTAATTGAGGGAATAGAAGGGGAACTCATCAAATTTGCAGATGACGCTAAGCTGGCAGGAATAGCCAACACCCCAGAAGACAAGCTCAGGATCCAAAAAGATGTTGACAGACTTGAACAATGGGCCCTATCCAACAACATGAAATTTAATGTGGGGAAAAGCAAGGTTTTACACTTAGGGAAAAAAAACCAAAACAAAAAAACCAATGGTACACATACAGATTAGGCGAAACCTGGCTCAAAAACAGTAACTGTGAGAGGGACCTTGGAGTCATAGTGGATGATCACTTAAATATGAGCCAGTAGTGTGCGGCAGCAGCCAAAAAAGCTAATACAATCCTTGGATGTATAAACAGAGGCATAGAATCAAAATCACGTGAAGTATTAGTAACACTTTCTAAAGTCTAAGTAAGGCCACACCTGGAATACTGCATCCAGTTTTGGTCACCACATTACAAAAAAGATGTTGAAACTTTGGAAAAAGTGCGAAGAAGAGCAACTAAGATGATTAAAGGCCTGGAGGCTAAAACATGAAGAACGGTTATAGGATTTGGGTTTGGCTAGTCTAGAGAAAAGAAAGACTAGGGGTGACATTATAGCAGTATTCCTGTTACATAAACAGTATTTTCTGTTTATGTAACAAGTCCAAACTAATTCCCTGCTTGATCCCTCCTCCTGACTGGTATGGTTGATCTGCAACATCATCCCCCCCCCCCCCCATAGGAACAAATTACCCCCAGGGTTACGACTGATCCCAGACCTACGTACTTTCCGCAAGGCCCTGAAGACTTTTTTATTCCAGCAAGCTGGGCTGGCTTAAAGAATTTTAATGGGTTAATTTTATGGGACGGGTTTTAAATTGGGGAAGCCAAATTTATTTAATTATGTCTTAAATTATTTTAAATTTTATATTGTATGTATTTTAATCTTGGCTGTTCATTGCCCTGAGTCCTTCGGGAGAAGGGCGGTATACAAATGCAAATAATAATAATAATAATAATAATAATAATAATAATAATAATAATAATAATAATAATAATAATAGCCACTGCCTCTTCCATGTCATCTTCATTGTTTGAGTTCTCACAGGAACTTGGGAAGGGTGGGAGTGAAGACTCCACAAAGGAGTCCTCTGCCCCTTAGTCTGAAGAAGCCATTGTACCAGGTGGTGTGTTCTGTAAAATATCTAGATGATTAGAAGATTCCTCCCTCCTCTCCCTTGAGAAGTGAAGGCCAGATGTTGATGGTTGAAGTTCATCAACCACCATGTTACCCTTCTTCCAGGTTAATGCCTTCACTTACAGGTTTGTCATTAGGCTCCAGTATGGGGCAGGGAGTTGGGAGTTTTCAAAGCCTTGGCTTGTTTGGTAAATGTTGATGGAATCGCCGCACCCAGTCAGGAGCATGTACATACCTGGCATTTTCCCAGGAACATTATGATTCTTATGAAGGTAACCTCTTCAATGGATTAAGTACTGCAGGCCTTTGCCCATTCTCCTAGAGTCCAAAATTTCTTTGACTGTGTACTCCCCTTCTCATCTTGCACCATCACTGGTGGTAGCAGTGGGTGCTGTGAGCGTAAGAGGCTAAGAGGCACTTCCTGATCAACAATGAACAATGAAAAACTAGATGGACTTTCATGGAGGGTGGCAGTTGCAAACGAAAGGCCACAGCATTATTTATTTATAACAATCTGCAATCTGTTGAAGAATTTATTTTTCAAACAGACAGTAAGTAGTGCCTTTCATTTCTTAATCATTTTTAAGGATTATTAATCTTTATTAAGCTAAAAGAGGCTCTCTTTAGCCACAGCCTGTTACTCCTTTTTGAAGATTGCACCATTTTGGGGATTTCTTCAGTGTTAAACAAGGAAGAAGGCTGCTAAGGCAAGCCAAAATAAGAAAGTATGGAGTATCTTTTAAAAAAAGTTGACAGAAATATAAGGGCAGAAAGTTGTGGTTTTAATTTATTACTTTTAGTAATAAATTTTGTAGCTTGGTCTGCTTTGCTGTGGGTAGCTAAAACTCCAATTTTCGTGATTCCTGATTGGCCAGCAATTCTTAAGTGATTTACCAAAAAGCTACTCTTTGACTAAAGAGGTAGTTAAGAAGACGGAGGAGCAAATTATTAGAGATGTATGTGAAAAATCTTTAAATGAAATCCATCAATTTGTTAGAAGAAATATCCTTCTAGGTTCAGCTCCAAGTGGGGAAAAAGACACTGGAAACATGGAGACTGCTTGGAAAGATGGTTTAATGGTGGACAGGATCACATGGTTTGAGTTCCTGAACAGAAAGGGCACAAGACGCAGTGAGTCCCCGGGTTTTATGCCCTCTCTGGCTTTGAACTTCCTGGGGCCCAGAAAGAGTATCCTCATTGGTTGTCAGACTCCCAGTGGGTGGGGGTTTTATCTAGCCTTGCTGGCTGATGTAATCTTCCCAGGTGCCATGTGGTGAGTTTCTGTAGCTAGATGGTTCCCATTGTGTTAGTTTCTGTTGCGAGATGGGTTCTATTGTGTTGCAGATGATGGTCCTTTGACAAAGGATTGGGTTTCTGCCTCTGGCCCATTAACAAAGGGTGGGGGGGGGGCAAGAAGGTGGAAGCTGCTTCGTCTTTAAAACATGCTTCTCCATTTCTCATACAGGGAAACATAATATTCTGTCTTTTTAATATTTCCTAAAATATTTCATTCTTCTAGGAAAGGGGTGGGTGCTAACTTCCTACAATCCCTATTTTTTTTTCTTTTCAAAACGTGAATTTTGAAACATGTTCTTGGCAAAAGATTAAAATTGAGCAGGTCAGGGAGGCTTGATGGGTGCTTTTAATTGTTCTGATGCAAAGGGGAAGGCATTGATAGGGCAACAGAAAAGGATTCCTTCAGTGGCTCCCAAAAGTTTTCAACCATGAAGGTCTAGCAGCCAGGGGGAAAGTTCTGGAAAGAAATTTACAGTATCCAATTTCTATGCCAGTTAATTTCAGATTTCAGGTATCACTTTCTGTGAGCTTCCAGTCAGGTTTCAAGCAAGCACACGTCCCAAAATTTTTCCCAGCCATGGTTTTCCTTTAAATTGCAGGCTGCCCATTTCCAAGGGTTGGTTACTGAACCTGCCCTAGCTCTTTAGTGCATCCAGGATTTGTGAGTCCAAATTGAGATTAGTCTGTGCAATCCAGGGTTGTTGTTTTTTTTTTAGTATTATTACACACAATGAGCCCTGGGACTTCATGAGACCACCAGCACAACGTATCGTGCTTTACTGGGCAACTGGGCAGCATCATTTTTGAGCCACAGTCAGGGCTTGGGTTTTGGATATCACTTTTTCTGCTATCTCTTCAAGTGAGGGTATTGCCGGAGGGGGATTGCCCCCTCCCCTATGGAATTAGCAGGGAGATATGACTCCTTGGGCTTTTAGTGCCACAGAGCAAAAATCAACCTAGGAGAAGCTTTGTGGAGGTAAGTGAAGGGAATAGTTTCAGTCTAATTCTGATTGGTGTCTCTGTCTATGTGTGCATGTGTATGCAGCTACTTTTACAATACAGGCAATACAAACATTTTGGACATATTTCTCCTCCCCACCAGACAGAAATCTAAGGTGTACATAACTTGCTGTGGCAACCACTTTCAAATACAATTCTTACAATAAACTGATTACAATATAAATGAGACAAGAAAGAAAACCTTACAATGAATTTCCACCCTCCCCATAGTCTTTCCAGCTGTCTTCTGGGGATTGAAAAGAGTCTTTTAGTCTTTACTTGTCCATCAATTGAATAACCAATTTTTTTTGTCCATGCTATCATTGTTTCTTTTACCTGTTCTTCTGCTAATTCCATACTAAGTAAATGATTATATATTTTTTAAATTATGTGTTCATCTGTTCCTATGAGTATCTTATCCAGTTCTGTCATTTCCAAATAAAAGCCATATAATTTAGCATCTTTTTCATATCTTTTTTGAATTTGCATGAGTATACCAATCTAACTCAATCCCTTGTTCCTCTATTTCATGTTTCCCTTTCAATTCCCCCTTATCTGTTAACATATCCTTCTATCTAAGAATATTACTAATATTATTAATATTTGGATGTATTAATGCTTCCATTGTCGATAACCATGCTGGTATCTTCAAATAGTATTTATCTCTAAACTTCTCCCACACTAATGATAGCACATTTCTTACATAATGTCTTTGAAAATAAGTATGCATCTTGCTTCTACCATACCATAAAAAGGCATGCTATCCCACTTGTAAATCATGTCCTTCTAAAGTTAATAGTCTTGTATTTCTTAGTTTAATCCATTCTTTCATCCATGTCAACGTTGCTGCCTGATAGTATAACTCCCAATTTGGTAGTCCAAATCCTCTGTGAAGTCTTGCATCTTGTAGGAGTTTTATGTTTATTCTCGTTTTTTCCCTTGCCATATAAATTTCCTTACTATTTTATTAAGATGTTCAAAATATGACTTTTCCAGTTTTATTGGTATTGTCTTAAATAGAAACAATAGTCTCGGTAGTATATTCATTTTTATTGTCGCAATCTTTCCCATCAATGATAGCTGTAAATTTTTCCATTTCTCCAAATCTTCCTCAATTTGTTTTCTTAATTTATAATAGTTATCTTCCTTTATTGTTACACATCTTTTTTAAAAAAGTTTTTTATTCTTTAGACAAACAAACATTTAATACATCAGTTTTCTCTTCCCTGTTGACATCTCGGTGTTATCTTCCAAAGTTCGTTCTTCTTCTGTATAGTTGTCATTACTTCTATCTTGATCCTTATCCAGTCCTCAATATCAATTCATCACTAACATAATATTGAACTCATCACATATTTTTTACATTCTTAGATAATTAATCATTTATATCTCTTCTCCAACCAATAATAAAAATGATTCCATATTTTAAAATATTCTAAGTCTTCTCTATCTTTAATCATCAGAGTTAATCTATTCATTTCTTCACAATCTAGGATTTTTTTAATTATTTCTTCTTCCAAAGGTATTTTCTCCACTTTCCAATTTTGTGCATAGACAATCCTTGCAGCTGTTATTACATGTATTATCAAATAAACTTTTTCCTTGCTAATTTTTTCAGGTAGAATACCCAGTAGGAACAGCTCTGGTGTATATTCGATACGTTGATGTATCATTTCCTCCAACCAAGTCTTAATTTTAATCCAATAGTTTTTAGCTTCCGGACATGTCCACCACATATGATAATATGATCCTGGTAGTTGATGATGCTTCCAACATTTAGCTGATTTTTCTTTAAACATTTTTGCTAATTTCTCAGGTGGCATATGTCATCTATAAAACATTTTATATTGATTTTCCTTATATGCAGTGGACACCGTTAATTTATCATTCCTTTCCCATAGTTGTTGCCATTTTTCCAAATCAATTGAATATCCAAAGTTTCTTCCCCAAGCTTATGAATGAAGTCCATGAGTCAGGGACGGAGATCGGTGGCTGAGTACACCCAGGAGTTCTGCAAGCTGGTGAGCTACATGAGAGGGTGGTCAGAAGTTGCCCTGCTGGAAAGCTACAAGGATGGCGTCAATGAGGATGTCTACAAGGATTGTTGCTCCCGAGGGGCCCCTTGGGATCTGCAAATTTGGTACGTGCTGGCTGCCGATGTGGAGATTGATTTGTCCAGAGATCGCTACCGCAGTGGCCACACCTGGAACAAGCCACCCTCCTCACCCCACAAGAGGGCTCCAAAGGCCGCTGGGGGACCCGTGGGCTCCAAGTCAAAGTCCACCGCGTGCTTCAGATGTGGAAAGGAGGGGCACTGAGCGGCTGATTGTTTCTCTAAGCCTGGACCCAAGGCGACCCCTGGTAGAGGGAAGAGAGCCGCCAAACCTCCCGCCAAACCCCATGAGACCGCCCTAAAAGGGGTGGAAGTTGTTGAGTTCACTCCCCCGAACCAGGGAGAGCTGGGAACTCCGACCCCCGCCAATGACTGCGAAACTGAAACTGATTCCAATGAGGACCTCATGGTAAGTCAGAGTGGGGGACCCATGACCATCTAAAGGTACCATATACTGGGACCCACGGGAAGATGCTAGCCCTCCTAGATTCGGGGTGCACAAGGTGTGTCCTCAGCCCTGAGATCGTGGAAAAGATGGGTCTAAGACTAAGAACGATGAAAAGGCCCATTGCATTCTGTCAGCTAGATGGGTCGGTAGCTGGGGGGGGGGCAGCCCATTTTGTAACAGTTGAGATGTGGATGGGGGATCACCAAGAAACTCTGAGCTTTATTGTGGCCCCTGGCATGGAACGACTCCTACTTGGACTGCCCTGGCTCCGAAAACGGAACCTGCATGTAAATTGGAGGACGGGCGTGTTGCGCATCTGCTCTAGCCAGCAAGGGAAGAGAGGGGGGGGGGCCTATTGTGTGGCCAAAGCAGTGAGTGAGTTGGCGGCAGCCTCAACGGAACACATTGTGGGGGGAGGAAAAAAATCCCAAAAGAGTACTGGGACCTCCGGGAGGCGTTTAGTGAGAAGGCGTCAGATGTGCTGCCCCCACATTGGGCTACCGACTGTAGTATAGAAATCAATCCGGGGGTGAAACACTCTAAACCAAAAATCTACCCCATGACCTACCGGGAGCTGGGGGAGCTACGAGACTTTATTGATAAAAACCTAAAATGCGGCTTCATCCAACCGGCTAGGCTGCGAGTAGCCACCCCAGTGCTATTCCGGGAGAAGAAAGATGAGTCTCTTCATCTGTGCATTGACTATAAGAATTTAAACACCATTTGTGTGGAAAATGTCTACCCCCTACCCCTCATGAAAGACATGCTAGCCCACCTGGCCAAAGGGAAGATTTTTTACTAAACTGGACTTACGGGAGGCTTATTACAGAGTTCACATTAAGGAAGGTGACGAATGGAAAACTGCTTTCAATTGCCCGCTGGGATGTTTCCAGTTTAGGGTGGTCCCTTTCGAATTACAAGGGGCCCCAGCAGTATTCATGCAACTGATCAATGAGGTACTGCGTGAGCACCTCTAAAGGGGGGTCCTGGTCTACCTGGATGGCATTCTTATTTACACCGAGACCATGGACGACCACGTAAAACTGGTGAGGTCTGTCCTGAAAAAACTTAGAGCTGCTGAGCTGTATGCTAAGTTGTCAAAATGCAAATTCCACCAGACTAAAATTGACTATTTGGGGTACTGCATCTCTCATGAGGGGATAGAAATGGACCTGGAGAAAGTCCGGGCAGTCCTGGAATGGGCACCTCCACATACACGTAAACAACTACAAAGCTTCCTGGGCTTTGCTAACTTCTATTGACAGTTCATCCCCTCATTTGTGAAGATTGCCTTACCGATTAACCTCCTGAAAACAAAGGGAGAGGCGAAGCCAAAACTTTCCTGGCCTCTCCAGTGGACTATGGAGTGCCAGGCGGCTTTTGAGAAACTGAAACGACTGTTTGCCGCTGAACCAGTCCTTAAACACCCTGACATGGAGGCCCCGTTTGTCGTCCAGGCTGACACCAGCGATGTGGCCGTTGGGGCAGTGTTACTTCAAGCCAATGCCGAGGGAAATTTACAACCCTGTGACTATACCTCTCAGAAATTATCTGAAACCGAGAGGAGATGGGCTATCTGGGAGAAGGAGGCTTTTGCTGTTCACTGGGCGCTGCTAACATGGAGGCACTTTCTGGAAGGGGCGAAGCACTCTTTTGAGGTGTGGACTGATCACAAATACTCAGAGGCCCTAAAAACACCCTGGAAGTTGTCACCTAAGCAAGTCCGCTGGGCCCAACACTTTAACCGCTTTAATTTCTCTCTGCACTATCTTCCTGGGGGAAAGAACTTTATGGCAGATGCTCTCTTGAGACTACTTCAATACAATAGTGCTCGGGTGGAAGTGATTTGCCCGGTTGTTCCCTCGAAACAGCTGGCTGCTCCAGTAGTTACCAGAGCCCAGGCGAAAGGGGACCTAACCTTGTCCGGCGACTTGAGCGAGCAGCTAAAAGAAGCATTGAAAACTGATGAGTGTTTTTTAGCCCACCCCAATGAGTGCTCACTTCGTGAGGGTCTTGCCTGGGTGGGAGCAAAGCTGTATGTCCCCGCCAGCCTGAGGGGACCGGTGTTACAACACGCCCATGATGCTAAAATCGGTGGGCATTTTGGATTCATAAAGACATTGCATTTAGTTAAACAACAATTCTGGTGGCTGGCTCTAAAGAAAGACATAGAAGCCTACGTGGCGAGCTGCCCTGTATGTGCGTCAGCGAAGAAGCCTCCTGGGAAACCCCCTGGGTTACTTCAGAGTGTAGCCAGACTGGGAGCTCCATGGAAGGAGATATCCATGGATTTTATTGTTGAATTGCCCGAAAGTGGGGGAAATATGGTCATTTGGGTGCTTACTGATTTGTTTTCCAAGCAAGTGCATTTTATACCATGTCCCAAGATCCCTTCAGCTAAAACTCTGGCTAAACTGTTTGTCCAGCATGTGTATAGATTACACGGGGTTCTGGAGCGAATAATCTCGGACAGAGGGGTTCAGTTCACCTCCCACTTCTGAAGGGAGTTCCTGGGGTTGTTAGGCTCCACCCAGGGGTTAAGCTCCGCCCACCATCCAGACCAATGGGGCTTGTGAAAGAACTAACTCGGTATTGAAACAATACCTTAGATGTTACATACATTATCAGCAAGATAACCGGGTGGACCTGTTGCTGTTTGCAGAGGTCGCCTATAATAACTCTATACACAGTGGTACTGGTTTTACCCCGTACAAGGTGGTCTCGGGTCAAGACTTTGTACCCATCCCAGAGTTGCCTCAGGACAAACCACAAATACCTTCGTTGGCTGACTGGATTGAACAGCTATGTGGTACCTGGACTGTAACACGTAAGGCCCTGGACGAGGCTCACCGAGCCCATAAGAAACAAGCTGATAAGAAAAGAATCCAGGGTAGGGATTACAGAGTAGGAGATGTTGTGGCTCCGTTGCCTGAGCCTGTGTCATCGTCAGGAGAGGACTCCGAGAGTGAAAGGGAGGAATTGGCAAGACCTCCCTCTCCAGGACCCTCCTCTCTGGCAATGCCCCTGGAGGACACCGAAGGGCAAGAGATAGGCCCAGAGCCAAGCACGTCCCCGCAGCCACAGGTGGACAGCGACGGGGGAGATAAGTGCTGGCTGGATCCTCGACAGCGACGCAGGGAGAAACGTGCCCAACAGAAGGCAAGGCGTGTCAGGGTTTAGCTGAGTCACTGGACCACACCCCACAGGATATATAAGGGAGCGTGGTGGCCAGTCAAAGCCTTGTGATGAACAAAACTGAAGGCTTCCACGCCATTCTGTATCACTGGACTATTGTTTCAAGGACTGAACTGTAAATATTGAGTGTTTACCTTTGATGTGCCAGAAGTGGAGAGTCGTTATCTCCCTTCCCTGTACTTAATAAACTCTTGGCAGGCAGTCACTGGGTTTTTGCCGGCTGGTTTGCTCATTAACTCCGGAACGCCTGTTTGTGTGTGTGTGCGTGGGGTCGGGGACACAACAGGAGATAAGAGTTTTCCTTTCCACAGAGTACCTGTAAACTACCCAAAAGTCGAAATAACTTGGGCCTAAATATGTGGGTCCTTTCCCTATTGTACACATGGTAAACCCAGTTACGGTGCAGTTAGAATTGCCTAAAACCTTGCGGAGGATTCATCCTGTGTTTCGTGTTAGTTCATTGAAACCCAAGCATACTTCTCCCCTGTGTCCGGACCAAGATCCTCCTCCTGTCCCCATACTCCTCGAAGGAGAACAGCATTTTGAAATTAAACAGATAGTGTACTCTAGAAAACATCGAGGGAAGGTGCAGTACTTGGTGGCCTAGAAACATTTCCCATCAGCTCAATCTGAATGGGTAAATGAACGAGATGTTAGAGCTCCGAGGCAGCTGCAATTGTTTCATTCCAAATATCCTGATAAACCTTAGTTATGAGGCTGTACATGTGTCACCTGTTTATGTGATTTTCTATATTCCCTTTATTCTGTTCTCTTTCTAGGACTAACATCTCTTCTGCAGGAGGGCCGAATGTCAGCCTCTGCTTCTATATTGCTTGCTTCCTACGGCTGCCATTGTAACGGGGGGAGGGGGGAGCTGTCTTGTTAGTTGGGAGGGGGGAAGCGAGCTGGTGGAGATGTCTCGTGACAGGGAGTGAATTTGGAGAAAGTTTTCCTCAGTGCTTTCTCTGCAGCTGGGAGGCGTGCTGGTAACCAGTCAAGGTCAACCATCCTGGCATACCAGAAGGATGGAGCCATCTGAAGCTGCACCCCACATGACACCTTGGGGGGATGTGGATTGGATAATCCTGACTGGACCCTTGGGGGGAGGGTTTTGGGGATGCTTTCTATATGTGATTTTTGTGCCTATTGCCTCAGACCTTGCTTTTCTTTGGTTGCATTCAGTTCATACTCAGTAAAAGTACCTTTCTCTATAAAAATGGAGTCGGGGTTTTTCTTTCTTGAGTAGCGAAAGGAGGCATACCTGACAGTATCATTGTTTCTTTTACTTACTCCTCCTCTAATTCAATACTAAGCAAACAATTATAATTTTTTTTTATTAAATTATCATCTGTTCCCATGAGTATCCTATCCAACTCGGTCTTTTCCATATAAAAACCATATAATTTAGCATCCTTCTCATATCTTGTTTGTATCTGCATATACATATACCAGTCTGTCTCAATCCCCTGTCCTTCTAGTTCCTGTTTCCTTTTCAATTCTCCCTCATCTGTTAGTAAATCTTTATATCTAACAATATTGCCAAAATTAAAAACATTTGGGTGTATTAAAGCTTCCATAGTCGATAACCATGTTGGTATTTTCACATAGTATTCGTCTCTTACTTTCTCCCAAACCAATAACAATGCATTTCTTACAGTGTCTATGAAAATATGTGTGTATCTTATTTGTACCATTCCACAAAAAAAGCATGCCATCCCAGTTGGAAGTCATACCCTTCCAGTGTTAACAACCTGATATTTCTTAACTCCACCCATTCCTTCAACCATGTCAGAGTTGCTGCCTGGTAATATACTGTAGTTCCCAATTTGGTAACCCAAATCCACCTCTCAACCTTGTATCTTGCACCATTCTTATGCTTATTCTTGCCTTTTTTCCTTGTCATATATATTTCCTTATTATCTTATTGAGATATTGAAAATAGGTCTTTTCAATTTTTATCGGCACAGTCTGAAAGAGAAACAATAATCTTGGTAATATATTCATCTTTATCAGTGCAATCCGTCCCATGAATGATAGCTGAAGATTCTTCCATTTTTCCAAATCTTTCAGTTTGCTGTTTTAATTTATAATAATTATCTTTTTTTATTGTTACACATCTTGAAGTTAAATATACTCCAAGGTACTTTTAACTTTTTTCACTACTTGTATATTCAAATTTTCTTCCATCTCTTTTGTTTTCTGTCATATTTTTAGCCAAAATTTTTGTTTTGTCTTTATTTATTTTCAAGCCGGAGACTTTCCCATAATCTTCTATTTGTTTTCCATTGTGGTGCTTAGGCAATTCAAGTGTGGGTTTTCTCTCATCTGCTTGCTAGGGACTGAGTGTAGTATTTCTTTGAATCTGCTGTGACCATGTCTCCTTTGCTCTGCTGAGCTCAGTTGTTTCGCTCAGTCTAGCAATAGGGACGTGTGTAAACCTGCTCTTGCAGCTAGGATAGTTAGTTTGATTTCTTTTATTTGCTAAATAGATAAATTTTTATTTCTTTTATGCCTTTTGATTGGTTTTAGAAGGGAGCAGAAGAGGAGCTGTTGCTGGGCTCAGCTTGTGGTTGCAGCTGTTTCCCTTGGCTGTGAAGTGAGCAGATTGCCTCTGGGGCTCCAGGGTGACTGCCCATGGGGAGAATTTTTTTGCAGCAGTCAGGTTTGTTGCCCTTTGTGGGCAGGCCCAGTCTGCTGGCATAACCGCCTCCGCCATTGCTCCCGCTTAGGTTGGTGGCTCCAGAGTCCCTGCTGGGTAAGAGGAAGCAGGGTCTGATGACTTTGATCCTCGCGGCGCCTTTCAGAGCGGGATTTTCGCTCTGGCACCTTTGAATCAGCCTGTGTTGGAGAACGGCGAGGAGGAGAGTCGCCGGAGGCTCCTAGTTACAGCGGCGGCACATTGGAAGCTTGGGAATCAGCCTCATGCCATTTTGTAAGCTTTGCAAGCTGGCTAGGGGTGCGGAGGTTTGAATCTCCCGCCCTTTCGTTTCTAATAGGCTGCATTGCGAAGAGGTTGTTTGGGGAGTTTGGAGAGCTGTCCCAAGGCCTTAATTGTCCAGGAGTGAGCGGAACTGCTGGGAGGAAGTTAGTCCTCGTGCTTATTTTGGGTGTGGTGGAGCTGCCTGGCTTAGTGCTCCTGTGCCATCTTACAACCGCTGGAGCAGTCCTGGGATTGGTCTCTGAACCTCTGCAACTTGTGTTGTGATACCTTTGAATTGTGTTCTTTCTGCCTATTTACTGTTTAGAATGGGGGATCAGGAATTCTCTTTGGATATAGAGCAGCCTATTACAGCCCCCCCCCCCCAAGCTACCAGAGCTTCCAAAAGTAAATCTAAAAGCTCTGCTCCAGTGTGCAGGAAGGAGTCTGGGGACAACAGACCAGATACTCCCCTGCCTTTATCAAAATCCTCGATTGGGGATAAGGATGCCCAAAGGAGACATATTGCTTTGGAAAAACATTTTGCTAAAGCACATCAAAAGGCACAATCTGCCAGTGCACCTGTTTCCTTTCAGCCAGAAGTTCTGGACCCTTCTGTCCAGTCTTCTGTATCCATGTCTCAACCCAGGGTGGTTTCACCACTTACTGAAGTTCAAGATTCTTCTTCAGATCCCCACCAGGTCAACCCTGCAGGGGTGCAGGTGGGACAGATTTCAGGGAGACTGGCTCCTACAGCAACATTTGCCCCAACAGCAGCGGGGCTCCGCTTGGGGGAGGAGCAAGGATCTTCCCAACCTTTGGATTTCCAAACTTTGTTCACGAATGCCTTAGCTCAAGCTCTGGCTTCGGGTTTGCACCAAGTGGGACAGATGCAGGCAGCAGTGCCAGGGTGGCAACCACAGCCTCAGGCCCAACCAGTCCCCAGACCAGTTTCACCAGTCTGGCAGGACTTGGTTTGCAGTGAGGAAGCTTGGATGGAGGAGGTTAGTAGGGATCCTGAGTTTTCAGAGGATGAAGGGGTTTTACCAGAAAAACCAGCTTTCACCACCCTCTTTTGTCCTTCAGTGTTTAAAACCTTGCTTTGTAAAGCCAAGATAGCCACTAATATGGGAACTACAGGTGAAACTCGAAAGATTAGAATATCGTGCAAAAGTTCATTTATTTCAGTAATGCAACTTAAAAGGTGAAACTAATATATGAGATAGACTCATTACATGCAAAGCGAGATAGTTCAAGCCTTGATTTGTCATAATTTTGATGGTTATGGCTTACAGCTCATGAAAACCCTAAATTCACAATCTCAGAAAATTAGAATATTACATGAAATCAATAAAACAAGGATTGTACATAGAACAATATCGGACCACTGAAAAGTATAAGCATGCATATGTACTCAGTAATTGGTTTGGGCCCCTTTTGCATCAATTACTGCCTCAATGCGGCGTGGCATGGATGCTATCAGCCCGTGGCACTGCTGAGGTGTTATGGAAGACCAGGATGCTTCAATAGCGGCCTTCAGCTCTTCTGCATTGTTCGGTCTCATGTCTCTCATCTTTCTCTTGGCAATGCCCCATAGATTCTCTATGGGGTTCAGGTCAGGCGAGTTTGTTGGCCAATCAAGCACAGTAATCCCATGGTCATTGAACCAGGTTTTGGTACTTTTGGCAGTGTGGGCAGGTGCCAAGTCCTGCTGGAAAATGAAGTCAGCATCCCCAAAAAGCTTGTCTGCGGAAGGAAGCATGAAGTGCCCCAAAATTTCCTGGTAGACGGCTGCGTTGACCCTGGACTTAATGAAGCACAGTGGACCAACACCAGCAGATGACATGGCTTCCCAAATCAACACAGACTGTGGAAACTTCACACTGGACTTCAAGCATCTTGCAGTGTGTGCCTCTCCATTCTTCCTCCAGACTCTGGGTCCTTGGTTTCCAAATGAGATGCAAAAGTTGCTCTCATCAGAAAAGAGAACTTTGGACCACTGAGCAACAGACCAGTTCTTTTTGTCTTTAGCCCAGGTAAGACGCTTCTGACGTTGTTTGTTGTTCAGGAGAGGCTTGACAAGAGGAATACGACATTTGAAGCCCATGTCTAGGATCCGTCTGTGTGTGGTGGCTCTTGATGCACTGACTCCAGCCTCAGTCCACTCCTTGTGAAAGTCCCCAACACATTTGAATGGCCTTTTCCTGACAATCGTCTCCAGGCTGCGGTCATCCCTGCTGCTTGTGCACCTTTTTCTTCCACACTTTTCCCTTCCACATAACTTTCTATTAAAGTGCTTTGATACAGCACTTTGGGAACATCCAACTTCTTTTGCAATTACCTTTTGAGGCTTTCCCTCCTTATGGAGGATGTCAATGATGGTTTTCTGCACAACTGCCAGGTCAGCAGTCTTTCCCATAATTGTGATTCCTACTGAACCAGACTGAGAGACCATTTAAAGGCTCAGGAACCTTTTGCAGGTGTTATGGCGTAATTGGCTGATTAGAGTGGGACACTTTGAGCCTAGAATATTGAACCTTTTCACAATATTCTAATTTTCTGAGATTGTGAATTTGGGGTTTTCATGAGCTGTAAGCCATAATCATCAAAATTATGACAAATCAAGGCTTGAACTATCTCGCTTTGCATGTAATGAGTCTATCTCATATATTAGTTTCACCTTTTAAGTTGCATTACTGAAATAAATGAACTTTTGCACGATATTCTAATTTTTTGAGTTTCACCTGTATTGTAGATCCTAAAGATCAGGGTTCTGAGACTGCTAAACCTCATGAGGAATTGTTTGCAGTTCCTACTCCAGACCAGGATTTCATCCCCTGTCCAGAGTTGTTTTCAGAAGTTATCAAGTGACAGTGGGACCAGCCTGGTGGGCTAGCAGCACCCAGTGGTCATAAGAAGTTGTATTATGCGGATCCTGTTTTAGACAGTCTGCTCAATTTTCCATCTGTTTACCCTCTGGTGGTTAGCCTTTCTTCCTCAACAGTTTTGTCTCAAGATATAGGAGAAGTATTGAAGTCAAAGGATAGGAGAGTGGAGAGTTCCTATCGGAAAACTCATCAGGCGGCAACTTGGTCTGTAAAAGCAGCTACTGCGGCTTGCTTCTTTATTTGAGCCACTTTAATTTGGCTGCAACAGTTGAGAGAACGTCTTCCTCCAGAGGATGTTAGGATCCAGCAGGACAGCAACAAGATGGTGGCGGCTACTGAGTATTCAGCTGACGCCTGTTTAGATGCGGCAAAATTTGCGTCACGGGCTTTGGCTTCTACGGTCACTTCCCATAGGCTCTTTTGGCTGCACCCTTGGAGGGCTGATTTGAAGTCTAAATGGAAGCTGGCTTCAGCCCCTTACAAAGGTTCTGACCTTTTTGGACCGGCCCTTGACCCCATTTTAGTAGAGGGTAAGGACAAGAGGAAGATGCTGCCCACTACTTATGGGAGGCTGGACCGTAGATATTCTCTGTATTTCCAATGGCAGCCCTTTCGGCAGGAAGCTGGACCCAGCGGGTCCTACTCACATAGGCCTTATTCCCAAGGGTTTGAGAGGTCCTTGGATAGACAGTCCTTCAGAGATAGGGATAGATTCAATCCCAATGCCAAACAACCTTACAGAGGTACGGGGCAGTGGGCCGTTAAAAGGGGCAAGTGACTTACCGTCATAACTTCCCATTGGCGGCCGCCTAAGTCATTTCCTCAGCCA
This sequence comes from Coluber constrictor foxii, assembly GCA_038048745.1. Classification (NCBI taxonomy): domain Eukaryota; kingdom Metazoa; phylum Chordata; class Lepidosauria; order Squamata; family Colubridae; genus Coluber; species Coluber constrictor. The sequence continues at coordinate 27,986,304 of CM075966.1, read as the reverse complement.
ATGGGAGGTCACATCGTCCAACACGTGGGTGCTTCAGACGGTGGGGCAGGGACTCTCCCTAGAATTCCACTCCAGCCCCCCAGATCATTATGTTCAATGTCCCATTTCCGGAAATCAGGACAAGTGTCATTTTATGGGTGCAGAAATTCAGCATTTGTTGGACATAGAAGCAATAGAGCCGGTTCCCTCAGGACAGGAAAGAACAGGGGTGTACTCAATTCTTTTCCTGGTACCCAAATCTTCAGGGGGCTGGAGGTGGATCTTGAACCTCAAATCCCTCAACAAATTTGTTCAATACCGGCGGTTCAAAATGCAATCCCTCAGAACAATCCTGGGATGCATACGGGATGCCGATGTCATGACATCAGTGGACCTACAGGAGGCATACCTCCATGTTCCAATCCATCCGGCATATCGGAAATTTCTGAGATTTGCTTACACCAACCATCATTACCAATACAAGGCCATGCTGTTCGGTCTGTCATCGGCCCCGAGAACATTCACCAAACTGTTGGCAGCAGTGGCAGCGTCCATCAGATTGGTTCCGGTTCACATTTTATGTTATCTGGATGATGTCTTAATTCTTTCATCCTCACATCAGCAGGCCAAACGGAAATTGGACACTGTTTGCCACATGCTCGGTCAGCATGGATTTTCTATCAACCTGAAGAAAAATCATCTGCAGCCCACCACATGTATCACCCATCTGGGGGCTATGATCGATTCAGTGAAAGGTCAAGTTTTCCTGTCAGTCGACCGGCAGAGGGACATCAGGGACCTGGTGTCACGCATATTGGCACAGAGACGAGTGACCTTGATCAGCTTGTCTCAGTTGCTAGGAAAGTTTACTTCATGTATTTCCATCGTGCCATGGGCGCACAGACATGCGAGGCCGCTTCAGTGGTTCCTGCTGCCATTCCAGAAGGCCGGTCGGGGCAGCTCTCAGTCCAAGGTGGTCCTTCCATCCAAGGTACGTGCTTCCCTCAGATGGTGGGCCTCGGGGGCCATTCTGAAAGGGTATGTGTTTCAGGAACCCAATCGCATCGTAGTGGCAACGGATGCGAGCCTCACCGGTTGGGGGGCTCACCTGGAGTCTCAGGTGGTCCAAGGACTATGGTCCCAGGCAGATGCCAAAAACAGCATTAATTGGCTGGAGCTGAGGGCGGTGCACCTGGCAGTTCACCACTTTCAGCAATTATTGATCCATCAGCATGTCCTTGTCTTAACCGACAATATGACTATGAAAGCCTACATAAATTGGGAGGGGGGCGCTCTTGATCTCTGATGTCAGAGACGGAGCGATTGATGAACTGGGCAGAGGCTCACACTTTGTCATTGAAAGCAGAGCACATCACCGGGGATGCCAACATCGGAGCAGTCTGGCTGAGCAGGACGCAGCTGGATCCGTCAGAGTGGAGACTTCATCTGGACTTGTTTCAGGAACTGGTTCGAAGGTTCGGGCAACTGACGGTAGAGCTTTTCGCCTGGCCGGAAAATGCTCAGCTTCCAAGGTCGTTTCCCATTATCCTTGCAAGGGGGCTCTGGATTGCAACGCTCTACAATGCACGTGGCCTCCAAGTCTCTTGTATGCCTTCCCTCCAATTCCCCTCCTCCCGAGGGTAATTTGAAAACCATTAACAGAACAGGCAGAATTACTTCTGGTTGCTCCTCATTGGCCAAGGCGCTCCTGGTATGCCGACCTCATGAGTCTCTCAGTGTCCTGTCCTTGGAGGATTCCTCAGGACAAGATCTCTCTCAGCCAAGGGGTCGTGCTACACCCAGACCCTCAGTGGCTCCAGTTAACCGTGTGGCACTTGAGAGGATCCTCCTGAGGAAAGACAATCTTTCAGGGAAGGTGATTAACACCATCCAGGCTGTCAGGCGGCCTTCCACATTGTGGAGGGCCTTCTGTCTGTGGTGTTCCCAACATCATGTGGATCCAACGTCAGCATCCATCTCTGACATTTTAGAGTTTTTGCAGTCAGGACTGGACAAAGGATTGGCCCCAGCCACGCTGAGGCGGCAGGTCGCGGCCCTGTCAACAGTGCTAGCCCAGGACATTCCCCACTCTCACACAGCATCTGAGAATTTGGGGGTTCCTTCAGGAAGCCAGCAATCTCGGGCCTCGTGTGATACGTAGATATCCTACGTGGGATGTGTCCTTGGTCCTTCAAGCCCTTACGGCCTCTCCTTTTGAACCTTTAGCTTCCATTAGTCTAAGACTTTTGTCATTTAAAATAGCCTTTCTCCTAGCCATTACTTCGGCAAGGAGGATTTCAGAGCTGGCTGCCCTGTCCATTAGAAGTGACTTATGCATTTTCCATCCCAACACAGTAGTCCTGAGGATGGATCCCTCTTTCCTGCCAAAGATGAATTCTAGTTTTCACCGGGCCCAGGAACTAGTGTTACCTTATTTTTGTCCAGTGCCCAAACATCCGTTAGAAGTGGAGTGGCACATTTTAGATGTCAGGAGGGCTCTCCGTAGGTACATTGTAAGAACCGCGTTGTTTAGGAAGACTGAGGCACTTTTGGTTTCTTTTCATCCATCTTTCATGGGGAAGAAAGTTTCATCCACGACTATAGCTCACTGGATTAAGGCTTGTATTTCATTAGCATACAGCAGCAAGGACAAGCCTTTACCGGGGAGGGTGTTAGCCCACTCTACGAGGAGTGCGGCTTCGTCTGCAGCCTGGGCCACTCAGGCTTCAATAGGGGATATTTGTAGAGTGGCCACGTGGATGTCATTAACACTGTTTGTGAAACATTATAAGTTAGACAGCTATGCCTCGGCTGAGGCATCATTTGGGTGTAGGGTGTTACAGAGTGTCCACTCAGCTAGGTCCCCGGGGCCCAGTCAGCCTCCCTCCCACTAAGTTAGAGCTTGGGTATATCCCACGCTTGAATTGCCTAAGCATCACAATGGAAAATGGATGTTGGCTTACCTGAACATCCCTTTTCGTTGTGTGTGGCAATTCAACCTGCCCGTCAGGCTGCCTGGTTCATTCTGGCCCGGGGAGAATGTTTTTTGTTTGCTTTGTAGGATACGTTGGTGGACGACGCCTTCGCGAAACAGCTCAGCAGAGCAAAGGAGGCATGGTCACAGCAGATTTAAAGAAATACTACACTCAGTCCCTAGCAAGCAGATGAGAGAAAATCCATGCTTGAATTGCCACACACCACAATGAAAAGGGATATTCAAGTAAGCCAACATCCATTCTAATAATTTAGGGCCTGTTATTTGCGGATCCTCTATAATAAATACCAAATTATCTGCAAAGGCCTGCAATTTATTCTCTTCTTTTTTAACTTTTATCCCTTTTATCCAGGGATAAAATGCTCCCAGTTCAGACTGGCTCGGGCGAGTAGGTAGCGATGGCGGCGGGCAGTTCGGAGAACCGGTAGCAAAAATCCCTGCCCCCGCCCCCCCCATGCCCAGCTGAGCCATGCAATCATCAGAGGTTTTTTTTTCTTTTAAATGGCTCTGACGAGCCAAGCTCTGATGATCCCAGCTGAGTTGCCTGCTAATCAGGCAACTCAGCTTGGATCGCCAGAGCCATTTAAAAGAAAAAAACTTTTTTTCTTTTAAATGGCTCTGACGATCACAGTTGAGTTGCCTGCCAGGCAACTCAGCTGGGATCGTCAGAGCAGGAATAAGTACTTTTTCTTCTTTATCTCCTCTTCTAACTCTTTCCTCTTTTGTTCCTTTCTATGTCTATATTATTCAAATATATTAGAACTCCTCTCATATAAGCCTTACTTGCGTCCCAAATCATTTCCATTGGAGTGCCCTTATGCATATTCATAACAAAAATTTCCTTCATTTGTTTTTTAAATTCTTTCACATTTTCCTCATATCTAAACAAATTTTCCTTTAACCTCCAAGATCTTCTATCCCCTTTTCCCTGATCTAATTCCATCCAAACTGGACTATGATCTGATAACATCCTTGGACATATCTTAATCTTCTTTGCCCTAGAAAAGGAGGAGCAAAAAGGAGGGCAGAGTGGTTGAGTAGGGCCCTTAGACCACTTGGTGTGGCACCTGCTTCTAGAGTGGTTCAAAGTGACTGTGACTTCGTTCGGTGGACCACCCAGGGACCTCTCCATGTCGTCAGCATCCGGACAGATATCCCATTGTTTCCATGGTGCCCGATTCGGGGCAACAAGGGTCGACACTCTTCGGCCTCAGTGGCCCAGAGTCTATGGTCCGCTTTTGCTCTGGCTTTCCTACTGGGGGTCTTCAGCGGATTCTACAAACAAGGGCAGAGTAACCTGGATAGTGCCACATTGGTCCTGACATCTGGGGGTTGTGGGATGGGTGAGCCTGTGGGTTGGCCTCCCTGGAGACTTCCGTCTGACAGGGTATCCCTTGACCAGGGGTCTTTTGGCTATCCAGAAACCTGGGGGGGGGCTATCTTTGACCGAGTGGCAGTTGAGCGGGGACTGCTGGAGGGGCAGAGCCCCTCCTTCAGCGTGCTCCAATCTTTGTAGACAGCCAGATGCCCGTTCACGATGTCCATTCTGTGGATACTTGAAAGGGTTTAGTGATGCTGCTCCTCCAAAGATATACAGCCAAAAAGGATAGTGGTTCCACTACTCATCAAGTGGGCAAGCAGGTGGAAAACAGGATTAGATCCAGCAAAACTAGGCAGCCCATAGCAGCACTGCAGAGTGTTAGGTTGTGGGGGAAGCGAAGCGGTGACACTACCTCTGGAGGTTAGGAGCTTCTAATTGATTGTGGGTCCGGTGGTCATGATGATGGGAGGTGCTCCACCGATGGTATGGATCGGGTCTAATAGCTGAAAAGCTCCTCCTCTTCCTGTTGCTTTCCAGCTTTTAGACTCGATCCGATTTGGATCAGTCACGGTTGGAGCTGCTCCGCTATTAATTAGGCTTAATTTGGTTAAAAATTTGTTCATTTCTAAATTGGTCTTCTAAATTGATTCTATTCTGCTTATTTGAAGCTTCCAGCGAGACAGGCTTTGGCCCCAAACCGCTGAGGACCGCTTTGGGCGGTAAGGGGCTTGGCTTTCTTAATCTCTTGCCTGCCCCTGCGACGGCTAAGTTTGCTGTTTGCAGCAGCCGTTTGAATTTCCCTCTCTCTAAACAGCGCGAGGGAGAGATCGTGCCGGCTGCGAGAGGTGCCAGCAGGGCGCGCTGCAGCGCGCGACTTCAGGAACTCCTCAAGGCTTTAAAATGCCTCCGCTCGGCTTTCGGGAGCTCTGGCCACGAGGCTTGGTGTTTTTGCAGCCAGAAAGCTCGTGTTGCGATCAGCGCCTCTGGGTTTCCTACGCGCTGGCTTCTGTGGCGCTGAGAGAGAAGGCAAATGACTGGAAGTCATCGCAGGAGCTACGGAGCCAGCGTTGCCTGGGCTTGGCGCCCAAACGCGGAAGGTCCTTTCTGCGCTGAGGCTGCAGGACCCTTGGAAGCAATCAGCGAAGTGGTTTGAGTTGCTCCCTGTTCCCAGCCCTTAGGCCCTCTTCTTCTCCCTGGCGGGCGGCCATCTTAGGATCCGGCTGGATCATTCGGCCACCATTTTGGGGCTTCCTTCTCTCTGTGAGTTCTGCCCTGAGGAACCTGCATAATGGCTGGCAAGCATTCTGGTTCAAAATCAAGAGCTAAATCTAAGAGACAGGGCTCTTCCTCTGAAGAGCAGCCAGGGTCCTCAACCATTCCTGCTAAGAAAAGCAAGCAGTCCTCTTCCAAGTCTGCTGAGGACAGGTCCAGGGAGGAGCTGAGACTCCACCAAGCCATTGAACGATCCATCCAAAAGGCCCTTAAGGAAACTTCTATCAAGGATGTTAATCAGCCTGTTCCTACGCCTGTCCAGGCCTCATCTCCAGCTGGGGCTGTCCCTACCCATTCTGAACAGGCCTTGGCCTTATCCCCTGATGGGAATGAAGCTGCATTGGTTAATCAGGGACAGGTTAACGAGACTCTTTTTGGGGCCCAGGATTCTCCATCCCCAAGGGACCTTCCTCCCCCATCCCTTCCCCAGGGGGACATGGCTGTTCCTACTTCTGTGGGTCAGACCCAGGGGCCTGTGATTACACCAGAGCTTGCTACCTGTTGTGGCCCCGTCCTCTGAGCCTATCCCATTGGAGGAAGGAAGCTCTGAGCAGGAGGAAGAGGAGCCAGCCAGATCTCCCAGCCCCCCCCCCCTCTGGCACCGTCTCAGGTGCCAGCTGAAAGAGAGCCAAGTAGTGGGGAAACAGGTGTCTCAGATGAGAGTGAGGGAGAGACGTCATTCCTGGACGCACGCCAAAGAAGGCGAGATAAACGCTTACAGCAGCTGCGGAGACGCATGAGGGAATAGACCTGAGTCACTGGACTGGAGTCACAGGATCAATGAGTCACTGGACCACACCCAGAGCCTATATAAGACAGGAGGGTGGTTCATGATCTCTGTGACGAACAAAAACGCAATCTAGTAGTCTTTGGAGCTAAAAGAACGGATTTTGGCAAAGCTACGTAGGTGATTTTCTTTTTGTGAACTAATAAAGCCCTTGGCAGACGGTGTGCATATCGCTGCCAAGTTTGAGATAAGAACTGTGGAGTGTGCCAAGTGCTTCTTAACCCTCGACTGGCTGTGTTTTTGTGGGTCTCTGTAGGGGGGGACAGATCACTACCTTTATTCGCCAGGCCATTCAACAAGGTATCCAGGCTGATAGGAATGCTAGAACTGCCTCTTGGATATCTGATTCCCCCTCACAGGTTGATGTGGAGGGTTCCTGCTCCACTGCTGAATGGGCTCTCCCTTCTGCCAGGGCTCATTCCTCAGCTTCGTCTGTTCAGGCTTCCCTGGGGGGGGGGGGGAGGATTTAAGAGACCTGAGAGAATTTGAGCTATCAGATGATGAGGACTTGTCACCTGACCAACCGTTATTCGTAGGCCTGTTCAAGCCTTATATGTTCAGGTCTCTGCTCCATAAGGCGAAGATCACTACAGGCCTGGGTATCCCTCAGGTTCCCTCCACGGGGGAAGGGGCTCCTGCTTCGGCTTCGGTGCCTCTCTTTGAGGAACCTTTGGTGGAGACTGAGGAGATTCCAGCTCCTAAGTTGTTTAGAGATGTGCTTACAAAGCAGTGGCAGACCCCTTCCTTTGGACCCAAACCTAATTCCCTGGATAAACGCATTTATAACCTGGCCCCCGAGATTTCTAACCTTCTGCAGGTACCCAAGGTAGATGCACCTATTGCTTCCTTGTCAGCCACTTCACCTTATACTACCGGTCCACCAGAGGAGAGTCTTCGGCCCGAAGAACGCCGCATGGAACATGCCTTGGTCAAATCACACCAGGCGTCCGCCTGGTCGGTAAAATCCACGATGGCTGCTTCCTTCTTCAATCGAGCTGCCATTTTATGGCTGAGACAGCTTCAGGACCGCCTCCCGGTTTCTGACACACGCACCCACCACGATATCAGTAAGGTACTGGCAGCCTTAGAGTTCTCGGCAGATGCCACACTAAATTCCTCTCGCTTCACGGCCAAGGCCATGGGGGCAGCGGTGTCGGCCCGTAGACTTTTATGGCTCAGACAGTGGCAGGCGGATGTTAAGTCTAAATGGCGTCTCTCCTCATCCCCGTTCGAGGGTTCTCAACTCTTTGGCTCTCCCTTAGAACCTCTATTAGCTGAGACCAGGGATAAACGTAAATTTCTTCCGCCCACGTCCCGCAGATCTGACCTGCGTCAGTCTGCCTCCTTTCGGTCCTTTCGAGGCCCGGAAACCCCCTATTCAGGGCGCAGAAACTACAGGCCTTTCCCTCCTAGACAGTCCCGTCCGGCGGACAGGCAAGGAGCCCAATCCCAGAGAGGACAATTCCATAGGTCCTTCCGGGGGGACCGCGGGCGTCCTGCCCGCAGGTCTCGCTGACGGTGCGCCTGGTTCTCCCATTGGGGGCCGCCTGGCCTCGTTCGCCAGCCAATGGGAGGCCACGTCATCGGATGCATGGGTCAGGGAGACAATCCGGGAGGGTCTCTCTCTAGAGTTCCTCTCCTACCCTCCAGAACGGTTTCTCAAGTGTCCGGTCTCCCGAGACCGGGCTCGTCGGCTCCTCATGGTATCGGCCATTCAACATCTCGAGATCAGGGCCGTAGAGCCGGTACCACAGGGGCAGCGAGGACAAGGTTTCTACTCCCACTTATTCGTAATCCAGAAACCTTCGGGGGGATGGAGGGCCATTCTAGATCTCAAGTCCCTGAACCGGCGGGTCATCTACCGCCGGTTCAAAATGCACAGCCTCTCTTCCATCTTGGAGTGCATTCGCCCCGGGGACTTCCTCTCGTCAATAGACCTGACAGAGGCGTATCTCCATGTCCTCATCCACCCAGCGTTCAGAAAGTTCCTCCGCTTCCACTATGCGGGACGTCACTATCAGTATCGCGCCCTTCCATTCGGCCTATCCTCGGCTCCCCGAGTTTTCACAAAAATTATGGCCGCGTTAGTGGGCTACCTCCGGACTCTTCCCATAAGGATCCAGGCTTATCTGGACGATCTCCTCGTCCTCTCGACTTCGGAGGTTCTAGCGCGCCAGGACCTGGGGACCACCCTCCAGGTCCTGGAGAGCCACGGGTTTTCCATCAACATGGCCAAGAGCCAGCTGATACCCACGATCCGCATACATCACCTGGGGGCTCTCATCGATTCAAGGGAGGGCAAGGTATACCTATCCCACGACCGCCTGACCAGTCTGCGGTCACTGGTTCGGTCGGTTTCGTCGGGGAGACCTGTGTCCCTGGCTTCTCTCTCCCAACTTCTGGGGAAATTGGTCTCCTGCATAGGAATTGTCCCTTGGGCGCGTCTCCACTGCTGAGACCTGCAGTGGTTCCTGCTCCCTTACCAGAAAAGGCTTCTAGGGGCGTCAAACCACAAGGTCTCCCTTCCTCCCAGGGTCCTTCTCTCCCTCCACTGGTGGTCCTCGGAAGCCCTTCTCAGGGGGAGGGACATTTGGGAACCTCAATGTCTGGTCCTCACAACGGATGCCAGCCTCCAGGGCTGGGGGGGCCATCTGGGATCCTCCCTGGCTCAGGGGAGGTGGTCCCCATCCGACTTAGCCCACAATATCAATTGGCTAGAACTCCGGGCAATCCACCTTGCCTTGCGAGTCTTCCAGGACAGAATACAGGACAGACACATTCTTGTTCGGATGGACAACGTAGCCGCCAAGGCTCATGTAAACCGCCTGGGGGGGACCCGTTCTCGCCTCCTACTGGACGAATCATTGAGATTGGGAGCCTGGGCGGAGACACACCTGAGATCCCTCAGGGCTTCTCACATATCGGGAGTCACAAACACACGGGCAGATTGGCTCAGCCGGGAGTCAGTGGATCATGGGGAATGGAGTCTGGACCCGAGCCTGTTCCAGATGATCACAGTTCGGTTCGGGGATCCGGTAGTGGACCTGTTCGCCACCCGGGCAAATCGGCAGACGGAACGGTTCTTCTCTCAATTTCCGGAGCCCGGGGCCGAGGCAGTCGACGCCCTCATCAGCGATTGGCCAGCAGGTCTCCTCTACGCCTTTCCCCCTCTCCCACTGATTCCCAAAGTCATCAGACGGATGCTCGTTCTACGAGCGGAACTTCTACTTATCGCCCCGTTCTGGCCTCGCCGCCCATGGTTTGCGGATCTCCAGGGTCTCTCCATTCGTCGTCCATGGCGTCTTCCTGTCGGCAGAGTGGTCCTCCATCAAGGGCCATTACTTCATCCAGATCCGGCATGGCTTCAGCTGACCATATGGAGATTGAGCGGCAAGTGCTGACCGCGGCCAGGGTCCCGGCGGACGTGATTCCAATCATCCAGGCGGCCCGGCGGCCTTCAACGGCTAGGATCTACGACTCAACCTGGAGATCGTTTGCAGCCTGGTGTGCGCATCGGTCTATCGTCGCTACAAAAGCCACCACGGTACAGGTACTGGAATTCCTTCACCATGGGTTCACCATGGGTTCAAGGAGGGGCTGGCAACTAACACCTTACGTAGGCAAGTCTCAGCTCTTTCTTCCATCTTATGCTGTGGCTCCAGGCATTCCTTAGCCAGCCGTTTGTTAATTCGCCTGTTTCTCAAGGGGGCCGCCCAGGAACCATCCATAGGTATTCCTCCTGGCATCTGCCATTAGTCTTAGAGGCTCTCACCAGGGCACCGTTTGAACCCCTTACAGAGGTAGGGCTCCGATTTTTGACTTACAAGGTATCCTTCCTCCTCGCCATTACATCAGCTAGGAGGATATCGGAATTGGTGGCTCTGTCTGTCAGAGCTGATCTCTTTATCTTTCACCCAGACAGGGTAGTCCTTCGCCTGGATCCAGGTTTCATTCCCAAGCTCAACACACCTTTCCACCGGGCTCAAGAATTGGTCCTTCCTAGTTTTTGCCCCAACCCTAGGCACCCCAGGGAAAGGGCTTGGCACACCTTAGATGTCAGACGGGCCCTTAAGGTTTACCTCTGTAGAACGTCTGAATTTAGGCGGTCTGAGTCCCTCCTAGTATCTTTCCATCCTTCCAATATGGGCCAGAAGGCCTCTTCTATCACAGTGGGCCGTTGGATTAGGGCAACCATAGCCACCGCTTATGGGGTCCAGGATCTCCCTGTTCCTCCTCGTATCACGGCCCATTCCACACACAGTGCAGCCACTTCGGCTGCTTGGGCGACTCAGGCTCCCTTAGAGGAAATCTGCCGGGCTGCAGCCTGGGCTTCCCCCACACCTTTCATACGTCATTATCGGCTAGACCGCTTTGCATCCGCGGTTGCTGCCTTCGGCCGTTGGGTGCTTCAGCAAGTATTACACAGGTCCACTCCATCAACCTCGGCAACTCCCTCCCGGTAGTCCTGGGCTTTGGTATGTCCCATCATCATGACCACCGGACCCACGATCAATTAGAATGGGCTTTGCCTTACCTGAAAGCCATTTCTGATTGAGGTGGGTCCGGTGGTCAGCCCCACCCGTAGGTTGCCGGGTCAGATGGGCGTGGTCCTGGGGTTTCTCTTTCTCCTCTATTGCAGCTCACCGTGTGGGTCTATCACAAATTGAATCTCTTCAAAAGCTGGAAAGCAACAGGAAGAGGAGGAGCTTTTCAGCTATTAGACCCGATCCATACCATCGGTGGAGCACCTCCCATCATCATGACCACCGGACCCATCTCAATCAGAAATGGCTTTCAGGTAAGGCAAAGCCCATTCTCCGGAGGGCCACTAATTGAGGCCGGCGGTGGGTCACTGCTATACCAACTGGGATGCCAGGGGTTTTTCAGCTCTCCCTTCAGTTCTTTTGTTTTGGTTTTGAGCCACTTAGGATGGTTCACCTCAGCTCTTAGAGTAAAGACACAGGGTTTTTTCTGTGGCCCTTACATCAACCAGACAGATATCACAGCTGACCACTCTGTCTGTGAGAGAGGAGTTAGGTGTTTTTCACTTGGATGGAAGAGTGTTTTTACATTTAGACCTGGACTTTACGATCAATCTCACCTCCAGGTTTCACCGGGCACAGGAGTGGGTTCTACCATTCTTTATTGTTATCCATCGTCTGTCAGAAAGGAGGACTGGCAGACACTTGGGGTAAGCCGGGTCAAGAGGAATTTCATTAAGAGGACACAGGGGTTCAATGTACGAAGGACCCGTTTATGTCTTTTTTCTGGTCAACCACGCGGAGGGAGCTCTCCTCTTAGACAGGGGGTGCTGGATAATAGCTATAATTGCCTGAGCTTCGATGCACAGTCTTTACTGAGGGTGGTTACCCAGGGTGGTTAACGCACATGCCACATGAAGTGCGGTCACGTCCATGATGTGGGACACAAGTGTATCTGTGGAAAAGAGCTGCAGAGCAGTGAGTGACTCCGTCGCCATTCTTCCAACATTACCGTATTGAAGCTTGGGTCTCGGAAGAGGCGGCTTGGGGTCGGTGAGTTCGGCACAGTTTGGTGGAGACGCCCGGACTGCAGGACCAGATGACTTCCCACCCTTGAGGACTGCCTGCTTTGGTAAGTCCCATGCCTGGAGTCTCGAGTTCCTAGCTGGAAAATGGGTGTTGGTCCTACTTGATACACCCCTTTTCAGCAGGAACGAGAGACTCCAGCCCCACCCTAAAAAACGGGATGGTCAGGGGGCGTTCGTGGGGTGTCGTTACAGGTGCTGTGTATGGATCTCTCGCGGTACATCGTTGAAACTGGGAGTGTCATCAAGACGGGGCATCTCTACAATTTGAACCCATTTCATAGAGCCAGAAGACAGAGTGATACCCATGCCTGGAGTCTCGTTCCTGCTGAAAAGGGGTGTATCAGGTAGGACCAACACCCATTTTAGATCATCATGAAGTGATTACATAAAATTTCGTAATTCCATCATCTCTGGATTTTTCTGCTTTTCTGGCACTGAGGGGCTTGGTGCTGGCTGTGTAAATTTCTTCATTTCTCTTCTCAAATACTTTGTATTCTACTTGCAATTTATTTGTAATCCAAATATCTAATTCAGCCGATCATTGAATTAGTTAAAATAAAATAATGTGGAGAAGAAAAGAGAAAAGCAAAAAACAAAAAAAGAAAAAAACCCCAAGATTTCTAACAACCTCCACCCTCCAAAAGTTTAAAAAAACTTTCTTTTGTCAAGATACAATCAAAAATCCAAAAGAAAGTGGGTTTGGTAAAAAAAGAAAAAAGAAAAAGAAAAAGAAAAAAGAGAAGATAATAAAAACCAACAAGAAATAGAATAAATTAAAAAAGGTTTCTTCTGATTCTTCAAGTCTTAATCCAAGGGAAAAATATTTTAAAATCTAATTCCATTAAATCCAGTGAAAAAAGAAAAAAAACCAAACCTAAATATATAGAGAGAAAGAAAAAAAAGGAGTGAGTCTAAAGTCTTTTTCCACCAGCAGTTCTCAAAACATAAAACTAGTCAATCCAAAAAATAAGAGATAATAAAAACATTTGAAATCCAAAAAATCAGACAATATGAAAGCTCAGAAAAAAGAAAGGAAGTTCAAAGGCAAGTTTCAGTCTAATCTTCACAGCTGTTCTATTATCTTCTATTCAAAATGTCAAGGTCAGTTCTCACAGTTTCTTCAGAAATATATCTTTTTTCCTTCTGCCACTAGATGGCACTGCAAGTTAACTTTTAATATTGAATCCGTACTTTCGTCTCTTTACAGTTGTTACAAAGTTTCTTTCACCAATCACTTTCTCTTATATTCCATTCATAAACAAAGTATTGTTCATTCAGTTCAGTCAAAGTCTTAGTATCCAATTTGTTTTTTAAGCCAATTTCAAATCTCCTAGTCTTTTTTCCCCATTCACTCAAAGTCTGGTAAAATGTCTAAAATGCTTTCTTCCGCCTTCCTCACAGCCAAAATATCCGGATGTGGATGCAGATACACACCCACTCCCACTCCTCGCTCAGCCAATCTTTTCCACCCTATCTGTCAGCTTTGGAAGCCATATTAGGCCGAAAGCTCCAATGCTGCCACCTTTCTCGTGTGTGGGAAAGTAGGAGAGGGGATTAAGGAGAGGGGTTGTTAGTTGACATAATAGCATTCTTCCTGTCGGTCAAGGTCAGGGTGATCCAGCATCTGGAGAAGGAGTGGTCGGGGGGCTGGATCGAGATGGAGCGGACGTTGATTGGAGCATGTGACCAACGGGGGGGGAAGGGATGTTTTTGGGAGTTTTGACTAACTCAAGGAAAACCCGGGCTTTTCAGATTCGGGTTTTCCCAGATGTGTCAGTTTGCTTATTCTAGTAAAGAGAACTTTGGAAAATGTTTGCTTCCGTGTCTTTACTTGGAGTGGGGGGTTTTCTGGAATGCTGAATCAATCTTTCAGGTGGATCAAGAAAGAAACACTCAAAAAATAGTAAAAAAGATTTAAAAAATCCTCACCTTGATGTCACAGGCTGTCTCTTTGCTTCCTCTATTGTTGCAGCCATCCCAGCTTTTTAGCAACTTCTAGGTCACTTTCCACCCTGTCCGATTTGAGGAGCTTCTTCCGGTCTTTCCAGGGAGATTGCGATCTCCCTGTGTTGACCGGTATGTGCTCCTTTTGTTTGTCGTCCCTACAGGATGACTTAGGTCACCGAGGACCCGAGGACAGCGGGGATATCAACGACCCCTTGGGAGCAACCAAGGAGTCCGTCTTACCGCCAGGATGTTGGCCACGCCTCTGCACATCTTGAGGTTAAGTGTAGTCCTAAATTTTTACTTTCTTCACAATTTGAATATTTAATTTCTCCATCAATTCTCTTTTCTGTTTTTCTGTGATATTTTTGACCAATATATTTGTTTTTTCTTTATTTTTAGACCTGCCACCTCTCCATACTCTTCTATTTGTTCTAATAATTTAGGACCTGTTGTTTGAGGCTCTTCCAAAATAAAAACTAAGTCATCTGCAAAGGCTTGTAATTCATATTCTTCTTTCTTAATTTTCATTTCTTTCATTTCTTCATTTCTTCTTATATTTCTATTCAATACTTCCAATGTTAGTTTATTTATTTATTTATTTAGTTAGTTCGATTTATATGCCGCCCTTCTCTGGAGACTCAGGGCAGCTTACAATGCGTTAAGCAATAGCCTTCATACTTTTGTATATACCTGCTTAGTAGGGCTTTCCCCCCCCCCACCCCCAAAGTGGTGTTCTTTTTTATACAAAGTCAGCTTATTGCCCCCACAAACTGGGTCCTCATTTTACCTACCTGGAAAGGATGGAAGGCTGAGTCAACCTTGAGCCTGGTGAGATTTGAACTTGCAGTAATTGCAGGCAGCTGGTGTTACTTAACAGCACTTTAGTCTAGTGCGCCACCAAGCCTCTTACAAAGGCATTGTTATTAATACAAATAACAGTGGAGATAGTGCACATCATTGCCTTGTTCCTTTCATTATATTAGCTTTTTCTGTCATCTCTCCATTCATCATTATTTTTGCCGACTGCTTATTATAAATTGTTTTTTATCATATTTATAAATCTCTCTCCAAAACCCATCATCTGTAATTGTTCTATCATAAATTGCCAATTCATGTTGTCAAACACTTTCTGTGCATCTAAAAACATTTCCATTTGTTTTTCTGAATGTGCTTTGTAATATTCCAGAGTATTCAAGATTATCCTCATGTTATCTCTAATTTGTCTCTTAGGCAGAAACCCATTTTGGTTGATATGAATAAATTCATTTAACAGCCTTTTTAATCTATTCGCCATTATTGAAGCAAAAATTTTGTAATCCACATTCAGCAATGAAATCAGTCTATAGTTTTTAGCTTGTAAATCTGAATCTTCTTTGGGTAAAAGTGTAACATAGGCCTCCGTCCATGAGTCTGGTATCTTTGCCTTCACTAACAATTCATTATATAGTTCCAACATTGTATTGCTTAACACATCTTGAAGTGATTTGTATAGTTCTGCAGGTAATCCATCTGGTCCCGGTGTTTTCCCATTTTTTTTTAATTGCTTCTGTCAATTCTATCATCAATATTCTTTCTTCTAGAGCCTCTTTATATTGTTCAGGTATTTTAGGTATGTCAGATTTCTTAGAAATTATTTTATCTTTCCATCCGATATCATCTTTTGACTATATAGTCTCTCATAATAATTTTGGATTATTTTTTTCTTTTCTTCATTTCTATAACATATATTTCCTTTTTCATCTTGTAGTTGGTTAATTGATTTCTTCTCTTTTTCTTTTTTCAATTTGTATGCCAACCATCTACCTGGCTTATTTGCATTTTCAAAAAAGTTCTGTTTGGCTGATCTTAATTTGTATGCCAAAAATTCTTGTTCAATTAAATTTATTTCATGTTTTTTTCAATTCCATTTGCTTCTTGGCTTTATCATTTTGTGGGTTTTTGGAATTCTTTCTCTAATCTTTTATATTCCTCTTGCAATTTGTTCTGTGTTTATCTTTTCTTCCTGTTTTTTCCCCCCCAAATATGTTATTGCCAAGCCGCTAATATATGCTTTCAATGTGTCCCAAACATTCTGAAGTGATGTGTCTTTCTTTTTGTTTATTTTCAGAAAAAACTCGTTCGTTTTTCATAAATTGTTTAAATTCTTTTTCATTTAAAATTACTTGACTCAAAGTCCATCTGTACTTTTATTTTTGTCCTTTCCATATTATTGTAACTGGATTATGGTCTGCCCAAAGATTTGAATCTATATTTATTTCTTGTATATTGTCTATTAAGTCGTGTTTTTTTTAAAATTGATTTATATGCTGCCCTTCTCCGGAGACTCAGGGCGGCTTACAATGCGTTAAGCAATAGCCTTCATACTTTTGTATATTTTATACAAAGTCAGCTTATTGCCCCCACAACTGGGTCCTCAATTTACCTACCTTAGAAAGGATGGAAGGCTGAGTCAACCTTGAACCTGGTGAGATTCGAACTTACTAATTGCAGACAGCTGGAGTTAAATTACAGTGCATTAGTTTGCTGCTAAGTAGAAGTATTGCTTCTACTTCATATATATTTCCAGTTATAGGTCCTGGATACTTATCTGTTATCTGTATATTATTTGCTGATTTAAGGAGGCTGCTATGGAATACAGGATGTATCCTTTTCAACAAAGGTGGAAGCTTTAACATTACTGTTACTGGATTTATTATTTTTATGATAGTGAAAGGACCTATATACTTTGGATCCAGTTTCTTACTCGGTATTCTTAACTTAATATATTTAGTGGACAAATATACTTTATCTCCTATCCAAAACGGTGGGATGTCACGTATTTTTTTATCAGCGTACTTTTTATATGCAGCTGAGGCCTTTGTTAAAGCAGCTTTTATGTGTGGCCAAATCCTTTTTATTTTTTCTATCCATTCAGGGGGTTTGTGTTGGTCTTGTATTTGGTCATCAAGTTCGGGGATAGCAGAGAAATCCTTTCCTGATACTATTTGGAAAGGTGTGTACCCTGTACTAATATGTATAGTATTATTATAGGCAGCTTCTGCAAATGGAAGAAGGTCGACCCAGTCGTTCTGTTGGTATAAAATATATGACCGTAAGTATCTTTCTACCATAGCATTGGCCCATTCAGCTGCCCTGTTAGTGCTTGGGTGAAAGGCGGAGCTAAGGCCCTGTTCTGTTCCTATCCTTCGTAAAAATGCTTTCCAGAAATTTGCAGTAAACTGGGGTCCCCAATCTGATATGATCCTTTTCGCTGCACCATGTATCCGATACACATGTTGTATGAACATTTTAGCTAGGCACCTTGCAGAAGGTAAGCCTTTGCAGGGAACAAGATGTGCCTGTTTTGAAAACAGATCAATTATGGTCCATATCACGGTACACCCTTCACTCTTTGGTAAGTCAACAACAAAATCCATCGCTATCTCATCCCAGGGATGCTGTGGATCTGCTACTGTTTGAAGAAGACCAAGGGGTTTACTAGGGAGTGTTTTGACTTGGGCACACACTGGACAGCTCCGCACATATGCTTCTATTTGCGTCCGCATCTTTGGCCACCAAAATTGCCGCCTGACCAAATGTAATGTTTTCACAAAGCCAAAGTGCCCCGTAGTCTTCACATCGTGACACTGCTTTAATACCTTATCTCTTAGCGTACACAGGATATGTAATTTATCTCCTCTCCATATGAGCCACCCCTCCGTGTTACTAATGTTGGATGGTTTGCAAGCCCACTATCGGTTGACAATTCTTGTTTTAATTCATGTATCCACGAAGAAATCCTAGGACCACTATCTCCAACCTGATGTCCAGTTTGATGGGAATTGGGTATGAGAGCTTGTGTTAATTCCTCCCGCTTACTTTCATATTGGGGCATACGGGATAGAGCATCAGCCAGATAATTCTTTCCCCCCGGTACTATCTTCAATTCGAACGTAAACCTACAAAAATATTGTGCCCACTTAATCTGTTTTGGTGACAGTTTACGGGGTGTATGGAGGGCCTCCAAATTCTTATGATCGGTCCAGACTTCAGACTGTATGTTAGTGCCTTCTAAAAGGGGTCTCCAGGTCTGAAGGGCCCCATTTGATAGCATAAGCCTCTTTTTCCCACACAGTCCAGTTCCGTTCTGTAGTTGTTAATTTCCTGGATGTGTATGCACAAGGGTGAAGCAATCCATTGGTATCTTTCTGCAACAGGACTGCACCCACCGCTACGTCACTAGCATCAGTCTGCACTATGAACGGTTGGGATGTATCAGGATGTTTAAGTATCGGTTCTTGCGCAAATAAGGATTTCAACTTTTCGAAGGCTGTTTGACAGAGTTGTGTCCACTCTAGAAGTTGTTTTGGATTTGGTTTTCCTGCCCTAATGTGTTTTGTTTGCAACAGGTTAGTCAGAGGCAATGCTATTTGAGCAAAAGAGGGAATAAACCGCCTATAAAAATTGGCAAAGCCCAGGAAACTTTGCAGTTGTTTTCGGGTCTTCGGTGCCTGCCACTCCAGTACTGTTTTGACTTTATTGGGGTCCATTTCAATACCCTTTCCAGTAATTCTAAACCCCAAATAATCGATCTCTGATTTGTGAAACTCACATTTTGACAGTTTCATGAATAATTTAGTCTTTAACAATTTGGTCAGAACCTGTCTTACAAGTTGTATGTGTTCTTGTACTGTATCAGAATAAATTAAGATATCACCCGGAGCTCTGGTAGCTCAGCAGACTAAAGCAGTGTTATTAACTGTAATTAACATTCAGCTGCCTGCAATTACTGCAAGTTCAAATCCCACCAGGCTCAAGGTTGACTCAGCCTTCCATCCTTTCTAAGGTAGGTAAATTGAGGGCCCAGTTTGTGGGGGCAATAAGCTGACTTTGTATAAAAATATACAAAAGTATGAAGGCTATTGCTTAACGCATTGTAAGCCGCCCTGAGTGTCCGGAAAAGGGCGGCATATATATCAAATTTAAAAAAAAGAATCCAAATATACAAGAACGCCCTGATACAAATGGTCATGGAGTACCTCATTTATAAGGTGCATAAAAACAGCAGGGGGTCCTTGCAAACTGAATGGCATAACTTGAAACATGTAGCTGCCAAGGCGACAATTAAATGTTGTCTTCCACTGATCATCCTCACGGAGTCGAACCCTGTAATACGCCTCTCTTAAGTCAAGTTTGGTAAATATCTTTCCAGCTGCAAGTGCCGCCATCAAATTAGTCATCGGGGTAATGGATATAGTGGCTCCTTGCAGACGGCATTTAATCCTCTAAAGTCAACACATAGGCGCAAACCGCCATCTTTTCTTTCACCAATACTGGTGCTGCCATATGGGACCGGCTGGGAGTAATGAAGCCTCTCGGAAGGTTTTTATCAATATAGCTTCTTTACTCTTTCAATTCATAAGGGGTCATTGCATACATGCGTGGCTTTGGCAACCGGACACCTGGTTTTAATTCTATTGAGCAGTCAGTATTACGATGGGGCAGAAGGGATTCACACTCCTTTTCGCTAAAAACACGCACCAAATCCCTATATGTCTCTGGAACCCCTACTGGGAGTGGTGGAAGCAATTCTTTTCCAATAGCTCCATAATTCGTCTTTATCGGTTCAGGACCCACTTCCACCCTCAGTTTACGATAACCATCCTCCCACCAAATAGCGGGTTTCCATTTGTCCAACCAGGAGAGTCCCAGAATCAGAGGCTCAATCATTTCCCCAACCACTACAAACCATATCAATTCCCAGTGTTCCCCAAATTCCAACCGTACTGGTTCAGTAACATGAGTACCTGGCTGTCCACCCAAAAGCGAGCCATCCATCTGTTCGAACGCTATGGGCTTTCGCAACCGAACAATTTGAACACCCAGAGAATCAACTATCGATTTTCTTAACAAACAACGTGTACGACCTGTGTCTATCAATGCCCTCTGATGGAATTGCTTACCTGTCTGCGGGTTTTTTTAAAGTCATTGGAATTACAAACGGACATATGGGAGCACATACCATAGGATCTTGCACCTCCTCTTCGTCCTCTGTTGTTCCCATGTCAGGTGTTACTCGAGTTGGAACAGAAGGATAACCACCACCATCACGCACACCAGGATCCGCACTCAGCGATTGGGCTGCCAGTCGAGAACGCTCTTGTGTTTCTTGTATCTGTGGTTTGGATCGTCTCCCTGGCATAGCTGCTTGAGTGGTTGACACCCGAAGGGGAGGAAGGGGACAATCCACTGCTCGATGACCCTCCTGATCACAGCGAAAACATCGGATTGAGCGTTGTGGATTGACAGTAGGTCTAGTGCCTGTAGGTATGTAAGGTCCCCTGAGCTACTCCCGTTCCCCGGGTTGTTTAGAGTCTCAGGACCCGAGGCTCCGGCTGTTGTTATGCAATGCGAGGTCCGTTGTAAATAAGGCCCCCCTCATATGTGACCTTCTTCAAGAGGGGGGTGCGGACCTGGCTGGTATTACCGAGACCTGGTTGGGCCACGAGGGGGGGTTCCCCTCGTGGAGATGTGCCCACCAGGTTTCCTTGCATTCCACCAGCCGAGAGCCCAGGGCAGGGGTGGGGGAGTAGCGGTCATTATTAAGGAAGGTCTGGGTCCGAGGGAGGCCACTGTACCTCAGATAGCCGGGTGTGAGTCCATCTTTGTGAGGTGGGGTCCTGGTGGGCAGATGGGTCTGTTAGTCACGTACCTGGCTCCCTGCCACATGGCAACGACCCTGCCCGAGCTTCTCAATGTTATAGCCGAGGTGGCGGTTGATACCCCCAGGCTTATGGTCATGGGGGATTTCAATCTGCCATCTATCGGTGAAACATCTGAGATGGCTCAGGAGTTCATGGCTTCCATGACGGCCATGGACCTGACCCAGGTAATTCAGGGCCCAACTCACATTGGTGGACACACCCTGGATCTAGTTTTTGTCTCTGGTCAGTGGTTGAGTGGTCTTGATATTGGGGATATAGGAGTGGAACCCTTGTCATGGACTGACCACTCGCTCCTTTGACTTGACTTTCTGACTGCTGCACCTCACCGCAGGGAGGCGGAACCGACTAGGTGGTTCCGCCCCAGGCGCCTGATGGATCCTGATAGATTCCAGATGGAGTTTGTGCCATTTCCTGAGACACTGACAAGCGACTCGGCTGAGGACCTGGTGGCCGCCTGGGATAGGGCGGCCGGTGGGGCCTTGGACCGCGTTGTGCCTTTGCGGCCTCTGACCTGGCGCCAAACTCATTTAGCTCCTTGGTTCACTGAGGAGCTGAGGGAGATGAAGCGCCGGAAAAGACGCCTAGAGAGTGGTTGGAGGGCCAGTCGCTCTGAATCTGACTTGACACTAGTAAGAGCTCATATTAAGACTTACATAGTGGCGATAAAAGCAGCGAAATCTAATTATTTCGCCGCTCTTATCGCGTCATCAGATAATCGCCCAGCTGCCCTGTTTAGGGTGACCCGCTCCCTCCTCCATCTGGGAGTGCGGGAGGATCCCTTGCAGGGACGTGCTGAGGACTTTGTTCAATATCTGGATGATAAAATAACTCAGATTCGGGATGATTTGGCCGCTGACTGGGTTAGTTCAGGCGAGGTGACTGAGCCCAGTCTTGAGAGTGTTATCTGGGCTGAGTTCGATCCTGTGGCTCCCGAGGACGTGGACAGGATTCTGGGAAGACTGAACGCAACCACATGTTTATTGGACCCGTGTCCCTCCTGGTTGGTGCTGGCCTCCCGGGAGGTTACACGAGGCTGGCTCCAGGAGATTATAAACGCTTCTTTGAGTGAGGGTGCCCTACCGACCGCCTTGAAGGAGGCGGCGGTGAGGCCCCTCCTCAAGAAGCCCTCCCTGGACCCAGCTGTTTTGGCAAATTATCGTCCAGTCTCCAACCTTCCCTTTCTAGCGAAGGTTGTTGAGAGTGTGGTGGCGTGGCAGTTCCCCCGGTACCTGGATGAAGCTGTCTATTTAGACCCGCTCCAGTCCGGCTTCAGGTCTGGATACAGCACCGAAACAGCATTGGTCGCGTTGGTGGATGATCTCTGGAGGGCCCGGGGTAGGGGGTACTCCTCTTTCCTGGTGTTGTTAGACCTCTCAGCAGCTTTTGATACCATCGATCATGGTATCATGTTGCGCCGGTTGGAGGGATTGGGGGTGGGGGGCACCGTTTTACGGTGGTTCTCCTCCTACCTCTGACCAGTCGCAATCTGTGTTGACGGGGGCAGCGGTCGACCCCGAGGCGCCTAGCGTGTGGGGTGCCACAAGGGTCGGTCCTCTCGCCCCTTCTGTTCAACATTTATGTAAAGCCGCTGGGTGAGATCATCCGTGGTTTTGGGGTGGAATTCCATCAGTACGCTGATGATACTCAGCTGTACATCTCCACCCCAGACCACCCCAACGATGCCGTGGAAGTGATGTCCCAGTGCCTTGAAGCTGTGCGGGTCTGGATAGGGAGAAACAGGCTTTGACTCAACCCCTCCAAGACCGAGTGGCTGTGGCTGCCGGCGTCACGATATAGCCAACTGACTCCATCGTTGGTTATTGGGGGCGAATCATTGGCCCCCGCGGAAAGGGTGCGCAACTTGGGCGTCCTCCTGGACCCACGGCTGTCTTTAGAGGATCATACGACAGCTGTGGCCAGGGGGGCTTTCTATCAGGTTCGCCTGATACGCCAGTTGCAGCCCTTTCTAGATCGGGACTCCCTACGCACAGTCACTCAGGCGCTCGTCACGTCTCGCTTGGACTACTCCAATGCTCTCTACATGGGGCTCCCCTTGGGATGCACCCGGAGGCTCCAACTGGTACAGAATGCGGCCGCGCGGGGGATTATGGGAGCGACGGGGTGCTCCCACGTGACACCTCTCCTGCGTGAGCTGCATTGGTTGCCGGTGGACTTCCGGGTGTGTTTCAAGGTGTTGGTAATCACCTTTAAAGCGCTCCATGGCTTAGGACCAGGGTACTTACGGGACCGCCTTCTGCCACCAATTGCCTCCCACCGGCCAGTTCGCTCCCACAGAGAGGGCCTCCTCAGGGTGCCGTCAGCCAGACAATGCCGGCTGGCGACCCCCAGGGGGAGAACCTTCTCTGTGGTAGCCCCCACCCTCTGGAACGATCTTCCTCCAGAGCTGAGAATGATCGCCGACCTCCGGACTTTTCGTCAGGCTTTGAAAACTTATCTTTTCCAACTTGCCGGACTTGCCTGATCCCTTCTATTTTTAAAATTTTTTAGAGTTTGATTGACCTATTTTAATATTTATCTGTTTTAAATTTTCAGCCAAATTTATATTTGTTTTTAGTATGATTTTAACTTTTATGTATTGGTTTTTTAGTTGGCTGTTCACCGCCCTGAGTCCGTAAGGAGAAGGGCGGTATATAAGTCTAATAAATAAATAAATAAATAACCCGCCCTGCCGGTGGCCTCTCTGCCAACCGACAGAATTGACCTGGCCTTTCTAGACTAGTATGGAATTCTTTCAAGCCGACATCGAGTTCTATTGCAGCTTTATACCAATCTGCTATATTAGTTGCTAATCCTCGATACAGACAGGTTTGCCGCAATTCCCGATCGAGGCTCATATGAAACTGATGTATCAACATCTGTTCGGGCCACCCTCTTATTCTACCAGCTATCTTGTGGAATTTCTGCATGTAGTCTTTTGCTGTTCAGCCCCTTTGTTTTAATGACACTAACTCTCCCTCAGCAGCAGCCTGGGTACAAGCATCATCCCCAAAACGTCTGCGCAGAGCTTCCAGAAAAAGTCCAAGGCCCGCTAACTCCCGGGCATGTCTATTATGCAAACCAGCCACCCAGTCTGCTGCGTCACCTGTTAAGACTGTAGTGACGGCTACAACCCTTGCCCACTGGGAGGGGTAGAAATGCCCACACGTATCCATATAATTTATCACCTGACTGAGGAAAAGGGCTACACGATCACAGTTTCCATCAAATGCAGCTTGCAACTGAGGTGGAGCCCATAGTAGTTGTGGTGGCCACACGCCCGACATCCACATAGGTCCTTGGTCTCTGTCCCGAACACCTCCATCACCATCGTTGGCTCCCCTAACCCCTCCGGTGCGGGGTCTATCTATCAAATCCCCCTCCCTCTCACGTTGGGTCCGTCCATGAGGAGGAGCTCCACTCCTCAATGTTCTCCCCGACGAAGATGCTGAATTGGGGTTTGTGGAGTCTTCTCCCCTGGTATGGTAGCGAGTTTGATCCAGTCTCAATTTAGGGCTTGCAAAACGAAACCTGGGTTCGGACGGCCCTCCCATCGGTGGTTCACTTCCCCCTCCTTGCCATGCAGCCGTATCTGCTCCAGGTGCCCATGGCTGCCAGGAGGGAGTGTCCCTAAAACTTGCTTCCCCCTATCTATCCCTTAGTATGTCCAGGGTGGTAGCTCCAGAACCAGTAGAGTAACTCCAATCTCCTTCCTCCTCATCTCCCCACTGTCTCTCCCTCCATCCCTGATACTGCATCCCCAAAGGGAGGGGGTGTTGGTGTTCGAAAACCCAACTTCCCAAGTAAAACTGAGCTGTGCCACCAATGTCCAGAGGAGGTATGAGCACTCTCGCCTCCCAAAGACTCCTGGGTCCCTTTCTTCTTGTCTACTTGGGCAACACACTGTTTAGGGCGAACCACCGGCAACTCACACTCCACCGACCCCTCCGCTCCTTCCTCCTCCTTCTCAGTCACTTCCAGTACTTCTAAATCCGGTATAGACACTCCATCCACCGTTCCTTCTGCCATGGTTCTCCAGCAGCCTCTCACACACGTCTTTCCTCTCCAGGGAAAACACAAAGTCAGGCTGACTCCGTCTTTCTCTCAGCCTTCCAGGAACTGCCTGTCCGAGCCCAGGTAATGCAAAGCACATACACATTGTGAATCAGCAAGAAACCTGGTTTATTCTCAGTTACGCGACAGTCTAACAGAAAAAGCTGGTGCCGTGACTTCAGGTCAAAGACGGAGTTAGCCAGCTGCTTTCCCTCTGCAGGGTTTCATCGGCGTTGAGATAAGCTACAGCTGTATTTAATTTTGCCGCTTGTTGCCTCCTACTCGAGGAGCTGACATTGCTGACAGATGATGTCATTAGTTGCTGCCGTCGCTCACTTGATACCTGTTTCCCTCCCAGTTCCTTGTTCTTCCTCCGCCCACCACCATCACCTAAATGTGTATTCTAATCGAGCACCCCACCTCCACCATTTAGTGCCTTTTCAGCTAATCGCCTGAATAGCGCCCCCCTCAGAGGCCAAGGTTTGTGCTGTTAAGTCCATGGTACTGTGTCAAGGAGATGTACTGCTCGACACTTCTTTCTCTTTTACATTTCCCTCTTGATATCTGGTCTCTCTTGCTTGTACAATTTCCCCATCTTCTGATGTTCCCCAAAATTGTTCATAAAATGCTTTTGCTTTTTCAATGGAATCTAGTCTGTGTCTTTGCTCTTGCCATGTCACCAATATTCCTTCTGGTATTAACCACCTGAAACTCACTCCTTTTGTAATTAAAAATTTTGTTAAGAAATGATATTCTTTCCTCAAATCTCTAACTCTTCTAGGTATTTGTCTCAGCACCAGAATTTCTTTGTCTTTATATTTCAGTGCAGTATTTCTAGTTATTTGTAGTATCTCTGTTTTTATCACTTTCTTTATAAATCTTACATGGACTTCTCTCAGTAGCTTATTTCTCATTGCATATCTTGTGTGCACTCTAAAAACCTTGTCCATCTCATTTAAAATCTTCTCCTTGGGTGGTTCCATCACTTCTACCAACATTTCTGCCATCACCTCTGGAGGTTTTCCCCCTTCTCTTCCTCTATATTTTGGAATCTTAAATAATAAGCAGATCTGTCCATCTCCAGAGGGATAATTGTTCGCTCTTGATTTTTATCCACTGATGACAATTTTTCCTCTAATTCTTCCACTTTTTTTCCTGTCAAATCTGCTTTTTCCTCTACTTTTTGAATTCTTTCTTCATTTTTCCCAATCTTTCAAATCATCATGAAGTGACTGTATAAGATTTTTTAAATCTATTGTTTCTGATGTTTTTGCTGATTCTGTTGCAGAGGGACTTGCTGCTGAATGCAGATGTGCTGTAAATTTCTTCATCTCGTAATGTTGTCAATCCCAGATTTATAATCCACTTATGGTTTCTGTTTATAATCCAAATATCTAATTCACCCCGATGAGTGACTTAGAAAAAGAAAAAAGAAAAAATAGAAAATGTACAAAGCCAAATTACAAAAAGAAAAAAGGAAAAACAAATCCAATTGATCTCCCGCCCCAAAAAAAGACATCCAGAAATACTGTCCTGTCTAAAAAAAAAGACAAAGTAAAAAGCCAAAAACTAAAAATATCTTTCTTCAGGCTCTTCCAAATCTTAATTTTCCAAATCCAAATTTTAAAAACACCACACGTATCCTTTTTCACTCATTCAAGTAAATATAAAAAGGACCAAAAATCCAAACTTTTCTCACCCTCTGTAGCAAGCAGATACACAAAAAAATCAAAATAAGGTAGAAGAAAAAATATCCAAAACACCAGCTCCAAAACAAATTACTTCAAAAGGCTCAAAAAATCAAATATAAAGATAAAAGAATAGAAGATCCAAAAAACCAAAAACCAATTCAGCACTCCAATTTCTTCAGTCTTTTCTAACCCAGCTTTCTAACTTCGACAGCTGTTCTTTTATCAGCAACCAGCGTTGTCAAGGTCAAAATAAACTTGTGACTAATTCAAACATTTCTGTTTTTTTAAAAAAAACTTTTATTGAAAAAGTTTTACAAATACAAGTTTTTTCCCCTTTGCCCCCCCCCTTCCCCACCCTAACCCTCCCTAACCCATCCCTCCCCACCCTTGACTTCCCTTATAACCTTAAGATTACAATTCATTTTTAACTCCACAGGTATTAAAAGTTCATACAATTCCCCCCAGCTGTTCTACCCCCTGTCTATACAAAAAATTTCTACATAACATTCAAATAAAAGCTATCTGATACTTTCTTAATTAATATTTATTCTGCACATAGTCTATCCATTTCTTCCATTCCCACACAAAAGTTTGTTGAGTCCGGTCTTTTAAATATGCTGATATGTTTGCCATTTCTGCAAAACTAGCCACCTTCAAAGTCCATTCTTCAATAGTAGGCATAATGTCTTTTTTCCAATATTGACCAATCAATAACCTAGCAGCTGTAATCATATATAATATCAGTTTTGTTTCATTCAATGAAAAGTCCTTAACTATACCCAATAAAAACAATTGTGGAGAAAATTGAAGTTTCACTTCAAAACATTTTGCATAACCCACCAAATTCTGATCCAAAAAGCCTTCACTTTCTTACAGGTCCACCATATATGGTAATATGTAGCATCTAAACAATCACATCTCCAACATTTTGGCTGAACATTAGGATACATACATGACAATTTCTTAGGATCTAGATGCCACCTATAAAACATTTTATAAAAATTTTCCCTCAAATTCTGTGACTGAGTAAATTTAACATTCTGGATCCATATTTTTTCCCATGTTTCCATCATAACTGGTTCTGCAAAATTTTGTGCCCATTTTATCATACAGTCTTTAACCAATTCATTTTCAGAGTCTCTTTCCAACAAAATACTATAAATCCTCTTAATATGCATTGGTCCTTTCTCTTTTATCTGTCTTACCAATTCCTCTTCATGCATCATTAAACCAGTTTTTTGATCTTCCCTCCATCTTGATTGAAGTTGACTATACTGTAACCAAGTTAAGTTAATCCCTTCTTCCAACAGAGTGTTAAGTGTCTTTAATTTCCATCTGCCCCCATCATCAAAAAGTATCTCTTTATATAAAATCCCCCCGAGTGACTTTATATTCCATATAATATGACCAAAATCCAACAACAAAGGTATTTTGTAATCCAATTTAAGATGGTGCTTCTTCCATACTCTCATCAAAGAGTTTCTAAGTACCATATTTTCCAGCGTATAAGACGACTGGGCGTATAAGACGACCCCCTACTTTTCTTGTTAAAATATAGGGTTTGGGCTATACTCGCCGTATAAGACGACCCCTCTTCCAACGCACACCAAATAAAACTTAAAAAACATCAGATTTGATTTCAATATGGTAATTTTAATTCAAATGCTTCCCTTTGTGTGTATTGGAACAAATCCAAAAAAGGGAAGAAAAAAAAGCAAATTGGAAATAATGTCACACAAAACTCCAAAAATGGACTGGACATCAGATGATGAACATCCTACTGTTCATCATCTGATATCATAATTGCATCAATGATATCTTTTGATACATTTGTAAGGCAGTCATCATATGGATCTAATTCTGTATCTGATGGTGTGGTCTCAGCTTCGGCTTCCTGTTCATCTTGCCACAAGTAGTCGTCCTCCATACCATCTAATGAATTTGATATGCCACACTTCTTGAAAGCCTTGATTACTGTTTCTGCATCAATATAATTCCAGGCTTTTATGACAAACTTGCACAAAACATCCAACTGTGGAGCACGCATGTTTCCTCCTTTTGTGAATGACTTTTCGCCGCTAACCATCCACTCATTCCACTGTTCTCGAATGCGATCTTTAAATGGCTTGTTTAGGCACACATCCAGTGGCTGTACCAACGATGTCAATCCTGCAGGAATAACTGCCGCATCTGTCTTTATTCTTGCAAGCCTTTGCTTGGTGTTGGGAGATAAATGAGCCCTGAACATATCCCACACCAGTAGACTACGTTTTTGAATAAGTCCACCTGGTCGCCTGCTCCATACATTATCAAGCCATAGCTTTACCCCCTCTTCATCCATCCAGCCTTTTTCATTCACATGTACAAAACAACCAACAGGGAACTTGAGTTTTGGCATTGTTTTTCTTTTAAAAATAATCATTGGTCTCAGTTTGGAGCCATCAGCTGTGCATGCTAGTACCACTGTAAAACTGGACTTCTCATGTCCTGTTGTTTTAATTAAAATTGTTTTTTCACCTTTTGGATGGACAGTTTTATTTCCAATCATATCAAAATTCATTGGAGTTTCATCCATATTTCCGATACTATTTAACGCATAGCCATGTTTCTTGCGCTGTTGTATTACGTATCGATGGAAACTATTTATTTTGGCATCAAGATCTGCAGGTAATTTTTGTGCAATTTTTGTCTTTTGCCTCAGTACCAAATTATGCCGTTCCAAGAATCTAGTACACCAGGATACAGTGGCCTTAAATCTGTTGCTGTGATCTGGGTTAGATTTGGCCCACTGAAGTGCAAACACACGTATTTTATTTCGTGTCACTATATAACCGTTTTGGCGATCCTCATTCACCATGTCTGCTACATGTTTTTTGAGTTCTGGCCAATGTGGGGTGCCTCTTCTTAATGCACACTTACCCCTTGGCATACTCTCTAATGCTTTTACATTTGCTTTCCAGTCCCGAACCATCTTTTCTGTAACTCCATATTGTCTTGCAGCAGCACAGTTGTTATGTTCCATGGCAAAGTTTACAACTTTAAGTTTAAAACTGGCTTCATATTTCTTCTTGCTGGTGGAGCCATGATGTGGTCTTGACTGTTAGACATTTGTATACTATACTGTATGTATTGGTGCTGCATTGTATGAACCTGTTCTATTTGGAGAAGAGGCTTAGCCAATTAGAGTAGGATGGCAACAGTGATGACTGTGGGTAGGACGTAACTCTGAGGACTTAACAGAACCGGTACAGATACCTAGGAGCCAGGCTTGCCACGTGTAGCAGCAAGAGGGCTATTTCATATCAGGCTTTTTTGTCAGCCATGCAGGCTTGACGAGATAGGCCCTCAATGTTGTTCGCACTCCTGTAGTGTCATCAGTCAGCGCAGGCAACTCAGATTCGGGAAGCTGTGCCTGCGCTGACCAATGACGCTACTGGAGTGCTGCCGGACCCCCAGTGATGGCGAACCCCAGCTGTCTGGGGAAGTCGGAGCGTCCACATGGATGCCTGGGACGGTGGGGGAAGCTCGTTCTCCCCCCTCCGCCCCCGCAGGTCTCGAGACAATAGAACAGCTGCCGTTTCCAGAAACAAAAAGGAGCTCAAAGCTACCTGGAAGGGCTCCCACGCTTGGTGTTTTGTTTTTGTTTTTTGCAAAAGAGACCCGAACAAGAGGAACAGCCGCCGCTTTTCCCAGCAGCGGTGTCCGAATCCAAAACAAAGCGCCGCAAGTCCTCGTGCCCTTCCTGTCTGTTCCCCCACTACTACCCGTCTCTCTCGGCCACCCCCCCTTTCCCTCTCTCCCTCCCTCCCTGGGACTGGGATGAGAGGGAGGGGAAGGGCCATCAAAGGGATGCTGACAAGACCCTCCCGGCGAGAGGTCGAAGCGGCTCCGCTGCCAGAGCCCAGGCGCCTGCCGCCGATTGGGAAGGAGCGGCTTTTACAATTTGCACGTCCCGTCTCCCGAACGGAGTGATCTCGCGGAAAGGCAGGCGGGCGAGCCGCCCCACCCCACCCCGCTCTTTCTCCTCTGTTTCAGCCCAGCCTAGCCCTCCATCTCCCTCCAGAGGGCGGGCGCCACCACAGAGAAGGCTCAAAGGGAGGCCACAGAGAAGGCTCAAAGGGAGGCCAGGTTCAAACAGGATGGGAGGGTGGGGACGGGTCTTGCAAGATACAGAGCCGCCTTTCCATTCCGCGCCAGGTTTCCGTGAGCAGCCGGAGGCAGAGGCAGCCTTTGAACGACCGCTCTCTCTACCCTCTGCCTTTCTCCTTTGCTTCTGGGGGTGAAGGACGAAAAGCCCCATCGTTCCCAGCCGCCGGGGTGAGGCTACTTGCCTCGCCATGCTTCTCCAGCACACGCCCCCCCTTGCCGCTCGGGCTATGCCGCCCGCCCGTCAGTCAGTCCATTCCTGTCCAGCCAGGTGCTGTACCTGCAGAGGAAGACCGAGATGGCGCTGCTCTAGTCAACGGCGCAACAGCTGAGGGGCCCCTTGGTTCACGTAGTTCCATGCCCTGACCCGCCTGCCCGCCCGCCTGCCTTCCCCTCCGGCTTTCAATTGCTCAAACTAATCAAATCACCCCGCTTTGCCTGTCTGTCAATGTCCGAGCGCCTTCGGGCTCTGAGACCCAGAGAAAGACCGGAGCGACAATTCTGCTTTTGAATGGAGGCGGCCTTGGCTAGGCTGCTGACGTCTCCGCCCATTGGGCCGCCGGCGCTATGACATCCCCGCTGGAGAAAGCGGCCGAGGAAGGGAGGCCGCACCAATTTGATTCGTTTGAGCAATTGAAAGCCGGAGGGGAAGGCGGGCGGGCGGGGCAGGGCATGGAACTACGTGAACCAAGGGGCCCCTCAGCTGTTGCGCTGTTGACTAGAGCAGTGCCGTCTCGGTCTTCCTCTGCAGGTACAGCGCCTGGCGGGATGGGAATGGACTGACTGACGGGTGGGCGGCATAGCCCGAGCGGCAAGGAGGGGCGTGTGCTGGAGAAGCATGGCGAGGTATACCCGGAGTATAAGACAACCCCCGACTTTTGAAGAGATTTTTCTTTGTTAAAAAGTCATCTTATACGCCGGAAAATACGGTATGTGGCTCTTAAATACTTTTATCAACTTTATTTTCGTAAAATAAGTATGCATGCCAACCAAATTCCAAGTCATGGCCTTCTATATTCAATATTTCAGTCCTTGTCATTCCAAACCAATCACTCGCTTGTGTCAACGCTGCTGCTTCATAAACTTTTCTTTCTTGCCACTAGATGGCACTGCTGTATAACAAAACTATACAGTTTTATGCTTCAATTCTTCCAATCCATTCCGTTTAAATTATGTTCATTTGTAATCATTTCATCCTTCTCAAAATAATCAATTTTCTAACTTCTCAATTCAAAATCACTCTTTCAATTCAATTCTTAATCCAAGTTTCAATGCATTTACTTTTTTTTTTATTTCGAATTTATATACCGCACCTTCTCCCAAGGGACTCAGGGTGGTGTACAGCCAGATAAAAACATACAATACAAACATTAAAAACAATTAAAAAGATATATATTAATTTGGCCCCAATTTAAAATAACAAACCAATTAAAAATGTTTAAAAAATATATTAGCCAGCCCGGCTTGCTGAAAAAAGAAAGTTTTGAGGGCACGGCGGAAGGCACTGAGGTCTTGGATTCTCCTTATCTCTGGGGGCAGCTGATTCCACAGGGTAGGTGCCCCCACAGAGAAGGCACTCGCCCTGGGGGTCACCAGCCTACATTGCTTGGCTGATGGCACCCCAAGGAGGCCCTCTCTGTGGGAGCGCACAGGTCGGTGGGAGGTCATCGGTAGCAGCAGGCGGTCTCGAAGATAACTAGGTCCTATGCCATGGAGAACTTTAAAGGTGGTGACCAACACCTTGAAGCGCACCCGGAAGACCACCGGAAGCCAGTGCAGCTCATGCAGGAGCGGTGATTACCCGCGCGGCCGCATTCTGGACCAGTTGGAGCCTCCGGGTGCTCCTCAAGGGGAGCCCCATGTAGAGCACATTGCAGTAGTCCAAGCGCGAGGTGATGAGGGCGTGAGTGACTGTGCACAGGGAATCCCGATCAAGAAAGGGCCGCAACTGGCGAATCAGGCGAACCTGACAGAAGGTCCCCCTGGCTACAGCCGTCAGATGTTCCAAGGACAGCTGCCTATCCATGAGGACTCCCAGATTGCGCACCCTCTCCACGGGGGCCAAAGACTCGCCCCCAATAGTCAGTGATGGAGTCAACTGACTATGTTGGGATGCCGGGAACCACAGCCACTCAGTCTTGGAAGGGTTGAGCTTGAGCCTGTTCCTCCCCATGCAGATCCACACAGCCTCCAGGCACTGGGACATCACTTCAATTGCATCGTTGGGGTGGCCTGGGATGGAGATGTACAGCTGGGTGTCATCAGCGTACTGGTGGTACTTCACCCCAAAGCCACGGATCTCACCCAGCGGCTTCACATAAATGTTGAACAGAAGGGGCGAGAGGACCGACCCCTGAGGCACTCCACAAATAAGAGGCCTCGAGGTCGACCTCCGCCCCCCTGCCAACACAAACTGTGACCGGTCTGAGAGAAAGGAGAACCACCGTAATACAGTGCCCCCCCATCCACAGCTCCTCCAACCGGTGCAGCATGATACCATGGTCGATGATATCAAAAGCCGCTGAGAGATCTAATAGGGCTAGGACAGAAGAACAGCCCTTGTCCCGCACCCTCCAGAGATCATCCA
Source organism: Coluber constrictor foxii (assembly GCA_038048745.1). NCBI lineage: Eukaryota > Metazoa > Chordata > Lepidosauria > Squamata > Colubridae > Coluber > Coluber constrictor. The sequence goes on along the minus strand of CM075966.1, from coordinate 27,953,256 downwards.
CCAACGCAACCAATGCTGTTTCCGTGCTGTGCCCAGGCCTGAAACCCGACTGGAACAGATCTAGATAAGATATTTCCTCCAGGAATTGTGAAAACTGTTGCGCGACCACACTCTCAACAACCTTCGCCACAAAGCGAAGGTTGGAGACAGGACGATAGTTGGCTAATACTGCCGGGTCCAGGGAAGGCTTCTTGAGGAGAGGCCTCACCACCACCTCTTTCAAGGCAGTGGGGAAGTAACCCTCGCTCAATGAAGCGTTGATAATTCCCTGGAGCCAGCCTCGTGTAACCTCCCGGGAAGACAGTACTAACTAGGAGGGACACGGGTCCAGTAAACATGTGGCCGCACTAAGTCTCCCCAAAATCCTGTCCATGTCATTGGGAGTCACAGAGTCAAACTCTTCCCAGATAACATTCTCAGGACTATTCCTCGTCACCCTGCCCGAATCTACCCAGTCAGAGTCCAACTCCCCTCGGATCTGAGCGATTTTGTCATACAGGTATTGTTAGGGTGTATGTGCAAGTGTGTGTTGCTTTTGCAACGAGCAGAGCAAAAACACACAGGGAAGGAGAGTAACGTGCAGCTCGGGTGAAAAATAGTTTATATACAAAGTGATAAACAGTCTCGGTCTAGTTAAATCAGTCCAGGGTCATAACCAGTAATATCAGTCCAGCAATACTATCTTCTCTTACTAAAGTAAACAGACTTCAGTAAGCTTTTGGTATACAGTACCAGATAACGTGGAGTCCAATAACAGCCCAGTCCAACGCCTCCACGGAATATCTAACAAAGTAGTACACAGCACAACAGAGAAAACAGCGAGAATCAGCAGGAAGAAAGAACACTTCTCTGTGCTGCTATTTAAACACTATAGCCTAATTACATGGTTCAGCAAACCCTGATTACATGGCTCAGTTGTTCTTAAAGGAACAGATATATTGCCTGACCAACAAGTTAGGATCAAGCTACAAGCTACAACCTAACAGGTATCATCTGAAATCCTCAGCCTTGCCTTCCAGGGGGTCCTCCCGCGCTCCCGGGTGGAGGAGGGAGCGGGTCACCCTGAACAGGGCAGCCGGACGATTCTCTGATGATGCAATAAGAGCGGAAAAGTAATTAAACTTTGCCGCTTTTATCGCCACTAGGTAGGTCTTAATATGCGACCTTACCAGTGTTCGATCAGATTCAGTGAGACTGGCCCTCCAACCGCTCTCTAGGCGTCTTTTCCGGCGTTTCCTCTCCCTCAACTCCTCGGTAAACCAAGGAGCCGTGAGGGATCGGCACCGGGTCAGAGGCCGCAAAGGCACAACTTGATCCAAGGCCCCACCAGCCGCCCGATCCCAGGCGGCCACCAGGTCCTCAGCCAAGCCATGCGCCAGATGTTCAGGAAGTGGCCCAAGCTCCATCTGGAACCTATCAGGATACATCAGGCGCCTGGGGTGGACCCATCTCATAGGCTCCGCCTCCCTGTGGCGGGGTATGACGGTTCGAAGGTCCAGACGAAGGAGCGAGTGATCTGACCATGACAAGGGTTCCATGTCTATATCCCCTATAACAAGACCACTCAACCACTGGCCAGAGACAAAAATCAAGTCCAGAGTGTGACCCCCCCCATGGGTTGGGCCATGAACTAACTGGGTCAGGTCCATGGCCATCATAGAAGCCATGAACTCCCGAGCCAACTCAGACTTCATTCAAAAGAAAAAAAACCTGTTCCCTCTCGCTTTCTTCGCCGCTTCAGTACCGGAAATGGAGTGCGGATACGCACCCGCTCTCCCTCCTCACTTTGGCCACTTTCCACTTTATAGTATATTATTTTCAAGTGGATATGAAAGGGAAACTTTCAATTATAAGGGCAAGTTCTCACCCAGATGATGCACTTTCTCTTTATTCCACAGCTCCGTTGTGACCGCCCCAGCTTCTTAGTGGCTCCTATGGTCGCTTTCTCAGCCGTCCAGTTTGAGAAGCTACCCTTGATCAACCCAGGAACTTGTGGATTCCCTAAATTGATCAATCCATGCTTTTCTTGTTTGCTGTCCCCACGAGACAGTTTAGGTCAATTAAGACCCCTGATCAGCTGAGATAGCAGCTGTTTTTCTGGTGCCCCAAAAAAACACAGTCTCGCAGCAACGCTGGCCACACCTCCTCTGACCACCTTTTCTTATGATGATGGTTTGAGTACAACGATCCCAGTGCAACTGAAACAAGTGTATCAAGTAAATTCACAATTTTTAAGAGGTCAAGTTTGAGACTTTTGCTTTATGGACATTAACAAAGCTGATAATTCTTCAGGAAAAAAAAGATATAGCTATTTCAGTGAGGGAAAATTTAATGGGGAAGTTTTGCTTCAGACCAATTTACAACATCTAACAGAACAACTTTGGGACTTTTTAAAAATGGATATAAATAAAGCTGAGAACTTCTTTAGGAAAAGAGACTTGATAGACTCTCCCGAGAAAAAAAAAAGTCTCTATTCTATGAAGATAAGCTGGAGGGAGTGATTTAAATATGGTTTAATTAATTAGGACATATTTTTTTTTAAAAAAGTGATATATATGTTGTTAGAAAGCTTTAAGCTGGTTTTATATGCATAAAATGAATACGTATGTATACGCAGGTATGCCGGTTTTTTTAAGTAATGCTGAACAATATTTTAAACTTGGTAAAATATTATGGACTAGATTTGAAAATATGAGAATGAATCAGTGGTGGGTTGCTACTGGTTCTCCCCAGTTCTTGTGAACCGGTAGTGGAAATTTTGAGTAGTTTGGCGAACTGGTAAATGCCAACTCTGCCTGGCCCCGCCCCCAATCTATTCAATGCATCCTGACTCCTAGCTGATCGGCTAGAAGGAAAAAATCAGAGCTCACTTGACAAAGAAGAGTGGAAAAAAGACACCGTCACTTTAAATTGAGAAGCCAAGGAGCCTCCCAACTGATCGGCTAGAAGGAAAAAATCAGGACTCGCTTCTCAGCCAGGAGATCACTTTCCAAAGAAGAAGGGGGTGAGTTTTGATATCTGGCGGGTGGTTGGGGTCCCGCCGGGCCGATGGCAGTCCAAGTTATGGGGGGGAGGCGGTTTTGGTGCGGTGCTGGGACATCCGGATACCCCAGAGGTGAGGGTGGGATCTCTGATTCCGCTTGTGATTGGGAATGGCTGCAGGTGGAGGAACGGAGGGCCGTATCGGATTTCGGGAGCCCACCCCCGCTATCTTCGAGCATGCTCCGACCCTCCTGGTTCTATCCGACCCCCTGGGGGTTTGAGAGATAGGGGCGTTGGGGGTGGCTCGGGAGTTCATGGCTTCCATGGCAGCTATGGACCTGACTCAGATTATTCAGGGCCCGACACGTGAGGGGGGCCACATACCCGATCTTGTTTTTGTCTTGAAGCAGTGGCGGGTGGAGTTCGGTGGGAGATTGTCTTCCATTTATCCCCTGTCATGGACCAATCACTATCTCCTTCGGCTACGCTTTCATTACGCCACCACTCCTCGCTGGGATGTGGAACCGACCACCTGGTTCCGCCCCAGGCACCTGATGGACCCGGAGAGGTTCCAGACAGAGTTTGGGATGATGCCACTCTCTCTGTCCCACGCCCCGGCCACGACCCTGTTGGATGCCTGGGATGAGGCTGCTGCCAGGGCTCTTGACCAGGTTGTTCCTTTGTGGCCTCTGACACATTGCAGACCCCGGTTGGCACCTTGGTTTACTGTGGAGCTCCGGGAGATGAAGTGACGTAGGCGAGGCCTAGAGAGCCATTGGAGAGCCATTCGTTCCGAATCTGACTGGTCCCAGCTAAGGTCGGCCACACAGGCCTACCTGGTGGAGTTGGCAACAGCAAGATGTCGCTACTTCACCAATGTCATCGTGTTCTCAGAGAATCGCCTGGCTGCCCTGTTCAGGGTGTCCCGCTCCCTCTTGAATCGGAGGGTGAGGGAAGATCCTCTGCAGGGACGAGTTTGGCCAGCACCTGTTGGACAAGATCGCTCAGATTCGGGACTGCTTGGACTCTGACTGGAGAGAGTCAGACGGTGAGGAGGCAGCAGGTCTTGTGCTTTGGGAATAGTTTGACTCTGTTACCCCAGAGGAAGTGGACAGGATCATGGGGAAGCTGAGTGCGGCCACTTGTGTGCTGGACCTATGTCCCTCCTGGCTGGTTTATTCAGCTTGGGAGGTGACACGCAGCTGGATCCAGGCAGTGATAACGGCTTCTTTCAGGGAGTGAAACTTCCCAACTGCCTTGAAGGAGGCGATGGTGAGGACCCTCTTCAAGAAGCTGGCCTTGGATCCAACTGTTTTAAGTCATTTTCGTCCAGTCTCCAACCTCCGCTTTCTAGCGAAGGTTGTTGAGAGTGTAGTGGCGCATCAGCTCCCGCTGGCCCTGGATGAAGCGGATTACCTCGACCTGTACCAATCGGGTTTCAGGCCTGGGTACAGCATGGAGACGGCATTGGTCACGCTGGTGGATGATCTCTGGAGGGCTCGGGACAGAGGTTATTCCTGTGTTCTGGTCCTATTGGATCTTTTGGCGGCTTTCGAGGGGTTGGGAGTGGAAGGCACCGTTTTACAGTGGTTCTCCTCCCTCTCGGGTCGAATGCAAGCGGTGTTGGCAGGTGGGCAGAGATCGGCCTTGAGGCCCCTCACTTGTGGGGTGCCCCAGGGGTCAGTTCTCTCGCCCCTTCTGTTCAACATCTATATGAAACCGCTGGGGGAGTTCATCCGTGGTTTCGGGGTGAGGTACCATCAATACACTGATGATACTCAGCTCTTTATATCCACCCCGAACCAACCCAGTGATGCCCTCCATGTGATGGTCCAGTGCCTGGAAGCGGTACGGGTCTGGATGGGAAGGAACAGTCTTCGACTCAACCCTGCCAAGACCGAGTGGCTGTGGGTACCGGCATCTCGGTTCATAGGAGAGGTTCCATCATTGGCTATAGGGGGGTGAAGTTTTACCCCCTGTAGACAGGGCACGCAACTTGGGTGTCCTCCTGGACTCACGGTTGAGTCTAGAAGGTCATATAACAACCGTGACCAGGGGGGCATACACCCAGATTCGTCTGTTGTGCCAGTTGTGCCCCTACTTGGACCGAGATGCCCTACACACAGTTACTCATACGCTAGTCACCTCACGTATTGTCTACTGTAACACTCTCTACATGGGGCTGCCTTTGAGGACCACTCGGAGGCTTCAGCTGGTACAAAATGCAGCTGCGCGGGTTGTGATGGGAGAATCCCAATATTCCCATGTTACACTTCTCCTGCGCGACTTGCATTGGTTGCCGGTTGCCCTCCGGGTGAGATTCAAGGTGCTGGTGATGACCTATAAAGCCCTACATGGCTTAGGCCCAGGATATTTGGCGGACCACCTGCAGCCAACAACAACATCCCATCGCCCGGTTCGCGCCCATAGAGAAGGCCTGCTCAGGGTACCGTCGGCTAGACAGTGTCGGCTGGCGGCCCCCAGGGGTAGACCCTTCTCTGTGGGCGCGCCTACCCTCTGGAATCAACTCCCCTTGGCGCTCCGGTTGGCTCCTGACCTTCGCACCTTCCGCCGTGAATTAAAACCTTGGTTATTCAAGTTCCCCAGCCTGGACTGATGGGGTTTTTATGGGTTTTTAAAATTGTATTTGGTTTAACTAGGTATTTTAACCCCGTACAATGGTTTTGTGGATTTTATTGTTGTGAGCTGCCCTGAGTCCATTGGAGATAGGGCGGCATATAAACAAAATAAAAAATAAAACAAATAAACCATAATTTAGCTCTCCTTAAATACATTGGCTACAGAGCTCAGCCAATCAGGATGCAGAATGACTCAGCACAGTTCTTAAAGCTACATAATACACTCACATAATACAAACATACAATGTTGGCTTATATATTTCTTGGCCAACCAATTAGGCAATAACCATTTCCTAACGTACTCCCCTTTGGACAGAACAATATATAATGGTTCACAATCTTAACCCGTAACTCTCACAACATATCCTATGTTTGATCGCACCCTGCGCTTTGGTAAAATTGTCAGCAATATTGTTCTCCGACATACAATACACCAATTTTATCATGTTGCTCTGTATACTCTGCCGTACGTTTAAGTATCTAATGTCAGTATATTTAGACCTCATCTTCACAGCCAAATTGGTAGCCATTTTTATAGCAGCTTGGTTGTCTTCAAAAGCTACAATTGGATAATTCACAGTTAAGCCGATATCTATCATTAGTTGTTTGTAATATATTAGGTCTGTGCACATTAACAACAAATAAGAAAATTCTGCCTCCATGGTGGATAAACTGATATGCTTCTGCCTGATCGATTTCCATCCAATTAACAAATTCCCTAACATCATTGCAATACCTGATGTAGATTTTCTTGTAGATAAATCAGTAGCGAAATTAGCATCAGCATATGCAGTTAGCTTTAACACTTGGCTAATCTTGCTAGATTGAGACAGTTTATACCCTCTATTTTATTTATTTTCATTTATTTATTTTTATTTGTTTCAATTTATAAACTGCCCTTCTCCTTGCGGACTCAGGGCGGTGAACAGCCAAAATAAAACATGGTATACAAAAATTAAAACAATTTAAAAATATTAAATATTTTCGGCCAACAATTAAAACAGTGCAATTAAAATCAGTTTCAATTTAAAACAGGATGGGATCAAGCCAGCCCAGCTAGATGAAACAAGTGGGTTTTAAGGACCCAACGAAAAGTCCAGAGGTCTGATACCCTGTGTTTCTCCGGGGGTAGGTCATTCCAGAGGGCTGGTGCCGCCACAGAGAAGGCTCTCCCCCTGGGGGTCGCCAGCTGACATTGTCTGGCCGACGGCACCTTGAGGAGGCCCACTCTGTGCGAGTGTACTGGCTGGTGGGAGGCTATTGGTGGCAGAAGGCAGTCTCGCAAATACCCCGGCCCTAAGCCATGGAGCGCTTTAAAGCTGGTCACCAACACCTTGAAGCACACCCGGAAGACCACCGGGAGCCAGTGCAGCTCGCACAGGAGGGGTGTCACATGGGAGCGCCCCGGCCGCATTCTGGACCAGTTGGAGCCTCCGGGTGCATCCCAAGGGGAGCCCCATGTAGAGAGCGTTGCAGTAGTCCAGGTGGGAAGTAACGAGAGCATGAGTGACCGTGCGTAGGGAGTCCTGATCCTGAAAGGGATGCAACTGGCGTATCAGGCGAACCTGATAAAAAGCCCCCCTGGCCACGGCCGTCGTGCTCTTCTAAAGACAGCTGTGCATCCAGGAGGACGCCCAAGTTGCGAACCCTCTCGGTGGGGGCAATGTCCCGCCCCCCCCAATAGCCAGCGATGGCACCAGCTGGCTATATCGGGACCCCGGAAGCCACAGCCACTCGGTCTTGGAGGGGTTAGCAGTTCTTCTTATATCAAGATCTACATAATGTTTAATATTACCTAGGTTTCTTATCCTAAACTTGTCCTTTAACAAATTAAGAAATTTCTATTGCTTCCTGTTCAGTCTTCGTTACGATAGCAATGTCGTCTGTAAACAAGAGTAAGAATGAAATCAAACCATTTTTCTCCTGTTTAAAGAGATATTTGTCTGCTACACCTTCCTTAAACCCCATAGTATTCAGTTCTTTCAGTATACACTTATTCCATTCAAACCCTGATTGCTTCAAACCATAAAGGCTCTTTTTTAATTTCCAGCAATCCGTTCACTCATCCGTTCTTACACCTAATGGCTTCTTGATATAAATGTGATGTAAAGGTGCATGTAAATATGCTGTCTCAACATCTATATGAGTAATCTGATAGTTATTCTTCGCTGCCCACACTAGCATTGTTCTGAATGTCGTTGCTCTTAAACTGGGAGCAAAAACTTCATCATAGTCTCTTTCAGACTGCGCGAAACCTTGAGAAACTAAACGTGCTTTATGGGTTACAGTTCCATCAACACATGTCTTTAGCTTATAAACCCATTTACAACCTATTAACTTTTCTCCTGGTGGTAACTGAACATTTTCATAAACATCTAATTTTCCTGCATTGCTGCTCCGACATTCCACTTGCTGGGTAATCTTCAGTCCTATTGGATCGACTGAGTGCCAATCAAAAACTTCCTCTACAGCCTGGACACTCCCCCTTCATCTACACACGCTCAGTCTTTTCACTCAGTCGCTGGTGATCAGACTGGTGTGCCTTTTTCTCCTCAAATTTTAGCGACAATATCTACTTTTTCAGTAGCTTTCAACTTTTAATTTGGTGCTTTGAGATTAGTGAGGGCTGTGATCAACGAAGACCTTTGACAGCCACGCTGGGCGAGCAGGCGTTTCCCGTCTGGGGTGCCTGCCACCGTTTGACTTTTACCGCTATAGGCAGCGCTACAGGGGGGCTCAAATTTCACCCCGATAGCAGCCGTTTGCTGCAAGTGGGGAACTGGTTGTCTGGCGTGCCAGCAGAACCGACCTCACTCTCGCAGCCCTCAGCGCAGTAGTGGCTTCGGATTCCCTGCCTTGCCAACAAACTCGTTTTGTCAGGAGGGCACTTCACGGTGTTTATATTTGCTGCCTGAAGACGCAGCAGACCCGGAGGGGTCGGATTGCCAATTTTAATGTCTTCCAGAGAGCAGAAATCGACGGTGTCGCTGGGCTGCTGTTGAGGTGCGCTGAGGGAGATCCGGATAGCAACCGCCATTTTAAACTGTCGTTTCGCCCGACCGCCATTTTGACTGTGCGGTTCAAAGGTGCTTTTACCACTCGAGCCTCTGGCCGGTTATTGAGGGTGAAGTGTGAAGTGAGTGACTGCAGACTCTGTCTGCATTTGTCCTGCCTCCTGCCAACGACATCACCTTCTAGCGTAATTACACCAGGGAAGTATTAACTACTTTATTTATTTCTGAGTCCTTGGAATTGTTTTATATATATATATATATATATATATATATATATATATATATATATATATATATATATATATATATACATATACATACATACATACATACATAAAACTTGTTGGCTTGTCAAACCCGTGGTAGGAATGGCGGAAAAAGCACTATCGTCTGACCTGGACCAGGCCCCTTCACCACCTAAGGTGCCTTCTCCACAGCCACATAGGTCTAAGAAGATCAAGACCAAAGCCATAGTTCATGCAGCCCCTTCTGTGTCTAGACAGGTAGAGGGGACTTTGAGAATGACCAAAGATGCTCAGTGCAGGCATAATGCCCTTGAGAGACAATTTGATAAGGCTAGGCGCGCTGCGCAACCTGACCTTGAGAGTGTTCTGGATGAAGTGGTTGTAGTTCAGTCTCTGCAACCCGCATCCTTACCTACCACGAGGGCTGAGAATGTGACATGGCAACAATCTGAAGTGACCCTAGGTACACAGGGTCAGAATTTGACATATATTCCTGCAGGCATTGAGTCTCATGGGCCTGTAACTTCTGGTCACGTTACTCATCAGTTGCCTCAGATTATTCCCGAGGCCACCTTTACTCCAACGGCTGCGGGTCTCCGTGTAGGGGAAGAACCGTCATCTGGCCAGGCTATAGACTTTCATGTGGTATTTTTGCATGTGGCAAAAAAGGGGTTGAGAGGGTTTTTAAATCGGTTTTTAGGAATTTTAAGGGGCTCTGGGGTGGGGGTGGGAGAGGGTTTGGGGGGAAACCCAAATGGGAAAAGGACAGGCTCGGTATTGGGTGTTAAGGAGGGTGTAGACTCTGGAGGTAAGAGGGCTCCTAGAGAGCCCCCTGTCGAGGGTTGGGCTATAGAAACATTGTGTGGGAGGGGCAGATATGGCGTGAGCGGGGGACCGTATCATGTGAAGGGGGCACGCACTCGCTGTCTTCGAGCAGTTGCGTGCCCCGGTCCCCGGAGCTATTCCCGTTCCCCAGGTTGTTCGGAGTCTCAGGACCCAAGGCTCCGGTTGCTGTTATGCAATGCCAGGTCCGTTGTAAATAAGGCCCCCCTCATCTGTGACCTTCTTCAAGAGGGGGGTGCGGACCTGGCCGGTATTACTGAGACCTGGTTGGGCCGCGAGGGCGGGGTTCCCCTCGTGGAGATGTGCCCGCCAGGTTTCCTTGCATTTCACCAGCCGAGAGCTCAGGGCAGGGGTGGGGGAGTGGCGGTCATTATTAAGGAAGGTCTGGATCCGAGGGACGCCACTGTTCCTCAGATAGCCGGGTGTGAGTCCATCTTCGTGAGGTGGGGTCCTGGTGGGCAGATGGGTTTGTTAGTCACGTACCTGGCTCCCTGCCGCGTGGCAACGACCCTGCCCGAGCTCCTCAATGTTGTAGCCGATGTGGTGATTGGCACCCCCAGGCTTATGGTCATGGGGGATTTCAATCTGCCATCTATCGGCGAAACATCTGAGATAGCTCGGGAGTTCATGGCTTCCATGACGGCCATGGACCTGACCCAGGTAATTCAGGGCCAAACTCACATTGGTGGACACACCCTGGACCTAGTTTTTGTCTCTGGACAGTGGTTGAGTGGTCTTGATATTGGGGATATAGGCTTAGAACCCTTGTCATGGACTGACCACTCGCTCCTTCGGCTCGACTTTCTGACCGCTGTACCCCACCGCAGGGAGGCGGAACCGACCAGATGGTTCCGCCCCAGGCGCCTGATGGATCATGATAGGTTCCAGACGGAGCTTGGGCCATTCCCTGAGACACTGACACACGACTCGGCCGAGGACCTGGTGGCTGCCTGGAATAGAGCGGCCGGTGGGGCCTTGGACCGTGTCGTGCCTTTGCGGCCTCTGACCCGGTGCCGAACCAACTTAGCTCCTTGGTTCACCGAGGAGCTGAGGGAGATGAAGCGCCGGAAAAGACGCCTAGAGAGTGGTTGGAGGGCCAGCCGCTCCGAATCTGACTTGACACTAGTAAGAGCTCATATTAAGACTTACTTAGTGGCGATAAAAACGGCCAAGTCTAATTACTTTGCCGCTCTTATCGCGTCATCAGATAATCGCCCAGCTGCCCTGTTTAGGATGACCCGCTCCCTCCTCCATTCGGGAGCGCAGGAGGATCCCTTACAGGGACGTGCTGAGGATTTTGTTCAATATCTGGATGATAAAATAACTCAGATTCGGGACGACCTGGCCGCCGACTGGGTGGGTTCAGGCGGGGTGACTGAGCCAGGTCTTGAGAGTGTTATCTGGGCTGAGTTCGATCCTGTGGCTCCCGAGGACGTGGACAGGATTCTGGGAAGACTGAACGCAACCACATGTTTACTGGACCCGTGTCCCTCCTGGTTGGTGCTGGCCTCCCGGGAGGTTACACGAGGCTGGCTCCAGGAGATTATAAACGCTTCTTTGAGTGAGGGTGTCCTTCCGCCTGCCTTGAAAGAGGCGGTGGTGAGGCCCCTCCTCAAGAAGCCCTCCCTGGACCCAGCTGTTTTAGCAAATTACCGTCCTGTCTCCAACCTTCCCTTCCTGGCGAAGGTTGTTGAGAGTGTGGTGGCGTGGCAGCTCCCTCGATACCTGGATGAAGCCGTCTATTTAGACCCGCTCCAGTCCGGCTTCAGGTCTGGGTACAGCACCGAAACGGCATTGGTCGCGTTGGTGGATGATCTCTGGAGGGCCCGGGGTAGGGGGTACTCCTCTATCCTGGTGCTGTTAGACCTCTCAGCGGCTTTTGATACCATCGACCATGGTATCATATTGCGCCGGTTGGAGGGACTGGGGGTGGGGGGCACCGTCTTACGGTGGTTCTCCTCCTACCTCTCCAACCGGTCGCAATCTGTGTTGACAGGGGGGCAGCGGTCGACCCCGAGGCGCCTGGTATGTGGGGTGCCGCAAGGGTCGGTCCTCTCGCCCCTCCTGTTCAACATTTATGTAAAGCCGCTGGGTGAGATCATCCGTGGTTTTGGGGTGGAGTTCCATCAGTACGCTGATGATACTCAGCTGTACATTTCCACCCCAGACCACCCCAACGATGCCGTGGAAGTGATGTCCCAGTGCCTTGAAGCTGTGCGGGTCTGGATGGGGAGAAACAGGCTTCGACTCAACCCCTCCAAGACCGAGTGGCTGTGGCTGCCGGCGTCCCGATATAGCCAGCTGACTCCATCGCTGGTTATTGGGGGCGAGTCATTGGCCCCCACGGAAAGGGTTCGCAACTTGGGCGTCCTCCTGGACTCACGGCTGTCTTTAGAGGATCATATGACGGCCGTGGCCAGGGGGGCTTTTTATCAGGTCCGCCTGATTCGCCAGCTGCGACCCTTTCTAGATCGGGACTCCCTACGCACGGTCACTCATGCTCTTGTCACTTCCCGTCTGGACTACTGTAATGCTCTCTACATGGGGCTCCCCTTGGGGTGCACCCGGAGGCTCCAACTGGTGCAGAATGCGGCCGCGCGGGGGATTATGGGAGCGACGGGACGCTCCCACGTGACACCTCTCCTGCGCGAGCTGCATTGGCTGCCGGTGGACTTTCGGGTGCGTTTCAAGGTGTTGGTAATCACCTTTAAAGCGCTCCATGGCTTAGGGCCAGGGTACTTACGGGACCGCCTTCTGCCGCCAATTGCCTCCCACCGGCCGGTTCGCTCCCACAGAGTGGGCCTCCTCAGGGTGCCGTCAGCCAGACAATGCCGGCTGGCGACCCCCAGGGGGAGAGCCTTCTCTGTGGCAGCACCCACCCTTTGGAATGATCTGCCTCCAGAGTTGAGAATAATCTCTGACCTCCCAACCTTTCGGCGGGCTTTAAAAACCCATCTCTTTCAGCTCGCCGGCCTAGCCTGATCCCTATAACATTTTAGTATTTTTAGAGTTGTATTTTAAATATGTTAATTTTTAAATTTTATGGCCATTTATATTATTATTTTAAGAAATTTTAACTTGTGTATGTTTGTATGTTGTTCTTAATTGGCTGTACACCGCCCTGAGTCCGCAAGGAGAAGGGCGGTATATAAATCCAAATAAACTCAAACTCAAACTCAAACTCAAGCCTTACTGTCCCAGACTTTTACCCGTATTTTCCAAGCGGGTTTGCAACAAGCTGGTTTACCTGTAGGTCCTATGGCAAATGCCTCGGTCCCTGGTCATGCCCCTATGCTTAATCCACAACACTTGATGCATAGCTATCGTAACATCGACCAGGCGGATCCTGAAGGTGATTATTTAGAGGATTTTGAGTTGTCTGATGACGATGAGGCCATAGCAGATAGGCCTGCTTTCCAGGGACTTTTTAAGCCTGCTTTGTTCAAGTCTCTCCTCTGTAAGGCAAAGGTGGTCATGAATATGAAGCACTGCCTGGACCAGTCCGCTTCCTCTCGTACTCCGGCGGAGTCCACTAGTAGCCTATTTCCAGTGCCTGCTACTGATTACGATTATGTACCCTGTTCTGATCTTTTTGCCCAAGTGGTCAAGAAGCCCTGGGAACGACCTGGTTCCCTGTCAGGTCCTAATAGCTTTGACAGGAAGCTTTATAGTGCCTCTCCAGAATTAGATGCCTTATTACAATTGTCATCAGTGGACGAGCCAGTGGCTAGCCTTACATCTCCTTCAGTGTTAGTTAGTGATGCGGGTGAAGGCCTGAAGCTGGAGGATAAACGTGCGGAGATGACATGCTGAAAGACTCACCAGGTGGCTGCCTGGGCGATCCGGGCAGCCACTTCAGCTTCCTTTTTCAATCGGGCATCGCTGATTTGGCTTCGACAATTACGCGAGCGATTGCCCCCGGAGGACGCTCGTGTTCAACAGGACTTGACTAAGATAATTGCTGCAGCTGAGTATTTGGCGGATGCCTCCCTTGATGCAGCCAAGTTTGCATCCAGAGCGTTAGCTTCCACAGTAGCATCCCGCTGCCTCCTCTGGCTCCACCATTGGAGGGCAGATATGAAATCTAAATGGCGACTTACGGTGGCGCCTTATCATGGCCAGGCTCTTTTCAGCGCATCCCTGGAGCCTATTTTGGTGGAGGGGCATGATAAGAAGAAAGTGTTGCTGTCATCCTACAGACGACCTGACCGTCATTTTTCTCCTTATCCGAGGCAGCCATTTCGGCCCAAGCAGGGACCCAGTGGTTCCTATTTTCCACGATCGGCATCTCAACACTATTCCGCCTATCCTGACCGCCCTTCCTTTCGCGACCGGGGCAGATGTCAGGCAGCATTCAAGTGTCCCAAGGAGCGGGTGATCTGTCCCCCCCCTTCAGAGACCCACAAAAACACAGCCAGCCGAGGGTTAAGAATCACTTGGCACACTCCGCAGTTCTTATCTCAACCTTGGCAGCGATATGCACACCGTCTGCCAAGGACTTTATTGGTTTACACAAACAAGAAAATCACCTACGTAGCTTTGCCGTTCATCTAGCTTCCAAGACTACGAGGTTGCTCCGTTTGTTTAGCTTTGTTCGTCACGAACTTCGTGACCCACTGTACTGTCTTATATAGATAGGCTTCTGGGTGTGGTCCAGTGAGTCATTGATCCTGTGACTCCAATCCAATGACTCAGGATTTCCTCATACGCCGCAGCTGCAGTACTCTTTTGTCTCGCCTTCTTTGGCGTGCGTCCAGGAATGACGTCTCTCCCTCACTCTCATCTGAGACACCTGTTTCCCCACTACTTGGCTCTCTTTCAGCTGGCACCTGAGCCGGTGCCAGAGGGGGGGGGGGCTGGGAGATCTGGCTGGCTCCTCTTCCTCCTGCTCAGAGCTTCCTTCCTCCAAAGGGATAGGCTCAGAGGACGGGGCCACAACAGCGGGCTCCCCTTCGTTCTGTCGAGGGAAATGACTCGATGGCTTCTCTCCCCATTGGTGGCAAGATTCAGTTGTTCTAACACCAGTGGGAACTTTCAACGATGGACAACTGGATTATTCGCATGGTTACTGACAGTCTCTGGCTGGAGTTCACCTCCCCTCCTCCTTGCTTTCTCCAGTGCCCGCTGTCCACTCTCACCTCCAAACTACATCTCATGGAGTTGGAGATCTAACATTTACTGAAAATAGAGGCGATAGAACCAGTCCCGGAAGATCAAGCACGCACGGGATTTTATTCAGTGCTATTTCTAGTGCCCAAAAGCTTGGGGGGCTGGCGGGGCATACTCAATCTGAAGCAACTGAACCTCCATGTGAGGTATCGTTGCTTCAAAATGCACTCACTCAGCTCTATCTAAGGTGCATTCATCCCCGCGATCTTATGCAATCTATCGACCTAAAGGAGGCATATCTTCATGTGCCCATCCATCCGGATCACAGGCGATTCCTGCGTTTCGCTCATGTGGGACAGCACTTTCAATACCGAGCCATACCCTTTGGCCTCTCGTCGGCACCTCGCACATTTACAAAGATTATGGCGGCAGTCACGGCAACGCTCCGGGAAAACTCTGTAAGAATTATTTGTTATCTGGATGATATATTGATTCTTTCTGCGTCCCTGGAACAGGCAAACCTAGACAGGCACCATGTGATTCAAGCATTGCAAGTTCACGGACTTACCATCAATTGGGACAATAGTCGTGTTGTGGGAACAAACAGCTCCCAAGATTCTTCTCTCCGTTTCTGATGCCGGGCGCAGAAGGGCAGGATGCCCTGAGGTCTCCGTGGCCTCGGGGGCTTCTCTGTGTTTTCCCTCCCATCCCCATCCTTCCGCGGGTCATCCGGAAAATGATGAAAGAGCAAGCGGACCTTATCCTAGTGGCTCTGTATTGGCCTTGTCGGGAATGGTTTGCAGATCTGATGGATCGGTCAATTGAACCACCGTGGAAGATTCCACACGACCGAATATCTCTAAGCCAAGGGGCTCTGTGTCATCTGAATCCCGACTGGCTCCAGTTGACCGTCTGGCGCTTGAAAGGATCCGACTAATGAAAGACCATCTTCCATGCAAAGTCATCTCTACTATTCAAGCGGCCAGACGACCATCCACGATACGCATATATAATGCGTCTTGGAGAATTTTCGCTATATGTGTATTGCTAAACATATAGACCCTACTTTGGAGACGGTGCCTGAAGTCCTCCAATTCCTGCAGGCGGGCCTCGATAAGGGACTGGCACCTTCTACACTGCGACGTCAGGTTGCAGCTTTGGCTACAGTTACTCCTGGTGGCAAACAGCAATTCTTGTCACATGATCCACTAATTAGGTCATTCTTACAGGGTGCGGTTAATCTGCGGCCTCCTACTGTACACCGCTACCTGACTTGGGACCTTAACCTAGTATTACAGTCTCTTATTTCTGCTCCCTCTGAGCCGCTCAAAGACACCACCTTACGGCATCCCACATTGAAACTAGCATTCCTTATGGGAGTGACGTCAGCTCGGAGAGTGTCAGAATTAGCTGCATTGTCGATTCGCCAAGATCTCTGTATTTTCTTTCCGGATAGGGTAGTCATGCGCCTCGATCCAGTGTTTGTTCCTAAAGTCAATTCACTTTTTCATCGTTCTCAAGAAATAGTTTTGCCTAATTTCTGCCCGGATCCTAGGCATCCGTTGGAGAGAAGATGGCATACGCTAGACGTCCGTAGGGCATTGAAATATATAAAAAGTACTTCTTTCCGCAAGACTGAGGCTCTGCTAGTCTCCTTTTTACCATCTTCTATGGGACAAAAAGTTTCCTCTGCAACAATCGGGAGATGGATTAAGGCCTGTATTTCTGAAGCCTACAACTTGCAGGGTGCCCAGGCTCCTGGGGGGATTGTACCACATTCCACCCACAGTGCGGCCACATCTGCCGCCTGCGCTACTCAGGCGTCCATTGATGATATATGCAGGGTGGCCACATGGTCGTCAATATCTTCTTTTATTAGACACTATTGATTGGATTCATTCGCCTTGGCGGATGTTTCCTTCGGTAGAAGTGTTTTACAAGCAGTAACGTCCTACCGTGGCCAGGGGATGGATTCGGCTCCCGCCCAGTTGCATTAAGCTTGGGTATGTCCTAGCAAGTGGAATGTCGGAGCAGCGATGCAGGAAAACGGACGTTGGCTTACCTGAACGTCCCTTTTCTGCTCGCTGCAACAACATTCCGGCCCTCCCATCACCTTTCCATCACCTGGCCAGGGCTGGGTTTTGATTTGTCTTCCTCTACAGACACTAGAGGTCATGGAGTTAACTGGCTGGCTCCTCTTCCTCCTGCTCAGAGCTGCCTTCCTCCAAAGGGATAGGCTCAGAGGACGGGGCCACAACAATAATGTATCTGCCAATCGGGAAGTCCCATTCCTCCTCTATCTCGTTTATCCTGTAAATGCTTTAGTTTGATTCTTGCCTTTTCTTTCTGCCATAAAAATGTTAGTATCATCCTATCCAAATCTTTAAAATATGTTCTGCCCAGATTTACTGGGATCAACCTAAATAAATACAACACTCTTGGTAGAATATTCATTTTAATAGTGGCAATTTTGCCTAAAAACGATAACTGAAGTTTTGTCCACTTTTCCAAGTCTTTTTCTATCTGTTTAGCCAGTTTGGTATAGTTGTCTTCCTTCAGCGTCGATATTTTATTGGTAATCCATACCCCTAGGTATTTAACTTTTTTTGTAGTTTGCATTCCCAACAGGTTTTCCAACTCTTTTTCTTGGTGTTTGGTGAGATTCTTTGTTATAATTTTAGTTTTTTGTTTGTTAATTTTCAGGCCCGCCACTTCTCCGTATTGCTGTATTTTAGTCAGTAATTTTAGTCCAGATTGTAGCGGTTTGTCTAATATAAGTACTGTCATCAGCAAAGGCCTGCAATTTATATTCCTGATTTTTTATTTTTAATCCCGTTATTTCTGTATCCTTTCTTATTTCTTCTAATAGTATTTCCAATGTTAGTATGAACAATATGGGGGATAGGGGACATCCTTGTCTCACACCTCTTTTAATATCAAATTGTCCTGTTGTCTCACCATTAATTAATATTCTTGCAGTTTGGGTATTGTATATTCTTTTAATCATCCTTATGAATTTTTCTCCAAATTTCATCTTTTCCAGTTGTGTGATGAGAAATGTCCAATTAAGATTATCGAACGCTTTTTGTGCATCCAGAAAGATTAAAGCTAGCTGTTTATCCGGTCTTTGCTCATAGAATTCAAAGGTGTTCATAATTGTTCTTGTGTTATTTTGGATTTGTTGTCCGGGAATAAAGCCATTTTGATCTCGATGTATGTAGTGTTCGATAAAGGTTTTTAGTCTCTGTGTTATGATGGATGTATAAAGTTTGCAGTCTACATTGAGGAGGGAGATAGGTCTGTAATTTTTAATTTCGGCAGGGTCTGAGTCTTGTTTTGGAATTAATGTAATTATTTTCTCATTCCATGAGTGTGGGGTTTCGGTTTCCAAAAGTGCATCATTGAATACTTGTAGTAGAATACCATCTAGTGATTGTTGGAATGTCTTATAGAACTCTGCTGGTATGCCATCTGTTCCCGGTGTCTTATTGATTTTTTGTTTCTTTCTTGTTTCTACTAATTCTAACATAGAGATCGGTCTATTCAGTAGTTCAGTGTGGTCTTCTTTTAATTCCTGTATTTTTAGTTTATTTAAGTATTCTCTCGTATCCTTCTCTCAAATATCTTCTTCTGCATATAATTTTTGGAAGAATTCCTTTGCAGTTCGTTTTTTATCCTCATTGTTCTGGTATAAGCACCCGTCTTTGTCTTTTAATTGCATTATTATCTTTTCTTTTTCTGTCTTCAATTTGTGAGCTAACCATCTTCCTGTTTTGTTTGCATGTTCAAATTGATTTTGTTTGGTCATTTTTATTTTCCTTGCTATCTCTGCAGTTGTGTTCAAATTCAATTGGTGTCTTGTAAGGTTTATTTTCTTTTTAATTTCTTGGCTGTGGGGGTGTTCCTGCAATTCTGATTCATATTGCTGTAGTGTTGACAGTAAGCTTTGTTTTGTACGTTGTTTGTCTTTGTTTTTTTGTGCGGTATAGGCAATTGTTAGGCCTCTAATATATGCCTTGGTTGTGTCCCATAAGTTTTGCAGACTGGTGTGTTCTTTGACATTTATTTGGAAAAATTATTTCAATTTCTTTTGAATCATTTCCACATATTGCTTATCGTTCATAAGGTCTCTATCCATCATCCATCTTCTTCTTGGTTGGTGGCCCTTCCATATTATTTCAATTGGACTGTGGTCTGCCCATGTATTAGTTGCTATTTCTATTTTTTTAACGTCTGCTCTAAGTTCTGCTGTCATCCAGGCCATGTCGATTCTAGACCACGATTTGTGTGGGTTTGAGTAAAATGTAAATGTTGTCTATCGTGATTAATTTCCCTCCACTCATCCTTTAGTTGAAGCTCATGTGCCATATCATAAAATGTCTCCGGGAGTACTTTTTTCCTAGATTTATTTCGTTTGCTGGTCCGATAGTCTTTCTCTATATTTCCAACTGCATTGTAGTCTCCAATGAGACATATGTTTGAATAGTCCAGTTCTTTAATTCTGTTGTGAATCTTCTTGAAGTAATCGCTTTGCGATCCATTCGGTGCATAGAGTGACACTGGTAAAAAAAATTTCCCCATTTCAATTTTGACCATCAACGTCCTACCCTCCTCATCTCCGTATACTTGCTTTGCTTGTATGTGATTTTGAATGTACATTGCTATACCTTTTCTTTTTATTCCCTGATAATGCTGTGTAAAGTGTTCCTAAGCGTTTATTTTCTAATAGTCTATGTTGTTGATTCTTAATGTGAACTTCCTGTAGTGTGATAATGTCCATGTTCAATTTTTGTAAATTCCTGAATGTAAGTGATCTCTTAGTTGGGATATTAAGGCCATTTATGTTTATTGATATTAATCTTATTTCTTTCGCCATACTCATCTTCTATCTCCTTGTTGTCCTAAGTGTCCTTGTGTTTTTCCCAGTGGTTCATATCTTTTCCCTTGCTCCCTCTCTTTCCATTCTTTCTTTCTCTCCCCTCGTTCTTGCTTCACGCTGAGCTTCTTCCAATTGGTCTTCTTGATTTCCAGATTCTTGCTGTGTTTCGAATTCTTGCTCCTCTTCTAAGATGAAATTGCTGTCAAAAATCTGTTGTGCCTTCTGTAGCGTATCCAATCTGTGTTTTTTATCTTGCCAAGATACAAGGATTCCCTCAGGTGTTAGCCAGCGGAACATTATTTTGTGGTTGTTTAGTTCTGTTGTCAAAAAGCTATAATTTTTTCTTATTTCTCTTATTCTTCTTGGAATTTGTTTTAGTGTAATTATTTCTTTGCCCTTATAGGTGATTTGTTCCTCTCTCATTTTTTTATATATTTCCTCTTTCACATATTTTCTTGCAAACCGAATGTGGATCTCTTTTGGAAGCTTGTTCCTTCAGGCATAATTGGTAAATACCCTATAGACTTCATCGATTTCCATATTTATTTCTTCCTTCTTCTTTTGGGTCGCCTCCGCTAGAATTCCCACCATTAAGTCTCTAGGATCTTCTTTAGTTTCCGCGATGTTTTGAAATCTTAGATAGAATGACGCGTTTTCCATCTCTAAGAATGAAACTGAGTCTCCCAGTTCTTTATTTGTTGTCATCTGGTCACTTTCTAGATCCTCCAGCTTCTTCTCTGTTTGCTCCATCTTTACTTCAATGTTATGGATTCTCTGTTCATTCTTGGCATGTTTTGCTGAATTTTCTCCATTCTATCGTCCATTTTTTTGAGGTTGTCCTTTATTTCTGTTACATCCAACTTCAATTCTTCATGGTTTTTCTTGCTTTGTTGATGATTATTGGCAATTGATTCCTGTGTTCTGTTCATCCCCTCTTGTATCGTTATAAGTATTTATTTTGGAGGATGAAACCGAAATCTTGACGTATATTTTGGATGTTAATTGTTTGGGGAGTTTTCTCTTTTTCTGCCACTAACATTGTATCTATCGTTTTCTGTTGTGTGATGCAATGGACAATGTCTGGCTGGTAACTACTTTTTTAGTAGTTTTTGACATTGTAGATGAGCCGGTAGTTGTCACCTTGATTCTCTGTTTTAACAGTTCCCAAATTTTCATACACAGTCTATATTGTATAGTGGAATTCTCTTCAATTAGTAGTAGAAGCCAATTTCTGGTATTTCAAATTTCACATCCACTCTAGTTCCTCCAATTCAGTTAATAATATTAACTGAATCGTATTATTTATATTAACTTAATATCATTATATAAGGGATTAATTTAATCTTTAACAGAGAGTAGGGAAAAAATACAACGTTTCAGCAGGTCATTTTGATTTACAATGTTAAATATCTTATTTCAATATTCTATTAACCTTTTTTAATTCTATTAAATTCTTATTTACATCTCTATATCTCTATTGGCTCTAGTAAATCTATTAGCTTTTATCAACCTCAATTCCTCACTTAAATAATACGATTAATTGTAAGTACTATACTAAAATGATATATCAATTAATTCATCTAATATTCAATTATAGCACAAAAACAAGTAAATACGAAGAAAGTACAAGTAAACTATTGTTATAATATTATTGTTGTTCAAAATCTATATTTCAATTTACTTCCTTAATTTATATTCCACTTCTGCTTACTTCTGCTTAAATTCTATATTCTATATTTTAAGTTTCAACTTAGAACACTCCAAAAATATCTTTTGACTACTATAATCTTCTAAGTAATATAATATAAATTAAGTTAATTAAGTGTTAACAATTAAGTATTAAGGAATGAAGAGTAAAGAAATTTAGAGCAGGTTAGACAATTTTGCTTGAATTAAATCTTAAACGTTATATTCAGTTCCCGGATTATAAACGTTGCAATCTACACTCAGCGTTTCATCATTCAAGCAGTTCGTCCTGTGGTTATCGAACTTCTCCGTGTATCTCCCAAGAATAGCGCCTCTATAACTCCAAAACTGCAGTGTCTTTTAGAATGTTGTCCCTTTTAGAATTTTCTGCCTTTGCCGTCGATACAAAGTCTCAAAGTTCCGTCCGATCACTCTCAACGTTAATTACAATCCGTACTCTGTCTCTCTCGCCTCAGCTCCAGTGTTGTGGCCCCGTCCTCTGAGCCTATCCCTTTGGAGGAAGGAAGCTCTGAGCAGGAGGAAGAGGAGCCAGCCAGATCTCCCAGCCCCCCCCCCCCTCTGGCACCGGCTCAGGTGCCAGCTGAAAGAGAGCCAAGTAGTGGGGAAACAGGTGTCTCAGATGAGAGTGAGGGAGAGACGTCATTCCTGGATGCACGCCAAAGAAGGCGAGACAAAAGAGTATTGCAGCTGCGGCGTATGAGGAAATAGTCCTGAGTCACTGATTGGAGTCATGGGATCAGTGAGTCACTGGACCACACCCAGAAGCCTGTCTATATAAGACAGGCCCGTGAGTCACGAAGTTCGTGACGAACAAAGCTAAACAAACGGAGCAACCTCGTAGTCTTGGAAGCTAGATGAACGGCAAAGCTACGTAGGTGATTTTCTTGTTTGTGTAAACCAATAAAGTCCTTGGCAGACGGTGTGCATATCGCTGCCAAGGTTGAGATAAGAACTGCGGAGTGTGCCAAGTGATTCTTAACCCTCGGCTGGCTGTGTTTTTGTGGGTCTCTGAAGGGGGGGGACAGATCATCCAGTTCCGTTTATAGTAAATCCACCGCTCGATCGTATGTTCCTTCGCAAATCAATTGGTCCTTGCCAAATCCAAACCCAGGTTCCAATCAAATCGAAATCCAAGTCCAGGTCCCAATCAATTCAGTAATGATCTATTAAATATTCAGTCCTCAAACTCTCCCATATCTCTTTAAATCCACCTTAGTCCCATTGTCTGCCAACTCTGCTTAGTCACCCTCTGGTTGGTCTCACTTACCCGCTCCGTTTGCTTTCGATTCGTCGCTTCCTTATGGCTCAGCCTCGCCGATCTGTTCGGAGTCTCTCTCTTAGTTATACTTCCGTCACAGTATGTATTGTACCTTTCACAGTCCTTTTTCTTTGTTGATTTGTTGATGTCTCTATTTAATCTTCGCTTCCATTCCTGAGACGGCAGTCAGCGTTCCGGCCAGCCCAGGGGGGCTGAGTTTTTTCCAATCAGAATTAAGGGGTTTTCCCTGAACCTTCGGAGCGATTGCTGTCACCTCTGAGGTCCTCGGGATTTCCCCTTTAATCTATTGACCTCTTTGTGGTCAATAGCACCAAAAAGTGGCTTCCAGATTGAAAATTGGAACTTAGGAGATGGAGCGCTGTCCCCTTAGTCCTGTCACGCTGGCGTCGCTGCCGGAAGTCCTTAGACTCTACATTTTCTATATCTTCATCAGGGGTATTTTTGAACATTTGATTATCAATAATAAACCCTGGATCTAGTTTTTGTCTCTGGTCAGTGGTTGAGTGGTCTTGATATAGGGGATATAGGTATTGAACCCTTGTCATGGTCTGACCACTCGCTCCTTTGACTTGACTTTCTGACCGCTGCACCCCACCGCAGGGAGGCGGAACTGACCAGGTGGTTCCGCCCCAGGCGCCTGATGGATCCCGATAGGTTCCAGATGGAGCTTGGGCCATTTCCTGAGACACTGGCACATGACTCGGCCGAGGACCTGGTGACCGCCTGGGATAGGGCGGCCGGCGGGGCCTTGGACCGCGTTGTGCCTTTGTGGCCTCTGATCTGACGCCGAACTCATTTAGCTCCTTGGTTCTCCGAGGAGCTGAGGGACATGAAGCGCCGGAAAAGATGCCTAGAGAGCGGTTGGAGAGCCAGTCGATCCGAATCTGACTTGACACTGGTAAGGTCTCATATTAAGACCTACCTAGTGGCGATAAAAGCGGCAAAATCTAATTATTTTGCCGCTCTTATCGCGTCATCAGATAGTCACCCAGCCGCCCTGTTTAGGGTGACCCGCTCCCTCCTTCATTTGGGAGCGCGGGATGATCCCTTGCAGGGACGAGCTGAGGATTTTGTTCAATATCTGGATGATAAAATAACTCAGATTCGGGAAGATCTGGCCGCTGACTGGGTTAGTTCAGGCGAGATGACTGAGGCAGGTCCTGAGAGTGTTATCTGGGCTGAGTTCGATCCTGTGGCTCCCGAGGACGTGGACTGGATTCTGGGAAGACTGAACGCGACCACGTTTATTGGACCCGTGTCCCTCCTGGTGCTGGCTTCCCGGGAGGTTACACGAGGCTGGCTCCAGGAGATTATTAACGCTTCTTTGAGTGAGGGCACCCTACCGGCCGCCTTGAAGGAGGCAGTGGTGAGGCCCCTCCTCAAGAAGCCTTCTCTGGATCCAGCTGTTTTAGCTAACTATCGTCCAGTCTCCAACCTTTGCTTTCTTGCGAAGGTTGAGAGTGTGGTGGCGTGGCAGCTCCCCCAGTACCTGTATGAAGCTGTCTATTTAGACCCGCTCCAGTCCGGTTTCAGGTCTGGGTACAGCACCAAAACGGCATTGGTCGCGTTGGTGGATGATCTCTGGAGGGCTCGGGGTAGGGGGTACTCCTCTATCCTGGTCTTGTTAGATCTCTCAGCGGCTTTTGATACCATCGACCATGGTATCATGTTGCGCCGGTTGGAGGGATTGGGGGTGGGTGGCACCGTTTTGCGGTGGTTCTCCTCCTATCTCTCCGACCGGTCACAATCTGTGTTGACGGGGGCAGCGGTCGACCCCGAGGCACCTAGTGTGTGGGGTGCCACAAGGGTCGGTCCTCTCGCCTCTCCTGTTCAACATTTATGTAAAGCCGCTGGCGGAGATCATCCGTGGTTTTGGGGTGGAGTTCCATCAGTACGCTGATGATACTCAGCTGTACATTTCCACCCCAGACCACCCCAACGATGCTGTGGAAGTGATGTCCCAGTGCCTTGAAGCCGTGCGGGTCTTGATGGGGAGAAACAGGCTTCAACTCAACCCCTCCAAGACCGAGTGGCTGTGGCTGCCGGCGTCCCGATATAGCCAGCTGACTCCATCGCTGGTCATTGGGGGCGAATCATTAGCCCCCACGGAAAGGGTACACAACTTGGGCGTCGTCCTGGACCCACGGCTGTCTTTAGAGGAACATACTACGGCCGTGGCCAGGGGGGCTTTTCATCAGGTTCGCCTGATACGCCAGTTGCGACCCTTTCTAGATCGGGACTCCTTATGCACAGTCACTCAAGCGCTCGTCATCTCTCGCCTGCACTATTGTAATGCTCTCTACATGGGGCTCCCCTTGCGGTGCACCCGGAGGCTCCAACTGGTGCAGAATGCGGCCGCGCGGGGGTTTATGGGAGCGACAGGGCGCTCCCATGTGACACCTCTCCTGCGGGAGCTGCATTGGCTGCCGGTGGACTTCCGGGTGTGCTTCAAGGTGTTGGTCATCACCTTTAAAGCGCTCCATGGCTTAGGACCAGGGTACTTACGGGACTGCCTACTGCCACCAATTGCCTCCCACCGGCCAGTTCGCTCCCACAGAGAGGGCCTCCTCAGGGTGCCGTCAGCCAGACAATGTCGGCTGGCGACCCCCAGGGGGAGAGCCTTCTCTGTGGTAGCTCCCACCCTCTGGAACAATCTTCCTCCAGAGTTGCGAATGATCTCTGACCTCCAGACATTTTTTGTCGGACCTTAAAAACGTACTTTTTCGAGCTAGCCGGCCTGGCCTGATCCCATGGGAAAATCTTTTTAGAGTTTTTGATATTAATTTTAATTGAATTGTTTTTTACTAATGGGCCAAATTTATATTAGTTACTTTTAATAATTTTTAACTTTTGTAAGATCTACTTTTTATTTCTGGCTGTTCACCGCCCTGAGTCCGCAAGGAGAAGGGCGATATATAAATCTAATAAAATAAATAAATAAATAAATAAATAAATAAATAAAATAACATTATCATTTCTGTAATCAGCTTGCTCAAGCTTATCCTAACCTACATGCTCCAGGAATTTTGCACTAGCGCTACAATAGATACTAGTGGTTCCTGGTGCCCAGAATCTAAATGATCTGTGGTTCGATTCATATCCTACAAAAAACTTTTTTCTAGCTCTCTGTTGCCCTTTTCGTCTTAACAGAGAGGGAATATGAATCCAAGCAGGAGCACCAAATGTATGCAAATAACTAAGATTAGGTTTTCTACCATACCATAGTTTAAATGGTAATTCACCAGTAGATGAATTAACATTATTTATAACATGGTTGGCACACATTATGGCTTCACCCCATAGAGTTTCTGGCAAACTTGAATCTGCTAACATAGCGCTAGCCATAGCTTGCTGTGTTTGACCTCTGCATTCTACATAAGCATTGTGTTTTGGTCTATACAGGGCAGAACGTTTATGCTCAATACCTGCCTCCTGTAATATATTCTCTAACCTTAGATTAGTAAACTCGGTACTGTTGTCTGTTACCAAGCAAACTACTTTATGTTTCTGTTTTCTTTCTACAAATCTTAGCCAGTTGTTAATACGCTGAAATGTTTCAGACTTTGTTTTCATCAAGTAACAGAAACCATATCTAGAGAAATGATCAACAATGCTTAGTATATAGCAGGCTCCCCCTAAACTGGGTTTTTTAGGTCCAATTAGAACAGCAAACACCACTTCTAATGATCTTTTGGTTTTGAATCCATTGACTCGGTTTGCTGGGGTTACTTTGCTTTTCTCCTAATTACAGGCATTACAGTTCAGATATTTAGTACATGGTTTTAACTTTATCCCTTCAGATAATTTTAGTGTCTTCTTCAATACCTTAAAATTCATATGCCCTAATCGTCAATGAAGTAAATGAATATATTCATCATGTGGCTTCTCAGAAACAGAGTTAGTATTAGCCACTAATGCTGGGTTATCTCTTAATACAAATAAACCATTTTCTAACATTGCAGTAATACATTTTCCATCTTTTTCAATTAAACATTCATCTTCTCTAAATGTTACTACAAATCCAACCTGTAATAATGATTTCAAAGATAGCAAGTTGAATTTCAGTCTAGGTATATACAACATTGGTAATTGTTCGGTAATAAATGAACAATGTGCAATACCTTCCCCAGTTACTATCATTCTCCAGCCGTTGGCTAATGTAATATGTTTTTTACTATCATTCAGTTTTAACAAACCTTTCTCTATTTCTAGTGATGGATTGTGATGCACCACTATCAACTACCCATAAATCTTGGTTAACATTTGTAGAACTTGATATAGCTAAATTGACATTCTTTTTGGTTCTCTTGATCACCAACAGTCATTTTCTTTCCCTTAGTACAATATTTAGCTATATGCCCCTTAGCCCCACAAGAAAAACATATTTTAACAATATAGGCAGTTGAATACAATTTTTCTTCCTGTGGTTGTCTCTCTCTTAATTGTTCTCTATCTTTCCTTCTTCTGGATTCTTCCAACAATCTTCCGGTTATGCCAGTCAATGTTAGTTCATCTCTGGACAAAACCTCCAATGAAGAAACATAATCATCGTAACTCATCCTGTTCTGTCCCCGTCTCACACATGGACACAAACAGTCAGCCAGGAGTTAATAAAACCAGCAGTCAGGAATTCCTTTGAGATAACAGAATTGGCAGCAACCCAGTAGCTGCCTGCCCAAAAAACTTTACTCACAAAGGGAGGTTTTTCTTCTCAGTCCGATACATTGAAATAAGTCCACAAAGCCAAAGAATTGTCAAGTCCAGTCCAAAATAAATCCAAGGAGGGCATATAACAAAGTTCCAGATATGCAGTATGACTTGCTAGCTTTTCAGTTTTGTCCATCACAAGGCCTGAATGGCCACCACACCCCCTTTTATCCCCTGTGGGGTGTGGCCCAGTGACTAAACTTAATTTCTGGCACGCCTCTTTCTCTGCTGCGCACGCTTATCTTTCCGACGCTGTCGGGGATCCAGCCAAGACTCATCTCCATCGCTGTCCAACTGCGGCTGCTCCGAAGTGCCTGGGTCCTGGCCTATCTCTTGGCCTTTGGAGGACACCTGAGGCATTGCCAGAGAGGAGGGTCCTGGAGAGGGAGGCCTTGCCAACTCCTCTCCTTCACTTTTGGAGTCTTCTCCCTCTGATAAGACAGGCTTGGGGGTCGGAGTCACAACACATCCAACGAAGAAAGGATAATGTAAACCTGTTGCAATTCTGAAAAAATAAGTTCCTTCTCATGTAGCTCTTGAAAAATTCTTGTCATAAACTCCAAATGAGCTAACATATCTCCTCCTTTAAACATTTTGCATGTAAGATGTATATGAGCACCCACATTATCACGAACATATATTCTCTTAAATTTGTTCCAACCTAGCAGAATCTTCACCATGGATATGGACTAGTTGCTGGTCACTCAGTGTCAGTCCAATTATGCAAAGAGCTCGTTCGTTATCCCGAGTAAATTAGGCTAATTTCTTCTCATCTTCATCATTATCTGGATTCCATTCAGTTACATCCAGTGGATTATTAACTACATCCCATAGTCCTTCCCTACGGAAAAGCAGGTTGCATTTCATGGACCAGGAAACATAGCTTGTTCCGTCCAACTGGATTATCATGGATATACTGGATGACTGATCTTGTGCCATCTTCACTTGGATACTTAATAACAAACACAGCTGTCTGAATAAATTACTGTATCATTCACATCAACTCTCAGTGCTCTAGATATTCTGGGTAACTCTGGGCGACTCTGGGTGGCTCTGGGCCCATAACCAATAATAAGGATATTTTTGAGTTACACCCGAAGTTGTGGCTTATAAAGCAGAGTACCATTAGAGTTTTACGCACGGGAACGTTTTGAGAGTAATTGTGAGTAACATACAGACAAACTGGGTTTTATAGTATTTTACTTTTAGGGAAAAGCAAAATCATAGCCCTTTAACAATCCAAGTCTTAGCCATATAAAGTGCAATATAAGATCAATCCAGGGATATAAAATCTTACCAGTTTGTAGAAAAATGCAAGGAACAATCAGGAACAATATAAAAACAGTTCAATAAATATCAGAAAGCAGTAAGTAAATAATCATGATCAAACAGTTGACCATAGAGAGATCAAAAAGAGTTACAGCATAGCAGCAGGTAAAATGGTGTAGTAGTCCACACTAACCATATTTAGCTCTCCTTAAATACATTGGCTACAGAGCTCAGCCAATCAGGATGCAGAATGACTCAGCACAGTTCTTAAAGCTACATAATACATTCACATAATACAAACATACAATGTTGGCTTATATATTTCCTGGCCAACCAGTTAGGCAATAACCATTTCCTAACATGTTTCTAAAAAGGTTTGGGTGATTTCCATTGTGAAATATCCTGCCTTGAATGAGTTTTTTGCCTGCTTGTAAATGGAGCCGAACTTCCTGCTTCCACTTTCTATTATCTCTAAGCACGGGTAGCTGTTTTCTTCTTATAAAGTTTCCTTTATGCAGCTGGCAGGAATGTGGAATGAGTATCAGGCAGGTTCCTTGTTAGCAGCTTGATTTTTCCTTGCTTTTCTGGGAGCCTTTTCTTATGAGTAATATTTTATTTGGGGAAATGAAGAGGGGGGAGTTCGATTCCTTCCCAGAACAGGTTAGTGGGGTGGGGAGGGAATGGGGATTTTGCAGTATCCTTCCCCTGTGACACCCGCCACACCCACCAAGCCACACCCACAGAACTGGTAGTAAAAAATGTTGAAACCCACCACTGGAATGAATGATATATTATTCCCCACAGCAAGAGAAGCTGAGATGATTAAAATGATTCTTTTATCCAAATAAGAGATTATATTTAATTTTGTCTCTAGTTTGAAATTGCTTCCGGATTTTGTATTTGCAATGAGGGAAAAAAATGAAACTTTGATTCTGTTTTTGTAAATTAGACAGGTGTATTGTTATAGAAATGGCTTGTACATACTGCTGTGTAAAAGCAAAAAGTTGTAGTTATAATGTTAGTGTCAGGGTTCCGACCGATGCCCTAATTAAATAATGAGCCTCAAGTCAAGCTTCAAAAGAAATTGTCAGGGTATGAAGAGTTAATAGCTGTAAGCTGATGAGAGGTTATAAGTGGAGGCAACCGGAAGCTGATGCAAGGGGAATGAGGCAGCAGGGTTACTGCCACTTTAAGAAGCTGGGTAAGAAGCTGCCTATATAAGGGAAGCCATTAGAGGGTGTCTCCCTTCTCCTCATGTTCTCTCTTGTAGTGTATCTCATTGCTCTCCTTGTGTCAGTAGCTGTATGATAAGGTATTTAACCACGTATAAGTCTGTAAATATTTAGCTGTAGATAAAACCACTATTATTTATATAAAGGCAATGTGTGCTGTGTTTTGCTCCTGGGTTTACCTCATAATACTAGTTACGCTGCCTAAACTCTGACAAAAATCCAGTTATTTATTAGGAGCTTCATGTTGGCATGAACCAAGTGAAGCCAACTCTGACCTCACTTAATTTGCGCCTTGGCTCTGACCCTGTTTCCCCCTCCCTCCAAGGTGTGTCATCAGTCACATTCCCCAATGAAGCAATTTTGCAGGTTGCAGAAGTCACTTCCTCCGGCCACTGTGGGTCTCTGTGGAGATGACCTTGACGTTGCCGGCTGGAATGTGCTTTGTTTTGACTGAAATACAAGTTCCTTGATGCAGCTGTGAGGCTTGATTCCCCATCCCCCTGCTTATGGCAACTCGAGAGCAGGTCAGGAATGCTTAGCGAGTTGACAGCTTTGACTGTGCCAAAGAGAATTGGAAGTTGGTGCCTTTTTCTTTTTTTTCTCCCATTGCAGTATACCCCCTCTTTTCCCCTTCCTCTCTTCTTACTTTTCCATGTTTTTTTTTCTTTGTATTTTATACTTTGATAAACTAATAAAAAAATTTTAATTGGGAAAAGATTTGGAAGTCAACACTTTTTTTCTTTCTTCCCTTGCACCTCATATTTTCTTTCCCCCTCTTTTTCCTTCCCTTAATTTCCTATGTTTATTTTTTTTTGTATATTATATATTGATAAAACAATAAAAGTAATTAAATGGGAAAGAAGGGGGGTCATAGCAATTGATTGGTGGAGTGTGTTATTGTAAAAAAAACCTCTGTGAGTGGAATCAATGAAGCTAGTTATCCTGGCTGTAAGTACAGCAACATCTCAAATACTGCTGCAGCATCTGGTTAGTTTTCTCAGCCTCACTATTCATGGCAGGGTGGTGGGTAGATGACAGGCTGACCTGGACCCTCAAAAGTTGGAACAGTGCCTTTCAGAACCTTGAAGTAAATTGACTGCCCCATCTTATAAAAGTCTTGAAATCATGCCTCTATAGCGAAAGACATGGTCCAAAAACAGTTGGGCAGTTTCTTTGGCAGTGGGCAAACCCTTGCAAGGGATGAAATGTGCTATTTTGGTAAAAAGATACACTACTACCAGTATGGAGGTATAGCCTTGGACTGGAGGTAAATCAGTAATCAAATCCATCAATACTGTGTGCCAAGGGTATGGGGGAGTTGGGAGGGGTTGTAACAGCCCTGCTGTAGGAGAAGAGCAGACTGAGCTGGAAGGCGGAGTTAAACATGTCATCAGTTTGGAGTCATTGTGTTGCCACAAGATACCCAAGTCCAGCCCAGTGTGATTTCCATTGACCCTTATCTAGTGTCAATTTAGATTTGTCCATTGACTAGATTCTTGTGTATAGGTAGCAGTAATAAACTCTTCTCTGCTTTGAACTCAACAAATACTCCTGGTTATTTGTGTTCCACACCTGCTGCCTTCTGATGGTGGAATTTAGCCCTTCTGGAGGTGTTGCAAAATGCTACATAGCCCTTGACATCTGCTGCCATTTTAGGCCACCAAAAGCATCTTAATAGTCTGTGCAGTGTCTTGAGCACCCCAACCACCAGTGCCCTGCTGTCAGGTTATCATGCCAAAGCTGCAAAACCTCCTTTCTCAAAGGCACAGACACCACTATTCTGCCTTTGTGCTGCAAAGTCCCTTGTTCCATGGAAAACAAGGATACAGTACCTGGCAGGACTCCCTGAAGGTCATCCATCCAGGCTCGTGAGAATGGGTTCAGCAGTTGCTGTGTTTTAATCCTACCAATTAAGTCCTATGCTACTTGTGCACCCCCCAAGACCTTGGTAGCTGCTTACATGGGATGTTACAGAAAGTTAAAAGGCTGTAAAATGGTTGCAGGAACTGGTGTCTCCTGTTCCTGTAAGTACTCAGGTTTATGGGACAGTGCGTTTGGCAACAAATTATTTATGCTGGCACATAAGTGATATAAAAGTCAAAGTGAGAGAAAAATTGACTCCGCTTCACTTGCCTTGTGGAAAGTGGCTGAGTTTTCTGCAGCATTTCCAGATTCTTACGGTCCATATGGACTTCAGTGGGCCAACATGCTCCTTCCAGGAAATGTCTCCATTGATCAAAAGCTGTTTCTAGTGCTAACAGTTCTTTGTTAAAAATGTCATAGTTTCTTTCTGGGGAAGTCAGTGCTCTGGAGTAAAATGCACAAGGCAAAAGATGGCCTCCTCCCCCAGCAGCCTCCTGCAAGACTACTGTGCTGATAGCTACATCAGAGGAGTCAGTCTGGACAATAAATCTTTTGGATGGGTTGAAGACAAGGCTGTTGGGGAAAAAGCTGTTTTAACTCTTCAAATGCCCCCTGCTCCTTTCCCGTCAAAGCAAATTTCAGTCCCCTTTTAACAGCTGAGTTAGAGGTGTAACTTTATGCTCAAAGCTTGGAATGAACTTTCTATGAAAGCTTGCAAAGCCTAAAAGACTTTGAATGTCCTTTGCATTACAGGGTTTTTACCATGAGAGCACTGTGTGCAATTTCTGGGGATCCATTTGGATTCCATCTGGAAATACGGTAAGCCAACAAATCTAACTGCTTCGAGTCAAACACACACTTCTCCAATTTAGCAAAAAGGTGATTTTCTCATAGTCTACTCAAGACCAATACATGGTGGTCATGCAAAATCTCATTTTCAGAGTAGATTAGGATGCCATTCTGGTAAATCACCACAAATTTGTCAAATTATATCAGAAAAAAATTGGTTCATAAATCTACAAAACACAGCTCCACAATTTACTAACCCAAATGGCATCACAGTATATTCGAATTTGCCATACATGGTGTCAAACATCAAAAATTCATACCCCTCCTTGACTCTGATAAGATTATATGCATTTTGACGATCCAATTTGGTAAATATGCACACAATCTGCAATCCATCCAATAAGTCCAGTATGTGGGGTAGTAGGTAAAGGTCTCTCACTGTAATGGCATTAAGGGTTTTGTAGTCATGCATGGTTCTCATTGGGGCCTCACCAGTTGGGTTTAGGGAACCTGGGTCTTGCTTCTTAGGGACAAAGAAGGTAGGTGCTGAAGCTGGCAACTTTGAAGGTCTAATAAAGCCTTTTTGCAGATCAGAATCCAAATACTAGTTCAAAATTGACAGCTCTTGCTGACATGGGGTATTGCCTCTTAGCAGAGTTACAATCTCTATGTGAGGGGAGAACTGATGCCTCCTCTTCCCCCCCAAAACGTGTAATTCTGCGTACTTAGTTGGTAACTTTCCTCTCCCCCCCCTCACCCCTTGGGGCTTTCTGCTGTCTGTTGTGAAGGAGCCATTGCTTGCACACAGTGAAGTTGGCAAGCTGGAGTGGGGAAAGATAGACTTCTTGTCTCCCAGTCTATTGCAAAGTTGCTAAGCTTCAGCCATGGTGACCCCAAGATGATTGGGACTTGAAGGTTGTGTGTCACATACAGAGGCAAAAGTACTATATGCTGTCCTATTATTTGTTGCAGTGGTATTGCGCAGTAGGACTTGCTCTTAAGGGCTAACTGTCTATCATTTCCACCTGCATGGGACTAATTGACAGTTACACCAGAATCAACAAAAGCTATCAGTCTTCTCGTCCGTGGTTTAAAAATAAAGTAACAGAAATTCTCCTAGTTGTCAGGAACGCCAGTCAGACAAAGTGGGTTATATTCGTAGGTACAGCTTTAAGACCGAGTCTACACTCTTTTGCATAGCTCCGCCCTTCGCTCTTGCCCTCCAGTGTTTCGACTCGGTCTCAGTGATCGGTTGCGTCTTCCTGAGCTCTTCAACACTTTTCTCCTTGAAGGTTGTGGATTCTGCTTAGTTTGGACTAGAGACTGTGAGTTTTTTTGTGTCCGGTGTGAAGGGTTCTTACCTGATACCGCCGAGGGCCGCTTGACGTCTGGGGACTGCCGGTGGGCAGCTCCCTGAGAGGCAGTCTTTGAATCACGCCCCCCCTCCATGGATCGTATTATTGGGGGTGGAAATTCGCTGCGGTTTAACGGCTCCTGCCTAGCAGCCTCTACAGCGCTGGTTCCTGAACTCATTATTGGGGCGGAATTTCGCTGTGCTTGCTGGCTCCTGCCTTGCAGCTTGCTACGTTACGGGCCTCTGAGCTATCTCTCTCAGCGCTTGTGACCGCTTCTAGCCGTTTTTTTGTTGGCTAGCGGTCTGTTTCCATGCACTTGGAGGACAGTAAAAAAACTCAGCCTGTTTGAATCGTCGACGCTTGGCCTCCGTACTCTTCAGCTGCTTCAGGGAGCCTCGCCTCTTCATTTCCGGAGTTCTTGCTGCCGGGCCTTTTCCTCATTACGTTTATTCTCCCGGTGGCCATTTTGTAATGGCGGACTCCGTGCGCCATTCTCGCGCCTCAGCTAAGGCCATGTCTAAATGCCCTCGCCATCCATCAGACTCACGAGGAGGTGCTTCGGGGGACAGGGATGTTGATCCTTCTGCCAGGCCATCTAAGGCAGTTAAGGGCTCAGGGCAGTCTAGGGAGGAGTCCCGTCGCCACAAAGCCCTTGAGAGAGTGATTCAGAAGGCCCAACTACAGCGAGAGGAGTCTAATCGGGAGGATCCCCCTATCCCTTCTCACGTAGCGGTCCCTGCCCCGGCCTCTCCTGGGAGAGATTTATCCCCTGACTGCCCTGCTTCCACTGGGCCTATTCTACCCCCTGGTAGTGAGCCCTTGTTTCAAACCTTGCCTGAGCCTCCTTCCTCTGGGGCAGTGGACTTGCAGGAACAGCCCCTTTCTTCTCTCCCTTCCACTTCTTCACAGCTTCCTACTACAATAGTTCAGGGGTCTGCCCTGCACCTTTCCTTGGAGTCAATGATTTCCCGGGCCATCCAACAAGGCCTTGCCCAGGGCCTCCAGCAGTGCCTCCAACCCCTGGTTCCTCAGGCCGCCCCGGCTATGCAACCTCAGGTCGCTTGTGCATCCTTTCAACCTGAGGCTGGAGATTGTGGCTCTGACTATGCTGAGGAGGCCTCCTGTTCGGAGGTGGAAGAGGACATAGTGCGGGATGAGGAGCTTTCGGATGACAAAGGGTTGGTGCCAGATCAACTGGCGTTTATTGGCCTCTTCCGCCCACAACTTTTTCATTCCCTCCTGTTTAAGGCTTTGGCTACCACCAGATTGGGTGCCTCTTCAGCTGCGGCCATCCCCCCAGTTTCCAACTCTGATCCTTCTGGAACTGATCCTGTTTCGTCTCTCTTTGCCGAACCTTCAGTCCAACAAGAGACTATCCCGGCTCCCAAACTTTTTACGGATGTGGTGACCCGACAGTGGTCCTTGCTGGGGGCGGGGCTGGCTCCTAATAGTCTGGACAGGCGCATTTATCCTTCCGCTCCAGCCTTAACCAACATTCTTCAAGTTCCCAAGGTTGATGCCCCGGTGGCGGCGTTGGCCTCTTCTTCTCGGGTTACGGGTCCGGCGGAAGAGCTCTTACGTCCTGAAGACAAACGAGCAGAGAAGACCCTGATTAAAGCGCATCAGGCGGCCTGGGCCGTCCCTACTTCCACGTCGGCCTCATTTTTTAATTGGGCAGCACTACTGTGGATCAAGCAGCTCCAGGACTGGTTGCCACCGTCGGATTCCTGCACACACCAAGATCTTAACAAGATTGCGGCGTCCTTGGAATATTCTGCAGACGCCACACTTAACCCCGCTCGTTTTGCGGCCAAGACCATCGGTTCAACCATTATGTCTCGCCGTCTGCTGTGGCTCCGCCACTGGCAGGCGGACGCCCGGAGCAAGTGGCAGCTTCGCCGTATTCCTCGGAGGCTCTCTTCGGTGCCCCACTGGAGCCCCTCCTCATTGAGACCAGGGATTGGCGGAAGATCCTGCCTTCAGTTTCTCGTTGACGTGAGGCTCGCTTTTCCCCTTATCCGAGGCCTCAGCCATTTCGGATCTCAGATTCCCATTTTCACCGGGCATTCCAGCCACGAAATCAGCCACCAGAATCGCAGGTCAGACAGGCCTCCCACTTTCCCTCCAGACGTTCCTTTCAGGGGGGTAGGGGCAACTCCTTCCATACGTCCAAGTGAGGCAAGTCAGGTAGCTCCCATAGGGGGTCGCCTCGGGCTGTTTGCAGCCTAGTGGGCCCTTTCTACGTCTGATCTATGGGTCAGGGAAACCGTCCTTAGCGGTCTTTCTATTGAGTTTCTGTCCCCTCCCCCTTCCCGTTTTCTGTCCTGTTCTGTTTCTCGGGATGCTTCTAGGCGGGTCCTCATGGCTCAGGCCATCAGGCATTTATTGTCTATTAACGCTATTCAACCAGTTCCATCCGACCAACGGGGTCATGGGTTTTATTCCAGATTATTTTTGGTTCGGAAATCTTCTGGCGGGTGGCGCCCTATTCTAGATCTCAAATCCCTGAACCGTTACGTGAAATACCGTCGGTTCAAGATGCATACCCTCTCTTCCATCCTAGATTCCATAAGGCCTGGGGATTTTCTCTCTTCCATAGATTTGACTGAGGCCTGCTTACATGTCTCAGTTCGGCCCAGTTGTCATCAGTTCCTTCGTTTTCATTACCGGGGGGGCCATTATCAGTATTTAGCCCTCCCCTTTGGCCTTTCTTCGGCTCCCCGGGTTTTTTCTAAAATTATGGCCGCCCTAGTAGCGCACATTCGCTCCATTCCTATTAGACTCCAATTTTATCTGGATGACATTTTGATTCAATCCACCTCCTTGGCTGATGCCTGTCAAGATGTTGCCACTACGATTCGACTCCTAGAGGACCATGGCTTTTCCATTAATTTTTCCAAAAGTCATCTTTCCCCCTCTACATCGCTCCAACATCTGGGGGCGGTTATTGACACTCTAGCCTGTACAGTTTCGCTTTCACCGGACCATCAGTCTAGTCTCCGGGCCCTGGCCCTGCGCTGTATCACTGATCGGCGATCATCAGTCCTGGGTCTCTCGTGCTTGCTAGGTAAGATGGTCTCGACGTTTGGCATTATCCCTTGGTCTCGCCTCCACAGCAGAGATCTCCAATGGTTCCTGCTACCTTTCCAGAAGGCAGGCTCCAGCACGGATCACAGGATTGTACACCTCCCTCCGCCCTTAGTCGACTCCCTTCGTTGGTGGACATCGGCGGCCTTGACGAGGGCCTCTCCCTTCCTCGAACCAAGGAGGCTCACCCTCACCACCGATGCCAGCCTCTCCGGCTGGGGAGCTCACCTGGGACCTCATTTGGCTCAAGGTCAGTGGTCGTCAGCTGAACGTAATCTCCCTATTAATCTGTTAGAGTTGCAGGCTGTTCGCCTGGCCCTCCTTCATTTTCGCGAACTGCTTCTTAATCAAGACATCCTTATCCTCATGGATAACGTGACGGCTAAGGCTCACATTAATAAGATGGGGGGCACCCATTCCCGGACTCTCATGGGAGAGGCTCAGTTGCTAGGGTTTTGGGCCGAATCCCATCTCAACTCGATCCGTGCAGACCACATTTCAGGGATAGCAAACACGCAGGCGGACTCCCTCAGTCGCCACCGATTGGACAACGCGGAATGGAGCCTCTCGCCGGATCTGTTTCAGGAGATCATCTCTCGCTTCGGACAATTGTCAGTCTACCTCTTTGCCTCGGCTTCCAATCATCTTTTGCCAAGGTATTTTTCAAGATATCGGGATCCAGGAGCGGAGGCCACGGACGCTCTTTGCAGTCCTTGGCCTTCAGGACTTTTATACGCTTTCCCCCCCTTCCCTTTGACCCCCAGGGTCCTGAGGAAAATGCTGGAGGAGCGAGCAGATTTAATCCTTGTGGCTCCGCATTGGCCTCGGACGCATTGGTATGTGGACTTGAGATCCCTCTCTGTCGCGCCACACTGGTCCATTCCCGACAATCGGATCACTCTGATTCAGGGGCCCCTACGCCATCCGGATCCCACTTGGTATCACTTGACCATTTGGCGACTGAGCGGCAACTGTTGAGGCAAGCCAACGTTCCCGACGACATCATCTCTACCATTCAGGCTTCCCGTCGCCCATCGACTAATAGGATCTACAATGCCACGTGGGTCTCCTTTGTCAAATGGTGTCGTAAGACCTTGGTTCCTCCTCTGTCCACCTCCATCCTCCATGTGCTCCGTTTCCTGCAGGAGGGCTTTAAATTAGGTTTGTCTCCCAATACCCTCCATTGCCAATTGGCGGCTCTTTCTTCGGTTCTAACTTGTGGATCTCCTGCCTTGATTTCCAAGCATCCTATTATCCCACAATTTTTGCGGGGCGTTTCCAACTTACGCCCGCCCATGGTGCATCATTTTCCGTCATGGGACCTTAATAAGGTCCTTACGGCTCTTACCACCTCTCCCTTCGAGCCTCTTCGCCTCGCTTCTCTCCGTTTTCTTTCTTTCAAAGTTGTTTTCCTGGTGGCGATTACGTCGGCACGCCGAATCTCGGAGTTAGTGGCGCTGTCCATCCATTGGACCTTTGCATTTTTCACCAGGACTGGGTGGTTCTTCTACTTGACCCGGCCTTCATTCCCAAAGTGAACTCCTTATTCCACCGTTCACAGGAGATCGTTCTCCCGAACTTCTGTCCGTCTCCGGAGCATCGGTTAGAGCGCATCTGGCACACCCTGGACGTCCGTCGTGCTGTGAAGATCTATATTGCACGTACGGCTGATTTTCGGAAGACAGAATCCCTTTTTGTGTCGTTTCAACCGGCCTCCATTGGCGTCAAGGCTACGGGCCCTATGTTGGGCAGATGGATCCGCGCAGTTATCGCTACGGCTTACCAACAACTAGCTTTGCCAGTTCCTGGAGGCATCACGGCCCACTCGTCCAGGAGCGCCGCCACTTCAGCTTCCTGGTCCATGCAGTCATCGTTGGAGGAGGTTTGCAGGGCGGCTACATGGACAAGCCTAACGCCCTTCATCTGTCATTACAGGATTGATGCCTTTGCCTCTGCGGATGCCGCGTTCGGACGCAGAGTCTTACAGGCCGTCTTACCAGTCTGATGGTTGGCCTCTCCTCTTCCCACCCTACAGAGCAGCAGCTGTGGTATGTCCCACTTCGTCTGACTGGCGTTCCTGACGACTAGGAGAATGGACGTTGGTCTTACCTGATACGTCCTTTCTCTTGAAGTCAGGAACGCCAGTCAGCCCCTCCCTGGGAGAGGCCGGATTGGAGGGGTGGGTTTTTTTTTCTAATTCTCTCTCGTTGCAGGAAGACGCGTCAGTCTACACTTATTTATTTATTTATTTATTAATC
The DNA here is from genome assembly GCA_038048745.1 of Coluber constrictor foxii. NCBI lineage: Eukaryota > Metazoa > Chordata > Lepidosauria > Squamata > Colubridae > Coluber > Coluber constrictor. Next base: position 27,913,999 of record CM075966.1, on the reverse strand, counting down.
AAATTTCTATACCGCCCTTCTCCTTCCGGATTCAGGGCGGTGAACAGCCAATTTAAAACCAATAACAATACAGTGAGTTAAAACGTACTAAAAGTCCATATAAATTTAGGCTGAAATATATCAATAAAACACTAAAACTCTAAAAATTAAATAATTTAAAATAATTTAAAACTTAAATATTTAAAAATAGGAGGGATCAGGCAAGTCCGGCAAGTTGGAAGAAATAAGTCTTCAACACCCGACGAAAGGTCCGGAGGTCAGTGATAGTTCTTAGATCTGGAGGGAGATCGTTCCAGAGGGTGGGGGCTACCACAGAGAATGCTCTCCCCCTGGGGGTCGCCAGCCGGCATTGTCTGGCTGACGGCACCCTGAGGAGGCCCTCTCTGTGGGAGCGAACCGGCCGGTGGGAGGCCTGAGTCCGCAAGGAGAAGGGCGGTATACAAATCTAATAAATAAAATAAATAAAATAAATAAATAGGTGGCAGAAGGCGGTCCCGTAAGTACCCTGGTCCTAAGCCATGGGGCGCTTTAAAGGTGATTACCAACACCTTGAAACGCACCCGGAAATCAACCGGCAACCAATGCAGCTCACGCAGGAGAGGTGTCACATGGGAGCGCCCTGTCACTCCCATAATCCCCCGCGCGGCCGCATTCTGTACCAGTTGAAGCCTCCGGATGCATCCCAAGGGGAGCCCCATGTAGAGAGCATTACAGTAGTCCAAGCGAGACGTGACGAGCGCCTGAGTGACTGTGCGCAGGGAGTCCCGATCTAGAAAGGGGCGCAACTGGCGTATCAGGCGGACCTGATAGAAAGCCCCCTTGGCCACAGCTGTCGTATGATCCTCCAATGACAGCCGTGGATCCAGGAGGACGCCCAAGTTGCGCACCCTTTCCGTGGGGGCCAATGATTTGCCCCCAATAACCAACGATGGAGTCAGTTGGCTATATCGGGACGCCGGCAGCCACAGCCACTCGGTCTTGGAGGGGTTGAGTCGAAGCCTGTTTCTCCCCATCCAGACCCGCACAGCTTCAAGGCACTGGGACATCACTTCCACGGCATCGTTGGGGTGGTCTGGGGTGGAAATGTACAGCTGAGTGTCATCAGCGTACTGATGGAATTCCACCCCAAAACCACGGATGATCTCACCCAGCGGCTTTACATAAATGTTGAACAGAAGGGGCTAGAGGACCGACCCTTGTGGCACCCCACACACTAGGCGCCTCGGGGTCGACCGCTGCCCCCCTGTCAACACCGATTGCGACTGGTCGGAGAGGTAGGAGGAGAACCACCGCAGAACGGTGCCCCCCACCCCCAATCCCTCCAACTGGCGCAACATGATACCATGGTCGATGGTATCAAAAGCCGCTGAGAGATCTAACAGCACCAGGATAGAGGAGTACCCCCTACCCCGGGCCCTCCAGAGATCATCCACCAACGCGACCAATGCCGTTTCGGTGCTGTAACCAGACCTGAAGCCGGACTGGAGCGGGTCTAAATAGACAGCTTCATCCAGGTACCGGGGGAGCTGCCGCGCCACCACACTCTCAACAACCTTCGCTAGGAAGGGAAGGTTGGAGACAGGACGATAATTTACCAAAGCAGCCGGGTCCAGGGAGGGCTTCTTGAGGAGGGGCCTCACCACCGCCTCCTTCAAGGCAGGCGGAAGGACACCCTCACTCAAAGAAGCATTTATAATCTCCTGGAGCCAGCCTCGTGTAACCTCCCGGGAGGCCAGCACCAACCAGGAGGGACACGGGTCCAATAAACATGTGGTAGCGTTCAGTCTACCCAGGATCCTGTCCACGTCCTCAGGAGCCACAGGATCAAACTCAGCCCAGATAACACTCTCAAGACTGGGCTCAGTCACCTCGCCCGAACTAACCCAGTCAGAGGCCAGCTCATCCCGAATCTGAGTTATTTTATCATCCAGATATTGAACAAAATCCTCAGCACGACCCTGCAAGGGATCCTCCCGCGCTCCCAGATGGAGGAGGGAGCGGGTCACCCTAAACAGGGCGGCTAGGCGATTATCTGATGATGCAATAAGAGCGGTGAAATAATTAGATTTCGCCGCTTTTATTGCCACTAAGTAAGTCTTAATATGAGCTCTTACTAGTGTTAAGTCGGATTCAGAGCGACTAGCCCTCCAACCACTCTCTAGGCGTCTTTTCCGGCGCTTCATCTCCCTCAGCTCCTCGGTGAACCAAGGAGATAAGTGAGTTCGGCGCCGGGTCAGAGGCCGCAAAGGCGCGACCCGGTCTAAGGCCCCACCGGCTGCCCTATCCCAGGCAGCCACCAGGTCCTCAGCCGAGTCGCGTGTCAGTGTCTCAGGAAATGGCCCAAGCTCCGTCTGGAACCTATCAGGATCCATCAGGCGCCTGGGGCGGAACCACCTAGTTGGTTCCGCCTCCCTGCGATGGGGTGTAACGGTCAGAAAGTCGAGACGAAGGAGCGAGTGGTCAGTCCATGACAAGGGTTCAACACCTATATCCCCAATATCAAGACCACTCAGCCACTGACCGGAGACAAAAACTAGATCCAGGGTGTGTCCACCAATGTGAGTCGGGCCCTGAATTACCTGGGTCAGGTCCATGGCCGTCATGGAAGCCATGAACTCCTGAGCCACCTCAGATGTCTCGCCGATAGATGGCAGGTTGAAATCCCCCATGACCATAAGCCTGGGGGTATCAACCGCCACCTCGGCTATAACATTGAGAAGCTCGGGCAGGGTCGTTGCCATGTGGCAGGGAGCCAGGTACGTGACTAACAGACCCATCTGCCCACCGGGACCCCATCTCACAAAGGCGGACTCACACCCGGCTATCTGAGGTACAGTGGCCTCCCTCGGACCCAGACCTTCCTTAATAATGACCGCTACTCCCCCACCCCTGCCCTGGGCTCTCGGCTGGTGGAATGCAAGGAAACCCGGTGGACACATCTCCACGAGGGGAACTCCCCCCTCGTGGCCCAACCAGGTCTCGGTAATACCGGCCAGGTCCGCACCCCCCTCTTCAAGAAGATCACATATGAGGGGGGCCTTGTTTACCACGGACCTCGCATTGCACAACAACAGCCCGAGACCCGGGTCCTGAGACTCTAAACAACCCGGGGAACAGGAATAGCTCCGGGGACCGGGGCGCGCAATCGCTCGAAGACAGCGAGTGCGCGCCCCCCGCACATGATATGGTCCCCTGCTCTCGCCATATCTGCCCCTCCCACATAACGTAGTTATCACACCACCCTCGACCGAGGGCTCATTGAGAGCCCTCTTGCCTCCAGAAACTAAACCCCCCGTGGCATCAAAGACTGTCGGGCCTGTCCCTTTCCCCCCCGGGTTTCCCCCCAAACCCACTCCCTCCCCCACCCCAGAACCCCCTAAAACACCCCTTAAAAAATTACTTAAAAAACCCCTCAATCCCCTCTTCGCGACATGCTTAGGTCCTCGCCGAAACACTGGAGGGCAAGAGCGAAGGGCGGAGCTATGCAAAAGAGTGTAGACTCGGTCTTAAAGCTGTACCTACGAATATAACCCACTTCGTCTGACTGGCGTTCCTGACTTCAAGAGAAAGGACGTATCAGGTAAGACCAACATCCATTTTCAGCAACACACCTTGATCTAGGTGGAGTTGAGCCCTCTTTAGTGATGGAGTAGCCCCTCCTGTGAGGTGTTGTGTGAGGGGCTGCTGCCATTTCCCTGGGCCTGGGACTATGTTCTGCTCTAGGGACAGCGCTCTCTTGTGCCCTGGCTGGAGAGTCCTCCCTTATTTCGGGGCACTTCTGGGCAGGTTCTTACAATATGTCCACATTCTCGATAGTAAAACCAGTGCCAACTCTCTTCACCTTTGTCTCTCCTCAGCAGCAGCTGTTCTTTCAGCCCTTATTTGTATGGGCTGTCCCTCCCCCAAGTTGTTCACAGCGGTCATGAGGAGGGAAAATATTGTGTAGCGAGATTTTGAGTTCAGTTGCTTTGGCCACCCAAGTTCCCATTGTATTTCTTCCAGGTGTGAGTTGATGAGCACACAAAGCTGGTATAACTAGTTTAGCTTCTGGGACACTCCTTACCTCACAAGTTTGGTTCTGATATGAGTGTCCAGTCCCCATCTAAACTGGTCAATTAAATCTATTTTGTTCCAATTTAGGTCACCTGCTTCTAATTTGAATTTGGCTATGCATCCTTCTGTTACCCTGTTTGAGCTGGTGGATCCAGAGGCTAGCTGTTACTCCTCGTATCGGGTCTCCAAAATGACCCCTGAGGTTGTCCATGAAGTTCTGGTATTTATTATTCATGATTGGGTCATTGTCATTGTGCTATGAAGGTTCTCCTCTGGTTCTCCAAACCTTTCTGGCAAACCTCCATGACTCCACTGCAAAGCTGGTTGCACTACCGGAGCCGCTTGGGGTGTAGGAGCTACTAGAGCCATTGGCAGTGTGATATTTTTCACCTGTTAAATTGAAGCATTGTCGCTGCTAAATTCCACACCTCAGATTCTATCCCATCCTGATGCCGTAGGATAGCATCCATTACACCTTGGTCCACTGCCACTCCTGCTTGGGTGTCTGTTGCCATCCCAGTTGTCTTCTCTACTTGGGAGTAAGCGTTTAGAGTCTGGGAAGATTAATGTAAGGCACAGACAACCAGACTCACACTGTAGAGTTCAAACTAGCTGCTTTATTGTTCTATGCCTATTTCACAGGAATCTACCCAGATTGACAGCTTTTGCCTGGGAAAGACTAGATAAGGCTCAAAGGCATTCAGGGAGGGTAAGACCTTGCCCTCTTGTGTTTTAACAAGTCCAGACTAATTCCCTGCTTGAGCTCTCCTCTTGACTGGGACAGTTGCTATACAACTACCATTGCAGTTTAAATAGATTTAAACTATTAAAATAATAACTGTAATTTTAATTACAGTGAATAAAATACATTCAATGAAATTATATTTCAGTTTTGGTATAAATTTCAGCATAAAGGTACAGTATATGAAGTGGTACCTAAAAGTTTGTGAAGCCTTTTGAATTTTCAATATTTCTGCATAAATATATCCTAAAATATGAACCGTTTTCATCAAATCCTAAAACTAGATAAAACCCAGTTAAGCAAATGACTCAAAAACATTATACTTGTTAATTTATTTATAGGAAAATCATCCAAAGATACATATTTGTGTGTGGCAAAAGTTTTGTGAACCTCTAGAATTATCAATTCATTTGCAGGGGAAATTAGAGTTTGATGTTTCAATCGCTGGGATGATAATCAGTTTGAGTGTGGAAGGTCCTGTCTTATTTAAAAAAAAACATAATTTGTGGGTATTTGTTATCAAAGTCTGATCTTCACAACTCAGGTACATGAAAGTATGTCATGACTCCAACAAAGGGAACCTTCGAAAAGCAGCAAATTTCTACAAAAATGTCAAGGTACCTGTGTTTCCCTGGAAATAAGACTGGGTCTTATTTTCTTTTGGGACCCAAAATAAGCACTAGGGGTCTATTTATTGTAGTGCTATTTTCGGGGGGGGGGTGTCTTATTTTTTTTCCATGTATGGGAGGCCCACTTCTGCTTGCTTATGGTGAGGTAGGAGGCTGTGCAGTGCAGTGCACTAGTGCCACCGCTGCGAGGCAGGGGGTGGTGGAGCTGCCTCATATGCCCTGCACTGGCTTACCTCAGGGCCCCTGTAGCCAGGCCATCCATATCACGATACCTCCCTCATGACTGCGACACCAACACACTACTCAGCCTCCTGCTCCGTTGTAGCTGTGAGGAAGCAGAAGTGAGCTGGTGGCCATGTGGGCTCCTGCTGCACATGGTTGTTGGTGCTGCCGCCATGAGGCGGGTTGGGGCGCTCATGGCCTGTCTGCGGGGGCCCTGAGGTAAGACGGTGTGGGGCGCATGGGGCAGCTCCTCCTCCCCTTGCCTCGTGGCGGCACCACAAGCAACCAGACAGAATGGGGGGGGGGGTTGCCGGCTGCGCAGGTGCTTAAGTAGGGCTTATTTTGGGGGGTAACGCTTATATTAGGCGCACATGTAAATGCTAGAGCTTATTTTCAGGATAGGTATTATTTTTGGAGAAACTGTATTTGTCCATGAACTGAAGCTCAAGCAAAAGTGACTCGTGAAGCAAGACAACAACCCAAAACACACAAGTTGTACAACGGTTAAAGCAGAAGAAAGTTAATGTTTTGAAATGGCCAAGTCAAAAGTTCTGACCTTAATCCCATAGATGTAAAGGTGGTGGTGAAGCACCTCATTTATAAGTTGCATGAATACTGCCGGCGCCCCCTGTAGTCCAAAAGGCATTACCTTAAATTGGAAGCTTCCTAAGGGGCAGTTGAATACTGTCTTCCACTCGTCACCTTCCTTGATGCGTATCCGGTAGTAGGCTTCGCGGAGGTCTAGTTTGGTGAAAACCTTTCCTTTGGCCAGGTGGGCTAAAATGTCTTTCATGAGAGGAAGGGGATATAAATTGCGTACACAGACACCGTTGACACCTCGAAAGTCAACTACTAAACGCATGGAGCCGTCTTTCTTCTCTCTGAAGAAGACTGGTGCCGCTATTCGGGGTTTGGCTGGCTCAATGAAACCCCTTTGTAGGTTAGTGTCTATGTATTTTCGCATTTCTTGCATTTCCCGGGGTGTCATAGCATACAATTTAGGTTTAGGTAGTTTTGCCCCAGGGATGATTTCGATGGCGCAATCGGTCTCACGGTGGGGTGGTAGAACATTACACTCGGTCTCGCTAAATACTTCTGCAAGGTCTTGATATTCTTTTGGGATCTGCTTTGTGTCATGGGGGCTGTCGGATGAGGCCGTCAGTTGTTTAGCTGTACTCTTGATCAGGGGCGCTGGGGTTGAGGGCATCTTTTGTCCTCCTGGTGGGAGGGGCTGGGGCCTCTGTGTGGGAGGTGTCCTCTCTGGCTGGGGCGGCAGGGGGTGAGGCCCCCTTGCTATTCTCAGTCTGCGGGTCCCCTCCTGCCACCAGATAGTTGGGCCCCACTTGTCAAGCCAGGAGAGTCCCAGTATGACTGGGTTAGTCATCTTGGGGGCTATTATAAACCGAATCATCTCCCAGTGATCTGCTAGCTCCAGTTTCACTGGCTCGGTTAAATGTGTGGCCTGCGCCCCCCCTACTAAGGATTCGTCAACTTGCTCAAATCGGATCGGGTGGCTGAGTTTTTTTGCTCGTATTCCCAATTTTTGGACCGTGGGTAAGTTGATCAGGCACCTTGTGCAGCCTGAATCTATTAGGGCTTGGAAAACCCCTTGGGTCCCTGTTTTTGGGGCCGTTAGACGTATAGGGAATAGAAAAGGGTGGATGGGTCCACTCACCATTCTGTCAGGAGTTTCGGTTTCATCCTCGAAATAAGTTAATTTCCAAGCAGCAAACTTTAGGAAATATTCTCTTTATTGAGCGATGCATCCGTGCCCGACAACCATGCAGACAGTACTGGCCCCTCCATCCAAAACCCCTCCTATTCTTTCCCCAGAAACTGCTCTCCATTGGCTGTTTTCCAGATCACTCTCTCTTATCTGTCTCTTCAGCACACAGGAATGTCACCCCTCCCATACATCTCCCAGGAGACTGAATTCACCGAAAGCTTTTCTAGGTGAAATATCAAACTTTTTTCCTCATTGCTTCTATGTCAGTATTGGAACACTGACCATAGAAGTGTTGAGGAAGGATTTAAAGTAGACAGTTCATGCAAGGAAGCCCACCCTTCTTGAGTTGAAGGAGGAATGGACTTAAATACTTCCAAGTCGATGTGTAGGACAGATCACAGTTATCAGTAGGGGGAGGATTTCTATGACCTGAAAATGTTAGAAATATGCAAGATGTCAGCACTTCAAGCTGCATTTACTCTAGTGCTGACATAAGAAGAAGAGGCATCTGGCAATGGACGTTTGACTTTTCACCTACTTATTTTCCCTGGAGATGATATCCCCTCAGAGATGGGATGGGAGGGGGAAAATTCCTTTGAGCTGGAGCAGTAGATTAGGGGCAGAGTGACTTGGAAGATGGCCAATGAGTGCAGAGGAGTGGGGAAAGGAAAGGGAGGGTTTTGGGTCAGGAAGCCAGTGTTGGCTACGACGGAGTTGGGTATCGGTTGTTGTGCTTAATAAATGAGAGATTTTATCAAAGACTTTTTGTTGAAATGCAATTTATTTGAGACGACATCGAAACTTGGCAGATAGCCACCAGTCACCAGTCACGGCTAGGCTACTTAGGCTACCGAGTGTCAAACGAGGGGATAGAATTGGACCCAGCCAAAGTACAATCAGTCCTAAACTGGCAACCCCCTCGCACCCGCAGACAACTGCAAAGCTTCCTGGGGTTCGTGAACTTTTACAAACAATTCATCCCCTCTTTTGCAAGAATTGCCAAACCTCTGACGGACCTCCTAAAAACAGGGAGTCCAGCAACAAAACCCCACCCAGGACAACCTCTACAGTGGGCCCCGGCCTGCCAACAGGCATTCGAAACACTAAAATGTTTGCAAAAGAACCGGTCTTAAAGCACCCTGACCCCGAACAACCCTTCGTCATCCAAGCAGATGCCAGCGATGTGGCCGTGTGGGCTGTGCTACTCCAAAAGAACAGCCAAGGGAATCTACAACCTTGTGCCTCCTGCAAACTCACCGACACAGAAAGACGATGGGCAGCGTGGGAAAAGGAAGCGTTCACAGTGAGATGGGCGCTGTTGACTTGACGACACCTGCTAGAAGGAGGCCAGAGACCGTTCAAAGTTTGGACTGACCATAAGAATCTGGAGGCCCTCAGGACCCCACGGAAGTTGTCGCCCAGGCAAGTCTGGTGGGCCCAATACTTCAATCGTTTCAACTTTGAGCTGAAGCACATCCCAGGGGGGAAAAACTTTCTGGCCGATGCCCTCTCCCGAATGCCCCAATACAACAGTGAGCAGGAGCAGGTGGTGAATGCCATCATCCCCTCTGCCCAAGGAGTGGGTCAAGTAGTCACCAGACGGCAACGTTGCGACCAGCATGGCCAATCAGCAAGTGACTTAACGACAAGGCTCAAAACGGAAACATTGGCAGACCCCTTGTTCCGAGATAATCAACATCTCTTGACAAAAAGGGATGACCTAGCATGGAAGGGGACAAAACTCTATGTCCCAGAGACTCTACGCACCCTGGTCCTCAAGAGGAGCCATGATGTTAAACCAACGGGGCATTTCGGCTTCCTAAAGACTCTGCACTTAGTATGAAGACAGTTCTGGTGGCTCCACATGAGAAAAGATGTAGACAGTTATGTAAAAAGTTGTACCATCTGTGCCACAATGAAAACCAACCAGGAAGACCTCCCGGGTTGCTGCAGCCAGTAGCTGAACCGACAAGACTTATTCTCCAAACAGGCACATTTCATACCCTGCAGCGGGCTACCCTCAGCCCACCAGTTGTCCAAACTGTTCCTGAAACACATCTACCGCCTGCATGGAGTACCCAGAAGAATCATCTCCGATCGAGGTGTCCAGTTCACAGCAAAATTCTGGAGGGAATTCCTACGGTCCATAGGGTCATCCCAAGGCCTCAGCTCAGCATTTCACCTGAGCACCAATGGGGGGGGGGGGGGCGGGGGCGGAGAGACTGAATGCCATGATAGAGCAATACCTAAAATGCTACATCGACTATCAACAGTCTAATTGGGCGGACCTCCTATCTTTTGCGGAGGTCGCATATAATAATGCTGTCCACAGTAGCACAGGACTAACCCCATTTAAGATAGTGAGCGGTATGGATTTCGTCCACATGCCAGAGTACCCAAGAGAGCCCCCTTCCTCAGTCAGTTTGACCGATTGGATGGAAATGTTGAGAGAAACCTGGGAGAACGTCAAGAAGGCATTAGCCAAGGCGGCACAATCCTATAAGAAACAAGCAGATAAGCACCGAATTCCCCAAAGACCATTCCGAGTGGGAGAGAAGTTCTACCTCTCCACCAAGTATTTGAGACTCAGACTCCCGAGCAGGAAACTGGGCCCGAAATTTATAGGACCATTCCCTATAGTAAAAGTAATCAACCCGGTTACAGTACAACTGCAGCTGCCCCGACTACTAGGGAGGATACACCCTGTTTTCCACAGTAGCCTCCTGAAACCTGTGGTGGGGTCAAATTTAAGGCTGTTGCCACGTGATCCCCCAGGGCCTCTGGTCATTGGGGGCCACACTCACTATGAGGTACAGCGAATTCTCGATTCGAGGTGGCACAGGGGACACCTCCAATACTTAATCAAGTGGAAGGGTTACCCCTTGTCAGAGGCTTCCTGGGTGAAAAGCAGAAACATCCAAGCTGACCGCCTTATAGCCAAATTCCATGCAGAGCACCCGGGCAAGGCGGGAGGGGGCAGGACACCCACCCCCCGGACAGGGTAACGGTACTTAACTTGTTGTTTGTCTTACACAGGCCACCCTGGAAAAATGAAGGGGGAGGGGCCGGATGTCAGCACTTCAAGCTGCATTTACTCTAGTGCTGACATAAGAAGGAGAAGAAAAGGCATCTGACAAGGGACATTTGACTTTTCACCTACTTATTTTCCCTGGAGATGATATCTCCTAGGAGATGGGATAGGAGGGGGGAAATTCCTTTGAGCTAGAGCAGTAGATTAGGGGCAGAGTGACTTGGAAGATGGCCAATGAGTGCAGAGGAGTGGGGAAAGGAAAGGGAGGGTTTTGGGTCAGGAAGCCAGTGTTGGCTACGACGGAGTTGGGTATCGGTTGTTGTGCTTAATAAATGAGAGATTTTATCAAAGACTTTGTTGAAATGCAATTTATTTGAGATGACATTGAAACTTGACACGAGCATTTATGACTTTACAATTATTTAAATACGACCAATTAAACCAAAAATATGATTTATAAAGCACACTCAGTGGGGGGTTCCCACTGTTGTTAGGCCCACTGGGGTCTTGCTTTTTGTGTATGAAGAAGGTGGTAGCTGAGGCAGGCTGGGTCTACCTAAGATGCACTTAAATTCTGTGAGTTGAGACTCAGCTGTTATAGCAGCTAGGTAGAGGTCTTTTAGACCACGGGGAATACCTTGTTGTATCAGTTGTGTGATTATGGCCTTGTTGAGCCTGTTCTTGAATTGCGATCTTAATCTTTAAGGCTGGCTCATTCCAATTCAGATATGCTGCAATGAGTTTAATTGCATGTAAAATACGTTCTGTCAGGGTATGAAGATTTAATAGCTGTAAGCTGATGAGAAGTTATAAGTGGAGGCAACCGGAAGCTGATGCAAGGGGAATGAGGCAGCAGGGTTACTGCCACTTTAAGAAGCTGGGTAAGAAGCTGCCTATATAAGGGAAGCCATTAGAGGGTGTCTCCCTTCTCCTCATGTTCTCTCTTGTAGTGTATCTCATTGCTCTCCTTGTGTCAGTAGCTGTATGATAAGGTATTTACCATGTATAAGTCTGTATATATTTAGCTGTAGATAAAACCACTGTTAATTATCTAAAGGCGCTGTGTGCTGTGTGCTGTGTTTTGCTCCTGGGTTTATCTCATAATACTAGTCACGCTGCCTAAACTCTGACATGTTCTTGCAAGAATGGGTGGCTAGCAGGTAGGCACACAGAGGAATACATTTTTCCAGCTTTTTATTCCCTCCACCCAAACCACAAATTCCTCCCTTGTCCTTGTCCTCCCTTTTGACGAAGACTACAGGGTTGCAATCTTCCCGGAACGCCTTTTTCTCCAGTGAGGCTGTGGCATCGTCCAGACATGGGTTGCTACAGTTGGAACTGCATAGAGACTGAGTCATAGTTCTTTGACCACGCCCCTCGTTCCTTCCTCTCAGGCTCAGTTTCAACTCAGTCGGCCTGAGAGAAACGTCTCCAAGAGGTCTGGCTCTCAGCCCATGTTTGTTCGATTCTTCAGAGTCACTGAGTTTTTTGACCAAAATTTTTTTTAGGTTTTTGTAAGGGTACCAGTCTACCAGGCTTATTTTAACTATTTTTCTGAGCCTACCGGTCTACCCATTCATTTTGGAGTGTCCTGGTCTACCAGGGAGCTTCCTCCAGGCGGCTGCCATTTTGAGTGGATTTTATCCGTGGCTGTTTTTACTTCCGGGGGGGCATCCTTTGGACCCCTAAGCCACCAACGAGGCAGCACCCCAAAGGCTATACCACCAATGCCTTTGGGCAGCAAAATCTGGTGGCAGCTCCAGACTCTCGCCTCCCGGCTGCAGCTGCCCACAGCTTTTTTCACCGCTGATCAGTTGTAGGGCGGCTCTTTGAAGCGCTGTGGTAGTTTTAAAGCCATTTTTGCCGCTTTGCCACCAACAAGAGTACAGGAAGTGGCCAGGAAGCAGTTTGGCCTCAATTCCTGCTATATCACCAACGGAGCGGAGCGGTGCACAGGGTTCTCCTGCACCTTCCACGTGGCATTCAAATGGACTGCTGGTTTAACTTTGGTCAACTGTGGCTGTAGGCGCTGGGAGCTGGCACGATCTACGTTGTTTTGCCTAGACAAGCCGCCCCTTGAGCAGCATCCGCCCTGCTCCGTGTGTGCTGGCTAGCCTGGTTTTTCACCGGCACAGCTGCCGTTGTTTGGCCTACCATGTGGTGAATATGAGACTCATCTACCTCCAGCCACCATCTTGGTTGCAGTGAGTACAAATTCAAAATGGCGGATCGTTCTTCCCATAGGGAGGTGGCTGGGACTCCTTCTGGCAAGGCTTCCTGCAAACGCAAGCATATCTCTAAGGCAGAGGCCAAATACCTTGAACGGAGACACAAGTCCCTAGAAAAACAAGTCTCCAAAGCTGTTTTAACTTTGGCTGCTAAGGAGGTCTGTTCCCACACAAGTACTTTCTCATCAGATTCCTGCACCATTTCCATCGAATCAGGCTTGGTCCCCAGAAGGGAAAGGCGAGACTTCCACAGGCCCAGCGTTGCTGACCCCTGGGGAACAAGGCCCAGCACAGAACCCTTTTGCTTGCCAGTTAGCTCCATCTGTCCCAACTAACTCTGACAGTGTTTCAGCAGTGGCAGCCTCAGCAAGCGGGGTTTACCTTATTAACTAGACCTACATCTGACCCTTTTAAGGACCTACCAGAAGGTCTACAAATTCTTTTTTTTATTGAAAATTTTTAAAAAGTTTTACATATATTTCCCCTTCCCCCCACCCGTTCCCCCCTTACCCTCCCTAACCCACCCCCCACTTCCCAAAGCAAAATACAGGGTATCACATTTAACAATGATAAGCTAATATAAGATAATAATCTATAGTCTCCTATCACCCTCTTGAACTTTTAACTCCCTTTTACTAGTCTAACCTTAAATACTTTATAAAACTCTCTTAACCCATTCTTTATTCAAAAGCTGTTTGTAATTTTTTAGTCTTGTATTTGCCTTGAATATATTCTATCCATCGTTTCCATTCCAGCCTAAATTTTTCATTTGAATGGTCTTTTAGATATGCTGAAATTTTAGCCATTTCTGCTAGGTTCGTTACTTTTAATGTCCATTCTTCAATAGATGGTAGGTCTTCCTTCTTCCAGTACTGCGCCACCAGAAGTCTTGCTGCAGTTATTAAATTCAAAATCAAATTAGTTTCTATTACCGTACAGTTTTGTACAATACCTAACAAAAACAACTGTGGAGTAAATTTTATCCGTTTTTTCAAAACGTTCTGTATAATCCACCATATTTTTATCCAAAATGCTTTAACTTTTTTGCACGTCCACGAGATATGAAAATAAGTAGCATCAACACAATCACATCTCCAACATTTAGGTTGTAAGTTCGGATACATACAGGCTAATTTTTTTGGATCCAAATGCCATCTATAAAACATTTTATAAAAATTAACTCTTAAGTTTTGTGCTTGTGTAAATTTTACATTTCTAACCCAAATCGTTTCCCAAGTTTCCATCATTACTGGCTCTTCAAAATTTTGTGCCCATTTTATCATACAATCTTTAACTAACTCTGTCTCTGAATCAATTTCTATCAATATGTTATACAATCTTTTTATGTGCATTGGCCTCTGATCTCTAATCTGTTGTATCAAATGCTCTTCACTTTGTGCAATACCTATTTTTTGATCTTTTTTCCACCTATTCTGCAACTGTACATACTGGAACCATGTTTGAATTGCCCTTTCCTCTCTTAATATATTCAAGGACTTTAACTGTAACACATTCTTTTCTATGATCAATAATTCTTTATAAGTGATTATATCCTGTCTTTGCTCTATGCTTATGTTCTCTATCGCGTGTCTGGGAACTGTCAACAGAGGAATCTTATCATTTAATTTATATTGATATTTTTTCCAGACGCGCAAAAAAGCATTCCTTAATATATGGCTTTTAAAAGTCCTATCCACTTTTTTGTCATAAACCAAATAAGCATACCAGCCATATATCAAGTCATAACCCTCAATATTCAGTATCCTTTCTTCTGTTAGGTTAATCCAGTCACTAATAGCCGATAAGACAACTGCTTCATAATACAATTTTAAATTAGGCATTTTCAAACCTCTTTCACGTGTATCCTGCATTATTTTTAATTTAACTCTTGGTTTCTTTCCAGCCCAAATAAACTTATTAATGCCTTTCTGCCATTCTTCCAAATTTACATCTTTTTTAAGTATTGGTATCATTTGAAAAAGAAATAAAAACTTGGGCAAAACATTCATTTTAACCGCTGCTATCCTTCCCAGCAATGATAATTGTAATTTTTTCCACTTATCTAACTCTGTCTGTATTTTATGCCATAGCACTTCATAATTATGTTTGTATAGCTTCCCGTTTGATGTCGCAATATAGACTCCTAAATATTTAACCTTCTTCACTATCTCACAGCCAGTTACTCTTTCCAACTCTTCTTTTTCTTTTTTAGTCATATTCTTGGTTAACATCTTTGTTTTTCCTACGTTTATTTTAAATCCTGAAACTTGACCATATTGCCTAACTATATCCACTAGACTTACAGCTGATTTCACTGGTTGAGTTAAAGTTACAACCACGTCATCTGCAAATGCTCGTAGTCTGTAGTCTTGTTGTCTAATCTTAATGCCCTGTAAATTATCTGCCCCCCGTATTTTATTCAGCAACACTTCCAAAGTCAAGACAAACAACAATGGTGACAAGGGACACCCTTGTCTTGTTCCTTTTTCAATTTTAAATATTTCAGTTAAGTTACCGTTCACTATTATTTGTGCTGTTTGTCTCTGGTATATTGCTTGACTTGATTTTATAAAATACTCCCCTAATTGCATCTTTTGAACTACCTTCTCTAAAAGCTGCCAACTCAGTCGATCAAACGCCTTCTCTGCGTCCAAAAACATAAGCACTGCAGGGACCTGGTTGTTCTTTCCCAAATATTCCAGTATATTAACTATTTGCCTTACATTGCCTTTCATTTGTCTGCCTTGTATAAACCCAGTTTGGTCATTGTGAATCACTTGTTGCATAACTGACATTAATCTATTTGCTAAGATTTTTGGAAAAATCTTATAATCTGTGTTAAGCAATGATATAGGTCTATAATTCTTTGGCTGAATATGATCCTTTATCTTCTTTCGGAATCAAAGATATGAAGGCTGTTCTCCAGGATGGTGGTACCTCTCCTCCCGTTTGTATTTTAACAAATAACTCCTTAAGTGGTTCCACCATTTCTAATTGGAGATTTTTGTAATACGCTGATGTCAGACCATCTGTTCCAGGAGCCTTTCCACTTTTCAGTTGTTTAATTGCAAGGAGAATTTCCTCAGTAGTAGTCATTGAATTCAATCTTTGGTCTACAAATTCTTATTGACTCTCCATTGCCTCTTGTATGGCAACTGTCTTCCAAGGTCATCATTCTGGATCAGTGGTCTCAGCAGTCTGTTCATGTTCAAGGCTCTCCCTCAGCCAGCTTGACTGGCTCTCATTCACCCAATGCTTCTAGAGGCAGTGAGGTTTTTGGCTTTGAAGAGGAACATCATTCTGATCTTTCAGATGATGAGGGGGTAATCCCAGACACACATGCCTTTACAGGGGTTTTTCCCCCAAACGGATTCAAGTCCTTACTTCATAACGCACAAATCACTGCTGCCCTAAAGGAGAATGACACCCTCAGGGAAGTTCAGGAAGTCCAGCAAGGCCAGTCACAAGGCCTTTTTAATGAGCCTACTCCTGAGCAGTGCTTTATTCCGGCCCCACAATTATTCATAGATGTGGTGCAAAAACAATGGTCAAGTCCTGTGGCCATTCCATCAGCGAATGGGACAGATAGGAAGTATTACTTGGCTGCTCCCAAGTTCGCCCAAATGTTGCAGGTTCTCCCGGTGGACAGTCCTGTTGCAGCTCTCTCATCCTCTTCATCATATGTAACCGGGGATACCTCAGAAGACCTATGTCCTGAGGACAAAAAATTTGACCTTTTATTCAAAAAGAACCATCAAGCTGCTGCCTGGGCCACCCAGGCAGCATCCTCAGCCTCCTTTTTCAACCGCACCACTATTCTGTGGCTTCAACAATTGCACGCCAGGGTAGCCCCGAGTGAGGCTTGTCTCCATCAAGACATTAACAAAATTATTGCAGCTACCCAATTTTCTGCTGACGCTACCTTAAATACTGCCAAGTATGCTTCAAGGGCTCTGGCATCTGCAGTGTCAGCCCGCAGATTACTATGGTTCTGTCAGTGGCCAGCAGACCTGAAGGCAAAATGGTGCCTGGCTGCAGCTCCGTACACTGGAGAAAAGCTCTTTGGCGAATCACTTGAGCTGCTTCTCATAGTAACACGGGATAAACGCAAAAGCTGACAGGTGGTCTTCTCCTCTCTATTGGAAGCAGCCTTTTCATGCCTACTTGCAGGGACGTCCTTCCCAGCAGGTCTATCCTCAGGCATCAACTCGACCATCTGATCGTCAGTCCTTTTGGGACAGACCCAAGAAATTCCCATAGACCAAGCAGTCCTTTCGCCGTTCTGGCTACTGCCAATCCCGCAGCCGCAAATGACTCACTGCCCAATCCTCCCATAGGGGGCTGCTTGGCTTTCTTTGTGGACAGGTGGGAACACTCAACCTCAGATCATTGGGTCCTTTCTGTAGTCAAATTTGGACTTCACCTAGAATTCCACTCCCAACCCCCAAACCGCTTCATTCAGTGTCCTCTCTCAAACAACAGGACCAGGCAACAGCTGATGGAACAGGCTGTTCAACACCTCCTCCAGGTTCCAAAAAGCCAGTGGAGGCAAGATTACTACTCCATTCTCTTTGTTGTACCAAAGCATTCGGGGGTGGGGGTGGGGTGTGTGGAGAGTGATTCTAGACTTAAAATCCCTCAATGTTCACATTGTATACTGGAGGTTCAAAATGTGTTCCCTAACTTCCATATTGCAGGGGATCTGTCCCAACGACTTCCTAGTCTCGATAGACCTTATGGAGGCCTACCTCCGTATTCCTATTCTACCAGCCCATCGCAGGTACCTACGCTTCAGCTACGTGGGCAGACACCTGCAATACAAGGCTCTCCCTTTTGGACTGGCCTTGGCCCCAAGGTGCTTCACAAAGGTCTTGGCCGCCGTAGCAATGCACCTCCAACTGAAGCCGGTCAGACTCCAGGCATATTTGGACGATATCTTGATCCAGGCACCATTGTACAGCAAAGCCCAATGGGATCTTGATCTCACTATTCAAACCTTACTCAACCACGGCTTTATGGTCAATTACAAGAAAAGCCATCTGATTCCAGTCACCAGGATTGTTCATCTGGGCGCCATCATCAACTCTGCACAGGGAGCAGTCTACCTGTCACTGGAAAGGAGGACCGACATCTGGGAGCTAATATCTCAGATCCACAAGAATCCATCAGTTCCCTTGGCAACCTTGTCCAAGTTGCTGGGCAAGATGGTCTCATGAGTCCAGATCGTTCCCTGGGCACACCTCCATGCTCGGCAGCTCCAGTGGTTCTTAATCCCGTTTCAGCAAGCGCGACAGTCTCACACTCTAACCAAGGTCAGGGTCCCTCTTCAAGTCCAGCAATCTCTTCATTTGTGGATATCGCCCTCTCTGGACAAGGGGTGTCTCTTTGGGGACCACCAGAGAATCACTCTCATGATGGATGCCAGCCTCTTAGGTTGGGGGGCCCACCTCAACTCCCAAGTGGCACAAGGCCACTGGTCCTCCAAGGACCTTGACAATCCAATCAACTGGCTGGAGTTGAAGGCCATTCACCTGGCCCTCAGTTACTTTCAGCTGTCCTTACAGGATCAACATGTACTGATCCTGGCAGACAACGTCGCCGCAAAGGTGCACATCACTCGCCAAGGAGGGACCCACTCGAAGCGACTCATGGAGGAGTCATTTCGCCTTGGCAGGTGGCCCGAGAAGAACGTCCTCTCCATCCGGACAGAGCACATTGCAGGGACTGTGAACATTCAAGCAGACTTTATTTAGCCTGGACAATTTATTTATTTATTTATTTCATTCAATTTGTATACCGCCCTTCTCCTGCTGGACTCAGGGCGGTGAATGCCGAATGGCAGCTCCATCCAGACATTTTCCTCAACATATGCAGCAGGTTCAGGACTGCGGACATTGACCTCTTTGCAATGAACCTGAACCACCAACTACCTCGGTTCTTTTCAAGGTTCCCGATGCCTGAGGCGGAAGGTTCCAATGCCCTCTGGCTCACGTGCCCCCCCCCCCCCCCGGCCTACATTACACCTTCCCTCCGCTGCCCCTAATACCGGCACTACTTCGGAAAGTCATCTCCGACAAGGCGGAGATCATCCTGGCGGCCCCTTATTGGCCACGTCAACCATGATTCGTGGACCTAGTCAGCCTCTCCGCCTCTCGACCATGGAGAATACCTTCAGGACGGACCACCCTCCGCCAGGGGGCCCTGCTTCATCCGGAGCCTCACTGGCTCCAACTGACCACCTGGCACTTAAAGGGGTCCTCCTGAGGCAGGATAATTACTCTGACGGTCATCCACACCATACAAGCCTCCAGGCGATGGTCCACAGTCAGGCTTTACAACGCCACCTGATTGACTTTTTCCAGGTGGTGCACCTCCCGCCAGACTAATCCTCTCTGTTTCTGTCCCGCAGGTGTGCGAGTTTCTTCAGGATGGTCTGAATTGCAGCCTGGCCCACAGTACCATCTGGCGACATGTGGCAGCCATCTCCACAGTATTGCCAGGTAACGCAGGGGAGCCCCTAACACGACACCCAGTAATTCGACGCTTTTTACAGGGCGCCAGTAACTTTCGGCCCTCGACAGTACACAGATATCCCACCTAGGATCTAACCAAGGTGCTTAATGCCTTGACTGAGACCCCCTTTGAGCCTCTCTGTACTGTCAACCTTCATTTCCTTACAATGAAAGTGGCATTTCTAGTCGCCATAAAGTCTGCTCAACATACCTTCGAGCTGGCAGCACTTTCCATTAGGGAGGACCTCTGTGTGTTCCATCCGGACATGGTTGTCTTGCGACTGGACCCTTCATTCATTCCAAAAATTAATACCTTCTTTCACAGAGCCCAGGAGGTTGTGCTCCTTAATTTCTGTCCAAGACCATCTCATGGGTTAGAGCGGAAGTGGCACACTCTAGATGTACGGAGGGCTCTCAAAATTTATATTAAATGAACTGCCCCGTCCAAAAGGTCTGAGGCCTTATTTGTCTCCTTTCTTCTAAATTTCTTAGGGTCTAAAGTCTCCTCCTTGACCATCGGTCGCTGGATTAGAGCTTGTATTGCCTCGGCCTATCAAGCCCAGGCTGTACTTGTTCCCAGGCTCATCACTGCCCACTCCATGAGGAGTGCGGCTACTTCAGCGGCCTGGGCCACGCAGGCCTCCCTTGAGGTGGTCTGCAGGGCGGCCACCTGGTCTTCTCCACCATTCATCCGGCATTATAAATTTGATGTCTTCGCTTCGGCAGAAGCATCCTTTGGAAGGAGAGTGTTACAACACGTGCATCAAGCCAGGGTCGCTCCAGGCCCTTCGGCTGTTGTGGCCCGCCAGCGGCCTGCACGGATCATGGCTGATTCCGATGAAGAGTCTGGTGTGGTGTTGCGCCAGCAGCCTGCACAGCCGGTGCTTGCGTTGGACAGTGAGGAGGCCGAGGAGGATGTGATGCCAGAAGCAGAAACTCAGCCAGGGCCTTCAGAACCTCCAGAGGCTCCTTTCAGTGGAGAGAGCGAAGTGGAGGAGCCTCTCCCCAATGCTCGGGCACGCAGGGCTGCCAAAAGGCAGGAGTGGCTACTCAGGAGGAGGCGGTCTACTCGAGAGTAGGGCTTGATGATAATTGGCCACTCCCTTAGCCTATTTAAGTCACACACAGCTAGTGCTTTCTTGCTAGAAACAATGTCTCATTACTACATAGCATCTTGGAGAGCGAGTGACTTCTCATATCTGGTTTTCTGGGCTGGTTACCAACCTTTGTCGGACTTTGTTCTTAATAACTTTGATAAGGACCCTTTGCACGGGAAGCCTGCATTCTTGAAAGGGGTTTGTTTGGAATTAAACAGTGTTTGCAAAGCTTGGTGTGTGTCACATTCTCTGGGAATCCGAAGCTGGGGCAGAACATTGGCATCCTGCCCTTAGGACTGCCAGAAACTTTGGTATGTCCCATGTCTGGACAATGCCACAGCCTCACTGGAGAATGGGCATTGGTCTTATCTAGATGCTGATTCTCAGGGACGCTGTGGCATCATCCAGCCCCTTCTACTCAGGACCTGATGCTTTCTGTCTCTAATGTTGAAGAAGTTTTTCTTCCAGATGGAGACCTGTTATTATGTCCTGTCTTCAACTGTGTTTGTTCCTGTTGGAGTCTTTCCTCTGGCCTATCTTCGCTGAAACTGAGCCTGAGAGGAAGGAATGAGGGGCGTGGTCAAAAAACTATGACTCAGCCTCTATGCAGATCCGACTGTAACAATCCATGTCTGGACGATGCCACAGCGTCCCTGAGAATCGGCATCTAGGTAAGACCAATGCCCATTCTCTATGAATTTCCCCATGCTTAATCCATTTCCCCACCTTTTGCCCAGTTCCCCTTTTTCCAGACTACCCGTTGTAACTTTTTTATTTCTTAACCTATATTTCTTGTTTCCTTACAATCCTTGCAGCATAAGCATAATAAATTGAGGTAAGTGGTTAAATTAATTTCTCCACTTTATACTAGGCTGTATGGTTAAAACTGTTAACTAATCTGCTTGCCCAAGATGACTCGCTTATCCGAATAGCAGACCCTTCCTGTTTTCCAGTCTTGAACTTTTTACCCTTTAATGTCCCAATGTCCTACTGAACTTTTAAACACATATCTCTCAAAAATTGCTTTCTTTGCAAGAACAACACTGTCTCCATTACTTTCTTACACCAGTGCATCTGTTAAATGAATGCACGGGACATTAAGTGGAGCTCAGGTGGGGGATGGCGGATAGGCAACAACGTCTGTAAAGAGGTCCTCCAAAAGTAAACAGGGTTTTTTTTGTATTTTTAACTCACGTTTAACCCATTTTTAACCCATATCTGACTTTTAGAAAAGCACATATAGGGA
Source organism: Coluber constrictor foxii (assembly GCA_038048745.1). Taxonomy (NCBI): domain Eukaryota; kingdom Metazoa; phylum Chordata; class Lepidosauria; order Squamata; family Colubridae; genus Coluber; species Coluber constrictor. The sequence continues at coordinate 27,892,513 of CM075966.1, read as the reverse complement.
GGCTACCAATTTACTTTAGCTACATTTTAACAATACTACAAGCCCAGATTTAAAAATCCTGGGGAATGGGGAAAAGGAGAAAGAGACAGCATGTGCACTCTGCAGCACAGAGTTCATCCAAGCCATTAAAGCAGCAGAAAATGGAAGGTTATACTGCAAAAAGACAGTCTGCTCCAGTAAGTAACTCATCTGCAGTCTCCTTACCAGATAGATATAATTTATGGGATTTACAAACAGAACTTGAAAGCAAAACAGCATATAGAAGTTTCTTCCTCTCTCACAGAAAATAACTCCTCTCCTTGGAACTCAGCAGCCGCTTTCCTTGCACAGGATGGGAATGTAACAAATTTAAAAAGGGAAAATGTAACAGATTTCCTCTCTAGACAATGTTTGCTTACAGCTCAAACTGTAAACTCAATCTATGAACTTTTATCAACTGTCATAAAAAAGGTTGACTGCTTGAAAGACTCTTTTGCAAGAGTTTATTAAGAGTCACACAAATACAGGCGGACTTCCAATTTGGCGTTGCGGCAAGACAGTCGGGGAAGTAGCGGGCTCTGATGAGTCCCACGAAAACCCCAGCTGCCGAACCACCGCCGATGGGTCTTCGGACCGAACCTGTCTTGTAGGGACGGGGGGAGAAGAGGAGCGCCTCGGACAACCGAGAGGAACAGGCAAGTTCCTCGGAGGTCAGAGGGAACCCTCTGTGAGTCAGCGGCGGGGGGCGGCAGCCATGGTGGCTGCCACGAAGCTGTGACAAACTGAAAAAGAATTGTGCAGGAGGAAAGAAGAAAAGACTGATCTGCTTTGAAGCTGGGTGAGTGACACCAACCCATGCGAGAAACAACGTTAAAGTATGGATTTTTATAAGTAAGACCCCTAGCCTTAAACAACGGCTGTGGATTTCTGGGGCAAGAAGAGTTACTAAAGCAATTACAGGAGGTAAAGACCCATTAAGGAATTTATTTAAATACAGACTGATTTGGAATAATTGAACATTGAGACACATTAGAGAATTTTTTTTAAAATTGGAACTGACGAAGTTTGGAGAAGGGAAAAAAGGGGGGGACAAATAGAGATTCAACACCTTTAAAATTCAAAAGAGGCGACACAAATGGTTGGTTACATAATTGTAACAAAATGGAGATTGCTGTGACTAAGGGAAAGTGTTGATTGCAGAGAGACACCTTCTGTTTGAAAAAGAAACAATGTAATTTATCATTTATTCTGGATTACTTTGAAAATAACCAAGGCTTTTTGGTTTTGGAGATTCTTATTCTGTCTATGGGAGGTTTTATTGGTGGAAATAAAGAAGAAATGTAGCGGAACTATTAAAATTGAAGAACTGGTGCAGGAACAAAAGAGGCAAATGGCGCAGGAATAAAAGAAGGAAGCTGACGGACTTTGCATGGTATAGAAATAACTAAAGAATTAAAGTGACATATAGAGTTTTAAATTTGGCAACACTGAATTTGAAATGGAATATTTACGGACAGATAAAATGAAGAAATAAAATATACTTGGTTTTGAAATAAGAATATAAAATAGTTGGAATGGAAAATGAAAATTATATTTAAATGAATTTTGAATTTAAACAGGAGGTGTGTATAGAATAACAAAGATGGAAAATAAAATAAGTTAATTAAAATAGAATTAATGCAAAGGTGGATAAAAATGATAATTTTATAGAAGAATAAGAACATACATGAGTATAAGATAAACTCAAAATTTATTAGTTCATAGGAGAATATGTGGAGAATATGAACAGATATGTGATGCAATAAGTCTCAATGTTAAATGGTAAACAAAATAGAATGGTAAATATGATTAAATTTGAATGTTTAATGTATTGTTGGGTGGTAAAATAAGATACACAGACTTAAGTAGTAAATTTAGATTGAGCTTAATGTATGTTGGAAATGGTTAATATTTTGAAATATGCTGGGAACCACCCAGGAAAAATATGTTGGGAAACAGTGAAATAACAGATAAACATGTTGAAAATTAGCTAAATAATAGTTGGAGATGAGGAGGAGAATATGCTGAAAAGCAGCCAAACAAAATATGCTGGAAAACAGCCAAACAATAGTCAGAGGCATGGAGGAGAATATGCTGAAAAATAGCTAAAATAAAATATGCTGCGAATCAGTCAAAATAATAGACAAAATAATAGATATGGGGTGAAGAAGAATATATTGGAAGATTATTAAAGTGAAGTGAGATGAATATGAAATGGTTCTGTGTAAAATTAAAAGGGTAATTGATGATATGTTAGAAAATTATATGTAAGTTAACAGAGTTTAAGATTTAAAGATTTGATGCAATGGGTCCAGGGATGAAGGAGTATAGATAGAAATTTGATTTATAAATGGAAATAAAAATAGAGTTGTGTTTATTTGAAAATTAAGATTGGTGGTGATAAAATAATAAACTAAATACTTAGATTAAGATGTTAGAATATTTGTTAAAAATTTGTGTTTTGCTTTTTATGTTAAAAGATGTAATGGAGGAAATTCGGGAAAGAATTGTTAATGAGTTTTAAGCAAATGTACCTATTCATGACCGGATCAAGACTTCGTTCTTAAAAGATGTATTTTAAGTTATGTTTAAAAAAAAATTCAAAAAAAAAGTCACCCAAATACTGCAGAAGGACTCAGGAGGACACCTACCAATAGATATGGGGTGGCTTATTCAGGAACTGAAACTAGAGCAGGCCCTTTTCTCCCTCCCAATAATGTGAAAGGGAATAACACTTATAAAGAAAATACTTAATCAGATAAATGCCCAAGAGATGACCAATATAACTTCAGTCTGCAGACTAAACAGGTTACCTTGCAAATTTACGACAACAGAACAAATAGAGAGTGTTGGAGTGATAGAAAAGCTGTTAGGCTATCTCTGAGCCAGCTGCTCCACTGTGAATTCACTCTGATAGATCTACGCACAGAATGGCTGCCAGCAAGAAGGCAATGTGTGAGAATTTTGTTATTGTTCAAGCAGTCCACAATTCCCTCTATGCTATTTAGAATGAAGCCCTTTCTGAGCACCTTTTCAATATTTCCAATACGGGTCTTTTGCTCAGACAAAGTGTGCTCGCTTCTGAACCAGCCTTTCCAAGAGGGAACTGTTCCTTTAAATCCAAGCTGCAACAGCCCTCATACTGATTAGCCTGGAGGTGTTGCATCTGAATTGACCTTGAGAAAGCAAAGGAGTGATCTACAATCTGTTGCCCACAGCTATAGAAACTGCTGAGGATGTGCCAGAATAAATGCTGCTTGACTTATTCAGTGCATTGCCGGAACCTGAGCAAGTTAACATTATTCAAAGACTGGATGATCTAAAAGAGGCTCTGGCAACAACCCAATCTACAGGAAAGCCTCTATTTAATTTGGCTCCACCAATAGCTCAGGCCTGTGCCAATATATTTACCCAACAATCTACCACAGGGGTATCAAACTGGCGGCTCGCGGGCCAGATGTGTCATGCACAGGCCATGCCCACCCCAGCTCCACAAAGGCAAAAGACATCGTGATACATTGCGATATGTCACGTGACGTGATCGAGTTTGACACCAGTGATCTACCATTTCTTCAATAATAAGGATATAATCTAATAACTAAGGATATAATCCATCCTCCACCTTCATTTGAGTCAGAAGTGCCCTCAACATCTTCTCACAAGATGAATCCCCACCTGTATCCATCTAAAAATGGACATAAATCTTCATGGGTTCTGGATGGGGATTTTGCTGAGATAATTGCTAAAGGTGAAGATGCTTTGATTCAGCCACCAGCTGGCGATCAGAGACAGAGGCATGCCTCAGTGCCCCACACAAATGCGGAGACTACCCTTGATGTTGATGATGATGACGAACCCATAGACTCGCAAAATATGCCAAATTCTTGATGAAATGCATCAAATAACAAACAGTATCTAGCTTTTGGTGACAACAGTACCCAGCATAATTATCTTCCAACAAGCATTCCTACTGAGAACTCGTACTGACAATACAGAGACCAGTGCAAGAAAAATAACTTAAACATTATGACATGGAATGTAGCTGGGTGGTACCATTTTAGAGGCCTAAATTACTCATCCTCTGATACATAAGGATATCATTTTGGTGCAAGAGACTTGGACTGCGGATGACCTCCTGCTAAATGGTTATCACTCGTATAAGCTAGAAGCGTGGTCAGGCAGAGGCCCAGGAAGACTGAAAGGAGGGCTGGGTATATTTATTTCTACTCACTTGAGAGCAGAGCCCTTCCTTATTGCCCCTTTAAAACATATGGCTATGGCCCTTCTCCTCAAGATGGACTCAGTCCTGCTTTTAATAATTAATGTTTATCTTCCGCCAAGAAAAGTTTAAACTACTGCAGTATAGATGGAGTTGGAACACTATATTAGTAAACTCCTCATGGATCATCCAGATGCCAGGGTCTTACTAGGGGGAGACTTCAATGCTAGTTTGGGACCAGATTATTACACATTATATATGAAATATCACCAATATCCACCATCGGAGGTTCCCATAAGAACCAGCTCCTCCCTCACATGACTTTCTAAAGACAATAGAGCAAATTACGCTGGCCTCTGTCTTGCAAAGATGGCGAATGAACTTAACTTTTTTATATCCAACAGCTCTTGGGCTGGTAACTATCCTGGCAAGATTACATTTATAGCAGGGTCCAAAACCAGCACCATTGATTATATCCTAACTTCTATGGACTTACTACATTACGTAGAAAATTTTGAAGTCCTACCTTACCTAGAAAGCAATCGTCTACCTTTGTGTATACATATGAAGCCCTTTATCTGGCAGATGCCCTTCAAGGACCAAATTATTCCTACAATTTCTCCAGCAGGCCCAAGAAGATGTAGGGTCAAATGCCCCCAACAACTTGACCAGAGGGTGAGAGCCCTATCAGAGGACAGCCTTCAAAATCTCCTTCCAGCCTTTATATCAGCCAACCCTTCCCAAGATTTACCAGAACTATATAAAATTATAGTTCATAAGCTACAACCATTACTAGCACATGGCCGGAACTTCTCAGCTAAAAGGCCCTGCATCACCTCCAAACCATGGTTTGACAAGGATTGTGTTGAAGCCAAGAAATCTCTCACCTTGGCGTATAAGATGTACAAAAGTGAGACTGGGAATGGCAATAGAACAACTCTTAAACATCTCCTTACACTCAAAAAACAATTTAAGCAATTGATTGCTCTTAAGAAGAGACATGACACAAGGTCCTCCTGGGAACAGCTTATTGAGGCAGCAAAGCAAAAAACTCTTCTCTATTCTGGCATCTAATAGCTAGTCACTGACTGAATTCATACCCCACTAGACGCCCATATACCTTCTACAACCTGGGAACTTCACTTTCGGAGAATGTATGAGGTTCCCTCCAGTGAGATTATAAGGTGTACAATGAAGTATTTACTTGAATGGCCCCCAGTTTCAGAGTCCAAAATTAAATCTCTCATTGGCCAACTCAGGACTGGGAAGGCCCCAGGAGCTGACTTCATTTCTGCTGAATTATTAAAGAACAATATGGAGTGGTGTATACCAGTTCTGGCGGTGCTATTCACTTATATTGACTCCACTGGCCGTGTCCCAGAAGATTGGGGCTTGGCAATTGTCCCAATTTTGAAAAAGGGAAAGAGAGATTACCCTGCCAATTACAGACCAATAAGTCTGCTAAATATGATGAGCAAACTCTACGCCAAACACCTCCAAGATAAACTAAGTGAGTGGCTGGATCTTGAGAACTTGATCACTGAAGAGCAAGCCAGGTCTCGGCCTGTCTGCTCCAAGACCATGCAGTCGGAAGCCTTGGTGAAACTGCTGTCTGCCTTCCAACACCCAAAACGTGTTGGCCCGCTGCTCCCACCACAGTCCTGGCATCCTCGCTGCTGGCATCAAGTGGCAGCTCACCCTCTCTGGTTGCTGCACTGCCCACTACCCCCTCCCAGGTATGTCGAGCCCTGGACTGGGGCCTGACAAGTGGCTCCCCTCTACCAGGGTTCCACCTATAAGGGAGAAAGCAGAAGGATTTCCCATCCCTCCCAGTTTATGTGGGTGCTTGCGATGGAACTGCCATATCAACCGGGTGGCGTGGATATCGTGTGTCGCCACCCAGGTCGGTGAAAGGGTACCCCTTCTACCGTACTAGGTATTGGACCTTTCCCCTATACAGTCTGGAATCCAGTATCTTATCTATTTTGTAATGGTCCATGTGCACCGGGCCCGGTGGTTCAGAGAACGCTCTGGCTCAGGTGGCCTCCACCGGTTTTAGCAGGCTGCTGTGGAAAACGGGGTAGATCTTGCCCAGTAACAGTGGTAGTTTCTTCCAGTGGTGGCATCGTGCTGTAGCTGTTCAGAGGAACAGAAGCTTCTAGGGATTGGTGGCTTTGAGAGGCAAAGTTTTGTCCTGGAGGGACAAACAATAGAAGGAGGAAGTCTCAGAGGCAGCGAGGAAAGGTGTGGTTTCGTGCAGTGCTAGGAAGAGAACCTCCAACCCGACCTGGAAGAAGCCTGCCTTAATGGCAGTCCTGGAGGCGTGACGCGCCAGCCAAAGAAAAGGGAAGTGAGGAGAGAAGACAGTACAGCAGGCATAACCCGAGCAGTGGATTTAGCCAAGATTGGAAGACCAGCGAAGAAGTAGCCGGAGGAGCGATTAAAGAAACAGAGTGAGTCTCCAATAGAGAAAGACTATTTTGAACAATTGGTGGCATTCTGGCATCAGGAGCAGTATAGTGAGCAGAAGAGAACAAAAGCATTTAAAAGGCGAAGGGAGCAGAGTTTCACTCTGTGAGAAAAAAGGAACTGCAAATAAGGAACTGTATTTTGGACTTTGAATCTCAGAAACTTGAGCTCCAACAGAGAAACGAAAGACTTACAGTCAAGAAGGAAAGACTATGAAAGAGTGACTGTGCAGACAGAGAGAGATTGACATTGTAAGACGGAAGCTGACGCAATAGTGAATATAACAGGAATAATAATATTCAAAAATTCAAATACCCCTTTCCTTTCTTTTTCTTTGCTCTCTTATCAACTTTTTTAAGCTTAATATTCCCCCATATCTATACGTTTAAAAATATTACTTAGTATTGTTAGAGCTGGCTATGGATCATATATAGTTTTTAGAAATATATAAATATTTAACCACGCTGACAAAAGTATATCTATTTAAGAAACTTAGGAAATAGTCAATATAGAGTTGTGGTAATAGTTACAGAAAAATATAATAATATATCTTGTACCCAATACCAACTGTATTTATTGTAATTATTAACTTTATTAACTTTTATCAACTGTACTTGTGAATAATTTGATCCTTGCAATTAGACTGAAGAGTATCATATTTATCATATTTATTCTATATATTGTATTTATTGTACTTAATACCAATAGTTAATATTTATTATTCATATTATCTTTACTATTTTTATTATCAACTAACCTATTTATTGATACAGTCAGGTCCAGAAATATTGGGACATCGACACAATTCTAACATCTTTGGCTCTGTACACCACCACAATGGAGTTGGAATGAAGCAAACACAATGTGCTTTAACTGCAGACTGTCAGCTTTAATTTGAGGGTATGTACATCCAACTCAGGTGAACCGTGTAGGACTTACAGCAGTTTGCATATGTGCCTCCCACTTGTTAAGGGACCAGAGGTAATGGGACAATTGGCTTCTCAGCTATTCCATGGCCAGGTGTGTGATATTCCCTCATTACCCCAATTTCAATGTGCAGATAAAAGGCCCAGAGTTCATTTCAAGTGTGCTATTTGCATTTGGAATCTGTTGCTGTCAACTCTCAAGATGATATCCAAAGAGCTGTCACTATCAGTGAATCAAGCCATCATTAGGCTGAAGAAACAAGACAAACCCATCAGAGAGATAGCAAGAACATTAGGCGTGGCCAAAACAACTGTTTGGAACATTCTCAAAAAGAAGGAACGCACCGGTGAGCTCAGCAACACCAAAAGACCAGGGAGACCATAGAAAACAACTGTGGTGGATGACCGAAGAATTCTTTCCCTGGTGAAGAAAACACCCTTCACAACAGTTGGCCAGATCAAGAACACTCTCCATGAGGTAGGTGTATATGTGTCAAAGTCAACAATCAAGAGAAGACTTCACCAGAGTGAATACAGAGGGTTCACCACAAGATGTAAACCATTGGTGAGCCTCAAAACCAGGAAGGCCAGATTAGAGTTTGCCAAACAACAACTAACAAAGCCTTCACAGTTCTGGAACAAGGTCCTATGGACAGATGAGACCAAGATCAACTTGTACCAGAGTGATGGGAAGAGAAGAGTATGGAGAAGGAAAGGAACTGCTCATAATCCTAAGCATTTATTTTATTTTTTTTATTTATTTATTTATTTAGATTTATATACCGCCCTTCTCCTTACGGACTCAGGGCGGTGCACAGCCAATTAAAAACAAGCACACAAAAGTTAAAATTTCGTAAAACAACAAATATAAATGGCCGTAAATTAAAACTAATTCATTTAAAAGATAATAAAAACTCTAAAATGATAAAATATTTACAGGAATCAGGCTAAGCCGGCAAGCTGAAAAAGATGAGTTTTTAAAGCCCGCCGGAAAGTCGGGAGGTCGGAGATTGTTCTTAACTCTGGAGGCAGATCATTCCAGAGGGTGGGTGCTGCCACAGAGAAGGCTCTCCCCCTGGGGGTCGCCAGCCGGCATTGTCTGGCTGACGGCACCCTGAGGAGGCCCTCTCTGTGGGAGCGAACCGGCCGGTGGGAGGCAATTGGTGGCAGAAGGCGGTCCCGTAAGTACCCTGGCCCTAAGCCATGGAGCGCTTTAAAGGTGATTACCAACACCTTGAAACGCACCCGAAAGTCCACCGGCAACCAATGCAGCTCACGCAGGAGAGGTGTCACGTGGGAGCGCCCCGTCGCTCCCATAATCCCCCGCGCGGCCGCATTCTGTACCAGTTGGAGCCTCCGGGTGCACCCCAAGGGGGGCCCCATGTAGAGAGCATTGCAGTAGTCCAGGCGGGAAGTGACGAGAGCATGAGTGACCGTGCGTAGGGAGTCCCGATCTAGAAAGGGCCGCAGCTGGCGTATCAGGCGAACCTGATAGAAAGCCCCCCTGGCCACGGCTGTCGTGTGATCCTCTAAAGACAGCCGTGAATCCAGGAGGACGCCCAAGTTGCGAACCCTTTCCGTGGGGGCCAATGATTCGCCCCCAATAACCAGCTATGGTGTCAGCTGGCTATATCGGGATGCCGGCAGCCACAGCCACTCGGTCTTGGAGGGGTTGAGTCGAAGCCTGTTTCTCCCCATCCAGACCCGCACAGCTTCAAGGCACTGGGACATCACTTCCACGGCATCGTTGGGGTGGTCTGGGGTGGAAATGTACAGCTGAGTATCATCAGCGTACTGATGGAACTCCACCCCAAAACCACGGATGATCTCACCCAGCGGCTTTACATAAATGTTGAACAGGAGGGGCGAGAGGACCGACCCTTGTGGCACCCCACATACCAGGCGCCTCGGGGTCGACCGCTGCCCCCCTGTCAACACGGATTGCAACCGGTCGGAGAGGTAGGAGGAGAACCACCGCAAAACGGTGCCCCCCACCCCCAGTCCCTCCAACCGGCGCAACATGATACCATGGTCGATGGTATCAAAAGCCGCTGAGAGGTCTAACAGCACCAGGATAGAGGAGTACCCCCCACCCCGGGCCCTCCAGAGATCATCCACCAATGCGACCAATGCCGTTTCGGTGCTGTATCCAGACCTGAAGCCGGACTGGAGCGGGTCTAAATAGACAGCTTCATCCAGGTATCGGGGGAGCTGCCGCGCAACCACACTCTCAACAACCTTCGCTAAAAAGGGAAGGTTGGAGACGGGACGGTAATTAGCCAAAACAGCTGGGTCCAGGGAGGGCTTCTTGAGGAGGGGCCTCACCACCGCCTCCTTCAAGGCGGTCGGTAGGGCACCCTCACTCAAAGAAGCGTTTATAATCTCCTGGAGCCAGCCTCGTGTAACCTCCCGGGAGGCCAGCACCAACCAGGAGGGACACGGGTCCAATAAACATGTGGTTGCGTTCAGTCTTCCCAGAATCCTGTCCACGTCCTCGGGAGCCACAGGATCGAACTCAGCCCAGATAACACTCTCCAGACCGGGCTCAGTCACCCCGCCTGAACTAACCCAGTCAGCGGCCAAATCATCCCGAATCTGAGTTATTTTATCATCCAGCTATTGAACAAAATCCTCAGCACGTCCCTGTAAGCATACCACCTCATCAGTGAAGCGTGGTGGTAGTGTCGTGTGGGCAGGTATGGCTGCCAATGGAACCGATTCTCTTGTATTTATTGATGATGTGACTGCTGACAAAAGCAGCAGGATGAATTCTGAAGTGTTTTGGGCAATATTATCTGCTCACATTCAGCCAAATACTGCAGAACTCATTGGACGGCGCTTCACAGTGCAGATGGACAATGACCCAAAGCATACTGCAAAAGCAACCAAAGAGTTTTTGAAGGGACAGAAGTGGAATGTTATGCAATGGCCAAGTCAATCACCTGACCTGAATCCCATTGAGCATGCATTTCACTTGCTGAAGACAAAACTGAAGGGAAAATGCCCCAAGAACAAGCAGGAACTGAAGACAGTTGCAGTAGAGGCCTAGCAGAGCATCACCAGGGAAGAAACCCAGCGTCTAATGATGTCTATGTGTTCCAGACTTCAGGCTGTGATTGTCTGCAAAGGATCTGCAACCAAGTATCAAGAAGGGAAAGTTTGATTTATGATTATTATTCTGTCCCATTACCTTTGGTCCCTTAACAAGTGGGAGGCACATATGCAAACTGCTGTAAGTCCTACACCGTTCACCTGAGTTGGATGTACATACCCTCAAATTAAAGATGACAGTCTGCAGTTAAAGCACATTGTGTGTGTTTCATTCCAACTCCATTGTGGTGATGTATAGAGCCAAAGATATTAGAATTGTGACGATGTCCCAATATTTCTGGACCTGACTGTACATAATAGTAAAATTGATATTGATTTAAAGAGATAGAATTACATTGAGTAGAAGGGAATTAGCTTAATTTACAGAAAAGTATAATATATATAAATACAAACTAGATCAATAAAACTGGATGGTAATTTGGGAGAATATATATAAAATTTTAGGTGAACAGCATAAAATTATAAGAGAAATGACCACCATTACAACCCTGAAAACAGGAAAGAAGGCAATACCATTAGTCCCAACACCAACTGCATCTCCATCGAACCAAAAACTAACGGAAGGAATGTTAACTATTGGAAAATTGAACGACTCTCCAAATATGCAGGCGATGCAAGTTGTCCTGATATCATTACAAGAAACAATGGGAAAACTACAGGAAAATATGATAAAAAGTCATAGTCGCGTTGGTGGATGATCTCTGGAGGGCTCGGGATAGGGGTTGCTCCTCTATCCTGGTCCTGTTAGATCTCTCAGCGGCTTTTGATACCATCGACCATGGTATCACGTTGCACCGGTTGGACGGGATGGGGGTGGGGGGCACCATTTTGTGGTGGTTCTCCTACCTCTCTGACTGGTCGCAATCTGTGTTGGCAGGGGGCAGCGGTCGACCCCGTGGTGCCTTGTTTGTGGGCTGCCGCAAGGGTCGGTCCTCTCACCCCTTCTGTTCAACATTTATGTAAAGCCGCTGGGTGAGATCATCCGTGGCTTTGGGGTGGAGTTCCATCAGTACGGTGATGACACTCAGCTGTACATCTCCACCCCAGGCCGCCCCAACGATGCTGTTGAAGTGATGTCCCGGTGCCTAGAGGCCGTGCAGGCCTGGATGGGGAGAAACAGGCTCTGACTCAACCCTTCCAAGACCGAGTGGCTGTGGCTTCCGGCATCCCGATATAGCCAGCTGGTGCCATCGCTGGCTATTGGGGGCGAATCATTGGCCCCCATGGAAAGGGCTCGCAACTTGGGCGTCCTCCTGGATACACGGCTGTCTTTAGAAGAGCACATGACAGCCGTGGCCAGGGGGCTTTTTATCAGGTCCTCCTGATACGCTAGTTGCATCCCTTTCTAGATCGGGAGTCCCTACGCACAGTCACTCAGGCACTCGTCACTTCCCATCTGGACTACTGCAATGCTCTCTACATGGGGCTCCCCTTGGGGTGCACCCGGAGGCTCCAGTTGGTCCAGAATGCGGCCGTGCGGGTGATTATGGGAGCGACGGGGTGCTCCCATGTGACACCCCTCCTGCGTGAGCTGCACTGGCTTCCTGTGGTCTTCCACGTGCGCTTCAAAGTGTTGGTTCTCACCTTTAAAGCGCTCCATGGCTTAGGGCCGGGGTATTTGCGAGACCGCCTTCTGCCGCCAATAGCCTCCCACCGGCCAGTTTGCTCGCACAGAGAGGGCCTCCTCAGGGTGCCGTCGGCCAGACAATGTCGGCCGGCGACCCCCAGGGGGAGAGCCTTCTCTGTGGCAGCACCTGCCCTCTGGAACGACCTACCCCCAGAGATATGCACGATACCAGACCTCCGGACTTTTTGTCGGGCCCTGAAAACACATCTATTTCATCTAGCCGGGCTGGCTTGATCCCATTTTTGCGGTTTTAATTTGAAATTGGTTTTAACTGGGTTGTTTTAAATTGATGGCCAAAATTATTTAATGTTTTTTAAACTGTTTTTAAATTTTATATGTTGTGTTTTACCGTGGCTGTTCACCGCCCTGAGTCCTGTTGGAGAATGGCGGTATATAAATTAATTAAATAAATAAATAAGTAAGTAAATAAATAAAATGGAGAAATTAGATCAGACATAAAATCAGAAATGGGAGAGATGAAGCCAGAGTTACACAAGTTGGATGAAAAAATGGGGGCCATTCAAGAAGCAATACAGAAGAATGAAGAGGGAATAAAAACTATTGAAAATAGAACAGAACAAACAGAGAAAAATTTAGAAATGGTATATCGGAAAATGGCCGGGATAAATAAGGAACTAGGAGATTCCTTATTACAATTGGAGATGGATCGGGCTTCCTTTTTTCTGAGGTTCCAAAACGTCATGGAGACAAAAGATGAAGACCTAAGGATACTGATGGCAGGCTTAATTGCAGATGCACTGCAAAGGGACAAGCGAGAGATTATAAATGAATTGGACAAGGTGTACAGGGTCTATACAAGTTATGCTAGGCGCCATAAACTCTCCAGGGAAGTCCACATAAGATTTGCTCGTAAGATAGTGAGAGATATGATATATAAGATCACAAGAGAGGAACCGATGATGTACAGAGGAAAAGAAATTATTACGCTGAAACAAATCCCTAGGAAGGCCCTATAACTACAGAAAGATTATTGCTTTTTAGCGACCCAATTAAATAAAAGGGATATACGGTTTCGATGGATTACTCCGGAGGGGATGTTAGTCTCCTGGAATGAAAAAAAAATTAAAGTGGATAGTATGAAGAAAGCTCAAGAACTGTATGACCAGCTAGCTGGCTCAGTGGAAGATTATAGTAGCAGGGAGGAATTGGAATCAGCCAGCCAAGATGAACAAAGACAGGAGACACAAAAGACAGACCAAGAGGATAAAAGAAAAGAGGAGAAACATCATCAAGGAGAAGAGGGAGTAAGAACAAGGATCCAAAGAAGGCAACAAGAGACAAAATAATGGAAGAGGAACTGAAATTAATATCATTAAATGTGAATGGTTTAAATTCACCGTCTAAAAGAAGACTCATATTTTCCAAATTAGTAAAACAACAAGTAGATATTGTGTGCCTCCAGGAGGTACACATCCAAAAACAAGATGAAAAATATTTACAATATAACAAATTGGGGAAATTTTATATAACATTGGCAGAAGAAAAAAAAAGAAGAGTGGCGGTATACATTAAACAGGATAAGAGCTAAACAAATATATACAGACACAAGAGGTAGAATGTTGATAATCGAAACAGTAATGGGTCAAAAAAAGGTTTTGTTAGTGGTGATATATGCACCTAATAAGAACCAAGTGGATTTTTATAAAAAAGTATATGATAAGATAATAGAGATAGGGAATGACAATGTTTGTTTGATTGGTGATTATAATGCAATAGTGGACATTAAAAAATGTTTATGTTTATTAGATTTATATACCGCCCTTCTCCCAAAGGACTCAGGGCAGTGTACAGCCATGATAAAACAATGCACCATACAACATTTAAAACCCATTTAAAACTGAGTTAAACAAATTTGGCTCCATTAAAGCCCATACTTTAAAATGCCCCACCCAATATTTTTTTTTTTTTAATCAGCGAGGCCAGCCTGCTGAAATAACAGGGTCTTAAGGGCCCGGCGAAAGGTACCGAGATCGGGAATCGTGCGTATCCCAGGGGGTAGTTCATTCCAGAGGGCGGGTGCCCCCACAGAGAAGGCCCTCCCCCTGGGGGTCGCCAGCCTACATTGTTTTGCCGACAGCACCCTGAGGAGCCCTTCTCTGTGGGAGCGCGTTGGTCAGTGGGAGGCTACTGATAGCATAAATATCCGGGCCCTAAGCCATGGAGCGCTTTAAAGGTGGTAACCAACACCTTGAACCACACCCGGAAGACCACTGGGACCCATTGCAGCGCGTGCAGGAGAGGTGTCACATGGGTGCCTCAAGTTGCACCCATAATCACCTGTGCGGCCGCATTCTGGACCAGTTGGAGCCTCCGGGTGCCCTTCAAGGGGAGCCCCATGTAGAGAGTGTTGCTGTAGTCCAGGCGGGATGTGACCAGGGCATGAGTGACCGTGCGCAGGGTGTCCCGGTCCAGAAAGGGACGCAACTGGTACATCAGGCAAACCTGATAAAAAGCACCCCCTGGCCACAGCTGTCATATGTTCTAAGGACAGCCATGCATCCAGGAGGACACCCAAATTGCGAGCCCTCTCCGAGGGGGCTAACGTTTCACCCCCAATAGCCAGCGATGCCACCAGCTGGCTATACCGGGACGCCAGGAGCCATAGCCACTCAGTCTTGGAGGGGTTGAATCTGAGCTTGTTTCTCCCCATCCAGATCCGCACAGCCTCCAGACAGCAAGACATCACGTCAAGGGCATCATTGGGGTGGTCGGGGGTGGAGATGTACAGCTGTGTATCATCAGCGTACAGATGACACTCCACCCCAAAACCACGGATGATCTCCCCCAGCAGCTTCACATAAATGTTGAACAACGGGAGAGAGAACCGACCCTTGTGGCACCCGATAGATAAGGCGCCTTGAGGTCGATCTCTGTCCCCCTGCCAACACAGACTGCATCCAGGAAGGAGGAGAACCACCGCAACATGGTGCCCCCCACTCCTAACCCCTCCAGCCGGCGCAGCATGATATCATGGTCGATGGTATCAAAAGCCGCTGAAAGGCCCAATAGGACTAGGACAGAGGAATACCCCCTGTCCCGAGCCCTCCAGAGATCATCAACCAATGCGACCAATGCCGTTTCCGTGCTGTATCCCGGCCTGAAGCCTGACTGGAACGGATCTAGATAGACTGCTTCATCCAGGTACCGGGGAACCTGTTGCGCCACCACACTCTCAACAGCCTTCGCCACAAAGCAAAGGTTGGAGACTGGACGATAATTCTCTAGTACAGCCAGGTCCAGAGAGGGCTTCTTGAGGAGGGGCCTCACCACTGCCTGCTTCAGGGCAGAGGGGAGGACACCCTCGCTTAAAGAAGCATTTATAATCTTCTGGAGCCAGCCTCGTGTAACCTCCCAGGAGGCCAGCACCAACCAAGAGGGACACAGGTCCAATAAACATGTGGCAGAGCTCAACCTATCCAGAATCCTGTAATCTACAAAAATGATTATGTAAATAACCAAAAAACAAAAATCTTACCCAAAGTTTTTTTTGAAATGTCAGAAGAATTAAATCTATTAGACATCTGGAGATTTCGTAACACAGAAGAAACAAAATTTACTTTCTATTCCAATCCCCATAGATCCTGGTCGAGAATCGATATGGCCTGGATATATGGTAATCTAGTTAAAGATGTTGAAACTGTAGAGATTATGCCAAACACTTGGGCCGATCATAATCCTCTCAAAATAATATGGAAAGGGCATAAAAAGAAAGAAAGGTAGATGGACATTGAATCCACAAATTTTAAAAGAGAAAGAATATATTCAAAAGATTCTGAAAGAATTAGAATTGTTTTTTAGAGACAATAAAAAACACCACACCTCATTACAAAATCTTTGGGACACTACGAAAGCTTATTTAAGGGGGATTACAATATCATATAGTGCAAAAACAAATAAAGATAAGTGGAGAGAACATAACATGTTGTCAGAGGAAATTAAGAAATTAGAAAATCAACTACAAACAGATCCGGAGGATGAACAAATTAAAAGCAAAATGACCCTAGTCGAGCATAAATTGAATACTTTGAACCAAATAGAAATGGCAAGAAAATTAAAATTTGCAAAACAAAATTATTCTGAACATGCAAATAAACCAGGGAGGTGGCTGGCTTATCAATTAAAAAAGGAGAGAGAAAAAAGAGTAATACACCAACTACAGGATGAAAATGGAATTGTGGAAAGTAATATGGAGAAGAAAAAAGAAATCACACAAGTATTCTTTGAGAGGCTCTATAGACAGGAAGAGACAGAACAGGGAAGAATAAGTGATTACTTGAAGGAAGGTACTGGGATCTCCTGTGCGCTACTTGGAGAGTCCAAGCAATGAGTTCAAGTTTAGCTTGGTTGGCCAGAGACTGAGTTGAATTTGCCTAGCCATGCCTCTTTCTCCCATGAGCCTTCAGTGTTTCAACTCAGTCGGCCTAAAGAGACTTGCTCTAATTTAACGTGAGTTTGGCGATCGGGCCTAGCATTTTAAACTGATTTATTGCTTACCGCTATTGATTATTGTGGTTTGGGGACTGTTGTGTCTGTCCCGCACCATTTTGAATACTGCTGCTTTTTCCTCATTGCGTTGTTAGAGCTGGTCATTGATCAGTCTCACGCCTAATACCTAACAGCAGTGGAAAATTGCGCATACAAACTGTTGTGTCAGTTTGGCGCCATATTTGCCAGTACAGGAGTGAGGAATAATATTATAATCATTGCTCCTAGTGAGCTATTCTAATTGAATTGTTTTTCTCTTGTCATTCCAAGATGGCGGATCGCAGCTTCTCTCACTCCAAAGATACTGCATCCCATTCTTCTGCTTCTAAAAAAGCTATGTCTTCTGATCACAGTAAGGCAATTGCGGCACAGCTTGGGCCTTCCACCAGATCCAAGGCCTCTTCTTCCACAGCTGCTGATAAGAATGCAGAAAGAAGGCAAAAAGCCTTAGAGAAACAATTTGCAAGGGCAAAAAAGCAGGCAGAAGCCTCCTCAGTCCTAGGCCTCATCATTGTTCACCCAGAGCCTAATATTCCTCCAATTCAGGATATCCCTTCTTCTGCTTCAAATGAAGATAAATTGACTTGGTCTCCAGATCCTACCACAGATTCTCCAACTGATTTAATTGAGTGTGCTGAGGAGGTTATTCCCATATCATGACAGGGATCATCTGATCAGGGTGGCATTTCAGTCCCTAAGAGGTCAGCTCCTTCAGCCACCTTCATGCCTACAGCGGCGGGGCTCCGCCCTGAGGCAAATCAGGCCCCTGTTCTTTCCCAGGAACTCTGCCAGATGTTAGCTCAGGCCATTGCCCAGGGCATAGACTCTGCCCTCCTTAGGAGAGGCATTCCCGCACCCGCCTCAGCTGATACCACTCCCAATGTACACCAGGCCCACCCTGATAGGGTTTATTCCTGGGGCCCTCACTCGCCCCAAGCTTCTCAGGGCAGTGAATGGTCTTATACTGGGGAGGAGGAAGATTTCACAGAACATGATATTTCTGAAGATGAAGGCAGATCTCCAGACAAACTGGCCTTCACTGGCCTATTCAACCCTAACATGTTCAAGACCCTGTTATACAAGGCCAAGACCACTGCCAATCTGGGGGTTGTGGCTGGGGCATCTGATTGCTCGGCTGAGCAGGACCCCCATGCTCGATTATTTACAGAACCGGTCACTACACAGGACGCTGTTCCCTCTCCCAGATTATTTGTAGACATTATCAAGAAACAATGGCTTCAACCAGGGTCCTTGTCTAATCCCAGCGGATTAGACAAAAAGATGTACACCGTAGAACAGGAGGTCGAGGACATGCTTAAGTTGCCTGCTATAGATACTCCCTTTGCCAATCTAACCTCTTCCAACATTCTTCCCTCAGATTCTGCTGAAGGACTGAAAACCAAGGATAGGAAAGCTGAAATGTCAGTTTGTAGGACACATCAAGCAGCTGCCTGGGCGATCAGATCAGCCACGGCAGCTTCCTTCTTTAATAGAACTTCCCTCCTGTGGCTATGCCAAATGCAGGCAAGAGCTCCCCCTGGAGATGTCAGATTACACCAAGACATCAACAAATTAATTGCTGCAGCAGAATACTCTGCTGATGCAACCCTTAACGCGGCTAAGTTTGCTTCCAGAGCCCTAGCTTCCAACATGACTTCCAGACGATTGTTATGGCTTTGCCATTGGCAAGCCGATATGGAATCCAAATGGAAATTGGTGTCTGCTCCCTTTCAGGGCAATAATCTGTTTGGTGACGTTTTAGATCCCATTTTGGTAGAGACCAAAGATAAAAGGAAGGTACTTCCCCTGTCTCACAGGAGGATTGACAGGAGATACTCCCCATATTATCGCGGGCAATCCTTTTGTGGGACGGAGGGCGGTTACTCCACCCCAACCTATCAGAGGACTTACCCCCTGACTTCAGACTGATCCCAGGATAGGGCTCTGTTCAGGGACAGGTCCAGACAACCCCAGTCCAAGAGACCCTTTCGAGGATTTGGCGGTAGACCTTACCGCAGATCCAAATGACTCCCAGTCACAGGTTCCCATTGGAGGCCGCCTCATGAGGTTCTCCGCCCAATGGGAACTCATCACAACCGATGTCTGGGCTCTGCAAACAGTCCGGCTCGGTCTCACATTGGAGTTTTCATCCCTCCCTCCAAGGAGATTCATTTCTTGCACTCTTCCCAGAGATGCCACCAAGAGGTCTCTGATGGAAGCCGAGATCCTTCATCTACTCTCCATCCAGGCAATAGAACCAGTGCCTGTCTTGCAGAGGGGTCTTGGCTTCTATTCAATCCTCTTTCTGGTTCCCAAAAAATCAGAGGGTTGCAGGGGAATACTAGATCTAAAAAGACTCAACAAATACAAGAGATTCAAGATGCAATCCTTAACCTCAGTTCTGAATTGCATCAGGCAAGGGGATCTGCTTACATCCATAGATCTAAAGGAAGCTTACCTGCACATACCAATTCGGATTTCACACAGGAAATATCTCAGATTCTGTTATGCAGTCAACACTTCCAATACAGAGCCCTTCCATTCGGTCTGTCCTCTGCCCCCAGGACTTTTACAAAGCTCCTGGACATGGTGGCAGCCCATCTGTGGGCTCGTCCAATCAGGCTTCAATGTTACCTAGACGACATATTGATTCAATCTTCATCAGGCAGGCGAGACAGGATTTGTCAGAGACTATTCAGGTTCTGCAATTGCATGGGTTTGCAGTAAACCTGGAAATGATCCAGCTAATTCCATCCCACTCTATCCTTCACTTAGGTGCCCGGATAGATACAGTCAGTTGCCAGGTCTTTCTATCACCAGAATGTCTAGTCAGCATACAGGCCTTGATACAGTGGGTCAGATCAGCCAGGTCAGTTTCCCTCACAGTGTTGTCCCAGTTGCTAGGGAAAATGATTTCCTGTCTGGCCATCGTTCCTTGGGCAAGGTTACATTCTCGAACCTTGCAATGGTTCCTCCTACCGAGCCAACGAGCAGGCATCAGTCACTCCACAACAAGAGTCAGAATGTCTCCAAAAGTTCTCCATTCCCTGAACTGGTGGATGTCGTCTTCACTAGAGAAAGGCTGTCTCTTCAAGGAGCCCCCACGTTTAACACTGACTTCGGATGCCAGTCTATTCGTCTGGAGAGCTCACCTGGGTTCCCAGATGGCACAGGGCAGATGGTCACCACAGGATCTCTTACACAACATAAATTGGTTGGAACTCAGAGCTGCCCACCGAGCTCTACGTCATTTCCATCTCTCACTAACCAACTGTCACGTGTTGCTGTTAACCAACAATGTCACCGCCAAGGCACATGTGAACAGGCACGGAGGCACCCGGTCCAAGGACCTGATGTCTGAAGCAGCGAGCCTCGGCCTCTGGGCGGAATCACACCTCTCCCTCCAGGCGGAACATATTTCAGGCACACACAATGAACAGGCGGACTGGTTGAGTCGAACAACCGTCAACCACTCCGAATGGCGTCTCCATCCAGATCTGTTTCACCAATTAACGACCAGGTTCGGCCAACCATGTGTGGATCTATTTGCAACACCAAAAAACACTCACCTGCCACGGTTCTTTTCCAGATTTCTGACGCCGGGGGCAGAAGCAACCGACGCCCTTCAGGCGCCCTGGCCTCAAGGCCTTCTATATGCATTTCCTCCGACACCTCTGCTACCAAGGGTCATCCGGAAGCTTCTGGACGAGGAGGCAATAATTCTGTTGGTGGACCCGCAGTGGCCCAGAAGGGTGTGGTTTATGGACCTAGTGTCACTTTCCGTGTCCCGCCCGTGGAGGATCCTGCCAGACAGGATTGTCCTCAGCCAGGGGGCAGTACAGCATTCCGAGCCCCAGTGGCTCCAACTGGCCGTCTGGCAATTGAGCGGGAAATCCTGAGGGACTCCAGATTCTCGAGTGAAGTCATTTCCGTCATCCAGGCTTCTCGTTGTCCGTCTACCACCAGGATCTACGAGGCCACTTGGTCAATGTTCTCTAGCTGGTGCCGAAAATCGCACATTCCATCCAGGGCAGCTTCCCTTCCGGATGTCTTAAGTTTCCTACACTCAGGATTTAAGTGGGGACTTACTGCCAACACGGTCCGCAGACAAGTGGCCGCTTTAGCGACTATTTTACATGGCGATGGTCCTATCTCTCTCTCTCAACACCCCAAGGTGAGAAGTTTTCTTCGAGGGGTTGCAAACTTATGACTTCCTCCAGTCCATAGGTATCCTTCCTGGGACTTAACTGTCGTCCTACAAGCGCTCACGTCTGCTCCATTCGAGCCTTTAGGATCTGCCAGCTTCAGAATACTTACCTTCAAGGTCGCCTTCTTGGTAGCAATCACGTCTGCAAGGAGGATCTCCGAACTGGCGGCACTGTCGGTACGTAGAGACCTATGCATCTTTTACTCCGACAGGGTGGTCCTCAGGTTGGATCCGACCTTCGTGCCAAAAGTCAATTCTTGGTTTACAGGGCACAGGAGGTGGTTTTACCTAACTTTTGCCCTGATCCAACACATCCTAGAGAACGACGTTGGCACACGCTTGACGTTAGTAGGGCACTTCACAAATATATTGATAGGACCTCATCATTCAGGAAGTCTGAATCACTATTTGTATCATTCCAGCCTACTACCATGGGAAAGAAAGTTACCCCATCTACAATTGTGAGATGGACCAAAGCTTGCGTCGCAATGGCTTACGAACACCAAGCTACTCCAGTTCCAGGAAACATCACTGCGCACTCAACTCATAGCGCTGCCACCACGGTAGCCTGGGCTACTCAGGCTTCCATATTGTGATCTTGTTCAGGAGGGGGGTGCGGACCTAGTGGGAATAATAAATAAATAAATAATAAATAAATATTGGAGATTTGCAGGGCTGCCACTTGGGCTTCTCCCACTACCTTTATCAGAAACTACAAGTTGGACGTTTTTGCTTCGGCCGAGGCATCGTTTGGCAGAAGAGTCCTGCAGCAGGTTCTACCCAGCAAATGGCACCTGGACCACTCGGACTCCCGCCCTAGGGATACTTAGCTTGGGTATATCCCATTGCTTGGACTCTCCAAGCAATGGAGGTTGAACATTGGAACTTACCTGAATGTTCGATCTATGTGTGCTGCAGGAGAGTCCAACCCCGCCCTAATGTAGCGGTCCAGCATCCAACATCTAGTTATTGAGGACATTGTTCTATCATCATTGCTACGTCTTCTACAGACCTCTTCGTCGAAACACTGAAGGCTCATGGGAGAAAGAGGCGTGGCTAGGCAAATTCAACTCAGTCTCTGGCCAAACAAGCTAAACTTGAACCCATTGCTTGGACTCTCCTGCAGCGCACATAGATCGAACATTCAGGTAAAGTCCAATGTTCATTTTCACTGATGGAAGAAGAAAGGGAAATATTGAATAAGGAGATAACTTTATTAGAAATTAAAGAAGCAATTCGAAAACAAAAAAATAACAAGACCCCAGGACCAGATGGGTTGCCAGAGGAAATTTATAAACACTTAGGAGATTCGGTAGAATTATTATTATTAGAAGTATGCAATGAAGCCCTGAGGGAAGCAAAGTCACCAGAATCATAGAAGGAGGCATATATTACTTTGATTCCTAAAGAAGACACAGATAATGAATCAAGAATTATAGACCAATCTCACTCTTAAATTCGGACTACAAAATATTTATGAACATTATGGCAGAACGGTTAAAAAAAATACTAAATGATAAGATACAGATCAAAATGGATTTCTTCCTAAGAGACAAATTAGAAACAATACCAGAATAGTGATCAATATAATGGAATATTATGAGGCACATCCAGAAAGACAAGTTGCCCTTGTCTTTCTGCATGCACAAAAAGTCTTCGATAATGTAAATTGGGAATTTATGATTCGACAAAGCCATGAAATTCGGAGATAAATTTGAAAAGATGATTGAATCGATCTATTCCAAGCAAAAGGCAAGGGTAATAATAAACGGGGAGATTACAAATTCATTTAAGATAACGAAAGGAGTTAGACAGGGTTGTCCTATGTCACCTCTGCTCTTTATCCTGACCCTTGAGATATTATTACAGAGAATTAGACAGAAAACGGAAATAAAAGGAACCAAAATTAAACAGGAAGAATTTAAAGTGCAGGCATTTGCCGATGATATGGTATTTGTAATAGAAGACCCATTGGAATCTGGACCAATTCTACTGCAAGAGATAGAGAAATATGGAGAGGTCGCAGGCCTTAAAATTAATAAAGGAAAAACTAAAATGCTAGTTAAGAATTTAATGGAAAAACAAAAAGTAGAACTCGAGGAAAGAATGGGACTTCAAACCATAAAAAAAGTGAAATATTTAGGTATTTGGTTAAGAGCAAGATGTTTGGGGCTGCTTTGCTGCCTCAGGGCCTGGGTGGATTGTTGTCATTGATGGGAAAATGAATTCCAGAGTTTATCAAGACATTTTGCAGGAAAATGTACGACCATCTGTCCGCTTCAACAGCACAGAATACGCCTTCTGGAGTGGCCCAGTCAGAGTCCTGACCTCAACCTGATTGAAATGCTGTGGCATGACCTTAAGAGAGCGATTCACACCAGATAGCCCAAGAATATTGCTACACTGAAACAGTTTTGTGAAGAGGAGTGGTCAAAAATTGCTCCAGATCGTTTTGCAGGTCTGATCTGCAACTACAGGAAATGTTTGGTTGAGGTTATTGCTGCCAAAGAAGGGTCAACCAGTTATTAAATCCAAAGGTTCACATACTTTTTCCTCCCTGCACTGTGAATGTTTACATGTTATGTTCAATTAAACCATGGCAACATCTAATGTTTGTGTAGTATTATTTTAATCAGACTGTTTTTCTATTGTTGTGATTTAGATGAAGTTCAGAGCACATTTTATGACCAATTCATGCAAAACTCCACGTAATCCCAAGGGGTTCACATACTTTTTCTTGCAACTGTACAATTTGAGATTCACTGATACAGACTTGGGAGGGAATTAGGAAGAAACATTATCTCAAAATACCAGGCTGGTTATCCACTATGGAGGCAATGATCTACCTCAACACATTAGATATTGGTAAAATGGTAAAATACAATGAAATTTTGGACAATGGAGGAAGATTAAAAACCAATCAAGAATTAAAGGAACAGGGAATAATCATAGATTGGTGGCCGTATCTTCAATTGCAATCTAGATACAGAAAAGATTTAGAGGAATTTGGATTTGAACCAAAATTTACACAATTAGATAAATTATTGACAGGCCCGGAAGAGAAAGTATTATCTAAAATATATAATTATTTATTAAATTTTGACTTAGAAGAAGAAATTGTAAAGGGACCAATGATAGCATGGGCAAAAAATATTGGGCGCAACATTGAGTTAGAAGAATGGGAAAAAATATGGGGAAAAAACTATACATTAACAAAATCCGTTGCATAGAAAGAAAACCAGTATAAAATGTTCTATCGGTGGCATTTAGCCCCAACAAGACTTGCAAAAATGTACCCCAACTTAAAACCTAATTGCTGGAAATGCAATCAAGTACAAAGCACCTACTTCCATGTATGGTGGCTTTGCCCAGAAGTTAAAAAATTCTGGATTAAAATACAAAAATGGCTAAAAGAAATTACACACTATAAAATAGAATTTAAACCTGAATTGTTTCTTCTGGGGATTATTAAAGAAAATTATCCTAAAAGGAAAAAATATTTAATTATTCATATAACTACAGCAGCTAGAATCGTACTTGTACAAACTTGGAAAATGTCCACTATTCCAACAGACTGCAATAATCTGGAAAATTTTCGAATGTGCAGAAATGGACAAACTTACTTTAGAATTAAACAATAAGGAAGACTCGGAATATTACTTAACTTGGGATAATTGGTATCAATGGATAGAAATTAAAAATAAGGAATGTATAGAACAAAATAAGATATAAAATGTGATTAAATATGTTGATTAAGTAGGAATATGGGAATAGATGGAAGAAAGTTAAGAATTAAGTACTGTCAGAAAGATGTTGAATTGTATAATTATTATGGACGTATTTTTTTTATTGAAAAGGTTTTACAAATACAAATTTTTCACCACCTTTTTCCCCCCCTACCACCCCTAACCCATCCCCCCCCCCTTGGCTTCCCCTATAACCTTAAGGATTACTATTCGTATTGAGTCCACAAATATAGAAATAAAAAGGTGAAATCCAAATCATACCATATCATACAGTTTTCTCCTCTACTCTACCCCCTGTCAATACTAAAAAAATTTAGTATAAAATAACATCCAAGTATAACTATCTATTCCTTCCTTAATTTATAATATCTACACATAATCTATCCCAAATATTACAAAATAAAATCCAAATCATAGTTCCCCCCAATCACTTTACCCACACAACATTCTACATCTAACAACTTCTATTTAATCCAGATCATAATTCCCCCCAATTGCTTTACACCCTATATACTATAACTTTCAACACAACATAATATTTTCTATATAACATTCTACATCTATATAACAAATCATACTTAACATTCAACTAAAAGTTATCTGGTACTTCTTTGTTTAATATTTGTTCTGCACATAGTCTATCCATCTCTTCCATTCCCAGACGAAAGTTTCTTGGGTCTTGTCTTTTAAATATGCTGATACCTTTGCCATTTCTGCAAAACTAGCCACCTTCAGAGTCCATTCTTCAATAGTAGGTAGAGTATCTTTTTTCCAATATTGTCCAATCAATAACCTAGCAGCTGTAATCATATATAATATCAATTTTGTTTCATTCAATGAAAAATCCTTAACTATACCCAATAAAAACAGTTGTGGAGAAAATTGAAGCTTCTTCCTCAAAACATTTTGCATAACCCACCAAAGTTTAATCCAAAAAGCTTTCACTTTCCTACAAGTCCACCATATATGATAAAATGTAGCATCTAGGCAATCGCATCTCCAACATTTTGGCTGAACATTAGGATACATGCATGACAATTTCTTAGGATCTAAATGCCACCTATAGAACATTTTATAAAAGTTTTCCCTCAGATTCTGTGCCTGAGTAAATTTAACATTCTGGACCCATATCTTCTCCCATGTTTCCATCATAACTGGTTCTGCGAAGTTTTGTGCCCACTTTATCATACAGTCTTTAACCAATTCGTTTTCAGAGTCTCTGTCCAACAGTATGTTATAAACCCTCTTAATATGCATTGGGCCTTTTTCTTTTGTCTGTCTCACCAATTCCTCTTCATACATCATTAAACCAATTTTTTGATCTTCCCTCCATCTTGATTGAAGTTGACTATATTGTAACCAAGTTAAATTAATCCCTTCTTCCAACAGAGTATTAAGTGACTTTAAATTCCATCTGCCCCCATCATCAAAAAGTATCTCTTTATATAAAATCCCCCCGAGTGACTTTATATTCCGTATAATATTACCAAGATCCAACCACAAAGGTATTTTGTAATCCAATTTAAACTGGTGCTTCTTCCAAACTCTCATCAGAGAGTTTCTAAGTATGTGACTTCTAAATACATTATCAACTTTAGTTTCATAAAATAAGTATGCATGCCAACCAAGTTCCAGATCATGGCCTTCTATATTCAATATTTCAGTCCTTGTCGTTCCAAACCAATCACTCGCTTGCGTCAATGCTGTGGCTTCATAATATAGTCGTAGGTTTGGAACTTTAAGGCCACCTCTTTCACGAACATCTTGCATAATTTTCAGTTTTACTCTTGGCTTTTTCTCATTCCAAATAAATTTGTTCAGTCCTTTTTGCCACTCAATCAAATTTTTATCATTTTTAAGCACAGGAATCATTTGAAACAGAAACAGAAATCTAGGAAGAACATTCATCTTAACTGCTGCTATTCTGCCAAGTAAAGATAGTTGCAGCTTTTTCCAAATTTCCAAGTCTTTTTGAACCTTTCGCCACAAAACTTCATAATTATTTTGGAAAAGTTTTATATTTGAAGCTGTAACCTGCACTCCTAGAAATTTCACCTGTCAGGAAATTTCTCCTTAGTTCTAAATTGCTTCTCTCCTTGATTAGTTTCCACCCATTGCTTCTTGTTCTACCCTCAGGTGCTTTGAAGAATAGTTTGACTCCCTCTTCTTTGTGGCAACCCCTGAGATATTGGAACACTGCTATCATGTCTCCCCTAGTCCTTCTTTTCATTAAACTAGACATACCCAGTTTCTGCAACCGTTCTTCATATGTTTTAGCCTCCAGTCCCCTAATCATCTTTGCTGCTCTTCTCTGCACTCTTTCTAGAGTCTCCACATCTTTTTTTACATTGTGGCGACCAAAACTGGATGCAGTGTTCCAAGTGTGGCCTTACCAAGGCATTATAAAGTGGTATTAACACTTCACGTGATCTTGATTCTATCCCTCTGTTTATGCAGCCCAGAACTGTTGGCTTTTTTGGCAGCTGCAGCACACTGCTGGCTCATATCTAAATGGTTGTCCACTAGGACTCCAAGATCCCTCTCACAGTTTCTACTATTGAGCAAGGTACCACATATACGGTACCTGTGCATTTTGTTTTTCTTCCCTAAATGTAGAACCTTACTTTTGTCACTGTTGAATTTCATTTTGTTAGATAGTGCCCAATGCTCAAGTCTTTCAAGATCCTTCTGTATCTTAAGCCTATCTTCTGGAGTGTTGGCTATTCTTGCCAGCTTGGTGTCATCTGCAAATTTGATGAGTTCCCCATCTATCCCCTTGTCCAAGTCATTGATGAAGATGTTGAAGAGCACTGGACCTAAAACAAAGCCCTGGGGTACTCCACTGCATACTTCCCTCCGTGTAGATGCAGTTCCGTTGTGGACTACACATTGAGTGCGGTTGGTCAGCCAGTTACGAATCCACCTGGTGGTGCTGTCTAACCCACATTTTTCTACTTTATCTAGTAGTAGGTTATGGTCTACTTTATCAAATGCTTTACTGAAGTCCAAGTAAATTATATCAACAGCATTCCTCCGGTTCACTAATTTTGTCACTTTTGTCAAAGAATGCAATAACATTAGTGTGGCATGATCTGTTTTTGACAAACCCATGTTGGCTTTTGGTTATTACTTTGTTTGCTTCTAGGTGTTCGGTGATTCGTTGCTTGATTATCTTTTCCAGAGTCTTCCTGGTATTGAGGTCAGACTGATAGGTCTGTAGTTTCCTGGATCTGTTTTTTTTTTTCTTTTTTGAAGATGGGAACTACATCAGCTCTTTTCCAGTCCTCTGGCAGTTCCCCTGTGCTGCAGGATCTTTGAAAGATACAGTTCAGTGGTTCTGAGATCTTGTCTGCCAGTTCCTTCAGAACCTTGGGGTGTAATCCATCTGGTCCTGGTGATTTGAATTCGTCTAGGGTAGACAGGTGTTCACTTACCATTTTCTTCCCTATTTTAACTTGTGTTCCTAATCTGATTTTTGTGGTGCTGTTTTTGATAGGTTGGACTGTTTTTTCCTTTTGTGTAAAGACAGATGCAAAAAATGAGTTAAGTAGTTCTGCTTTCTCCCTGTTGCTTGTCGCCTTCTTGCCACTTTGTCCCAGCAATGGGCAAATTGTTTCCTTGACTTTTTTCTTGTTTTTAATATGTTGGAAGAAGCTTTTTTTGTTATTTTTTACTTTAGTCGCAAGCCTTTGTTCATTGTGAGCCTTAGCTTTCCTCACTTCATCTTTACAGGCTCGGGCTATTTGCTGATATTCTGCCTTAGTTATTTGCCCCTCTTTCCACTTTTTATACTTGTTCTTTTTGTCTTTCAATTTGTCAGAGAGTTCTTTATGCAGCCATGCTGGTTTCTTTTGAGATCTATTATTTTTCTTCTTCATTGGTATTATGCTAGACTGGGCTTTTATAATCTCACTTTTCAAAATTTCCCAAGCTTCTTAAGTTGTTTTCCCCTTGAGGATTCTCATCCATGGAATCCTTCTCAAGCTCTCTCTAAGTTTATTGAAATTAGCTCTCTTAAAGTCCAAGACTCTAGTTTGACTTTGTTCTACTACTTGTATTTGCATAATGTTGAATTCCAATATTGCGTGATCACTTGCCCCCAAGGTTCCTGTAGCTTCAACACCTTCTATCATTTCATCTCTGTTAGTGACAATTAAGTCCAATATGGCTGATCCCCTTGTTCCCTTCTCTACTTTTTGGGAAACAAAGTTGTCTGCTAGGTTTGTTAGGAACCTGTTGGATCTTCCACTTGGTGCAGAGTTTGCCTCCCAGTTGATGTCAAGGTAGTTAAAATCCCCCATTACTATTGTGATGTGCTTCCTACATACCTTAGTTAGCTGACTAGCAAAAAGTTCATCTACTTCCTCTGGTTGGTTGGGTGGCCTATAGTATAGACCTATGGCAATGTCATTCCCCCCCGCCCCTTTAATATTGACCCAAATGCATTCAAGATAATTTTCATCATTGTTATGCTCTATTTCTGTAGAGATGTAGTTATTTCTTATATATAGTGCAACTCCACCTCCTCTTTTATTTGGTCTATTTCTTTCAAATAATTTATATCCCTCTAGCTGTACGTTCCATTTGTGGGTTTCATCCCACCAAGTTTCCATAATGGCAACAATATCATATCTGCCCTTATTTACTTGAATTTCTAATTCACCCTGTTTATTCCTCATACTCTGTGCATTGGTGTATAGACATTTGAGTCCATTTTGATTGACCCTATGTTTACTGTCTACATAACCTGTGTTGTGCCTGACTGCCCCTACTTTCTTGCCACCTGTTTAATTAATGCACATGGTATGGCACTCGCTATTAAATGCTTGGTTTTGCTTGACAGCAAGGCTGATAATCTTACCCGCACAGACATCTATGTTACATGGACTGATAGCCCTATTAATTTTGGATTGCTGGGGACAGAAATGTTCTGTATCAATTAATTCTCTGTCCCCGCTGTTCAGTTTAAATGTTTATCCAGAAAATCTGTGAATTTATTGCTAATTAACTCAGTCTCTTTCTTTGATGGATGCAATCCATCTCTTTTGTACAGTTTTTCATTGGACCAGCTGCAGACATCATGACTAATAAAACCAAAGCCTTCCCTTCTACACCTTTAGCCACACATTAAACTCCGCTACATGCTGGCCTTTCCCTTTTTGTTCCTTATATACCGGTAAAACCTCTGGAAAGATAAGCCTACAACCTATACTACTAAGTTCATACCCCAAGCTCTGGAAATCATCTGCAGAGAAAGTACATCCTTTTGGGACAGATCATTTGTGCCAAGATGTATAATATCATCAACCTCACAGTCCTTACTGGCATTCTTGACTATTTTAAGAAAATGCCTCTTGTCTCTGCTGGCAGTAGCACCTGGCAGACACCTGACCTCTTTCAAAACCTCCATATCTTTTCCTAAATTTACATCCCTTACGATTGACTCACCAACCAGAAGATGGCTTCTCTTTTTGGATACCATGCTCTTCTTGTGTGACCGATGTGTAATACCTGGTTCACACTTTCCTCTTTCCTAAGTAAATTCTTCATCTCAGACCACAATCCCCTGCTTATTTGAGTTATCAGTATCACAACTACCTTGACATGTCACTTTAGTGTCCCTATTTATTCATTCATTCATTCATTCATTCATTCATTCATTTGTTCGATTTATATGCCGCCCTTCTCCGGAGACTCAGGGCGGCTTACAATTCGTTAAGCAATAGCCTTCATACTTTTTGTATATACCTGCTTAGTAGGGCTTTTGACACACACACACACACCCCCCGGCAAGCGGTGTTCTTTTTTTTTTAATACAAAGTCAGCTTATTGCCCCCACAATCCAGGTCCTCATTTTACCTACCTTGGAAGGATGGAAGGCTGAGTCAACCTTGATCCTGGTGAGATTTGAACTCGCAGTAATTGCAGGCAGCTGGCAGCTAAGTGCTAGTTTAACAGCACTTTAATCCGCTGCTCCACCAAGGCTCCTATTAAGGTCAGCAAGGGCATTATATCTGTTATGCTGGGACACAGCAAAAGCTTTGTGTTTATGGTTCACAGCTCTCACCCTGCCAGATCCCACGGTTGTCCATACTGCCCTTCTCCTGCAGGATCTTTGTAGTAGGGGGGACTGATGGCGCGTCAGCTCAGTAGAGTGGAATGGCTGAATTGGGCACCTAATTTCTGCTTGGAGAGCAGAGATTAGTGATTCTAGATAGGTAATCTGTCCACATAGACTACTAATTTGTTTACAAAGAGGACAGTACCCAAATTTGAAAAGAGTACTGCGAAAGACAGCTGCAAAACAAGTATTACACTGAACTAAGCTGGTCATTTTGAAATAGAATAAAATCACAATCTCAAGTGCACTAACCCTGAATATATTATTACTATTTTTGGTTTATAGTTATATAAACCGCTACCTTTCTCCTCTGTACTCACTCTCAGACTCCCCCCTCATAGCCAGCAGCTCCTTCCCCTAGCTTCTGTGAAGTGAAAAGAAATCTAATATATTTAAACAGGGAATTTTATGAAAATAGTAATAAAAATTCTAGAATGTTGGCTAGAGCCACACAAGTTAAAAAGGCAAAAAGCCTGATTGGAGTAATAAAGAATGATAAGGGGGAAAGATGTAACATGATGAGAAAAAAATTGTTGATATTTCAGAAGTTCATAAATGTGAATGAAAATCAGGCATATATAGAAAAGAATTTAAATTGTAAAATTCAAGAATGCAATAATAAAATAATGGAATTCCAAGTTCCTGGAAACAATCTTTTATAATACTGATAGCGAAACCAGGTAAAGATCATACAAACCCAGGATATATAGACCAATATCTCTTATTAATCAGGACGCTAAGATTTTTACAGCAATATTGGCAAATATTGGAGCCTGAGTGGCGTAGGAGGCTAATGCCTCCTACTAAGCAGCATTTAACATCCAGCTGCCTGCAATTACTGCAAGTTCAATTCTCACCAGGCCCAAGGTCAACTCAGCCTTCCATCCTTTCTAAGGTGGGTAAATTGAGGACCCAGTTTGTGGGGGCAATAAGCTGACTTTGTATAAATATACAAAAGTATGAAGGCTATTGCTTAACTCATTGTAAGCCGCCCTGAGTCTCTGGAGAAGGGCGGCATATAAATCAAATTTTTAAAAAATAGATTGAATATATTTATAGAGAATTATATTAAAAATGGCCATTGTGGATTTATAAGAGTCCGACAAATGTCAGACGTAGTAGGAAGGGTATTAAATATACGTTACTATATAAAGAATCAAAAATTAAAGGTAAGTGTATTAGCATTAGATGTATTTAAGGCCTTTGTGTGGAATGGCCTACATTGAAGATATTAATAGAGAAGTTAGGTTTTGGAATTTTTTTTAGAAAAGTGATAAATCAACTATATTCAGAGAATAAAGCGAGAATAGTTATAAATGATGGTGTTACAGAGACAATAACTTTAAGCTGGGGAATGAGACAGGGTTGCACTTTATCCCGTTTTATTTGCATTATTGATAGAGGTTTTGGCAAATGCAATTAGGGAAGATTCATTGATTGAAGGAATTGGTGTGCAGAAAAAAACTAAAATAAATTTATTTGCAGATGATACATTATTAACATTTCAAAATCCTGTAGTTATTATAGAGAGGATATATTTACACCTGAATGAATTTGGGAAATATAGTGGATTACAAATAAACTGGGAAAAATCAGAAATGATGTTATATAACCATAATAAAGAAGTAGTGGAGGTACTGAAAGGAAAATATAAATTTAAAACAGTAGATAGTATTAAATATTTAGGTATTGACATCCCCAAAAATATTTGAGTTAAAGAAAATAAATTATGAAAAGTTAAAGATATAAAAGATAAAATAGATAAATATGGATAAAATGGATATTAAAAGATTATCATGGTTTGGAAGAATTGCAATGATGAAAATGAAAGTTACCAAAAATTACTTTTTTCGGATCAAGAATTAAAGCAAATACAGAGGTTGCTGGAGGTGTATTGTAATGGAGGTAAGAGAGCAAGAATAAGTAAAGCATTATGGTATGAACCATTAAAAAAGGGTGGGCTGGGTCTTCCAAATGTTAAAAATTATTGGGTAGCCAATCAATTAAAGGTGGTCCCAGATATTACAGTATTATGGTAACTAGAGATTTAATATGGAGGGATATAGAGTTGAAAGAATTAAGAGAAATATGTGATCCTATAGGAACATATTGGCTTAAAAAGGATATTAAAAAATTTGCTAGGAGGATTCAAAATCCCTTTTTTAAAAAATTGATAGAATTATGGAATAAATGGAGATACCGGTTAATGCCAGGAATTTCTCCTTTAACATCGGTGGTGGAAATGGAGAAATTCCCTAAGATTGAATTGAAAGAATGGATTAGTAAACTAAAAGAAAATCAGATATATAAATGGGAAGACTGGAAGAACAAGATAAAGAATATAGCACAACTAAAGAATGTTTTATCAAATATTAAATTAAATTGGTTGAATTTAATACAATTAGAGAAAGGATAAAAGTGGAAGAAAGACTCGAGGAGAAAGACAGTTAACAAAATTTGAAATGATTATAAAAGAATGTGAGGTGAATGAAGAATATATAGATAAAGGAAGAATTGGTAAAATATATAGAATATTAACTGAATTAGAAGACCAGGTAAAAGGTTTAAAATTAATTTGGGAATCAGATTTAGGAGAAATAAATGATAAAGATTGGAAAAATATTTGGAATAGAAGAGTATATAAGAATATGTCAGAGTTAAGGAAAATGGATATAAAGTGATATGGAGGTGGTACCTAACACCACGTAAATTAAATCAAATATATGGTAAATATACAAATATTTGTTGGAGGTGCAAGAAAGAGGTTGGAACATATAAACATGTGGTGGGATTGTGATAGTGCACAAAAATATAGGACATGGTGTTTAGAGAAATTAGAGCACTTTTGAATGTAAATTTAGATATATCACCAAGGATTGCATTACTGTTGCTGGTAGAAAAACAGGATATAAATGAAACGAAAAAGGAATTGATTGTAAATTTGATAATGGCAGCTAGATTAGTGATGGCTAAATACTGGGGACGAAATTGGGATATTCAAAGAAATGAGTGGTATAATGAAATTTGGAGTATGGCAAAAAATGATAAATTAACAACAGAAATTAAATTTTAAAAGGGGATGATTAAAGTGAACAATTATAATGAAATATGGGGGGATTTTATAAAAACAGTGTTGGTGGAAGGCAAAGGGAATAAACCTACTCAAGAATATATGTTGTTTTGGAGGGCATAAGGGCACAATTGGAATATACTATATATCTTTTAGTTGTTATAGAAGAAGAAATATAAGAAAAAAAATGGTCTCTGGGGCGTGTATGCACTGTAATATTTATTTTTTTGTATTTTTTATTTGTATTTAAAATAAATAAAATTAAGAAAAAAAATCACATGTTCACCATAGATGATAAAAGGTCGCCTCGTTACTTTTACACTTCCAGCATTCATTTGACATACCTTTATACATCTTAGATAACTTATCTGGTGTTAAATACCAATGGTACATCATCTTACAAAAAATTTCTTTTAGATTGTAATTTAATGTGAATTTTAAACCCTTCGTCCACATACTGTATTTCCCCATTGTTCAAACATCACAAAGTTCCTTGCCCACTGAATCATACAATGTTTTTACATGTTCATTTCCCAGATTTAATTTCAATAACATTTTATAGATCTTAGCAATAATATGTTCATCGTTGCCACATAATGAAATTTCCAATTCATTTTTAACAAAGTCAAATCCATAACTTTTTTTATCCAGTTTAAACCTTTCAGTTGTTGATAGGTAAACCAGTGGCATACGTAACCTTCTGATTCACGTTCTTCTCTTGGCTTTATTATTGGGTCACCAGAGTTGAAAGATAAAATTTTACCATACATCAGCCAGTCTGGCTTTGCCACCATTTCTTTTCTGAAAAAAGCTTCCTGGGGTGACACCCAAAGAGGCAAGTTCGTAGAGAGCCTTGTTTTATATTTATTCCAAACTCTTAGTATGGCACATCTAACATGGTTAGATTAAAAAAAAAGATAGATAGATAGATAGATAGATAGATAGATAGATAGATAGACAGACAGACAGACAGACAGACAGACAGACAGACAGACAGATAGATAATAGACAGGGAGAGAAAGAAAGGGAGAGATGATAGATAGATAGATAGATAGATAGATAGATAGATAGATAGATAGATAGATAGATAGATATAGATAGATAGATGTAGAAAGAAAGAGGGAGGGATGATAGAAAGATAGATATAGAAAGATAGATAGATAGACATGGATAGAGAGATAGACAGACATAGAAAGATGGAGAGATGATAGATAGACAGACAGATATAGAAAGAAAGAGGGATGATAGGCAGGCAGAAGGATAGACAGATATGATACAGATATATGAGATAGATAGATAGATAGATAGATAGATAGATAGATAGATAGATGATAGATAGACTGACAGACAGATAGATATAGAAAGAAAGATAGAGGGAGAGATGATAGATGATAGGCAGGCAGAAGGACAGACACAGATACGATACAGATAGATGACATAGATAGACAGACAGATACAGAAAGAAAGATAGATAGATAGAGGCTTCTGGTATGATGTCACAGCAATAAGGAACGGGGTAAGGAGCTCTCCTAGAAACCCATTCCCTTTTTAGTGTTTGGTGGCTTAATTTGGCCATTGCTGCTTGTGCTTAGTTTGGCAAAAGAAGAATGGATCGCGGGGTGGTGCGGATCCCTCAGGAAACCCTGAAATTCCCCCCGAGGTGAGGACGCTAAAAGAAGGCATCCAATATGGAGCCCCTAAGCTGTGGGTCTGCCTCTATCTGAAGTTATTGTTATGGTTATTGAAATCAACATTAACTTTGCATTTATCATACCATAAGTAGCCATGCCATCCAAATCTTAATTCATGGCCCTCTAATTCAAGTAACCTCTTATTCTGGAGACTCACCCATTCTTTTGCCCGGGTCAAACAGCATGCATCAAAATACAATTTCATATCTGGTAGACCCAAATCCCCTCTTTCCTTAGCATTTTGCAGTAGTTTATATCTAATTCTTGGTTTTTTTCCTTGCCATATGAAATTAGAAATATCCTTCTGCCATTGTTTAAATGGATTATTGGTTATAAGAATTGGTAACATCTGAAATTTAAAAAAGCATCTTTAGTAAAATATGTTACTCTCCTAATAGGCTGCGGAATGGTCCAGGAATGGGTTGATACAGTCTGATCTGCCTAGAGACTGAGTCATAATCTTTTGGTCACGCCTCCACGTCTCTCTGTCAGGCCCCAGTTTTCGACTCAGTCGTCTGATGGAGACATCTTTGGCAGTTGCTCTTCAATTAATCCATTCCTGGACCATTTACATCAGGTTTTTAAAAAAGATTACAGGCTTACATGCTGGCCAGATCAGCCTTTACTGGTAACGCCGCCGCTGCCCTTGGCCAGAACCCAGGCCATCGACCTTAAAACGAAGGGAGCACCCCCCCAACCCCCCCTCCTCCAGCAAGGCTTCTATACCACCAACGCTGCCATTCCCACCAACACAGCTGCTGCTCTACAGAGCCATGCGGTGAAACCATCAGCAGTGAGGCAGACCCTTACAGGCGCCACTGCTGCCATCATTCCCATCAGCAGTGAGGCGGTCCTTTCAAAGTGCTGCTGCCACCATTAAGCCTAGCCTCATGGCGAGGCTTTGCTACTGAGAGGTGGCTCACTGGCCCACCACCGCTGCCGCCGCCGATACTGCTCACAGCTTGCTCTTCAGCCTGAGCAGCCATTTTCTCCCGCCCCACCGATACTGCCACCGCTCTCCTGAACCGTGCAGTGAATTCCATCTCCTGGGAAGCAGCTCGTGATGCTGCTTCCCCTTCATCTATTGCCGCTGCTGCAGCCACCGGTCTCAAAGTCACACGGCACAGAGCCTCAGCAGGGAAGTGGCTCTTCAGTGGCCGTGGCTCCCAGGGCCCTGTGGTGAAGAGGATTGGCTGCTGAACCCCCTCAGCGGCCTTGCGGGTGGCACACCCTCCTGCTTCCAGTGGATTCATTGCGGAGTGGCCACCATTGCCTCTGTAGTCTCTGTGGTGGCCATCTTGGCTCCTGCACCTGCACGGGTGGCCTACCTCGTGGGAGCACCAATCAGCCTCTGGCTGCACCTTGGCAAATATTGCCAATTCTCTGAGCAGGCCCATTATATGAGGTGGGGAGTCCCTTAGGAGCTGGCACCACCCAGGTTCACCCTGGGTAAGCTGCCCTGCGACAGATTGAATATCTGTCCTGAGTGAGCTGGTCAATTTGGTTCTCCAAAGCAACCGCCACTATCTTCTGTCTCCATGGCCACTCCAGCCTACTGAACCATCAAAATGGCGGAGATCCTAGGCCTCAAGCCACTCCGGAGGCATCCACCTGCAAAAAGGCTTTATTCAAGTCTAAACATGGCCACAAAGCCTTTAAGCTTTCCAGTGCAGAACTGAAGGCCTTAGAAAAGCAGTTAACTCTAGCAGAAAAGAGGCAAACTCAATTGGAAACCCTGTCACAGTCTAGTGATCAGTCTGTTTCCCATGAACCACAACAAGAGTTGAACCACTCCTCGCCCCAGGCATCGCTCCCGGAGGGCACAGGTGGCCTTTCCCTGGGCCCATCTATACCAACTCCACAGGAGCAGGCTACTAACCTGGATCGCTCTAAGAAGCGCCATCTCTTTGCATGTTCTCCCCAGCTGGAAAAACCGAAGGTTGCCCCGGTTCCAGAGTCTTCTGAACTTCACCTGGGTGATTTACCAGATAGCATCCAATTATTGGTTTCCAGGGCCATTTCCAAGGGCATTGCTGCAGGCATTCACAGCCACCACTCTGCCTCCCTGGTCTCAGAATGCCTTATTTGGCAGGCTCACACATCGCCTCCGGCCATTCTAACTGAACCCTCACATCACTCACCCTCCCACTCAGGGGGCAGTGTGGATCTGGTGTCGGGGGAGGAGACTCAGAGAGACCCTGATCTCTCTGATGAGGAGGAAGAGGTCCTTCCGGATACCCCGGCTTTCACAGGGCTCTTCCCTTCTGGGCTTTTCAAGTCCTTGTTACACAAGGCAACGGCTACGGCCGGTCTACAAGAGGACGGGCCCATAGCACAGCCCCCTACCCCTGGGCAGGGACATGGGATATTTTCAGAGCCGGTGTCAAAACAGTTATTTGTTCTGGCACCCAAACTTTTCCTGGATGTTGTCCAGAACCAGTGGACCAATCCCGCCTCCCTTCCAACTCCCAGTGGCTCAGACAGGAAACTATAATATGGCTCTGACCTTTAGTCAGCTCCTGCAGGTTCCTTCTGTGGACAGTCCTGTTGCGGCCTTGTTGTCCTCTTCGCCCTACACGGCAGGGGTTCCTTCTGAGAACCTAAGACCTGAGAATAGGAAATTTGATTTATCCTTCAGAAAGACGCACCAGGCGGCCTCCTGGGCAATTAATGCTGCTACCGCGGCATCTTCAATTGTTCCACTATCTTATGGCTGCAACAGCTTCAATCTAGATTGCCACCCTCTGAGGCCCAGCTATACCAGGAACTTAATAAGATCCTTGCCGCCAGACAATTCTCTGCTGACACAACTCTCAATGCCACAAAATACAGCTCCAGGGCCCTAGCTTCATCAATCACCTCTAGGAGGTTATTGTGGCTCAAATCTTGGCCAGCAGATCTCAGGGCCAAGTGGCAGCTAGCTACAGCCCCTTATATGGGGACCAAATTATTTGGGGAGGCCCTTGAACCCCTTCTTATAGAGGACAAAGAGAAGTGCAAGGTCTTACCTTCTGCAGCTCGGAGGGCGGATAGGCGAGCTACTCCATACTCCCGGAGGCAGCCTTTTAGGTTCAATCCTCAGGAAGGGTCATCCCAACAGTGGCCTTACCAACAAGGACAGTTTTGCCAGCAAGTACAGACAGCCATTTCAGTACAGGAGCTGTCAGATCGAACCCCAAAGACGGCCGTTTCACGGAACCAGTGGCCGCCAGTTCTGCAAACAGAAATGACTCCTCCATTCCCCCCATAGGAGGTCGGTTGAGCCTCTTTGCAGACCAGTGGGTGCTCACAACCACGGACTCCTGGGTCCTCAGAACCATCAAATTCAGTCTACGTCTCGAGTTCCTCTCCAGCCCTCTGGACCACTTTGTGCCATGCCCTGTCTCCCACGACTTAGCCAAGTGAGGCCTCATGGAGAACGCCATCCATCACCACCTAAGCATCAGGGCCATAGAGGCCATTCCACCAGGCCAAAGGAGATGGGTACTATTCCATCCTTTTCATGGTGCCGAAGTGTTTGGGCGGCTGGAGAGTGATCCTTGACCTAAAGAACCTCAATGCACATCTGGTCTACAGGCAGTTCAAGATGTGTTCCGTCAAGTCCATCCTTGAGGGAATCCTCCCCGGGAATTTCTTGGCCTCGATAGACCTCTCCGAGGCCTATCTTCACATTCCGATCGCCCACGTGAATCAGAAGTATCTCCAATTCAGCTATGCGGGTCTCCATCTGCAATACCATGCCCTGCCATTCGGGCTGGCATCGGCACTGCGCTGTTTCACCAAACTTCTGGCTGCCTTGATCGCCCACCTGCGGTTAATCCCGGTGCAGCTTCAGGTGTACTTAAGACGATATACTGGTTCAGGCCTCCTCCCTTCAGAGGGCTCAGGAGGTCCTGCAATTGACCCTTCGGACTTTGAGGGGCCACGGCTTTCTGGTCAACCTCCCAAAAAGTCATCTAGATCCCACGACCAGCCTGACCCATCTAGGCACCCTCATAGACACCAGGATGGGAGAGGTCTTCCTCTCCCAGGACAGGAAGGTAGCCATCAGAACACTGGTGGCCCAAATACATTGGAACCTCAAGGTTTCCCTGGCCACATTATCTTCATTGCTAGGAAAGATGGTGTCATGCCTCCAGATCATGTCCTGGGCTCGACTTCACTTGCGGAGCCTACAGTGGTTCCTGCTTCAGTTCCAACGGGTCAAGGTGTCAAACTCCCTGACCCCGGTTCGCATCCCTCTGACAGTCCGATGTTCCCTCCGCTTGTGGACGTACCCTGCCCTGGACAAGGGGACTGTATTCAGGGAGCCCCGGAGGATCTCCATCACGTCGGACACCAGCCCCTACGGCTGGGGATCTCACCTTGACCACCACGTGGCACAAGGTCGTTGTTCCCCCCCGGACCTTGCCCACAATATCAATTGGTTGGAGCTGAAGGCAATCCACCTGGCCCTACGACACTTTCACCTACTAGTGCGAGGCCAGCACATCCTTGTGCTTACAGACAACACTGCAGCAAAGGCACACGTCAACCGCCAAGGCGGCACCCGATCATGGCACCTCATGGAAGAGGCCCTCCACCTCGGGAGATGGACAGAAACAAGCATCCTTTCCCTGAAGGCGGAACACATCACGGGCTCGTCAAACAGTCAGGTGGAGTTCCTGAGCAGGACTAAGGTGGACAACACCAAATGGCGTCTCCACACCGATCTCTTCCTGGACATCTGCTCCCGCTTCGGCCAGCCTCTGGTGGACTTGTTCGCCTCCAACCTGAACGTGCACCTTCCTCGCTACATCACAAAGTTTCCAAACTAAGGGGCAGAGGGGACCAGTGTGCTCCGCTGCGACTGGCCTGCACTACGCCTTCCCGCCCCTGCCCCTGATCCCAGGGGTGATTCGCAGGATCATTGCGGAAAGGGCGGAGGTGATTCTGGTGGCCCCTCATTGGCCATGGAGACCGTGGTTCGTGGAGCTCATCGCACTGTCCATCTCACAGCCTTGGAGGATTCCCTGACGGAGGTTCTCACTCAGCCAGGAGGTCCTATTCCATCCGGAGCCTCAGTGGCTTCAATTGACCGCCTGGCACTTGAAGGGGTCCTCCTGAGATGGGATGTCTTCTTCAAGAGGGTCATCCGGACCATTCAGGCGGATAGGAAGCAGTCCACCATCCCGATCTACAACTCCACCTGGCAGATATTTTCTATCTGGTGCTCTGCGCGTCGCATTAACCCTGCCTCAGCTTCTGTTCTACAGGTGCTGGAGTTTCTTCAGGACAGCCTCGACAAAGGACTGGCTCACAACACGATCAAATGACATGTGGCCACACTCTCCACCATCCTGTCGGGCCCGGATGCAGAGTCCCTCACTCATCACCCCGTCATCCACAGGTTCCTCCGGGATGCCAGTAATTTGCAGCCTCAAGTTGTACACCACTATCCCACTTGGGATTTACCTAAGGTATTGCGGGCCCTGACGGAACCCCCCTTTGAGCCTCTGAGAACAGAGAGCCTTCGTCATCTCACCCTTAAGGTGGTCTTCCTGGTAGCTATTACATCTGCTAGCCGCATATCCGAACTAGCAGCTCTCTCGGTAAGGGCTGACCTATGCATATTCCATCCGGATAAGGTAATAACTACGGCTCAACCGCTCCTTCATTTCCAAGGTTAACTCCTGGTTTCACCGTGCCCAGGAGGTCATCTTGCCTAACTTTTGTCCTCGGCCTTCCCATACCTTGGAGAAGAAGTGGCACACCTTGGATGTGCGGCAAGCCCTCAAGGTGTACATTACATGTACTGCGCCCTCCAGGAAGTCCAAGGCTTTCTTCATATCTTTCCAGCCGACATCGATTGGCACCAAAGTTTCCTCTTCGACCATTGGTCACTGGATCAGGGCCTGCATCGCCCGAACATATGAGACACATGCACTGCCATTACCTAGGTGCATTACCGCACACTCTACACGTAGTACAGCGACCACCGCTGCGTGGGCCACACAAGCCTCCCTTGAGGAAATCTGTAGGGCGGCTACCTGGACCACTCCTTCGCCTTTCATCAGGCATTATAAGCTGGACGTCTTCACCTCTACGGAGGCGTCCTTCAGGAGACGGGTCCTTCAGCAGGTACACTTAACCATGGGTGCTCCAGGCCCATTGGCTTCCCGCCCTTAGGTCAGCCAGGCTTTGGTATGTCTCATTCCTGGACCATTCCGCAGCCTATTAGGAGAATGGGCATTGGTCCTACCTAAGCGTCAATTTTCTTCGGCTGTGGAACGGACCAGCCCCACTCATCATCGTGTGGGCCTGGAGCCAGGGTCTTACTAACGCTCTGGTTTAGATTCTCTTTCAGGTCTTTCATCGCTGAAAACTGGGGCCTGACGGAGAGATGTGGAGGCGTGGCCAAAAGATTATGACTCAGTCTCCAGGCAGATCAGACTAGATCAACCCATTCCTGGACCATTCCACAGCCGAAGAGAATCGGCGCTTAAGTAGGACCAACGCCCAATTACAGAAGTTCTACCCAATAGTGGTAAATGCAGTTTATCTCATCTTTGTAAATCCTGTTTAATATCCCTCCAAAGAGGGACATAGTTATTTTGAAACAGTTTTATATTTATATTTGTCAACATAACCCCTGTATACTTCACCCTTTTCTCAACCCTAAAACCCAACTTTTTATTCAATATATCTCTGAGAAGAAATATTCTTAATCAGCATTGTTGATTTCTGTTTGTTTATTTTGAAACCTGCCAAGGCCCCAAACTCATTCAATTTCCTCATCAAGTATTCTATATTATTTTTTGGATCCTGTAAAATTATAACCAGATCATCAGCGAAGGCCCTCGATTTATAAGTTTCTTTCTTAATATTTATGCCCCTTATTTTATCATCCTGTCTAATACTTCTATTCAGGACTTCCAAAACCAAGATAAACAACAGAGGGGACAAAGGACATCTTTGTCTTATACCCTTTTGAATTTCACATGAATTAGTTAAGTCACCATTTATAACAATTTTTGCATTCTGGGACGTATAGCGTGCTTTAATTCCTTGGATGAAGTTCACTCTAAAGTCCATTTCTTTCAGCACCTTAAACATAAAGGCCCAATTTAAATTGTCAAAGTCCTTCTCAGCATATAAGAATATTATAAGGCAGCCTGTTTCTCATTATGATATTCTAAGTATTCAATAATATTTAAGACAGTCCTCACATTATCACTTAGCTGTGTTTTCAGCAAAAAGCCTGCTTGGTCCTCACGTATATATACCTGTAAAATTTTCTTTAGTCTCTGCCAGGATGGCAGCAAATAGTTTGTAGTCTTTATTTAATAATGAAATTGGTTTATAGTTCTTTGTCTTTGTAATATCTTGTCCCTCCTTTGGGAGCAACACAATATTGGCTTCTTTCCACCTCTGGGGTATATTTCCCCCCTGTAGTATATCATTCATTGTGTCTCTTAATAGTTGAAGAAGTTCATCTTCAAAGCACTTATAAAGCACTTATATAGGCTTGTGAGACCATCTGGGCTTGGGGCTTTGCCTGGCCTCATTTTTTTAATAGGTTCTGATATCTCAAAAGCAGTTATTGGGTCATTCATAAGTTGTCTCTGGGTTTGTGATAGTTTAGGCAACTGTTGTCTTAAAAGATATTCTTCTATTTTTAACATATCAATTTTCTGTCTTTTATACAAATTTGAATAAAAATTACGAAAAGACTTCTTAATAAGTTCATTGTCTGTTATTATGTTATTGCCTTTGCAAATTTTTCCAATCAATATCTTTTCTCTTTCTTTTCTTAATTTATATGCCAACCATCTGCCCGGTTTATTTGCAAATTCAAAATAATAATAATAATAAGAAGGAGGAGGAGAAGGAGAAGGAGAAGAAGAAGAAGATAATCTTTAGTGAGATTCACAGCCTTTGAGGCTGGTTAATAGCTCAGCAGCTCGAGTCCTAACCAAGGACCTAGGAACTGTTAAGGTATCGTCGGAGAATATAAGCTGTTCCGAGTAAGGTGGATTTTTGTAGAGTCAAAATGTTCAAGTCCGGTAAATTTAGAATTTCTAAATAGCGGGGTAGCCCTTTGGGCATTGTTCCAAGGGCTCCAATTACAATCGGGACAACACACGATTTCTTTTTCCACAGTCGCTCAACTTCAATTTGCAAGTCCCAGTACTTTGTGATTTTTTCTTGCTGCTTATCTTCAATCCGTGCATCACCAGGTATTGCAATGTCAATGAACCATACTTTTTTTTTTCAACTATTGTTATGTCAGGTGTGTTGTGGACCAAGTGCCTGTCTGAATCCTAAAGTCCCACAAGATCTTGAGTTTCTTATTCTCTAAAACTTCCTCAACCTGATGTTCACAGTGGTTTTTGCTGTACTCAAATCCAAACTTCTGGCACAATTTCCAGTGAATGATCTTAGCAACGCGGTCATGGCGTTGTAGGTAGTCGGTTTGTGAAATTTTGCTGCACCCACTGATCAGGTGGTCGACTGTTTCATCTTTCTCATTGCAGAGATGGCATTTGCTGTTGGTGGTAACA
This sequence comes from Coluber constrictor foxii, assembly GCA_038048745.1. Taxonomy (NCBI): domain Eukaryota; kingdom Metazoa; phylum Chordata; class Lepidosauria; order Squamata; family Colubridae; genus Coluber; species Coluber constrictor. Next base: position 27,848,259 of record CM075966.1, on the reverse strand, counting down.
TGTTGAATTTTTGCCTTCATGCAGTTTGTGGCTAGGGCTTGTTCTTGAGCTGCCAAAATAAAGCTTTCTGTTTCTTTTTTCAGTACTCCTGAACTTAACCAGTTCCAAGTTAGTTTCTGGTCAGCTTTGCCTTCAATACTTTTCAACTATTGGCCATGCAGAGCTTTGCTTTTCCAATTTTCAGCTCGCTGCTCACTTACTTCTTTCTTATATTCTGCTTTTGTTTTATTTGTCTTTAAAAGGCCTCCTTCATTTACTTCCCTAATCATTGGTTCTTCACTTTTCTGGATGTAACCATTCAAGCTGCATTTTTCTTCTTCCACAGTCTGCTTTATTTGTAGGAATCCTTGACCACCCTCTGCTCTTGGTAAATATAATCGGTCAACATCACTTTTAGGGTGCAAGGCATGATTCATTGTCATAAGCTTCCTTGTTTTTCTGTCCAAATTGTCTAACTCCATCTGGGTCCAGTCAATTATTCCTGCAGAGTATCGAATCACAGGTATAGCCCAGATATTTATGGCTTTTATGATGTTTCCTCCACTCAATTTGGATATTAATATCTTATGAATTCACCGAATGTACTTGGCTGAAGTTAATTCCTTGACTTTATTATGCATTAAGTCAGCTTGTAGCCTTCTTCTGATTTTACTGCCTTTATCATTTCTTCATTCTCTAGTTCTATTCGATCCTCTTCTATGATCTTGTCTGCTTTGGTTGCTATTGTTGCACATTTGTCAATTCCAAACTGCATACTGATGTCTTGGCTGAATTATTTTGTTTTTTCAATTAATTAATTAATAATTATAATTATAATTATTCATATTTCTATGCCGCCACTCTCAGAGGACTCTGGGAGGCTTACAACAATCAACAGTATACTAAATAGCATATTGCCCCCAACAATCTGGGTCCTCATTTTACTCACCTCGGAAGGATGGAAGGCTGAGTCAACCTTGAGCCGGTGAGATTTGATCTGCTGAACTAGCAGTCAGCTGAAGTAGCTGCAGTACAGCACTCTAACCACTGCGCCACCTTGGCTCTTTGTTTTTGCGTAATTCAATTTTGTTTCTATTTCCTGTACAGTTAACATAGATAATTGTTGCCGTAACAATTTAATATGATGTAAAATTTTAGGATCCATAGTTGTCTTTTGCAGCTGAATTTCTTTCTGTCTAATTTATCTAATATCCTTTGTGTCTTTTCCTGGGGTTTTTTCTTCTCTAAGCAATTGTACTGTATAAAGTAATCTCTCAGAACCACATTGCTAGCATCCCATATTGTTGTTAGGCTTGTCCCTTTACCCAAATTATTCTCAAAGTATTCCTGCAGTTTCTTTTTACAATCTCTTACAATCTTTTCCTTTTGTAAAATAGCTTCATTTAATCTCCATCTGAAACTCAAACTCTTTCCTCTTAAAGCCAAAAGTACGGGATTATGGTCAGAGAGAGATTTAGGCAGAATATCCACTTTCAGAATTTTATTTCCAAGATTTTTAGATATCTGTCACATATAAATGCCCTACCTGCTCAAGTCTTTCCCTCTATCCTGGCATCTCAAGGGTTAACACATACAGACACAATCCCTGCCCCTTCCCCTGGCCACTCCTTACCTGAAGCTCCGCCCACAGGGTATTTAAGGTTGTCCCACGCTGCTCATCCCATTGTTGTTGCTGATACCTGTAACAGATAAACATGGGTAAATAAAAGGCATCCTGTTTGACTAGAAAAAGTGTCTTTGTACATTATTGGGTCTAACCTCGATCTCTAGTAACAAAATGGTAGTAGAGGATGGTTGGATGACCCAGTAATCAGAAGACATGCCTGGAAAGCGACCTTCTGCAGAAGAAAAGAAGAAACCATACACAAGGTCCGACACAAAGAGGATGGCAGAACAACCTTACACACACGACAACTTCCCAGCGGGAACACCGGAGAAGAACAAAGGTGAAGCCAACCCCGAAATCACCTCATCGGACGAGGAGAAGGAGGTCGAGAGCCAAAGCAATGGAGAAACCGACCATACTGAACTTGCTGGGATCGCCCACAGCCAACGAGGACCTCGTGGCAAGCATCAGCAAGCTCATCCGAGACCGCAAAGTGACCAGGGACGATCGCGGCCACACAACGGGACGGAAGGACTCTCACCCGGTAAGAGAATCACCCCCAGCCGAGTACCTTTCTGAAGACGAGAGACTTGATGCCACGCTAAGTTTTGAACAGCGGCCATCTTTGAGCACATGTCCCATGAAAATGGCCGACTACTGGCCAAACAAAAATGAGACCCCCTGAGGATAATAAAAAAGCAGAAAAAGGAAAGCAACAGACTTTAACATATGCTGAGGCGGTGGCTGGAGAACCTAAGAAGCAAGATGACCAGAATCAATTGGAACTAGCATCACTTCCCTTTCCTTTAAGTGAACTGGAAGGAGTGTCACCTGACCTGTCAAAATTGGAGGAGCCGAGAGCAAAACCAGAACAACGTGTGACAAGATCAACTTTTAAACAACAACAGTGTTGTGGCTCCGTTGCCTGAGCCTGCATCATCAGCAGGGGAGGACTCTGAGAGTGAGGGAGAGGAGTTGGCAAGGCCTCCTTCTCCAGGACTCTCCTCTCTGGCAATGCCTCCGGAGGACACCGAAGGGCAGGAGATAGGCCCAGAGCCAAGCTCGTCCCCACAGCCACAGGAGGACATTGACGAGGGGAGTGAGTTTTGGTTGGACCCTCGCCAGTGTCGGAGAGACAGGAGAGCCCAGCAGAGGAAAAGGCGTGGTCGTGATTAGCTGGTGGACCACGCCTTCTACCAGACTATATATAAGTGAGGGATTGTCGCCATATCTTTGTGACGAACAAAACAAAGATACGTGGATCCCGGTGTTGAATCGGCCCGGCGTCTTAGCTGTGGTGTGTATGTGACGGACCTTTTAATAAACACGTTGGCAAGCAGCTGCGGATTGCTGCCGACCTTTTGTTATCATCTCACTTGGTTGCCTGCCAGTTCCTTAGCCTCTGGTTGTCTGAGGGGGGGTTATTTCTGGGCACGGGGCCAGAACAAACAACAACACTTGGATACAAAATCAGAAGCTGTGGGGGGGGCAAGACCGAAGATAAAGGTGAAAGAAGATCTTCAGGATATGCTCTATAGGCTTCAGTCGGGCAAAAATGCCAGTTAAATTTTTGTCTTGGAATGTCAACAGTTTGAATTCACCACAAAAGAGAAAGAAAATATATCATTATTTGAAACAATTTAACAATGACATTATATGCTTACAAGAGACACATATTAGATCAACAGACCAGAAATACTTAATTAACTCAAAATTAGGGACTCACTTTGTGGCATCATCTCCGGAAAAAAGGAATGGAAAAGTTGTATACATAAAAAAGAATTTGACAGCAAATTTAATAGAGGCAGATGACCAAGGAAGATATATAGCAATTGAATTAAGGACTCAAAATGGAATAATGCTTTTGATTGGGATTTATGCACCGAACCAGCAACAAGAAAATTTTTATAAACTTTTACATACCAAAGTATCTCAATGGGATTACAAATCAATTATTTTAATGGGTGATTGGAATGGGGTAATTGATATTTTTAAGGATAAGAAGACTACGACTAAAGTTGCTTCGCATGCCAAACTACCTAAACCCTTTTTTGAAATTATGGATGATTTAGAATTGAGGGATGTTTGGAGAGAACGGAATCCAGATGAAAAAGATTTTACCTTTTTCTCTGATAGACATCAATCTTTTTCTAGGATTGATTTTATATTGCTAACAAGTGATTTTCTTTCTAGGGTGAAGAAAGTCAAGATATTTCCAAGGATTTTAGCTGACCATAGTCCAGTTTGGTTGGAATTAGAACAGGAGAAAAGAGAAAGGAGGTCTTGGAGATTAAATGAAAATTTATTTAGATACAAAGAAAATGTGAATGAACTTAAAAAATATATGAAGGAGTTTTTTGTTAATAATATGTATAAAGGTACCTCTATGGAAATGGTTTGGGATGCAAGTAAGGCTTATATGAGGGGAGTGTTGATATATATGAACAACAAACATAGACAAAAGCAGATAAAGAAACGGAAAGATATTGAGGAAGAAATAAAGAAGAAGGAACAATTGTTAATCGATAATCCAGGAGATAAAAGAGTAAAAGAAGCAATAAGTATACTAAGACAGCAATTTAAGATGTTAATGGCTGATCAAGTTGCAACTACTTTGCAATATGCTAAACATAATACATTTTGCAACGCTAATAAGCCAGGTAGATGGTTAGCTTATGTGTTAAGGAAAAAGCAAAGATCACGTACTATTAGTAAGATGGAATATAAAGGTAAAGAAGTTTATCAACAAAACTTGATTAAAAAAGTTTTTCTAGAATACTACACGAAATTATATGCAGGAGATTTGATACAAGGTAAAGATATTGACAGATATCTTGGAGAGGTTGATATTCAGGAATTAACGCTGGAGCAAAGGGAAGGTTTGAATCAACCAATAAATTCTGAAGAGATTATGTTAGCAATTAAGCAGTTAAAAGTAGGTAAAACACCGGGAACGGATGGATTGACAGCTATTTATTATAAGAATTTGCAGATGGAAATGGTGGAACCGCTTAGGATGCTTTTTTTTTTTTATTGAAAAAGTTTTACATTACAATTTATTTAAAAAACCCCTTCCCCCCCCCACCCCCCCACCCTACCCACTCCCCTCCCTCCCCAACCCCCCCCTTGACTTCCGCTATTAAACAAGCATTAACAATCCATATTTATCCACTTTTCAAGGTGAGATCCAACTAATAAACTAAAACTATAACATTATTTTATATAATAATAATAATAATAATAGAAAAAAAGAAAAGAAAATCGCTTTTCAAACAGTATATAATCAAATTTAGAGAAAAAAAATCCTAACTCTTAACAATTTTTTCCTTTGTTAAGAAAAAAATCTAATAATTTTAAACATTTAATTTAAGATATCATATAAGTAATAATAATATATAACATTAACTCTACTTCCCCCTATTCCCTATATCATAATCTAAATCAAACAATACTTAATATTGTATACTTAGTACATTTCTCTTACTATAACCAAAAATTAAAAATATAAATTCAATCATTTAACATAAAGTAAAAATAGAAATTATCAAATTCAATACATTTTTCTTTTAAATTACTTAAGTGTAAAAAATATACATTCAATTAAGTGCTAACTGAAACTTCTTACTTTGGTATTTATACTTCATATATTCTACCCATTTCACCCACTCCTTAGCAAAGACTTCATGAGTCTTATCTTTTAAGTATGCAGAGATTTTAGCCATCTCTACAAAATTAGACATCTTCAATACCCACTCCTCTATCGTGGGTACTTTATCCTTCTTCCAATTTTGGCCAATCAGTAATCTAGCTGCAGTAATCATGTGTAAAATCAATCTAGTATCAGTTGATGAGCAACCTTTAACTATTCCCAACAAGAAAAACTGAGGTGAAAAATCAAGCTTCCGCTTCAAAATGTTCTGCATTACCCACCAAAATTTGATCCAAAATGCTTTCAGTTTTCTGCACGTCCACCAAATATGAAAATATGTTGCATCCAAACAATCACACCTCCAACATTTAGGTTGAACATTTGGATACATACATGCTAACTTTTTAGGGTCAAAATGCCACCTATAAAACATCTTATAAAAATTTTCCCTCAAATTCTGTGCTTGTGTAAATTTAACATTCTGGACCCAAATCTTCTCCCAAGTCTCCAACATTACTGGTTCTTCAAAATTCTGTGCCCATTTTATCATGCAATCTTTAACTAATTCACCCTCTGAATCTCTCTCTAACAATAAATTATACACACGTTTAATATGCATCGGCCCTTTACATTTTATCTGGGTCACCAAATCTTCTTCGTGTAACATTAGTCCAATTTTCTGATCTTCTCTCCATCTTGCTTGAAGTTGAAGATACTGCAACCAAGTTAAATTCACCCCTTGTTCCAACAGAATGTTAAAAGGTTTCAAACTCCATCTGCCCCCATCATTAAAAAGTATCTCTTTATATAACAACCCCCCGAGTGACTTTATATTTGGCAAAATCTGCCCAAGATCCAACCACAAAGGTATTTTGTAATCCAATTGAAGTTGGTGCTTCTTCCAAACTCGCATCAAGGCATATCTCAAAATATGACTATTAAATACACTGTCTCTCTTTTCTTCATAAAGTAGATATGCATGCCATCCATATTGCAAATCGTGGCCTTCTATATTCAAGATTTCTATTTTAGTTATGCCAATCCAATCTCCAACTTGTATCAGAGCTGCAGCCTCATAATATAAACGTAGATTGGGAACCTTAAGGCCCCCTCTTTCACGCACATCTTGCATAATTTTAAGTTTCACTCTTGGTTTTTTCCCATTCCAAATAAATTTATTTAAACCTGCTTGCCATTCCATCAACAGCTTATCATTTTTAAGCACCGGAATCATTTGGAACAAAAAGAGAAATCTAGGTAGAACGTTCATCTTGACAACTGCTATTCTACCAAGCAAAGACAGTTGCAGCTTCTTCCATTTTTCAAGATCCTTTTGAATCTTATGCCAGAGTTCTTCATAATTATTTTGAATAAGTTTTCTATTGGATGCTGCAACTTGTACCCCTAGATATTTCACCTTTGTAACTATTTCAAAGCCTGCCACCCTTTCAAGTTCTTTCCTTTGTGGTTCCAACATATTTTTAACTATCATCTTGGTCTTTCTCTGGTTCAGGCCAAAACCTGAAACCAGACCATATTCCTCTATAATATTTTTCATCTGGATGATTGATTCCAAAGGTCGTGTTAGGGTAACAACCAGATCATCTGCGAATGCCTTTGTTCTGTAATCTTTTTGCCTTACAACTATTCCATTCATTTTGTCCGAGTCTCGTAGAGCGTTCAACAACACTTCTAGCGTCAAAATAAACAATAATGGAGATAATGGACAACCTTGTCTTGTTCCTTTCTGAATATTAAAAGTAGTAGTTAACGTACCATTAATAATAATTTGTGCCATCTGTTCCTGATAAATTGCAGAAATCGCTTGTATAAATTGCTCTCCAAAGTCCATTTTGTACAAAGTCTTTTTTAGAAAGTCCCAGTTGACTCGATCAAAGGCCTTCTCCGCATCCAAAAACACCAACACCGCAGAAGTCTGCTTCTTTTTCTCAAGATGTTCCAGCAAATCTATGAGTTGCCTAACATTGTCCTTCATGTATCTACCCTCTATAAAACCTGCTTGGTCTTCATGAATCACATCTTGGATAACTGGCATCAGTCTGTTGGCTAATACTTTAGCATAAATCTTATAATCCGTATTCAGGAGAGATATTGGTCGAAAATTTTCAGGTTTTACAGATTCTTCTTCTTTAGGTATCAGTGAAATGAATGCTGTTTTCCATGAGGGGGGTATTTTACCCCCCCCCCCCCCCCCGCTGGATATTACAAAACAAATCCTTGAGATGCTCAACCAGTTCCATTTGTAGAGTCTTATAATATACTGCTGTCAGGCCATCTGTCCCAGGAGCTTTAGATACTTTCAATTGTTTTATTGCATATAAAATCTCTTCTGATGTTATAGGTCGGTTCAGTCTATCACTTTGAGTATTTGAAATTTTTGTAACTCTCATTTTCTGCAGGTAATCATCAATAAAGTCCTCTTTAATTTTATCAGCTTGGTACAATTTAGCATAATAAGCTAAAAAAGCTTGATGTATTAAGTTCTGTTGATACACTTGTTTCCCATTCAACTCAATAGTATTTATCATATGAGAACTTTGTTGTTTTCTCAACGTATAAGCCAACCATCTGCCAGGTTTATTAGAATTATAAAAGGTGTTATGTTTAGCGTACTGCAGATTAGTTGCTGTTTGATCAGCCATCAATGTTTGAAATTGATCTTTCAAGAGTTTTATCGTTAGTTGTAGCTTCTCATCAGTTGGGTTTTTAATCAACAATTGCTCTTTCTCCTTTATCTCTGTCTCCAATTCTATTCTTGACTTCTGACGTAGAGATCTATATTTAGAGTTCATATGAATCAGTACACCCCTCATATAAGCGGTTAGGATGCTTTTTAATAAGATTCAAGCTGGGGGAGTAACCCCACCCTCATGGAGGACAGCTTTTATATCATTGATTCCTAAAGAAGATCAAAATTGTGTTAAACCTGAAAGTTTTAGACCTATTTCACTTTTAAATACTGATTATAAGATTTTTGCTAAAGTATTGGCAAATAGATTAATGCCAATTATGCAACAAATAATTCATAATGATCAATCAGGGTTTATAAAAGGGAGATATATGAAATACAATTTGAGACAAATAATAAATCTGGTAGAATATTTGGAGAAAAACAACCAGATTTCTGCAGCTTTTTTCTTTTTGGATGCAGAGAAAGCTTTTGACAGATTGAATTGGCAATTTTTGTTTAAAGTAATAGATAAAATGCAATTTGGGGAGCAATTCACGAGTTCAATTAAAGCAATATATAGAGAACAAACTGCACAAATAATTATTAATGGAAGTTTAACGGATTGTTTCAAAATAGAGAAGGGGACACGGCAGGGTTGTCCATTATCTCCCTTACTGTTTGTTTTATCCCTGGAAATTTTATTGAAAAAGATACGTGAATCTAAAGAACTTAAAGGAATAGTGATCCGACAGCAAGAATACAGATTAAGAGCGTTTGCGGATGACTTAGTTGTTACATTAACGCAACCTATAGATACAGTTTTATATATGTTGGAAATGATAGAACAATATGGCAAAGTCTCAGGATTTAAAATAAATCAACACAAGACTAAGATAATGACCAAAAATATGTCTTCTGATCAAAGGGAAGAATTACAATATCGGGATTTGAAATAGTTAAAAAGGTTAAATATTTGGGTGTGATTGTTGCTGGATCAAATACAAAGTTATTTAAAAATAATTATGAAGTTTTATGGCGAAAAGTGCAGAAAGAAATGGAGAATTGGAAAAAGTTACAATTATCTTTATTAGGCAGAATAGCAGCAATTAAAATGAATGTATTACCTAAGTTCTTATTTTTGTTCCAAATGATACCGGTGTTGAAGAAGGATGAACAACTGAGGGAATGGCAGAAAGGTCTTAATACTTTTATATGGTCAGGTAAAAAACCTAGAGTTAAATTAAAAATTATACAGGATGTTCGGGAGAGAGGTGGTTTGAAAATGCCAAATTTAAGATTATATTATGAAGCATCTGTGTTAGTTCAGATTAGTGATTGGTTCAACTTAGCCGAGGAAAGAATTTTAAATGTAGAAGGATATGATTTACTTTATGGATGGCATGCTTACTTATTGTATGAAAAGAAAGTAGATAAAACTTTTAAAAACCATATGCTTAGAAATGCTTTGTTGCGAGTATGGAAGAAATATCAATATAAATTGGATTATAAAATACCTATTTGGGCAAATCCTAGACATGCAATAGAAAACATAAGTGTAGAACAAAAGATGGAGGTGATCACATATGAAGAACTCTTATTTAATGAAAGGGGTAAATTACAACTTAAACCGTTAGAGGTTTTGAAGAAGGAAGGGATAATTTATACCTGGTTTCAATATGGTCAACTTCAAGCAAGGTGGAGGGAGGATCAAAAAATAGGTCTCATGGAAAACGAAGAAAATTTGGTAAAGCAAATTAGAGACCAGGGTACTATGCATATTAAAAGATTATATAATGTATTATTAGAGATAGATTCTGAAACAGAGTTGGTTAAAGACTGTATGATTAAATGGGCTAGAAATTTTCAAGAACCAATAATGATGGAGACATGGGAAAAGATCTGGGTTAGAAATGTTAAATTTACTCAAGCACAAAATCTTAGAGAAAACTTTTATAAGATGTTTTATAGATGGCACTTAGACCCAAAAAAGTTGTCATGTATGTATTCCAATGTACAAGCTAAATGTTGGCGGTGTGATTGCGAAGATGCAACTTATTTTCATATCTGGTGGACTTGTAAGAAGGTCAAGGCATTTTGGATAAAGATTTGGTGGGTAATGCAAAATATTTTGAAAAAAAAGGTTGAAATTTACACCACAATTGTTTCTATTGGGTATCATAAATGATTGTACGTTATTGGAGATGAAGTTGATTTTAAATTTAATAACAGCAGCCAGATTATTGGTTGCGCAATATTGGAAGAAAGACTCTTTGCCCACTGTAGAAGAATGGATTATAAAAGTAATGAACTTAGCTGAGATGGCTAAAATCTCGGCATATTTGAAAGATCATACGCAAGAAAAATTCATCTTGGAGTGGAGGAAATGGATTGACTACATTCGGAATAAATATATAAGAAGACATCAAATTGCGTATGAATGAAGAAGAATTGTAGAAATGTATTTTTTAGTATATTGGAGTTAAGATTTAGATGGTGTTTGTAAACTAGAAATTTGATAGATTATTGTTGATGATTAGTTTACTTTTTTTTTTGAAAAAAATAAACCCTGTATTTTACTCTGGGAAGTCGGGGGGGAGGGGAGGGGGGTTGAAGGGGGAGGGATGGGGGGGTTGAAGCGGGGGAGGGGTGGAGGGGTTTATATTTTTTTAAAATATTTGTACTTGTATAAAACTTTTCAAAAAAAAATGAGAATTCAAAATGGCCAGCGCCAAAAAAATACGAACCCCAAAACGACAAAGAGGGGGATAGCTCCGGGGAGGAAGGGACGGAATCGGGCCCCGGAGCTTCACCGACAGAGCGGCAGATAGAGGAGGCCATAAAGACCCTCACTGCCGCTTTTGGGCCAAAAATAAAAATACCTAACCCCCCCCCCCCCAAAGCACCTAAGGGGGCAAGAGGCAGAGGAAGAGGGCTCCCTATCACCCAATCGAGGAGCGCGGACACCGCTGAAGACCCACCGACATCACAGCGCCCCTCGATGGCAGGACACCACCCCCAACCGAGACCACGCATGCCGGATCGACAAGAATGGAGCCGATACCACCGCCGCCACCGTGAGCACACCCGAGAGGAATGGACCTTCGCCCTGCAGAAGAAACGACCCCTCGGACCTCACCGGACCGTCGCTGGACCCATGGAATCAAGGCAGAGGCCTGCACGACCAGGAGAGGCCTCTCCGACGGAGCAGCCGTGACAGGAACCTTCCCCGACGGATCCATGGCCGGAATGAACTTCGCGCATGCACAGAATCACCTGTGGAGAAAAGAAGAAAAAAAATGCAGAGAGGGACTTCTAAATTACCAACAAGCGTGCCTGTGCCATACTGTGGCTTTCTACACATCCAGCACCATGGACAGCAACCTGCAGTAAGTAACATGAACAGTAGCACAGGGAGTCTACCTAGTGACTTTCCAAAATTGAAAATGGATGGGTCTAATTTAATGGAGTGGTACCAACAACTCCAAGTTATCCTTTTATAGGAAAATATGTTGTTTTTTGTTACTGACCCCCCAGAGAAGCCCTGGACATTTGAACAGGACTGTTTGCACCACAGGGCATTTTACTTACTAATTTCTAGCATTTCACCACACATATACCACAGCATTGAACATTACCTAACTGTATCAGAATTGATACAAATAATGTTTGGGTTTTTCTACAGTGAGAGTGTGGCAACCACTACCAAAATTTCCAAAGATTTCTATTCAGCCAGAATCAGACCTGGGTTTTCCATGGGAGAGCACCTATTGGAGCTAAACGCTACCAGGGCAGAGCTACATTTAAGGGGGGAGGTTGTATCAGAACAGACAATGAAGAGCATAATACTTAACTCTTTAGATTCCACTTGGGATACATTTGTTGCACATCTAGACACTCTCAGCCTAGGACACATATCCATAGACAGTCTATCCAACAAACTGATAGCAGAGGACAACCTTAGGAAGAGCCGACAAACAACACGCAGGGACCACAAACACACAGAGAGAGTAGCCTTCCATGACAAGCCACAGGACCCAATCGAATGCTACAGTTGTGGGTCCAGAGGGCACTATAAACGAGACTGCCCCAGGAACTTCAGGGATTGACTCCAGAGCCACTAATCACACCACATATGACAAAGGGCTACTCTCCTCATTCACAAAGGAGAACTTCCTAATCAAGGTGGCCAACCAAAATGATGTACAAGTAACAGGAAAAGGAAACGTGACCCTCCCAGGTATAGGGAAGATAGAGGGAGTGCTGCTAGTCCCAGAAATGCCCCACAACATCCTAGCATCTCTGAAACTCAGCAAGGAGGCAGCAGTAGAAATCACTTTCAAAGAGGGAGAAGTCACCATGAATAAGGACAACAAGAGCATAGGAAAGATCATAGTCAAAGGGGGGTTACCCTACCTACACACACCGAAGGCAGACACCCCAAGCATAAACACCAACACAGAGGCAGAAACAAAAGAGACCAAACGTACGGGTAGGGAAGAGCAGAAGGGCGAGGCCACCAGCACACAAGAGCGAAGCACACAAGGTATAGGGAAAATCATCACAGGCAGGCCCATCCATTATGACTGCACTCACCTATTACACCGCAGGCTAGGGCATGCCAGCTTCCCAGTCATCCAAAAGATGACAGGATGTACCAAGGGAGTTAAAATAAAGAATTGTGAAACCTACCTCGATTGTTTAGTGTGTAAGTGCTCAAAGCTCAAAGTCACCCCCAGGCTCAAGAAGGCAACACATACCACCAACCACATATTCGACTTAGTACACATGGATCTAGTAGGACCCCTGAGGCCATCAATAAAGTATGGCAAAAGATTTTTCCTCACCATAGTGGACGACTACAGTCGTTACAGCTTCGTGTACACATTGAGACACAAGAGTGAAACATACCAAAAATTCAAGGAATTCTACAAGAGAGTAGAAGTCCAACACAACACTAAAATAAAATAGATAATGACCAACAGGGGGTCAGAATTTCTCTCAGGGGACTTCTCACACTGGCTTAGGTCAAAGGGCATACTGCACTTTACATCCTCCCCGTTCTCAGCCTTCCAAAATGGCATTGTAGAACGAAGGAATTCCACCCTACAAACCATGGTAAGGTGCGCCCTAGAGGATGCCGGACTCAGTCAACACTTCTGGTCCGAGGCCCTAGTATACTCCAATTATACACTCAACAGGTTATGATCTAGTGTGATTGATAAAACACCATACGAGTTCATGTATAATAAGAAACCACAAATAGCATATCTACATATTTTTGGGGTCACCGCGGATGTCCACATCCCCAAACAGTTATGCTGTAAGGGGGACAAGGTGTCTAAAAGGTTAAGGTTCATGGACTATGAGCCGGGGACCAAAGGGTTTAGATTTATAGATAGCAATAATAGGTTCATCGTATCCAGAACAGCTACATTCCACAAACAGGCAAACTGGTCCAAAATACACTTAAACGAGATGCACCACAGGTGAGAGGCGAGCCACGACACCCAGAGCCAGGACAGATCAGACACACTAGATAGCACCTACGTGAAAGGGGTCAAGCCCAAGCACCAGGAAATCAGGATCAAAGAGTGGAAGGGAGACCATCCCAAACTAAGGGTAGACTCGCTCACACAAAGGGAAGCAAGGTATTTACACGACACCGAGTCCACACCCAAAACACCTGTCAGGGCTAGCAGGAACCAAATGCCTAAGAGACTCAAGGACTACGTGATGCACCTACATTCCAACCCCATCACACCAAATACGTCGAAGTGACCAGGCTCCCCCAGGAAGAGAGATCAAAATGGGAATCTGCCATGGAGAAGGAGATGAACAGTCTCAAAGAACTGAACGTATTCACACCAGCCAAGGTACCAGAGGGCAAAACCTCCATAGGGACACGATGGATATTCAAGATCAAAACAGTAGAGGGCGGCAAGACCATGTACAAAGCGAGGTTAGTTGCCCAGGGATTTGCCCAAAGGTACCCTGAGGACTACACCGAGACTTACTCCCCAACAGTGAGGGCGGAAAGCGTCAAGAGCGCCCTAGTCATCGCATCCATCCTAAGCCTGGAAGTATATCAGTTCGATGTACAAACTGCGTACTTGCATGCCAAGCTGGACAAAGAGATCTACGTCAAAGCCCCACCCAGTAGACACATGCAAAGGTGACACATGGATGCTCAACAAGAGTCTGTACGGGCTGAAGCAATCCGGAAAGCGATGGTACGAGTGTCTAGTCAAGGTACTCGAGTCGCTAGGCTTCAAAGCAACATCCGCAGACAATTGCTTCTTCACCAGGAAGGGCAATGACTCCCTAGAATACGTGCTTGTCTATGACATCCTCTACATTGGCAAGCACAAAAGGGACTGTGACATCTTTGCAGATAAACTGGGCGAGCACTTCTCCCTAAAATCATTAGGAAAGATAAACAAATACCTAGGTGTACAGATCGACAAAACATCCAACGGATTTCGCTTGTCACAAAAGGAGATCACAGAGCTCCTATACAAGTGCAACATGGCCGAAGCCAAAACGAGTGACACACCAATGCAAGTGGACTTCCTGAAAAACGTATAGCGAGGCTACCCAGTTCGAAGACAACATACTCTACAGGTCAACTATCGGGTCTCTCCTGTACATCGCCAACTGGACCCAGGCGGACATTGCCTTACCAGTGAACTTACTGTCCAGACACGTGGGCAACCCCACAGTATATCATTGGGAGGCTATCAAGAGGGTACTCAGATACCTGAAGCACAGCTCAGACGCCTACTTGCGATTGGAACCTGATACACTCAAAGAACCCACGCTCACCTGCTACGCAGACGCTGACTGGGCCAGGGATGTGAAAAGCAGAAAAAGTACATCAGGATACGTATTCTTCCTAAACAACAGCCCTGTGCACTGGTACACCGGTAAACAGAACCTAGTGGCCACATCAACCACTGAAGCCGAATATATATGCCTGTCTAAAGCAGCCAACAATCTAACGTGGTTCAACGATCTACTTACCAGCATCTGGACCGAACCCGTGTACCCTATACCCATCTACGAAGACAACAAGGCCGCCATCAAGATATCCATGGCAGACGCAGTAGGACAAAGGTCCAGGCATATAGACATAAAACACAAACACGTAAGGCAACTCTCCAGGATAGGGTTTATCAAGACTATACACTGTGACACCGAGAACCAAACGGCTGACATACTCACCAAGCCACTAGAGCCAAAACAACACGCTTACCTCACATCCAAGCTTTGCATTCACTCCAAGGGCCTTCAACAACAGCAGGCTGCACTTTCACAGGTCAGGCATTTAGAGGGGGATTTGTCACATATAAATGCCCTACCTGCTCAAGTCTTTCCCTCTATCCTGGCATCTCGAGGGTTAACACATACAGACACAATCTCTGCCCCTTCCCCTGGCCACTCCTTACCTGAAGCTCCGCCCACGGGGTACTTAAGGTTGTCCCACGCTGCTCATCCCATTGTTGTTGCTGATACCTGTAACAGATAAACATGGGTAAATAAAAGGCATCCTGTTTGACTAGAAAAAGTGTCTTTGTACATTATTGGGTCTAACCTCAATCTCTAGTAACAATATCGATATCATCTCAATCCTTGAAAATAATGTATGGCTTTCAGAAAAGAAGGTATATTCTCTGGCATCTCCATTTTTATATCTCCATAAATCTATTAATACTAGATTATCCATCATCTCAAAGAAAGTCTTGGATAGTTTACCCTGTGAGGGTTTGATCCCTTTGATGGATATTCTATCCAAAGCTGGTGTAGTCACACCATTCCAATCCCGCAACATAAGCCAATTTCCATATGAGAAAGGCAGTAACTGGTCCATTAAGTGATCAAAGAATTTGGTTCTGTCATCATTTGGTTTATACACACCCACCACTATTGATTTTATCCCATAAACTTCAATTTCCACTGCTACAAATCTACCATGGTCATCTGGTATGAGTAATTTAGGTTTAAATTAAACTCTATTGATCTTTTTTACTCCAGCTGATATAAATTCGTCTCCTAGTTGTTTATTTATCAAATATTTCTTGTCTTGATTCTTAATATGTGTTTCTTGAAGAGACATTATATCCAAATTAAGTTTCCTCAAATAGTGAAATACTTTTTTATGCTTAGCTGGGGCATTTGCTTCATTAATATTCCAGGTGATAGACTTAATCTCCATCTTTAAGCACTGTAATAGATTCCTGTACCACTATCTTAGCCCTTCCTTCCTTCCTTCCTTCCTTCCTTCCTTCCTTCCTTCCTTCCTTCCTTCCTTCCTTCCTTCCTTCCTTCCTTCCTTCCTTCCTTCCTTCTTTCTTTCTTTCTTTCTTTCTTTCTTTCTTTCTTTCTTTCTCTCCCTCCCTCCCTCCCTCCCTCCCTCTCTCTCTCTCTCTCTCTCTCTCTCTCTCTTTCTTTCTTTCTTTCTTTCTTTCTTTCTTTCTTTCTTCTCTCTGCCATGTCTTGATCTTCAGTGTCACCTTTTGGGTCTTGCTCAACCACTAACTTCTTTTCTATGCCTGTTTCTCCACATGGATCTGAGATTAATTTATATCTAATCAAAAAATCTTTAGCTTTCTCTATGGAGTTCAGGCTAAATCTGTCCTCATGGTAGTAAGTATCACCCCTTCCAATTTATCCCAATGGAATAAAATATTTCTCTGCTTCAGGATATCAGTAAGGAAAGCATAGGATTTTCTTTTTCTCAAAGTTCTGACAGGGATTTCCTTCAGAACAATGATATTTATATTTTCCATTTTCAACCTGTTCTTAAAATGGCAATCCACGACCTGATCTCTTGTTATTTTTCTTGCAAAGTGAACTAGGACATCCCTTGGTAACTTTCTCGTGGCAGCATATCTGGAGTTTATTTTGTACATCTTACCCATGTCAGATTCTGTTTCCCTTTCCTCTTTATTGATTAACTGGGCCAAGGCTTTCATCATCCCTGATCTGATATCTTCTCCTGATTATTCAGGTATTCCACAATATCTTATTTGAAATTCCTTAATCTGAACTTCCAAACTTATTATTTCTTCCAACTCTGCATCACATAAGGCATTTGTCTTCTCCAATCCATGCTCCATACAATCTACTGTGGCTTTCACCTGTTTCATATCTCCTTGGAGACCTTTGATTTCTTCCCGGAGTTCCCTTACGAGCAAATCAATCTTGGATTCCAGCTTTAATCCGACATTTTGGATGTGCTCTTGCGTTTTTAGCATGTAGTCATCCGTAAATGCCTTTAAAAATTCTTTATCTCCTGATAAGCTTTATAATTTCTCTGTCTTCTTCCTTGTCGTCATTTATGGGTTTAGAATTGAAAGAAATTAAAATTTTATAGTTATAAATTACAGATTTATAGGCTTGAAACCTGTAATCCACTGGATTTAATAAGGCTTAGAATATTCTTAAGAAGAGTCAGCAATATTATAGACTTTTGGCTCCCTGTTGTAGTGAATCAACACTATTATCTGAAAGAGCTTCCAAAAGTAAAAGAAAAAGAGTTTACAGCATGTGAGCACAAATGACCAATCAAAAGTTGTTAAAAATGAAACTGTTCACCCCCCTTCTCAGCAGCCTCCGCACTTCATACAAAAAGTTCTTGTTTAAACTCTGAAAGCCAAATCTGTACAGTCAGCTAATAATATACAGTTCAGTGAAAAATTTAAGCCAAAATTGTAAGGATAGTTTCAGATCAGGAATAGTTTACACGTGTTTTAGTTTCAGATTGTATCAAGCTTCTTATTTTGGCTCAGCTATCTCAGCTCCACCCTCTCACCATCTTTAATCACAAAGCCTCAAAAATGATGGAGATTCCACAAAAAAAGGAAAGAGCAGGCTGCAACTAGAGAAAGCCTCATTCAGCATGAAAGGTAAATATGCGAAACAAACTAGTGCCTAAGAAGCAGTGGCACTTTTTATTGTCCGTTAGAACGGCTGATTCTTCCACAGTGAACTTGCTTGGTTGCCCCACCCCAGCCAGGGACTCAACCAATTACTACTTCTTTTTCTCAGAAGCAGTCTGAGAGCACCCAGCTTCCCAGGGGAGCAAAGGGGTCAATTTCTAAGGCTATCCCCTATCCCGTGGTGGTGGTGGTGGGGCTTCTTCTGGCTTAAAACACACTCTAAGCATTGAACTGTGGAGAGTCTACAAGGGAGTAAAAAATTCCCCTACTGTCAAAAGTGGGGGCTTCCGCCAGAAGTGAAAAGTAGTGTTATCTTTACTGGGTCTAGGACAATTGGCCACAGCCACATTGCCATGGCCACTTCCCTGCAGCCCAGCTGACCCACCGCACACCCCCGCCCCAGCTGATCCACTGCCACAGGCTCCACACCCTGGGCATTCTTCTGCTGCTGGTTCTCCCCCACCCCTCATCCCCTGCTGCCTCATACCAGTTGATTTCCTCATAGGAAAAATCTCAGCCGCTATCCTGCACACAAGAATTATTCACCAAACATTGGGGCAGAGAGAGTGGGAGATCATTGAAGAAAGATTATTGTAAAACAGGAAGAAGAATACAGCACAAAAGGATTTCTATGTATCATATACCCTGCAGGGAACCCCATTTAAAAAAAACTTGCAATTTTTTGAAGTTCACATCCCCTGTTGAATTTATCAATGAAGCTCAATGGGTCTGTGGAACCCAGGTTAACAACCTGTTTTCTAGGAGCTTAGAATGGCTTGCAGAGAAATCTCCTTTTGCTTTAATCCAGAACAGTAAATTGGTTTGGAGTTACCCAATAAATTTGTATACCTGAATTTCTTCACCAGCATCTTAATCTGCTCTGCACTTAACACTAAGCCATAATGGATGGATTCCCACTCTATATTAAGCAAGAACCACATTATGACTTGCGACATGTGTGTGAAATAGCTTTTTGATATGCCTTAAAAAGCCTCTGACAATCCCAGCTGAGTTGCCTGATCGTCAGAGGCTTTTAAAAGCATTATTTTCTGCAACCTCTTAAGGTTGTAGAAAAAATGCTTTTAAAAGTTAAAAAAAAAAGTTGGCCATGCCCACCCAGTCACATTACCCTCCCCACCAAGCCACACCCACAGAAACAGTAGTAACAAATTTTACATTTCACCACTGGTGTGCTGTCTTAATGTTTTGTGTATCACTTTCCTCAAAGAGCTGACTTTCAGAAAGCTGAAAGACATCTTTAGCTGTGTCAGGTTTCTCTCAGCGGGAAATGCAAAAAAGTTCAGCGATCAAATATGTTTCCACTGTCCTAGTTGCACAGATTATGAATTTTTAAAGGGAAAAAAACCTCTCTCTGCAAAATATACCATTCACAATATGCAATTTTTCTTCAGAATGTTTAATCTACTCAAATCCCACCGTATTTCTGTTTGGAAATTCTAAGCAACTCACCTGTTCATTTTCAGTTTTAAATGCTAAATGGATTAATTAAAAAGATATAAGTTTTAAAGTGAAAGATCCCTTCTTTTAACACTTAAATGTATTCCTTTAAAATTTGCTGATTTTCTTACACCAATAAAAAAGTTATTTGAGAATGACATCCAGAATTAAAGTAAACTTCAAGAACATACTTGAAATGAAAAACCCATGATAGCATTCATAATGGAATTCTACCTGTGTCTTCTCTGAAGTGAACTTCAAAAAATTGCAAGTTTACTTTCACTAACCTGTAACTGAAATTTAGCTTTCATTGTTTTGACTTAGTGGATTAAAGAAAGAACATATTACTATGCTACCTATTTGTTATATTTTAACAGTGATATTTGAGCCAGGGAACTAGCCGCATTGCGGCTCCAAAGACCTTCTCCGCAGAGGCAGTCACAAGGCGAGTAGAAGAAGATGCATTGGCGTGTGAGTCCTTGCCAGCACCTTGCTTCCTTGCACCTGGCTGCCCCACTGCCACCAGACGCTGCAAGGCAGCAGCAAGGCAGACGAGGCAGAGGGTGGAGCCAGCAAGGAAGAGCATGCCAGCTGCAGCTTTCCAGCTGCAGTATTGACCAGGTGGGAAGGTGCCGCCTCCTCCCCACCCTGCCCCAGCTCCTCTTTCAGGTAGTGGTCCTTCTGCGGGGGAAAACATCATGGACGGTGATTGTGAGGTGTGCTACGCTGTCACCAAAGGTGCAATTGATGCATAACCAGATGGCAGTGGTGGGGACACACTAGGGCACTCTGCAGGCAATGGCAGGAAGCCAGCACAGGAGCCTCAGACCTGGTTTGGGGAGGGGGGAGAAAGAGACAATAGGGGAAAAAATTGAGAGCCCGCCAGAAAGAGACAGAGAGAGAAGGGGGCAAAAAAAAAAAAGTTGAAATCAAACTTTTTAAAGTCTGGCCACAGGGTGGAGTGGCCTCCTGCCCACCAGGGGGGAGTGTGGCCCACTGCCTGGCCATGGAGTGGAGTGGCCACTCACTCTCCTCGCCCGACATTTGTTGAGTTATCCTGTGCAGCTAATTTTCCTGCACAGGATAGCAGCCGGGGAGATTTGTCCTGCGGGGAATTGCCTGGTGTGAGGCAGTGGGGAATGTGGGGCAGGGGAGGGCCAGTGGCAGAGGGACGCCTGGGGCATGGAGCCTGTGGCATTGCATGGAGGGCGTGGGACCTGCGGTGGGTTGGCTGCAGGTCCACAGTGGGTCAGCTGGAGTGGGGGGGCACAGTGAAGTAGCCATGGCAATGTAGCTGTGACCAATTGTCCTATTCGCATTCTTAACTATATCTAAAAAAAATGCTATTTTTGTCAGTCTTTTTCTATACAAAAGTAAGAGTCCAATAAATTCTAAATATTTTTGTGGTATGTCATAATTTAAGGTCCATTGACAGTCTTGCTCTAGAAGTTAAGAGTGTGTCTTAATTATCTAGACTATAGGAACCTCTAATTTTTTATTCCACTCATTTCTTAACTTCTGCTTATCAAATTAATTTATTGATAAGAAATATCTTTAAAAACTAGTAGGTTTTTTGTTTTAAAGGATTTAACAAGTTGTTCAATTATCTCAAGTGTCTCAGAAGCTGAAAATGCTGCTGGTCCAAACAATGTTAACTAATGTTGTAATTGTAAATTGTAAAACACAGAATATGGTAAAGTTCATCTTCATCATCAGTTGGTCCAAAATCAGTATCCCTGCTTCCATCCAATTTTTCCATATCATCATCTTTCTCCCAATTTTTAAAGTTGGGTTTGCCCATAAAGTCAGTTTGGCATGGGAAAAAGGGTCAAATATCTTTTTATTAGACATTCCATTCTATAACTTCTTAACTGAAATAATTGTTTCCCAAGATACTACAGTTTTAGTATATTTAGATCCTAATCCTGTCCCTCCAACCAAAGGTGCTAAATATGCATATTCCAAAATTGCCCAAATCAGAAAATTACCACCAATTGTTGACTTCCAGTATTTAATACTTGACAATAGGTAAGCATGATGATACAACTCCAGATTCATAAAACCAAGTCCTCCATTGTTAAGGTAATTGCATTTTCTGTAAAGATGATCTTGGGATCAAAGAACTAGAAATTTTCTAAAATAATTTATTTTCTGAAAATATTTTCCAGATATATAACCCTCTCAAAATATAAATTAATCTGGGAATAATGTTCATTTTGACAGCTTTCACTTTTCCCCAAAGGGTAAGGTTTAATGACTCCCATGTATCAATATCTGAAGAAATCTCTTTATATACTTTATTTACACTCTGTGCACAATTATTAGGCAAGTTGCATTTTGGAGGATTAATTTCATTATTGAACAACTACAGTGATCTCAGTCAATCCAAAATGTTAATCAACCTAAAACCTGAACATTTAAGAAAGTAAAAGTGAGGTTTTGGCTTTCTTAGGAGAATATCTATGTGTTGCACAATTATTGGGTAACTATTAGTGTGCAGAATTATTATTCAACTAAATGAAAAATGAAAATTTGCCCATCTCACTCATTTATTTGCATTTGTTAAAGTGAGAATAATTAACAAACAACTCAAAATGTACAAATAAACATTTCTGACATTTCACACAAAAAATCAGTGACCAATATAGCCACATTCAACGGCTGTGATTTATTTATTTATTTATTAAGCTTGTATGCCATCCTCTCTCCGACAAGGACTCAGGGTGGTTCACAGGAATAAAACAAGCAATAAATCAATATTTAAGTGTTAAAAACTATTAAAATTCCCCTTAAAAAACCTCTTCAGTCCCATCTGGCCTGGTGAAATAACCATGTCTTAAGGTCACGGTGGAAGGAGCGCAGGTCAGGGGCCACCCGGAGCTCCAGGGGGAGTTGATTCCATAAAGTAGGTGCGCCCACAGAGAAAGCCCATTCTCTAGGAGTCGCTAGTCAACACTGCGGCACTCCAAGAAGGCCCTCCCTGTGGGAATGCACTGGGTGATGGGGAGCTGTCGCTGGCTGCAAGTGGTCGGTCAGGTACCCCGGGTCTAAGCCATGTAGGGCTTTATAGGTGATAACCAGCACCTTGAATCTCACCTGGAGGGCAACTGGTAGCCAATGCAGGTTGCGCAGGAGGGGTGTAACATGAGAGTGTCGGGACACTCCCATCACAACCCACGCGGCCACATTCTGCACCAGTTGAAGCCTCCGAGTGGTCTTCAAGGGCAGCCCCATGTAGACAGCATTGCAGTAGTCGATCCAGGAGGTCACGAGCGCATGAGTGACTGTACAGAGGTCATCACGGTCCAGGTAGGGGCTCAATTGGCGCACCAGACGAATCTGTACAAATGCCGCCCTGGTCACGGTCGCAACATGAACTTCCAAAGTCAACCGTGAATCCAGGAGGACGCCTAAATTGCACGCCCTTTCAACAGGGGACAACACCTCACCCCCTATGACCAACGATGGAATAGTTCCTTGGAACCAAGATGCCAGTACCCACAGCCACTTGGTCTTGGCGGGGTTGAGCTGAAGCCTGTACCTCCCCATCCAGAGCCGCACCGCTTCCAGGTACTGGGACATCACGTCGAGGGCATCACTGGGCTGGTTCAGGGTGGATATAAAAAGTTGAGTATCATCAGTGTAATGATTATACCTCACCCCGAAACCACAGATGATCTCCCCCAGAGGCTTCATATAGATGTTGAACAAGAGGGGCGAGAGGACCGACCCCTGAGGCACCCCACATGTGAGGGACCTCAGGGCCAACCTCTGTCCCCCTGCCAACACCACTTGTGCACGCCCCGAGAGGTAGGAGTGCTGGATTGTATTCTAAAACGCTTAGAAGAGCTGTACTCTGAATGGGGCTGATCAGGTGGCCATTTTGATTTACTTATTGAGCTGCTCCACATGTTATTTCAGGAGTTTTCGAGCTCCACGTGGCCTCACTATGGAGGAATTCCTCAGCCCAGCGCTTGCCCGTGTCTGTGACTGCGATCGGGCTTTTTAGAAACTGAAAAATGTCAGTAAATGACTCAGGAGTTTTTTGTTTAGCGCTCCATTTAACTGCCTCTTTATTCAGCTGCAGCAATATTAAGGGCCTTGAGCTCCATGTGGGCGGTCGCCATTTTGGATTCAAAAATAAAAGCATCAAAAAAAATTTTCTGCATCTTTTTAAACCTTTGAGGCTTGGATGTTAATGCTGCCTAGCTGGTTTTTTCTTGTAGTCTTATTCCATTAAATTGGACGCTTGGATTAGCAGTTTTATGTGCCAGATCTGCATGTATTGGCAGTGGCATTATTCCAGGAGATTCATGCTCCTTTTTATTATGTATTGATGGCTGAAGTGGACAGAGTCCTGAAGGCTTGCATGGTGCTAATGCCTACCTGTGACTTTCGATAAGACTGATTCAGTTTCTGTCTATGAATTGTTAAGAGCCGAGGTGGCACAGTAGTTAGAGTGCTATACTGCAGCTACTTCAGCTGACTGCTAGTTCAGCAGATCAGCAGATCAAATCTCACCAGCTCAAGGTTGACTCAGCCTTCCATCCTTCCGAGGTGGGTAAAATGAGGACCCAGATTGTTGGGGGCAATATGCTATTTAGTATACTGTCTTTGTTGTAAGCCGCCCAGAGTCCTCGGAGAGTGGGCAGCATAGAAATATGATTAATTAATTAATTAATAGTTCATAACAATGTTATATATGGTATTCATGAGAATCAGATTAAATTCATAATTCTAACAATAAATTTATATATCTATATTTTATTATATACATGAAATAAATTAATACAGCACAGGTAGAGGCATTTAAATACATATATTTATGACTGTATGTTTCTATTACACTAAAGGGAGTGGGGTTTTGTTCCCTAATTTATACTGTTTATTCTCTTATTAGGGATTACGCTGATTGTGCTCAGCGTTATGCCTGAAGCACAGAGTAAGTCTAAGCATGGGCGTAAAGCAACTGCAGCAGCAGCAGCTAAGCAAACTGATAAGAGCCCTGTTCATGCTGGTCCAGGGTCTTTCCTGCCTCCTCTGCCTCGTGAAGAGGCCATAGCTGGTAAGGGATCTCATTCCCAGCACAAATCTAGCCATCCAGTTTCGGCTTCTAGCTGGGATGAACAAAGAAGGCACCAGATATTACAGAAGATCTGTGATAAGGCTGGTAATTTTCCTTCTTCTGCTTTGCATGACAAAAACAAATCTGATACTCCTGTCGGGCCTCCTGCTGAGGAGGTTCCTCCTGAAGTGACTCTGGATCAAGTCTCCTTGCGAGATTGCCCTTTATCTATCTCTATAACTGCCTTGTGGGGACCATCTGCTTCTTCTCCTATTCCATCTGAACAGGTGGGCTTCTGTTCAGGTCCAGGGGTTAGATCAGCCTGCTCCAATCCTTCCTGAAGCTGTTTTTTCTCTTCCACAAAGACAGGACTTTGGATTGCCTGAGAATATTCAACTTCTTATTTCTGCCGCTGTTCAAAAATCTTTGTCTGTGGGTTATCATCACTTCCGTAGAGATGCTTCAACGTTCTCAGTAGTGTCTGAATCAACGGCTCATGAGTTCCAGGATGATTTACAGTCTCTCCGACATTCAGGCTCTTCGCCTCATTCCTGCGAGGGTGGACCATCTCCTTTCAAAAGAGCTGAACAGGATCCCGATCTTTCAGATGATGAAGGCCTGTTACTAGAACAGCCTGCCTTCACTGGACTTTTCCACCAGCCATTTTCAAGTCATTGCCTTTCAAAGCTATCAATGCGGCTCAATTGGGGCCTTCCTTGCCGGGAGATGCCCCATCTGAGGCTTCTCACGAGGGGATTATCCCTCTGTTTTCTGAACCAGCTAAGCCGGTGGAAGCTATTCCTTCACCTCGTCTATTTCTCGATGTGCTTCAACGTCAATGGTCCTCCCCAGGTGCAGCCCTGACTCCCATCGTCGGTGGACAAACGATATTTCAACGTGGCTCCAGAGATGTCTTTGCTGCTTCAAGTACCATCAGTGGATTCTCCTATAGCCGCCTTGTTACCGAACTCTGCCATTCCAGGTACACCTGAAGAAGGTTTGAGACCATAGGAACATTGTACCGATTTGGTTCTTCAACGGGTGCAGCAGGGGACGGCCTGGGTAATCAGGTCAGCTACAGCAGCGTCCTTTTTCAATCGATCTACACTTATATGGCTTTGCCAACTTCAGGACAAGCTTTCTCCTGATGATACCAGACTTCACCAAGATCTGAACAATATTACAGCAGTGGTTCAGTTTTCTGTGGATGCTACCTTGCATTCTTTTCGCTTTGCTTCCAGATCTCTGGCTTCGGCAGTGGCGGCACGACACATGGTTTGGCTTCGTCATTGACAAGCAAATATTCATCACAAGTGGTGTCTGGCATCAGCTCCCTTTGCGAGATCATCTTTATTTGGACCTTCCTTGGAACTCCTGTTAGTGAAACCAAGGACAAACGAAAGATTCTACCTTCGTCTCAACGCAGAGTTGAACAGCGTTTTTCTCCTTTCCCTCATAGATCTTCCTTTCGGGGATCCGAGTGGGGTGCAGGTCCTTCCCATTCTCAAGGCTCCTTTGGGACTAGGCAGAGGGTTCCAAGACAGGTCTTTCTGAGGTAGGCCCTTTTCAGGGAAGCAGCCCTTTCGAGGGGGAGGAAGTCGTTCTTTCCGCCGCCAACATTAATGTCAATTCTGATCTTGATTATGAAATTTTTATTTCATAATCAACATACAACCATATAGGCATAGAAACAAAACATAGTCAGTCATCAAAATATATCTTCTAATACATCATGACCTGGAAAAAAAATTTAAATTTCCCCCCCACCTCCCCCCTCCTATCCCAACCCCCACCCCCCCTCCCCCGACTTCCCAGAGCAAATACAGGGTAAAACATTTAATAAACACTAAAAAAAACCCCACACACTAACTATCTATAGATTTGTCTCCCTCTTGCACTTTAACTCTCCTTATTTATAACTAAATATAACTGTTCTTGCTTGAAGGTAGTTAATCCAGTTGATTCTTGTCCATTCTTCATCAATAAGCAGATCTTCATTATACCAATCAAAACCTAGTAACAATTAGCCATCGCATCTCCCACCCTTATATATATTACCACAGTAAAAAAAATACTTCAACTAATCTTCAGTAAAATATATTGTTAATCTAATCCATCAATTTAAAAAAAAATGAAAAACCTTATACTTTCCATCCTATAAACTTATATTAAACATGAATTTATCCAACTTATTCACTTCAAATCCACTAAATAACATTAATATAATTTAAAACAAAATATAAAAGTTTTAATAATATCCTTAAAACCCTTAAGTATATATTGAGAGATCTATACTAACCTTAATTTTGACATCCAAAAAAGTTTCCTTTTAATCCATCAATTTTTATAGATTTTTTTAAAAAAACACTGTTCAAAATATACATCCAAACATAACTAAAGATTTAGCCAGTAACCTATAACAATTGAAACATAACATTACTTAAAATAACTTTTCAAAAATAAATCATGTCCCTAAATATAAGTAAATCATTCATTTTCTAATATAACTTTTCAAAGCAAAACAAATCATATCCCTTAATACAAATATAGTAATTCTTTTTCACCAGTGTTATCCTGCCTAACAAGGAGGCGTGTAATTCTTCCACCTCCATATTACCTTGACTTTTTTACGAGCCTTCTTCTTTCGTCTTATTCCTCCATTTTTTTTTTAATTTTTACAAACTCTTGAGTTTTCAACTGTAATTTTTGAATCTTGCAGTCTTGTGCAGGTCGCAAAATAGTTCCTTTTGGAAAGCACACCTCCTTAACTAGGATTAAAAGTTCATTTTTGTAAAGAAATTGTAATATTCCATTTCGAATCCTTCTTCGTATCTTAAAAGTCCCAACGCCTCCAGGCACTTTTCCTTTGAACTGTGTCAAGATCTCTAGATAGATCTCTCTCCATATCTCCTGGTTAATCTCCTTCAAGCCTGTCAGCTTTCCATTCTTAATTTGAAAAGCATCCATTCCATTTTCCACAGGCGCTTTTATCTGGATTACTTCTTCCACCTCTTCCTTCAGCACCTCAGTATTATTTGGAATCTGAGATACCAATACATTGTCTCCCCTTGCATCTTTATTACAGATTTGAGTAAAACCCTTGTCAAAACGCCCTTCTAATCTTTCCATTAACGAGGAGGTAAATAATTCTAGCCTTTCTTCCAAAAGATCTGCTGTCAGTATTTGTACATCTGCTGAAGTATGTGATAATAAGCCTTCATCCCCTTCAGAAATCTTTACCGCCGCCATTTCCAAGAAACACTTTCCAGCAGTGTCACAACAAAGTCAGTGAAATTCTTATTCTCAGTCTCTAACAGATATTACCCTTTAATAGTCAATAAGTCCTATTTTCTTGAGCTGCAAACCTTAATTTCCACTTCATTCAGCAAAACTTCAAAGTACTGACAGCTTTAACAGCTTTAACAAGCGCAAATGAGCATTAACAATCACTTTCTTCTTTAGCTTTCATTTTCTATCAGCGCCATTTTGATTCTTTAAAAACTTTCTCTCGCCTCTGGAAGGAAGTAATATTTTAAAGTAAAGTAAAATACTTGCAAAAGTTCTCCTGTTTTGTTCTGCCTGCGTTAAAATCACTCCTTGGGATCAGTTGGTTCGCAGGGATGGTCACGGTGCCTTGTTCTGTCAGTGACAGAATCATCCCGGATCTGGAGCTGGTTCAGGCGCTTGGGGAACCCTCACTCTCTGCACCCCCAGGATTAATCCTGGAGGTTTTGGGGAGCTCTACCCACACCTGTGCACTCGCTTCCCCCTCTTCACCCAAGGGGAAAGTTCCGAGCCACCAGAACAGCTGATTTTCGCTGTTTTGGTGGCTTTACAGATCGCGGGAGTCGGAGCTCCCAAAAGAGCTGCTGCAGAAGTCCGTAGCCGCTCTTTCGACGGTTTTTACATGTGCACCTTTCACTTCCTTGTCTCAACCTCCTGACTTTTAGAGGTTTTTGACAGGTGCCAAGAATTTATGTCTTCCAGTTCTCCACAGATATTCCACTTGGGATCTGTCCATTGTACTGAATTCTCTCACCAGGGCTCCGTATGAACCGTTGAGGACCACCTGTCTTCGCCTTTTGGCATGTAAAGTCACCTTTCTCGTGGCTATTACCTCGGCCAAGCGCATTTCAGAAATTGCTGCCCTTTCAGTGCGGAGTGATCTCTGCATTTTTCATGCTGATTGGGTAGTCCTTAGACTCGGTCCCTCGTTCATTCCTAAGATTAATACTCGGTTTCATTGGATGCAAGAATTGATCATGCTGGATTTCTGCCCTAATCCATCCCATTCTCTGGAGAGACACTGGCATTCTCTGGACGTTCGGAGGGCTCTCTGTATCTACCTTAAGAGGACAGCTGTCATACGGCATACGGAGTCGTTATTTTTCAACTTCCCAGTTTCACTAGGTGCCAGAGTGACTCCTTCTACCATAAGCAGATGGATTCGTCAAACAATTGCTAAAGCCTATGAACTATGATCTTTGCCTCAACTGTCGGGTTTGACGGCACATTCTACTCGTAGTGCCGCCACTTCGGCAGCATGGGCCACTCAGGCATCTTTGCTGGAGATCTGTAGGGCGGCGACGTGGACTTCCCCTTCCCCGTTTATTAAACACTACAAAATTGACAAATTTCCCTCGGCTGAGGTAGCTTTTGGACAGCGGGTGTTACAGAGAGTTCTTGATGGTGGGGAGTCCTCCAGCCAGACTGGGCCCACCCAATATTGGGATGGGAGATGGACAGATCAGAATTTTACCTCAGATTTCAAAATATAGAAGAAGAAAAGGGAGAAAACTTGGCAGAAAAAATGATAGGAATTTTGGCAGAAGCATTAAAAATTACTAAAGAAAATATGATGGATGGCATAGATGAGATATTTCGAGTCTATACAAGATACGCAATGAGAAACAATCTACCAAGAGAAGTCCACATAAGATTCACCAAGAAATCGATTAAAACGCAAATACTGCAGATTACAAGAGAGAAAACATTGAAATATAAGGATAAGGAAATTGTGGTTCTGAAGCAAATACCGAGAAGAGTGAGGGAGATGAGAAGAGAAGTAATATTTTGGTCATTTCTTGACCAAAATATTACTACAGAAAGGTGTGAACTACAGATGGCTGATACCAGAAGGCCTTGTGTTTTCGTGGCAACAACAAAAATATAGAATAGATTCAATTGATAAAGCAAAAGCATTCTGTGCAGAATACTTGAGAGAGAAGGAAGTGGAGACAAGAAGAGAAGAATCATTGACTGAACTACAAGAAGAATGCTTACCAATGACTGAAAAAGAAGGCGCAGTGGGTGGCAATGTGGAATACAGAGAACAACGTGAACCGAGATCTACTAGAGCAATAAACCCTTCTTATAAAAGGGGTGTTGGCTTACCTGAGATGCTCCTTCTTGTTCAGTAGAGACAGCAGCCAGGCATGGGTAGTTCTCGCCTATCAGATTGAAGGACTGAGTCTGTTGAAACTTGTTAAGTCCCACCTTCCTTGCTAGGGGCTTCCAGCTTTTTGCAAAGACAAAGATACAGACTTGACGTGATGGGAGACAAAAAACAAAGGATTAACAAAAATACATGAGGCCAGACTGCCTACGGGTGGGGCTGGCTGCTGTCTCCACTGAACGAGAAGAAGCGTCTCGGGTAAGCCAACACCCCTTTTATAAGAAGGGTTTATTGCTCTAGTAGATCTCGGTTCACGTTGTTCTCTGTATTCCACATTGCCATCTTCAGATTCTTCTATACCTTAATCCACTTATCAAGAATTATAGGCCTATATCCCTGCTAAACTCAGACTATAAAATCTTTGCTTCAGTACTGGCAGAAAGACTCAAAAGATACTTAAATAATTTTATACACTCTGATCAAAATGAGTTTCTGCCAAAAAGACAGATTAAAGATAACATGAGGATAATTCTGGACACTTTGGAATATTATGAGGCACATCCTGAAAAACAAATGGCTTTGATATTTCTAGATGCACAGAAAGCCTTTGATAATGTGAATTGGCAATTTATGCTTTTACAGCTGGAGCAGATGGGCTTCGGTAGAAAATTTATTCAAGCCATAGAAGCCATATACCCATGTTGGCGAACCTATGGCATGTCTGCCACAGGTGGCACCCAAAGCCATATCAGTGGGCACGTGAGCTCAGCTGCGGCGCACACATGCGTGCTGGCCAGCTGATTTTCGGGCTTTCTGGGCAACCCGGAAGTAGGGAAACAGGTTGTTTCCTGCCTCTGGAGGGGATTGTAAGTTGGCAAACGGGCCATTTCTGGCCTCCAGAGGGCCACCGGGGGGTGAGGCCCTCCCCAAGCTCCCAGAAAGGCTCTGGAGCCTGGGGAGAACGAAAAACCCAAAATGAGCCCACCATGCCATCACGTGCCAAAAGCGGGGGGAGCACAGGGGGGGGGGGTCATGCACACATGTGGGGGGGGCAGGGCATATAGAATGGGTGTGGGCATGTGCGTGCGTGACCCACCCACGCTCCCCCTGCTTTTGGCACACAATGGCAAAAAGGTTAGCCATCACTGCCATATACCATAAACAAACAGCAAAAGTAATGATAAATGGAGAATTGACAGAGTCTATTGAAATAAAAAAAGGAATGAGACAAGGTTGCCCACTGTCACCTTTGTTGTTTGTGTTAACATTAGAAGTGCTAAATAGAAATATTAGAGAAGAAAAAGATATAAAAGGAATGAAAATTCAAAAGGAAGAATACAATTTGCAAGCATTCACAATTGACCTGGTTTTTATTCTAGAAGATCCATTAGAATCAGCAATTAAATTGATAGACAAGATAGGAGAATATGGAAAAGTGGCAGGTTTGAAAATAAAGACAAAACGAAGATTTTGACAAAAAATATGTTAATAAAACAAAAAGAACTGGCGGAAGTATTGAAGATGCAGGTCACAAGGTTAAGTACTTGGGGATATATTTGACAGCAAGATGTAGTACACTTAAAGAGAACAATTGCAATAAACTCAAACAACAGATAGTGACAGACTTGGCAAAGTGGGGAAATTTACAACTATCATTAATAGGGACAATATCAACGATTAAGATGAATATATTACCTAAAATCCTATATTTGTTCCAGACAATTCCAATTAAGTTGGGGAAAGAGTATTTTGAGGATTTAAATAAAATTGTGTTGAAATACATTTGGCAGGGCAAAAAAGCAAGAATAAAATTAAAATTGTTGCAAGATGCTAGAATACGAGGAGGATTTGGCTTGTCTAATTGGGAATTATACTATCAAGCGACAAGTTTGATGTGGATCAAGGAATGGATAATGCTAAGAAATACTAGATTATTGACTTTAGAAGGACATGATTTGTTGTTGGGATGGCACACTTTTTTATGGTATAAGGGAACAAAAACGCAGGGGTATTTTAGAAGACATTTTATACGAGAGGCCTTGCTTTTAAACTGGGAGAAGATTAAAAGACAACATTATTTGAAAATTCCAGTCTGGTTATCAACTATTGAAGCATTCTCATATTCAATAACATTTAGAAAGGAACAAATTGTTAGATATAGTGAATTATTGAATGAAAAGGGTGAACTTAAATCTATGCAAGAATTAGAAGAACAAGGTATAAAAATGAATTGGTTTTCCTATTTGCAAATATGCTCTAGATACGATAAAGATTTTAAGACAGAAGGGTTTTATAATAATTTGACTAACTTAGATAAAACTTTAACAGGTACTGATGAAAATGTAATTAAAAAGTTATATGGATATTTATTAGAGGTTAAGTTGGAAGAAGAACAAGTTAAAGAAACAATGATTGCTTGGGGGAAAAATTTTGGACATGGAATTGACTTAGAGAAATGGCAAAAATTGTGGTCTCAAATTTATAAAATGACAATGTCAATTGCATATAAAGAAAATTTGTATAAGATGTTTTACAGGTGGCATCTACCTCCGACAAGAATAGCCAGAATGTTTAAGAACAAATCTGAAAAATGTTGGAAATGTCATCAGACACCGGGTTCATATTAACATATGTGGTGGACATGTGCAGAAGCCAAAAGATACTGGACTAAAATCCACACATGGTTGGAAAAAATGATAAAAAAACACCTAGATTTTAAACCAAAGATTTTTTTATTGGGGATTGTACCTGAAATATATAATAGAGAATTGAGATATCTGATTGTGAATGTATTAACAGTGGCTAGGATTGTGTTTGCTAAAAATCAGACTCCAGGACTGGCCCATGTTCCCTCCCAACCTCCTCACTGTCTGACTCTGCTGCCAGCTCTGCAGGCCGCTGGCAGACCACAACAGCAACAACCACAGTGTCCCAAACACTGTTCAGAGAGGTGTACTGTTCTCCAATGTGCTGCTTGGAGAATCCAAGCGTGGGTTGACTTCTATCTATTTGCCAGAGTCTCAGTTGTTAGTTTTTCTTGGCCACGCCTCCTCTGCTCTGCTGAGCCCCAGTTTTTCGACTCAGTCTAGCTAGAGAGATGTGTAAAATTTTGCTCTTAACAAATTTGGACTGAGCTAGTGGTCTTCTCAGCTTGGATTCTCCAACAAACTACAACTTTGGAGCTGATTATTTAAAGGAGCAGGTTCAAACGGGATTTTACTGCTTTGCAGCTTTTGGCTGCCATAGCGGCACAGCAGCTGCTGGTGGGTGCGCTGGTCTCCCTGGGTCCACTCGGTATGACTGCCACCACCTCAGGACATCTCTGGGCAGCAGTCCAGAGTCCAACCCGACTTTCAGGGATCATCGTTATCGCGGGCACCTGCCTCCACTGCTTTCCTTGCCACCAGTGTGTGCGCTGGTTTCCCCTGTCCATTGGCACAACCGCCACCACCACACAAGCTCCAGACCTGAGGGCAGCTCTGGAGTAACTGTCCGGTGCACCGCAACAAATTCCGAGGATTTGGGAGTTCTCCCGCACGGTGCTGGAAGAGCTGAATTCCCACTCTTGTGCCATTTTGCTTGCCTGCAAGCAGCGGCAAGATTCTTGTGCCTCAGCTTCCTCAGCTGCTGTGTGTGTGCTGGCCCTCCCTGCCTGCTCAGGTGTGACCGCCACCACTCTTGGGACTGCCAAAGTGACAAAAATGGCAGCCTGGTCTGTATAAACCGTACAGTTTTTAAAATGGCAGAGCGATCCCTGTCTCCGGATAAAAGGCAGGCAGATCTTTCTCCCAGGCCACAAGGGGCGGAGGACTACAGCTTCAGGAGCACCAGGGCTACTGCCAAGTGTGCCACAGGAAGGGGCAGAATTCAGACCCCTCTGCCCAAGAAGGCTACCTCTGCCTTGGACAAGGATGCAAAAAGGCATCACAAGGCACTGAAGAAACATTCCTCCAAAGCCCAGCAGCAAGCACAGGCTGACAAGGCCCCAACTGTCTCTCTTGCAGAGGCAGTTTTTCCACGTCCTGTGCAGCCTGAAATGTCGCCTCAGCTTATTGAGGCTAGACAACAAGACTGGTCACCAGAAAGCGCTGGTGAGCTACAGCCTGCTATGAGGAGGAATTTCTTCCTCTGTCTTGCCTAGCAACTGCTGGCTTGTAGTCAGTGTCCACTGCTAGAGGCTCAGCTCCTGAAGCGACCTTCACCCCTACAGCAGCAGGGCTCCACTCAGGGGAGGGCCAGGGGCCTGGGCTATCTCAAGATATACAAAACCTCATTTCTGAGGCTATATCACAAGGGATAGCAGCAGGACTGAAACAGAGGGGGCATTCTCTCCCCCTGCCACCCAGCCTACATACTCAGATCCCAGCACATATGCCATCACTGCTGGGACCTACCTCACCACACGAATCTCTGCGCAGCGCAGATTTCCTTATGGGGGATGAGGATGAACAATCTAATTTTCTGAGATTGTGAATTTGGGGTTTTCATGAGCTGTAAGCCATAATCATCAAAATTATGACAAATCAAGGCTTGAACTATCTCACTTTGCATGTAATGAGTCTATCTCATATAGTAGTTTCACCTTTTAAGTTGCATTACTGAAATAAATGAACTTTTGCACGATATTCTAATTTTTTGAGTTTCACCCATACACTTTATGTATTACTTACTAATTTCTATATTCACTACAATTTATACCTATCTATTACACAATCTTCTCTTATGTTTATACATTTATACATTAATTTTGGATTGTTTCTCCAACCAGTTATACCATCTATTCCATGTCTCATAATAAATCGTTTCCTCTTGGTCTTTTAATTCCATTGTTAATTTATCTGCTTCTGCACAGTCTAGCACCTTTTTTATGATTATCGTATTTGATGGAGCAAATCTTTGTTTCCAATTTTGTGCAAATGAAATTCTGGCAGCCGTAATTATGTGAAGTATAAAGTAATAGATTTCTTTCCTAATCTTCTCTTTTATAATTCCCAATAAAAATAGTTCGGGTTTCATAGCAATTTTTTCCCCTGTCATTTCCTCTAACCATTTTTGGATTTTTAACCAATATGCCTTTGCTTTGGGGCATGTCCACCACATGTGGAAAAATGTCCCATGTTGATGATTGCATTTCCAGCAATTTGGTGCATTTTTGGGGGATATCTTGGCCAATCTCGCCGGGGGTAAATGCTACCTATAAAACATTTTGTAAATATTTTCTTTATAGGCGGCCAACAACGTCATCTTATAATTTGTTCCCCATAATTTTTCCCAATACTCTAATTCAATATTATACCCAAAGTTTTTCGCCCAAATTATCATCGTTTCCTTTACCATTTCCTCCTCCATTTTGAATTGAAGAAGGCATTTATATATTTTAGTAATTATTTTCTCAACAGTCCCAGTTAACATTTTGTCCATTTCTTGTTGGTCAGTTTGAAATCCATATACTTCTAAATCTTTTTTATATTTTGTTTGTATTTGTAAATAGGGCCACCAATCAATTTTAATTCCTTCATCCAATAATTTTTGTCTAGATTTCAAATTCCCTAATCCATCTAACAGTTCCTTATATGTTACTATTTTGTTAAGATCAATTAAATTAGGGTACACCAAGGCTTCCATTGTCGACACCCATCTCGGGATTTTTGGATAAAAGTTCCTTTTAATTTTCATCCAAGTTTCTAATAGTACTTCCCTCACTTGATGCCTCTGGAAATATTTGTGGGCTTTGTCTTTTCCATCCCAAATAAAGGCATGCCAACCTTTCTGCAAATCATGGCCCTCAATTGTTAAAATTCTTCCATTCTTTAGATTTATCCATTCCCTGAGCGATGACATTACTGCTGCCTGATGGTACAGTTCCCAGTCTGGAAGGCCAAAGCCACCCTTACTTCTGGCAACTTGTAACATTTTAATTTTAATTCTTGGCCTTTTCCCTAGCCATATGAATTTACTAATAATTTTATTCATTTTGTCAAAATGAATGCAACAAATATAAAATGTTAGGTAAGATATTCATCTTTATCGTGGCGATTCTCCCAAAGAAATTTGTAGTTTTGCCCAATTTTCTAAATCTTTTTGAATTTGTTGCAATAATTTTGAGTAGTTGTCTTCCTTTATTGAAGATGTTCTTGCCGTGAGCCAAATGCCCAGGTACTTTGCTTTTTTGACAATTTGAATTCCTAGTTTTTCCTCTAATTTCTTGTTTTGACCTTGCGTGAGATTCTTGGTAATTAGCTTTGTTTTGTTTTTATTTATTTTCAGGCCTGCTACTATTCCAAATTTCTCTATTTCTAGTAGAGTTTTTTCCTGTTTCCAAAGGATCCTCTAATATAAATGCCATGTCGTCTGCAAAGGCCTGTGTTTTGTATTCTTCTCTTTTAATTTTTAATCCTTTTATTTCCTTATTTCCCCTTACCTGTGCCAATAATATTTCCAATAAAAGGATGAATAAGAGGGGGGACAATGGACAGCCTTGCCTAACCCCTTTGTTTATATCAACTTTTTCTGTAAGATCTCCATTGACCATAATTTTGCTGTTTGCTTAGAATAAATTGTCTTAATCATTTCTATAAATTTTTTGCCAAATTTCATCCCGATTAATTGATTAATTAAAAACTGCCCATTCAAGTTGTTGAATGCCTTTTGTGCATCTATCATTATTACTGCCAATTGTTTTTCTGGATGAGCCTCATAGTATTCTAAAATATTCATGATAATCCTTGTATTGTTCTTAATTTGTCGTTTGGGTAAAAACCCGTTTTGATCCGAATGAATTATTTTATTTAATAACTTTTTTAGTCTTCCTGCTATTATTTTTTTTTAATTGAAAAGTTTTAAAAAATGTTACACATTTTCCCCTCCCTCCTCCCCCCTCCTGTCCCAACCCTCCCCGCCCCCGGACTTCCCAGAGCAAATACAGGGTATAGCATTTAACAAACATTAAAAAAACATACGCTATCTACAGATCTATCTCCCTCTTGCACTTTAACTCCCCTTGTTCATATCTAAATATAACTATTTAAACCAATTCTTGCTTGAAAGTAATTAATCCAACTTCGTTCTTGTCCGTTCTTCAATAATAAGCAAGTCTTCTTTCTTCCAGTATTACACAATCAGAACCCAATTACAATTAACCATCACATCTCCAACCCTTACATATATTAACACATTAACAAAATATTTCAACCAATCTCAAATAAAATGTATTGTAAGACCCTTATTTTTACTTTTTACCCCATAAACTTATATTAATTCTTCCTGGAAACATTCCTTACTTAATAGCTTTACATAAACTTATTCATCTTATTCTCTACAAATCCACTACGTATAATCAAATACCATCTTCACTATTTAATTTCTATAAAAAATATTGTAAAAACCTTCCCTCAACCCTTGCACCAATTATATTTTCCTTATAACCCACAAATTTATATTTATTCTTCAACAAAACATTCTTTAATATAACATTAATGTAATTTAAAACAAAGTATAAAAGTTTAAGTAATATCCTTCTTCTAACCCATAAATTTATATTAAGTGATCTACACTGTCCATAACTTTTCCATCCACAATAATTTTCTTTTAACCCATCAGCTTATATAAATTCTTCAACAAAGCATTCTTTAAAATATACTTCAAGACAAAAGTGAAAGTTTGGTCAGTGGCCCATAACAATTCAAGCATAACATTACTTAATATAACTTTTCAGAACAAATCATGTCCCTAAATATAAGTAAATCATTCATTTTCGCTATAATATAACTTTTCAAAACAAAACAAATCATATCCCTAAATACAGGTATAGTAATTCATTTTCACTATTACTATCCTCCCCAACAAGGAGGATTATAATTTTTCCATCTCCATTTTTTCCTGACTTTTTTGCGAACCTTCTTCAGTCTTATTCCTCTGCCTTCTTTTATTTTTACAAATTCTTGAATTTTCAGCTGAAATTGCTGTACCTTACAATCTTGTTCTCTTCACAAAGTAGTTCGTTTCAGTAAGCACACCTCTTTAACTGCGATTAAGAGTCCATTTTTGTAAAAAAATTGTAAAGTTCCACTTCGAATCCTTCTTATAGTAGAAATCCCAACGCCTCCTGACCATTTTCCAGTTGACTGTATCAAAACCTCTGGAGAAATCTCTTTCAGTATTTCCTGGTTACGCTCCTTCAAACCTCTCAGCCTTTTCTTCTTAATTTGAAAAACATCCATTCCATTTTCCAAAGGCACATTAAACTGGATTGTTTCTCCCACCTCTTCATTCAGCAACTCACTATTATTTGGCATCTGAAATACCGATACAATATCTTCCCTTGTATCTTTGTTGCAAATTTGAGTAAAATCCTTCTTGAAAAACCCTTCCATTCTTTCCACTAACGCGGAGGTAAATGATTCTAAAATTTCTTTGAAGAGATCCACAGTCAGTATTTGTGTATTTACTGATGTATATAATGGTAAGCCTTCGTCACTTTCAAAAAAGCCAGCCATTTTTTTTCTTCCCAATAAAACTTTCACTTTATACTTTTCCAGCAACTAAATCAATTATTCCAATCCTTAAGTGGTACAAGTCTCTCTTTTTTTTAGAAATAATTTTTAAATCCTTCTCCTTTTAAGATATCCTCTTCTTTTAAACAGGGGCTTTCAACACAACATAATACTTTGTATCTAACGTTCACTTCTTCATGCCCCGTTAGAGTCAAACGCCATCTTACTTTCCTTTTCTCCCATAAAAATTCAGAGGAAAGTGATAGACTTTTCGGAGTTAAAGTTTAGTACTTGCAATTTTAGTTTCTCCTGTATTTGCTCTGCCAGCTTTCAAGTCCAAAATCCTTTTTTTAAAAAATTGAGTTGCTGGGGTGGTTGCGGCATCTAGTTCTGCTTGAAGCAGAAACATCCCAGGTCTGGAGCAATGACGGGCTTTCCGGGGAGCTCTCACCCTTTAAGCCTCAGATTTAAGAAGAAACCTGGGGCTCTTGGGGAGCTCTACCCACACCCATCGGCTCTCTTTCCCCCCTTCTCCCAGGGGGAAAGTTTTCAAGCCGCTAGACAGCTGATTTTCACTGTTCTAGTGGCTCTAACAGAATCCCGGAGCTGGCGCTCACAAAGGAGCGTCTTACGGCGCAGGCGGAGCCACCGGAAGTCCCTCAGTCTTTCTGCTATTATTGTTGCCAGGATTTTATAGTCGGCATTTAACAGCGAGATTGGCCTATAGTTTTGAATGAATTGATTGTCTGTGCTTTCCTTTGGAATTAATGTTATATATGCCTCCATCCATGAATTTGGCATTTTGGCTTTCTCTAATACCTCGTTATATATATCCAACATAATTTCCGCCAAAACTTCCTGAAATTTTTTATATACTTCCACCGGAATTCCATCTGTCCCTGGTGTTTTGTTATTTTTCTGTTTTTTAATTGCCTCTCTTAACTCTGTTAATGTAATTTCCCCATTCAACATTTCCCTATCTTCATCTGTTATACAAGTTCCTCTCCTGCAGGTAATTTATGATATTTTCTTCTTTAATGTTTTCTTGACTATACAGTATTTGAAAATAATTTTGAATAATATTTTTTCCCCCTCAATTCTATGGTGCAAATTTCTTTGCTCATCTCGTAAATATTGTATCAATTTTTTAGCTTTTTCTTTTTTCAACTTGTGGGCGAGCCATCCCCCTGGTTTATTTGCTGATTCAAAATAGTTTTGTTTTGCCAGTTTTGTATTCCTTATCATTTCTTCCTGTTGTAGTATATTAATTTTATGTTTCATTAACTCTATTTCCTTTCTGATTTCCCTGTTTTGGGGATCTTTCTGAAGTGATAGTTCTAATTTTTTCAGCCCCTCTGGAGCTGCCAGTGCTTCACCGGGCGCAAACAATCATGCACACATGAAAAGGAGGATTCATTCCAAAACCTGGTTTAATGGAGGCAACACAGCAGCGTATAGCAGAGACTGAACTGCTAAGCAAAACAAAGTCGGAGACGCCCTAGCTCTCCGCCCGTACTGTTTTATAGGGCGTGGATACAGTTAACTATCATTAGGCAGACAATGATTTCTCACAGCTGTCACAATCAAATCTGCCGCTTGTTCCGTTCATGCTCGTCGCAGGCATAGGACGTTATTCCCCTCTGCACTATTATTTCTTCAGCAACTGATTTACGTTCCCATTCCACCCCTCTCTTCATTATCTCTTCAGCATCTGATTTATGTTCCCATTCCACCTCCTCTCTTATTGCCTTCCGTCCATCACCCACTATTAGTGTACATGGTGTCCTAATGCAACACCCCTCTCCACCGTGTTTTGTTGCTGGAATCTGTCAGTATTCTCCGGATCCCCTTCATGGTCTTCAATACTATCCATCAAGGTGATGTGTTGTCAAGGGGCTTTTGACACTCGACACTTCTCCAATGTTGACATTCGTTGTTCCTTCTTCTCTTTGTTTCTCCTCGCTATATACGCAATAGTTATCCCCCTCATGTAAGCTTTGGCAGTGTCCCATAGGTTTTGTATTGTAGTATCTTCATTCCTATTCTCTTTAAAAAACATCTTTAATTCCTTCTCCATTATTTGTGAATAGTATTTCTCTTTTACAATTCTTTGATCTAATGTCCATCTCTTCTTTTTTCCTCTACCTTTCCATTTTAATACTAAGGGACTATGATCTGCCCAGGTGTTCGGCATGATATCCATCTTTTCTAGATTATTGATAAATTCTGGATTCATCCAAGCCATGTCTATGCGGGACCATGAGTTATGTGGATGAGAGAAGAAGGTGTATTGTCTTTTCTGTATGTTTAATTGTCTTCAGGAGGTGATCTGTTAACATCTGTAGACCTCAAGGAGGCTTACCTCCATGTTCCCATCCACCTTTCCCATTGAAGGTTCCTGCGGTTTTATTATGCAGGGCGCCAATTTCAGTACCGGGCCCTGCCATTCGGCCTGTCATCAGCCCCCAGAACCTTCACAAAGCTGTTAGCAGCAGTGATGACAAACATCAGAGCACTCTCCATACAGGTGCAGTGCTACTTAGACAACATTTTGATTCAGTCGTCTTCCCCGTCTCAAGCGATGGGATCTACACACCGTGATCCAGATTCTTCAGGGACACGGCTTTTCAGTAAATATGGAAAAGAGCTACCTGGCTCCCTCCACCCGCCTTCTTCATCTTGGCATGGTGATAGACTCCAGCGTATGCAAGGTTTACCTGTCCCAGGACCGCCAGGACAGTATAAGAGCTTTAGTGGGCCAGATCCGGTCACTACAGTCGGTTCCTCTGGCTCTCCTGTCGCAGCTTCTAGGGAAGATGATCTCTTGCATCGCAATCATACCTTGGGCATGTCTGCATGCCAGGACTCCAATGGTTCCTTCTGCCACACCAGAGAGCCAGCAGCAGCAACTCCAAGGCCAGAGTATGAGTTCCACTGAAGGTCCTTCGGTCCCTTCACTGGTGGACTTCATGAGCCATAAAGAAGGGATTTGTATTCAAGGAGCCCCAACGCATAACTATAACATCAGATGCAAGCCTATTAGGCTGGGGCGCCCACCTCCAGTCTCAAGTGGCCCAGAGCCAGTGGTCTCTGGCGGATCTAGCAAACAATATAAATTGGCTGGAGCTCCGGCCAGTCTACCTGGCTTTCTGCTGCTTCCAGAATGCTGTTGCAGGCCGCCATGTCCTGATTTTAACAGACAATGTGGCCACCAAGGCTCACATAAATCATGAGGGGGGCACTCGCTCCAGGTCCCTCATGAGCGAGGTAGAGAAATTGGGGATCTGGGCGGAGAGGCACACGTTCTCCATCAGAACAGAGCACATATCAGGATCGACAAATGTGCAGGTGGATTGGCTGAGCAGGATGACAATAGACCTTTCCAAGTGGTGCCTGCATCCGGACCTTTTCCACAAACTATCCGAGAGGTTCAGCCATCCGATAGTGGATCTGTTCGCACATCCGACAAACGCCCAGTTGCCGAGGTTCCTTTCCCAATTTGCAACACTGGGAGCGGAAGGAGTCAATGCCCTCTGCAGCCCTTGGCCTCAGGGACTGCTCTACGCCTTTCTTCTTCTTTCCCTCATCCTGAGGGTGATCAGGAAGGTTTTAGTGGAGAGGGGGGAGGTCCTTCTTATCGCCCCTCATTGGCCCAGACATCCCTGGTACACAGATCTGGTCAGCCTCTCAGTATCCCGACCCTGGAGGATTCTCCAGGACAGGATTTCTCTCAGCCAGGGGATCGTACTCCATCCAGAGCCTCAGTGGCTCCAGTTGACCATCTGGCACTTGAGAGGAACATCCTGAGGAAGGACAAATTCTCCAGGAAGGTGATACAGACTATTCAGGCTTCCAGATGTCCCTCGACAAATCGGATTTATAACACAACCTGGAGGGCGTTCTGTCACTGGTGCTCCAGGGACAGATATCCTGCCTCGGCATCGGTCCCTGAGATCCTGGACTTTCTACAAGAGGGGCTGGACAAGGGGTTGGCTCCCAACACCCTCCGTCGGGAGGTGGTGTCCTTGTCCACAGTACTGACATGTGAGAATCGACTATCCCTCAACATCTGAGGGTGCGTAGTTTTCTCAAGGGGGCCACTAACCTGAAGCCCCCTGTGGTACATAGATACCGCACCTGGGACCTTACCTTGGTACTAAAGGCACTCACGTCTATGCCATTTGAACCGTTGAAGACCACCAACCTCCGGTTCTGGACCCTTAAGGTCGCCTTCCTTGTGGCCATCACCTCAGCCAGGAGGATATCTGAATTAGCGGCCCTATCTGTGCAAGGGGATCTTTGCATCTTCCATTCGGACAGGGTTGTTCTGCGGTTGGATCCCTCCTTTCTGCCCAAGGTGAACTCCTGGTTCCATAGGGCCCAGGAGATCATTTTGCCTGATTTTGGTCTGGAACCTAATCACCCCCTGGAGGAAAGATGGCACACCTTGGATGTCAGGAGGGCTCTCCGCAGATACATCAAAAGAACAGCATCCTTTAGGAAAACAATCCCTGTTCGTCTCGTTCCAGCCTTCATCCATGGGCAGGAAGGTGACTCCCTCCACTGTAGGCCATTGTTTGAAGGCGTGTATTGCAAAGGCCTATGAGCTTAGGGCCAAACCTTTACCCGGGTGGATAATGGCTCACTCCACCAGGAGTGCAGCCACGACGGTGGCATGTGCAACGCAGGCATCCATTGTGGATATTTGCAGGGCAGCCACTTGGTCCTCTCCATTGCCATTCATCTGCCGCAATAAACTGGACATTTATGCCTTAGCTGAGGCGTCCTTCAGACGGAGAGTGCTTCAGGGAGTTCATTCCACCTCATGGA
The DNA here is from genome assembly GCA_038048745.1 of Coluber constrictor foxii. Classification (NCBI taxonomy): domain Eukaryota; kingdom Metazoa; phylum Chordata; class Lepidosauria; order Squamata; family Colubridae; genus Coluber; species Coluber constrictor. Next base: position 27,805,134 of record CM075966.1, on the reverse strand, counting down.
CCCGGGACCAATCCGATTCCCGCCCCTAGAACTTTAAGCTTGGGTATGTCCCATGCTTGGATTCTCCCGCAGCACACTAAGAAGAGGCTTGTCAGGTAAGACCAACGCCCTTTTTCCTTCACTGTAAATCTCCAGTTTAAGAAGGGCCCACAAGTTCTCAATAGGGTGTAGGTCAGGTGAGGAAGGGGGCCATGTCATTATTCTTTCATCTTTAAGGCCTTCACTGGCTAGCCACACAGTGGAGTACTTTGATGCACAAGATGGAGCATTGTCCTGCATAAAAATCATGGTCTTCTTGAAAGATGCAGACTTTTTTCTGTACCACTGCTTGAAGAAAGTGTCTTCTAAAAACTGGCAGTAGGTTTGGGAGCTGATTTAGAGTCCATCTTCAACCTGAAAAGGTCCAACTAGCTCATCTTTAATAATACCAGCCCACACCAGTACCCCACCTCCACCTTGCTGGCGTCTGAGTCGAAGTTGGAACTCTGTGCCTGTTACTGATCCAGCCATGGGCCGATCCATCTGGTCCATCAAGAGTCACTCTCCTCATCAGTCCATACCTTTGAAAAATCTGTCTTCAGATATTTCTTGGCCCAGTCTTGCCTTTTCAACTTATGTGTCTTGTTCAGCGGTGGTTGGGTTTCAGCCTTCCTTACCTTGGCCATGTCTCTGAGCACTGAACACCTTGTACTTCTGGGCACTCCAGGTAGGTTGCAGTTCTAGAATATGACAGCACTGGAGGATAATGGATTCCTGGTAGCTTCATGTTTGATTCTTCTCAAATCTTTGACAGTTGATGTGCGTCTTTTTCTCAACACGTTTCTTGCGACCCTGTTGACTATTTGCAACAAAACATTTGATGGTTCTGTGATCACGCCCCAATATCTTAGCAATTTCAAGAGTGCTGCATCCCTCTGAAAGACTTTACAATTTTTGACTTTTCAGAGGCAATTAAATCTCTGTTTTGGCCTATTTTGCCTGAGGAAAAGAAGCTGCCTAATAATTATGCACACCTTGATATAGGGTGTTGGTTATGTCCACTAAGCATTCAAGTTTATACAGCTTGAAGGTGGAAAATATGTATAAAATGGTCTTCTCATCGTTCCTGTCACCCATCTCCTCCCACTTGTGACTGCATGACTGTAACTTGTTGCTTGTATCCTTGCAATTTATATTGATATTGATTGTTTCCTAGTATGATTTGATTGCTTATTGTACCGTATGACTATCACTGGGTGTTGTGCCTTGTGATTCTTGACGAGTGTATCTTGTATTTTTATGTACACTGAGAGCATATGCACCAAAGACAAATTCCTTGTGTGTCCAATCACACTTGGCCAATAAAGAATTCTATTCTATTCTATTCTATTCTATTCTATTCTATTCTATTCTATTCTATTCTATTCTATTCTATTCTATTCTATTCTATTCTATTCTATTCTATTCTATTCTATTCTATTCTGTCTTCGTCTTCGTCTTCGTCTATAAAAATGATGATGCGGTCAAAATACTCACTTGCCTAATAATTGTGCACACTGTATATTACATATTAGTAACTGAATTATATCCTTAATACCTAAATATTTAATGAATTTGGTATAAATACAAATATGGAATTGATGTTCCTTAAATGGATGGGTAACTCATTTTTCACCTATTGCCATCAATTCTGATTTGGATCAATTAATAGAGCATCCTGCTATTTTGCTGAAGGCATCTCTATCTTTTGCATCAACCCTGGGATAGTAGTATGAAGTTTGCAAACAAAAGAACGTTGTCTGCAAACAAAACTAATTTGTGTTCAGCTGAGTTAATTACTACTACATAGATCTCTCTATGTTGTCTAATAGCATAAACCAAGTGTTCCACGCAGATATTAAGAAGCAAGGGTGAAAGTGGACATCCATGTGTGGTTCCTCTGAATAGTGGAAAAGTCAAAAACATGCTATTTTAGATGTCCTATATAATATCTTAATCCATTTTTTGAATTCCAAAGGAAATCCAGATCTATTTAGTACAGCAAACTTGTACATGTATTTTGTCAAAAGCTTTTGTAGCATCTGATACTAAGATTATCAACTGATTTTTATTCAAGTCTATTAGATCTACAACTAATCTAATGTCTGCTGTTTGCCTGGTTTTTATAAATCATTCTTAATAACACATGATATCATGTGCTGTAATCTATTTGCTAACACTGCTGTTAACATCTTTGTATCAACATTAATCAATGAGCTTGGTATATTATTAGCACCCTGAGTGTGATCTTTACCTGCTTTTGGTATAACTATAATACAAGCCTGATAAAATGCCAATGATAAAATTCCCTTAACTAATATATTTTCATACACTTGAAAAAGTTTTGGCACACAAAATTCTATAAATGTTTTATACCACTCAATAGGGAACCCATCTAATCCTGTTTTTTTGCCACTTGCCATTTTCAAAATTAGTTGTTTAATTTCTATTTCCAGTAGTGGAAAAAATAAAAGTTTTTTGTGTTTCATCTAAATGTGGTAGATTAATTTTATTTTAAAAGGCCTCTTTATGTTCATTCAACAGTCTCTGATTTACTATATAATTCTGGGGAGAAAATAAAAACTGACAATGTATATCCATTGTAGTTTTATCGATTTCATCTCTTTCACCTCTAATGATTGGAATTATTGCCCTAGCATTTTTATACATTATACATTAACTATAATCTATATTTTATGTGCAGCCCAAGACTATTTTACTCAGTACTGCCAATGCAAGCCAAAAGGTTGGACAGCCATGATTTAGAGCAGGGGTGTCAAACTCGAATTCATTGATGGCCGCATCAGGGTTGTGGTTGACCTTGGGAGGGGGGTGTGGCCAGCTCGACATCACTCGTGTCGGAGGACGCCTATGGTGGCCCAGGTGGGGCTGAGGGGGAACGATTGTCTCCAGTAGAAGAAGGCAAGACCAGGGCAAGTGCCAAACCCTTGTACACCAGAGGAGCCTCGCTGTCCTTCTCAGGCCATGCAGAGGACCCCTGGATGGCAGCACGAGCTGCCCAGAACCCTGATCAGCGGAGGGCAAGCGCCCAGTTGGCCCTTCAGCTCTCAGGGCACCAGGGCCCCACAGCACAGCCCCACTTCCCCAAGGGGGTGCCCAGCTGCTCTTACCTCCTCCTTGAGGCTGCTGCTGTAGTCGTTCTCCTTGGCCAGGTTGCTCATGGTGTGTGTGGGAGGGCAAAGTGTGTGGGTCAGAGGGAGGCCCACTCCCTCTCCTTGCAAAGAGACCCGGCTTTGTAACCAAAGCATACTCAGCAATAGGATGGGACAACACCAGGAGAGGTCGGGAGGAGGAGAAAAGGGGATGACGAAAGGGCAGCTGGACTTTTGGTAGCCAAGTGCTAAGGCAGGACTTCCCTCAGTCCCTCCCTCCCTCTAATTATAACCTTCCTTCCTTCCCTCCCTCCCTCCCTCTGTTCTGCCCCAGCCACGGAACCCAAGAAATGTAGCACACACAATACTCCAAACAACTCTGTTTACTACAAACACAGTCTTTTTCAAATGCAGGCTATTACTAAAAATGTCCTTAATAGCCTGCCAGAAATTCCAAATATTAGATAAAGACTTACAATAGTTGGCAATTAGCCCAGAAACCAGTTTTGCAAGGAAAATTCACTCTCAAATGCTCAATGAACAACCGGACGAACACACATTGTTTCCTGCAACGTTTGCCAGCTGCGTGCAAACTTAAATAGGCTAAGGGAGTGGCCAATTAGCCCCAAGCCTTACACTCGAGGAGACCTCCTCCTGAGTAACCAGTCCTGCCTTTTGGCAGCACTGCGTTCTCGTGCATTGAGAAGAGGCTCCTCCACTTCACTTTCTTCACTTGAAGGAGCCTCTGGAGGTTCTGAAGGCCCTGACTGAATCTCTGCCTCTGGCGCCACATCTTCAGCCTCCTCACTGTCCGACTCGAGTGCTGACTGCTGGCGTGCTGTCACGCCAGGCTCCTCGTCGTCTGAATCAGCCACAATCTGCGCAGGCCGCTGGTGGGCCACAACACCCTCCCTCCTTCCTTCCTGGTGATGGAACAGGCCTTCAAGGCCTCCCCAATCCACTAAAATAACTCATGCTTTCGCTTCCTGCCACACCGGACTCATTTACCTTGCAAAGATCTGTCTCTTCTCTGCTACTGTTTCTTTGCCTTTGAGGCAGAGGAGAGTCTGCTTCGAAATGCTTTTCATGCCGAGAATGGACGTTCCTGGGTGCCATAATATCGTGTGAGTTCAGGCACCCATCCTCTTTTGCAGAGAATGAGGGACCCAGAAACTTTCATTCTTGGTGTGAAAAGTGTTTGCGATGCCTGTCTCTTGCTCCTCCCCACAACTCCTTTATACCACTGCTTTGGCAGGGACACTCCCTGCCCGCTTAAATTCACTGCGGATGAAGCTTCATCAATCTGCCCCATGGCCGGGAGTGTTGCCATGGAATCAGAATCAGCTGGGCGCAGGAACCAATGCCGTCCATGGCCCAGGTGTGCTGCTCGCTCGCATGTGCCGGCCTTAGTATTTGAGTGCAGGAACGAAGCCTTCAAGTGAACAAGGAGGCACCAGTGGGAGAGGCCCCTCACACCTGTCTCCAGCCCACCGGAGCTTGCCGTGCCAGGGGCAGAAGGAGACACAGTTGTCCCACAAAGCCTTGAGTGCGGAGGATAAGGATGAGAACAAGAGCGGTGATGCTTTGTGCCAGCTGGGGATTAGGTCAGGTGGCTTGGGAAGGGGATCATGACTGCTCAGGTGGCTCCTGCTGCCGCCGCTGCCAGCAGCTTGGCTGCCCCGGCTCTGTCCAAGCTGAAGAAAGCGGAGGTGTGCAAGTGCTGGCATCCTGGGTGAAAGGGAAGCACTCAGAACGCAGTCAGCATGCAGTGCAAGATGGTCCAGGCCCTGCATGCGCTCGCCGCCTCCTGTGTGTGCACCCAGGGGGAAGGGCGGACACAGTCACTTGCAGGTGCGAGGGTGGCCCCACAGATCTAAGGCTGGCCACGTTCCAGCCCGTATGGCCGCCACCAGGTTGTAGATCGGCATCCGCTTGGCCTGGGCTGGGCCACGGTACCACGGGCTGGTCCTTTGCTTTTTCTAGGGTGGCTCTGTGGGCCAGTTCTACCCACCTCGTGGGCTGAATGTTGCCCATGGGCCTTCAGTTTGACACCCCTGTTTTAAGAATTTAGCCAAGATTTTACTGGGTCTTTTGCCACTCTCCCAGTATCTCTGTCGTAGACATGTTAGCCTGTCTACTGTGATATTATAGTACAGTAGTGGCCAAAATTGTGGAAAACATTTGGGAAAAGTATTTTTGAGGTTTGATGGCTAATAACACCACTTTTTTTTTTTTTGGAGTTTCAAGATAATCATATCCCACTTCTGGAATGGCCTGGAAATAGCCCAAACCTTAACCCAATTGAAAATGTATGGAGCCGACTAAAGAAACTTGTTAGTCAGAAGCGACCCAGCAATAAAACCCAGTTAATAGAAGCAATAATTCAATCTTGGTTTCACATTATAACAGCTGCAGAACTAAAAGACTTGGTTCACTCCATGGGAAGACTTTGTAAGGCTGTAATTCATGCTAAAGGTTACCCAACTATGAACTGACATGGTGATAATTTTTGTATATCTCATTTTTTCTATGGTGATCATTTTTCCATATCTCATTTTTTCTATGTGTTTCACTTTCCTTCTTTATACTGTAACTGCTAATAGCAAATCCTTCATAAAAGTTATTGCATTACATTCTTGATTAAATTATCTTTCCATTGATATATAATTTTATGGTACTACAAAAAAAAGTGGTGTTATTAGCTAGTTTTAGAAAATACACTTTTCCCAAAAGGTTTCCACAGTTTTGGCCACTACTGTAGTTCTTTCATATTTCTTTTTCTGTATCTCTCTGTACAAAACTGTAGCAACTAGCCTTCTGTGCCCATAAATGTTTTCATTCATCTTTCGAATTATTTTTCCGTTCATTTTTAATTTTCTTTTTGTATGATGCATAAGTAATACTTCCACTTCAAATATATGCTTTATATACTTCCCATTCAAAAATTCAGATGCTTAATATTTCTGAATTCAAATCAAAATATTGTGAGGTCTCTACCTGCATTTTTTTGTTGTGTTTCTCTCACTTTTTTGTTAGAGCATTTATTATAAGTCCCCCCCCCTATCTTTGAGAATGTATATATTGCTATTTTATTTTGTTTATTAAATTTGTTTGCCACCCATCTCACTACAAGGTGACTCTGGGAAGCTTAGAACAACACAATAAAAGCATATACCATGTTTCCCCAAAAATAAGACCCACCCCGAAAATCAGCCCTAGCCCAATTTTGTGGGGTGGGCCTATTATAAGCCCTACCCCAAAAATAAGCCCGGGGGATGGGCATGGCCAGCACAAGAGGTGGCGAGTGCGCAGGTTCTGATGGTGTCCAGCCTCAACCGCAGCCTGCTGGCCCCTTGGAGCAGCACAGATATGTCTGAGGGCAGAGGGGGGGAAACAAGTGATCTGGACATGCTATGCAGCTACCTGTTTCATGGGAGGCTTGCACGGCGGAGCCAGATGGTGGGGCAGGTGATCCCAACACACTTAGCTCCGTTTCAAAGTGTGCTATTTGTAAACAGACAAAGGTTTCAGTCTCCATCATTTCTCCAGGTAAAAAGTGGGTCTGCCCTGGGAAGCCCTGTAAGCTGTTGCAGCTGTGGGAAAGCAGATGGTGGGAGGGAGCGGGTGGGTGGCCGCAAAATTGGGTCCCCAAGCCAACTGGTAGAGCCAGGCCTTCAGACTGTTGCTGAAAGTCAGAAAGGCAGGAGCCAATCTCACCTCAGGAGGCAAGATGTTCCGCAGGGCTGGGGCCACAGCAGAGAAGGCTCTTCTCCTGGCTCCTGCCAGCTGGAATTTCTTGACTGAATTCATTAGAACTCTGAAGGTCAGTTGTTAGCTCTCTGAGTGTTGTTGAGGCCATTTGGGGGTTTATCTGTATCCTCAGGGTCACCTGAATCAGAGTGCAAATGGGTGTGGAACCTTTTTGGGACTGCTGAAAGGACTGTGTTGCAGACAGGAGCATATGGCCTCAAAGAATGTCAGAGAGCTAACAAACAGCCTTCAGAGTGCTAATGACCAGATTACTGCAAGGAATAGAAATCCTTTCATTCCCCACCATTCATTCAGTACTGAAGAAGCATCTTGGATGAGAAGTGAAATGTTTTCAAGAAAAAACTAAGAAAGTCCAGTTGCTGTCAGGTGTGCCTCCTTTCTGTGCTCAAGAAAGAAAACCCCCAACTCCATTTTCATAGAGAAAGGTGCTTTTACTGAGTATGAACTGAATGCAACCAAAGAAAAACAAGGTCTGAGGCAATAGGCGTGAAAATTACATATAGAAAGCATCCCTAAAACCCTTCCCCCAACCGTCCAGTCAGGATTATCCAATCCACATTCCTCCCAGGGGTCATGTGGGGTGCAGCATCCGATGGTGCCATCCTCCTGGTATGCCACGACGGTTGACCTTGAGTAGTTATCAGCTTCAAAGAAAACGCTGAAGAAAACTTCTCCACCAGCTCACTTCCCCCCTCCCAGACATTCAAACAGCTCCCCCTCCCCCCCGTTACAATGGCAGCCGAGCAAGCAAGCAATGAAAAAGTGGAGGCTGACATTCGGCCCTCCTGCAGAAGAGACATTATTCCTACAAGAAAAACAGAATAAGGGAAAATAGATAATTACAGAACCAGGAACATGACTATAGCTCCAAGATTAAGGTTTATCAGGATATTTGGAATAAAATAATTGCAGCTGTTTTGGAGCCTGAACATCTTGCTTATTTACCCATTCAGCCTAAGCTAACAGGAAATGTTTCCAAGCCACCAAGTACTGCACCTTACCGCGATGTTTCCTGGAATTCAATATTTCTTTGACTTCAAAATGCTGTTCCCCTTCAATGAGTATGGGGACAGGAGGAGGTTCTTGGTCCGGACGCAAAGGGGACGAACGCTCTGGTTTCAGCAGGCTGACATGAAACACCGGATGAATCCTTCTCAAGGTTTTGGGCAACTCTAATTGCACCTTAACTGGGTTAACTATGCAGACGATAGGAAAAAGATCCACATAATTGTGGCCATGTTTTTTCAACTTTTGGGTAGTTTGCAAGTACTTGGTGGAAAGGAAAACCTTATCTCCTACCTTATAGTCCCAACCCTGAAGTCTTTTCTTATCAGCTTGGACTTTATGAGCTTGGTGAGCCTCATCCAGGGCCTTACGTGTTACTGACCAAGTACCACGTAGCTGTTTAATCCATTCAGCCAAAGAAGGTATCTTTGGGTTCTCCTGAGGTAACTCCGGGATGGGCACAAAATCTTGGCTGGAGGCTACCTTCTAACACCGAGTTAGTTCTCTCACAAGCCCCATTGGTCTGAGGGTGGTGGGTGGAGCTTAACTCCTGGGTGGAGCCTAACAACCCTAGGAACTCTTTCCAAAAGTGAACTGGACCCCTCTGTCTGAAATTATTCACTCTGGAACCCCATGTATTCTGTACACATGTTGGACAAACAACTTTGCAAGAGTTTTAGCCGAAGAGATCTTGGGACATGGGATAAAATGCACTTGTTTAGAAAACAAATCAGTAACCACCCAAATGACTGTATTCCCTCCACTTTCGGGCAATTCAACAATAAAATCCATAGAGATTTCCTTCCACAGGGGTCCCGACCTGGCAACACTCTGAAGCAGCCCAGGTGGTTTCCCAGGAGGCCTCTTTGCTGAAGCACATATGGGGCAGCTTGCCACATATGCTTCTATGTCTTTCTTCAGCGCTGGCCACCAGAATTGCCGTTTAACTAAGTGTAATGTCTTCATGAAACCAAAATGCCCAGCGATTTTAGCATCATGGGTGTATTGTAATACTGTCCCTCTCAAGCTGGCGGGGACATACAGTTTAGCTCCCACCCAGGCGAGGCCTTCTCGAAGTGTACACTCATTGGAGTGGGTTAAAAACCACTCGTCAGTTTTTAGTGCTTCTTTCAACTGCTTGCTCAAGTCGCCAGACAAGGTTGGATTTACTTTTGCCTGGGCTCTGGTAACCACTGGTGCTGACAGCTGTTTCGAGGGGATAACCAGATGAATTACTTCCTCTCTAAAGCTATTGTATTGAGGCAGTCTCGAAAGGGCATCTGCCATAAAGTTTTTCCCTCCAGGAAGGTAGCACAAGTAGAAATTAAATCGCTTAAAGTGTTGAGCCCAGTGGACTTGCTTAGGCGACAGTTTTCGTGGCGTTTTCAAAGCCTCTAAGTTTTTGTGATCAGTCCGCACCTCAAAAGGGTGCTTTGCCCCTTCAAGGAAATGCCTCCACATTAACAGCACCCAACGAACAGCAAAAGTCTCCTTCTCCCATATGGCCCACCTCCTCTCGGTCTCCAATAATTTCTGAGAGGTATAGGCATAGGGTTGCAACTTCCGCTCTGCATTTGTTTGGAGTAACACCGCCCCGATGGCCGCATCGCTGGCATCAACCTGAACAACAAATGGGGCTTCCATGTCGGGATGCTTAAGGACCGGTTCGGCAGCAAACAGTCGTTTCAGTTTCTCAAAAGCCACCTGACAGTCCATAGTCCACTCGAGAGGCCGGGAGGATGCACTTTCCCTAACAGGTGTGGGAGGCTAAATTGAACTGTTACTGGGTTAATTACTTTCAGTATTGGAAACGGCCCCAGGAACTGGCGCGCTGGCCAGCTGATCTTCACGTGTGCATGTGTGCCAGAAACCGGAAGACCAGCTTCCTGGTGTGCACATGCGTGCCAGGGAACTGCTCTTCCGGTTTCTGGCACACACACACACACACGTTTGCCAACACTGGTATAGGGTCTCCTGCTTGAGCAGGGGCTTGGACTAGAAGACCTCCAAAGTCCTTTCCAACTCTATTCTCATTTGAATATAGTCCAATGTAGATAGTTTCTCTTTCCAGAAACTATGTTTGCTATATTTCCATATAGAAATTAAATTGGTGAAAGCAACCCAATAAATCAAAAAGAAAACAGAAAGAACAGATAAAGTCCCACAGGGGGTTGAAATAAATCATTCAGCCAGTCAATTAACATTCAAAAAGAAAAAGAAAAAAAATCTGTAAGTGAAAGTTAAAAGTTCCAGCTTGCATACAAAGACATCTGCTGGTTGGAAGAGGTTTAAAAGGTCCTTGACTTTTCAGCTGCCCCCTCACAAGGAGTTGCAATCTTCAACTCCTTCTTGTTCTCCTTGTTCAAACTCCGACTCCTTCTGGGTGTGTCCACAACTGTCCAAAAGTCATCTTGGGTCCACTCCTCCCCCAATGGCTGTTGTAGGTTGAGAGCCTTTCTCTTACCCTCGATTTGCTATGTTTGTTGCCAGAACTAGTTCTTTGGCAGCCTTGCCCCCTGGATTTGATAGGAGCACTTAGGAATGACTGGCACAAATTAATTCAATCAGTTACGTTGAAAGATACATCCCTTTTTTGGCATATCACTAGAGGACTGGGAAAATCACTCCTTCCTCCAACTAACCAAGTACCAAGTCACGCCTGGGAGGAATACTTTTAGAGAGTTGTATATGGACCCTGCCCATGAAATGAATGAGAGACAGATTAATTTGGACCCAGCCCCTTACTGGCCTCCAGTTACACCACAAGAGGTATCCCGGCTGATCAGATCTCTTAAAATTAATAAAGCTCCCAGTGTCAAGTGCCTGGGAAATCAAGAAATTCAGGCAGTTCAAATGAGTATAAAGATTTATTGCAACTGTCTATGGAAATTCTCAGTCATCCAGGTCATGGTTGTCCCAAAGGTGCTTTTTTTCAAAAGGCAACTGGACTTTCTGGTTTTTCTTTGAAGACATTTCACTTCTCATCCAAGAAGCTTCTTCAGCTCTGACTGGATGGTGGGGAATGGAAGGATTTATGCTCCTTGCATTCTTTTAGCAAGTCATTAAGGCCACCTGGAAGTTTATCTGTGTTGTCAGGATCACTTGAGTAGCGCAAATGGGTGTGGAGCCTTCTTGGAACTGTTGAAAGAACTGTGTTAAAGATTTATTTATTGATTTATTTATTGGTTCAATTTATATGCTGTCCTTCTCCGGAGACTCAGGGCGGCTTACAATGCATTAAGCAATAGCCTTCATACTTTTTTGTATATACCTGCTTAGTAGGGCTTTGCCACCCCCACCCCCACCCCCCAAAGCGGTGTTCTTTTTTATACAAAGTCATCTTATTGCCCCCACAATCCAGATCCTCATTTTACCTACCTTGAAAGAGTGGAAGGCTGAGTCAACCTTGAGCCTGGTGAAATTCTAACTTGTAGTAATTGCAGGCAGCTGGTGTTACTTAACAGCACTTTAATCTGCTGTGCCACCAAGGCTCTCTGGAGAGAGATGATGTTATTTCCCTCCCCCATGGTTGAGAGAGGGCTGTTCAATTTTGAAAAAAAGACCTTTGGGACAATTTATTGCAAACTTAAGTTTATACAAGAATCTGGCCAAGTGACTGTTCAGGGAAATGTGCAGGAGATAAGAATAGAAAAGATTTCAAGGTGGGCTGGACTTAGATCTCTTGCAGGTGCGAAGGGACTAGTGACTTATGACACATTTGACCCCCTCACTTGGGCTCAGCCTGGTCATCTACATCTGGTTTTGATTATGTTCTCCCAAAAATAATTAAAAAGAACCCTAACTGGTGGCTTTTAGCAGCTCTTTACATTTATAGATCAGACTGGTTGTATGCCAAGAGATTGGGGAATGGCAATTATTGTACCAATTTATAAAAAGGGCAATAAAAATGATCCATGTAACTACAGGCCCATTAGTCCACTGGGTGTTGTTAGCAATTTGTACGCTAAGCACCTAAACCACAAACTTCAAGATTGGATAATCTCAGAGGGCATAATGAAAAATGAACAAGCTGGATTCAGGGAAGGGAGATCAACATTTGACCATATTTTGGTACTTCACCACCTTGTATAAAAATATACATATAAAAAGAAATCTCCTCTTTTTGTGGCCTTCCTTGAGTTTAAACAGGCCTTTGATTCAATATCCAGAAGTACCCTCTGGGATAAATTAAGAAGTATTACTATCAATAAATGCCTCCTCTATCTCATACAAAAATTATATTCTAACTCCACCTTAAAAGTGAGGTGTAACCCTCAAAGGACTTTATCTGGCTCAATAAGTGTACAAAAAGGAGTATGCCAGGGATATATCTTGGCTCCTTTCATTTTCAATCTTTACATTAATTCCCTGACTGACCTTTTGCACAACCCAGACTTCCATCCTCCTAATTTAGCACAACGCAAAATACCAATACTTCTTTATGCTGCTGCTGCTGCTATTATATCACAAACCTCTATTGGACTCAAGAGAGATATTTCAGCAACATTAAAATACTGTAGACAAAATAATCTGATCTTCGATTTCGATAAATCTAAAATCCTAGTTTCTACTATTCAATACTCTTGGAGAGTAGAAGGACATAACCTAGAACAGGTCAATATATTCAAGTACCTTGTGGTGGTTCTCCATACAAAAGGTACATCTGGACCATATGATGCAATCAGCCCTTAGATCCTCAAATGCTACCAAATGCTTTTTTTACACAGGTGGAGGACAATTAGTCCCAGCAGCCTTAAAACTCTTTGAGGCTAAAACATTGATGCAAATTCTCTACAGGGCACAAACAGGAATTTTTCTGAAGAAAGTCTGTAGAAACTATACAAATAAAATTCCTGCAATCCATTTTAGCTACACCTAGTGGGACATCAAATGCCCAATTGAGAATTGAGACAGGGATGCCTCAAATTCAGTTAAGGGCATGGAAGATGCTGATAATTTACTAGTTGAAAATTCAGTTCTTCCCAGAGGTCTTGACCCCTTTAGTCCTGATAGATAACTTCCCCTCTCCCTGGAAACAGGTGATAGAGCATAAACTGGCCTTCTATGGGCTCTCCCCACTGTTTTTAATATCCCTAAGCTACGATCAAGCCAAGCAAGTAGTTACCAATAGAATAAGAGACATGGAGTTCCAGCTAGAACTTAACAGGGTATATCTCCACAGCAGAAATTGGATTAAATGTGGTGTGTAGGAACCAGCAAGATATCTGAAAGGCCTGATTTTTAGAGCAGAATAGCATTTTTTAGAGCCAGACTTAATATCTCCCCCTCAGCACTCCTGCAGGGCAGGTATGATAAAACCCCAATAGCTGAGCAAATGTGTACTTGTGGCAATGTGGAAGTTGAAGATATCTCACATGTCTTCTTGCACTGCAATTCTACAGGGATAACAGATCAACGTACATTCTCCCTGTTATGTTGTTACTGTTTTGAGTGGGAAGTTCAAACTGGGGGATGTTTCTGATTGGTTACTGGTCAGCAGCCAAACTGTATATAAAGAGTGCTGCTGCCAGCATTGAGTTGCTGAAGTCTCACCATACAATAAAGAGCTGTTGTCACTAGCCTGTCTGTGCTGCTTCGTTATTGCCCAGCCACTTCATTTGGCGACGAGGGTGGGATAAGCACACAGAAGGTTCAGAAAAGAGCTAATGACGAGACACGGTGCCCACCGGGACCGTAGACTTCAGCCATGGCAGCGTATGTTCCACCAACGCCATTTGATCCTACTCGTGAAAAATGGGGGTCCTACATGACCCGATTCGAGTGCTCGCTCGAAGCGAGCGACATGCACGGGCTCTCCTCAAACCGTAAACGAGCCCTGTTCCTGAGCCATTGTGGACCGGACGTCTTTGAAATGGCTGAGTCGCTGTGCGAGCCGACCCCGGTACAAATGGTACCATGGGACACACTTCAAGCAACTCTCAGGGCGCACTACGCCCCTGCACCCTCCAAGTTTGTCCAGCGTTACCAACTGAGGCAGAGTATCCAGAAAGAGGGGGAACCGGTGACCGCATATGTAGCAGCGCTCCGCAGGGCCGCAACCCACTGTGACTACCGCGACCTGGATGACGTGCTGCTAGAACAGTTAATCTGTGGCGTACGAGACACCCAGCTTCAGAGACGGCTGCTTGCGAAGCCTGGTTTGACTCTTGCCAGTGCCTTAGATGAGGCCAGGGCACACGAAGCATCGACAAAGGCGTCAGAGGCTTTACAGCGTCCTCAGCCTGAGAAAAGTGGGTCTAAAGCGGTCCCAGTTCACCGCGAGGAGACGAGAACAAGTTTGGAAGAGTCAGACGAAAACGTCTTCCGAACCGAAAAAAGAAAAGGCGAGCCAAGCCGCCGTCGAGAGAGCTGCCTGAGTTGCGGTGGCCAGCATGAAAGACAAGCCTGCAAATATCGCGAGGCCATTTGCAGACGCTGCGAGAAGAGAGGTCACTTGGCGCGAGTATGCCGGGCGCAACTTCGCGTTCTTCCAAACCATGTGAGCCGGGCAGCCAATCAGAGCCGCCGCCACCTTCAAAATGACCAATCCAGAACAAGGGCGCCGAAAAGCGGTGCGAAATTCAAACTTACAGCACTAGAGTCGGCCAAGCCAGCACAGCGACCAAAGAAAAAGTCTTCACTACCGTCAAAATCAATGGTCAACTCTGCAGCATGGGGATCGACACCGGATCTGCACTCTCCATCATGTCATGGGCTACGCTACAGTCCCTGCTTCCGGGCTACAGAAAGACCCAGCTATCGAGACAATGCGTCCATCTGCTAGACTACCAGGGGAACCGCGTTCCAGTCAAAGGCGTCGACACGTTCACCATTTCCTACGGCGAGTTCGAGGAAAAGCTACCGCTAACCATCGTGAGAGATCCACTACCCAGCCTCCTAGGTCTACGCTGGTTCCGAGCCCTCGGCATGGGCTTCACGGGGGTCCACAGCCTCAGCGGATCATCGTTAAAAGAACAATTCCTGCATGAATTCCGGGACGTTTTTGAAGACAGCTTGGGCAAGTACAACCCCGATTTCGTTTAATTTGGACCCAGGGGTAGCCCCAATTAGGCTTAAGGCAAGGAGAGTCCCTTTCGCACTTAAACCAAAGATCGACGCAGAGCTAGGTAAACTGATTAGCCAGGGCATTTTAGTGCCAGTAGACCATGCGAAATGGGAAACCCCAATAGTGACCCCACTTAAGGCAGATGGGTCTATCAAAATTTGCGCTGATTACAAATGTTCCATGAACAAAGCGTTGCAGCAAAGTGCTTATCCTGTTCCCATAGTTCACCTGTCACGATAGAGTTGTCTGAACGAAATTAGATGCCTCTCACATTTTGATAATAAAGAAAAAAAACTTTTATTTGTTAGAACAACGTCTTCACGGACTCATATGCAGCCAGGAAATGACCTCTGCTCCATCATCCCTCCCTTTCCTGGCTTGCTTCCTTATCCTATTGGTCATTATCTAAATCACTCTACGGCACTCTCTCTTAATAATCTCACAGGAATTTAACCCCCTCTTTACTATGTCAGCACTGAGAAGCTGACATCCGGCCCCTCTCCCTTCATTCTTCAGCAAAACTTGCACAAGATAAAACAACAGGTCTAATACCATTACCCCGTCTGGGACTGTGTCCCACCCCCTCCCGGCCTGTCTGAGTGATCTGCATGGAATTTAGCTATAATGCGGTCAGCTTGAATGTTCGTGCTCTTCACCCATGATGCTTCTGATGATGGGTAACCCTTCCACTTAATTAAGTATTGGAGGCGGCCTCTGTGCCACCTCGAATCGAGAATTCGCTGTACTTCATAATGAGTTTGGCCCCCAATGATCAAGGGCCCTGGGGGATCACGTGGCACCGGCCTTAAAGTTGACCCCACCACAGGCTTCAGAAGACTACTGTGAAAAACGGGGTGTATCTTTCCTAATAACCGGGGCAACTGCAATTGTACCGTGACCGGGTTGATTATTTTTACTATAGGAAATGGTCCTATAAATTTCGGGCCCAATTTCCTAGTTGGGAGTTTGAGTCTCAAGTACTTGGTGGAGAGGTAGACCTTCTCTCCTACTCGGAACGGTCTTTGAGGGGCTCGGTGCTTATCTGCTTGCTTCTTATAAGCCTGTGCCGCCTTGTCTAATGCCTTTTTGACGTTCTCCCAGGATTCTCTTAGCATCGCCATCCAATCGTTCAAACTGACTGAAGAAGGGGGTTCCCTGGGATATTCTGGCATGGGGACAAAATCCATACCGCTCACTACCTTGAATGGGGTTAGTCCTGTACTACTGTGGACAGCATTGTTGTACGCGACCTCCGCAAAAGATAGGAGGTCCGCCCAGTTCGACTGTTGGTAGTCTACATAGCACCTCAAGTACTGCTCTATCATGGCATTCAGTCTCTCCGCCCCGCCATTGGTGCTCGGGTGAAATGCTGAGCTGAGACCTTGGGATGATCCTATGGATCGTAGGAATTCCCTCCAAAATTTCGCTGTGAACTGGACACCTCGGTCAGAGATGATTCTTCTGGGTACTCCATGCAAGTGGTAGATGTGTTTCACAAACAGCTTGGCCAATTGGCGGGCTGAGGGTAGCCCACTACAGGGTATGAAATGTGCCTGTTTGGAGAATAAGTCTATTACGGTCCAGATCACAGTGTTTCCGCCACTCTTCGGCAGCTCTACTATAAAGTCCATTGCAATCTCCTCCCATGGTCTTGTCGGTTCAGCTACTGGCTGCAGTAACCCAGGAGGTTTTCCTGGTCAGGTTTTCATCGTGGCACAGATGGTGCAGCTCTTCACATAGCTGTCCACATCTTTCCTCATGTGAGGCCACCAAAATTGTCTTCGTACTAAGTGCAGAGTCTTTAGAAAACCGAAATGGCCTGCTGGTCTAACATCGTGGCTCCTTTTGAGGACTAGGGTGCGTAGAGTCTCTGGGACGTAAAGTTTCGTCCCTTTCCATGCTACGTCGTTCCTCCTTGTCAAAAGATGCTGATTGTCTCGGAACCAGGGGTCCGCCAATGTCTCTGTTTTGAGCCGTGTCGTCAGGTCACCCGCTGGTTGGCCCTGCTGGTCGCGATGCTGGTGTCTGGTGGTTACTTGACCCACTCCTTGAGGCGAGGGGATGATGGCATTCACCACCTGCTCCCGTTCACTGTTGTACTGGGGCATTCGGGAGAGGGCATCGGCCAGAAAATTCTTCCCCCCTGGGATGTGTTTCAGCTCGAAGTTGAACCGATTGAAGTATTGGGCCCATCGGACTTGTCTGGGTGATAATTTCCGCGGGGTCCTAAGGGCCTCCAGATTTTTATGGTCAGTCCAAACCTCGAACGGTGTCTGGTTTCCTTCTAGCAGATGTCGCCAGGTCAACAGCGCCCACCTCACTGCGAACGCTTCCTTTTCCCATGCTACCCAGCGTCTCTCTGTGTCGGTGAATTTGCGGGAAGTGTAAGCACAGGGTTGAAGGTTCCCTTGGCTGTTCTTTTGGAGTAGAACTGCTCCCACTGCCACGTCACTGGCATCTGTTTGGATGACGAAAGACTGGTTGGGGTCAGGATGTTTCAAGACTGGTTCTTTTGCAAACATTTCTTTTAGTGTTTCGAAGGCTTGTAGGCAGGCCGGGCTCCACTGTAGAGGCTGTCCTGGGCGAGGTTTTGTTGCTGGACTCCCTGTTTTTAGGAGGTCGGTTAGAGGTTTGGCAATTTTTGCAAAAGAGGGGATAAATTGTCTGTAGAAGTTCGCGAACCCCAAGAAGCTTTGCAGTTGTCTGCGGGTGCCTGGAGGTCGCCAGTCAAGGACTGATTGTACTTTGGCTGGGTCCATTTCTATCTCCTCATTGGACACTTGGTAGCCTAAGTAGTCTAGCCGTGACTGGTGGAACTCGCATTTCGACAGTTTGACATAGAGGTTCGCTTTCAGCAGTTTTTCGAGCACCTGGCGGACGAGGGGTATGTGTTCGTCTATGGTTTCTGTGTAAATGAGAATGTCGTCCAGGTAGACAGGGACCCCTTATAAAGGTGATCATGTAAAACTTCATTTATCAGTTGCATGAACACCGCCGGTGCTCCCTGTAGTCCGAAAGGCATCACTTTAAATTGAAAACTTCCTAGGGGGCAATTAAATGCTGTCTTCCACTCGTCTCCTTCCTTGATGCGTATGCGGTAGTAGGCTTCACGAAGGTCTAGTTTGGTAAAAACCTTCCCTTTGGCCAAGTGAGCTAGCATGTCTTTCATGAGGGGGAGGGGGTATAAGTTGTGCACGGAGACACAGTTTATCCCGTGAAAATCGACCACCAGACGCATGGAGCCGTCTTTCTTCTCCCTGAAGAAAACTGGTGCCGCTACCCGTGGTTTGGCTGGTTCGATAAAACCCCTTTGTAGGTTCTTGTCTATGTACTTTCGCAGTTCTTGCATTTCACGGGGTGTCATGGCGTACAATTTAGGTTTTGGTAGTTTCGAACCAGGGATGATTTCGATAGCGCAATCAGCGTCGCGGTGGGGTGGTAGTACGTCACACTTGGTCTCGCTAAATACTTTTGCCAAGTCTTGGTACTCTTTTGGGATCTGGTTCTGGCCGTGGGAGGTGCTGGAGGTGGCCGCCAATTGCTCTGTTGTCCCTTTACAGGGCAGGTTGGGTGCCTGTGTTGGAGGCGTCTTTTGTCCCTCTAGAGGGAGGGGTTGGACCCCCTGGGTGGGAGGAGGGGCCGTTTTCTCTGGTTGTGGCAGCAGGGGGTGGGGTCCCCTTGCTATCCTCAGTCTGTGGGTCCCTTCTTGCCACCAGATGGTGGGGCCCCACTTGTCCAGCCAGGAGAGTCCCAGTATGACTGGGTCGGTCATCTTGGGGGCTATTATGAACGAAATCATTTCCCAGTGATCCGCTAGCTCCAGCTTCACTGGCTTGGTCAAATGTGTGGCATCCGCCCCCCCCCCCAGCAGGGATCCATCAACTTGCTGAAAACGGATTGGGTGGCTGAGCCTTTTAGCCCGGATCCCCAGTTTTAGGACTGTGGGTAGGTTAATCAGGCACCTCGTGCAACCCGAATCTACTAGGGCTTGGAAAGTCCCTTGGGTACCTGTTTTTGGGGCTGTTAGGCGTATGGGGAAAAGAAAAGGGTGGATGGGTGCGCTCACCATTGGGTCATTTTCACCATCGTCATCGCCCTCATACAGTTCGGGGGGTCGATTCGCATCGTCGGAGCTCCCCCTATTTTCAGTCAGATGGGCAAAAACTTCTGCAGTCGGGGAAAGTCTTAATGGTGCCTTGGTGGTGTGCCCGGGTCCTCGTTCCAGTCGTACCTTGGCCGGGGGCCCTGTTTTTGGCCCCGGGGTTCCACACACTGCTGCCAAATGCCCAACTCCCCCACACCTGTAGCACCTCAGTGGACTCCGTGGGGTGGATGGCCTCTGGGTGGCCTTTGATGCTGTAGTTTCTGGTCTGATAGACGGTTCCTGGTCCAGCTGGGTTTTCTCCTTTGCCTGTGGTTGTTTTAGCATGTTGTTGGCACGTAGCCCTCTCTCAACTTGCGTCGCTATCCGGAACCAGTCAGACAGTCGGTTCGGAATATCTCGATAAGCAGTCACTTGGGCGATTTGCTTATCTAAGCTTGTTCTAAAGAAGTATACTAGCAGTCGTTCAGGCAAAGGAGGTAAAGTCCCAACAACTTTCCTGAACTCACGGATATGTTCTTGGATAGGCTTCCCCCTCTGCATTAGGTGCCTGAGCTCATCTTCTACATAGGGATTGTCCGCTGTTTCTTCGAAACGGGCTCGCAGCAGTTGTAAGAAACCATCTGCATCTTGCAGTTGGGGGGCCCTGTATTTGTACTGGGCCGCTGACCAGCTCCTTGCTTCTCCCTCCAGACCTTCTGCGATGGCACTGACCAGGGCCCTGGGGAAAGGGTAAAGGTGTGCGTAGCGCTCGATGTAAATCTCAGCTGCATCGAGAAATTGAGCTAGCAGGTCCGGATCCCCATCGAATTTCCCTCTGAATTGGGGTGGTTCCACCCTCAGTGGCCTCTCCTCCCATTGCGGGGGTCTGTGAGCCTGCCCACGGTGCCTTTGGGCTTCTTCATCATCTCCCATTTGGGTGCAGGGGAGTGATGCCGTGGCTGGGCTGGGTTGCTTGCTGAGCAGGGAGGGAAGCCCTGCGTGCATTTTGGAGCTTTCTTCTCTCATCTTTTTTTTTGGGGGGGGGCGCTATGCTGCCGTTTGGAGAGCTATAGAACCTTCCCCCCTTACCTGCCACTTGATTGGAGTCCAGCAAAAAGGCATCATAATTTTTTCCTTTTCTGAGGCAAACCTCCGGTGGAGATAGTTTTCTTCATGGCCTCAGATAAGGTTGCTAGGGGCGACATCTGAAGGTCTGCCAACGGAGTAGATTAGGAATGCATAAATATTTTTAGAAGAAAAGTCTTTGAAGAGAGCATTTCTTTTTTTTTTAGAAAACATGTTTTTCCTGGCTGTCTGTCACGATAGAGTTGTCTGAACGAAATTAGATGCCTCTCACATTTTGATAATAAAGAAAAAAAACTTTTATTTGTTAGAACAACGTCTTCACGGACTCATATGCAGCCAGGAAATGACCTCTGCTCCATCATCCCTCCCTTTCCTGGCTTGCTTCCTTATCCTATTGGTCATTATCTAAATCAGTCTATGGCACTCTCTCTTAATAATCTCACAGGAATTTAACCCCCTCTTTACTATGTCAGCACTGAGAAGCTGACATCACCACTTACTGCACTCCCTAGGTTCAGGGAAAATATTCGCAAAATTAGATCTTGCACAAGCTTATCAGCAGCTGCCAGTAGACGATGCTACGGCAGAAGCGCAAACGATTGTGACACACAGAGAGGCTTTTAAATGCACTCGGCTGCAATTCGGAGTCAGTATAGCCCCAGGCCTATTTCAAAGTACAATGGAGTGCCTTCTACAAGGCCTCCCCGGAGTCGTCCCGTATTTTGACGATGTTCTAATTAGTGGCCATAACGAAAAGCAACTGGCAGAATGAATCAGGTCGACCCTGACAAGATTCCGGGAAGCCGGCCTAAAACTTAAGAGATCAAAATGCAAAATTGGGGTTCCCTCAGTGGAGTTCTTAGGATACAAGATTGACAGGTCGGGGATCCACCCCACCGAAAGCAAAGTGAGAACCATTAAGAGCGCCCCCACTCCCAAAACCAAGACCGAACTGCAGGCTTTCTTAGGCCTTCTTAATTTCTACACCATGTTTTTAAAAGACAAGGCAACGGTAGCCGAACCCCTACATAGACTCTTAGGGAAGAGCGTTCCATGGGTTTGGGGCAAAAGAGAAGCGGCAGCTTTTAACGCGGTGAAGAAGCTTCTCTCCGAGGACAGCTTTCTAATGCAATATAGCTCTGAGCTGCCGTTGGTCTTAGTTTGCGACGCCTCTCCGTTTGGTGTCGGCGCCGTGCTCAGCCATAGCCTACCTAATGGCCTAGAGGCGCCAATCGCTTACTACTCCCGGACTCTGTCATGCGCAGAGCGCAATTATAGTCAACTTGACAGGGAAGCCCTAGCCGCCATTGCAGGGGTAAAAAAGTTCCATGAGTACCTGTTTGGCCGCTCATTTGACTTAATAACCGACCACCAACCATTACTGGGCCTCCTTGCCGGGGACAGGCCCACCCCTGCCGCACTTTTGCCTAGAATGACTAGGTGGTCGATTTTTTTGGCCGCATACTCCTATAGACTTATTCACTGTCCTGGAAAAGCAATGGGCCATGCAGACGCCCTTAGCAGGTGTCCCCTGCCTGACATTTTAGACAACCCGACTCCCGAGGCCCCAATCCTCTTACTGGATGCTGTGCTGCCAGGGCCTCTGTCTTCGGCCGAGGTGGCCAAAGCTTCCAAGAGAGACTCGACTATACGGACTGTGATGGGCTGGGTCCTGCGAGGCTGGCCCACTCAAACTGACTCTACTGTATTTAAACCCTTTTGTACAAAGCGAAACGAACTTTCAATGCTGGGGGGGTGCTTACTGTGGGGAGATTGTGTTGTTGTTCCTGAAAGTTTACGGTATAGAGTTTTAGAAATGCTGCATGTGGGTCACCCGGGCATGTGATCTGTCCCCCTCTACAGATACCCACAAAAACACAGCCAGTCGAGGGTTAAAGAAGCACTTGGCACACACCCCAGTTCTTATCTCTAACTTGGCAGCGATATGCACACCGTCTGCCAAGTGCTTTAATAGTACGCAGAAAGAAAATCACAACAAATATTCAGCAAAGTCTCTGATCAGCTTCAGCTTTTAGCTCCAATGACTACCCGATTGAGTTTTTGTTCGTCACAGAGATCATTTACCACCACCCTGTCTTATATAGTCTCTGGGTGTGGTCCAGTGACTCATTGGTCCTGTGACTCAAGTCCAGTGACTCAGGTCTATTCCCTCATACATCTCCTCAGCTGCTGTAAGCGCTTATCTCGCCTTCTTTGACGTGCGTCCAGGAATGACGTCTCTCCCTCACTCTCATCTGAGACACCTGTTTCCCCACTACTTTGCTCTCTTTCAGCTGGCACCTGAGACGGTGCCAGAGTGGGGGGGGGCTGGGAGATATGGCTGGCTCCTCTTCCTCATGCTCAGAGCTTCCTTCCTCCAATGGGATAGGCTCAGAGGACGGGGCCACAACAGCATGGTTAGAATGAAGGGTCTTGCCTGTAGTTATGTGTGGTGGCCACATTTAAACCAAGACATTGCTGAGTGGGTGGGGAAGTGTAGGCCCTGCCAGGAGTCACATCCAGATCCCCCGGTCGCCCCAGCTAGGGAATGGGAGAAACCCAGGGGTCCATGGGGGCAACTCCATATAGATTTCGCTGGGCATTCCACGGCCAGTCCTTCCTAATAGTGGTGGACGCATTTTCGAAATGGTTAGAGGTTTTTCTAATGCCCTCAACTACCTTGGAGTCTGTGATTAGGGTCCTCCACCGCCTTTTCGCCATGCATGGCCTGCCGGACACATTGGTCTCGGACAATGGGCCGCAATTCACCTCAGTCCAATTTGAGAGTTACCTCGCCGAACTGGGCATTCGGCATGCCCTATTGGCTCCTTTCCATCCAGCTTCAAATGGTCAGGCCGAACGATTCGTGCGGACCACCAAGGAAGCCTTGTCCAGACTAGAGTCTGGTGATTGGCAGGCCAAGACTGACCAATTCTTGGCAGTACAACATGCCATCCCCTGCACAGCCACTGGCCACAGTCCTGCCGAACTCCTAATGGGCCGTAAACTAAGGTGTGTCCTGGATCGTTTGCATCCAAATTATTTGGCCGATAATTTTAAGGGGGAAGAGGGAGGCCTCAGGCATTTCCAAATTGGTACAACAGTCTATGCAAGAAACTATGCCACTGGTCCCTTGTGGGTAGAAGGTATTGTAACAGGGGTGTCTGGACCGAAATCTTACACAATAGATATCGGCCAAGGGAGAATTTGGAGGCGTCACATCGACCAGCTAAGAAGGAGACTAGTTAGCGAGAACCCAGGCACCAAATAAAAGCCAGTCCCTAACTACCAAGGTCCTTCCAATACAGCTACCTCAAACCCGAGTGAGCCGGAATACTTATCTGGCAAGCCGGAGTTCCAGTGCTGCCCCAGCGAGCCACTCCTCCCAGCCGGGGAAAGTCACACCTCCGAAAGAATCCCGGAGGTTCCATTGGCGGAGCCAGGAGAGACGGGAGGTCCCTCTGACCGGCTCAATGCCCCACCTGCAACTGAACGCAGGTCGACTCGGACTAAGACACGCCCAGGTCACCTGCGCGACTACATCTGTAAATATGTTAATACTTGTGGTAATGTGCATTCTGGGAGGGGAGGGGTGTTATGTTGTTACTGTTTTGAGCGGGAAGTTCAAACTGGGGGATGTTTCTGATTGGTTACTGGCCAGCAGCCAAACTGTATATAAAGAGTGCTGCTGCCAGCATTGAGTTGCTGAAGTCTCACCATACAATAAAGAGCTGTTGTCACTAGCCTGTCTGTGCTGCTTTGTTATTGCCCAGCCACTTCACTCCCTCTATTAGATAAATTTCTGGGGAGATCAGATAATTTCTACATGAACCATCTTCAGGATTCAAATACAGCCACCACTCATGCTGTAGCAATATTTTGTGTGTCAGCTTCTCAGTGCTGACATAGTAAAGAGGGGGTTAAATTCCTGTGAGATTATTAAGAGAGAGTGCCGTAGAGTGATTTAGATAATGACCAATAGGATAAGGAAGCAAGCCAGGAAAGGGAGGGATGATGGAGCAGAGGTCATTTCCTGGCTGCATATGAGTCCGTGAAGACGTTGTTCTAACAAATAAAGTTTTTTTTTCTTTATTATCAAAATGTGAGAGGCATCTAATTTCGTTCAGACAACTCTAGCGTGACAGACAGCCAGGAAAATGTAATGATTTCTAAAACTAAAAGAAATGTTTGCAAAAGAACCAGTCTTGAAACATCCTGACCCCAACCAGTCTTTCGTCATCCAAACAGATGCCAGCGACGTGGCAGTGGGAGCGGTTCTACTCCAAAAGAACAGCCAAGGGAACCTTCAGCCCTGTGCTTACATTTCCCGCAAATTCACCGACACAGAGAGACGCTGGGCAGCATGGGAAAAGGAAGCGTTTGCAGTGAGGTGGGCGCTGTTGACCTGGCGACATCTGCTAGAAGGAAACCAGACACCGTTCGAGGTTTGGACTGACCATAAAAATCTGGAGGCCCTTAGGACCCCGCGGAAATTATCACCCAGACAAGTCCGATGGGCCCAATACTTCAATCGGTTCAACTTCGAGCTGAAACACATCCCAGGGGGGAAGAATTTTCTGGCCGATGCCCTCTCCCGAATGCCCCAGTACAACAGTGAACGGGAGCAGGTGGTGAATGCCATCATCCCCTCGCCTCAAGGAGTGGGTCAAGTAACCACCAGACACCAGCATCGCGACCAGCAGGGCCAACCAGCGGGTGACCTGACGACACGGCTCAAAACAGAGACATTGGCGGACCCCTGGTTCCGAGACAATCAGCATCTTTTGACAAGGAGGAACGACGTAGCATGGAAAGGGACGAAACTTTACGTCCCAGAAACTCTACGCACCCTAGTCCTCAAAAGGAGCCACGATGTTAGACCAGCAGGCCATTTCGGTTTTCTAAAGACTCTGCACTTAGTACGAAGACAATTTTGGTGGCCTCACATGAGGAAAGACGTGGACAGCTATGTGAAGAGCTGCACCATCTGTGCCACGATGAAAACCCGACCAGGAAAACCTCCTGGGTTACTGCAGCCAGTAGCTGAACCGACAAGACCATGGGAGGAGATTGCAATGGACTTTATAGTAGAGCTGCCGAAGAGTGGCGGAAACACAGTGATCTGGACCGTAATAGACTTATTCTCCAAACAGGCACATTTCATACCCTGTAATGGGCTACCCTCAGCCCGCCAATTGGCCAAGCTGTTTGTGAAACACATCTACCACTTGCATGGAGTACCCAGAAGAATCATCTCCGACCGAGGTGTCCAGTTCACAGCAAAATTTTGGAGGGAATTCCTACGATCCATAGGATCATCCCAAGGTCTCAGCTCAGCATTTCACCCGAGCACCAATGGCGGGGCGGAGAGACTGAATGCCATGATAGAGCAGTACTTGAGGTGCTATGTAGACTACCAACAGTCGAACTGGGCGGACCTCCTATCTTTTGCGGAGGTCGCGTACAACAATGCTGTCCACAGTAGTACAGGACTAACCCCATTCAAGGTAGTGAGCGGTATGGATTTTGTCCCCATGCCAGAATATCCCAGGGAACCCCCTTCTTCAGTCAGTTTGAACGATTGGATGGCGATGCTAAGAGAATCCTGGGAGAACGTCAAAAAGGCATTAGACAAGGCGGCACAGGCTTATAAGAAGCAAGCAGATAAGCACCGAGCCCCTCAAAGACCGTTCCGAGTAGGAGAGAAGGTCTACCTCTCCACCAAGTACTTGAGACTCAAACTCCCAACTAGGAAATTGGGCCCGAAATTTATAGGACCATTTCCTATAGTAAAAATAATCAACCCGGTCACGGTACAATTGCAGTTGCCCCGGTTATTAGGAAAGATACACCCCGTTTTTCACAGTAGTCTTCTGAAGCCTGTGGTGGGGTCAACTTTAAGGCCGGTGCCACGTGATCCCCCAGGGCCCTTGATCATTGGGGGCCAAACTCATTATGAAGTACAGCGAATTCTCGATTCGAGGTGGCACAGAGGCCGCCTCCAATACTTAATTAAGTGGAAGGGTTACCCATCATCAGAAGCATCATGGGTGAAGAGCACGAACATTCAAGCTGACCGCATTATAGCTAAATTCCATGCAGATCACCCAGACAGGCCGGGAGGGGGTGGGACACAGTCCCAGACGGGGTAATGGTATTAGACCTGTTGTTTTATCTTGTGCAAGTTTTGCTGAAGAATGAAGGGAGAGGGGCCGGATGTCAGCTTCTCAGTGCTGACATAGTAAAGAGGGGGTTAAATTCCTGTGAGATTATTAAGAGAGAGTGCCGTAGAGTGATTTAGATAATGACCAATAGGATAAGGAAGCAAGCCAGGAAAGGGAGGGATGATGGAGCAGAGGTCATTTCCTGGCTGCATATGAGTCCGTGAAGACGTTGTTCTAACAAATAAAGTTTTTTTTCTTTATTATCAAAATGTGAGAGGCATCTAATTTCGTTCAGACAACTCTAGCGTGACATTGTGCTCCTAAAATGATAAGGAAAAAACAGTTAAAGAACTAAAGATCCTTATTTGTAATAATACTTTGCTTAGTTATTTTCTAATAATTTTTAGAAAACATATTTTGATCTATACTTTTATTGTATTAGTTTTATTAGAGTTGGATGAGTAGACGGGGTATTGTTGTCCTGGTTCAGTTGTTTATATCTCTGGTGGAAAGAATTTGATAGCAAGTGATAGGAAAGACTCATTTTGAGGAACCCAAGAAGCTGCTACCCAAGTGATACTAGGTTATATCGACAAATACCGTAGTTTAACACAATATCATACAGATTTATATTTCATGGGGGGTGGGGGGGTAGTGATGGAACAGGCCTTCAAGGCCTCCCTGAACCACTAAGATAACTCATGCTTCCCCTTCCCTTCCTGCCGCACCAGACTAACTTACCTTGCAAAGATCTGTCTCTTCTCTGCTGCTGTTTCTTTGCCTTTGAGGCAGAGGAGAGTCTGCTTCGAAATGCTTTTCATGCCGAGAATGGACGTTCCTGGGTGCCATAATATCGCGTGAGTTCAGGCACCCATCCTCTTTTGCAGAGAATGAGGGACCCAGAAACTTTCATTCTTGGTGTGAAAAGTGTTTGTGGTGCCTGTCTCCTGCTCCTCCCCCAACTCCTTTCCACCACTACTGTGGCAGGGATGCTCCCTGCCTGCTAAAATCCACTGTGGACAAAGCTTCATCAACCTGCCACATGGCCAGAGCTGGGAGGGTCACCATGGAATCGGAATCAGAATCGGCTAGGTGCAGGAACCAATGCTGTCCATGGCCCGGGTGCACTGCTTGCTCGCATGCCCCGGCCTTAGTATTTGAGTGCAGGAACAAAGCCTTCAAGTGAGCAAGGAGGCACCAGCGGCTGAGGCCCCTCGCACCCGTGTCCAGCCTGCTGGAGCTCGCTGTGCTGCTGGCAGAATGAGACCCCGTTGTCCCACAGAGCCCACAGAGTGGGGAGGAGGAGGAGGAGGAGAAGAGCGGTGAGGCTTTGTGCCAGCTGGCCAGCCATGTGGGGATTAGGTTGGATGGGCTGGCTGGCTGGGGAGGGGGATCATGACTGCTCATGTGGCTCCTGCTGCTGACACCGCCAGCAGCTTGGCTGATCCAGCTCCATCTGAACTGAAGAAAGCAGAGGCGCATGGGTGTCTGCATGCAAAAGGGGTGCTTGGAAATGGACTGATCTTTGAGGGCAATCCCGTTGCTGCGCCTCCGCTTTCTTCAGCTCGGATGGAGTCAGGGAAGCCAAGCTGCTGGCAGCAGTGGTGGGAGCCACCTGAGCAGTCATGGTCCCCCTCCCCAGTCAGCCAGCCCACCCGACCTAATCCCCACATGGGACAACGGGGTCAAATTCCTCCCACAACATGGCAAGCTCTGGTGGGCTGGATGCGGGTGTGAGGGGCCTGGCCCCGTGGTGCCTCCTCACTCACTTGAAGGCTTCATTCCTGCCCTCAAAAAGAAAAGCCGGAGAGTGAGCAGTGCATCTGGCAGTGATGGGATTCAAATAATTTAACAACCGGTTCTCTGCCCTAATGACCATCTGGGTAGGTGTGGCTGGGTGGTCATGTGACTGGGTGGGTGTGGCCAACTCGACATCACTCGCATCAAGGGGCGCTTCAATTCATCCAGCCTCTCGTGACCGTGCAGAGGCTGCAACGGTCATAAGTGTGAAAAATTTTCATAAGTCACTTTTTTCAGTGCCATTGTAAGTTTGAATGGTCACTAAATGAACTGTTGTAAGTCAAGGATTACCTGTACAAAAATACAAAAAGCTTCTTTGCTTGCAAAAAGCTGCCCTAAATACCAATCATTAGATTAGAAATGGGGGAATACACACTGAAGATCAATGAGTCACAGCTGTCATGGAAAACTAAACCATTCTGTCTGAATACCTTCCTTTTCCTCAGCAATACCCAGAGGTGGGCTGCTGCCGGTTCGGACCAGTTCGGGCGGTCCTACTGTGCACAGCGTTGTTGTATGCCACCTCAGTCTGTGGCTCGCTAGCACTGACGTGGCTTACCGAGGCTTGGCCTGGGTAAGGCTTAATGAGAGGCAGTGGTTCGATACCTATATTTAACTTTCTATAGCCATCCTCCCAGGTGATGGTTGCTCCAGGCAAGCCCCAGGATGATTGACTCAGTCATTTTGGGGGCTATGATGAATTGAATGAGTTCTCGGTGACGGCCCATTTCTAGTTTGACCAGTTCCGTGACTAGTGTGGCAGGGGCTCTGCTGATTAGTGTCCCATCGAGCTACTCAAAGCAGATGGGTCGTGCTAGGAGCCTTGTATGTATGCCTAGCTGTTCAACTATGGGGAGGCTGATTAGGCACCTGGTGCAGCCAGTGTCTATGACTGCCCATACTTCCCCTTGGATACCTGTCTCCGGTACTACTATTTGGGTTTTGACAGTGAAGGGGTGGATGGCTTCACTTACCATTCGGTCGTCCTCCCTGCTGCTTCCCTCGGCTAGGGTTAGTTGGTTTTCTTCGGTTGGAGTTCCCTCGACTTCCATGGGAAGGAGTGGAGCCTCGACAGCCTGTTTGGCAATTTTCCTTTTCTCGGGAGGCTTCCATGGGGTCCTCCTTGCATGGAGTGTGGTTGGAGGTCTTGCTTGCGGGACCAGGGCTGGAGCCAAACATTCGGAAGCCCGGTAACAGTCCTGGCTGCATCAGTAGCATTTGAATATGCTGGACGGTGGGGGAGGTGTCGCTGCTGGTGGCTTCGTCGGTGTGTGGTGACCCAGAGACCTCCTCATCAGCTTCTCTGTCAAGGGTTTTCTGTGAGGGTTGATTTGTAGGTCTAAGTGTCAGGGGGCTGGGGAACCTTCGCTTGCTGGAGTTCCCTCAGCTTTGTTGGGAGGGGGCAGAACTTCCACAGCCTGTTTGGCGAGTCATCCTTTGTCAGGCGGCTTCCATGGGGCTCTCCTCGTCCCAGGCGTGGCTGGAGCCCAAGCTTGGGGAACTGGGGCCGGAGCCAGGCATTCCGAAGCCTGGTGCCCATGTTGGTCACACCGGTAGATTTGACAGTCCCATACGGTGTGGGAGGTGTCGTCTCGGCTTTCTTCACCTGGGTTTGGTGTCCCGGGTGTCTCCTTGCTGGCTTATCTGTGGCTGGCTTCCTGTGGGGGTGGATTTTCAGGTCCAAAACAACAGCTATGTTGTACCACGCTTGTATACAGTCCAATAGTCTCCTGATGCCACAAGCTTGCCTGGAGTCTGGGTCAAGGGCCTCCTTAAACATATTCACTAGGAGGCGTTCTTGCCAGGCTCTTAGCTTTCCAGCCAGTCTCTGAAACTCCCAAATTAATTTTTTTCCGGGTCAGCCAGCCTGCTTCAATCTGAGCCTCGGCTTCCACTTGATGGGCAACTTTGCTAAATCTAGTCCACATCAGCTGGACGAACTGTTCGGCATCTTCTAGCTCAGGGGCTTCCTCGTTGTGAAGCTCAGCTATCCATTCCAATTCCTCTCTCTCGTTCATACTGTCAGCGATGGTGGAAATCAATTCCCGATTGGATGGGTATTGATTCCCATATTGGTCAATGTGGGCCCAGACTCAGTTGAGAAAATAGGCTAGCTTTCCAGGAGTCCCATCAAACTGAACCATGGGGGAGGAACGGCTGGTGGGACCAGTTGCGGGACTTGCACGGGCTGCTGGCTGGGCATCTGCTGTTAGACCAGAACCTGCTGCAGGATCACTTCCACTTGTGGTTGGGCCAGGACTTGCTGAGGGATCACGGCCTGGGGCTGTAGTTGCAGTTGCAGCTGGACTGGTGCCCGCTGTGGAGCCACGACTGGTGGCTGGAAAGGGCTGAGTGGTTGGAAAGGCATCAGTTGCTGGACCAGGGCTGCCATCCACTGGTTACTGCAGTGAGGTAGGTATACCCCAGAAACCTTGCTGTGGCCCCTGCATTCCATGGCCTGGCTGGTTCAGCAGGACCAGTGGTTGGGCCATTTGCATCCTGGTGGTGACCAGGGCCGCGTCCAATCCGGTCTGAGGCATGAGGCTGTGGACTGAGCTGCTCCATGCCGAGTGGAAAGAATCTGACACCCTGCTCCATTGTGCTGCAACTTCTTGGCCAGGGAAGGTGAATGTAGGCTGCGCTAAGGTCCACCTGGGCGGTTTGGTGCTGAGGAGTTGAGTGGGGCTGCTCATGCTGAGTTGGCCGAACTGCTCGGGGAGACTGGCCAGCGACTGGCTGCGTGACAGTGGCAGGAATCCCCATTTTCCGAAACACCTGCGGCACGTCTGCTTTGGTACTCTCCACTCGAGGGTCGAGGCTTGTTCCACACCCATTTGTGCTTCCAACAGCTTCTCTTGGAGAGGGGCAACTCCCGTGGCTTCACCTTTCAGGGTCAGCTCCAGCTGCAGCCATTGCTCAGGCATTGGCTCCTTGCGCCCAGCACCCAGCTGGAGCTCCTTTACTGCAGCCTCTGCTGCTTTCACTACGGCTTGGGAAGGATAGTAGATGGTTTCGACATGCATCGCTGAGCCATCTCCTGCAGCTCCTTCCATGGACTTATTTTCTTCCTCCATCTTCCCTGAGTCTTTGCGCCGCCTGGGATTGGGTCGACACTGGGGCTCAAGACCCTGGACAACACCCCGGAGTTCTTTAAAGGGGATTCAGGTTAATGTCAGGGTTCCAAGTAACATCCCTAACGAAAGAAGACTCTGAGGCTTGAGTTTCCTCAAAGTTCCATTTTATTAGAGATGTCATATTGGCACATCTGGGAAAACCCGAATCTGAAATTTTCCAGGTTTTCCCCACCCAAAAGAAAGTTCAAGTCCCTGCCCAGCACCCACATGTCCATCACATGATCCAATCAGGCACCATCCAAAACTGGAGATGCCTCCTAGTCATGTCATCACAGCTGCAGGGCAAGGTGGCCTTGACTCTCTGAGAAAAGAATGTTATTTTGACTACATATCACTCATACTCCATACAATTCCCCCTCCCAGTTTCCCACAGTAGTAAACGTGGCAGGCCTGAAGGCCTAAATGTAAATGATGGCTTCCAGGTCTGACACTAAGGCTACAGCATTGTTGTACCAAGCCTGTATGTGTTCCGGTGTCCCTCTGATGCCACAAGCTTTCTGTAGTCCAGGGTCTAGGGCTTCCTTGAAGTGGTGGACCAGTAGGCGTTCCAACCAGTCCTTCACCTTCCCCACTAGTCTCCAAAATTCCCAAATTAGTTCCTTGGGGGCAGTGGTGGGATTCAATTTTTTTAACAACCGGTTCTGTGGACGTGGCTTGTTTGGGGTCATGGCTTGGTGGTCATGTGACCAGGTGGCCATGGCTAGCTGGTCATGTGACCAAGTGGCCATGGCTATGTGCATAGGGACTACTCAGAGGGCTGAAAAAAGTCATTTCTGACAGGTCCTCGCACTTTTAACCGGTCCTCACACTTATGACCATCCTCACATTTATGCCCGTTGCAGTATTCTTAACAACCATGTCATTCATTTCACAACAGCTTCTCTTCACCACGGTGACAAGATAGGGTGCAAAATGTAAAATGTGAGGACAGTCGTAAGTGCGAGGACCGGTCAAAAGTGCAAGGGCCCGTCAAAAATAACTTTTTCAGCCCTCTGAGTAGTCCATATGCACATAGAGACTACCCAGAGGGCTGAAAAAAGTGATTTCTGACAGGTCCTCCCACTTTTGACCGGTCCTCGCACTTATGACTGGTCATCATTTATGCCCATTGCAGCATTCTTAACAACCGTGTCACTCATTTCACAACTGCAGTGCTTCATGTGACCGGGTGGGTGTGGCCAGGTGGTCATGTGACATTGCTTCTTTGCCCTAATAACAGTTTGCTGCAATGGTCGTAAGTGTGAAAAATGGTCATAAGTCACTTTTTTCAGTGCCATTGTAACTGTTGTAAATCAAGGATTACCTGTACAAAAATACAAAAAGCTTCTTTGCTTGCAAAAAGCTGCCCTAAATACCAATCATTAGATTAGAAATACCTGCAAGCCAGAGTTACAAATCAGGCAGGGTGTCAGAGCACCTTGAGGAATTAAAATAGTTAAAATGCAATGATAACTATTAGCAGCCAACTCTTGGTCATAAAGTGAAACCCTTTAGCAGAGAGGTCATTTAAGCTCTCCAGAAAGTGGGTGGGCATATTTGGGCCACAAAATGCTGAGCTAAGGAGACAAATTAACAAATTATATAGGGGACCCAGGTTCAAGCCTCCCAAGCCTGTCAGGATCACAAAATTAGTACATGCCACAGATATCTAAATAAACTTCAAGCCTGGTGCCATGTTACTAAGCCTTATTATCATAAGAGAAAACTAAAACGAATTGGAGGATTCACACTCCTATCTCCTTTTTTTTTTTAAATCTTACTATCAGTGAGCAATCATGTGCCTTGGCCACTCCAAAGCAATGCAAAAGCACCATAGGTGCTTTTTCAAGAGGCAACTGGACTTTGGTAACCAAGAAAGTACAGTTGCCTCTTGAAAAAAAGCACCTTTGGGACAGTCATGACCTGGATGACTGAAGAATCCCCATAGGCAAGAGACTCCTGTGCTCAGTGAACTGACAAAGCACCCTTTCACACCCAGGAGAAGCAATCCTTAGATCCATTTGCACCACTTAAAGATACCAGCTGGTCTCACCTCACAAAATATCCTAAGGAAATCATCCAGATTTAAGGAAAGATCACGTGCCCCCAGAAAGGAAAAGAAAAAGAAACCATGAGGCAGGAAAAAATTCAAGCACAATACAAATAATTAAATCACAACAGTTTAAATCCTTTTAAAACTAAAACACAAGCCTTGTGTCAGGGTTGCAAGGAACACCCCCCAACGAAATAAAGCTCTGAGGCCTGAGGTTCCATAAAGTTCCAATTTATTAGAGATGTCATGTTGGCACATCTGGGAAAACCCGAATCTGAAAGCTTCCAGGTTTTCTCCACCCAACTAACAGTTCACAGCCCTGTCCCACACCCACAAGTTCATCACATTGTCCAATCAACTCTTCACACCCAACTGGATACAATCTTCCGGCAGTCTCCATCAGACACGGGCAAAAGTCCTTGAATATGGAATGTTGTTATGACAGAATTTCTACCGCTCCAACAACCCCCTCCCAACTTCCCCAGCTAAAATATGTGGCAGTTAAGAAGCAAAAAAGAAAATTGTCTTCCAAAACTGACAGGCTTCCCCCCCTCAGGAACGGAATGCATCCTGGGACAAGTCTGAAGTCAGGGGTTAACACAATTAGCACATTAACCACCTCTCCCCCCCGCCCCCCAGGAGGACCCTTAGGCTTATCAGGGAATTTATAATGAAATTGCCTAACTAAGGTGTCTGCCTGAACATCCCAACTCTTCACCCATGTGGCTTCAGACAAGGGGTATCCCTTCCAATGAATATTGCAAACATCCCCTCTGCAATCTAGAGTCCAAAATCTTCTTCACCTCATGAGTCTCACCCTGCACCACAATCAGCTTTGGGAGAGCAGCAGGTTGAGGTCTCAATTTAGATCCCACAGCAGGCTTTAACAGGCTGCAATGGAAAACAGGATGATTTTTTCCCAGTATGCGGGGGAGATTTAACCGTACAGTCACTGGGTTAATCACTTTCACTATGGGGAAGGGACCTAAATATTTCGGTCCTAACTTCTTACTCTTCAAACTCAAACGTATGTATTTGGTGGAAAGATACACGTGATCTCCCACCCGAAAGGGGGGTTGGAGAGATCAGTGTTTGTCTGCTTGCTTTTTGTATGCTTCGGCCGCTTCATTCAGGGCTTTTTTTGTATTCTCCCAGCCTTTCTTTAATGACTCCATCCATTCATTCAGAGTCATGGAAGAAGGCTGTTTTCTTGGCAGTTCTGGCATAGGGACAAATTCCATACCGCTTGTAATCTGAAAAGGCGTCAGTCCCATACTACTATGCACCGCATTATTGTAAGCCACTTCTGCGAAAGGAAGCAAGTCAGCCCAATTATCTTGCTGGTAATCCACACAACATCTGATGTATTGTTCCACCATGGCATTAGCGCATTCCGCGGCTCTGTTCGTACTCGGATGGAAAGCCGAGCTAAGCCCCTGAGATCCGTTTGACAAACATCTTGGCTAATCTCTTAGCTGAGGGAAGTCCAGAACAAGGAATAAGATGGGCATGTTTGGAGAACAGGTCTATCACAGTCCATATTACAGTATTTCTGCCACTTTCCGGGAGCTCTACTATAAAGTCCATAGCTACTTCTTCCCACGGGTGGCTGGGCTCAGCTACCTGTTGAAGCAAACCGGGAGGCTTCCCCGGTCTTGTCTTATTGCTGGCACATGTGGCACAACTTTTTACATATTCCTCTTTGCTGGTTGAGGACCGTAATAAAAGTTTTATTCATTCATACATAGTCCTCCACATCAGCTTTCATCTTTGGCCACCAAAACTGCCATCTAATCAGATGAAGGGTCTTTAGAAATCCAAAGTGACCAGCCAATCAAGAATCATGGCTACGCTGGAGCACCAGGAGTCTCATGCTGTTGGGGACATAAATTTTCGAACCTTTCCAAGCTAGTCCATCACGGGTCGTCAAAGTTTCTCGATTGTCAGCTAGCCATGGATCAGTAGATAGTGCTGCCTTCAAGTTGGCAGTTAGCTTCCCATTGATGGGATCAGTCCGCCTGCTGGCCTGACTCCGGGTAGTGACTTGTGCCACACTCTGTGTATCCGGGATGATGGCATGGATGACGTCCTCCCTCTGGCTGTCATATTGGGGTTTCCTTGAGAGGACATCTGCAAGCAGGTTCTTCCCCCCTGGGATGTATTTCAGTTTGAAATCAAACCACTTGCAGTACTGCACCCAGCAGACCTGTTTGGGGGAGAGCCTTCATGGGGTCTTTAAGGCTTTGAGGTTTTTATGGTCTGACCATACCTCAAGGGATCTTGGCTCCCTCTAGGAAGTGCTGCCACGATAGAAGAGCCCAACAAACAGCAAAGCCTTCCTTCTCCCATACTGCCCATCTCCGCTTGGTGCCTGCGAGTTTTTTGGACACATATACACAAGGCAGCAGCCGTTTTTGGGGGTCTTCCTGGAGGAGCATTGCTGCCACTGCAACGTCGCTGGCGTTAGCCTAGACAATGAACTGCCTATCTGGGTCCGGGTGCTGAAGGATGGGCTCCTCTGCAAACAGCCGTTTCAAGCTTTCAAACGCTTTTTGACAGTTTAGCATCCAGGCTAATGGCTGCATTGGCCATGGCTTTGCGGAGGAGGGTCCTGTTTTTAGCAGTTTGGTAAGCGGCAGAGCCACTTCTGCAAAGTCTGGGATGAATTGCCGGTAGAAGTTAGCAAACCCCAGCAAACTTTGCAGCTGTTTCCTGGTGCAAGGGGGCTGCCAGTCAAGTACGGCTCGCACTTTCCCGGGATCCATCTCTATGCCTTCATTCGACACTCGGTAGCCCAGGTAGTCCAGAGAAGTTTTGTGAAACTCACATTTGGATAGCTTCGCATAAAGTTTTGCGGCTAACAGTTTCTTTAGTACTTGTCGGACTAGTTTCACATGTTCTTCTAATGTCTCACTGAATATGAAAATGTTGTCCAAGTAGACTAGAACCCCCTTGTATAAATGTTCATGCAGCACTTCGTTAATCAATTGCATGAATACAGCAGGGGCTCCTTGGAGACCAAAGGGCATGCCTTTAAATTGGAAGCTGCCTAATGGGCAGTTGAAAGCAGTCTTCCATTCATCCTCTTCCTTTATGTGCACCCTGTAGTAGGCTTCTCTCAAGTCAAGTTTAGTAAACACTTTGCCTTTTGAAAGGTAGTTCAGTAGGTCTTTCATGAGGTGTTTTCCACGCATACCACATTTATTCCACGAAAATCCCCACAGAGCCTTATCCCCACAGAGCCTTATCCCCCCCATCTTTCTTTTCCTTAAACAGCACTGGGGCGGCTACTTTGGATTTTGCAGGTTGGATGAACCCTCAGGCTAGGTTAGTATCGATGTACTTCCTCAGCTCAGCCATCTCTTTTGGTGTCATTGAGTACATCTTTCGTTTAGGGTGTTTGCCCCTGGCTTGATCTCAATCGAACAGTCAGTGTGGCGATGGGGGAGAAGGATGATGCATTCCTCCTCACTGAATGCTTCAGCCAGGTCCCTGTATTCCTTGGGGACCTGGGCAGTCCCAGGTAGGACTTCGATGGCCGTCGTGGCTGCCTCTTGTTGGTGGGGCCCCTGAGGGCTCATCTCAGTGGGTTCAGCTTCAGGAGGGATGAGCAGCAAGGGCCCCACCCCTATCATGACTTTTCGGTAGCCATCCTCCCATTTGATTGTAGGGGCCCATTTGTCTAGCCAGGGGAGTCCCAGAATGATTGACTCTGCCATTTTTGGGGCCACTACGAATCGAATGAGTTCTGTGTGGATCCCTAGTTCCAATCTGACAAGCTCAGTGACCTGTGTAGCAGGGGTGCCTCCTATTAAGGTCCCATCTACTTGCTGAAAGCGTATTGGGCGGCTTAAGAGGTGTGTCTTTATGCCTAGCTGCTCAACAATGGAGAAGCTAATTAAGCAACGGGTGCAGCCGGTGTCTATTATTGCTGCTACCTCTCCATGCACCCCTGTCTCTGGCACTGTCAGTTTGACTTTGACCACAAAGGAGTGGATGGTCCCAGTTACCGTTGGGTTGTCTTCGCCGCTGCTACTGCTGGCCGGCCCAGTCATGTCAAGGTCTCTTTGCTCTCTCCAGGGGGAGGGGAAGTCTCAACTGCCTGCCAGGCAATTTTGCTGGCATCAGGGGCTTTCGTGGGTCCCTTCTGCCTCAGGATGATGTGGCGGGGCGCAGTTGTGGAACCGGCGCGGGTGCCAGACACTCTGCAGCTCGATGACCCACTTGTCTGCAATGGTAGCATTTGATTACCCCTGTAGATTGAGCAGGAGGGGTTTCAGTAGGGTTTGTCAGAGGATGTCTAGCCAAAGTTCTCCCTGGGGACCTCTCAGCTGAGGGGTTGTGGCATGGGTGAACTCTATCAAGAGCTATTGACATGGTATGCCAGTCTTGCAGTTGCTCTGGCACCCCCTGGATTCCACAGGCGGTTCTTGGCTTCTTGATCAATGGCTTCTTTAAAATAATGCAGAAGTATTCTCTCCGGCCAATGCCCAAGGTTCCCCGAGACCTGTCTAAAGTCCCATACAAAGTCCTTTATGGGTCGATTTCCTTGATTCATCACCTTTATTTTGGCTTCACTCTCGTTGATTCGGTCTTGGTCTTCAAATCTGGCCTGGAGCAGCTCAACAAAACCTTCAGCACCATTTAATTCAGCAACCCCCTCATTATGCAGCTGGGCTATCCAGTCAGCAGCATCTCCCTCGTTCATCCCCTCTGAGATCGCAGATACTAAGTCACGATCTGTTTCGTATTGCTTTCCATACTGATCTATATGAGCCCATACTTGGCTGAGGAAATAGGCCAGTTTGGTAGGCTTACCATCAAACAACATTCTAAACCGTGGTGGCGGGGCCCTTGCTGGTGGAATTGCCAGGCGACTGGAGGCGGGGCAGGGACCTGTTGGGATGCTGTGGTGGGTGGCAGAGTGAATGCCGGCGGCTGAACTGGAACCTGTGTCAGCGGTGCTGCTGGCTGCTGGATCAGACCCCACGGCAGTGCTGGGATCGTCAGGGCAAATTGGGCCCATGGTGATCCCGTAAGAGGGGTGGAAGATGGTGCTGGCGTCCACTGGCACTGGATCCACCCCTAGCCGGGATAGAATCCCCAGCCTGGGGGGATAAATTCTGCAGGGGGTAGCATGAAGGCAGGTTGACAAGGGCTGGATACAGGATGACATCCAGGTGATAGTTCTTTCAGTCCCATCTCCGGAGTTAGATCAGGCTGGCAACTTTTCCCGGCATCCATCTCCCTGGACTGAGCGCCTAGGCTTTGCATTGCCTCAGCAGCTTCACGGGCTCGTACCACAACTTCAGAAGGAGAATACTGGGTCTCGATAAACCTTCCGGTATGTGCTCCCATGGCTCCCTCAGCAATCCCCTCTCTCCCTTCCATCTTTGCTGAGTCTTCACACCACCCAAGCTTTAGGTTGGTGCTGGGGCTCAGCACCCCATTCATCCCCCTTTCAGGGTGCTGCTTAGTTATTTAGGGGATTCGGGTTAATGTCAGGATTCCAAGGAACACCCCCAACAAAATAAAGCTCTGAGGCCTGAGGTTCCTCAAAGTTCCAATGTCAGGTTCTGAATCAGGATAAGAAAATAAATCGCAGACAACAGGGCGGATGTTGTTCTAAAGTTATATCTTCCTAAATTCGGCACGCTCCGACAATCACCCAGTGCAATTACAGTGAAATATTGTCAGCTCTAACCTTATTGTGCTTTCCCTTCCTGCTTTTAACCTAGCGCTACTCCTCCTCCAGATTCCACCCCAAATCCCTGTGCTGATTGGAGGGCTCCAGCTGCCTTCCTCCGGCCAGTAATTCAGTGCAATTAGTCCTGGTTCGTTGGGGCCGTTCCGATTGGGATAGGTCTGGTAAGCCTCCATTAATGCTGGCTAACGCAACTGGCACCTCATCCACGCAAGTGCAGTCCTATCTGCCCTCAGCTGGAGGCCCTGTGAACAGCTGAAGGAAGAGGATTCCACCGTCTGTATGCAGGAGGAGGCAAGTGACGGCAAGGCAAGATATCCGGGCAGGGACGTGGGCTGCACACTCTGTCTCCTTCTGTTCCCACCAGAATGACAGCCCCGATGACGTGGGGTGACATGTGGCCCCCCTACCATATGGCTGTCTGGAAGACAAAAGCAGAGAGGGTTACAGAACCCGTCCATCCCCCCCACCCCCAGGCTTTCCTGGGTTTTTCCTATAAAATCTAGCCACCAGTCGGTCCGCTGCTACATCATGGTGTCAAACCCAGGAAGCCTCTGCTAACGAGTACCCCTTCCAAAACACAAGGTACTGGAGATGGCCTCTATGTTGTCAAACATCTAAAATCTCCTCCACTTCATAATGTTGTTCTCTGCCTAAATCCACAGGTGGAGGTGGAGGAAGTGGGGTTCCTCATATATTGGAGGTTCCCACCGGACGTAGGAGGCTGTTGTGGCTGCGTTGCCTGAGCCTGTGTCATCGGCAGAGACAGACTCTGAGAGTGAGGGGGAGGAATTGGCAAGGCCTCCCTCTCCAGGACCCTCCTCTCTGACAATGCCTCCGGAGGACACCGAAGGGCAAGAAATAGGCCCAGAGCCAAGCACGTCCACGCAGCCACAGATGGACAGTGATGAGGGTAATGAGTCTTGGCTGGATCCTCGGCACCGTCGCAAGGACAAGCGCGTGCAACAGAAGAAAAGGCGTGCCAGAGATTAGGCTAAGTCACTGGACCACACCCCACAGGGTATAAAAGGGGTTGAGTTAGCCTTTCAGACTCTGTGATGGACAAAATTAACTCCTTTTGAGTCACATTGCATCTCTGGAAACAGCAATTTCGGCTTGGCTTTTTATTCTTACAAACGGGACTATTCCTTATCGGAGGTATTTGTTTGTTGATAAAAGTTCTTGGCAAGCAGCTACTGGGTAGCTGCCAAGCGTCTTATCGGAAGAATTGGTTGTCTGCCAGTTTATTTAACCCCCGGCTGTTTATCTGTGTGTGTGTGTGAGAGACGGGGACAGAACAGAGGCTACTATGGAAAACCGGATGGGTTTTCCCTAGCAGGGGGGGCAACCGTAACTGTACAGTGACGGGGTTGATAATTTTAAGTATTGGGAATGGGTCAATATATTTTGGGGCAAATTTTTTGCATGGCACCTTGATGTTTAAGTACTTAGTGGAAAGGTAGACCCTCTGACCCACATGGAAAGGCAGTTGTGGTTTCTTATCCGATTGGTATTTGTACCTATCCGCTGCCTTCTGCAGGGCATCCCTAACATGGCCCCAGGCTCTTGCCATTTTGACCAGCCATTCCTGTAACCCCACCTCTTCGGATTCCGGGTGGGGGTAATCAGGTATCGGGACGAATTCAACCCCTGAAACAATATGGAACGGGGTATATCCAGTGCTACTATGTACAGTGTTATTGTATGCGACCTCGGCGAAAGGTAATAGGTCCGCCCAGTCAACTTGTTTTTTTTTTAATTGAAAAAGTTTCACAAAAACAATTTTCCCCCCACTTTCCCCCCCTCCAACCCTCCCCTCCCCCCCCCCCACGACTTCCCAAGGTGAAATCCAAATCATACTATATCATATAGTACCCTCCTACAACTCTAACCCCTGTCTACACTATAAATTTCTACATAACATTCAACTAAAAGCTATCTGATACTTCCTTGTTTGATATTTGTTCTGCACGTAATCTATCCATTTCTTCCATTCCCACATATAAGTTTCT
Source organism: Coluber constrictor foxii (assembly GCA_038048745.1). NCBI lineage: Eukaryota > Metazoa > Chordata > Lepidosauria > Squamata > Colubridae > Coluber > Coluber constrictor. The sequence goes on along the minus strand of CM075966.1, from coordinate 27,764,145 downwards.
TGAGTCCGGTCTTTTAAGTATGCTGATATCTTCGCCATTTCTGCAAAACTGGCCACCTTCAAAGTCCATTCTTCTATAGTAGGCATAAAGTCTTTTTTCCAATATTGGCCAATCAATAATCTAGCTGCTGTGACCATATATAATATCATTTTTGTTTCAGTCATTGAGGAATCCTTAACTATGCCCAATAAAAACAATTGAGGAGAAAATTGCAGTTTTTTCTTCAAAACATTCTGCATGACCCACCATATTTTAATCCAAAAAGCCTTCACTTTCTTGCATGTCCACCATATATGATAATATGTAGCATCTAAACATTCACATCTCCAACATTTTGCCTGGACATTAGAATACATACACGATAATTTCTTGGGATCTAGATGTCACCTATAAAACATTTTATAAAAATTTTCCCTCAAGTTCTGTGACTGCGTAAATTTAACATTCTGAACCCATATTTTTTCCCATGTTTCCATCATAACTGGTTCCGCAAAATTTTGTGCCCACTTTATCATGCAGTCTTTAACCAATTCATTTTCAGAATCTCTTTCTAACAAAACATTATAAATCCTCTTAATATGCATTTGGCCCTTATCTTTTATCTGTCTTACCAAATCTTCTTCATGCAACATTAAACCAGTTTTTTGATCTTCCCTCCATCTCAATTGAAGTTGATTATACTGTAACCAAGTTAAAAATATCCCGTCTTCCAACAGAGTATTTAATGTCTTTAATTGTAATCTACCCCCATCATTGAAAAGTACCTCTTTGTATAAAATCCCCCCGAGTGACTTTATATTTATATTCCTTGTAATATGACCGAGATCCAACCACAACGGTATTTTGTAATCCAATTTAAGCTGGTGCTTCTTCCATACTCTCATCAAAGAGTTTCTGAGTATATGGCTCTTGAATACTTTATCAACTTTATTTTCATAAAATAGATATGCATGCCAGCCATATTCCAAGTCATGGCCTTCTATATTCAATATTCCAGTCTTTGTCATTCCAAACCAGTCACTCGCTTGCGTCAACGCGGCTACTTCATAATACAGTTGTAGGTTTGGAACTTTAAGGCCACCCCTTTCACGAACGTCTTGCATAATTTTCAGTTTAACTCTTGGCTTTTTCTCATTCCAGACAAACTTATTCACTCCTTTTTGCCATTCAATCAGATGTTTATCATTTTTAAGCACTGGAATCATTTGAAACAAAAATAGGAATCTAGGTAGAACGTTTATCTTAACTGCTGCTATTCTTCCAAGTAAAGATAGTTGCAGTTTTTTCCAAGTTTCCATGTCTCTTTGTACCTTTTGCCACAACACCTCATAATTATTTTTGAAAAGTTTTGTATTTGAAGCTGCAACTTGAACTCCTAGATATTTCACCTTTGCTACTATTTCAAAGCCTGCCTTCCTTTCAAGTTCCTTCTTTTGAACTTCTGGCACATTTTTAACTATCATCTTGGTTTTTTTCTGATTCAATCTAAATCCTGATATCATGCCATATTCTTCTATAATGTCTTTCATCTGGATTACTGATTCCATAGGCCATGTTAGGGTAACAACCAGATCATCTGCATATGCCCTTGTTCTATAATCCTCTTGCCTTATAACTATTCCATTCAAAATACTCGAGTCCCGTATTTTGTTCAACAAGACTTCTAAAGTTAAAATAAACAACAATGGGGATAGTGGACAACCTTGTCTTGTTCCTTTTTCTATACTAAAGTTTGTAGTTAGACTTCCATTAATGATAATCTGTGCTGTTTGATCTTGGTAAATTGCTGTAACTGCTTGCACAAACTGATCCCCAAAGCCCATCTTGGTTAAAGTCTTTAGTAGAAAGTTCCAATTAACTCGATCAAAGGCCTTCTCCGCATCCAAAAACACCAGCACTGCAGGGATCTGTTTACTCTTCTCAAGATGTTCCAATAAATCTATAATTTGCCTCACATTATCCTTCATATATCTGCCTTCTATGAATCCTGCTTGATCATGATGAATCACCTCTTGCATAACTGGCATTAACCTGTTGGCTAATACTTTTGCAAAAAGTTTATAATCTGTGTTCAGGAGAGATATTGGTCTAAAATTTTCCGGTTTTGTACAACCTGTTTCTTCTTTTGGTATCAATGATGCAAAGGCTGCTTTCCATGAAGGGGGTATTTTACCCCCTTTTTGTATACTACAAAATAAGTCTCTAAGGTGTTCAATCATTTCTGCTTGTAAGGTTTTGTAATACACCGCTGTTAGGCCATCCGTCCCTGGAGCTTTAGCTGTTTTCAGTTGTTTAATTGCAATAATAATCTCCTCGACTGTTATTAACTGATTCATTCTTTCCTTTTGCTCCTTAGCAATTTTTGTAACTCTCCCTTCTTCTAGGTATTTATCTATAAGTTCATTCTGTATATCATCTTTGGCATATAGTTTTGTATAGTAATCTAAAAAAGCTTCTTTAATTAGACTTTGTTGAAAAACTTCCTTCCCTCCATACTCGATTCTACCAATAACTTGAGAACTCTGCTGTTTCCTTAATGTATAAGCCAACCACCTACCCGGTTTGTTAGCATTACAAAATGTGTTATGTTTTGCAAATTGTAGATTAGTTGCTGTTTGTTCCGCTATAAGCATTTGAAATTGGTCTTTCAAAAGTTTTATAATTTCTTGTAATTTTTTGTCTGTCGGATTCTTTATAAGTAATTGTTCCTTTTTCTTTATCTCTCCTTCCATTTCTAATCTTTTTCTTTGCTGATTCAATTTATGTTTACAGTTCATATGAATTACTACCCCCCGCATATAAGCCTTACTCGCATCCCAAACAATTTCAATAGGGGTACCCTTATTCAGATTCATTTCAAAAAATTATTTCATTTGTTTTTTAAGTTCGTTTACATTCTTTTCGTATCTAAACAGATTTTCATTTACTCTCCACGATCTTCTCTCATTCTTTCCCATTTCTATTTCTATCCATACCGGACTATGATCAGTTATAGTCCTCGGGAATATCTTTGTTTTCTTTGTTTTAGAAAGTAGATCAGCTGTAACTAAAATAAAATCAATCCTAGAGAAGGATCGGTGTCTATCTGAAAAAAAAGTAAAGTCCAGTTCTTTTAGGTTTTGCTCCCTCCATATATCTTTCAGTTCCAAATCTTCTTTAATATCAAAAAATATCTGTGGTAGTTTGGCACGTATTGATGACTTTGCCAGACTCTTCTTATCTTTTTTAATGTCTATTACTCCATTCCAATCTCCCATAAACAAAATAGATCTATAGTTCCATTGCAATATTTTGGAATATAATAATTTATAAAAGTTTTCTTGTTGCTGGTTGGGAGCATAAATTCCAATCACCAAAATTAGACCATTTTGTGTATTTAGTTCAATTGCCAAATATCTTCCACAGTCATCTGCCTCTATAATTTTGGCTGACAGTCTTTTATTTACATAAATCACAACACCATTCTTTTTCTCTGAGTCTGATGCTATAAATTGTACACCTAATTTAGAATTTGTCAAATATTTTTGGTCTTGTAATCTAATATGAGTTTCTTGCAAGCAAATAACATCATTATTAAATTGTTTCAAATAGTGAAATATTTTCCTTCTTTTCTGTGGTGAATTTAGTCCATTCACGTTCCAAGATAAAAGTTTAATTGTCATTTGTGGTCTCTTGAAGCATTAAGAGCATTTGCTGAAGTTGCTGTTCCAAGGTGGTAGTCTTCGGCCTGGCTCCTCCCATAGCTTCAGGTTTCTGTGATTTACTATTGACTCCATTCTTATCTTGTAGTGGCAAAGACCTCTGCTGCTGTTGTTTCTCTTGAAGTTGCTTAAAAGCTGCTCTAGTTATACGTTGATCTTTCGGTTCGTGCAATTTCAGCTCGAGGTCCAATGCTACCTGTCTTGTATTCTTAGGTGATCCACTTGTAGCTTCCAGAGGAAAATCTATCAATGGTTCATCCAGAAACCCCCCTCCTGTTGCTCCTTGAATTTCTGCCACCTCTGCATATGTTTGCTTCCGCTGTTCTTCAGACTCTTGTTCAAATTCCTTCTCTTTATCACCCTCCTCTACACATAACAATGAGGATGTGCGTGGAGATGCTGTACCAGTTTTTAGAATATTGAAATAAAATTCTTCAGCTTTTGAAACAGCGTTTAATCAATCTGTCTCTCCTTGATACCTCAATATTATGCCAACTGGAGCATCTCATCTAAATTGAATTTGCTGTTTCTTCAACTCATTCACCAGGAATCCAAAATCCTTTCTATCTCTTAACATCTTTGGTGGCAGCTCTTTGTAGATCCCAATCTCCTTTCCATCCACTTGGACAGTAGAAACAAAAGACTTTTGCAAGATATCATTTCTTATTCTTCTATCTGTAAAATAGATCACCACATCTCTAGGCAGTTGTCTTTGCTTTGCCACCCGAGAATTCACTCTGTAAGCCTTATCAATCTTACTTAGAACATCTTCAGGGTTAATCTTTAACATCACAGCCAGGGCCTCAGCGCAAACTGTTCTCAGATCCTCTCTGTTATTTTCTTTTATTCCTCTCAATCTTACAGCAAACTCCATAAATCTAAATTGCATCATGGTCAGTTCGTTTTCAATTCTTTGAGTTTTATTATCCACATTAGTAATTTTATTATCAGTTTCCCTCATTTTAGATTCCAGTTCTGAGCTGAGTTCTCCCACTTTTTTGTCAATCTGAACAACCACTTTTGACAAGCCAGTCACTGCTGTCAATATATCATGTTTCATTTTGTCATACTTTTCTTGAACCACCTCTTTAATCTCCTGTTGAGACTTTTCAAATTTTTGGTTCAAATCTTCCATAGTTTTAGTTTGATTCTTCAGAGCCACAGCAATAAATTCCTTCAGATCTTTAAATCCAGTCTCCTGTTCTTGGCTCTGAGTCTGCAAGCTTAATGACTGCACTTTTTGTTGGTGAGTAGGGGACCCCCCCCCCCCCCCCCGTGCCTTTAGGAGCTGACTTTGTCTGTTTTGAAGCCATACTGCTATGCAATCTTATTCTTTCTAGAAAGGAAGTCTTCCCCCCTTTCCACCACCACAAAATATTTTCAAAAACTTCCCCAGCTTTAAAGGGAGAAGGAATAGTTGAAAGTCTCTTTAAAAAACTTTTTCCTTTTCTTCTGACAGGTACAATTACTTTAATTGCTTTGTAACACGTTAGAACGCACAGGCATAATCACTTTCATTTTCAGCTTTCTTCTCTCCGCTAAAGCCAGACGCCATTTTAGAATCACTTTCACTCTTTCTCCATTCTTACATATAATAACAGGGCTAGTACAAATACTTGCGGATTTTAGTTTGCAGTCCAGATTTCACCCTGCTTTTTTTTTGAAAACTTGCTTAAACTTAGCTGCTTGAGTTGGTCGCGTCGTCTAGCTCTGCATTATGCAGAGTTGTCCCGGAGTCCGGAGCCTCATCCAGCTGTTTAGGGAGCCTCTCCTGTGTCCTCCCCAGAACTCAACTTGTTGGAATTTGATGTAGCACCAGATATACCTCTCTACCATTACATTGGCTCTCTCGTGTTAAGGATATTGTTGTTGTGTAACAACTAGCAGAGTAAAGTGCACAGAGAAACGTTGCTGAGAGCAATGAGATAGAGATACATACGAACTGGTGTTATCAAAAGTTTTCTTTATAATGGGAAATAAACAATCTTGTAGTCTTCTAAACAGTCCAAGTCTTTACCGGTTAACTCCAAACAAACTCTTACCAAACAAACAGTAGTTGGTTCACAAACCCCGGATGGTAGCAGATCCACCCACGCACGCACGTGATGATAGCAGCTTATCATCCACTGAATACTTTACAGTACCTTTCTTAAATACATTGTTAAATTACAATTAATTATAGCATGACTCAGCATTACAGCATGATGCAGCATTAAAACTTAAAGTCACAGAACACATATATTGCCTGGACAACTGTTAGGCCCAAATCATATCCTAACATGCTCCCCTTTGGACAGGCCAATATATACAGTTTAAATACAATATATACAGTTTAGATACAATATATACAGTTTAGATCCTTAATCCATAGCTTTCACAACATGCTTTATGTTTGACAGCACCTTGGCAAACTACAGTTGCCTTATATCGATCCGGTGGATGCCTTTCCCTAGTAGATCTTCTAGGCAATACAGGACTCAATTCAGATGTTTCAGTTTCATCCTCCCCTAAACCTACTTCCTGTTCCTCAACCTTAATAGAGGATTCTACAGTATCTATATCCTCAGGACTCTCATTAGGAATATGATGCTCTATACTAACAGTATTATCATGTCTGAAATCTGCACGCTCTAGTTTATCCCATCCTTCGTGCTCTAGAAATTTAGCACTTGTACTACAGTAAACACTAGTAGTACCCTGTGCCCAAAATCTAAAAGATCTATGATTTGATTCATAGCCAACAAAAAACATTTTTCTGGCTCTTTGTTGATCCTTTCTCCTAACACTAGATGGAATATGTACCCAAGCTGGGGCTCCAAATGTGTGTAAATAACTAAGATTTGGTTTCCTCCCATGCCATAAGGTGAATGGTATCTCACCTGTAGAGGAATGAACCACGTTGTTTAGCACATGGTTAGCACACATAACAGCCTCGCCCCATAAATTTTCAGGCAAACCAGAATCTGCCAACATAGTTCTAATCATTGCTTGTAATGTTTGACCTCGCCTCTCAATATAGGAATTATGCTGTGGTCTGTAAGGAGCAGATCGTTTATGCTGGATCCCTGCATTCTGCAAAAACTTTTCTAACCTTTGGTTAGTAAATTCTGTACCATTATCAGTCACTAAGCATTTAACTTTAAATTTCTGCTTCCTTTCCACAAAACGCAGCCAGTTTTTTATATGCTGGAATGTTTCACATTTTGTTTTCATAAGATAACAGAATCCATATCTTGAATAATGGTCTACTATGCTTAGAATATAGCAGGCACCTCCTATACTGGGTTTCTTGGGTCCAATTAGGTCTATAAACACGACCTCTAACGGCGTTGTAGTTTTAAAACCATTAACACGGTTTGCTGGTGTAACCCTACTTTTTTGCTGACTACAGGCATTACAGTGCCTGTACAGATGCCCCATTAGTAGAAGGATGGAAGGCGGAGCTAATTCCCTGTGAGGAGCCTATTGTTGCCAAGAATTTCTGCCAGAATTTGGCTGTGAACTGTACCCCGCAATTGGAGATAATCCTTCGGGTCACTCTGTTAAGGATATAGTTGTTGTAACCAGGAACGGTTATGAAGCAGAGCATAGAGCATTTGCGCACGGAAATGGTGCTGAGAGTAGTTGTGAATAAACAGGAACAATATAAGAACAGCTCATAAAAGTAGTAATAAATAAACCATGATCAAATTGACCATGTAAAGAGACCAACAATATCTACAACATAGCAGCAGGTAACAATATGGCGTAATGTCCACCATACTGACCACAATCAAGCTCTCCTTAAATACAGTTGCTACAGAGCTCATCCAATCAGGATGCAGAATGACTCAGCAATACTCTTAAAGCTATATTATACATATTCATACTATAGACATATAATGTTGGCTCATATATTACCTGGCCAACTAGTTAGGCAATGACCATCTCCTAACGTACTCCCCTCTGGCTAGGATAATATATACTGGTTCACAATCTCAACCCATAACCCTCGCAACACACCCTATGTTTACTTGCACCCTGTGCCTTGGTGAAATTGTCAGCAATATTGTTTTCTGACATACAATATTCCAGTGTTATCATATTGCTCTGTATACTCTGTTGTACATTCAAATACCGAATGTCAGTATATTTAGACCTCGTCTTCACTGCCAAATTAGTAGCCATCTTTATAGCGGCTTGATTGTCTTCGAAAACTACAATCGGATAATCTACTGTTAAGCTGATATCTATCATTAACTGTTTGTAATATATTAGGTCTGTACACACTAGTGATAAACACGAAAATTCTGCTTCCATGGTGGATAGACTAATGTGTTTTTGCCGTATAGATTTCCAACCAATCAAAGAGTTTCCTAACATTATAGCTATACCTGATGTAGATTTCCTGGTAGATACATCAGTAGCGAAACTTGCATCAGCATATGCAAGTTTGAGATCACGGTTAGGTTCCAAATATAATGCATAATGCATTGTTAACTTTAAGTATCTTAATATCCTCTTTGCGGCTTGTCAATGCCGATCTGTTGGCTCAGCATTATATTGTGCTAACTGGTTAACACTATAAGAAATATCTGGCCTCGACCAATTGCTGATATATGATAGACTTCCTATCAAAGATTGATAGATCTCTTTGCTAAACACAGGACTTTGTATATCTCCTTTAAAATCCTGCTCCATAGGAGTTTTTGCTGGCTTACATGAATCCATGTTATAGCGCTTTAATATGTGGCTTATCTTGCTAGATTGAGACAATTTATATCCTCTAGCAGTTCTAATAACATCCAGACCTAAATAATGTTTTATATTACCTAGATTTCTTATCCTAAATTTATCTTGTAACAACTTAATGATCTCTATTGCTTCTTGATCAGTCTTAGTCACTATTGCTATATCATCTGTAAACAATAGCAAAAATGACGGTGAACCATTCCTCTCTCTTCTAAAAAGACATTTGTCAGCTACACCTTCCTTAAACCCAATAGCATTAACCACTTTAACAATACACTGATTCCATTCAAACCCTGACTGCTTCAAACCGTATAGGCTCTTTTTTAATTTCCAGCAATCAGTTTTTCCATTTGTTTTTACTCCTAACGGCTTCCTCATATAAATGTTATGATGTAACGGTGCATGTAGGTATGCCGTCTCAACATCTATATGATTAATCTTATAATTCTTTTTTTTCCAAGTTTTATAACAATACAAAATATATATATATAAAAGGAAAAAAAAACCCTTCCCTCCCACCCATCCCCCCCTCATCATCCCTCCCCCTCCCCCCCCCCCGACTTCCCAGAGTAAAATACAGGGTATATATAAAAAAGAAAAACAATAATCTTCTACATTAATCTATCAGACTTCCAGTTTACAAACCACGTCTGTAATCTTAACTCCAGTATAGTTAACAATATTTTTCTATAATCCTTCTTCATTCATACGCAATTTGATGTTTTCTTATTTGATACTTATTCCGAATGTAGTCAATCCATTTCCTCCATTGCAAAATGCATTTTTCCTGCGTATGGTCTTTCAAGTATGCCGAGATTTTTGCCATTTCGGCTAAGTTCATTACTTTTAAAGTCCATTCTTCTACAGTGGGCAAAGAGTCTTTCTTCCAATATTGTGCAACCAGTAATCTAGCTGCTGTTATTAAATTTAAAAGCAATTTCATTTCTATTACTGTACAATCATTTGTAATACCCAATAAAAACAATTGTGGTGTAAATTTCAACCTCCTTTTCAGGATGTTCTGCATTACCCACCAAATCTTTATCCAAAATGCTTTAATCTTCTTACAAGTCCACCATATATGAAAATACGTTGCATCTTCACAATCACACCGCCAACATTTGGCTTGTACATTGGGATACATACATGACAACTTTTTTGGGTCTAAATGCCATCTATAAAACATCTTATAAAAGTTTTATCTTAAATTTTGTGCTTGAGTAAATTTAACATTTCTAACCCAAATCTTTTCCCATGTTTCCATCATTATTGGTTCTTGGAAATTTCTAGCCCATTTAATCATACAATCTTTAACCAACTCTGTTTCAGAATCTATCTCTAATAACACATTATATAATCTTTTAATATGCATAGTACCTTGGTCTCTGATTTGTTTTACCAAATTTTCTTCATTATCCATAAGACCAATTTTTTGATCCTCCCTCCACCTTGCTTGAAGTTGACCATATTGAAACCAAGTATAAATTACCCCTTCTTCCTTCAAGGCCTCTAACGACTTAAGTTGTAGTTTACCCCCTTCATTAACTAAAAGTTCTTTATATGTAATCACCTCCATCTTTTGTTCTATACTTATATTTTCTATTGCATGTCTAAGGTTTGCCCAGATAGGTATCTTGTAATCTAATTTATACTGGTATTTTTTCCAGACTCTCAGCAGAGTATTTCTAAGCATATGATTTCTAAAGGCTTTATCTACTTTCTTTTCATACAATAGATAAGCATGCCATCCATACAATAAATCATATCCTTCTACATTTAAAATTCTTTCCTCAGTTAAATTAAACCAGTCACTAATCTGAACTAACACAGATGCTTCATAGTATAATCTTAAATTTGGCATTTTCAAACCACCTCTCTCCCGAACATCCTGTATAATTTTTAATTTAACTCTAGGTTTTTTACCTGACCAAATAAAAGTATTAACTCCTTTCTGCCATTCCCTCAGATGATCATCTTTCTTCAACACCGGTATCATTTGAAACAAAAATAAAAATTTAGGTAATACATTCATTTTTATTGCCGCTATTCTTCCTAACAAAGATAATTGTAATTTTTTCCAGTTTTCCATTTCTTTCTGCACTTTTTGCCATAAAACCTCGTAATTATTTTTAAATAACTTCGTATTTGATCCAGCAACCATCACACCCAAATATTTGACCTTTTTAACTATTTCAAATCCCGTTATTTTTTCTAGTTCTTCTCTTTGTTCAAGAGACATATTTTTAGTCAGTATCTTAGTTTTATATTCATTTATTTTAAATCCAGAGACTTTACCATATTGTTCTATCATTTCCAACATATATGTGACTGTAGCTATAGGTTGAGTTAATGTAACAACTAAATCATCTGCAAACGCTCTTAATCTATATGTCAGCCTCTCAAAGTTGCATTTCATTCAGGGCTGACATAGTAAAGGGGGGGTTAAATTACTGTGGGATTAGTAAGAGAGACTGCCGTAGAATGATTTAGATAATGACCAATAAGGATAAGGAAGCAAGCCAGGAAAGGGAGGGAAATTGGAGCAGAGGTCATTTCCTGACTGCAGATGAGTCCGTGAAGACGTTGTTCTAACAAATAAAAGTTTTTTTTTCTTTATTATCAAAATGTGAGAGGCATTTTATTTCTTTAGACAACTTGTACTCGGACAGACAGTCAGGAAAAAACATCTAAAAAATGCTCTCTTCAAAAACTTTTCTTCTAAAAATATTTATGCATTCCTAAGCTACTCCACGCCGACGTTGGCAGACCTTCAGATGTCTCCGAAAGTAAACAACCTTATCAGAGGCCATGAAAGAAAGCCATCTCCACCGGAGGTTTGCCTCAGAAAAGGAAAAAATTATGATGCCTTTTGCTGGACTCCCATCAAGTGGCAGGTAAGGGGGGAAGGTTCTATGGCTCTCCAAATGGCAGCATAGCCCCCCACACACACACACAAGGGAAAAAAAAGATAAGAGAAGAAAGCTCCAAAATGCACTCAGGGCTTCCCTCCCTGCTCAGCAAGCGACCCAGCCCAGTCACGGCATCACTCCCCTGCACCCAAATGGGAGATGATGAAGAAGCCCATGGGTACTGTGGGCAGGCTCACAGACCCCCGCAATGGGAGGAGTGTCCACCGAGGGTGGAACCACCCCAATTCAGAGGGAAATTCGATGGGGATCCGGACCCGCTAGCTCAATTTCTCGATGCAGCTGAGATTTACATCGAGCGCTACGCACACCTTTACCCTTTCCCCAGGGCCCTGGTCAGTGCCATCGCAGAAGGTCTGGATGGCCCATCTGACTGAAAATAGGGGGAGCTCCGACGATGCGAATCGACCCCCCAAACTGTATGAGGGCGATGACGATGGTGAAAACGACCCAATGGTGAGCGCACCCATCCACCCTTTTCTTTTCCCCATACGCCTAACAGCCCCAAAAACAGGTACCCAAGGGACTTTCCAAGCCCTAGTAGATTCGGGTTGCACGAGGTGCCTGATTAACCTACCCACAGTCCTAAAACTGGGGATCCGGGCTAAAAGGCTCAGCCACCCAATCCGTTTTCAGCAAGTTGATGGATCCCTGCTGGGGGGGGGGGCAGATGCCACACATTTGACCAAGCCAGTGAAGCTGGAGCTAGCGGATCACTGGGAAATGATTTCGTTCATAATAGCCCCCAAGATGACCGACCCAGTCATACTGGGACTCTCCTGGCTGGACAAGTGGGGCCCCACCATCTGGTGGCAAGAAGGGACCCACAGACTGAGGATAGCAAGGGGACCCCACCCCCTGCTGCCACAACCAGAGAAAACGGCCCCTCCTCCCACCCAGGGGGTCCAACCCCTCCCTCTAGAGGGACAAAAGACGCCTCCAACACAGGCACCCAACCTGCCCTGTAAAGGGACAACAGAGCAACTGGCGGCCACCTCCAGCACCTCCCACGGCCAGAACCAGATCCCAAAAGAGTACCAAGACTTGGCAAAAGTATTTAGCGAGACCAAGTGTGACGTACTACCACCCCACCGCGACGCTGATTGCGCTATCGAAATCATCCCTGGTTCGAAACTACCAAAACCTAAATTGTACGCCATGACACCCCGTGAAATGCAAGAACTGCGAAAGTACATAGACAAGAACCTACAAAGGGGTTTTATCGAACCAGCCAAACCACGGGTAGCGGCACCAGTTTTCTTCAGGGAGAAGAAAGACGGCTCCATGCGTCTGGTGGTCGATTTTCACGGGATAAACTGTGTCTCCGTGCACAACTTATACCCCCTCCCCCTCATGAAAGACATGCTAGCTCACTTGGCCAAAGGGAAGGTTTTTACCAAACTAGACCTTCGTGAAGCCTACTACCGCATACGCATCAAGGAAGGAGACGAGTGGAAGACAGCATTTAATTGCCCCCTAGGAAGTTTTCAATTTAAAGTGATGCCTTTCGGACTACAGGGAGCACCGGCGGTGTTCATGCAACTGATAAATGAAGTTTTACATGATCACCTTTATAAGGGGTCCCTGTCTACCTGGACGACATTCTCATTTACACAGAAACCATAGACGAACACATACCCCTCGTCCGCCAGGTGCTCGAAAAACTGCTGAAAGCGAACCTCTATGTCAAACTGTCGAAATGCGAGTTCCACCAGTCACGGCTAGACTACTTAGGCTACCAAGTGTCCAATGAGGAGATAGAAATGGACCCAGCCAAAGTACAATCAGTCCTTGACTGGCGACCTCCAGGCACCCGCAGACAACTGCAAAGCTTCTTGGGGTTCGCGAACTTCTACAGACAATTTATCCCCTCTTTTGCAAAAATTGCCAAACCTCTAACCGACCTCCTAAAAACAGGGAGTCCAGCAACAAAACCTCGCCCAGGACAGCCTCTACAGTGGAGCCCGGCCTGCCTACAAGCCTTCGAAACACTAAAAGAAATGTTTGCAAAAGAACCAGTCTTGAAACATCCTGACCCCAACCAGTCTTTCGTCATCCAAACAGATGCCAGTGACGTGGCAGTGGGAGCAGTTCTACTCCAAAAGAACAGCCAAGGGAACCTTCAACCCTGTGTTTACACTTCCCGCAAATTCACCGACACAGAGAGACGCTGGGTAGCATGGGAAAAGGAAGCGTTCGCAGTGAGGTGGGCACTGTTGACCTGGCGACATCTGCTAGAAGGAAACCAGACACCATTCGAGGTTTGGACTGACCATAAAAACCTGGAGGCCCTTAGGACCCCATGGAAATTATCACCCAGACAAGTCCGATGGGCCCAATACTTCAATCGGTTCAACTTCAAGCTGAAACACATCCCAGGGGGGAAGAATTTTCTGGCCGATGCCCTCTCCCGAATGCCCCAGTACAACAGTGAATGGGAGCAGGTGGTGAATGCCATCATCCCCTCACCTCAAGGAGTGGGTCAAGTAATCACCAGACGCCAGCATCGCGACCAGCAGGGCCAACCAGCGGGTGACCTGACGACACGGCTCAAAACAGAGACATTGGCGGACCCCTGGTTCCGAGACAATCAGCATCTTTTGACAAGGAGGAACGACGTAGCATGGAAAGGGATGAAACTTTACGTCCCAGAGACTCTACACACCCTAGTCCTCAAAAGGAGCCACGATGTTAGACCAGCAGGCCATTTCGGCTTTCTAAAGACTCTGCACTTAGTACGAAGACAATTTTGGTGGCCTCACATGAGGAAAGACGTGGACAGCTATGTGAAGAGCTACACCATCTGTGCCACGATGAAAAACCGACCAGGAAAACCTCCTGGGTTACTGCAGCCAGTAGCTGAACCGACAAGACCATGGGAGGAGATGGCAATGGACTTTATAGTAGAGCTGCCAAGGAGTGGCGGAAACACAGTGATCTGGACCGTAATAGACTTATTCTCCAAACAGGCACATTTCATACCCTGTAGCGGGCTACCCTCAGCCCGCCAATTGGCCAAGCTGTTTGTGAAACACATCTACCACTTGCATGGAGTACCCAGAAGAATCATCTCTGACCGAGGTGTCCAGTTCACAGCGAAATTTTGGAGGGAATTCCTACGATCCATAGGATCATCCCAAGGTCTCAGCTCAGCATTTCACCCGAGCACCAATGGCGGGGCGGAGAGACTGAATGCCATGATAGAGCAGTACTTGAGGTGCTATGTAGACTACCAACAGTCGAACTGGGCGGACCTCCTATCTTTTGCGGAGGTCGCGTACAACAATGCTGTCCACAGTAGTACAGGACTAACCCCATTCAAGGTAGTGAGCGGTATGGATTTTGTCCCCATGCCAGAATATCCCAGGGAACCCCCTTCTTCAGTCAGTTTGAACGATTGGATGGCGATGCTAAGAGAATCCTGGGAGAATGTCAAAAAGGCATTAGACAAGGCGGCACAGGCTTATAAGAAGCAAGCAGATAAGCACCGAGCCCCTCAAAGACCGTTCCGAGTAGGAGAGAAGGTCTACCTCTCCACCAAGTACTTGAGACTCAAACTCCCAACTAGGAAATTGGGCCCGAAATTTATAGGACCATTTTCTATAGTAAAAATAATCAACCCGGTCACGGTACAATTGCAGTTGCCCCGGTTACTAGGAAAGATACACCCCGTTTTTCACAGTAGTCTTCTGAAGCCTGTGGTGGGGTCAACTTTAAGGCCGGTGCCACGTGATCCCCCAGGGCCCTTGATCATTGGGGGCCAAACTCATTATGAAGTACAGCGAATTCTCGATTCGAGGTGGCACAGAGGCCGCCTCCAATACTTAATTAAGTGGAAGGGTTACCCATCATCAGAAGCATCATGGGTGAAGAGCACGAACATTCAAGCTGACCGCATTATAGCTAAATTCCATGCAGATCACCCGGACAGGCCGGGAGGGGGTGGGACACAGTCCCAGACGGGGTAATGGTATTAGACCTGTTGTTTTATCTGGTGCAAGTTTTGCTGAAGAATGAAGGGAGAGGGGCCGGATGTCAGCCTCTCAAAGTTGCATTTCATTCAGGGCTGACATAGTAAAGGGGGGGTTAAATTACTGTGGGATTAGTAAGAGAGACTGCCGTAGAATGATTTAGAAAATGACCAATACGGATAAGGAAGCAAGCCAGGAAAGGGAGGGAATTTGGAGCAGAGGTCATTTCCTGACTGCAGATGAGTCCGTGAAGACGTTCTAACAAATAAAAGTTTTTTTTCTTTATTATCAAAATGTGAGAGGCATTTTATTTCTTTAGACAACTCGTACTCGGACACTATAATCTTGCTGTCGGATCACTATTCCTTTAAGTTCCTCAGATTCACGTATCTTTTTCAACAAAATTTCCAAAGATAAAACAAACAACAGTGGAGATAATGGACAACCCTGCCGTGTTCCCTTCTCTATTTTAAAATGATCCATTAAGCTTCCATTAATAATTATTTGTGCAGATTGCTCTCTATATATTGCTTTAATTGAACTCATGAATTGCTCTCCAAATTGCATTTTGTCTATTACTTTAAACAAAAATTGCCAATTCAATCGATCAAAAGCTTTCTCAGCATCCAAAAAGAAAAAGGCAGCAGAAATCTGATTATTTTTCTCCAGATATTCCACCAAGTTTATAATTTGTCTCAAGTTATATTTCACATATCTCCCTTTTATAAACCCTGATTGATCATTATGAATTATTTGTTGCATTAGTCTATTCGCTAATACTTTAGCAAAAATCTTATAATCAGTATTCAAAAGTGAAATTGGTCTAAAGTTTTCAGGTTTAACACAGTTCTGATCTTCTTTGGGGATCAGTGATATAAAAGCTGTCCTCCATGAAGGTGGGGTCAGTCCCCCTGATTGAATCTTGTTAAATAAAATCCTAATTGGTTCTACCATTTCCAACTGCAAATTCTTGTAATAAGTAGCCGTCAATCCATCCGTTCCTGGTGCTTTACCTACTTTTAACTGTTTGATTGCTACCAAAATCTCCTCTGAAGTTATTGGTTGATTCAATCCTTCCCTTTGCTCCAAAGTTAACTCAGGAATATCAACCTCTTTAAGATATCTATCAATATAGACTTCCGGTTGGCGTTTCCTTCGTCGCCGGGCGGCTCGTTTGATCGGTCGCCGCCCCCGCCGCCTGTAGAGCCGCTTTTAAGACCAAAAAGTGGCTCGGAACACTCCCCTTTGGGATTTAAGGGGGAGTTAGAGCGGGCAGCCTTTGGTTGAGCCCCAGAAGCGCAGCCAGGGTTGTTTTTCAAGCCCTGGAAAGCGCTCTGTGTCTGGGCTCCCTCTGCAAGCTGCTGAAGCTCCGAGCGGCGTGGGACCTCTGCAAGACAGAGCGAGATGGAGGAGGCAACACCAACTGTTAGAATACATCTGGAAATGAAAGTCAACGAATTTGGTGAGATCTGGAAATTTTTATAAAGCTACATCTATTTTAAATGGATTTTTTTTAACTTTGAAAGCAAGCTGTCTCTGTGTAAAAGTGTCTGAAAATGGCGGATTAATGCTGAGCTAGTGAAAGGAGGAAGAACAGCAAGAAAGTGAAAGTTTGCCTGCCTGTGCTTATATTGACTCTATTTACAAGTTTAGACTCTTTTTTTAACTGTAAAATACCAAGGATTGCACTCTTTTTCTGTAAACTGAGGATAGGAAAAGGAGGAAGATCTTTTTTCTGCTTTTTAAAGTTTTAAATTCTGTCCAGGCATGGCTTCAAAGAAAGCGGGGGGGGGGGATTCCCCCACACATCAGACAAAGGAAAAGCTAGCTTCAGCTTCAAAACAGGCACAGGACAGCGAGACAGAGGATTTGAAAGCATTTATATTGAATATACATAAATCTTTGGCAGAGCTTTCTGGAAAAATGAATAAAATGGAGGAAAGGATGGGGAAAAATCAAAGAGAAATGAAGGAAATTGTGGGGGAAGTGAAGGAGCTGGTGGAAGAAAAAACTGAAGGATTACATCAGAGTGTTGCTAAAGTAGCCACAGTTCTCACGGACGCCCTACTGGCAGTTGAGAAAAAAGTGGAAGACTTAAATTCTGAAGTAGAAGCCAACAAGAAGGAAGCAAAGGAACAGATGTTTAAGGTGGTGGCTCATAACAACAGGCTTGAAGAGGAGATTACAATGCTACGATTTCGAAATATGGAATATGCCATAAGACTAAGAGGTTTAAGAGAGAATAATAGAGAGAATTTAAGGGCAACTTGTGTGGAAGTTTTGGCCAGGATTTTAAAAGTTGAACCTGATGTGATTGCTAATAGAATTGACAAGCTGTATAGAGTTAACTCACGTATTGCAAGATTGAGGAATTTGCCAAGAGATGTGGTTATTTATTTTACTGAAAGAAGATTGAGAAATGACATTTTACAAAGCTCTTTCCATACAACTGCTCTACATGATGGCAACCCAATTGGTGTTTACAAAGAGCTGCCACCAAAAATGTTAAGAGACCGGAAAGACTATGGTTTTCTAGTAAATGAGTTGAAAAGGCGACAGATTCCATTCAGATGGGATGCTCCTGTTGGCATTATTCTGCGACATGAGGATGTGAGATATCGTATCAACTCGGTGGAAAAGGCGGAGCAGTTCTACAATAATGTTCTTAAAAAGATTCCAATATCACCTCGTTCATCTACACTCTTACCTATTGAAGACATCTCAGTTGGGAAATTGCCTGAGGAGGGGAACCAGGAAGTGATTTTGCTAAAAGAAGGCCAGGCAACCCAAGAACCAGCAAGGGAGGAAATTTTAGGAGCTGTAGGAGGTCTGTCAGAGGATTCATTAATAGAACTTCTGGAGGCCAAACCAAAACAATCTAGAGCTACAAGAGAGGTGGAACCTGATTTGGATTTATTGATGCAAGAACCAAAAGATCAACGTATAACCCGAGCTGCAGAAAAGCAAAGATTAGAGAAACATCAGGGGGTAAAGATGCCACAGGAAGAGAATGGTACAAAAGGGAAAAAATCACACTCTGAAGCTGTGGGAGGAGCGAGATCGAAGACATCGGCTGTTGGCGAGAGTCTTCGTCAAATGCTCAAAGGGCTTCACTCATTTTCAGAATGACACTCAGATTATTATCATGGAATGTGAATGGTTTGAACTCACCACAAAAAAGAAGGAAAATATTTCATTATTTGAAGCAATATAAAAATGATGTTGTTTGTTTGCAAGAAACTCATATTAGAACCCAGGACCAAAAATTTCTAATTTCAAAACTTGGATCACATTTTATATCTTCTAGTTCCGTGAAAAGGAATGGACTTGTTTTTTATATTTCTAAAAGAATACCAGCTAAACTGATAGAGGCGGATGATGAGGGGCGATATATTGCAGTAGAAATAAACATACAGAATGTTTCGATACTTTTAATTGGCATTTACGCCCCGAACCAGCAGCAGGAAAATTTTTATAAACTGTTGAATAATAAAATATTGCAATGGAATTATAAATCCTTTTTGATTATGGGTGACTGGAACGGGGTGATTGATGCAACGCTTGATAAAAAGACGACTGCCAAAAAAGTGAATAAGTTACCATCGACTTTTTTTGCACTTAAAGAAGAACTGGATTTGAAGGATGTATGGAGAATTCATCATCCTAAGGAATTGGACTTTACTTTCTTTTCTGATAGACATAAATCTTTTTCGAGAATTGACTTTATGCTGGTTACTACTGACTTACTTACTATAGCGACTAAGACAAAAATATTTCCCAGAACCTTAACGGATCACAGTCCGGTGTGGCTGGAGATAAATTTGGGTAAAAGAGAAAGGAGATCTTGGCGTATGAATGAAAATTTATTTAGATATGAAATGAATATTATGGACCTTAAGAAACATCTTAAAGAATTTTTTGATAATAATTTGAATAAAGGTACACCGATTGAGATTGTATGGGATGCATGTAAGGCCTACATGAGGGGTGTACTGATTCACATGAACTCTAAATACAGATTAATACGTCAGAAGTCAAGAATAGAATTGGAGACAGAGATAAAGGAGAAAGAGCAATTGTTTATTAAGAATCCGACTGATGAGAAGGTACAATTAACGATAAAACTCTTGAAAGATCAATTTCAAATATTGATGGCTGATCAAACAGCAACTAATCTGCAGTACGCTAAACATAATACTTTTTGCAATGCTAATAAACCTGGCAGATGGTTGGCTTATACTTTGAGGAAACAACAGAGTTCTCGTATAATAAACACTATTGAGTATAAAGGGAAGCAAGTGCATCAACAGAATCTAATACACCAAGCTTTTTTAGCTTACTATTCTAAATTGTACCAAGCTGACAAAATTAAAGAGGACTTTATTGATGATTATTTGCAGAAGATGAGAGTTACAAAAATTTCAACTACACAAAGTGATAGACTGAATCGACCTATAACATCGGAGGAGATTTTATTTGCAATAAAACAATTGAAAGTATCTAAAGCTCCTGGGACAGATGGCTTGACAGCTGTATATTATAAGACTTTACAAGTGGAATTGGTTGAGCATCTTAAGGATTTGTTTTGTAATATTCAGCGGGGGGGTAAAATACCCCCCTCATGGAAGACGGCTTTCATTTCACTGATACCTAAAGAGGAAGAATCTGTAAAACCTGAAAATTTTAGACCAATATCTCTCCTGAATACGGATTATAAAATTTATGCTAAAGTATTAGCCAACAGGTTGATGCCAGTTATTCAAGAGGTGATTCATGAAGACCAAGCAGGTTTTATAGAAGGTAGACACATGAAGGATAATGTTAGGCAACTTATAGATTTGTTGGAATATCTAGAGAAAAATAAACAGACCTCTGCGGTGCTGGTATTTTTGGATGCGGAAAAGGCCTTTGATCGAGTCAACTGGGATTTTCTAAAGAAGACTTTGCACAAAATGGACTTTGGAGAACAGTTTATACAAGCGATCTCGGCAATCTACCAGGAACAGACGGCACGAATTATTATTAATGGTAGTTTGACTACTAACTTTAATATACAGAAAGGAACAAGACAAGGCTGTCCATTATCTCCATTATTGTTTATTTTGACATTAGAAGTGCTGTTGAATGCTCTACGGGACTCGGATAATTTGAATGGAATAGTTGTAAGGCAAAAAGATTACAGAACAAAGGCATTCGCAGATGATCTGGTTGTTACCTTAACACGACCTTTGGAATCAACCATACAGATGAAAAACATTATAGAGGAATATGGTCTGGTTTCAGGTTTTAGCCTGAACCAGAAAAAGACTAAGATGATAGTAAAAAACATATGTTGGAACCACAAAGGAAGGAACTTGAAAGGGTGGCAGGCTTTGAAATAGCAACAAAGGTTAAATATCTAGGGGTTCAAGTTGCAGCATCTAATATGAAACTTTTTCAAAATAATTATGTGGAACTTTGGCATAAGATTCAAAAGGATCTTGATACATGGAAGAAGCTGCAACTATCTTTACTTGGAAGAATAGCAGCAGTTAAGATGAACGTTCTACCTAGATTTTTGTTTTTGTTTCAAATGATTCCGGTGCTTAAAAATGATAAGTTTTTGATGGAATGGCAAGCAGGTTTAAATAAATTCATCTGGAATGGGAAAAAACCAAGAGTGAAACTTAAAATTATGCAAGATGTGCGTGAAAGAGGTGGCCTTAAAGTTCCAAATCTACGTTTATACTATGAGGCCGCAGTGCTGACACAAGTTGGAGATTGGATTGGAAAAACTAAAACAGAAATTTTGAATATTGAAGGCCATGATTTGCAATTTGGATGGCATGCATATTTATTTTATGAAGAAAAGAGAGACAGTGTATTTAATAATCATATTTTAAGACAAGCTTTGATGAGAGTTTGGAAGAAGCACCAGCTTCAATTGGATTACAAAATACCTTTGTGGTTGGATCTTGGGCAGATTATGCCAAATATAAAGTCACTCGGGGGGTTGTTGTATAAAGAGATACTTTTTAATGATGGGGGCAGATGGAGTTTGAAATCTTTGAATACCCTGTTGGAAGAAGGTGTGAACTTATCTTGGTTGCAGTATCTTCAACTTCAAGCGAGATGGAGAGAAGATCAGAAAATTGGACTAATGCTTCACGAAGAGGATTTGGTGACTCAGATAAAAATTAAAGGGCCGATGCATATTAAACGAGTGTATAATTTATTGATAGAAAGAGATTCAGAGGGTGAATTAGTTAAGGACTGTATGATAAAATGGGCACAGAATTTTGCAGAACCAGTGATGTTAGAAACATGGGAGAAGATTTGGGTCCAGAATGTTAAATTTACACAAGCACAGAACCTGAGGGAAAATTTTTATAAGATGTTTTATAGGTGGCATTTAGACCCTAAAAAGTTATCATGTATGTATCCAAATGTTCAACCTAAATGTTGGAGATGTGATTGTTTGGATGCAACATATTTTCATATTTGGTGGACGTGCAGAAAATTGAAAGTATTTTGGATTAAACTTTGGTGGGTAATGCAGAATATTTTGAGGAGGAAACTGGAGTTTTCTCCTCAGTTTTTTTTGTTGGGAATTGTTAAGGGCTGCTCAGTAATTGACACTAGATTAATTTTATACATGATTACTGCAGCAAGATTATTGATAGGTCAATACTGGAAGAAGGATAACGTACCCACAATAGAGGAATGGGTATTGAAGATGTCTAATTTCGTAGAGATGGCTAAAATTTCTGCATATTTAAAAGACAGGACCCATGAAGTTTTTGTTAAGGATTGGAAGAAATGGGTAGAATACATGAAGAACAAATATCAGAGTAAGAAGTTTCAATTAGCATTTAATTGAATTTATATTTTTTATACTTAGAATTAATCTAAGGGAGAAAGGTACTGAAGTTGATAATTTTTAATTTTTATTATATTTTATGTAATTGAACTTATATTTTTAATATTTTGGTATATTGTAATGAGATATGTATTAAGTAGTGTTTGATTCTGAGCTTGATAAATGGGATAGTGGGAATTATAGCTAATGTTAGATATTTCTACTATTTATATGATTTTTCATATTTAAAATTAATCTAAAGAAGAAATGTATGGAATTTATCTTAATACTTAGATACATTTTAAAGAGAAATGTGATTTTGATATATGGAATGGTGGGAATTATTGTTACATTCATTATCTATATGATATTTTATCTAAATCTTAAGATGTTTAAAATTATTTTATTAGGCTTTTTTAAGGAGATTGTTAAGATTTAAGGGGTTTTTCCCCCTTTTCTTCTTTTTTTTATATATATATATACTTGACTTATGTTGTTACATATTGGTTTAAAAGATAACTTTTTTATTTTATTACTTAATATAATAAGGTTATATCTTTTTTTTAGTAGGATCTCACCTTAAAAAAAATTGTTAAATATTGATTGTTAATGCTTGTTTGATAGCAGAAGTCAAGGGGGGATTGGGGTGGGGGGGGAGATAAGGGAGAGGGAGGTAGGGGGTTGGGGGAGGGGTGAAAAAGGGGGAAAAATTTATGTATTGTAAAACTTTTTCAATAAAAAAAAAAGATATCTATCAATATCTTTACCTTGTATCAGGTCTCCTGCATATAATTTCATATAATATTCTAGAAAAACTTTCTTAATCAAATTTTGTTGATAAACTTCTTTACCTTTATATTCCATCTTACTAATAATTCGTGATTTTTGCTTTTTCCTTAATACATAAGCTAACCATCTACCTGGTTTATTAGCATTACAAAATGTATTATGTTTGGCATATTGCAAAGTAGTTGCAGCTTGGTCAGCCATTAGCATATTAAATTGCTCTCTTAATATATTTATTGCCTCTTTTACTTTTTTGTCTCCTGGATTACCAATTAATAATTGTTCCTTCTTCTTTATTTCCTCTTCAATATCTTTTAGTCTCTTTGTCTGTTTTTGTCTGTATCTATTATTCATGTATATCAACACATATAAGCCTTACTTGCATCCCAAACCATTTCCATAGAAGTACCCTTGTACATATTATTAACAAAAAACTCCTTCATTTGTTTTTTAAGTTCATTCACATTTTCTTCATATCTAAATAAATTTTCGTTTAACCTCCAAGACCTCCTTTCCCCCTTCTCCTGTCCTAACTCCAACCAAACCGGACTATGATCAGCTAAGGTCCTTGGAAATATCTTAACATTCTTCACCCTAGAAAGGAAATCATTTGTTAGCAATATGAAATCAATCCTAGAAAAAGATTGGTGTCTGTCGGAAAAAAAAGTAAAATCTTTTTCATTGACATTCCAAGATAGAAATTTAACCGGCATTTTTGCCTGCTTGAAGCTTAGAGAGCATTTGTTGAAGATCCTCTTCCACCTTTATCTTCGGTCTTGCTCCTCTCACTGCTTCTGTTTTTGGAATCAGATGTTGTTGTTGTTGTTTAAAAGTTGACCTTGTCACACGTTGTTCTCGTTGTTCTCTCGGTTCCTCCAGCTTTGATGTATCAAGTGCCATTCCTTCCAGTTGATTTAAGGGAAAAGGGAGAGAGGCTAGGTCCAATTGAGTCTGGTCATCTTGCTCCTTAGGTTCTCCAGCCACCGCCTCTGCATATGTTTGCATCTGCTGTTTTCCTTTTTCAGTTCCTTTTTTATTCCGCTCTGGTGGGTGTCCAACTTTTAATACGTTGTAGTAAAATTCTCTTGCTTTCCCAACATTGTTCAAACGATATCTTTCTACAGCATAATTCACTGTTATGCCTGTTGGTACATCCCACCTGTACATTATTTGTTGTCTTCTCAGCTCATCCACTAAAAAACCAAAGTCTTTTCTGTCTCTCAGCATTTTGGGAGGAATCTCTTTCAGTACTTTGATGTCCTGTCCAGACACCTGTACCTTGTTGTTGTAGGAAGCTTGCAGCACATCATTTCTAATTCTTCTGTCAATAAAGTAAATCACCTCATCTCTTGGTAGGTTTTTATTTTTTGCAATCCATGAATTAACTCTTTAGACTTTATCCATCTGGCTAATTATTTCATCCTTTTTCAACCCAGCCACTGATGCAATAACTTCAGCACATTTGTCTCTTAAGTTCTCCCGGCCATTCTCTTTCAATCCTCTCACTCTCAAGGCAAACTCCATAGATCTATACTGTATCATAAGCACTTTATTTTCCAACCTTTCAGATTTGGTCATAAATTCACCCATTTTAGCCTCCAGATCTAGAGTAGCCTCATTAATTTCTTCCACTCTTTCATCAAGCTGGACAAGATGGTTAGACAAGCCTGAAACAGCCAGCAGAATATCCTCTCTTATGTCATCATGCTTCTTTGCAACAACATCCCTAATTTCTTTAATTTCATCCTCAAATTTCCCCAATTTCTCTTCTATTTTCCCTCTATCATCTCTGTTTGGGTACTCATAACTTGTTTTATAAAGTCTTTAAGTTCATTCATGAATTCCTCCTTATTTTGTATCTCAACCGGAAGTTGAGCCTTTTGTGTCACAGTGGAGACTATAGGAGAAGTTCCTCCTGTTTTAGATGCTGCTGGTTTAGTCTGTTTAGAAGCCATTTTAATTTCAAAGAACTTTTCTCCTCTTCACCCCACTTTGCAAGTATAAAGTCTCAAAAGTCACCAAAATCAACTCCAAACAGTTTTAAACTGCTGATTTCAATGTAAAAATAATCTTCCTCCCCAAGTTGTTTCTTTCTAGCAGCTTACTTTAACTTTAAAAGCAAAAAAGATCTCTTTTCAGTACTCACTTCCCTTCTCGGCACAGCCAGGATACTCTTAATTGAACACTTCCTCTTTCAATTGACTTCGTTTACAGCAAAGTAGTCAGGAGTTAAGCTTTGTAATTTTGTTCCAAGTACTCCTGTTTCCACTCCGTCTGCTGTTGTAATCATTAAAGCTGGCAAATTGCTTGCAGAGCTGGTCGCGACATCTAATGCTGCATTTGCAGCAGCGCTCCAAGTCCGGAGTTTGTTTCCCTGAGGAGCCCACCTTTCCAGCCCCTGGAATTAATCCCAGGGGCTTTTTTGGTGGCTCTACCAGTCGGAAACTGCTCTGTCCCCCTTCTTCTCCCGAAGAGGGGTCTGCAAAACCGCGGACAGCTGTTTTTCACTGTCGGGGCGGCTTTACGGAGTCTTGGAGCCGGCAACCTCAAAAAGGTTGTCAGCGATGTCCGCTGCGCCAGCGGAAGTTCCCCGCCAGCGGAAGTTCCCAATTAATCTTATAATTCTTATTTGCCACCCACACTAGCATTGTTCTTAACGTGGTTGCTCTTAAACTGGGAGCAAATATTTCATCGTAATCTTTTGCCGTTTGAGCAAAACCTTGGGCTACAAGACGTGCTTTATAAGTCATGTTCCCATCACTACCTGTCTTTAACTTATAGACCCATTTGCAACCGATTAATTTCTCTCCTGGTCGTAACTGAATATCTTCATAAACACCTAATTCAGTTAAAGACTTGATTTCTCTAGTCATAGCCTCCTTCCATGCCATTTGCTCCTTTTCAAGATACATCTTTATATCATCATAAGTGGAAGGTTCTACATTAACTTGATAAACCACATTTGCTTTATATCTATCAGGCGGATGTCTCTCCCTATTAGACCTCCTAGGCAATACAGGACTCATGTCAGGCATTTTAACTGACTCCTCCCCTAAACATTGTTCCTCTTCTTCCTTCATAGTAGACTCTACGTTTTCTATATCTTCATCAGGGTATTATTTAATATTTGACTCTCAATTATAACATTATCATCGTCTCTGTAATCAGCTTGCTCGAGCTTATCCCATCCTGTATGTTCTAGGAATTTTGCACTGGCGCTACAATAAACACTAGTGGTTCCTGGTGCCCAAAAGCTGAATGATCGATAGTTTGAATCATAACCAACAAAAAACATTCGTTTAGCTCTCTGTTGTCCTTTCCGTTTTAATGGAGAGGGAATATGGACCCAGGCAGGAGCACCAAACGTGTGCAGATAACTAAGGTTAGGTTTTCTACCATGCCATAGTTTAAATGGTAATTCACCAGTAGATGAATGTACAACATTGTTTAAAACATGGTTTGCACACATAATGGCTTCACCCCATAAGGTTTCTGGCAAACCAGAATATGCTAACATTGCCCTAGTCATGGCTTGTAATGTTTGACCTCTTCGTTCCACGTAAGCGTTGTGCTGTGGTCTATACGGAGCAGAACGTTTATGCTGAATACCTGCCTCTTGCAACATCCTCTCTAACGTTTGATTAGTGAACTTGGTACCGTTATCGGTTACCAAGCAAATTACTCTATTTTTCTGCTTCTTCTCAACAAATCTTAAACAGTTGTTAATATGCTGAAATGTTTCAGATTTTGTTTTCATTAAGTAGCAGAAACCATATTTAGAGTAATGATCTACGATGCTGAGTATATAGCAGGCTCCCCCTATACTGGGTTGTTTGGGTCCAATCACATCAACAAATACTACTTCTAATGTCCTCTTGGTTTTAAACCCGTTGATTCGGTTTGCTGGGGTTACTTTACTTTTCTCCTGATTACAGGCATTGCAATTCAAATATTTACTACAAGGTTTTAACTGTATCCCTTCAGATAACTCTACTGTCTTTTTTAACATCCTGAAATTTCTATGCCCCAATCTTCGATGAAGTAAATGAATACATTCATCGTGTGGTTTATCATTTCCATAAACTGACTTAGAATTAGCCACTAATGCTGGGTTATCTCTTAACACAAATAAATCATGTTCTAACATTGCGGTAACACATTTACCCTCTTTTTCAATTAAACACTTATCCCCTTGAAATGTTACCACAAATCCAATCTGCAATAAGGACTTCACAGATAGCAAATTGAATTTCAATCCAGGTATATGCAGCATTGGTAATTTTTCATCAATTAATGGCCAATGTGCAATACCCTCCCCAGCTACCTTCATCTTCCAACCATTGGCTAATGTAACTTGTTGGTTACTCTTATTCAGTTCAACAAAATTGTTTCTATTCCTAGTGATGGATTGCGATGCACCACTATCAACAACCCACAAATCATGGTTAACAACTGTAGTACTCGTGATAGCCAAATCACAAACCTTCTTGGGTCTCTTTTTATCACCAACAGTCATTTTCTTATTCTTAGTACAATATTTGGCTATATGACCCTGAGCCCCACAAGAAAAACATCTTTTTACAAAATAGGCAGCTGAATATTCTTTTTCTTCTTTTGGTTGCTTCTCTCTCAATTGGTCTCTATCTAGTCTTCTTCTGGATTCTTCCAACAACCTGCCAGTTATGCCAGTCAATGTTAGTTCATCTCTGGTCAAAACCTCCAGTGAAGAAACATAATTGTCATAACTCTCATCCAAAGAAGAAAGGATTATGTAAACTTGTTGCAGTTCTGAAAAAATAAGTTGCTTCTCACGCAGCTCTTGAAAAGTTCTTGTCATGAACTCCAAATGAGCCATCATATCTCCTCCTTTAAGAAGACATTGTTTAAACAATTTAGGTGTCAGATGTATATAAGCACCCACAATATTACAAACATATAGGCTCTTCAACTTGTTCCAACACCTAGCAGCAGAATCTTCACCACGAATATGGACAAGCTGCTGGTCATTCAGTGTCAGTCCAATTATGCAAAGAGCTCATTCATTATCTTGGTTAAACTTGGCTAATTTCTTCTCATCTTCATCATCATCAGGATTCCATGCTGTTACAACTGGTGGATTATTAACTACATCCCATAGTCCTTCCCTACGCAAAAGTAGGTTACATTTCATAGACCAGGAAACATAGTTTGTTCCATCCAACCGGGTTATCATGGAAATACTGGATGCTTGTTCATATGTCATCTTCACTTGGATTATATATAACAAACACAGTTGTCTGAATTATTCACATTAACTCTCAGTTCTCTAGATAACTCTGTTTAGCTCTGAGCAATTCTGGTTAGTTCTGGTTGGCTCTGGGCCCATAACTAATGTTAAGGATATAGTTGTGAGATAACCAGGACTGGTTATGAAGCAGAGCATAGTGTTTGTACACGGAAATGGTGCTGAGAGTAGTTGTGAATAAACTGCATACAAACTGGTTTTTAAAGTAGTTTACTTATAGAGCAAAGCAAAAACATAGTCCTTTTACCAATCCAAGTCTTAGCCATGCATAATCAATCCAAAGATACAAAACTTCTTACCGGTTCGTAGAACAAGACATGAATCATTCAGGAACAATAACTTCTGCCACCGATAGCCTCTCACTGACCAGTCTGCTCCCATAGAGAGGGGCTCCTCAGGGTGCCGTCGGCCAAACAGTGTCGACTGGCGGCCCCCAGGGGGAGAGCCTTCTCTGTGGGGGCACCTGCCATATGGAATGAGCTCCCCCCGGAGATAAGGAGGATTCAAGACTTACGCACCTTCCGCCGCGCCCTAAAAATGTTTCTATTTCAACAGGCGGGTCTGGCCTAACTCTCCTTTTAAATTGGGTTTTAAAAATGTTTATATAAATTAGATGTTTTAAATTTTTTGAGCCTTAATTATTTAATTTATTTTAATAGCTTTTAACTTTTGTATGAAAATGGTATTTTATTTTGGCTGTTCACCGCCCAGAGTCCCTCTGGGAGTAGGGCGGTATATAAATTTAATTAGTAAATAAATAATAAATAAATAAGCAGTTCATAAAAGCAGTAATAAATAAACCATGATCAAATTGACCATGTAAAGAGACCAACGATATCTACAACATAGCAGGAGGTAACAGTATGGTGTAATGTCCACCATACTGACCACAATCAAGCTCTCCTTAAATACAGTTGCTACATAGCTCATCCAATCAGGATGCAGAATGACTCAGCAATACTCTTAAAGCTATATTATACATATTCATACTATAGACATATAATGTTGGCTTATATATTACCTGGCCAACTAGTTAGGCAATGACCATTTGCTAACACACTCCATGAAGGCGGTATATGTTTCTTAAGAACAGTTTGGCTAGCTTTCTAGCCGAAGGTAACAATGGGCTTGTTTCGAAAAAAGGTCAATTACTGTCCATATCACTGTGTTACCCCGGCTCTCAGGCAAGTCCACAATGAAGTCCATGGCTATCTCCTCCCAGGGTCTCACAGGAGCCACCACTGGCTGTAGGAGGCCTGGAGGTTTACCGACCCGTGTCTGCATCATAGTACATGTCACACAACTGTGTACATAGTCTTCCACATCCTTTTTTAACTGGGGCCACCAAAATTGATGATTCATGAGATGCAAAGTTTTTTAAGAATCCAAAATGTCCAGCCATCCAGCCATCATGACATTGGCACAACACTTCAAGTCGTAGACTATGTGGAACATAGATTTTTGTCCCTTTCCATGCCAAATCAGCCCTATGACTTAAAATACTCTTATTAGCTTGGTACCATTCATCAGATGGAAGTTCTTTCTGGATGTCTTGGGCAATGCCTGTGGCTTGTGTTGTTCTATGGGTTGTCTATGAGACCAGTTGGGTGATCTGATCCCCCATGACTGGTTTTGGAATGAGGGCCTGTACCACCTGTTCTCGTTCACTAAAGTATTGAGGTTTACGGGACAAGGTGTCAGTCAGGAAATTCTTTCCTCCAACGATATATTTCAGGCTGAAATTGAACCGCCGAAAATACATGGCCCACCTGATCTGCTTGGGCGAGAGTCGACAACGGGTTTGGAGGGCTTCCAGATTCTTGTGGTCGGTCCAGACCTTGAATGGTAAGCCCCCACCCACCCCCCCTTCCAGCAGATGTCACCACATCAATAATGCCCATCGTACTGCAATTGCCTCCTTCTCCCACCTGCGTTCGGTGTTGCTTAATTTCCGGGACGTGTAAGCACACAGTTGTAATCTCCCCTGGTCGTTGACTTGCAAGAGGATCGCTGCTACGGTTACATCGCTGGCATCAGCCTGTATCACAAATATCTTCACTGGGTCTGGATGTTTTAGCACCAGCTCTCTTGCGAACAACGATTTCAATGCTTCAAATGCCTGTTGACATGCATTATCCCACTGTATTGGACGCCCTGGATGTGGCCTATTAATCACATGTTTGGTTTTTAAGAGGTCAGTTAACGGAAGTGCAACTCATGCAAAGGACGGGATAAAGTGGCAATAAAAGTTTGCAAATCCCAAAAAGCTTTGCAGTTGCTTTCTCATTCGTGGGGCTTGCCAATCCAATACTGCCTGCACTTTTGCGGGGTCCATCTCCACCCCTTTCAAGGATATGCGGAAGCCTAAATAGTCCAACTGAGACTTGTGGAATTCCATTTGAATTGTTTTACATACAGTTTAGTTGCTAATAGTTTCTGTAAGACCTGGCATACCAATGTGACATGCTCTTCTATAATAAATAATAAATAAATAAATAAACTTTCTTGTCATTGTATGTGTATACACAGTATACACATAGTGTCTTGGTGTATATTAGAATGTCATCCAGGTATACAAGAATGCCATTACATAAATGATCTTGTAACACTTTGTTAATAAGCTGCATTAATACAGCAGGCGCTCCTTGTAATCCAAATGGCATTACTTTAAACTGGTAACTGCCTAGAGGACAATTAAATGCCGTCTTCCATTCGTCACCCGGTTTAATCCGAATTCTATAGTAGGCCTCCCGTAGGTCTAATTTTGTAAACACCCATCCCTCCACCAACCGTGCCAACATATCCTTCATTAACAGGAGTGGATACAGGTGTTCTACACACACCGCATTCAGACCATGAAAATCAACACAGAGGCGTAGGCCGCTGTCTTTCTTCTCCCCAAAGAGAACCGGAACCACCACTTTAGACCTGGCCGGCTTTATGAAACCCCGTTTCAGATTTTTCTCTATATATGTTCTCATCTCCAGCAATTCTTGCGGTGTCATTGAGTACATTTTGGGTTTAGGTAAAACAGCTCCTAGAATGAACTCAAGAGCACAATCAGTGGCTCAATGGGGAGGTAGGGTATCGCATTCTTGTTCACTGAACACCTCTTTAAGATCATCATACAGTGTGGGGTAGCCTATCGGCTCTGCTGCTGCCCTACTCTCTTCAACCCCTGTTGGATTGTTCTCATGGGGAGGCGGATCAGGTCCCACTCCTATTCTTAGATGTTGCCAACCCCCCCCCCCCGATAGTAGGGCCCCATTTTTTGAGCCACACGAGGCCCAATACGACCTGCTCTGTTATGTTGGGTACCACCACAAATTTTATGCACTCTTGATGAGCCCCCATCTCCAGAATGAGTTTCTTGGTCACATGTGCTGCTGGTTGGCCTCCTAACAAGGACCTGTCCATCTGCTCAAAGCGAATGGGACGTTTTAAAGGCCTTAGTCCCACCCCTATTTTGTCTGCTGTGGCCCTACTTATTAGGCATCTGGTGCACCCTGAATCCACTAGGGCCTTACACTCCTCACGCCTCCCTGCAGTCAGGCCCACAGGAATGAGGAAGGGTTTGATAGCCTTACTCACCATAGGATCAGCCTCCCCCTCATCCTTACTTTCACTGGCTGTCTCTATGGTAGTTGGTTGGCTCTCAGTTCCAGGGGTCAATGGACTCACGTGTAACGCCCCTCGGGACTTCTCCGGGGTCTTTCATATGCTCTTTCAGGCTGTCCCTTGCTTAAGTTTAGATGTTTCAGTGGGAGGCTTGGGTCCTGTCTCTGAACATTCAATCGCCCTGTGTCCTGACTTCTCACACCGAAAACATGTCATCGGAGTACGAGTTGGTCCGCTCTTAATGAGTGGGGCCGTAGAGGGGGATTAGGTGGACAACTGCGGCATTGGGCCCGTCTGTACTGGTCGATTTGGTGATCTTCGTCCTCTTCCAGACCACTCTACCCATGGCCGGTCCTCCTTCCTGAATTCAATGTCGATTTCTGTGGCTGCATGAATCCATGCCCCCAAACGAGGTGGCAGGCCATGAGTCACACAGGCCTGCCTCAAAGGTCGATCTAACCCGGCCTTAAATTGGTGTACCAGTAATCTCTCCGGCCATCCTTTCACATTCCCTGCCAACCGCCGGAATTCCTGTACATATTTGACCACTGGCCAGCCACGCTGCCTGGCTGCCAACAGAGCCCCTTCTGCTTGTTGTATGCTGGTATTATCCTTGAAGTGCTCTTGCAATGAAGAGAGGAACAGACCAATATCTCTGAGCTCCCCAGCGTGATCACAGTATAGTCTAGCCACCCATTCAGCTGCCTCACCTTCCATGACTCCTGCCACAGCCATCACCATGGCCCATTGGGATGTATATAGGGGTGTGTACTTGTCTAAGTGGTCTATCACCTGGCCCATAAACAAAGCCATCTTCTCAGCACTGCCATCGAAGAAAGCCTTCAGAGTAGGTGGTTCCCACCTTCCTAGTGGACCAACCCCTGGCCAGGCCTGTAGTGGGGTCCGGGGCTCTTGCCTCATAGGCCCAATGGTACCGGGATCAGCAAATGGACCTCGCAGATGATCCACAGGATCTACTGGTGATCTTTGAGTAGTCTGCCTGGTTCGCGATGCCTTATATCCCTGGTCTATTCTCCCAGCCAGTGGAAGGGAGGGGCCCCCAGGTCCTTGGTCTGGTTGAGGTTCTCTATTTCTCTGCCACCCCATCCCAGTCCCTGGTTCCTGCAACCCTCCTGGGCCAAACATCTCCCTTAAAATGTCCATGGTTTGGCTCCCTAACGCAGTGGAGTAGCTCCATTCATCTTCTGAGATATGTCTTTCTCTCCACTGCATGAAATGGTTCCTGGAAGGGGTGAGCACCGGAGGAACATGCAGGCGATTCACAAACTCTCCTGACCCTCCAGCCCCTGACCACCAGTCTTCTCCTGGCCCCCTTTGTCCTAGGAGTGGATGGGGCTTCTCAGCTGTTTCACGAGGCTCCTGTTCTGGCATAGTCAGTGCTGCCCTATCCTTCGGTCTCACATCCGGTCCCAGGGATAGAGATGGCAGGTCAGTGAGGATGGCTAACTCTGCTAGATCCTTGTACTCTTCTGATAAATCTGCAGCTTCCAAATCTGGATGCGTTCCTTCTGCCATGCTTTCACAAACAGCAATGGGTAAGAGCTGACAACCTGTCAGGTTCTGAATCAGGATAAGAAAATAAATCGCAGACAACAGGGCGGATGTTGTTCTAAAGTTTTATCTTCCTAAATTTGGCATGCTCTGACAATCACCCAGTGCAATTACAGTGAAATATTGTCAGCTCTAACCGTATCGTGCTTTCCCTTCCCGTTTTAAACCTAGCGCTACTCCTCCCCCAGATTCCACCCCAAATCCCTGTGCTGATTGGAGGGCTCCAGCTGCCTTCCTCCAGCCAGTAATTTAGTGCAATTAGTCCTGGTTCGTTGGGGCCGTTCTGACCGAGATAGGTCTGGTAAGCCTCCATTAATGCTGGCTAACACAGCCAGCACCTCATCCACACAAGTGCAGTCCTATCCACCCTCAGCTGGAGGCCCTGTGAACAGCTGAAGGAAGAGGATTCCACTGTCTGTATGCAGGAGGAGGCAACTGACGGCAAGGCAAGATATCCAGGCAGGAACTTTGGCTGCACACTCTGTCTCCCTCCATTCCCACCAGAATGACAGCCCCGACAACGTGGGCTGACATCCAATTTATTAGAGATGTAATGTTGGCACATCTGGGAAAACCCAAATCTGAAAGCTTCCAGGTTTTCTCCACCCAGCTAACAGTTCACAGCCCTGCCCCACACCCATAAGTTCATCACATTGTCCAATCAACTCTTCACACTCAACTGGATACAATCTTCTGGCAGTCTCCATCAAACGCAGGCAAAAGTCCTTGAATATGGAATGTTGTTATGACTAACTTTCTACCACTCCAACAACAACTCCTTCCCAACTTCCCCAGCTAAAATATGTGGCAGTTAAGAAGCAAAAAAAAAAATGTCTTCCAAAACTGACACCTTGTCTGGCTCATTGCCAGAGCCCACACCCCAGACAAGCTCAAGTGTAAACACTTGAAATAAGCCTAACTACAAAGAATGCAATTAGCACTAGAATGTAGCAAAGAGCAAACACAGTAGCCGTTGCTTGTTAAACCAATTACCAAATAGACACAGGAACTAGCCAGATTTCTCAACCCTGCTTCTTTTCAGGAACAGCGACTAACCTTTTTCCTTCCAAACAAAGCTGAATAGGGAAAATTATCCCATCAATAAACACAGGATTAAACGTCACCAAGTACAGAATTAAACATCACCAAAAACCAGTTTTAGACCAAAAGTCAGAAATGGTATATAAACTCACATTTGAATGTCAATCTTTCTAGCTAGCCAATAAGCCTTGCTGAATGTCACTCATCTTGGTTCCTTGTCATTAAAAGCTTCTTTCTGGCAGCTCTGCTTTGTTATTCAATTATTTCTTCAAAACACTGATCATTGCATCTTGGCTGGAAGAACTCCAACAGGGGAGTATTTCAATAGAGTAGAGTAGAGTAGAGTAGAGTAGAGTAGAGTAGAGTAGAGTAGAGTAGAGTAGAATAGAATAGAATAGAATAGAATAGAATAGAATAGAATAGAATAGAATAGAATAGAATAGAATAGAATAGAATAGAATAGAATAGAATAGAATAGAATAGAATAGAATTCTTTATTGGCCAAGTGTGATTGGACACACAAGGAATTTGTCTTGGTACATACGCTCTTGGTGTACATAAAAGAAAAGATACATTCGTCAAGAATCATAAGGTACAACACTTAATGATAGTCATAGGGAAACAGTCAATATAAATCTTAAGGATTAAGGAACAGCAGTGTAAAAAGGTTAAAACAACCCTTCCCCTTTAAGAAAGTCAAGCCCCTAATAAAGCAAAGCAAAGTACCAGCAAAGGGAAAAAAAAGAAAACCTCTGGAGAATCTCAGGGGACAGTAAGTGTGGGCATACTGCCAAGAACCTTTAGCTGTTACAATGTGATAAGGGTTAACTGGAGAGGCAGTTTCTGTAAGCAGGGCAATAAAGATTAGGTTAGAAACACCACCAGAATGTTTCCTTCCTACCTTCCTTACAGGATTAGCCCTGTAAAGTGGAAAAAAATGAAATATTTCTTCCAACAACCAGTTCTCCGAACTGCTCAGAAAGTTAACAAACAGTTCTCCTGAATAGGTGCGAACTGGTTGAATCCCACCACTGGCATCTGGGGCACGGACAGCATTGGTTCCTGCTCTCGGCCTTAGATCTGAATCGCAGGGCCACCCTGCCGCCTCAGCCCTGTCCCCTGGGCATGCACATAGGAGGCAGAGAGCATGCAAGTGCTGGCTTCTTGGGTGAAAAGGAAGCACTCAGAACACAGTCAGCATGCAGGGCAAGATGGTCCCAAGGGAAGCCAGGCCCTGCATGCACTCGCCAACTCCTGTGCATGTGCCCAGGGGGCAGGGCAGGGACGGGCTCTTGCGGGCTCCAGGGTGGCCCCACGGATCTAAGGCTGGCCGCATTCCAGCCCAGATGGCCACCATCAGGTTGTAGATCGTCACCCAGTTAGCTGGGCCAGGCCAAGGCGCTGTGGGCTGGTCCTTTGCTGTTTCCAGGTCGGCCCCGTGGACCAGTTCTAACCACCTCGGGCCTTGAGTCTGACATCCCTGATTTAGAACCTTTTATTGCTCTAAAGTTCAAATAAAAGTGTATATTTGCCAACAGTGCAATAAAAGAATTTCCCCATTTTTCTTGTAGACAATAAAATGAATAGCCTATTAATATGAATGCTTAATAGCTAGTGGAGCAAATCCTGTAGTTTAGATTAGGCAACCAATAATCAGAATATAGCTGGAAGGGACCTTGGAGGTCTTCTAATCCAACCCCCTACTCAAGCAGGAGACCCTATACCATTTCAGACAAGTGGCTGTCCAGTCTCTTCTTAAAAACCTCCAGTGATGAAGCACCCACAACTTCTGAAGGCAAGCTGTTCTCACTGTTAGGAAGTTTCTCCTTGATTCCAGGTTGCTTCCTTGATTAGTTTCCATCCATTGTTTCTTGTCTTGCCTTCTGGTGCTTTAGAAAATAATTTGACCCCCTCTTCTTTGTGGCAGCCCCTCAAATACTGGACTACTGCTCTCATGTCACCCCTAGTCCTTCTTTTCTCTAAACTAGCCATACCCAGTTCCTACAACCACTCTTCATATGTTTAAGTCTCCAGGCCTGTAATTATCCTGCAATTTTTCCAAAGTCTCAACACATTTTTTGTAATGTGAGCAAAACTGGATGCAGTATTCCAGGTGTGGTCCTACTAAGGTTTTATAAAGTGGTACTATTACTCCACATGATTCTGATTCAATGCCTCTGTTTATACAACCAAGCATTGTATTAGCTTTTTTGGCTGTCGCCACATACTGTTGGCTCATATTTAAGTGATTGTCCACTAGGACTTCAAGGTCCCTCTCACAGTTACTGTTTTTGGGCCAGGTTTCACCTAATTTGTACTTGTATCTTTGGTTTTTCCTGCCTAAGTGTAACATTTTGCTTTTGTCCACATTACATTTCATTTTGTTGGATAGGGCTCATTGTTCAAGTCTGTCAAGATCTTGAAATGTCTTTGAATATTAGTAGCTTGGATTGGTAGTTATGTTGTTGGTTTGAGCTCTGAGCTCAAACCAACATCTGTCAAGATCTTTTTGGATTTTGACTTTGTCTTTTGGGATGTTGGCTATTCCTGCCAGCTTAGTGTTGTCTGCAAATTTGATGAGTTCCCCTTCTATTCCCTCATCTAATTCGTTTATGAAGATATTGAAGAGTACTGAAGCTAAGACAGAACCTTGTGGTACCCCACTGCTTACTTCCCTCCATGTAGAAGTAGTACCATAAAGCCAGTTACATCTGGTGGTGATGCTCTTTATCCAGAGATGGGCTTCAGCCGGTTAGGACCGGTTCGGGTGAACCCATTGTTAAAATTCTGCTCAGTTCAGTGAACTGGCTAATCCCACCACTGGCTGGCCCCTGTTTTTCAGCCGTTTTTGGACCGTTTTTTAGGTCAATTTCAGCCATTTTTCAGGCATTTTCAGGCCATTTTTCAGGCCATTTTTCGGCTGTTTTTGGAATCCAAAACGGCCAAAAAATGGCCCAGAAAATGGCCGAAAAATGAAGATTTCAAATCTTCAATTACCTCTTTTTTTTTAGTTTTTTATTTTTTAAACAAAAACAACATAAAAATGTCATCCTTCCATACAATCACAGACAGTGTTTCGATCGGTTAAAATCATTTCGTGCTCTCAAAATTTTCAAAATTTCAATTATGACAAATGTTCTTTCCTCTAACAAAAAACAAGTATTTACACATTTTATCCAAATTTCATTTCATATATAATATTTCATCTCCATTCTTTATTGTCTATCCATTGATAAAATAGCTCCCATATCAAATAATATTGTTTATCTTCCTGTTCTCTTATTTCAAATGTCAATCTACTCATTTCAGCACAGTCCAACATTTTCTTAATAATTTCTTCATCAGTAATTATCTTCTTTTTTTTTGTGAATTTTATTTTATTTTATTTTATCTTATACATCCAACAAACCTTAAATCTATAGCGGTCTACATCACTACGCGAGAAGGAAATAAACTTGTCCCGTTACATATATAGGGTAACCTACATAAGTCTATTACATATACCAAGTAACATGTTTATCCAATACCTCTATTTACAGCTCGATTTGTCATCCAATTATACCATTGACTCCAAGATATATAATAGTCTGTGTCCCCTCGTCCTTTCAGTATTATAGTAAGCCGGTCTGATTCCACACAGTTCATTATTTTCTGGATAACTACTTGTTCGGGTGGGCTAACATCCATCTTCCAGTATTGGGCCCATGCCAATCTTGCAGCTGTTGTTCTATGTAGCAGCAGGTACCATGCCGTTCTATTAACATTTACGGGTCTTATCCCTAATAAAAATACCTCAGGACACAGTTGTATATGCTGCCCCAACATCTCATTAAGCCACTTCTGAATATTCTTCCAAAATTTCATTGCCTCTCGACAGGTCCACCATTGGTGAAAATATGTACCTTCTTTAATGCCACATTTCCAACAGACTGAGGATGTTCCAGGAAACATTTTAGCAAGTCTGGCCGGCAGCAAATGCCATCGATACCCCATTTTGTATATATTTTCTTTATATCCTATTGACCGGGTTAGTTTCAAATTCTTAGTCCAGATTTCGTTCCACCTCTCAGACTCTATTGAATAACCTAGATTCTTCTCCCAAGCATGAATCGAAGTCTTCACACCTTCCTCTCCTACCTCTATAGCTATAAAGAATTTATAGCTTCTAGATAGCCCCTTTTCATCCACCCCCCCAATAATATCCTATCTAGAGTCTGCACCTCTCGGCTAATCCCCATTCTCTGTCTGTCTCTCATGTATTTACTACTAATTTGCATATATGTCCACCAGTCTAGGTTCACTCCTTGTTCCTGAAGTAACAATTTTGTTTTTAACTTCCCAGTTGTATCTAATATTTCTTTGTAGGTCAATTTTTTCTCTGGATTATACAGAATCGGATAAGTCACAGTTTCCACAGGTGAAACCCAGAGTGGTACCTTATTATAATATGTTTTCCTAATTTCCATCCAGCTCTCAATCAGGACTCCTTGCACGTGGTGTTTTGTAAAGCATGCCAGGAGTTTGCCTCTCTCCCACCAAAGGTGGGCATGCCACCCCTTGTTGGAGATCATGACCTTCGATTGCTAGCAGACGTCTCCTTTGTAGTGTAATCCATTCATGGATCCAAACCAAAACCGCTGAATTATAGTAATACTTCCAATTTGGGACCCCTAACCCGCGTTGTTCTTTCAGTTTCTGCATCACTTTCAACCTAATTCGAGGCTTCTTGCCCTGCCAAATAAATCTATTTGTAGCCCTGTCCAAGTTCCTAAAGAAGGTTTTATCCAGCCTAACTGGGGCCGTTTGAAAGAGAAATACCATTCTGGGCACTACGTATGTCTTAATTAGGGCTATCCGTCCCATTAGTGACAATTGTATCTTCCCCCATTTCTCCAAATCTTTGTCTAGTTGTTCAGTTAGTTTTAAATGGTTATCCGCCTTTATTGATGAACATCTATCAGACAGCCAAATCCCTAAATATTTGACTTTACGAACTACCTGTAGGCCCAAAGTGTTTTGTATTTCTAATTTTTGTTTTTCTGACATGTTTTTTGCTACAATATTTGTTTTTGTCCTATTTATTTGTAATCCAGCTACTTCACCAAATTTCTGTATTATATCAATAAGTCGCCCTCCGGAGGTAAATGGCTCTTCCAGAACAAAGACCAGGTCGTCCGCATACACCTGGACCTTGTTTTCTTGTTCTCGAATCTTTAGTCCTCTTATGCTCACCTCTTGTCTTATTGTCCTAAGCAAAGGTTCTAGCGTGAATATAAACAGTAATGGGGAGAGTGGGCAGCCTTGTCTCGTTCCCTTCGCTATCATCACCTCCACCGACTCTTCTCCATTGACCAAAATCTTGGCCTTCTGTTGATTATAAATTGCCTGGATTGCATTAATGAAATAATTGCCAGCCTCCATATGTTTCAGTTGTGATATTAGATAATTCCAATTGACCCTATCGAAGGCTTTCTGGGCGTCCAAAAAGAAGAACGCCGCCTGCTTCTCAGGGTGGGTCTCGTAATATTCCAGGGCATCAATTATAATCTGTACATTATCTTTCAACTGTCTGGCCGGTAGAAAACCATTTTGATCTATGTGGATGAATTCACTAAGGTATTTCTTAAATCTAGCTGCCATTACAGCTGCAAAAATTTTATAGTCGGTGTTTAAAAGTGAAATAGGTCTATAGTTATGTATAAGAGTTTGGTCCACTCCTTCCTTAGGTATTAGAGAAATACAGGCCTCTAGCCATGATTTGGGAGCCTTAGACTCCATCAATACCATATTAAAAATTTCCTTCATATATTTTATATACAGATCTGGAAAGGTTTTATAAATCTCTGCAGGCAAGCCATCAGTACCAGGGGTTTTCTCAGCCTTCTGCCTCTTGATTGCAATCTCTATCTCTCCTTCCGTAATCTCCTTATTCAACAACTCCTTGACTGATTCTGGAAATTTGGGAAGATCCAACTGTTCCAAATATACCTTAATTTTCTCATCCGATACTTGCTCACTAGCATAAAGTTGTGAAAAGAATTCCTGTGCGATCCCTTTTTTCCGTTCATTATCTACCCATATGACTCCTGTCTTGTCCTGTAATTGTTCTATCCGCCTACTTTCCCTTTCCTTCTTTAGTTTATAAGTAAGCCACCAGCTGGCCCTATTAGCATGTTCAAAGTGATGCTGTCTGGCCATTCTAATATTATGTGCTATTTCCTCCTGGTCTAGTAATGTGAGTTGATGTTTACTTGCGTCTACTGCTTCCTTAGCTTTAACATCTAGTGGGTTAATCTGTAAATTCCTCTCTGCATTCTGCAGCTTCGCTGTCCATATTTCCCTCTCCTTAAGTTTCTGTCTTTTCTTCCCCACAATGTATTTAATCGCTAACCCTCTCATATAGGCTTTCGCCGTATCCCACAAAATCTGTATCAAGGTTTCCTTATTGTTGTTGACCCTAAAGAAGGCTTCCATTTCTCTCTTTACCATTTGTTGAAATTCCACCTCCGTTAAAATGCTTGCTCTCAACATTCACCTTTTATTTCTTTTGATTATATCCCTCTTCCACCTAACCAATAATGGACTATGGTCTGCCCAGGTATTAGGTTCTATCTCTGTCGCTACAGTTCTGGTCTTTAAATCTGTAGTTGCCCACATCATACCAGCCTCGACCAAGATTTATGCCTGGGAGAGAAGAAGGTATATTAATTTGTCTGAGGGTGGAGCGCTCGCCATATATCCGTAAGACCCAACTCATCCCTCATATCTGCACATACTTTCAGAAGTATTCTCCTATTTTCTCTTTTTTGACTGTTTCCCGGTAAATAATCCAAATCCCTGTCAATTACTGCATTAAAATCGCCTAGTATAGCTATATGGTCATATTGCAAATCAGTAAGTTTTTGATACACCTTTTGATAGAAATCAGACTGTCCATTATTTGGGGTGTATATTCCCACCTGTAACCAGCCTATACATATCTCCAACATTAGATTCCTTCCCTCATCATCCATATAAATTAATTTAGTTTCCAGGCAATTCTTAACTTAAAAGACCACACCTCTTTGTTTCTCGTCAGCTAACGTAGCATACAGCTTACCAAGTTCAGGACATTGCAAAACACATTCACATTGTTTTTTAATATGCACTTCCTGGAGACAGAAAACATCCATTTTCAGTTTTAGTAAATTCTTGAAAACCTGCTTTTTCTTCACCTGTGCGTTCAAACCATTTATATTCAATGAGAACAAACATATTTCCTCCCCCATCTTATCTGCGTTCTTTGCTCTAGTTGTCTATCTGGTTACCCGTTGGTTGCTCTCTTCTTTTCTTTCCCTTACTCCTACCGCTCCTTTCTCCTCTTGCCCTTCTTTCTGACCCTTACTATCTATCACATCTTCACTTTCCCTTCCTCCTTCCCTTTCCCAATTTGTAAATTCACTTTCAAGAAACTCATCAGCCTCCTGCGGGTTTTCAAGACGTACTCTCTTCCCCTGCCATGTCACCAAGAGCCCATCTGGAAGTAGCCACTTATATTTCACATCATATTTTCATAGTTGTGTTGTCAGTGCTTGGTAGTTTCGGCGCCTGTCGCAAAACAGTGACCTGTTTGCCAGCGTACTTTATCACCTGGTCCTTCGATCTCTGGTATACTTCCTCCCGTAATGATCTCTTACTAAATTTAACGTGGACTTCCCTTGGGAGGTTCTGACTCCTGGTAAATGATGTAAAAACCCGGAAACATTAATCAATACTGTTAAGGATATAATTGTGAGATAACCAGGACTAGTTATGATGCAGAGCACAGAGTGTTTGCGCACAGAAACGGTGCTGAGAGTAGTTGTGAACAAACTGCATAAAAACTGGTTTTTAAAGTAGTTTACTTATAGAGTAAGGCAAAATCATAGTCCTTTTACCAAT
The DNA here is from genome assembly GCA_038048745.1 of Coluber constrictor foxii. NCBI lineage: Eukaryota > Metazoa > Chordata > Lepidosauria > Squamata > Colubridae > Coluber > Coluber constrictor. The sequence goes on along the minus strand of CM075966.1, from coordinate 27,721,756 downwards.
CCAAGTCTTAGCCATACATAATCAATCCAGAGATACAAAACTTCTTACCGGTTTGTAGAACAAGACATGAATCATTCAGGAACAATATAAACAGTTCATAAAAGCAGTAATAAATAAATCATGATCAAATTGACCATGTAAAGAGATCAAAGATATCTACAACATAGCAGCAGGTAACAATATGGTGAAATGTCCAAACTGACCACAATCAAACTTTCCTTAAATACAGTTGCTACAGAGCTCATCCAATCAGGATGCAGAATGACTCAGCAATACTCTTAAAGCTATATTATACATATTCATACTGTAAACATATAATGTTGGCTTATATATTACTTGGCCAACTAGTTAGGCAGTGACCATTTCCTAAGAAATACCACTGTGGACCATTTGCGTAATTATCAGTAATTATCTTCTCTCCTTTCCAATTTTTTGCAAATACAATTCTAGCTGCTGTTAAATTATTTACAATTAAATATTGCAATTCTTTATTAAATGTCTGTTAGGTGTTTTTGTGTCAGCCATGGCAGTTTCTTCAAAGGCCACCAGATGGGAGCAAAGAGGGACTTTTGATCCCACTGGTGGGTCAAGGGGCTTCGGCCCCTGCAGCCCCATTGGGGAAGGTCAATGGCCCTCCGGCCCCCTCACACATCTTGGTAACAGAGGGGCCAGGGACCCCTATAAGATCCCCTGCACAGGGGCTGCTCCCGCTGCTCTTGTTCTACTCTCCTATGGGACTGACCCATGGGCTCAATCCAGGCATGGATGCCTCCTTGCCTGGGAACTCATTTTACCTACTTTATTCCTAAATAAAGATTTAACTTGATTGCATCCTTGCGTGCTGACTTTTCTTGGAAGCACCTTCAACGAACCATCAATCTTTGTGAGATCCCTCACAATGTCTCTGGTAAGATCCCTAATAAGTATCTCTGGTTTAAGGTCAATATGTCTCTTTGTCATTTTTTCCAACCACGTGTGTATCTTAGTCCAAATTCTCCTTGCTTCTTCGCATGTCCACCACAAATGGTAATAAGATCCTGGGGTCTGATGACACTTCCAGCACTTCTCTAATTTGTTCTTGAACATTCTGGCTATCCTCGTCGGGGGTAAAAGCCACCTGTAAAACATCTTATACAAATTCTCCTTATATGCTGTAGACATTGTCATTTTATAATTATGTGACCACAATTTTTGCCATTTCTCTAAATCAATACCATAACCAAAATTTTTCCCCCACGCTATCATTGATTCTTTAACTTGTTCTTCTTCCAATTTTACCTCTAGTAAATATCCATATAACTTTTTAATTACATGGTCATCAGAGCCCATAAATACCTTATCTAAAATAATCAAAACATTATAAAAACCTTCTTGTTTAAGATCTTCTCGATATCTAGAAAATATTTGCATATATGAAAGAAGCGATTTTTAAAAGAATAGATGATTATGTAGAAAAAGTTGACAAGCACATGGACCAATTAGCTATAGATATCGCTCATAATGATAAACAGATTAAGCTTCTTAGAGTGGAAGCTGACCAATTAGGGAAACAAATGAGGCAGATGGAAGAAAAGTACTCTCTGGAGTTTGATGAACATGAGAAAAGACTGATTTCTCTGGAAGATAAAAGCAGACGATCATCAATACGAATTCGAAATTTACCAGAGATGCAGGAGAGGATACGAGGAATTTGATCCCACAATGGTTTAAAGAAATAATCCCTAATCTGGCCACGGGAGAAGAGGACATTGAGCGCGTCCACAGAGTGGGCGCTTTCAGAGCTGGGTCTCGTCCCAGAGACATTTTGGTAAAATTTTCTAATTATTATAAAAAAGAGCAGCTGATGATGAAGCTGAGGTCGCTACCTTTGTTGACGTTTCAAGGCTCTACAGTTCAAGTTTATAACGATCTTTGCTACCAGACAATTAAATGGAGGCATAGTGTTAAACCAATCACCGAAGAGCTCAAGAGAAGGGAGATAAAGTACGCATGGGGATATCCAGTATTTATGAGGTTTATGTATGATGGAAAACTGTTAGGGTGTGTGCAAAAAGTATTTGTTGCTGGTGCAACGAGCAGAGCAGAAACACACAGGGAAGGAGATAAACATACAGCTCGTGTGAAAAAAAACCCTTTATATACAAGATAATACGCAGTCTCGGTGTAGGTAAAACAGTCCAAGGTCATAAACAGTAGTATCAGTCCAGTAGGTATCTTCCCTTACCAAAGCAAACAGACTTTAGTAACTCTTGGTATACAGTACCATATAACGATCCAGTCAAACACCAATCAGCAGGAAGACGCAGGAAGCAACAGGAACAATCAGTAACAAGAAGAAAGAACACTTCTCTGCGCTGCTTATTTATACACTGTAGCCTAATTACAGGGTTCAGCAAACCCTGATTACGTGGCTCAGTTGTTTCTTAAAGAAACAGATATATTGCCTGACCAACAAGTTAGGAGTAAGCTACAGGCTGAACCTAACATTCTCCCCATTGGGCAGGACGATATACACAATAGATACAGAAACAAAAATACATATCCATATCATACATTGTACAGTGGTATCAGTTACATTTCAGATCCAAATCTTTCACAACAATTGGTGTGTTTAATGGCACCTTGCGCTTTGGTAAAATTATCGGCAATATTGTCCTCTGATGCGCAATATTCCAATGTAATCATATTATCCTTAACACATTGCCGAACATTCAGATAACGTATATCAGTGTATTTAGTCCTTGTCTTTACAGCAAGATTCGTTGCCATTTTAATGGCTGCCTGGTTATCTTCATAAACCGTAATAGGATAGTCCATTTTGAATCCAATATCCTCCATCAACTGTTTATAATAAATCAGTTCAGTACATGTAAGTGATAGACAAGAAAACTCCGCTTCCATGGTAGACAAACTGATGTGTTTCTGGCGAATTGATCTCCATCCAATCAGACAGTTATCCAACATGATTGCGATTCCAGACGTAGATTTTCTGGCAAAACTGGCATCAGTATATGCCTTCAATACCATATCATTAGAATCATTTGGTTCTAAATACATAGCAAAATGTAACGTTCTTTTAAGATATCTAAGAACACGTTTTGCAGCTTGCCAATGCCTATCAGTAGGCTCTGAACTATATTGTGCTAGTTGATTAACACTAAAAGCTATATCAGGCCGTGTCCAGTTGCTCAAATACGACAAACTGCCTATTAATGATTGATACAGTTCTTTACTGAACTGTGGACTCTGCAAACTATCCTGCTGGAATTCTTGTGCCATAGGAGTCTTGGCAGGTTTACATAATTCCATCCCATGTTTTTTCAACAATTTGCATATCTTATCGGATTGTGAAATCTTAAAACCTCTAGATGTTTTCAGGATATCCAGCCCTAGATAATGTCGTATATGTCCTAGATTTCTAAGTTTAAATTTTATTTGCAACTGACTGATAATCTCTCTGGCCTCAGCGTCAGTTCTGGTAATTATGGCAATGTCGTCTGTAAAGAGTAACAAGAATGAAACACATCCATCCTGTTCTTTCTTAAACAGACATTTATCTGCTACACCCTCATAGAACCCAATGTTATGTAATTCCTGCACTATACATTGGTTCCACTCGTAACCTGATTGCCTTAAACCATATAGGCTTTTTTGTAGCCTCCAACACTCAGTGCTATCCTGTGTATCATAACCAGGAGGTTTCTTCATATATATTGTATGCCTCAACGGAGCGTTCAAGTAAGCTGTCTCAACATCTATATGAGTAATAGAGCATTTATTTCTAGCTGCCCAAACCAGCATCGTTCTTAAAGTGCTCGCTCGTAGACTTGGAGCAAAAACCTCATCATAGTCTCTATCTGTCTGCGAGAACCCTTGTGCAACAAGCCGAGTTTTATGGGTTACTACCCCATCTACACTTTTCTTTACCTTGTAGACCCACCTACAGCCTATAGGTTTCTCATTTTGTGGTTTTCTAACAACTTCATAGACACCAAGCCTCTTTAATGAATCAATTTCTCTATCCATCGCCTCTTGCCAGGCTTTTTGCTCTTTTTCTGGATATAATTTTATATCGTGATAACTGGATGGTTCAATATCCACTTGGCAAACCACCGTTGCTTTATAGCAATCTGGTGGACGCCGTTCCCTAGAAGATCGTCTAGGCATAACAGGTCTAACATCAGGTATATTGGGTTCATCCTCCCCTAACCCTGATTCCTGTTCCTGTTCTTCAACCTTAATAGATGGTTTATCATCCATCTCAGATGAACTATCATCAGGAATATGGTCTATCTTAACATCCACATCTGTAAAACCATAGTCTGCTTTTTCTAACCTGTCCCAGCCTTCATGTTCTAGGAATTTAGCACTAGCGCTACACAAAACTTTTGTTGTTCCTTTTTCCCAGAACCTATAGGACCTATGGTTAGCCTCATAGCCAACAAAAATCATTATTCATATCATTATGAAGGTTTATGTATGATGGAAAACAATATAGGATTACCTCTTTGGAGCAAGGCATTGAGCTACTTAAAAGTCTGGGGTTGGATTTGCAGGACGATGCTGTTCTTAAAAGTGCCAATGGCGCAGGAAGAGGAGCCACAGCAAGTGGGAAGTGAAATTGATAAGACTGAGATTATAAATCTATAACATATTAATATTAGAAGGCTTGCTGGTACCGACTGTGGGCTTCATTTCCCCCCCACTTTAAGGAAAAATGGCTGGAGCATTAGGCTACTGGGGATTTAGTGGGGGGGAAAGAGTTTGGGGAGATTTGGGGGTGGGAGGGTGGGGAAGGGGGGTAGGTTATGAGGGTTATTTAGTTGTGTTTGTTTTATGTTTTCTTATATGTTGGTTTAAGTTAAAGAGCACAAGGGATCGTAAAGAATTTGTACGTGCTGAATATGGATAAAACTATAAGAATTACAACACTCAATGTCAAAGGTTTGGGGGCAGTTGTGAAAAGGAGGAGAATTGAACAATTGTTAAATAAGGAAAGATCTGACATCATTTTTTTTGCGGGAAACTCACCAGGATAAGGATGGAGTAAATGAAGTTCGCTTGAAGTGGTCACTCCATTATGAAAAGTCACTGTGGACTTAAAAAAAAAATGGGGTGGCCATACTGATTTCTAAAAGAACTGGATTTACTATGGAGAACATAAAAAAAGATGGGCAAGGTAGATTTATTATGATTAAAGGTCAAATTGAAAGCACAGCATATACATTGGTTAATGTTTATGCCCCAAATGAGAGACATAGAGAATTTTTTTTAGAATTGTTTAAAGTAATAGAAGAATTTAAAGGACATGTTATCTTAGGTGGAGATTTTAATATGGTTATAAATAATAGATTGGACAGGACTAATCCCACATGTGCTGAAAGGAGGAATAATATCACCATTTTAAATAAATTAATAAAAGAAAAAGATTATGTGGATGGGTGGCATTTTCTTAAAGGTGGGGAGCCCGGTTTCACATACTATTCCCCAATTTATAAATCTTATTCTAGAATTGATCATGTTTTTGTTTCTAGGGATATGGCAACTAAGTTGTGTAGAATGGAAGTGGGAGTAATTAAAGTAACAGACCATGCAGTGGTTAGTTTAGACTTCATGGTAAAAAAGGACTATAGAGAAGCAGTTAGATGGAAGTTGACTACAAGGATTCTTAAAAATGAGAAAGTGGTTGAGAAAATGCAAAAGGAGATGTCAGAATTGTGGGAAATTAATGAAAAAGGAGAAATAGCAACGAGATTGGTGTGGGACACCATGAAGGCGGTGACACGGGGAATATGTATTAGGGAAACTTGTGATGTTAAAAGGCAAGAAGCAGCATTACAGGAAAAATTAGAGGAACAGATTAAGAAATTAGAAAAAGAGTATTGGCATACAAGGAATAAACAGAAATTAATAGATCTCAGGTTGCTCGCCAGACTCGGGACAAACCATGCTGCAGGCACACATCTTGAGCAGGAACCAGGTTTATTTCGTCCTATCAGCCTGCCGTAGTCAACACTGAGTTCAGAGTAACGATAACACAAAGTCGGCGTTGGGCTCTACTGCAACCCAACGCCCTCAAATAGCCGTGCCAATGCTGCCGCCCAATCGGCGTTTACCGCCGGGCTCCTACGTCACTCTTATGCATTAATCAGCGGCATCAGAACCCTGCCCTATCGCGACCGCAGAGTGACTGGCCGCCTACCGGATCCTCGTCAGCCCCCATCACCGTGCACGTATTCCCCCCCCCCCTGCAGCTCGGATGTGCCATGTCTTGTCAGGTACGTTCTTGTATGCATTCAGAAGCCCCGAGGTGTCAAGTGGGGCATCTCGACAGGCGGCTCCCCCTACCAGGAGTCCCCCTGCAAGACAAAAGGAAAACGATTATATCCACCCTTTGCATTATTGTTTAATCATTGGGTCCAGGTTTATGTGGGTATCTTTTGTGGTACCGTCGACGTAACCTGTCTGCTTTTAGGTCCCTTATTGACACCCATGATGCTTCCTCGAACGGGTAACCCTTCCATTTCACTAGATACTTTAACTGGCCTCTCTGTAATTTGGAATCCAAAATATCATTTATTTCATACTGACCTCCCTCTACCGGCCCGGGGCATTCTGGAGCGTCCCGTACCATGTCTACAGGTTTGAGTAAGCTACTGTGGAACACCGGGTGAATTTTACCCAGTAAGGGTGGTAGTTTTAGTTCAACTGTTACGGGGTTTATGACCTTTTTGATAGGAAATGGCCCTAAATACTGGGGGGCCAGCTTTTTGCTGGGTACCTTTAGTTTGATATATTTAGTGGACACATATACTAAGTTCCCAACCCTGAATGGTTTCTGGTCTTTCCTTTTCTTATCAGCATACATTTTGTATACTTCAGACGTTTTTTCCAACGCTGCCTTAATATTGGGCCATAGTTGTCCAATTCGTTTTCCCCACTCACTTGGAGTCACCTGCTCCAGCTTTGCTACATCGATTTCAGGGATAGCGGGGAATTCTCGGCCGTAGACAACCTGGAAAGGTGTGACACCAATGCTACGATGCACCGCGTTGTTATATGCAACCTCGGCAAAGGGTAGGAGCTCTGACCAATCGGACTGTTGGTAGGAAACATAACATCGTAGGTACCTTTCTACCATAGCATTGGCCCTTTCTGCAGCCCCATTGGTGCTTGGGTGGAATGCTGAACTCAGGCCTTGAGAAGACCCTATTAAAGTGACAAACTTGCGCCAAAAGCGGGCGGTGAACTGAACACCCCTATCGGATATAATCCGGCGAGGGGCTCCATGCAACCTGTAGACGTGCTTTATAAAAAGGCGTGCCAGTTTTCTGGCAGAAGGTAAACCCCGACAAGGGATGAAGTGTGCGTGCTTGGAGAAGAGATCGACTATTGTCTATATAACTGTGTGTCCTTTACTCTCTGGAAGCTCAACGATGAAATCCATCCCTATCTCGTCCCAAGACCTGCTGGGGTTTGCAACGCTTTGGAGCAGGCCGGGTGGTTTCCCTGTCCTTGCTTTCGTCGTCATACACGTTTTACAGCTCTTTACGTACCGTTCAACATCCCTGCGCAACCGGGGCCACCAGAATTGTCGCCGGGTGAGATGCAAGGTTTTGAGGAACCCAAAGTGGCCTGCCACTTTGGCATCATGACACTTATGCAACACCGTTGTTCGTAATTTTGTTGGTATGTATAATTTCGTTCCCACCCACGCTAAACCATCACGTAGTGTGACAAGTGTTCTATGCTCTGACACCCACGGATCTCGGCCCACCTCCCGTCGTAACTCATCCTCCCACGAAAAAGATGTAGACTCATTGTGTGTTCATGCGGCCTGTTGAGGTTTTGGTATAATAGCCTGTACAACATCCTCCCGTTTGCTGTTAAACTGAGGCATTCGTGACAATGCGTCGGCCAGGAAATTCCTCCCCCCAGGAACATATTTCAGGTCGAAATTAAACTGCTGAAAATATTGTGCCCAGCAGACTTGTTTCGGGGACAGCTTTCTGGGGGTTTGGAGGGCCTCCAGGGTTTTTTTTTTAATTGAAAAGTTTTATAACAATACAAAATAAAAGACATTCCCCCCCTCCCAACACCCCCCCCCTCTTCTTCCCTCCCCCTCCCTTCCCCAACTTCCCAGAGTAAAATACAGGGTATTAAAAAAGGAAAAAAAAACCAAAGATCATCTAAATTAATCTATCTAACCTCCAGTTAACAACCCACCCCCCAGAATCTTAACTCCAATATAATTAACACAACATTTCTTTAATTCTGTTTCATTCATATGCAATTTGATGTCTTCTTATTTGATACTTGTTCCGAATATAATTGATCCATTTCCTCCACTCCAAAATATATTTTTCCTGTGTATGGTCTTTCAAATATGCCGAGATTTTTGCCATTTCATCTAAATTCATTACTTTTAAAGTCCATTCTTCTACAGCGGGTAAAGAGTCTTTCTTCCAATATTGTGCAACCAGCAATCTAGCTGCTGCTATTAAATTTAAAAGCAATTTCATCTCTACTACTGTACAACCATTTGTAATACCCAATAAAAACAATTGTGGGGTAAATTTCAACCTCCTTTTCAAAATATTCTGCATTACCCACCAAATTTTTATCCAGAATGCTTTAATTTTCTTACAGGTCCACCATACATGAAAGTACGTTGCATCTTCACAATCACATCTCCAGCATTTGGCTTGTACATTAGGATACATACATGACAATTTTTTTGGATCTAAATGCCATCTATCAAACATCTTATAAAAGTTTTCTCTTAAATTTTGTGCTTGAGTAAATTTAACATTTCTAACCCAGATCTTTTCCCATGTTTCCATCATTATTGGTTCCTGGAAGTTTCTGGCCCATTTGATCATACAATCTTTAACCAGTTAATGATCACCATTCTGGTGTCCAGGGCAATAATTGTCCTGGTCGTACTCTGCTACCTATCACATTCTTTGTTTTTAACAAGTCGGTCAAGGGGAGGGCTACCTGGGCAAAGGAAGGAATAAACTGCCGATAGAAATTGGCAAAGCCTAAAAAGCTTTGTAGCTGCTTTCGTGTCTTAGGGGCTTGCCACTCCAACACCGCTGATACCTTTTTGGGGTCCATTTCCACCCCGTTACCTGAAATACGATATCCAAGAAAATCTAGACTTGTGCGATGAAATTCACACTTCAACAACTTTACATACAATTTGGCATGTAACAATTTGGTTAGGACCTGCCTCACTAACTGTATGTGCTCCTCCATGTTGTCGGAATATATTAAAATGTCGTCCAAGTAGACGAGTACTCCCCTGTACAGGTGTTCATGCAGTACCTCGTTTATAACCTGCATGAACATGGCCGGTGCGCCCTGAAGCCCGAAAGGCATAACACGGAACTTAAAACTGCCTAGAGGGCAATTAAAGGTGGTTTTCCATTCGTCTCCTGCGCGTATCCGCACCCTGTAATGCGCCTCCCGTAAATCGAACTTTGTGAACACCTTGCCAGTTGACAGGGTCGCTAGCAGATCTTTCATTAGGGGAAAGGGGTAGAGATGTTCTACGCAAACCGCGTTCAACCCCGGAAATCCACACACAAACGCAAGCCCCCATCTTTCTTCTCGCAAAACAGCACCAGCGCAGCCATGAGCACCGGGCTGGGCTGAATGACACCCCTGGCTAGGTTTTTATCGATGTACCGCCGCAGCTCCTCTAATTCGGGTTTAGTCATCGCATACATACGGGGTTTCGGCAGTTTGGCCCCTGGCACTAGTTCTTTGGCACAATCGGTTGCTCTATGGGGGGGGGTAACATCTCACATTCCTCCTCAGCAAAAACAGCCACCAAATCTTGATACACAGCCGGATACCCAGCCTGTGACGGAGTCTGTCCGTTCTCTTTGGTACTGCTGCACTGTTGTACTTGTTGTTGGCCCTCAGGAACCGGGTCAGGCCCAATACCCAAATGCAGCTTTTGGAAGCCCCCTTCCCACCAGATAACGGGGCACCACTTATCCAACCATGCCAACCCCAGGATAAGCAATTCAACCATGTGCTCAACTACTATGAAACGGATCTGTTCCTTGTGGGCCCCTATCTCTAGCTGGATCGGCTCTGTCACCAGTTCCGCTGGTGCCCCCCCTAAGAGTGACCCATCCATCTGTTCAAACTGGATAGGAGACCGTAAGGCGCTAACGCGGAGACCCAATGCCTCTACTACTGTTTTGCACATGAGACAACAAGTACACCCAGAGTCTATCAGGGCCCCTGTTGACACCTTGATAGATGTGCGCATATTTTGGAGCACCACCGGTATCACGAATGGCCGTAATGGGCCACTTACCATCGGGTCCTCTGGCGTGTTGTCTTCGCTGTCTGACGGTATGTCATCGACCCCTGCGGGGTTTTGAAGATCGGGTAGTGTGGAACAAAAGCTACTGGAGGGCGTAGGCGTAGGCGTCTTTGGTCGTTCTGTTGTGGAACGAGCCCTCTCCCAAACCCTAGTCCCGGTTGACGAGGCCCTCGCAGGAGTGGTTTGCAAGGGTGGTATAGGACAGTCGACAGCCCGATGCCCCACCTGGCCACAATGAAAACAACGGAAGGCAGGGCCCCTTCCGCCAGTCACCATAGGCTTGCCAGGGAGAAGAGCTCCAGTCCCGGCCTCTTTTGGGGTTCCCGGTTTGGCCGCTGCAAACCGCGACTGCTGGTTAGGTCGGGGCCGGAATTCTCTCAGCCCCACTTCCAGCTCGACCGCTGCTTTAAACCACTCCGCTAGTTTTGGTGGTAAGCCACGGTAAATGCACGCTTGCTGCACCTCCCTATCCAACCTGGAACGAAACTGATGCATGAGTAGCTGTTCTGGCCAGGCGCGGAGGCTCCCCGCCAACGTGCGAAACTCTTCCACGTATTCTTTGACTGGCCGACCTCTCTGTGGTAGAGCGAGTAATTCTCCTTCGGTCACTTGAACCCTAGCACTATCCTCAAAACGTACTCTCAACGCCTCAAGGAATAACCCGACGTCGGCCAGCTCTTTGGCGTATTCGCTGTGCAGGTCAGCAACCCAATTGGCTGCCTCTCCCTGCAAGACCGCAGTTATGGCAATGACCATAGCCCACTGCGAGGGATAAAGCCGCCCATACAAGTCCATATGACTGAGTATCTGGCTTAGGAAGATGGAAACCCTATCAGCACTCCCATCAAATGTGGCTTGGATCGGAGGAGGGCCCCACAGTTGCTGTTGTTGGTGCGGCCAGACCCCAGGCGTCCACAGGGGTGGGGGACCGGCACCTCTCCCATCGAGCGTTATCCCATCCGCTGCTTGCCGGTGTTGGTTTGCGTGGCTCTGGCCACCGCCCTGAGTAGTCCCTTGACCCCCCCACCTGCCATTGGCTGTCCCGCATACCACGGGCCATATCATCCACGGAAGAGGGGTGGAGCCCTGGGAAGCCCTGCTCCGGTGCTCGCTCCCTGCTAGGTGCCTTCCCCACTCTAACTTGGGGCTCGCCAGATGGAAATGTGTTTCAGGGCCTGGTTTTCCCTGCCAAGCGTCACCCGCGTCTCCTCCAGCAGCCCAAGCCTGCCACGAAACCGCATCTCGGAAACTGGCTTCCCCAAACTTCTCCCTCAAAACATCCAGGGTGGACGCTCCCAGGCTCCCGGTAGAGTAACTCCAATCCCCCTCCTCGTCGTCCATCCACTTCCGTTCCCTCCAGCCTTGGAAACTGGGCCCCGGGGGGTAAGGAGTCAGGGGTTTCTGGGCCCCAACCAGGGCGGGGCTACGCCACCAGTCCCCGGAAGCGTCCTTCATCCCGCTTGCTGCCACCCGGTCTTGCCCCGGCTACTCACCGCTGCCCTCCTTTGGCGGGAGGGGTTTCTCCTTCGGCCAGACGAAAGGCAGTTCTTCAGTGCTTTGCGCCTCTTGGGTATCTAAGACAGTGGTGTCCTCCGCCTCTGCTACTCCAGCCCCCAGCGACTCGTCCGTTGCACCCTCGGCCATCACCTCCTCTGACTGTAGGGCACACAACGGGAAGGAAAAACGCCAACTTTCTCTCAGGTTGCTCGCCAGACTCGGGACAAACCACGCTGCAGGCAAACATCTTGAGCAGGAACCAGGTTTATTTCATCCTATCAGCCTGCCGTAGTCAACACTGAGTTCAGAGTAACGATAACACAAAGTCGGCGTTGGGCTCTACTGCAACCCAACGCCCTCAAATAGCCGTGCCAATGCTGCCGCCCAATCGGCGTTTACCGCCGGGCTCCTACGTCACTCTTATGCATTAATCAGCGGCATCAGAACCCCGCCCTATCGCGACTGCAGAGTGACCGGCCGCCTACCGGATCCTCGTCACCCCCCATCACCGTGCACGTATTTCCCCCCCTGCAGCTCGGATGTGCCACGTCTTGTCAGGTACGTTCTTGTATGTATTCAGAAGCCCTGAGGTGTCAAGTGGGGCGTCTTGACAATAGAATTACAAGCTAAGAAAAAGAATTAGAGAATAAAAATTTAGAGGAAGTTCAGAATAATTTAATATACATGAAAAGAGAATTTTTTGAAAATAGTAATAAAAATTCTAAGATGCTTGCCAGGCTCACACAAAAGGAGAAAGCTAAAAATTCAATAGGTATAGTGAAAGATAAATTGGGGAAATATTGTAGTACAAAGAAAGGAAAGCTAAAAATATTCCAGGAATTTTATCAAGAGTTGTACAAGGGTAAGGAGGTTAAGAAGGATATAATGGAAGCTTATATTGGGAAATATATAAAAAGGGGTGTGGAAATGGAGCATAAAGAATTAATGGAAAGGAATATATCTCAAAGGAGCCTGAGTAGCGGAGGGGGCTAATGCCTCCTACTAAAGGCAGCAATTAACATCCAGCTGCCTGTAATTCTGCGAGTTCAATCCTAGCCAGGCTCAAGGTCAACTCAGCCTTCCATCCTTTCTAAGGTGGGTAAATTGAGGACCCAGTTTGTGGGGGTAATAAGCTGACTTTGTATAAATATATACAAAAGTATGAAGGCTATTGCTTAATGCATTGTAAGCCGCCCTGAGTCTCCGGAGAAGGGCGGCATATAAATCAAATTTTTAAAAAAGGGGGAAATTGTAGAAGTATTTGAAAGTTTGAAGGTGGGTAAATCACCCGGGGTAGATGGATTAGGAACAGAATTTTATAAAATATTCAAAACATTATTGGTACCGAAATTATTAAAGCTGTATAATGCAATATTAGAAGGGGAAAAGATTCCAGAATCTTGGGAGCAGTCGTTAATAATATTAATATCTAAACCAGACAAGGATCCGACGCTCCCTGACAGACCTATATCATTAATAAATCAAGATGCAAAAATGTTTTCAACTATATTAGCAAGAAGAATGAATAATTTTATAGGTAATTATATAAGGGAAGATCAATGTGGATTTGTAATGGGCCGACAAATGCATAATTTGGTTGGTAGAGTGTTAAATGTAATTCAGGAGATTAAAAATTCAAAGCTTAAAGCGGGGATATTAGTTTTAGATATTTTTAAGGCCTTCTATTGTGTGAGCTGGCAAGCATTAAAGATGGTAATAGATAGAATGGGGTTTGGAAACAAATTTAAAGTTGTAATAGATTAGATTTAGATTAGATTTATTAGATTTATATACCGCCCTACTCAATATATACTCAATTATATTCTCGGAATTCTGCCTTAGTGGTGGTGAATGATGGTGTTACAGACGAAATACGACTAGCCAGAGGAACAAGGCAAGGGTGCCCACTCTCGCCTGTCCTATTTGTATTGGTTATGGAACTATTGGCCAACGCATTAAGAGATGACAGGGAGATAGAAGGGATAGGTAAAATAAAACTAAATATGTTTGCTGATGATACACTGTTAACGGTTAAGAATATAGTAGATAAGATGGAAAGAATTGGACTTCCGGTTTCGATCTCCTCGTCGCTGGGCGGCTCGCTCGTTCGTCCGCCGCCCCCGCCGCCTGTAGAGCCGCTTTTTTTTCTTAAAAGCGGCTTGGAACGCTCCCCTTTTGCAATAAGGGGGAGCAAGAGTGGGCAGCAACAGGTTGAGCCCCAGAAGTGCTGCCAGGGTAGCTTTTAAGCCCTGGTAAGCGCTCTTTGTTGGGGCTCCCTTTTCAAGCTGCTGGATCTCCGAGCGGCGCGGGACTTCTGCAAGCCAGAACAAGACGGGGAGGAACCGAAACGAACGAAGCTAACTACCAAGTGATTGACAACTAGTTTGGTGAGATCTGGAATTTTTTTTGATGAATATAAAGCTTCTAAATGACTTCTCTTTAAATTTTGGAAAGCAAGCTGTCTGAATCTAAAAGTGTTTGAAAATGGCGGCTGATTAAAGCAGAGTCAGTGAAAGCGGAAAGAAGAAAGTGTAACAAGAAAGCGAAAGTGTGTCTGGCTGTAATTGGACTTTGTTTATTCACAAGTTTTACAAGTTTTCTCATAAAAGTTAATGGAATTTGCTCCTCTTTTGTAAACCTGGGGAGATCAGGAAAAGGAGGAAGATTTTTTTCCTTTCTTCCAAGATTTAAGCTCTGTTCAGGCATGACTTCAAAGAGAACGGGGGGGGATTCCCCCACACATCAGACAAAGGAAAAGCCAGTGTCAGCTTCAAAACAGTTAAAACAGTCACAGGATAGTGATACAGAAGATCTGAAAGCATTTATACATAAATATATGGGAGAGCTCTCTGGCCAAATGAGTAAATTGGAGGAAAGGATGACTAAAAATCAAAAAGAAATGAAAACGGTGGTGGGGGAAGTGAAGGAGTTGGTGGAAGAAAAAACTGAAGGATTACATCAGAGTGTAACTAAAGTAGCCACAGTTCTCACTGATGCTTTACTGGTGATTGAGAAAAAAGTGGAGGATTTAAATCTTGAAGTGGAGGTTAACAAAAAAGAAGTAAAAGAACAGATGTTTAAGGTGGGGGTGCAGAACCAGAGGCTTGAAGAGGAGGTCACCATGCTACAATTTCGGCATATGGAGTTTGCTTTAAGATTAAGAGGTCTAAGGGAAAATAATCGTGAAAACTTGAGGGCAACCTGTGTGGAGGTGCTGGCGAAGATTTTGAAAGTTGAACCAGAGGTGGTTGATAATAGAATAGACAAGCTGTACAGAGCTAATTCACGCATCGCAAAACAGAGAAATTTGCCAAGAGATGTGGTAATTTACTTTACTGAGAGGAAACTGAGAAATGACATTCTGCAATGTTCTTTCCAGACCACGGTTCTACATGGTGTTAATCACATTGGGGTTTTTAAAGAGTTACCACCAAAGATGTTAAGGGATCGGAAAGATTTTGGTTTTCTTGTGAGTGAGCTGAAGAGGCGTCAGATCCCATTTAGGTGGGATGTTCCTGTTGGTATTGTTTTACGATTTGAAGATGAGATATATCGTATCAATTCGGTGGAGAAGGCGGAACAGTTCTACAATAATGTGTTGAAAAAAATTCCTTCACCCCGCTCTTCTACACTCATACCTATTGAAGATATCTCAGGTGAGCAGGCTCCTCAAGAGGGACTGTTAAAGGAAGGTCAAGAAGCTCCAAGGGAGGAAATTCTAGGTGCGGTAGGAGGTGTTTTAGAAGATTCATTAATAGAATTTCCTGAGGTGAAACCAAAGCAATCTAGAGCTACAAG
Organism: Coluber constrictor foxii; assembly: GCA_038048745.1. NCBI lineage: Eukaryota > Metazoa > Chordata > Lepidosauria > Squamata > Colubridae > Coluber > Coluber constrictor. The sequence goes on along the minus strand of CM075966.1, from coordinate 27,706,116 downwards.
AGAGGTGGAGCCTGATTTGGACCTACTGATGCAAGAACCTAAGAACCAACGTATAACTAGAGCTGCAGGGAAGCAACGATTGGAAACACATCAGGGGAAGATACCACAGGAGGAGAAGGGAGCAAATGGGAAAAAATTATACTCTGAAGCTGTGGGAGGGGCAAGACCGAAGACGTCGGCGGTCGGTGAGAGTCTTCGCGAATTGCTTAAAGGGCTTCAACCATCTTCAAAATGATACTCAGAATTTTATCCTGGAATGTGAATGGTTTGAATTCCCCGCAGAAAAGAAGAAAAATATTTCATTACTTGAAACAATATAATAATGATGTTGTTTGTTTGCAGGAAACTCATATCAGAACCCAGGATCAGAAATTTTTAATTTCAAAAACTGGATCACAGTTCATATCTTCTAGTGGGGCTAAAAGGAATGGACTTGTTTTTTATATTTCTAAAAGAATACCAGCTAAACTTATAGAAGCGGATGATGAGGGGAGATATATTGCTGTCGCAATAACTGTACAGAATGCTGAGATGCTTTTAATTGGCATTTATGCCCCGAACCAGCAGCAGGAAAGTTTCTATAAAATGTTGAATGATAAAATTTTGCAGTGGAATTACAAATCTTTTTTGATTATGGGAGACTGGAACTGGGTGATTGATGTAACACTAGATAAAAAGACATCTGCCAAGAAAGGGAATAAGTTACCACAGACTTTTTTTTCAATGAAAGAAGAATTAGAGTTGAAGGATGTTTGGAGAATTCATCATCCCAACGAATTGGATTTTACTTTTTTTTCAGATCGACATAAATCTTTTTCGAGAATTGACTTTATGTTGGCTACCACTGACTTACTTACTATAGTGACAAAAACAAAAATTCTTCCTAGAACTTTAACAGATCATAGTCCAGTCTGGATGGAGATAAATCCGGGCAAGAGAGAAAGGAGATCTTGGCGCATGAATGAAAATATATTTAGACACGAAAAGAATATTAAGGATCTTAAGAAATATGTTAAAGAATTTTTTTACATTAATTTGAATAAAGGTACACCCATTGAGATAGTATGGGATGCATGTAAGGCTTACATGAGGGGTGTACTGATACATATGAATTCTAGACACAAATTAATTCGTCAGAAGTCGAGAATAGACTTGGAGACAGAGATAAAGGAAAAAGAACAATTGCTTATTAAGAACCCGACTGATGAAAAGGTACTACTAACTATAAAACTTTTGAAAGATCAATTTCAAATGTTGATGGCTGAACAAACAGCAACTAATCTGCAATTTGCTAAACATAATACTTTTTGTAACGCTAATAAACCTGGCAGATGGTTGGCTTATACTTTGAGGAAACAGCAAAATTCTCGTATGATAAATGCTATTGAGTATAAAGGGAAACGAACGTATCAGCAAAACTTAATACACCAAGCTTTTTTAACCTACTATTCGAAATTGTACCAAGCTGATAAAGTCAAAGAAGATCTTATCGATGAATACTTGCAGAAGAAGAGAGTTACAAAAATTTCTAGTACACAAAGTGATAGACTGGATCGACTTATAACATCGGAAGAGATTCTACACGCAATAAAACAATTGAAATTATCTAAAGCTCCTGGGACAGATGGTTTGACTGCAGTTTATTATAAGACTTTGCAAGAGGAACTGGTAGAGCCTCTTAAAGACTTGTTTTGTAATATTCAGCAGGGGGGTAAAATACCTCCCTCGTGGAAGACGGCTTTTATATCACTGATACCTAAAGAAGAAGACTCTGCTAAACCTGAAAATTTTAGACCAATATCTCTCCTGAATACGGATTACAAAATCTATGCTAAAGTATTAGCCAACAGATTGATGCCAGTTATTCAAGATGTGATTCATGAAGACCAAGCAGGTTTTATAGAAGGTAGATATATGAAGGACAATGTTAGGCAACTCATAGACTTGTTGGAATATCTTGAGGAAAAGAAACAGATCTCTGCGGTGCTGGTGTTTTTGGATGCGGAGAAAGCCTTTGATCGAGTCAACTGGGATTTTCTAAAAAAGATTTTGCATAAGATGGACTTTGGGGTACAGTTTATACAAGCAATTTCGGCAATTTATCAAGAACAGACAGCACAGATTATTATTAATGGAAGTTTGACTACTAATTTTAATATACAGAAAGGGACAAGACAAGGCTGTCCATTATCTCCACTATTGTTTATTCTAACTTTGGAAGTGTTGTTGAACGCTCTACGGGACTCGGACAAATTGAGGGGTATAGTTGTAAGGCAAAGAGATTATAGAACAAAGGCATTTGCAGATGATCTGATTGTTACCCTGACACGACCTTTGGAATCAATCATACAGATGAAGAACATTATAGAGGAATACGGTCTGGTTTCAGGGTTCAGCCTGAACCAGAAAAAGACCAAGATGATAGTTAAAAATATGATGGAACCACAAAGGAAAGAGCTTGAAAGGGTGGCAGGCTTTGAAATAGCTACAAAGGTGAAATATCTAGGGGTTCAAGTCGCAGCATCTAATAGAAAACTTTTTCAAAATAATTATGAAGAACTCTGGCATAAGATTCAAAAGGATCTTGATATATGGAAAAAGCTGCAACTCTCGTTGCTTGGGAGAATAGCAGTTGTTAAGATGAACGTTCTACCTAGATTCTTGTTTTTGTTTCAAATGATTCCGGTGCTCAAAAATGATAAGTACCTGATGGAATGGCAAGCAGGCTTAAACAAATTTATTTGGAGTGGGAAGAAACCAAGAGTTAAATTTAAGATCATGCAAGATGCACGTGAACGGGGTGGCCTTAAAGTTCCAAATCTACGTTTATATTATGAAGCGGCAGCATTGACACAAGTTGGAGATTGGATTGGAACAACTAAAAGAGAAATTTTGAATATAGAAGGCCATGATTTGCAATTTGGATGGCATGCATATTTACTTTATGAAGATAAGAGAGACAGTGTATTCAATAGGCATATTTTAAGACACGCTTTGCTGAGAGTTTGGAAGAAGCACCAGCTTCAATTGGATTACAAAATACCTTTGTGGTTGGATCTTGGGCATATTATGCCAAAAATAAAGTCACTCGGGGGGTTGTTGTACAAAGAGATACTTTTTATTGATGGGGGCAGTTGGTGTTTGAAGTCTTGGAATACCCTGTTGGAAGATGGAGTGAATCTAACTTGGTTGCAGTATTTTCAACTTCAAGCAAGATGGAGAGAAGATCAGAAAATTGGATTTATGTTACATGAAGAAGACTTGGTGACTCAGATAAAATGTAAAGGACCGATGCATATTAAACGAGTGTACAATTTATTGATAGAGAGAGATTCAGAGGGGGAATTAGTCAAAGACTGTATGATAAAATGGGCACAGAATTTTGATCAACCAGTAATGTTAGAAACATGGGAAAAGATTTGGGTCCAGAATGTTAAATTTACACAAGCACAGAATCTGAGGGAGAATTTTTATAAAATGTTTTATAGATGGCATTTAGATCCAAAAAAGTTATCACGTATGTATCCAAATGTTCAACCTAAATGTTGGAGGTGTGATTGTTTGGATGCAACATATTTTCATATTTGGTGGACATGTAGGAAATTGAAACCATTTTGGATTAAACTTTGGTGGGTAATGCAGAATATTTTGAAGAAGAAGTTGGAGTTTTCTCCTCAGTTTTTCCTGCTGGGAATAGTTAAGGGCTGTTCAGTAATTGATACTAGATTAATGTTGTATATGATTACTGCAGCCAGACTACTGATAGGTCAATACTGGAAGAAAGATAAAGTGCCTACTATAGAGGAATGGATATTGAAGATGTCTAATTTGGCAGAGATGGCAAAAATTTCTGCATACCTAAAGGATAGGACCCATGAAGTTTTTGTTAAGGAATGGAGGAAATGGGTAGAGTATATGAAGAACAAATATCAAAGTAAGAAGTTTCAATTTGTGCTCAGTTGAATTAGAATTCTATGTATTTAAGTAATTAAATGAAAGGTATTATTATATGGTTTATTACTATTAAAGTGAAGAGTATTATTATATTTTATATGATTGACAATTTGGATGTATAGATTAAAAGCCAAAGAGAATGTATTAATTTCTTTTTTATACTAAGTAGGTTACCAAATGTTAGTATATCTATTTTTAAAGAAGTTTAATTAATTAAATTGTTTAAAATAGATTATTAGATTTTTAAATATGTTTAGTGTTAGCTAATTGTTAATAGTTAATTAATTGCTAAGTATTAAGTGTCTTATTTAAAGGGATCTCACCTTTAAAAATTGTTGAATATGTTAAGGTTGATGTTTGTCAAATAGCGGAAGTCAAGGGAGGGGGGAGGGATAGGGGGGATAGGGTGGGGGGTTGGGAGAGGGAGGGGGAAGGGGTTTTTTATCATAAAATGTAATGTAAAACTTTTTCAATAAAAAAAAAAGATGGAAAGAATTGGATGGCATCTAAAAGATTTTGAAGAAATAACTGGATTAAGAATAAATTAGTCAAAATCTGAGTTGATGCTGTTTAATTACACTAAAAGGGAAGAGAAGGATTGGGAAGAGAAGAGAAGCGAAACGAGAATTAAGGAACACATTAAATACCTGGGAGTTAGAATTACAAAAAATCTGGAGAAGTTAGAAAAGGAAAATCTAGGCAGCTTAAAGAAGGAGATTTTGGAAAGTTTGAATAAATATAAAAGGTTGAATTTATCATGGTTTGGAAGAATTGCTTTAGTAAAAATGAAGATTTTAGCAAAAATTAATTTTCTTTTAGGATGCTACCAATAAGAATATCAGAATCAGAGTTAAAAAGTTGGCAGAATATACTGAATAACTATTGTAATGGGAATAAGAAAGCGAGGATAAATAAAAAATAAGTGGTATCTAAGCCAAAAAAAAGGGGGTTTAGGACTCCCAAATATTAAATTATATTATGTCGCTAATAGGCTTATACATGTTATAGAGGCAATTTTAGGAATAGGAGAATTGGAATGGTTGGAAGATAAATCTAAAATTAAAACCAAATTAGAATGGAAGCTGGAAAATATATTTTTATGGAAGGTGGAAAGAAATGGGTTGAAAGTATAAGCAATCCTCTCCTGAAGAGTCATTGGGAAATTTGGAGTAAATATAAAGGGAGGCTGGTTCCGAAGAACTCTCCATTATCACTGGTAGTAATCTTGGAAAATTTCCCAGGGAATTTGAAGAATAATGTGAATAAAATTTTAAAAGAGAAGAATAAAATGAAACTAAGGGAATGGTTAGGAGGAATGAGGACACGTGGGGAATTGGAAGAGGTTCTAGGACGAAAACGGTTGTCTTGGTTAAATTACATCCAAGTAGAACAATGACTAAAAACTGGATAAGAGAAAATGGAGAGTGTAGAGAGTTAACGAGGTTCGAGGAATTAATTGAAAAAAACGAAACTGTAAAGGAAGAAAATAAAGGGATAAAAGACTTAATGAGTGGAATTTATAAAATATTGTTGGAGGAAGAGGAGAGGGAAAATTTAGGAAAGATGGTATGGGAAACCGATTTGAAGATACAAATAGGGCAACAGAGTTGGGAAGGAATTTGGCAACAAAGAGTGTTGAGAAATATGTCAGTAAGAATAAAAGAGAATTATTATAAAATGGCATGGAGGTGGTACTTAACTCCGGTTAGATTAAACAATATGAATCAGCACTACTCAGATAACTGTTGGAGAGGTTGCGGGGAAAAAGGAACGTATTTACATATGTGGTGGGATTGTAAATTTGTGCAAAAACTGTGGAAGATGGTGTTTAAGGAGATTGAAAAATTGTAGGAATAAAGGTAGAAGAGGCACCAAAGGTAGCATTATTCTCACTATTGGAAGATACAAAGTGTAAAAAAGAAACTAAAGAGTTGATAACAAATTTGTTGACCACAGCAAGGTTAATGATTTCTAGGAACTGGAAGATACGAGATGATTATAGTTTGGAAGAATGGTATAAGGAAGTATGGGATATTGCCATAAATGATAAACTGACATGTAATATTTAAGTAAGGAGGGGCATAATGAAAGTGAATGAATTTAATGGAATCTGAAAACAGTTCCTAATATATGTGTTTTCTGGAGGAAGGGGGATACCACCACCAGAAGAAACTTTAAGATTTTGGAGGCAGGAATGATCCTGAGGGGTGGGGGAGCACTTGTTGACTGTTTGTATTATGTATATTGTTATATATTATATATTATGATTCATGTATGTTACTTTTTATTTTTTAAAAATACAAAAATTATTTTTTAAAAAATAAAGTAATTGGCTGTTTGATTATCTCTTTTGAAAAAAATAATAATAAAAAAAAACTGGATATGAAAAAGCTTCAATTGTCGATACCCAGACCGGAATCTTCAAGTAATGATATTATTTAATCCTCTCCGCCCATAAATTAGTTTCTATCTTCACATATTCTGTATTCAGCAGCAAGTCCATTGTTGTCCATATCATACAGTTGCAAGAAAAACTATGTGAACCCCTTGGGATTATGTGGAGTTTTGCATGAATTGGTCATAAAATGTGCTCTGAACTTCATCTAAGTCACAACAATAGAAGAACACAGCCTGCTTAAAATAATACTACACAAACATTAGATGTTGCCATGGTTTAATTGAACATAACATGTACACATTCACAGTGCAGGGAGGAAAAAGTATGTGAGCCCCTATGACTTCTCCAAGAGCTAATTGGAGCCAGGAGTGAGCCAACCTTGACTCCAATCAGTGTGATGATATTGGATGTGTTGCTGACAGCTGTCCTGCCCTTTAAAAACACACACCTGTTTTGGGTGTACTGGTTTCAAGAAGCACTGTCTGATGTGAACCATGCCTCTCAGAAAAGAGCTCTCAGAAGGCCTACGATCAAGAATTGTTGACTTACATGAAGCTGGAAAGGGTTACAAAAGTATCTCCAAAAGCCTTGATGTTCATGTGTCCACGGTAAGACAGACTGTCTACAAATGGAGAAAGTTTAGCACTGTTGCTACTCTCCCTAGGCGTGGTCGTCCTGTAAAAATGACTGCAAGAGCACAGCGCAGAATGCTTCATGAGGTAAAGAAGAATCCTAGAGTGTCAGCTAAAGACCTACAGAAATCTCTGGCACATGCTAACATTTTTGTTGTTGACACATCTAGAATAAGGAAAACATTAAACAAGAATGGAGTACATGGGAGGACACCACGGAGGAAGCCATTGCTGTCCAAAAAAAAAAATATTGCAGCACGTTTGAAGTTTGCAAAAGACCACCTGGATGTTCCACAGCACTACTGGCAAAATATACTGTGGACAGATGAAACCAAAATTGAGTTGTTTGGGAAGAACACACAACACTATGTGTGGAGAAAAAAAGGCATAGCACACCAACATCAAAACCTCATCCCCACTGTAAAACATAGTGGAGGGAGCATCATGGTTTGGGGCTGCTTTGCTGCCTCAGGGCCTGGGTGGATTGTTGTCATTGATGGGAAAATGAATTCCAGAGTTTATCAAGACATTTTGCACGACCATCTGTCCGCCAAGATGAATGTCTAACAGAATAAAAAGTATATCGTTTATTTTCTCTATTTCTTTCTCTCCATGTATCTTTCATATTTATTTCCTCCATTATCTTAAAGAAAGATCTTGGCAATATCTTTCTAGCATGTTTTATTGCTTTATTTATTTTATAATCCAAATTTTCGTCCACAATTCCATTAAAGTCCCCCACTATACATACTGTATATTATCATACTGCATTTCAATTATTTTGTTATGTAATCTTCCGTAGAAGTCATTTTGGTTTTCATTTGGAGCATATATTGCTATTAGAAGGGTTTTCATGTTGTTTTCAATTATTTCCACCATCAAAATTCTACCTTCTGTATCTGAGTATTTTTGTTCCACCAATATTGCATTTTTAATATATAATACGACTCCTCTTTTTTTACTTTGCGACAGGGATAAAAAGGTTTTTCCAAGTTTTGGTTGTGTCGATAAGTATTCATGTTGTTTTTAATATGTACTTCTTGTAAACAAATTATGTCAGCTTTTAATTTCTCTAATTTGTAAAATACTTCCTTTCTTTTAATAGCCGAATTAAGTCCATTTATATTTACTGAAATTAGTTTCCTTTCTTCCATATTCATACTTTATATGTAGGTTTTATTGCTCTAGTTGATCTTACTTCACGTTGTTCCTTTTGTTGGGTAACTCCCCCTACTGCTCCCTCAGTCAACTCAAGCATTGCCAATTCTTCCTCTGTAAATTTTATTGGGACTACAGGTTGGGTTTCAAATTGCATTTCCATTTCTTTTTCTTTAAGAAATTGATCATAGAAAGCTCTTGCTTTATCAGTCGTATTCAATCTGTATCTTTGAAGCTGCCATGTCAAAGTTAATCCTTCTGGGGTCAGCCATCTATAGTTAATTCCTTTTTGAATCAAGATTTTCATCAAGAACTGGTATTCTCTTCTCAGCTCTGTAACTTTCCTTGGTATTTGTTTCAAAACCACCACTTCTTTTTCTTTGTATTTCAAAGTTTTCTCTCTCACTGCCTGAAGAATTTGTGCTTTAATCAATTTCTTAGTGAATCTTATATGTACCTCTCCTGGCAATTTATTACGTATTGCATATCTAGTATAGACTCGATAAATCTCATCAACTCCTTCAGTCATCTTCTCTTTAGTAACTTCTAGGGCCTCGGCCAGCAACCCAATCATCACATCTGCCAGGTTTTCTCCTTTTTCTTCTTCCACATTTTGAAATCTTAAGTAAAATTCTGCTTTGTCTATTTCCCATCCAATTATCCCGCTTGTTTCTAATTCAACATCTCCCAATCTATTCTCAATTTCTTTCATTTTCTCTTCTTTTGGGTCTTCCTTCTTCTCAAGTTTTAACAATCTCTCTTCATATTTCACCACTGTTTGCTGAATATTGCCCACTTTTTCATCTGTCTTGAGTAGATGTTGTTCCATCCTTTGGACTTTTTCATCTGTTTTAGATAGTTGTTGCTCCATCTTGAATAATTGTTCCATTCTTAATACTGTTTGTAGAATTGTTTGTATTGGCGGTTCTTTATATTTGTCTTTTTCTTGTTGCAACATACAGGTGAAACTTGAAAAATTAGAATATCATTCAAAAGTTCATTTATTTCAGTAATGCAACTTAAAAGGTGAAACTAATATATGAGATAGACTCATTACATGCAAAGCAAGATAGTTCAAGCCTTGATTTGTCATAATTTTGATGATTATGGCTTACAGCTCATGAAAACCCTAAATTCACAATTTCAGAAAATTAGAATATTGTGAAAAGGTTCAATATTCTAGGCTCAAAGTGTCCCACTCTAATCAGCTAATTAAGCCATAACACCTGCAAAGGGTTCCTGAGCCTTTAAATGGTCTCTCAGTCTGGTTCAGTAGGAATCACAATCATGGGAAAGACTGCTGACCTGACAGTTGTGCAGAAAACCATCATTGACACCCTCCATAAGGGGGGAAAGCCTCAAAAGGTAATTGCAAAAGAGGTTGGATGTTCCCAAAGTGCTGTATCAAAGCACATTAATAGAAAGTTATGTGGAAGGGAAAAGTGTGGAAGAAAAAGGTGCACAAGCAGCAGGGATGACCGCAGCCTGGAGAGGATTGTCAGGAAAAGGCCATTCAAAAGTGTTGGGGACTTTCACAAGGAGTGGACTGAGGCTGGAGTCAGTGCATCAAGAGCCACCACACAAAGACAGATCCTGGACATGGGCTTCAAATGTCGTATTCCTCTTGTCAAGCCGCTCCTGAACAACAAACAATGTCAGAAGCATCTTACCTGGGCTAAAGACAAAAAGAACTGGTCTGTTGCTCAGTGGTCCAAAGTTCTCTTTTCTGATGAGAGCAACTTTTGCATCTCATTTGGAAACCAAGGACCCAGAGTCTGGAGGAAGAATGGAGAGGCACACCCTGCAAGATGCTTGAAGTCCAGTGTGAAGTTTCCACAGTCTGTGTTGATTTGGGGAGCCATGTCATCTGCTGGTGTTGGTCCACTGTGCTTCATTAAGTCCAGGGTCAACACAGCCGTCTACCAGGAGATTTTGGAAGCAGACGAGCTTTATGGGGATGCTGACTTCATTTTCCAGCAGGACTTGGCACCTGCCCACACTGCCAAAAGTACCAAAACCTGGTTCAATGACCATGGGATTACTGTGCTTGATTGGCCAGCAAACTCGCCTGACCTGAACCCCATAGAGAATCTATGGGGCATTGCCAAGAGAAAGATGAGAGACAGGAGACCGAACAATGCAGAAAAACTGAAGGCTGCTATTGAAGCATCCTGGTCTTCCATAACACCTCAGCAGTGCCACGGGCTGATAGCATCCATGCCACACTGCACTGAGGCAGTAATTGATGGAAAAGGGGCCGAAACCAAGTACTGAGTACATATGCATGCTTATACTTTTCAGAGGTCCGATATTGTTCTATGTACAATCCTTGTTTTATTGATTTCATGTAATATTCTAATTTTCTGAGATTGTGAATTTGGAGTTTTCATGAGTTGTAAGCCATAATCATCAAAATTATGACAAATCAAGGCTTGAACTATCTCGCATTGCATGTAATGAGTCTATCTCATATATTAGTTTCACCTTTTAAGTTGCATTACTGAAATAAATGAACTTTTGCACAATATTCTAATTTTTCGAGTTTCACCTGTAGTCTGGATAGATCTTTGCCAACCAGATGGTGATGATGCGGGCGTAGTTGCAGCAGATCCCACTGTTGCTACTTTTCTACTCATTTTGTAATCCAATCAGGTGGAGGAACCAAAAAGAAAGAACAATCCAAAAAAGAGGGAGGAAAAAAGGAAAAAAGTAAGAGGGAAAAAACCACAAAGAAAAACAAAAAATTAGTCAAATCAAGCTCTTCTGATTCTTCCAAACCGTAATCCTTTAGATGTTAAGAAAGAAAAAAGAAAACTCAAAGAAAGACCAAAGAAGAAGAAGAAGAAGAAGAAGAAGAAGAAGAAGAAGAAGAAAGAAAGAAAGAAAGAAAGAAAGAAAGAAAGAAAGAAAGAAAGAAAGAAAGAAAGAAAGAAAGAAAGAAAGAAAAGAAATCCAAAGGCAAGAAGAGGTGAAAAAGAAAAATGAAAAATGAAAGGCCAAAAAAAATAAAAATAAAAATAAGAGTACAAAATGCAAAAACCAAAAAGTCTTCAGGCACTTGATTACCTTAATCCAATGCAATTATATCCAAATTTTAAAAGCATAAAAAAGGGGCAAAAAGAAAAGAGAAAACTCAAAAGTATGAGAGCCAAAAAGAAAAAGAAGTATTCAGAGTGATACTTTAATCTAACCACAATATTAAAAGCAATAATTCAGAAAAATAGCAAGTAGCAGCTCTAAAGAGCACAGTGGCCTTGTATATTTTTCGAGACTTCTGCTTCAATAAAAACCAGCCAATACACCTGTTTAAACAATGCAGATAATCCGCTTCTCCAGCTATTCACAGTTCTTATCAACTTCACTTTACAGCCTCTTTGTTTTGGCTACACTGTAGCTCTCAGCTGTCAACTTGAATAAACATCAAAACAGAGTTTCTCTGGACTTCCGGTTGGCGCCGCCATCATCGCAGACGGTCTTCTATGACCGCCAGCCCCGCCGCCCGTAAAAAAGCCGCCCCCGCAGCTTAGAGGCGGCCTGAAAAACTCTCATTTGGGAAATAAATGAGAGCAGAGCCGGCGAGTGCAGGTAGAGCCCCTGCGAAACCCCTGGATTAGTTCTGGGGAGGAAGCAGGAGAGGCTCCCTAAACAGCTTGCTGAGGCTCCGGACTCCGGGACAACTCTGCATTCTTGCAGAGCTAGACGACGTGACCAACTCAAGCAGCAAGGTTTAAGCAAGTCTTTAAAAATAAGCAGGGTGAAATCTGGACTGCAAACTAAAAACCGCAAGTATTTGTACTAGCCCTGTTATTATATTTAAGAATGGAGAAAGAGTGGCTTTAGCGGAGAGAAGAAAGCTGAAAATGAAAGTGATTATGCCTGTGCGTTCTAACGTGTTACAAAGCAATTAAAGTAATTGTACCTGTCAGAAGAAAAGGAAAAAGTTTTTTAAAGAGACTTTCAACTGTTCCTTCTCCCTTTAAAGCTGGGGAAGTTTTTGAAAATATTTTGTGGTGGTGGAAAGGGGGGAAGACTTCCTTTCTAGAAAGAATAAGATTGCATAGCAGTATGGCTTCAAAACAGACAAAGTCAGCTCCTAAAGGCACGGGGGGGGGGGGTCCCCTACTCACCAACAAAAAGTGCAGTCATTAAGCTTGCAGACTCAGAGCCAAGAACAGGAGACTGGATTTAAAGATCTGAAGGAATTTATTGCTGTGGCTCTGAAGAATCAAACTAAAACTATGGAAGATTTGAACCAAAAATTTGAAAAGTCTCAACAGGAGATTAAAGAGGTGGTTCAAGAAAAGTATGACAAAATGAAACATGATATATTGACAGCAGTGACTGGCTTGTCAAAAGTGGTTGTTCAGATTGACAAAAAAGTGGGAGAACTCAGCTCAGAACTGGAATCTAAAATGAGGGAAACTGATAATAAAATTACTAATGTGGATAATAAAACTCAAAGAATTGAAAATGAACTGACCATGATGCAATTTAGATTTATGGAGTTTGCTGTAAGATTGAGAGGAATAAAAGAAAATAACAGAGAGGATCTGAGAACAGTTTGCGCTGAGGCCCTGGCTGTGATGTTAAAGATTAACCCTGAAGATGTTCTAAGTAAGATTGATAAGGCTTACAGAGTGAATTCTCGGGTGGCAAAGCAAAGACAACTGCCTAGAGATGTGGTGATCTATTTTACAGATAGAAGAATAAGAAATGATATCTTGCAAAAGTCTTTTGTTTCTACTGTCCAAGTGGATGGAAAGGAGATTGGGATCTACAAAGAGCTGCCACCAAAGATGTTAAGAGATAGAAAGGATTTTGGATTCCTGGTGAATGAGTTGAAGAAACAGCAAATTCAATTTAGATGAGATGCTCCAGTTGGCATAATATTGAGGTATCAAGGAGAGACAGATTGATTAAACGCTGTTTCAAAAGCTGAAGAATTTTATTTCAATATTCTAAAAACTGGTACAGCATCTCCACGCACATCCTCATTGTTATGTGTAGAGGAGGGTGATAAAGAGAAGGAATTTGAACAAGAGTCTGAAGAACAGCGGAAGCAAACATATGCAGAGGTGGCAGAAATTCAAGGAGCAACAGGAGGGGGGTTTCTGGATGAACCATTGATAGATTTTCCTCTGGAAGCTACAAGTGGATCACCTAAGAATACAAGACAGGTAGCATTGGACCTCGAGCTGAAATTGCACGAACCGAAAGATCAACGTATAACTAGAGCAGCTTTTAAGCAACTTCAAGAGAAACAACAGCAGCAGAGGTCTTTGCCACTACAAGATAAGAATGGAGTCAATAGTAAATCACAGAAACCTGAAGCTATGGGAGGAGCCAGGCCGAAGACTACCACCTTGGAACAGCAACTTCAGCAAATGCTCTTAATGCTTCAAGAGACCACAAATGACAATTAAACTTTTATCTTGGAACGTGAATGGACTAAATTCACCACAGAAAAGAAGGAAAATATTTCACTATTTGAAACAATTTAATAATGATGTTATTTGCTTGCAAGAAACTCATATTAGATTACAAGACCAAAAATATTTGACAAATTCTAAATTAGGTGTACAATTTATAGCATCAGACTCAGAGAAAAAGAATGGTGTTGTGATTTATGTAAATAAAAGACTGTCAGCCAAAATTATAGAGGCAGATGACTGTGGAAGATATTTGGCAATTGAACTAAATACACAAAATGGTCTAATTTTGGTGATTGGAATTTATGCTCCCAACCAGCAACAAGAAAACTTTTATAAATTATTATATTCCAAAATATTGCAATGGAACTATAGATCTATTTTGTTTATGGGAGATTGGAATGGAGTAATAGACATTAAAAAAGATAAGAAGAGTCTGGCAAAGTCATCAATACGTGCCAAACTACCACAGATATTTTTTGATATTAAAGAAGATTTGGAACTGAAAGATATATGGAGGGAGCAAAACCTAAAAGAACTGGACTTTACTTTTTTTTCAGATAGACACCGATCCTTCTCTAGGATTGATTTTATTTTAGTTACAGCTGATCTACTTTCTAAAACAAAGAAAACAAAGATATTCCCGAGGACTATAACTGATCATAGTCCGGTATGGATAGAAATAGAAATGGGAAAGAATGAGAGAAGATCGTGGAGAGTAAATGAAAATCTGTTTAGATACGAAAAGAATGTAAACGAACTTAAAAAACAAATGAAATAATTTTTTGAAATGAATCTGAATAAGGGTACCCCTATTGAAATTGTTTGGGATGCGAGTAAGGCTTATATGCGGGGGGTAGTAATTCATATGAACTGTAAACATAAATTGAATCAGCAAAGAAAAAGATTAGAAATGGAAGGAGAGATAAAGAAAAAGGAACAATTACTTATAAAGAATCCGACAGACAAAAAATTACAAGAAATTATAAAACTTTTGAAAGACCAATTTCAAATGCTTATAGCGGAACAAACAGCAACTAATCTACAATTTGCAAAACATAACACATTTTGTAATGCTAACAAACCGGGTAGGTGGTTGGCTTATACATTAAGGAAACAGCAGAGTTCTCAAGTTATTGGTAGAATCGAGTATGGAGGGAAGGAAGTTTTTCAACAAAGTCTAATTAAAGAAGCTTTTTTAGATTACTATACAAAACTATATGCCAAAGATGATATACAGAATGAACTTATAGATAAATACCTAGAAGAAGGGAGAGTTACAAAAATTGCTAAGGAGCAAAAGGAAAGAATGAATCAGTTAATAACAGTCGAGGAGATTATTATTGCAATTAAACAACTGAAAACAGCTAAAGCTCCAGGGACGGATGGCCTAACAGCGGTGTATTACAAAACCTTACAAGCAGAAATGATTGAACACCTTAGAGACTTATTTTGTAGTATACAAAAAGGGGGTAAAATACCCCCTTCATGGAAAGCAGCCTTTGCATCATTGATACCAAAAGAAGAAACAGGTTGTACAAAACCGGAAAATTTTAGACCAATATCTCTCCTGAACACAGATTATAAACTTTTTGCAAAAGTATTAGCCAACAGGTTAATGCCAGTTATGCAAGAGGTGATTCATCATGATCAAGCAGGATTCATAGAAGGCAGATATATGAAGGATAATGTGAGGCAAATTATAGATTTATTGGAACATCTTGAGAAGAGTAAACAGATCCCTGCAGTGCTGGTGTTTTTGGATGCGGAGAAGGCCTTTGATCGAGTTAATTGGAACTTTCTACTAAAGACTTTAACCAAGATGGGCTTTGGGGATCAGTTTGTGCAAGCAGTTACAGCAATTTACCAAGATCAAACAGCACAGATTATCATTAATGGAAGTCTAACTACAAACTTTAGTATAGAAAAAGGAACAAGACAAGGTTGTCCACTATCCCCATTGTTGTTTATTTTAACTTTAGAAGTCTTGTTGAACAAAATACGGGACTCGAGTATTTTGAATGGAATAGTTATAAGGCAAGAGGATTATAGAACAAGGGCATATGCAGATGATCTGGTTGTTACCCTAACATGGCCTATGGAATCAGTAATCCAGATGAAAGACATTATAGAAGAATATGGCATGATATCAGGATTTAGATTGAATCAGAAAAAAACCAAGATGATAGTTAAAAATGTGCCAGAAGTTCAAAAGAAGGAACTTGAAAGGAAGGCAGGCTTTGAAATAGTAGCAAAGGTGAAATATCTAGGAGTTCAAGTTGCAGCTTCAAATACAAAACTTTTCAAAAATAATTATGAGGTGTTGTGGCAAAAGGTACAAAGAGACATGGAAACTTGGAAAAAACTGCAACTATCTTTACTTGGAAGAATAGCAGCAGTTAAGATAAACGTTCTACCTAGATTCCTATTTTTGTTTCAAATGATTCCAGTGCTTAAAAATGATAAACATCTGATTGAATGGCAAAAAGGAGTGAATAAGTTTGTCTGGAATGAGAAAAAGCCAAGAGTTAAACTGAAAATTATGCAAGACGTTCGTGAAAGGGGTGGCCTTAAAGTTCCAAACCTACAACTGTATTATGAAGTAGCCGCGTTGACGCAAGCGAGTGACTGGTTTGGAATGACAAAGACTGGAATATTGAATATAGAAGGCCATGACTTGGAATATGGCTGGCATGCATATCTATTTTATGAAAATAAAGTTGATAAAGTATTCAAGAGCCATATACTCAGAAACTCTTTGATGAGAGTATGGAAGAAGCACCAGCTTAAATTGGATTACAAAATACCGTTGTGGTTGGATCTCGGTCATATTACAAGGAATATAAATATAAAGTCACTCGGGGGGATTTTATACAAAGAGGTACTTTTCAATGATGGGGGTAGATTACAATTAAAGACATTAAATACTCTGTTGGAAGACGGGATATTTTTAACTTGGTTACAGTATAATCAACTTCAATTGAGATGGAGGGAAGATCAAAAAACTGGTTTAATGTTGCATGAAGAAGATTTGGTAAGACAGATAAAAGATAAGGGCCAAATGCATATTAAGAGGATTTATAATGTTTTGTTAGAAAGAGATTCTGAAAATGAATTGGTTAAAGACTGCATGATAAAGTGGGCACAAAATTTTGCGGAACCAGTTATGATGGAAACATGGGAAAAAATATGGGTTCAGAATGTTAAATTTACGCAGTCACAGAACTTGAGGGAAAATTTTTATAAAATGTTTTATAGGTGACATCTAGATCCCAAGAAATTATCGTGTATGTATTCTAATGTCCAGGCAAAATGTTGGAGATGTGAATGTTTAGATGCTACATATTATCATATATGGTGGACATGCAAGAAAGTGAAGGCTTTTTGGATTAAAATATGGTGGGTCATGCAGAATGTTTTGAAGAAAAAACTGCAATTTTCTCCTCAATTGTTTTTATTGGGCATAGTTAAGGATTCCTCAATGACTGAAACAAAAATGATATTATATATGGTCACAGCAGCTAGATTATTGATTGGCCAATATTGGAAAAAAGACTTTATGCCTACTATAGAAGAATGGACTTCGAAGGTGGCCAGTTTTGCAGAAATGGCGAAGATATCAGCATACTTAAAAGACCGGACTCAAGAAACTTATATGTGGGAATGGAAGAAATGGATAGATTACGTGCAGAACAAATATCAAACAAGGAAGTATCAGATAGCTTTTAGTTGAATGTTATGTAGAAATTTATAGTGTAGACAGGGGTTAGAGTTGTAGGAGGGTACTATATGGTATGGTATGATTTGGATTTCACCTTGGGAAGTCGTGGGGGGGGGGAGGGGAGGGTTGGAGGGGGGGAAATGTGGGGAAAAATTTGTGTTTGTAAAACTTTTTCAATAAAAAAAAACAGAGGTTCTCCAGCAGATGGCAGTACACTCTCCTGTCTTTCTACTAAAAGATTACCAAAAGAGAAAAAAAACCTTTAAAAAGAATAAAAGAAAGAAAAATTGCAATTCAAATCGAATATTCCAGCCAATGTCCACCAATTCTTCTTTTTTTAAAAAGAAACAGACAAAAATTACAAATCCTACTAAACTTCTCTCTTTCAATTCAGTCCTGGTCTCAGTCAATAGTGAAAGTGAAACAATTAAGTCCTTTAACTAAATAGCCAAATGGAGTAAAAAGAAAGTTTTTTCTTCTTCTTTAAATTTGCCGCTTATCTCATCTCAGATGCAGTCTTCAAAACCATCTGCCCTCAGGGTGTTCTCAGTGTTAATTAGAAATTGAAAGCTCTCACTGATCCGATACGCTGTCACTTTCTCTCGCTCTTCAAGCTGCCCCAGCCTTGGCAGCCTTAATGGCTGCTACCCGGACTCTGGAAAAAGAGCTTTCCCTCGATCAATCAGGGGGTTTGCAGTACCCCTGAGATCGCCGGGACGTGCTCTCCACTACCGCAGTCAAATCTAGACTGTGGGGTCCCAGGAGGACTGTCTGGAAGCGGGGCTATCTGCGGGGGTTTTCTGGAGCTCAGAAATCCCAGTCCTTGTCACCGCGGCGTCAGCTGACTTCTCCCCAATTACCTCTCTTGAAGCTGTACAACAATCTGCATTTGAAAGGGGAAGAGGAATTCGTAGCTTGTCTGGGCACACACTTCAGACTTCTCAATACCTCACATCCATTGTGCTTTTTCCTGCCCCACAGCACAAATCTTTTAAACATTTTCTGGCAAACACAAAGTGAGCCTTCACCCCAAAGCATATTCCCCCTTCTGAATTTTGATTATTACACAACCATATGAAATAGTATAAAATTGCACTACTAAGCACAGTAACACCTGGACTATAGCAAAACTTTGTGAAAAAAAATTGATATAAATTCCCATACCCCATATATAGATTATGTTGAACAAATGTAATGTTTTTGGTTTGATTTAAAGCCAAGATATGGAAATAAGGAAAACAAGAAAACTTCATCAAAAACATGAATTGCCATAATGTTGTCTTCCTAAAGCCCCCTGCTTCCTTCTTTGCTACCAGGCGAACCTGTGCAAATGCCCCCCTTGTCATGGCCGTTAGATGGTCCACTAAAGACAGCCGTGTCCTCCTGAATCAAGGAGGATCAAAACAGGATCAAAGTCAACCCAGCTGTTACCTCCAAGATCTGCTCCCATCCCCTCGTCGGATCCTGCCCAGTCAGAGTCCAGCCCTGTCCGAATCTGAGCGATTTTGTCTTGCAGAAATTGTGCAAAATCCTCAGCACTACCTTGCAAGGGGTCCTCCCTCGCTCCCTGATGGAGAAGGGAGCAGGTCACTTGAAACAAGGATGCTGGGCGATTTTCTGCAGACGCAATGAGCGCAGCGAAATAATCACGTTTTGCCGCTTCCATCACCACAAGATAAGACCTAATATGGGTTCTTAACTGTGTTCGGTCAGACTCAGAACAGGAAGACCTCCAACGGCCCTCTAGGCGTCTCCTCCAACGCTTCATTTCCCTGAGCTCCACGGAAAACCATGGGGCTGCCCGGGATCCCTGTTGGAGGAGAGGCTGCAAGGGAGAGATTCGATCCAGCGAACCGGTGGCCGCCCATTCTCAGGGCCTCTGGCGAATCGCAGGATAGGTCAGTGGGAAATGTCCCAAGCTCCGTCAGGAACCTATCAGGGTCCATCAGGTGCCTGGGACGGAACCAACAAGTTGGTTCCTCCTCCCAGTGGTGGGGGTTGGCAGAAGGAAAGTCTAGCTGAAGGAGGGAATGGTCAGTCCATGACAGGGGTAGCACAGAAAGGTCACCCCTACCTCAATTAAGGAACACATTAAATACCTGGGAGTTAGAATTACAAAAAATCTGGAGAAGTTAGAAAAGGAAAATCTAGGCAGCTTAAAGAAGGAGATTTTGGAAAGTTTGAATAAATATAAAAGGTTGAATTTATCATGGTTTGGAAGAATTGCTTTAGTAAAAATGAAGATTTTAGCAAAAATTAATTTTCTTTTAGGATGCTACCAATAAGAATATCAGAATCAGAGTTAAAAAGTTGGCAGAATATACTGAATAACTATTGTAATGGGAATAAGAAAGCGAGGATAAATAAAAAATAAGTGGTATCTAAGCCAAAAAAAAGGGGGTTTAGGACTCCCAAATATTAAATTATATTATGTCGCTAATAGGCTTATACATGTTATAGAGGCAATTTTAGGAATAGGAGAATTGGAATGGTTGGAAGATAAATCTAAAATTAAAACCAAATTAGAATGGAAGCTGGAAAATATATTTTTATGGAAGGTGGAAAGAAATGGGTTGAAAGTATAAGCAATCCTCTCCTGAAGAGTCATTGGGAAATTTGGAGTAAATATAAAGGGAGGCTGGTTCCGAAGAACTCTCCATTATCACTGGTAGTAATCTTGGAAAATTTCCCAGGGAATTTGAAGAATAATGTGAATAAAATTTTAAAAGAGAAGAATAAAATGAAACTAAGGGAATGGTTAGGAGGAATGAGGACACGTGGGGAATTGGAAGAGGTTCTAGGACGAAAACGGTTGTCTTGGTTAAATTACATCCAAGTAGAACAATGACTAAAAACTGGATAAGAGAAAATGGAGAGTGTAGAGAGTTAACGAGGTTCGAGGAATTAATTGAAAAAAACGAAACTGTAAAGGAAGAAAATAAAGGGATAAAAGACTTAATGAGTGGAATTTATAAAATATTGTTGGAGGAAGAGGAGAGGGAAAATTTAGGAAAGATGGTATGGGAAACCGATTTGAAGATACAAATAGGGCAACAGAGTTGGGAAGGAATTTGGCAACAAAGAGTGTTGAGAAATATGTCAGTAAGAATAAAAGAGAATTATTATAAAATGGCATGGAGGTGGTACTTAACTCCGGTTAGATTAAACAATATGAATCAGCACTACTCAGATAACTGTTGGAGAGGTTGCGGGGAAAAAGGAACGTATTTACATATGTGGTGGGATTGTAAATTTGTGCAAAAACTGTGGAAGATGGTGTTTAAGGAGATTGAAAAATTGTAGGAATAAAGGTAGAAGAGGCACCAAAGGTAGCATTATTCTCACTATTGGAAGATACAAAGTGTAAAAAAGAAACTAAAGAGTTGATAACAAATTTGTTGACCACAGCAAGGTTAATGATTTCTAGGAACTGGAAGATACGAGATGATTATAGTTTGGAAGAATGGTATAAGGAAGTATGGGATATTGCCATAAATGATAAACTGACATGTAATATTTAAGTAAGGAGGGGCATAATGAAAGTGAATGAATTTAATGGAATCTGAAAACAGTTCCTAATATATGTGTTTTCTGGAGGAAGGGGGATACCACCACCAGAAGAAACTTTAAGATTTTGGAGGCAGGAATGATCCTGAGGGGTGGGGGAGCACTTGTTGACTGTTTGTATTATGTATATTGTTATATATTATATATTATGATTCATGTATGTTACTTTTTATTTTTTAAAAATACAAAAATTATTTTTTAAAAAATAAAGTAATTGGCTGTTTGATTATCTCTTTTGAAAAAAATAATAATAAAAAAAAACTGGATATGAAAAAGCTTCAATTGTCGATACCCAGACCGGAATCTTCAAGTAATGATATTATTTAATCCTCTCCGCCCATAAATTAGTTTCTATCTTCACATATTCTGTATTCAGCAGCAAGTCCATTGTTGTCCATATCATACAGTTGCAAGAAAAACTATGTGAACCCCTTGGGATTATGTGGAGTTTTGCATGAATTGGTCATAAAATGTGCTCTGAACTTCATCTAAGTCACAACAATAGAAGAACACAGCCTGCTTAAAATAATACTACACAAACATTAGATGTTGCCATGGTTTAATTGAACATAACATGTACACATTCACAGTGCAGGGAGGAAAAAGTATGTGAGCCCCTATGACTTCTCCAAGAGCTAATTGGAGCCAGGAGTGAGCCAACCTTGACTCCAATCAGTGTGATGATATTGGATGTGTTGCTGACAGCTGTCCTGCCCTTTAAAAACACACACCTGTTTTGGGTGTACTGGTTTCAAGAAGCACTGTCTGATGTGAACCATGCCTCTCAGAAAAGAGCTCTCAGAAGGCCTACGATCAAGAATTGTTGACTTACATGAAGCTGGAAAGGGTTACAAAAGTATCTCCAAAAGCCTTGATGTTCATGTGTCCACGGTAAGACAGACTGTCTACAAATGGAGAAAGTTTAGCACTGTTGCTACTCTCCCTAGGCGTGGTCGTCCTGTAAAAATGACTGCAAGAGCACAGCGCAGAATGCTTCATGAGGTAAAGAAGAATCCTAGAGTGTCAGCTAAAGACCTACAGAAATCTCTGGCACATGCTAACATTTTTGTTGTTGACACATCTAGAATAAGGAAAACATTAAACAAGAATGGAGTACATGGGAGGACACCACGGAGGAAGCCATTGCTGTCCAAAAAAAAAAATATTGCAGCACGTTTGAAGTTTGCAAAAGACCACCTGGATGTTCCACAGCACTACTGGCAAAATATACTGTGGACAGATGAAACCAAAATTGAGTTGTTTGGGAAGAACACACAACACTATGTGTGGAGAAAAAAAGGCATAGCACACCAACATCAAAACCTCATCCCCACTGTAAAACATAGTGGAGGGAGCATCATGGTTTGGGGCTGCTTTGCTGCCTCAGGGCCTGGGTGGATTGTTGTCATTGATGGGAAAATGAATTCCAGAGTTTATCAAGACATTTTGCACGACCATCTGTCCGCCAAGATGAATGTCTAACAGAATAAAAAGTATATCGTTTATTTTCTCTATTTCTTTCTCTCCATGTATCTTTCATATTTATTTCCTCCATTATCTTAAAGAAAGATCTTGGCAATATCTTTCTAGCATGTTTTATTGCTTTATTTATTTTATAATCCAAATTTTCGTCCACAATTCCATTAAAGTCCCCCACTATACATACTGTATATTATCATACTGCATTTCAATTATTTTGTTATGTAATCTTCCGTAGAAGTCATTTTGGTTTTCATTTGGAGCATATATTGCTATTAGAAGGGTTTTCATGTTGTTTTCAATTATTTCCACCATCAAAATTCTACCTTCTGTATCTGAGTATTTTTGTTCCACCAATATTGCATTTTTAATATATAATACGACTCCTCTTTTTTTACTTTGCGACAGGGATAAAAAGGTTTTTCCAAGTTTTGGTTGTGTCGATAAGTATTCATGTTGTTTTTAATATGTACTTCTTGTAAACAAATTATGTCAGCTTTTAATTTCTCTAATTTGTAAAATACTTCCTTTCTTTTAATAGCCGAATTAAGTCCATTTATATTTACTGAAATTAGTTTCCTTTCTTCCATATTCATACTTTATATGTAGGTTTTATTGCTCTAGTTGATCTTACTTCACGTTGTTCCTTTTGTTGGGTAACTCCCCCTACTGCTCCCTCAGTCAACTCAAGCATTGCCAATTCTTCCTCTGTAAATTTTATTGGGACTACAGGTTGGGTTTCAAATTGCATTTCCATTTCTTTTTCTTTAAGAAATTGATCATAGAAAGCTCTTGCTTTATCAGTCGTATTCAATCTGTATCTTTGAAGCTGCCATGTCAAAGTTAATCCTTCTGGGGTCAGCCATCTATAGTTAATTCCTTTTTGAATCAAGATTTTCATCAAGAACTGGTATTCTCTTCTCAGCTCTGTAACTTTCCTTGGTATTTGTTTCAAAACCACCACTTCTTTTTCTTTGTATTTCAAAGTTTTCTCTCTCACTGCCTGAAGAATTTGTGCTTTAATCAATTTCTTAGTGAATCTTATATGTACCTCTCCTGGCAATTTATTACGTATTGCATATCTAGTATAGACTCGATAAATCTCATCAACTCCTTCAGTCATCTTCTCTTTAGTAACTTCTAGGGCCTCGGCCAGCAACCCAATCATCACATCTGCCAGGTTTTCTCCTTTTTCTTCTTCCACATTTTGAAATCTTAAGTAAAATTCTGCTTTGTCTATTTCCCATCCAATTATCCCGCTTGTTTCTAATTCAACATCTCCCAATCTATTCTCAATTTCTTTCATTTTCTCTTCTTTTGGGTCTTCCTTCTTCTCAAGTTTTAACAATCTCTCTTCATATTTCACCACTGTTTGCTGAATATTGCCCACTTTTTCATCTGTCTTGAGTAGATGTTGTTCCATCCTTTGGACTTTTTCATCTGTTTTAGATAGTTGTTGCTCCATCTTGAATAATTGTTCCATTCTTAATACTGTTTGTAGAATTGTTTGTATTGGCGGTTCTTTATATTTGTCTTTTTCTTGTTGCAACATACAGGTGAAACTTGAAAAATTAGAATATCATTCAAAAGTTCATTTATTTCAGTAATGCAACTTAAAAGGTGAAACTAATATATGAGATAGACTCATTACATGCAAAGCAAGATAGTTCAAGCCTTGATTTGTCATAATTTTGATGATTATGGCTTACAGCTCATGAAAACCCTAAATTCACAATTTCAGAAAATTAGAATATTGTGAAAAGGTTCAATATTCTAGGCTCAAAGTGTCCCACTCTAATCAGCTAATTAAGCCATAACACCTGCAAAGGGTTCCTGAGCCTTTAAATGGTCTCTCAGTCTGGTTCAGTAGGAATCACAATCATGGGAAAGACTGCTGACCTGACAGTTGTGCAGAAAACCATCATTGACACCCTCCATAAGGGGGGAAAGCCTCAAAAGGTAATTGCAAAAGAGGTTGGATGTTCCCAAAGTGCTGTATCAAAGCACATTAATAGAAAGTTATGTGGAAGGGAAAAGTGTGGAAGAAAAAGGTGCACAAGCAGCAGGGATGACCGCAGCCTGGAGAGGATTGTCAGGAAAAGGCCATTCAAAAGTGTTGGGGACTTTCACAAGGAGTGGACTGAGGCTGGAGTCAGTGCATCAAGAGCCACCACACAAAGACAGATCCTGGACATGGGCTTCAAATGTCGTATTCCTCTTGTCAAGCCGCTCCTGAACAACAAACAATGTCAGAAGCATCTTACCTGGGCTAAAGACAAAAAGAACTGGTCTGTTGCTCAGTGGTCCAAAGTTCTCTTTTCTGATGAGAGCAACTTTTGCATCTCATTTGGAAACCAAGGACCCAGAGTCTGGAGGAAGAATGGAGAGGCACACCCTGCAAGATGCTTGAAGTCCAGTGTGAAGTTTCCACAGTCTGTGTTGATTTGGGGAGCCATGTCATCTGCTGGTGTTGGTCCACTGTGCTTCATTAAGTCCAGGGTCAACACAGCCGTCTACCAGGAGATTTTGGAAGCAGACGAGCTTTATGGGGATGCTGACTTCATTTTCCAGCAGGACTTGGCACCTGCCCACACTGCCAAAAGTACCAAAACCTGGTTCAATGACCATGGGATTACTGTGCTTGATTGGCCAGCAAACTCGCCTGACCTGAACCCCATAGAGAATCTATGGGGCATTGCCAAGAGAAAGATGAGAGACAGGAGACCGAACAATGCAGAAAAACTGAAGGCTGCTATTGAAGCATCCTGGTCTTCCATAACACCTCAGCAGTGCCACGGGCTGATAGCATCCATGCCACACTGCACTGAGGCAGTAATTGATGGAAAAGGGGCCGAAACCAAGTACTGAGTACATATGCATGCTTATACTTTTCAGAGGTCCGATATTGTTCTATGTACAATCCTTGTTTTATTGATTTCATGTAATATTCTAATTTTCTGAGATTGTGAATTTGGAGTTTTCATGAGTTGTAAGCCATAATCATCAAAATTATGACAAATCAAGGCTTGAACTATCTCGCATTGCATGTAATGAGTCTATCTCATATATTAGTTTCACCTTTTAAGTTGCATTACTGAAATAAATGAACTTTTGCACAATATTCTAATTTTTCGAGTTTCACCTGTAGTCTGGATAGATCTTTGCCAACCAGATGGTGATGATGCGGGCGTAGTTGCAGCAGATCCCACTGTTGCTACTTTTCTACTCATTTTGTAATCCAATCAGGTGGAGGAACCAAAAAGAAAGAACAATCCAAAAAAGAGGGAGGAAAAAAGGAAAAAAGTAAGAGGGAAAAAACCACAAAGAAAAACAAAAAATTAGTCAAATCAAGCTCTTCTGATTCTTCCAAACCGTAATCCTTTAGATGTTAAGAAAGAAAAAAGAAAACTCAAAGAAAGACCAAAGAAGAAGAAGAAGAAGAAGAAGAAGAAGAAGAAGAAGAAGAAGAAGAAAGAAAGAAAGAAAGAAAGAAAGAAAGAAAGAAAGAAAGAAAGAAAGAAAGAAAGAAAGAAAGAAAGAAAGAAAGAAAAGAAATCCAAAGGCAAGAAGAGGTGAAAAAGAAAAATGAAAAATGAAAGGCCAAAAAAAATAAAAATAAAAATAAGAGTACAAAATGCAAAAACCAAAAAGTCTTCAGGCACTTGATTACCTTAATCCAATGCAATTATATCCAAATTTTAAAAGCATAAAAAAGGGGCAAAAAGAAAAGAGAAAACTCAAAAGTATGAGAGCCAAAAAGAAAAAGAAGTATTCAGAGTGATACTTTAATCTAACCACAATATTAAAAGC
Source organism: Coluber constrictor foxii (assembly GCA_038048745.1). Classification (NCBI taxonomy): domain Eukaryota; kingdom Metazoa; phylum Chordata; class Lepidosauria; order Squamata; family Colubridae; genus Coluber; species Coluber constrictor. The sequence continues at coordinate 27,679,968 of CM075966.1, read as the reverse complement.
AATAATTCAGAAAAATAGCAAGTAGCAGCTCTAAAGAGCACAGTGGCCTTGTATATTTTTCGAGACTTCTGCTTCAATAAAAACCAGCCAATACACCTGTTTAAACAATGCAGATAATCCGCTTCTCCAGCTATTCACAGTTCTTATCAACTTCACTTTACAGCCTCTTTGTTTTGGCTACACTGTAGCTCTCAGCTGTCAACTTGAATAAACATCAAAACAGAGTTTCTCTGGACTTCCGGTTGGCGCCGCCATCATCGCAGACGGTCTTCTATGACCGCCAGCCCCGCCGCCCGTAAAAAAGCCGCCCCCGCAGCTTAGAGGCGGCCTGAAAAACTCTCATTTGGGAAATAAATGAGAGCAGAGCCGGCGAGTGCAGGTAGAGCCCCTGCGAAACCCCTGGATTAGTTCTGGGGAGGAAGCAGGAGAGGCTCCCTAAACAGCTTGCTGAGGCTCCGGACTCCGGGACAACTCTGCATTCTTGCAGAGCTAGACGACGTGACCAACTCAAGCAGCAAGGTTTAAGCAAGTCTTTAAAAATAAGCAGGGTGAAATCTGGACTGCAAACTAAAAACCGCAAGTATTTGTACTAGCCCTGTTATTATATTTAAGAATGGAGAAAGAGTGGCTTTAGCGGAGAGAAGAAAGCTGAAAATGAAAGTGATTATGCCTGTGCGTTCTAACGTGTTACAAAGCAATTAAAGTAATTGTACCTGTCAGAAGAAAAGGAAAAAGTTTTTTAAAGAGACTTTCAACTGTTCCTTCTCCCTTTAAAGCTGGGGAAGTTTTTGAAAATATTTTGTGGTGGTGGAAAGGGGGGAAGACTTCCTTTCTAGAAAGAATAAGATTGCATAGCAGTATGGCTTCAAAACAGACAAAGTCAGCTCCTAAAGGCACGGGGGGGGGGGGTCCCCTACTCACCAACAAAAAGTGCAGTCATTAAGCTTGCAGACTCAGAGCCAAGAACAGGAGACTGGATTTAAAGATCTGAAGGAATTTATTGCTGTGGCTCTGAAGAATCAAACTAAAACTATGGAAGATTTGAACCAAAAATTTGAAAAGTCTCAACAGGAGATTAAAGAGGTGGTTCAAGAAAAGTATGACAAAATGAAACATGATATATTGACAGCAGTGACTGGCTTGTCAAAAGTGGTTGTTCAGATTGACAAAAAAGTGGGAGAACTCAGCTCAGAACTGGAATCTAAAATGAGGGAAACTGATAATAAAATTACTAATGTGGATAATAAAACTCAAAGAATTGAAAATGAACTGACCATGATGCAATTTAGATTTATGGAGTTTGCTGTAAGATTGAGAGGAATAAAAGAAAATAACAGAGAGGATCTGAGAACAGTTTGCGCTGAGGCCCTGGCTGTGATGTTAAAGATTAACCCTGAAGATGTTCTAAGTAAGATTGATAAGGCTTACAGAGTGAATTCTCGGGTGGCAAAGCAAAGACAACTGCCTAGAGATGTGGTGATCTATTTTACAGATAGAAGAATAAGAAATGATATCTTGCAAAAGTCTTTTGTTTCTACTGTCCAAGTGGATGGAAAGGAGATTGGGATCTACAAAGAGCTGCCACCAAAGATGTTAAGAGATAGAAAGGATTTTGGATTCCTGGTGAATGAGTTGAAGAAACAGCAAATTCAATTTAGATGAGATGCTCCAGTTGGCATAATATTGAGGTATCAAGGAGAGACAGATTGATTAAACGCTGTTTCAAAAGCTGAAGAATTTTATTTCAATATTCTAAAAACTGGTACAGCATCTCCACGCACATCCTCATTGTTATGTGTAGAGGAGGGTGATAAAGAGAAGGAATTTGAACAAGAGTCTGAAGAACAGCGGAAGCAAACATATGCAGAGGTGGCAGAAATTCAAGGAGCAACAGGAGGGGGGTTTCTGGATGAACCATTGATAGATTTTCCTCTGGAAGCTACAAGTGGATCACCTAAGAATACAAGACAGGTAGCATTGGACCTCGAGCTGAAATTGCACGAACCGAAAGATCAACGTATAACTAGAGCAGCTTTTAAGCAACTTCAAGAGAAACAACAGCAGCAGAGGTCTTTGCCACTACAAGATAAGAATGGAGTCAATAGTAAATCACAGAAACCTGAAGCTATGGGAGGAGCCAGGCCGAAGACTACCACCTTGGAACAGCAACTTCAGCAAATGCTCTTAATGCTTCAAGAGACCACAAATGACAATTAAACTTTTATCTTGGAACGTGAATGGACTAAATTCACCACAGAAAAGAAGGAAAATATTTCACTATTTGAAACAATTTAATAATGATGTTATTTGCTTGCAAGAAACTCATATTAGATTACAAGACCAAAAATATTTGACAAATTCTAAATTAGGTGTACAATTTATAGCATCAGACTCAGAGAAAAAGAATGGTGTTGTGATTTATGTAAATAAAAGACTGTCAGCCAAAATTATAGAGGCAGATGACTGTGGAAGATATTTGGCAATTGAACTAAATACACAAAATGGTCTAATTTTGGTGATTGGAATTTATGCTCCCAACCAGCAACAAGAAAACTTTTATAAATTATTATATTCCAAAATATTGCAATGGAACTATAGATCTATTTTGTTTATGGGAGATTGGAATGGAGTAATAGACATTAAAAAAGATAAGAAGAGTCTGGCAAAGTCATCAATACGTGCCAAACTACCACAGATATTTTTTGATATTAAAGAAGATTTGGAACTGAAAGATATATGGAGGGAGCAAAACCTAAAAGAACTGGACTTTACTTTTTTTTCAGATAGACACCGATCCTTCTCTAGGATTGATTTTATTTTAGTTACAGCTGATCTACTTTCTAAAACAAAGAAAACAAAGATATTCCCGAGGACTATAACTGATCATAGTCCGGTATGGATAGAAATAGAAATGGGAAAGAATGAGAGAAGATCGTGGAGAGTAAATGAAAATCTGTTTAGATACGAAAAGAATGTAAACGAACTTAAAAAACAAATGAAATAATTTTTTGAAATGAATCTGAATAAGGGTACCCCTATTGAAATTGTTTGGGATGCGAGTAAGGCTTATATGCGGGGGGTAGTAATTCATATGAACTGTAAACATAAATTGAATCAGCAAAGAAAAAGATTAGAAATGGAAGGAGAGATAAAGAAAAAGGAACAATTACTTATAAAGAATCCGACAGACAAAAAATTACAAGAAATTATAAAACTTTTGAAAGACCAATTTCAAATGCTTATAGCGGAACAAACAGCAACTAATCTACAATTTGCAAAACATAACACATTTTGTAATGCTAACAAACCGGGTAGGTGGTTGGCTTATACATTAAGGAAACAGCAGAGTTCTCAAGTTATTGGTAGAATCGAGTATGGAGGGAAGGAAGTTTTTCAACAAAGTCTAATTAAAGAAGCTTTTTTAGATTACTATACAAAACTATATGCCAAAGATGATATACAGAATGAACTTATAGATAAATACCTAGAAGAAGGGAGAGTTACAAAAATTGCTAAGGAGCAAAAGGAAAGAATGAATCAGTTAATAACAGTCGAGGAGATTATTATTGCAATTAAACAACTGAAAACAGCTAAAGCTCCAGGGACGGATGGCCTAACAGCGGTGTATTACAAAACCTTACAAGCAGAAATGATTGAACACCTTAGAGACTTATTTTGTAGTATACAAAAAGGGGGTAAAATACCCCCTTCATGGAAAGCAGCCTTTGCATCATTGATACCAAAAGAAGAAACAGGTTGTACAAAACCGGAAAATTTTAGACCAATATCTCTCCTGAACACAGATTATAAACTTTTTGCAAAAGTATTAGCCAACAGGTTAATGCCAGTTATGCAAGAGGTGATTCATCATGATCAAGCAGGATTCATAGAAGGCAGATATATGAAGGATAATGTGAGGCAAATTATAGATTTATTGGAACATCTTGAGAAGAGTAAACAGATCCCTGCAGTGCTGGTGTTTTTGGATGCGGAGAAGGCCTTTGATCGAGTTAATTGGAACTTTCTACTAAAGACTTTAACCAAGATGGGCTTTGGGGATCAGTTTGTGCAAGCAGTTACAGCAATTTACCAAGATCAAACAGCACAGATTATCATTAATGGAAGTCTAACTACAAACTTTAGTATAGAAAAAGGAACAAGACAAGGTTGTCCACTATCCCCATTGTTGTTTATTTTAACTTTAGAAGTCTTGTTGAACAAAATACGGGACTCGAGTATTTTGAATGGAATAGTTATAAGGCAAGAGGATTATAGAACAAGGGCATATGCAGATGATCTGGTTGTTACCCTAACATGGCCTATGGAATCAGTAATCCAGATGAAAGACATTATAGAAGAATATGGCATGATATCAGGATTTAGATTGAATCAGAAAAAAACCAAGATGATAGTTAAAAATGTGCCAGAAGTTCAAAAGAAGGAACTTGAAAGGAAGGCAGGCTTTGAAATAGTAGCAAAGGTGAAATATCTAGGAGTTCAAGTTGCAGCTTCAAATACAAAACTTTTCAAAAATAATTATGAGGTGTTGTGGCAAAAGGTACAAAGAGACATGGAAACTTGGAAAAAACTGCAACTATCTTTACTTGGAAGAATAGCAGCAGTTAAGATAAACGTTCTACCTAGATTCCTATTTTTGTTTCAAATGATTCCAGTGCTTAAAAATGATAAACATCTGATTGAATGGCAAAAAGGAGTGAATAAGTTTGTCTGGAATGAGAAAAAGCCAAGAGTTAAACTGAAAATTATGCAAGACGTTCGTGAAAGGGGTGGCCTTAAAGTTCCAAACCTACAACTGTATTATGAAGTAGCCGCGTTGACGCAAGCGAGTGACTGGTTTGGAATGACAAAGACTGGAATATTGAATATAGAAGGCCATGACTTGGAATATGGCTGGCATGCATATCTATTTTATGAAAATAAAGTTGATAAAGTATTCAAGAGCCATATACTCAGAAACTCTTTGATGAGAGTATGGAAGAAGCACCAGCTTAAATTGGATTACAAAATACCGTTGTGGTTGGATCTCGGTCATATTACAAGGAATATAAATATAAAGTCACTCGGGGGGATTTTATACAAAGAGGTACTTTTCAATGATGGGGGTAGATTACAATTAAAGACATTAAATACTCTGTTGGAAGACGGGATATTTTTAACTTGGTTACAGTATAATCAACTTCAATTGAGATGGAGGGAAGATCAAAAAACTGGTTTAATGTTGCATGAAGAAGATTTGGTAAGACAGATAAAAGATAAGGGCCAAATGCATATTAAGAGGATTTATAATGTTTTGTTAGAAAGAGATTCTGAAAATGAATTGGTTAAAGACTGCATGATAAAGTGGGCACAAAATTTTGCGGAACCAGTTATGATGGAAACATGGGAAAAAATATGGGTTCAGAATGTTAAATTTACGCAGTCACAGAACTTGAGGGAAAATTTTTATAAAATGTTTTATAGGTGACATCTAGATCCCAAGAAATTATCGTGTATGTATTCTAATGTCCAGGCAAAATGTTGGAGATGTGAATGTTTAGATGCTACATATTATCATATATGGTGGACATGCAAGAAAGTGAAGGCTTTTTGGATTAAAATATGGTGGGTCATGCAGAATGTTTTGAAGAAAAAACTGCAATTTTCTCCTCAATTGTTTTTATTGGGCATAGTTAAGGATTCCTCAATGACTGAAACAAAAATGATATTATATATGGTCACAGCAGCTAGATTATTGATTGGCCAATATTGGAAAAAAGACTTTATGCCTACTATAGAAGAATGGACTTCGAAGGTGGCCAGTTTTGCAGAAATGGCGAAGATATCAGCATACTTAAAAGACCGGACTCAAGAAACTTATATGTGGGAATGGAAGAAATGGATAGATTACGTGCAGAACAAATATCAAACAAGGAAGTATCAGATAGCTTTTAGTTGAATGTTATGTAGAAATTTATAGTGTAGACAGGGGTTAGAGTTGTAGGAGGGTACTATATGGTATGGTATGATTTGGATTTCACCTTGGGAAGTCGTGGGGGGGGGGAGGGGAGGGTTGGAGGGGGGGAAATGTGGGGAAAAATTTGTGTTTGTAAAACTTTTTCAATAAAAAAAAACAGAGGTTCTCCAGCAGATGGCAGTACACTCTCCTGTCTTTCTACTAAAAGATTACCAAAAGAGAAAAAAAACCTTTAAAAAGAATAAAAGAAAGAAAAATTGCAATTCAAATCGAATATTCCAGCCAATGTCCACCAATTCTTCTTTTTTTAAAAAGAAACAGACAAAAATTACAAATCCTACTAAACTTCTCTCTTTCAATTCAGTCCTGGTCTCAGTCAATAGTGAAAGTGAAACAATTAAGTCCTTTAACTAAATAGCCAAATGGAGTAAAAAGAAAGTTTTTTCTTCTTCTTTAAATTTGCCGCTTATCTCATCTCAGATGCAGTCTTCAAAACCATCTGCCCTCAGGGTGTTCTCAGTGTTAATTAGAAATTGAAAGCTCTCACTGATCCGATACGCTGTCACTTTCTCTCGCTCTTCAAGCTGCCCCAGCCTTGGCAGCCTTAATGGCTGCTACCCGGACTCTGGAAAAAGAGCTTTCCCTCGATCAATCAGGGGGTTTGCAGTACCCCTGAGATCGCCGGGACGTGCTCTCCACTACCGCAGTCAAATCTAGACTGTGGGGTCCCAGGAGGACTGTCTGGAAGCGGGGCTATCTGCGGGGGTTTTCTGGAGCTCAGAAATCCCAGTCCTTGTCACCGCGGCGTCAGCTGACTTCTCCCCAATTACCTCTCTTGAAGCTGTACAACAATCTGCATTTGAAAGGGGAAGAGGAATTCGTAGCTTGTCTGGGCACACACTTCAGACTTCTCAATACCTCACATCCATTGTGCTTTTTCCTGCCCCACAGCACAAATCTTTTAAACATTTTCTGGCAAACACAAAGTGAGCCTTCACCCCAAAGCATATTCCCCCTTCTGAATTTTGATTATTACACAACCATATGAAATAGTATAAAATTGCACTACTAAGCACAGTAACACCTGGACTATAGCAAAACTTTGTGAAAAAAAATTGATATAAATTCCCATACCCCATATATAGATTATGTTGAACAAATGTAATGTTTTTGGTTTGATTTAAAGCCAAGATATGGAAATAAGGAAAACAAGAAAACTTCATCAAAAACATGAATTGCCATAATGTTGTCTTCCTAAAGCCCCCTGCTTCCTTCTTTGCTACCAGGCGAACCTGTGCAAATGCCCCCCTTGTCATGGCCGTTAGATGGTCCACTAAAGACAGCCGTGTCCTCCTGAATCAAGGAGGATCAAAACAGGATCAAAGTCAACCCAGCTGTTACCTCCAAGATCTGCTCCCATCCCCTCGTCGGATCCTGCCCAGTCAGAGTCCAGCCCTGTCCGAATCTGAGCGATTTTGTCTTGCAGAAATTGTGCAAAATCCTCAGCACTACCTTGCAAGGGGTCCTCCCTCGCTCCCTGATGGAGAAGGGAGCAGGTCACTTGAAACAAGGATGCTGGGCGATTTTCTGCAGACGCAATGAGCGCAGCGAAATAATCACGTTTTGCCGCTTCCATCACCACAAGATAAGACCTAATATGGGTTCTTAACTGTGTTCGGTCAGACTCAGAACAGGAAGACCTCCAACGGCCCTCTAGGCGTCTCCTCCAACGCTTCATTTCCCTGAGCTCCACGGAAAACCATGGGGCTGCCCGGGATCCCTGTTGGAGGAGAGGCTGCAAGGGAGAGATTCGATCCAGCGAACCGGTGGCCGCCCATTCTCAGGGCCTCTGGCGAATCGCAGGATAGGTCAGTGGGAAATGTCCCAAGCTCCGTCAGGAACCTATCAGGGTCCATCAGGTGCCTGGGACGGAACCAACAAGTTGGTTCCTCCTCCCAGTGGTGGGGGTTGGCAGAAGGAAAGTCTAGCTGAAGGAGGGAATGGTCAGTCCATGACAGGGGTAGCACAGAAAGGTCACCCCTACCTCAAGCATTTATCCACTGCCCAGAGATGAAAATCAGGATGAGTGTGTCTCCACTGCTGTGAGTTGGGCCCTGTACAATTTGAGTCAGGTCCATAGCCGTCACGGAGGCCATGAACTCCCGCACCAACTCTGATGTCTCGCCAGTTGACGGGAGATTAAAATCTCCCACAACCATCAGGTTGGGGAGCTCAACCGTCAGTTCAGCTAAGACTTCAAGTAGTGCGGGCAGGACTGAAGACACGCAGCTGGGAGACAGGTATGTAATCAACAGAGCCAACTGCACTCCAGGGTCCCATTTCAACAGAAGGTACTCACACCTGCCAATCTGAAGGACAGTGACCTCCCTAGGTCTAACTCAGGGGTATCCAATCTTGGCAACTTTAAGACTTGTGGACTTCAAAACGGGCCAAAAACCGGGTGGGGGAAGGGCCAGCCAGTGGTGGGATTAGCCGGAACCAATCCGAACCGGCTGAATCCCACCTCTGCCTTTGAGGCGAGTGGCTGGGAGGCAGGGCTGGGTGTGATGAGTTACGTCAACTTGGCTATGCCCACCCAGTCACATGTCCACCTGGCCATGCTTACCCAGCCAGTCATTAGGGCAGAGAACCGGTTGTTAAATTTTTTGAATCCCACCACTGTCTTTATCCCACATTTTTCTAGCTTACCAAGAAGTACGATGTAGTCTACTTTGTTGAATGCCTTCTGAAGTCTAGTGACAGCTTTGGAAGCCATATTAGGCTGAATGCTTCCATGCTGCCATCTTCTCATGTGTGGGAAAGTAGGAGGGGGGATTTAGTAATTTGTAATCTTTAGTAATTTGGCCGGACAAATGGGCCCTCACCATTAAATGGGAAGATAGATACTGGAAAATCATAATGGGTGTCAGCCCCCTGCCCCCTGTCCCTCCTCCCAATGAACAGCCTACCCCTAAGGGCCAGCTGCCAGAAACAGCAGCTGCTGGTTCACACAGGCCTCCAGGCGAACTCCAGATTCCTAAAATATATACAGACTTAGCCGAAGCATTTAGTGAGGGGGAATGTAACATCCTCTCCCCTCATCGGGCCACAGATTGTGCCATCGAATTAGAACCGGGAGCCAAGTTGCCAAAACCCAGGATGTACTCCATGACGCCTGCTGAAATGACCAAACTGATGAAGTACATTTACACCAACCTAGACAGATGGTTCATTGAGCCTGCGAAATCCAGGGTGGCCGCCCCCATATTGTTTAAAGAGAAGAAAGGTGGGGGGGGGGGCTGAGATTATGTGTTGACTTTAGGGGCGTGAACTGCATTTGCATACAAAATACCTACCCCCTACCACTAATGAAAGACTTGCTGATCCACTTGTCAAAAGGCAAGATTTTCATCAAGTTAGATCTAAGGGAAGCCTACTACCGGGTTCACATAGAGGAGGGAGACGAATGGAAGACTGCTTTTAACTGCCCCCTGGGCAGTTTTCAATTCTGAGTCATGCCTTTTGGACTCCAAAGGGCCCCGCAGTCTTCATGCAGCGGATCAATGAAGTTCTGCATGAACACCTGTATAAGGGGGTCCTTGTTTACCTGGATGACATTCTTTTTTAAAAAAAATATTTGTTATTGATTTTAAAACAACAACAACACAACACAACATACAAAACATCAACACACCATATGTGTATCTTTTTAGATATCAGTTTTGTTCCTCTTACTTTCTACTTTCTACATTCCCCATTTTTCTCATTCTTTATTGTCTTTATCGTCCCTTTATTTCTAGTTTTATTCATTTACAATATTTTACACATTTATCACATCATTTATTCCCTTTTGCCTTCCCTAGTCTTTAGCCAATCATACCACTTATTCCATACCTGATAATATTTGGTATCTTCTTTTTCTTTTATTTCTTTTGTTAATTTATCCATCTCCGCACAGCCCAGAATTTTCCTAATTGTTTCTTCCTCTGTTGGAGTTTTTTCACTTTTCCAGGACTGTGCGTAGACTATCCTTGCTGCTGTAATTATATGCAAAATCAAATATCTAATTTCTTTACTGTAGGTTCTATTCAATATTCCCAGTAAAAACATCCCTGGTTTCAAGTCCACATTGTAGCCAATTAGCTCTTCTATCCACCTTCTAATTTTAGCCCAATATTTTTTTTTCCTTAGGACGAAATTTTACCAGAGATGGTAATATGTTCCGGGGACTTTTTTACATTTCCAACAATTTGGAGAATTGTTAGAAGACATTTTAGCAAGCCGTACTGGTGTAAAGTACCATCTGTAGAACATTTTTAACTAGTTTTCCTTGAATGCCGTTGATAGAGTCAATTTAATGTTTATCTCTCATAATTTTTCCCATTTCTCCAATGCTATATTGTAGCCAAAATTTTTAGCCCATCTAATCATGGTATCCTTAACTACCTCTTCTTCCATTTTATACCTTAGTAGATATTGGTATATATTACTAATTAATTTTATTTCTGTTCCATGTATGATTTTATCCAATTGTTGTGGTTCCTTTCGCATCTCATATATCTTTTTATCCCTTGCAAATTTAGATTGGACTTGTGCAAATGTCCACCAGTCAATCACCCTACCAATATCTTGTTCCAATTCTTTTTTCATTTTCAATTCTCCCTGATCATTTACCAATTCCTTATATCTAATTATCTTATTTTTCTCCAATAAATTTGGGTATATCAATGCTTCTGTTGGTGATAACCACATTGGAATTCTTGTGTAATGTTTTTGTTTTTTGTTTTTCCAAATCTGTAGCAATGCATTCCTGATCAAGTGTGTTTGAAAGTATTTATGCAATTTATATTTCTCATCCCACAGGAATGCATGCCACCCTGCTTGCAAATCCTGGCCTTCTATTGTTAACACTCTGTTATCTTTCAGCTCCATCCAATCCTTTAACCACACTAAACTCACCGCTTGATGATAGATTTCCCATTCTGATAACGCCACTCCCACTCTATCCTTTGTGTCTTGCAAAAGTTTTAATTTAATCCTAGGCTTTTCTTCTTGCCATATAAATTTAGAAATTAATTTATTTATTTCTTGAAATGTTTTAGTTTTAATGGTATCACTTGGAACAGAAATAAAATTCTCAGCAATATATTCATTTTCACTGTTGCGGTCCTCCCTGTCAGAGTGGCAATCAGCCCCGTTCCCATCCTGGGGTAATTGCCCTTAATTAGAAGGTGGACCATGGTTTTTCTTGAAGTATACTTTTAAGAGAAAATAAACCGAGATATATTTCTAAGTAACTCATTTTTCTTGTAAAGAAATAAAAACATCTCACTAGCTAATCACTACATGTTGGCAGCTCTCCCGGCTACCTCTTGGCAGGCGAACAAAGAAAGTTAGAAGAGAAAGAAAAGAATGTGGACATGCGTAGTAGCTTACTGATAAGACTCTGGCAAGCTACAGTGAGTCTAAAAGTCCAAAAAGAAAAGCTCAGCTGGTAAATACAAAAACACAGTGACAATCCCCTTCTTTGTCAGTTGAGCGAACATCAGGTACATCATCAAATAAGGCACATCTTCTTATGCAGATACTCATGTTGAGCTGTTAGAAGCGGTTTGTTGAGCATGTCTACAATCTGATCATGTGTAGATACATACTGCAATTTTACAAAATTTTGTTTCACTAATTGTTTGATATTTCTATAACGGATGTCAGTGTGTCTGGACCTAGAACCTGTGAAATGTGATTCAGAAATATAAACCACCGATTCATTGTCTTCCATCACTGTAATCGGTCGGATTGGATGTGTCCAGAGATCTGTGACCAAAGTATCAAACCATGTTAGAGAATTACATGCATCTGAAACACAAGCATATTCAGCTTCAGTAGATGAACAAGAAACAAAATTCTGTTTTCGCACTTGCCAGTAAACAGGACATCCATTTAAGAACATCATATAACCTGAAGTACTTTTACGTGATTTCTTATCACTTGCCCAATCAGAATCTGCATAACAACATAATTCTGCATAATCAGTATGTGTTGGTTCTAACAATAACTTCATATGTTTAGTGTGCTTTAGGTATTTCAATAACTTCTTAACACATGTCCAATGAAACTGTTTTGCCTTACCTACGTGTCGAGACAAGAGATTAACACTAAGTGCATTGCAATGTCAGGTCTGGTCCAACTACTAATGTATAACAGTGATCCAATAACTGAAAGATAAAGTGTTTGGTCCTCAAACTCAGGACTTGATTCATGTGTCAAGTTGTGAAAATCTGTTTGCATGGGTGTCTTTCTTGTGTTAGCATCCTTCATGTTGCAATGATGCAAAACTTGTTCAATTTTATCTTCTTGTGAAAGACTAACCCCCTTCTGTGTTTTGTCAATCTGAACACCTAAATAAGTGCTAATATGACCTAAGGATTTCAATGTGAAATATCTCTGCAAAGCTTTAGCAAAATTCTCACTCGTCTGCTTATTTGGACCAATATAAACAATATCATCAACATAAACAAGAACTATCTCATATGTATTGTTAGGTCTTTTTGTGAACACGCATTCATCAGTTTTGGACTTAATAAAGCCCATTGAATTTAGTTTGTCGGTAAGACATAAGTACCACATTAAACCAGACTGTTTCAGTCCATAAAGACTTTTGTTTAGAAACCAGGTATCCCCTTCTTGCTGTCAGAATCCTGGAGGACCTCTCACGTAGATCTCTTCATCTAGGTCAGCATGTAGATAAGCGGTGTCAACATCAAACTGGAAAACTTCTAAACCAAGGATAGTTGCAGTGGCTAAAGCAATTTTTACACTTTTAGTCCGGACTGTCAGTGAGTAGGTATTTGTGTAGTCCTCAGGATAACGTTGAGCGAAACCCTGAGCTACAAGTCTGGCCTTGTACAATGACTCACCATTTGGCTTCTTTTTGATTCTGTAGACCCATCGAGTGCCAATGACCTTTTTATTTGCTGGAGGTTTTGCAGGCGTAAACACCTTAAGTTTCTTTAGACTGTCCATTTCAGCCTGCATTGCCTCATACCACTTCTCTTGCTTTGAATCAGGAAGATATTTGATTTGTGTGAACGTATCAGGAAGAAGTGTAACATTACAAATCAAAGGCAAGGGTGCTTTTGTCAGTTGCCACGAATATTGCTGTGGAGGGATTCCCTTTGTGGCCCTCTTGGAACGTCTCGGAACAGTTGTCCATTCTTCTTTCGTTTCATCCTCGTCTTCATCATCATCGCTAGCATCAGCATCCGCGGCTTGAGAAGACGGAGCATCATGTTGAGAAGAACTAGTGGATGGAACATTTGCCTGTGAATCTTGGTCATTAGGCTGCGTGGCATCAACAACATCATCTTTAGGAAAATAAACTCCAGGATCATTGGAATGAATCGACTCCCATAACCACTTGCGCGGCCGCATTCTGGACCAGCTGAAGTCTCCGGGTGCTCCTCAAGGGGAGCCCCATGTAGAGAGCATTACAGTAGTCCAAACAGGAAGTGACGAGAGCGTGAGTGACTGTGCATAGGGCATCCCGATCCAGAAAGGGACGCAACTGGGCAATCAGGCGGACCTGATAAAAAGCCCCCCTGGCCACGGCCGTCATATGATCGTCTAAAGACAGCCGTGCATCCAGGAGGACGCCCAAGTTACGAGCCCTCTCTGAGGGGGGCAAGATCTCATCCCCAATAGCCAGTGATGGCACCAACTGGCTATATCGGGGCTCCGGCAGCCACAGCCACTCTGTCTTGGAGGGATTGAGTCTAAGCCTGTTCCTCCCCATCCAGATCCGTACGGCTTCCAGGCAGCGGGACATCACGGCAAGGGCATCATTGGGGTGATCCGGGGTAGAAATCTACAACTGCGTGTCGTCAGCATATAGTTGACACTTCACCCCGAAACCATGGATGATCTCACCCAGCGGCTTCACATAAATGTTGAACAGGAGGGGCGAGAGGACAGACCCCTGTGGCACCCCACAAGTGAGGTGTCTCGAGGTCGACCTCTGCCCCCCTGCCAACACAGACTGCGTACAGTCAGCGAGAAAGGAGGAGAACCACCGCATAACGGTGCCTCCCACTCCCAAACCCCCTAACCGACGCAGCATGATACCATGATCGATGGTATCAAAAGCCGCTGAGAAATCAAGAAGGACCAGGACCGAGGAAGATCCTCTGTCCCGAGCCCTCCAGAGATCATCAACCAATGCGATCAATGCCGTTTCCGTGCTATAACCTGCCCTGAAACCCAACTGGCATGGATCCAGATAGACAGCTTCATCCAGGTAACGAGGGAGCTGCTGTGCCACCACACTCTCAACAACCTTCGCCGTGAAGTGAAGGTTGGAGACCGGACGATAATTACCTAATATAGCCGGGTCCAGGGAAGGCTTCTTGAGGAGGCGCCTCACCACCGCCTCTTTCAAGGCGGCCGGGAAGACACCCTCACTCAGAGAAGCATTAATAATGCCCTGGAGCCAGCCTCATGTAACCTCCCGGGAGGCCAGTACCAGCCAAGAGGGACACGGGTCCAATAAACATGTGGTAGCGTTCAGCCTCCCTAGAATCCTGTCCACGTCCTCGGGAGTCACAGTGTCAAACTCATCCCAGATAACATTCTCAAGATCCACTCCCGTCATCCCATCCGGAACTACCCAATTGGAGTCCAGACCGTCCCGAATCTGAGCGACTTTATCATGCAGATATTGCACAAATTCCTCAGCTCTCCCCTGCAAGAGGTCCTCCTGCACTCCCAACTGTAGGAGGGAGCGGGTCACCCTAAACAGGGCGGCTGGGCGATTATCTGCTGATGCAATAAGAGCGGAGAAATGATTACGTTTCGCCACTTTTATTGCCACTAGGTAAGTCTTAATATAAGCTCTTACCAGTGTCCGGTCAGATTCAGTGCGACTGGCCCTCCAATCGCTCTCTAGGCGTCTTTTCCGGCACTTCATCTCTCTCAGCTCCTCAGAAAACCAAGGAGCTAATCGAGGTTGGCACCGGGTCAGAGGCCGCAAAGGCACGACGCGGTCCAAAGCCCCGGCAGCCGCCCTATCCCAGGCGGCTACCAGTTCTTCAGTCGAGCCGTGAGCCAAAGTCTCTGGGAAAGGCCCAAGCTCCGTCAGGAACCTGTCTGGGTCCATCAGGTGCCTGGGATGGAACCACCTAGTCGGTTCCGTCTCCCTGTGATGAAGGGAAACAGTATGGAAGTCTAGACGAAGGAGTGAATGATCTGTCCATGACAAGGGATTGATGACTAGTTCCCCTAAATCAAGATCATTCAGCCACTGACCAGAGGTAAAAACCAAGTCTAGCGTGTGTCCCCCCGTGTGGGTGGGGCCATGAACTAACTGGGTCAGGTCCATGGCCGTCATGGAAGCCATGAACTCCTGAGCTGCCTCTGACATTTCGCCGATGGACGGCAGGTTGAAATCCCCCATAACCATAAGTCTGGGGGTAGCAACCACCACCCCAGCTATTACGTCAAGCAACTCAGGCAGGGCTGCAGCCACGCGGCAGGGAGCCAGGTACGTGATCAGCAAGCCCATCTGCACCCCACGACCCCACTTCACAAGGAGGGACTCACAGCCAGCAACCTGAGGAACAGTGGCCTCCCTCGGATCAAGGTCTTCCTTAATAATCACCGCTACCCCTCCACCCCTCCCCTGAGCCCTCAGCTGATGAAATGCGCGGAACCCTGGTGGGCACATCTCGACGAGGGGCACCCCCCCTCCTGGCCCAACCAAGTTTCTGTAATTCCCGCCAGGTCCGCACCTCCCTCCTGGATTAGGTCATTAATGAGGGGGGCTTTAGTTACTGCAGACCTGACGTTGCATATCATCAGCTGAAGGCTCGGGCCCTGAGGCTCTGGGCAACCAGGGTTACAGGAAGCGCTCCGGGGGCCGGAGCATGCTACCGCTTGCAGATAGCGGGTGCGTACTCCCCAAAACTGATATGGCCCCCTTCGCCCGTCATATCTGCCTCTCCCACCCACTGTACAGATGGAATGGCCCTTCTTGTCCTCCCCCAGCACCTTTTCTAGCCCCTCCCCCCGACTCCCTCCGCCCGACTCCCTCCGCCCGACTCCCTTTCCTTCTTTGAACTAAGGGAATGTTCACCATAGCGTATGAACCAAAAATATGGAGGTTCTTGAGGTCAGGCTTGTAGCCATACATCATGAAGAAAGGAGTCTGATTTATTACACTACTCCAAGTACAGTTGACAATATAATTTGCATATTTAAGAGCTTCACCCCAGTATGGGTTACTGAGGTTGGCGTCTTCTAGGAGACAACGCATCATGGTTTGCAGGACCCCTTGTCTCCTCTCTGTGACTCCGTTATGAGCCGGCGTGTAAGGGGCTGACATCTGGTGAAGAATTCCATTCTTACGCATCCAGTCCTGGAAACGCTGAGACATGAATTCAGCACCACGATCACTCTGGATTCTGGCGATGCTTACTCCGTGTTGGGTATAGACAAGAGCTGTAAAGTCTTTAAAGATCTGAAAGGTCTCAGATTTTTCTTTCATAGGATATACATATCCATATCTAGAGTAATTATCAACAATTGTTAGAAAATATTTTCTACCACCAAGTGTTGGCGGAAACGGACCAACTATGTCAGTATGTACCAAATCAAAAATGTGTGTTGACAGGCATGTAGCACGTTTTGGAATGGCTGCTGCTTTGGATTTGGCTTTCTTGCAGACAGCACAATCCAAAAACACTTTACACCCCTTTAGATCCAAACCTTTTGTGAACTCCGGCATTTTCCTAAGAACACGAAAACTGGCATGCCCCAATCTTCTATGCCACTTATGGATGCACCTGGAATGCAAAGGTTTACCAGTTAGTGAATTTTCAACATTAACAGTTTTATGAGGAACCTCAGGCTTGCTCTGAGCAACCTGTTTCCCAATTTTCTTTTTGTTGGCTTTAGGAGCCTTTGGAGTAGCAATAGGATCTCTCTCTGGGCCATCTCTCTCTGGGCCTGTGCCCTCCTCTTTTTGAGTTTGTATACTTGCCTGTGCTTGTGATTTAGGCTTTGGTTTTAAGTAATAGGCACAACCAATTAACATGGTTTCAGCAACAATATCTCCATCTTTAACTATGTAACTTGCTTTCTTGAGGTGGTGAACCTGGAACTTTAACACTCTAGACAAGTGAGCCTGACTAAGCAAACTACTATTTGCTGTTGGTATGTAATAAACATCAGGAATGAATGCATCAAGCTCTTCAACATAAACAGTTCCTTTTCCTCTTACCTGACAAGGATGATTTGAAAAAGAGTAAATTTCACATAGTTCAGGTTCAGGCTCGTGCATCTCTGTAAAAAGTTCTATTCTGTAAGTGACATGCAAAGCTGCACCACTGTCCAAAGTCCACAAAAGCCGTGTGTCATACTCTGGATGAGGTTGTGGATCATTGGTTAAAGCCAATGTGGCGAGTGGAGTTTGCGAATCATGCCTGGGACCACGACGACCTTGTCCTCCACCTCTGCCTCTGCCTCTGGGGTCTGTTCCTCTGGGCTGTTACGTGACGGGAGCTGGAACTCGTTGGGGACAATCCCGGGTTGCATGTCCCACACAATTACAGATGTTACATCTTGGCATCCTTGGAAAGTAGGCTCTTCCTCGGAAGGGATGCCTAGCTGGAGCTCTTGATGCGGGTGGTCCTCTCAAATGGGGTGTGGCTAACATCAGTGCTTCTTCTTCAATTAAAAGTCTGCATACATCGTCCACTGTGCGTTGAGCAATAGGCACTTGGTTAATCTTTGTAATGGCATCTTTCCATTCATAATTCAATGAGTTAATGATAATGCTGATCGTTTGAATATCCTCAATAGGATAGCCTCTTTCTCTCAATTATTTTCTCGTTCCTTTCAGTTTGGTTAAATGTCCTCCAATTTGTTCACCAGGTTTCAATTTCGAACCATGGAATTCAGACATGAGCAAACATGAAGACTCAATTGAAACAGGCCTGTAGCAATTTTCCAATTGGACCCAAATTTGTTGGGCTGTTGCATCAGGTGGAAAGGTAACCTGCAGTTCAGTATCCATGGACATCAATAATGTTGTGCAAGCTTTAGTCTCTAAGTCTCTTATTGCAGGCGTCCATGGTTGGGCAGGAGGGTTAAACACCATACGATGGGTGCCTTCTCTACGTAGCAAAAGTCCAACCTCACTGACCCAGGCCTTGTAATTCTGCCCTGACATCTTTAATTTTGACTCACCAGCCAGTGGCGTAACAGAGTATGCCTGTTGAGGAATATGCATTTGAAATGCTGGTTGTGCTGGTAAAAATACTTGTTGTGTTTGTTGTGGACCAGAAAATGGCCCTGGTTGTGGAGCTGGAGGTGGACCAGGAGCTTGTCCTGGTTGTATGGCTGTAGGCACGTGTGCATGCATTTGTGGCTGCTATGCTCCAGCTGCCACTTGTGTTTGAGCTTGGAACTGAGGCGTTTGAGCTGCAATATTAACATGGCCTGCTGGAGACGCAGTCATTTGCCTTTGCTGCATTAAGCGTTGTTGTGCTCCATCTAAAAAGACACCAGCACCACCAGGGGGTGCTGAAAATTGAGCCTGTGGAGACACTTGTGGCGTTGCAGCTTGCAGGCTTTATTGAGTTAGTTTTGTTTCTCTGTCGACATCATGTGAAGGGACAACATCACTAGACACATGTGACGTGTACACAGGTCTCTGTTCTGATTTGCCTGACACAATATCCACCAGGGGGTGTGTCTTTGGCTTCGAAGGAGAAGCCAAGATGGCGTTTTCAGGAATTTTAAAAACACAAGACTCTCTCTTATCTAGCTCAAGCATAGATAAAGCCATTTTTGCCTGGGATAGCTCATGTTCAAAAATTTCTATTTGATCATGATAGCTCTTTATACCTTGTTCATTAGGGGTGATCTTGGAGCTTTGAGGAAAATAATAAATTACTCCTCTCTCTGTGTGGGAGGAAAAATGTTCAGCCATTTGTGGAAACTTTGGCCTTGCACCAAGCGTTTCAAAATCAAAAGGGTCTTGGAGGACTGTTTGGGAGCATGCATAATTAGAAGGGGGCGTCACTGACCTCAGTCGTAGCATGTTGCCTTCAAGAGCAGCTGTTCCATTTTCTTCCTCCTGAAGCCTCAGTAAGAACATTTCATTCGTTTCTCCTCCTACGGTTCTTTCTTCCAGTCGGGTGGCTGAAGCAAGCGGGTCGAAAAAAATCAAATCATTTATAGACAGTACTCTGAATTTTGTTTTCCTTTTTTTTCTTCTTTTTTGGCATTTTTGCAAAAAATAATTAGCGTAACTCAGTAGCTAAAAACTAATTGCCTATGCGCTTATCATCAAAAGTAACAAGCAAGGAAAAAGCCATAAATCAGCCATCCTCTGCTACCATTGTCAGAGTGGCAATCAGCCCCGTTCCCATCCTGGGGTAATTGCCCTTAATTAGAAGGTGGACCGTGGCTTTCCTTGAAGTATACTTTTAAGCGAAAATAAACCGAGATATATTTCTAAGAAACTCATTTTTATTGTAAAGAAATAAAAACATCTCACTAGCTAATGACTACATGTTGGCAGTTTTCCCGGCTACCTCTTGGCAGGAGAACAAAAAAAGTTAGAAGAGAAAGAAAAGAATGTGGACATGTGTAGTAGCTTACTGATAAGACTCTGGCAAGCTACAGTGAGTCTAAAAGTCCAAAAAGAAAAGCTCAGCTGGTAAATACAAAAACACAGTGACAATCCCTATAAATGAAATTTTTATTTGATGTATCAATTTGTCGTAGTTATCCTCCTTAACTGAGGAACATTTCGCTGTAAGCCAAATTCCCAGGTATTTTATTTTCTTAGTTGTCTTCATTTTTATTTTGTCCTCCAATTCTTTTTGTTGACCCTTTGTAAGATTTTTTGTTATTAATTTAGATTTATCCTTATTGATTTTAAGTCCCACTACTTCACCGAATTCTTCTATCTTTTGTATCAATTTAGCACCCGTTTCTAATGGATCTTCCAAAATAAATACCATGTCATTGGCAAATGCTTGAGTCTTATATTCTTCCTTCTTAATTTTTAAACCCCTTATTTCCCAATCTTCCCTAGTTTTCGTTAGCCGTGTTTCAAGTGATAAAATAAATAGAAGTGGAGAAAGAGGACACCCTTGCCTAACCCCTTTTGTTATATCAATTTTTTCTGTCAACCCCTCATTTATAACTACCCTAGCTGTTTGTTTGGAATATATTTTTCCCACCATTTTTTAAAATCTTTCCCCCAATTCCATATAATTTAATTGTGTCGTAATGAAATTCAAATTCAAATTATCAAAAGCCTTTTGGGCATCAAGGAAAACCAGTGCAGCTTGCTTTTCCAGATGGCTTTCATAATATTCAAGAACATTCATTATTATCCTCATATTATTTTTAATTTGTTGCTCTGTCAAAAAACCATTTTAGTTCAAATGTATATAGTTATTCAAAAATTTTTTAAATCTCTCCACTATTATTGTTGCAAATGTTTTGTAATCTGTGTTCAGCAAGGAAATTGGCCTATAGTTTTGGATCTGTTGTATATCAGTGCCTTCTTTGGGTATAAGGGTAATAATTGCCTCTGTCCAGGTTGCCGGAATTTTTGCTACTTCTATCACCTCATTATACGTCTCTAACATTATCCACTGTAGTGCTTCTTGTGTGTTTTTATATCACTCAATCGGAATCCCATCCAGGCCTGGTACTTTATTGTTCTTTTGTTTTTTCAAGGCTATTTCAAATTCATTTATTGTTATTTATTTATTTATTTATTTATGTGATTTATATGCCGCCATTCTCCCCGAGGACTCAGGGCGGCTTACAAAAACAATTATGAATACATATCACAATAAACACATTAAAATACATTAAAATCCATAAAAACATTATAAAAACTATATAACCCCACAACCGTAATATTCTTTAAACAGCCATGTCTTTAATCCCCGGCGAAAGGGGAGGAGGTCAGGGGCCGTCCTGAGGTCGGTGGGCAAACTATTCCAGAGGGTCGGGGCTCCGACAGAGAAAGCCCTCCCCCTGGGTGCCGCCAGCCGACATTGCTTGGCTGACGGCACCCGGAGGAGGCCCACTCTATGGGAGCGCACTGGACGGTGGGAGGAGGGCAGGAGGTGGTCCTGTAAGTACCCCGGGCCTAAGCCATGTAGGGCTTTATAGGTTAAAACCAGCACCTTGAAACGAACCCGGAGAACAACCGGTAGCCAGTGCAGCCCGCGCAGGAGAGATGTAACACGGGAGTAATGAGAGGCCACCGTAACTACCCGCGCGGCCACATTCTGGACTAACTGAAGTCTCCGGATATGTCCCAAGGGCAGCCCCATGTAGAGGGCATTATAGTAATCCAACCGAGAAGTAACCAGGGCATGGGTGACCGTGGTGAGGGCATCTCGGTCCAAAAAAGGGCGCAACTGGCGTACAAGACGTACTTGTGCGAAGGCCCCCCTGGTTACGGCCGTCAGATGGTCATTCAACGATAGCCGAGAATCCAGGAGGACACCCAGATTGCGAACCCTATCGGCCTATAGGTTATTGGCCTATTTAGCATTTCTCTTTGTTCATCAGAAATTTTATTCATTTCGGCCGCTTCTATGTATTAACTTTCCCCTGTGCTATATGTTCCTGCTTGTAGAGCTTTGCAAAGAAGTTTTGTATTATTTCCTTTTTTTCTTCTCTCTTATACTGTAATATACCATTCTCATCTTGTAGCTGTTGTATAATTCTCGTTCCTTTTTCTTTCTTAATTTATATGCTAACCATTGGCCTGTTTTATTCGCATACTTAAAATAATTTTGTTTCGCTGTCCTAATTTTCTGTGCTATTTCTTTTTGTGTTTTCAAATTAATCTTATGTTTGGTAATGTTCCATTTTTCCTTTATCCTTTTATTTTGTGGATCCCTTTGTACTTCATATTCAATTTTTTTTAACTCTTCCCGCAGAGTTTCTAATTGCACTCTCTTTTCTTTATTTTTCTTAGAGTTATATGTGATAGTTAATCCTCTTATATAGGCTTTTGTGGTGTCCCACAAATTTTGTATTGAGGTGTCTTCTTTTTTGTTTATTTGAAAAAATGTTTTTAGCTCCCTCTCTAGCATCTGTCTATTCAATTTCTTCTATTTCATTTTGAATTCCTGCTGTTATCCAGGCCATATTGATCCTGGACCACAATTGATGTGGGTATGAAAAAAATGTATATTGTTTATGTGTTCTATGTGTCTCTCTCCATATATCTCACAAGTTAAACTCGGACGCTATATCAAAAAACACTCTTGGTAATACACTTTTCTTCTTATTTTTTAAATTACTTTTATAGTTTCTCTTGACTTCCACCACAGAATTAAAGTCCCCAATCACACAAATCCTTTCATAGTCTATGTCAAGTAGTCTCTTATGTACCTTTGTAAAAAATTCTTGTTGATTTTTATTTGGTGCATAAATTACTGTGAGTAGTGTTTGTTTCTGTTCTATCTCCAATTCCACCATCAAGATTCTACCCTCGTTGTCTGCGTATTTTAAATTTTATTTTATTTTTTCCTTAACATATATGGCAATACCTCCTTTCTTTTTATCTGCTAAAGCGGTGTATAATGTTCCTAATTTTCTATTTTCTAATAATTTTCTACATCCTTTTTGTATATGAATCTCTTAGAGACATATCACTTCAGCTTCCAATTTCCTTAATTTGTTAAATATTAGCAACCTTTTCTTTGGGATATTTAGTCCATTAATATTTACAGAGAAAAGCTTAATTGCTTCTCCCATCTTCTACTTGATCTGTCTTTTGTGTTTCTGGTCTCTCTTATTACCCTTCCTTTTGCTCCTTCTCTTTCTGTCCTTTCTTTCTCTTCTTTCTCTTGTACTTCTTTCTCTGAGTCTACTTCTTCCGATTTCTCTTCCTCCTGACTTCTAGTCTCTAGTTCTTCCTTGCTCCCTTGGTCATTCCCCTGCACAAAATGGTGTTCATAAAATTCTTTTGCTTTCTCCAGTGTATCAATCCTATACTTTTTTTCCTGCCACGTCACAAGTAGACCCTCAGGTATCAGCCATCGATACAATACTTTATATTTGATTAATTGAGTTGTTAAGAATTGATAGTGGTGTCTTTGATCTTTTATTCTTCTTGGTACTTGTTTCAATACTATGATTGATTTGCCTCTATACATTAACGTTTCCTCTCTTGTCCTTTTATATACTTCATCTCTTAGTGACCGTTTCATGAATTTAATGTGTACCTCCCTTGCCAACCTATGCCTTCATGAGCAATTTATATATACTCAATAGTATTCATCAATGTCTCGTCTTATTTCCCATTTATCTTTTCCTAATATCTCTGCCACAATTTCTATCATTTTCTTCCCTAAATCCTCTTCTTTCTCTTCAACAATATTTTGAAATCTAAGGAAGTAAGAGGCTTTCTCCATTTCCAAAAATGCAATCAATTCGACCAGTTCTCTATTTGTTTGCATCAATTTCTGTTCCCATATTTCCATTTGGTTATCAATCTGGTCAATTTTTGTTTCCACTTTTTGAATTCTTTGTTCATTTTCTACCATTGTTTGTTGTATTTTCCCTATCTTATCATTCATGTTTTTTATCTCACTGTTCATTTCCCCAATTTCATCTTTAATTTCTTTGTGGTGTACTCTCGTTTCCTCGTGGTTAGCTGCTATGGCCTCCCGAGTCTTCATCATTGTTTTCTGTATTAATTGTAGTGCTATCTGCATGCTTTGTATACTCATTGTCTGTTCTGTTTTTTCTTTTTCTTTCCCTAACATAGTCACTATTGATCTTTGACTTGTGGGAGAATCTGTTGGTGTAATGTTTATAGCTGCTTTTTTGCCTGTTTTGGTTACGGTCGCTGTGCTTGTCATTTTTATTACCTGTACAATATCTTTCCAAATTGACATATATCTATATACTGGTATTAGGATTTAAATTCAAGCTAAGATTTACTTTTGCTATACTTTAACAGCAATATTTCCCTATTCTCTCTCTCACCCTTATATACTCTATTATATAATATTCTTATCACTTTTATAATTCTAACCACCATACTTATAACTATACAGTTTTCTAAATTGCTATTGTCACTCTTATTTAACTAAGTATATTCTTTTACAATACAATAATATTATTCTCCAATCAATTCACTTATTCCGTTATATCTCTATACCTTAATTCAATTCATTCAAACCATTTCATTTCCATCAGTATCTATAATCACTTTCCTTCTTATTGTCAGTGTTCCAATACTGACATAGAAGCAATGAGGAAAAAAGTTTGACATTTCACCTAGAAAAGCTTTCGGTGAATTCAGTCTCCTGGGAGATGTATGGGAGGGGTGACATTCCTGTGTGCTGAAGAGACAGATAAGAGAGAGTGATCTGGAAGACAGCCAATGGGGAGCAGTGAATGGGGAAGGAATAGGAGGGGTTTTGGGTAGAGGGGCCAGTACTGTCTGCATGGTTGTCGGGCACGGCTGCATCGCTCAATAAAGAGAATATTTCCTAAAGTTTGATGCTTGGAAATTAACTTTATTTTGAGGATGAAACCGAAACTTTGACACTTATCCCTTATTGTCTATTCATGCCTTTCTGTTACAATCTTACATCAGCCTTCTTTCCAGATTTTCCTCGCCTTCAATATATCCACCACTCCACCAGATGGCACCTCTTCTTGTCTTCTTTCCAATATAGTCAATGTCTCCAAAATATTCAATAGACACTGTCCCCTTCTTTGTGTCAATAATTTCTTACTTGTAGTTATCTTTTCCTTCCTCACAGTTCAGTCTCGTTCATTAACACTACGTTTTCCACTGTCCATTTGTCCTTACACATTTTTATAATCCTTCACGTCAGTTTTTCAAAGTCCTTCAGTCACCATTTTTCATACAATCATTCCATCCCCATTAGTATCGTCCATCTCCTCTCCTGTTCACAATCTCTTTGATCTATTCTTAATCTTTTCTATTTTATCAACACTTCTATTTGGACTGTCCCCTTCTTCACGGTTTTCTTAGTCCAATCTTAGTCCAATCTGTTTCTCAATTCTCGACTTTGCTCTCTTCTAGTCGCCGCCTTCTTGACACTTTGTGTCTTTCCTCTTATTCGCCTCACTACTTTCACACTGTCTCTCGCCAATACACTCCTCACCTCTTTCTGGGGTTCCTCATGTTTCCGGAATGAATCTGTCAGTGTTAATTTTCTGCTTCCCACTCTTGTGGCTGTCAGCGCTCCAGGCCGGTCTTAAAGACCGGCTTTTTCTTCACTTAAGATTTAAGAGTACCGCTCCCATCCACTCGGAGGCTTGCATTCCACTGGAATATCTGGAGCTTCCTCTTTAGTTTGCTGTTCTCTACATGATCGGTAATGCCCTAAAAGAGCTCTTAGTGTAGATATTCCGAGTTTCAGGAACAGAGCCTCGTCCCCTCGCCTGCTCCACACTGTCGTCACCGCTGGAAGCCCTGACATTCTTATATTCAGCAAAAATATGGAAGAACATGTCAAATTAGTCAGGCAAGTGCTGAAAAACCTCCTAGCAGCCAAACTTTATGCAAAGCTGTCAAAATGCGAGTTCCATAAGGAGTCCTTGGACTACCTGGGCTACAAGGTGTCAAATCAAGGAATCAAAATAGACCGGGGAAGGTGAAGGCGGTGCTAGACTGGCAACCCCAACGAACATGTAAGCAACTTCGATGATTCCTGGGGTTTGCAAATTTTTACAGACAATTCATCCCTTCCTTTGCCAAGGTTGACAGAATTACTAAAAACCGGTCCGTCCCCACGAAGCCAAAACCTAGCCAACCCCTAGCTCAGACAATGGACTGTCAAAAATCCTTTGAACAATTAAAATGCCTATTCGCAGTGGAGCCGATCCTCCAGCACCCTGACCCAAATAAACCATTTGTAGTCCAGGCTGACTCTAGTGATGTGATGGTGGCGGCTATTCTACTGCAAAGGAACGCCAAAAAAAACCTAATGCCATGTGCTTACGTATCAAAAAAGTTAACGGACACTGAGCGCAGATGGGCGGTATGGGAGAAAGAGGCTTTTGTGGTGGGATGGGCTCTCCTATCCTGGAGACCCTTCCTAGAGGGGGTTAAGGAGCCTTTCGAAGTGTGGACTGACCACAAAAAGCTCAAGGTGCTGAAGACCCCTTGGAAGCTTTCCCCCAAGCAGGTTTGCTGGGCTCAGTATTTCAAATGCTTTAACTTCAACCTGAAATACATTCCGGGGGGGGGGAAACCTATTAGCTGATGCTCTATCAAGGAAGCCCCAGTTTGACAGCCAACAGGAAGAGGTAGTTCATGCCATTATCTCTAAAATCCAACCAGCAGCCCAAGCATGCACTAGAGCGCAAATGCGCCGTGGTTCCGACCTCCCTGAAGACAAGTTGGCAGCAGAGCTAAAAGTGGCACTCTCAACCGATGCCTGCTTCGAGGAAAACCAGACGGACCTAACCCTAAGAGAGGGATTAACTTGGAAGGAGAGTAAGATTTATGTGCCCAGCAGCATGCAACTCCTGGTGCTAAAGCGGAGTCATGATTCTCGACTAGGGGGACACTTTGGATTTTTAAAAATCCTCCATTTGACTAGAAGACAATTCTGGTGGCCAAGAATGAAAGCCAATGTAGAGGACTATGTTAAAAGCTGTGCCACCTGCGCCACCATGAAGTCCAGAGCAGGGAAACCCCCTGGGCTTCTCCAGACTGTGGCCAAACGTACAAAACCCTGGGAGAAGATTACAATGGACTACATAGTTGAACTCCCTGACAGCAGAAGGAACAAGGTGATTTGGACTGTCATTGATTTATTCTCCAAACAAGCACACTTCACTGCCTGAAACGGACTACCCTCGGCCTAGAAGCTGGCAAAACTTTTTGTGAAGCATATCTACAGACTACATGGAATTCCAAGGAGAATAATATCAGATCGCTGGGTCCAGTTTACTGCTAAATTCTGGAAGGAGTTCCTGTGGTCCATTGGGTCGTCCCAGGGGTTTAGCTCAGCGTTCCACCCATTGACTAACGGATCCACTGAAAAATTGAATGCAATGGTGGAACAATACATTAGATGTTATGTAAATTATCAACAAGAAAACTGGGCAGAGTTATTACCGTTTGCAGAAGTAGCTTATAATAATGCTGTACACAGTAGTACAGGGTTGACTCCTTTTCAAATAACTGCGGGCATGGATTTTGTGCCAATGCCTAAGTTGCCTAGTGAGCCACTCACTTCCATGTCCCTAACAGAATGGACGACCTCATTAAAAAAGGGTTGGGAGAATACTATAAAAGCTTTAGCTGAATCAGCGGAAAAATATAAGGCCCAGGCCGACAAACACCGGTCTCTCCAACCACCTTTCTGAATAGGAGATAAGGTGTATTTGTCAACAAAATACCTAAGATTGAGGTTACCTAGCAAGAAGTTTGGACCCAAATTCATAGGTCCCTTCCCTATAGTGAAAGTGATTAACCTGTCCAATTTAGCCTCCCTTGCATATTAGGAAAAGTGCACCCAGTTTTTCACAGTAGCTTATTGAATCCAGCAAGAGGATCTAACTTAAGGCCCTTACCAGCTGCTTCCCCCCGGTTTGGTAGTACAAGGGGAGACTCATTACGAAGTTAAGAAGATCCTTGACTCTAGACTATACAGAGGTCGGTTACAGTATTTGGTACACTGGAAAGGGTACCCGTTGTCTGAAGCTACTTGGGTGAAAAGTTGGGATGTGAATGCTGATACTCTAGTAAAGCAATATCATGATAAATTCCCTGAGAAACCAAACGGTCCTCCTGGAAGGGGTAGAGGGGGTTAAGAGATTATGTACAAGGCGTTAACCTCATCTTTTGTGTTTTGTCTGTTTTATTTTTCAGAGTGTGTTTTTGCTGATCACGTACCTGGCTCCCTGCCACGTGGCAGCAGCCCTGCCCGAGCTTCTCAGCGTTATCGCCGCGGTGGCGGTTGATACCCCCAGACTTATGGTCATGGGGGATTTCAACCTGCCGTCCGTGGGTGAGGCGTCTGAGGTGGCTCGGGAGTTCATGGCTTCCATGACAGCTATGGACCTGACCCAGCTAATTCATGGCCCTACGCACGCGGGGGGAAACATGCTGGACCTGGTTTTTGTCTCTGGACAGTGGCTGAGTGATCTTGAGATAGGGGATATAGTCATCGAGCCCTTGTCATGGTCGGATCACTCTCTCCTTCGCCTTGACCTTTGAACCGCTGTACCCCGCCGCAGGGAGGCGGAACCGTTAAGATAGTACCGCCCCAGGTGCCTGATGGAACCTGACAGGTTCCAGATGGAGCTTGGGCCAATCCCCGAGGTTCTGGCTCATGCCTCGACTGGAGACCTAGTGGCCGCCTGGGATAGGGCGGCCACTGGAGCTCTGGATCGAGTCGTGCCTTTGCAGCCTCTGACCTGGCGCCGATCTCACCTGGCTCCTTGGTTCACCGAGGAGCTTAGGGAGATGAAGCATCGGAAAAGACGCCTAGAGAGTAGTTGGAGGGCCAGTTGTGCTGAATCTGACCGGACACTGGTAAGATCTCATATTAAGGATTACCTAGTGGCGATAAAAGCAGCAAAATGTGCTCATTTTGCTGCTCTTATTGCGTCATCAGATAACCGCCCGGCCGCCCTGTTTAGGGTGACCCGCTCCCTGCTCCACCAGGAAGCGTGGGAGGACCCCTTGGAGGGAAGAGCCGAGGATTTTGTTCAGTATCTGTATGACAAAATCACTCAGATTCGGGAAGATCTGGACTCCGACTGGGTAGATCCAACAGGGATGACGGATGCAGGTCCTGAGAATGTTATCTGGGTTGAGTTTGATCCTGCGACCCCTGAGGACGTGGACAGGACTCTGGGTAGATTGAACGCAACCACATGTTGGTTGGACCCGTGCCCCTCCTGGTTAGTGCTGGCTTCCTGGGAGGTGACGCGAGGCTGGCTGCAGGGGATTATAAATGCTTCATTGGGTGAGGGTGTCTTCCCCGCTGCCTTGAAAGAGGCGGTGGTGAGACCTCTTCTCAAGAAGCCTTCCCTGGACCCGGCAGAAATGGCTAATTATCGTCCAGTCTCCAACCTCCTCTTTGTTGCGAAGGTTGTTGAGAGTGTGGTCACACGACAGCTCCCCCAGTACCTGAAGGAAACGACATATCTAGATCCATTCCAGTCGGGCTTCAGGGCTGGGTGCAGCACAGAAACGGCATTGGTCGCATTGGTTGATGATCTCTGGAGGGCTCGGGACAGGGGGTGCTCCTCTGTCCTGGTCCTGTTAGATCTCTCAGTAGCTTTTGATACCATTGACCATGGTATCATGCTGCAGCGGTTGGTAGAGCTGGGGGTGGGAGGCACCGTATTACAGTGGTTCTCCTCCTTTCTCTCCGACCGGTCGCAGTCTGTGTTGACAGGGGGGCAGAGGTCGACCCCGAGGCCCCTTATATGTGGGGTGCCACAAGGATCGGTCCTCTCACCCCTTCTGTTCAACATTTATGTAAAGCCGCTGGGCGAGATCATCCGTGGTTTTGAGGTGGAGTACCACCAGTACGCTGATGACACCCAGCTGCACATCTCCACCCCAGACCACCCCAACGATGCCCTTGAAGTGATGTCCCGGTGCCTGGAGGCCATACGGATGTGGATGGGGAGGAACAGGCTCAGGCTCAACCCATCCAAGATCGAGTGGCTGTGGTTTCCGACGTCCCGATATAGTCAGCTGGTGCCATCGCTGACTATTGGGGGTGAGTTATTTGGCCCCCATGGAAAGGACTCGCAACTTGGGCGTCCTCCTGGATTCACAGCTCTCTTTAGAAGAGCACCTGACGGCCATGACTGGGAGGATTTTTCATCAGGTCCGCCTGATTCGCCAGTTGCATCCCTTTCTAGATCGGGACTCTTTACACACAGTCACTCACACCCTCGTCACCTCCCGTCTGGACTATTGTAACGCTCTCTACATGGGGCTCCCCTTGAGGAGTACTCGGAGGCTCCAACTGGCGCAGAGTGCGAGTGGTTATGGGAGTGACGTGGCGCTCCCATGCGACACCTCTCCTGCGCGAGCTGCACTGGCTCCCGGTGGTCTTCCGAGTACGCTTCAAGGTTTTGGTTATCACCTTTAAAGCGCTCCATGGCTTAGGACCTGGTTATTTACGGGACCACCTACTACCACCAATAGCCTCCCACCGGCCAATAGGCTTCCATAAAGAGGGACTCCTCAGGGTGCCGTCGGCCAAACAATGTCAGCTGGCGGCCCCCAGGGGGAGAGCCTTCTCTGTGGGAGCACCTACCATCTGGAACGAGCTCCCCCCGGAGATACGGAGGATCCCGGACCTGCACACCTTCCATCGCGCGCTCAAGACTCACTTATTCCATCAAGCCGGCCAGACCTAAGTCTTTTCCCCCTTTTAAATGGGAATTTTAATTGTTTTAAATTATTGGGATTTTAAATTTTTCAGCCAAATTATTTAATTTCGTTTTAGTCTATTTTAAATTTTGTATTTATATGTTTTATTTTATGGCTGTACACCGCCCTGAGTCCTTCGGGAGTAGGGTGGTATATAAATTCAATAAAATCTAAATCTAAAATCTAAATCTGCAGGGTGGGACACCTGTCAGCTTTGGAAGCCATATTAGGCCAGAAGCTTCCATGCTGCCACCTTCTCATGTGTGAGAAAGTAGGAGGGGGGATTTAGTAGAGGGGTTTTCTTTAGACATAATAGCATTCTTCCTGTCGGTTAAGGTCAAGCCGATCCTGCATCTGGAGAAGGAGTGGTCAGAGTGCTGTCTCAAGATGGGACAGATGGTGATTGGAGCATGTGATCGACTGAGGAGTGAGGGGATGGTTTTGGGGGTTTTGATTTACTTAGGGAAAACCTGGACCTCTCAGATTTGGGTTTTCCCAGATGTGCCAGTTTACCTATTCTAGTAAATAGAACTTTGAAAAATGCTTGCTTCAGAGTTTTTACCTGGAGTTGTTGTGGTCCGCCAGCAGCCTGCGGAGCTGGCAGCGGAGTCGGACAGTGATGGGGCTGAGGAAGAACATGGGCCAGTCCTGGAGGCTGGGAAAGGCCTGGATGAGGGCTCTGCATTGGAGGCAGAGATGGGGCCAGGGCCATTGGGGAGTGATGCGCGGACTTCAGAGCCTCCAGAGGCAGAGGAAGAGGAGGACCCTGTCCCTAGTGCACGTATGAGAAGAGCTGCCAGAAGGCAGGAGCAGCTAAAGCAGCGAGGACGATTTGGGAGTAGGGCCAAGAGATGATTGGCCATAAGACTTAAAAGACCAGCAACGGCTCTTGGCCTCTTTGCCAGAAAACAACCATTGAGAGATTTGCTTCGTGTTTGGATGTATTTCTTTCTTGTCAGCATCTTCTGTTCCTGAACTGTTGCCAAGAAAAGCCTTTGGCAGTTTGCCTAATTATCACAAGGTCAGAGATAAACTGAAGGTGTTTTGAGAACTTTGCTTTCATTTAATTTGGAATAAGCTGAGAATGAGTTAATTCTCAGCTGTTTTAATAAAATCTGTTTGGTTTTTGGAACTGTTTTGCATTTAATATTAACTACATGGGCCTGGGTCACAACAGGAGTTGGGTTTTTTTCAGGAACGCTGACATCTAGATATACTATGTCCACAGCATTTCGCTGGTGTACTAATTTAGTCCCTTTGTGAAACAATAAAACAAGATTGTTTTGGCATGATCTGTTTTTAACAGACCTGGGCTGCAGTGGTGGGTTTCAAAATTTTTTACTACCGGTTCTGTGGGTGTGGCTTGGTGGATGTGGCATGGCTTGGTGGGCATGGCTTGGTGGGCGTGGCAGGGGAAAGTTACTGCAAAATCCCCATTCCCCCCCAGTCAGCTGGGTATTGGGAGGCAGGGAATAGATGGGGGCAGGGCCAGCCAGAATTTTTACTACCGGTTCTCTGTACTACTCAAAATTTTCACTACTGGTTCTCCGGAACTGGTCAGAACCTGCTGAAACCCACCTCTGCTGTGCTGGCTTCTAGTTATAACTTTATTTGTTTCTAGATGTTCCCAGATCTGGTTTTTTATTATTTTTTCCAGTAACTTCCCAGGTATTGATGTTAGGCTGATTGGTCTATAGCTGTGATGGTGAACCTATGGTACACATGCCAGAGGTGGCACACAGAGCCCTCTCTGTGGGCACACGCACTGTTGCCAGCTGCTCTTCTGGGTTCCATTGTGTGCATGCGCACTGGCCAGCTGCTCTCTTCCAGGTTCCATCGTGCACATGCGCACCAGCCAGCTGCTTTCTTCTGGGTTCTGGTTTTCTGGCGCTCCACTTTCGGCACTTGGTGCTGAAAAGGTTAACCATCACTGGTTTATAGTGTCCTAGATCTGAGGGGTTTTTTTTCCTTTTTTGAAGATGGGAACCACATCAGCTTTTTTCCAATCCTTGGGTGCTCCAGGATTTTTGAAATATATGTGTTCTGCCCCAGCTACGGACCCCAAAGAACGCAGCAGACACAAACTCTATACAAAGCTTATTTTACTCAAATAACTCAGTCTTTATCAACCAAAGGCTGTTAATAAACTGTCTTAACAGCCTACAAGAATTCTGAGATAAGGTAATCACAGTCTTACTAGAGTTGGCAGAAAGCCCAGAAACAATTTTGCAGAGAATCCAGACGCGAAGGAGAGTGAACTAAAGTTGTTCCCTACAACTTGCTTCAGTCGGTGTTCCTCCTTAAATAGGCTAAGGGAGTGGCCAATTAGCCCCAAACCTTACTCTCAAGGAGACTTCCTCCTGAGGAGCCACTCCTGCCTTTTGGCAGCTCTGTGTGCCCGTGCATCGAGAAGAGGCTCCTCCTCTTCGTCTTCTTCACTTAAAGGAGCTTCTGGAGGTTCTGAAGGCCCTGGCTGAATCCCTGCCTCTGGCACCACATCTTCTCCAGCCTCCTCATTGTCTGACTTGAGTGCCAGCTGCACAAGCTGCTGGCGCGACACCACACCAGCCTCCTCGCTGTCAGAATCAGCTACAATCCGCACAGGCCGCTGACAGGCCACAACAATATGATACAATGGTTCTGAGATAACATCTGTCAGCTGTTTCAAAACTCTGGGATGTAATCTGTCAGGTCCCAGTTATTTATATTCCTCAAGATCAGACATATGTTATATTACCATTTTCTTGCTTAGTTTAATTTTTACTTTGTCTGTCTTTTACAGTTATATTTTTGGTAGGTTGGGCTATAGCAGTGATGGCGAACCTTTTAGAGACCGAGTGCCCAAACTGCAACCCAAAACCCACTTATTTATCGCAAAATGCCAACATGGCAATTTAACCTGAATAATTAAGTTTTACTACCTAAAATAACGTTAAACAAGGCAGAGTTCAGCTAATTGTTGAGAAAAACATGATAAATGCACTTTTATGCCCCTTCATTTTTTTTTTCTGCTTTTGAAATATTACGTTTAGCAACAATAAAAAAGAAAAACTTTTGTAATATCATTTCTCTCTTTCCCTCTCTCTCTTCCCCCTCCCTCCCTCCCTCTCTCCATCCATCCATCAGTGCTCTCCTGCCCAGCTTCACGTATCATGTGAATCCAATCACTTGGGCTGTGGAGGGGGAGTGGAGGCTGGCAGGCAGGCAAAGCCAAGCATTGGAGATCCTCACAAAATAAGGCAACTCCAACCTGGATCCGGTCAGGGAGACACCCCCCCCTTCCCTCTCCCTCTCTCCCCCAGCCGCGGGGGCCTGGGTGGCCTGAGCACAGCTCCCTCCTTGGAGGTGACTGGCAAGCAAACAAACATGGTGCTCTGGCTGGGAGGCGGTGGCGTGGAGCTCCACTTCTGGCCAGCGAGATCGGAGCAGGCAGGGCGCGCACCTTCCCCATCGCAGCAGTGGTGTTGGCTGGGAGGGATGCACGAGCTGAACATTTGGAGCCACGCTCAGTGGAGTTTGCAAGCGGGCTCAGTGTGGCCGCTTAGTGGGGAGAGAGAACGCAAAGGAAATCTGTGCCTCTCGGCGTTCAACCCTCAAAGACTCCTTTGGGGTGACTGGGAGGGGAGGGCGAGGGGTAGGGTGGGGTCAGCCAGTGGTGGGATCACCTGACAGGGAGCCGCAGCAGAGGGATGAAAGACCCCGTGGATTGCTGACACTGGCCCTATGGCATACTGTGCTGGGACGATGGTGCACGTGCCCACAGAGAGGGCTCTGTGTGCCACCTCTGGCACGTGTGCCATAGGTTTGCTATCAGGGGGCTATAGTTTCTTTTTGCATGAAGACTGATGCAAAGAATGAGTTAAGAAGCTCTGCTTTCTCGCTACTGCCTGTTACTTCTCTCCTTAGTGGACTAACTTGTTTCCTTGACTTTTTTCCTGATATTTATGTGTTGAAAGAAACTTTTTTTTGTTATCTTTGACTTTTGTTGCAAGTCTTTGTTCATTCTGACCCTTTGCTTTCCTGACTTCATCTTTGCAGATTTGGGCTATTTGCTGATATTCTGCCTTAGTTAGGTGTTCCTCTTTCCATTTTTTGTACTTGTCCTTTTTGTCTTTCAGTTTATCAGAGAGATCTCTGTCCAGCCATGCTGGTTTCTTCTTGGATTTTCTTTTTCAATGGTATTGTGCTGGACTGACCTTTTATGATCATATTTTTCAGAGTTTCCCACGCTTCTTGAGTTGTTTTCCCCTTTAGGATTTTCATCCATGGAATCTTTACTTGGTTGTCTCTGGTTTTGTTAAAATCAGCTCTTTTAAAGTTTAAGACACTGGTTGAACTATGTTCTATTACTTGTGTTTGCATTATATTAAATTCCAATATGACGTCACTCTCGCCCAACATTCCAGCAACTTCAACTCCCTCTATCACTTCTTCTCTGTTATTAAGAATTAGGTCCAGTATAGCTTTTCCTCTAGTTCCCTCCTCTACCTTTTGGATGACAAAGTTGTCAGCTAGGTTGGTTAGGAATCTGTTCTATCTCCCACTTGCTGCAGAGTTTGTCTCCCAGTTGATATCAGGATTGTTAAAGTCTCCCATTATTACTGTGGTATGTTTTCTATATACATTTGTTAATTGAATAGCAAAAAGTTCATCTATTTCTTCTGCTTGATTGGGTAGCCTGTAGTATACATCTATAGCAATGTCATTTTCCCCCTTTTATATTGACCCAAATGGATCCTAAGAGGTTTTTATCCTTGTTTTGTGTACTTCTGTAGAGATGTAGTGATCTTTTATATATAATACAACTCCACCTCCTCTTTTGATACATCTGTTTCTTTTGAATAGTTTGTATCCTTCCATTAGTACATTCCAGTCATGTGTTTCATCCCACGAAGTTTCAGTAATGGCAACTACATCATATCTGCCTTCATGTTCTAGTGCTTCAAGTTCACCCTGTTTGTTCCCTAAACTTTGAGCGTTTGTGTATAGGCATTTGAGTCCTTTATTGGTCTTGGGCATGTTTCTTATAACTCCTACTTTGTAACTGGGTTTTCCATCCTTCCCATCACTCTCTACCTCATTATGTTTCTTTTTCCCCTTTCTTTCTTTTTACTCCCTACTTTCTTATATGATTGGCTATCTAGAGGTTTTTGCTTGGAATTAGGTTCTAAGTGTTGTGAAGATGGGGCCCCCTCCCCCCTCAATTTTAGTTTAAGGGGGGAGGGGGGTAATCTTCACAACCATTCAATTGTTCCAAGAATAATTTATTTCAGCTATCCTTAAGCCACTAACTTAATTTTCTTTCTCTTTTTCTAGACAAAATGTTCCGCTATTGAACGTCAGCTTTCTTCCTGTGAACTGCTGTCGATGTCTTCGTGGTATAAAACCAGAGTTCCATGACCTACACGTGCTTTTGTGCTGTGCTGTCCCAAAACAGTCATGAATTAGTTAGTTCCAGCTATTCATCTTGTTCCAAAGGAATTACTTCACTGACATTCTGGAATACAAGGTGCTCAATGAATCGGGAGCCCCCATGAATGAAACAGCCAGCTCTTACCAGCAGATGGCTAAAAATTGCACCATACATGTAGCAGGGATGGCACAGGAGGACAGTGGTCAAGTACCACCCACTTTCTATCATGGTGCCAGCCAGGAACTTGATTTGTCCACAAAGGTGTACAAAAGGGAGTCTGGGAATCCTTATTCTGTACTGGTGGACCCAAAAGCATGTAAGCCACTTCTCCATGAAAGAGAGGAGCAGCCATATTTCAGGGAGGACAGAATAATAGGAGAGGCTCAAGCTGTGAAAGAAGACAGGGAAAACTCTGATGACTTGCAGGAGGAGGACGAGGAAGAAGATGAAGTGACTTACAAAAGGGAGCAGATAATAGTAGAGGTAAACCTTAACAACCAAACATTAAATGTATCAAAAGGGGAGAAGGGGGTCCCCTCCCAATCCAAAGAAACTGCTGTTCTTAAGACCAGCAGTGAGGAAGAGGAGGGTGACAGTGGGGAGGAAGCAGCCACTGAAGACAGTAATGATGAAGAGGATAATGAGAGGCAGAAGAAAAAAGAGCAAAGAGAGGAAAATGATAGTGTTGCACAAAGGAGGACAAGGAGAGCTGCATCTACTGCAGCCGCCACATCTTCTCCTACTTCCAGAGCTACAAGGGGCTGTAGAAAGAGCATTGAACCCCCCAAGCATAAGAAGAAAGCTGCAAAGGAGCCCAAGGCACCTGTGCAGAAATCAAAGTGTGAAGAAAAGGAGACTTTGACTTGTGAGAAGTGCCCCAGGGTGTTTAACACACGCTGGTATCTGGAGAGGCACATGAACGTTACTCATAGGCGCATGCAGATCTGCGACAAGTGTGGGAAGAAATTTGTTCTAGAAAGTGAGCTCTCCCTTCACCAGCAAACAGACTGTGAAAAAAACATTCAGGTAGGTTCTCTCACTGGTTTGCCAGATTTCCCTACCTTCTGCTGTCCCGTGGACACTTTGCAAGGGGGGAAATCCTTTGAGAAAGACAAGTTCCCAAGCTTTTCTACTTTCAACATTTTTTCTTGCATAGTCAAGGAATTTGACCTGCACAAATGTGGGGAGGAGAGGGAATAATGCCTGGCTATAAGATTTCTCTACTCAATCATGCAAAAAAAATGGAACATCAGGTACTAAACATGCACATATATTATACACTGGTTAGTATTAAATGGAAGATAAAGGTACATTCTGCATTTTGCTATAGTTAAAAAAAATTCAACCATTGAGCAAGACATGACAGAAATGCAAGACTAATTTGTTAATAATGAAATTGTGTAAATATATTTAGCTATAAATTGTTTAGGAAATACATGTGGCAATGGGTCATCTCATTTAAACTAAACAACTTCTTGTACTTTTCAGTAAATGTAAGAAACACAATGATCTGTAAGTTTGTCAAATACCTGTTTGCTATTTAGCATACTATGGACTGTTCTTAGATTTTGAAATAATTGTTTATACTGTAATTGCTGGGATTGAGCAGTGGGATTTTGGTTTACTATTCTATTATTCCAGGTTCTGATTTTTCTGTCTCTGTGATATTTTTGACACACATGTGAAGGCAGTGGATTAAGATACAGTAGTTCCTCCTCCTGCTGCTCTGTTCAATTTTGTCAACAGATCCAGTTCCTTATTGTTCCCTTGTGTCAGTTTTAACAATCCTCTAGTCCAGAATTTTGTTATGCCCTTGAAACTGGAATTCACTTCTGTCTTCCAACTTGAATGGAAAATGATAAAGAGTATTATGTCAGATAACCCTAACTTGCATTTTGTAGTACGTTTATTATTTTTAAAGTGCTTTGGACTAACTTAGAAAACTTCATTGATCTTATATGTTTCCTACTGCTGGGGGGGGGGGGAATCAAATGAACCCCCATTTTCTAAAATAAAATATCAGCCATAAGAGGAAAAAAACCTCAGAAAAGCCAAGTCGCTAAGGAAAAAACTGCCTGAGGCTCATTCCACATTCCAGCCAGCCGCCTAAAGGAAACATTGTAACAAGAAGCTAACCACAAAACAGCTGCCAGTAATGAGCCTATTGAAAGTGGAAGCCAGACTTTTGGCTCCATTCATAAGCAGGAAAACTCAATTGGCAGAAACCCATTCAAGACAGGATATTTCGAAATCTCCCTGTGACAAAATTTGACAGCTAACAAAAACAGAGTAATAGAATTAGAATAAGCAGCCCCTCACCCAAGATCCAACACAGGACAAAAACCATTAGCCACAATAGGAATTGACCAGCACCCCTTCTAGAAACACAAAACCCATATTGTACAAATGCCAGAACTTCAAAGGCATAGAACCATATAAGAACCCTTCTTCTTACCCAGTTGGTTGTTCAGCTGACCTAGAACTGAATTGAATGTCGTTTTGCTTCTGCAATTAAAAACCTCCCTCCAAGCAGTTGTTTTCGGCTTTTCAATTTCAAATGGCGGTGGTGTTTCGTTCTTGTTTCTTTTCTCTGCCAAGTGATCTCCCAGCTGGAAAGCGAGCCCCAACCTTTTCCTTTTGACAATTCTGGTGACCATGAAGGACTCCCAGCTAACCCAGCCACCGGATCGGGCCCGGAGAGCCACTACCCTGCAGGCAACAGGTCCCTTTACCTGTGGGTAAGCTCTGCAGACCCTGCCCGGGTGGCAAAGGAGTAGTAAAGGGATGCTTGAGGCTTGGGTGCTCAATGACAGCTCAAAAGGAGGTGAGTACCACACAAATTTTTTTTTTTTGCATAAAGCTTTTTATTTTATAACATATAAAAATTCCATTTTTGGTTAAACAGTGTGTTGTCTGGGTAAAAATAGTTTTAGGAAATGATCATCAAAGTGTTTACAAGTACTGCACTCTAACCGCTGCGCCACCATGGCTCATGTAATACATGTAAAATCAAATATGTATTCCCCTTGTTATACTTATCCAGTAAAATACCCAACAAAAATATTTCTGGTTTTAAATTAATATGTTGCTTTACCATTTTTTCCAACCATGTATGTATTTTTGTCCAATATTTTTTTTGCTTTTGGGCATGTCCACCACATATGATAATACGAACCAGGTATCTGATGGCATTTCCAACATTTAGCAGGCATATCTTTAAACATCTTTGCCAACCTTGAGGGTGGAAAATGCCATCTATAAAACATTTATAAATATTTTCTTTATATGCAGCTGACATCATTAATTTATAATTTCTATCCCACAGATTCTGCCATTTATCTAATTCTATTGTATAACCAAAATTTTTAGCCCATACTATCATTGTCTCCTTTACTTGATCGTCTTCCATCTTTTTTTTTAAAGTTTATTTATTATAACACAGTAAGACAATACAAGACATACAACACTTATATACAAAACTCTTTTTACAGCTCTCTCATAGTGGTTCTTCCTTATTATTTACTATTTCCACGAATTTTACTTTATCTTATTCCAAATTACTATCTGTCCCCATCATTTCATTTACAATATAATTCTCTTTTTCATTTCAATTGCTAAATTGTATTTTAACAATTTTTTCCATTGTTTTTGACATTTCTTTCTCTCCCCCTTATTTTTCTTCTTCATTTTTCCTTTCCTCCAACCACTCATACCATCTATACCAAATTTTATAGTATTCTGTATCCTCTTTTTCCTTGAGTTCCTTTGTCAGTTTATCCATCTCTGCGCATTCCAATTTTTTTTTATCAATTCCTCCTCTGTTGGTATATTTTCTTTTTTCCAATTTTGGGCGTAAGATATGCGGGCAGTTGTTAAGTTATGTAATATTAAATATTTTATTCTCCAGCGCGCTGCTTGGAGAATCCAAATGTTGGGTTGTTCCTCAGCTTGCTTGCTAGACTGGGTGAATGTTTCTTTAAGAAACGTCCTTGGCCACTCCTCCTTCGCTCGGCTGAGCTCCAGTTTATTCACTCAATCGAGTGAGAGACTGGTTTTTTCCTTGGCTCTGGCAATTTAGACTGAAGAATATTCTTTCATTTGGAATTTCCAACCTCCGTTGCTATTTTTCTTCATGTCTCCTTCCATTTGAGCGGTGTTTTAGTTTAGTTTAGTTTATTTTGGATTTATATACCGCCCTTTCTCCCAAAAGGGACTCAGGGCGGTGAACAGCCAGAAAATTAAAATACATAAAATACAAAAGTTATAAGGAACTAAAATGAATAAATTAAATCCTTGGCTTCTCAATTTAAAACCCCCAAAACCATAAAATTCCAATTTAAAACCCCGGATCCATATAATTTAAAAACCCTATTAAAAAACCCTTTGGGCTAGGCCGGCTTGTTGGAATAGGTAAGTCTTTAGGGCCTTACGGAAGGTGCGAAGGTCCGGGATCAAACGTATACTAGGAGGCAGCTCATTCCACAGGGTGGGTGCCCCCACAGAGAAGGCTCTCCTCCTGGGGGCCATCAGCTGACATTGTTTGGCCGAAGGCACCCTGAGGAGGCCCTCTCTGTGTGAGCGTATTGGCCGGTGGGAGGTTATCGGTAGCAGCAGGCGGTCTCGCAAATACCCTGGCCCTATGCCATGGAGCGCTTTAAAGGTGAGAACCAACACCTTGAAGAGCACCCGGAAGACCACTGGAAGCCAGTGCAGCTCGCACAGGAGAGGTGTTACATGGGAGCGCCAGGTTGCTCCCATAATCACCCGTGCGGCCTCATTCTGGACCAGCTGGAGTCTCCGAGTGCACCCCAAGGGGAGCCCCATGTAGAGAGCATTACAGTAGTCCAGGCGAGATGTGACGAGGGCATGGGTGACTGTGCATAGGGAGTCCCGATCCAGAAAGGGACGCAACTGGCATATCAGGCGAACCTGATAGAAGGCCCCCCTGGGTACAGCCGTCATATGCTCCTCCAAGGACAGCCGTGTGTCCAGGAGGACACCCAAGTTGTGAGCCCCCTCTGTGGGGGCCAAAAACTCACCCCCAATAGCCAGCGATGGTGTCAACTGACTATATCGGGACACCGGTGTGGATTGCTGTTTATTTAGATCAGCTGTTTGTCGGTTCGGTGCTGACTGGGAAGGACTGCAGGCGCTGGGTGAGTTGCCCTGGGGCTCCAGGGAGCTCTCCACCACCATTTCTGAAGTGTCCTCGGAGCGATACCTATTGAGGCATCTCAGAGTGAAATTGTCTGCCGCCGGCGGGTGTGTTGGTCTCCGGAAAGCCGGCTGCACCTCCCCCGCCCTCCACACCGCTCCTACGATCTTCTGGCAGCCAGGAGTCACTGGAATGTCAATGGTTTAAATTCACCACAAAAGAGAAAGAAAATATATCATTATCTGAAACAATTTAAGAATGACATTATTTGTTTACAAGAGACACATATCAGATCAACTGATCAGAAATACTTAATCAATTCAAAGTTAGGGACTCACTTTGTGGCATCATCTCCAGAGAAAAGGAATGGAATAGTTGTATACATAAAGAAGGGACTACCAGCAAACTTAATTGAGGCAGATGATCAAGGAAGATACATAGCAATTGAATTACAAATTCAAAATGGAAAAATGCTTTTAATTGGGATTTATGCGCCGAATCAGCAACAAGAAAATTTTTATAAACTTTTACATTCTAAAATAACACAATGGAATTACAAATCAATTATCCTAATGGGTGATTGGAATGGAGTAATTGATATTTTAAAAGATAAGAAGACTACATCTAAAATTTCTTCACGTGCAAAACTACCTAAACCTTTTTTTGAAATTATGGATGATTTAGAACTGAGAAATGTCTGGAGAGAACGGAATGCTGATGAAAAAGATTTTACCTTTTTCTCTGACAGACATCAATCTTTTTCCAGGATTGACTTTATATTACTAACAAATGATTTTCTTTCCAGGGTGAAGAAGGACTTTAGCTGATCATAGCCCGGTTTGGTTAGAACTGGAACAGGAGAGGGGGGAAAGGAGGTCTTGGAGATTAAATGAAAATTTATTTAGATATGAAGAAAATGTGAATGAACTTAAAAAATGCATATTTTTAATAATATGCATAAGGGTACCTCCATGGAAATGGTATGGGATGCAAGTAAGGCCTATATGAGAGGAGTTTTAATATATATGAATAATAGACATAGATTAAAACAAACAAAGAGGCGAAAAGATATTGAAGAGGAAATAAAAAAGAAGGAACAATTATTAATTGGTAATCCAGGAGATAAAAAAGCAAAAGAGGCAATAAATATATTAAGAGAGCAATTTAATATGTTGATGGCTGATCAAGTGGCAACCAGTTTGCAATACACTAAACATAATACATTCTGTAACGCTAATAAGCCAGGTAGATGGTTGGCTTATGTATTAAGGAAGAAACAAAAATCACGAGTTATCAGTAAGATAGAATTTAAAGGTAAAGAAGTTTACCAGCAAAATGTGATTAAGAAAGTTTTTTTAGAATATTATACGAAATTATACACAG
The DNA here is from genome assembly GCA_038048745.1 of Coluber constrictor foxii. Taxonomy (NCBI): domain Eukaryota; kingdom Metazoa; phylum Chordata; class Lepidosauria; order Squamata; family Colubridae; genus Coluber; species Coluber constrictor. The sequence goes on along the minus strand of CM075966.1, from coordinate 27,637,607 downwards.
GAGACCTGATACAAGGTAAAGATATTGACAGGTATCTTAAAGAGGTTGATATTCATGAGTTAACTTTAGAACAAAGGGAAGGTTTGAATCAGCCAATAACTTCAGAAGAGATTATTGCAGCAATCAAACAGTTAAAAGTAGGTAAGACACAGGAACGGATGGATTGACAGCTATCTATTATAAGAATTTGCAGTTGGAAATGGTAGAACCACTTAGGATGTTATTTAGCAAGATTCAATCAGGGGGAGCAATCCCACCCTCATGGAGGACAGCTTTTATTTCATTGATCCCAAAAGAAGATCAGAATTGTGTTAAGCCTGAGAATTTTAGACCAATCTCACTTTTGAACACTGATTATAAAATTTTTGGTAAGGTGTTAGCGAATAGACTAATGCCAATTATGCAACAAATAATTCATAATGATCAATCAGGATTTATAAAAGGGAGATGTATGAAATACAATCTGAGACAAATTATAAACTTGGTGGAATACTTGGAAAAAAACAACCAGATCTCTGCTGCTTTCTTCTTTTTGGATGCTGAGAAAGCATTTGATCGATTGAATTGGCAATTTTTGTTTAAAATTATAGATAAAATGCAATTTGGAGAGCAATTTAAACAGTCAATTAAAGCAATATATCAAGAGCAATCGGCACAAATAATTGTCAATGGAGGCCTAACGGATCGCTTTAAAATTGAGAAGGGAACACGGCAGGGTTGTCCATTATCTCCATTGCTGTTTATTTTATCTTTAGAAATCTTATTGAAAAAGATACGTGAATCTGATGAACTTAAAGGAATAGTAATTAGACAACAAGATTATAGATTAAGAGCGTTTGCAGATGATCTAGTTGTTACATTAACTCAACCTATAACTACAGTCACATATATGTTGGAAATGATAGAACAATATGGTAGAGTTTCTGGATTTAAAATAAATCAACATAAAACTAAGATAATAACTAAGAACATGTCTGTTTCTCAAAGAGAAGAGTTAGGAAAAATAACGGGATTTGAAATAGTTAAAAAGGTTAAATTTGGGAGTAATTGTTGCTGGGTCAAATACGAAGTTATTTAAAAATAATTATGAGGTTTTATGGCAAAAAGTGCAGAGAGAAATGGAAAACTGGAAAAAAATTACAGTTATCCCTATTAGGAAGAATAGCAGCAATAAAAATGAATGTACTACCTAAATTTTTATTTTTGTTTCAAATGATACCAGTGCTTAAGAAAGATGAAAATTTGAGGGAATGACAGAAAGGAGTTAATACTTTTATATGGTCAGGGAAAAAACCTAGAGTTAAATTAAAAATTATACAGGATATTCGGGAGAGAGGTGGTTTGAAAATGCCTAATCTAAGATTGTATTATGAAGCATGTGTGCTAGTACAAATCAGTGATTGGTTTAACTTGACTGAGGAAAGAATTTTAAATGTAGAAGGATATGATTTATTATATGGATGGCATGCCTATTTACTATATGAAAAGAAAGTAAATAAAGTTTTTAAAGGTCATATACTTAGGAATGCTTTGTTGAGAGTTTGGAAGAAATATCAATATAAGTTAAACTATAAGATACCTATATGGGCAAATCCTAGACATGTAATAGAAAATATAAGTATAGAACAAAAGATGGAAGTGATTACTTATAAAGAACTTCTGTTTAATGAAAGGGGTAAACTACAACTGAAGCCGTTAGAGGCACTGAAGGAGGAAGGGGGATAATTTATACTTGGTTTCAATATGGTCAACTTCAAGCTAGATGGAGGGAGGATCAAAAAATTGGTTTTATGCAAAATGAAGAAAATTTGGTAAAACAAATTAGGGACCAGAGTATTATGCATATTAAAAGGTTATATAATGCATTATTAGAGATAGATTCAGAAACAGAATTGGTCAAAGATTGTATGATTAAATGGGCAAGAAACTTCCAGGAACCAATAATGATGGAAACATAGGAAAAGATCTGGGTTAGAAATGTTAAATTTACTCAAGCACAAAACCTAAGAGAAAATTTTTACAAGATGTTTTATAGATGGCACTTAGACCCAATGACACTGTCATGTATGTATCCTAATGTACAAGCCAAATGCTGGAGATGTGATTGTGAAGATGCAACTTACTATCATATATGGTGGACCTGCAAGAAAATTAAAGCATTTTGGATAAAAATTTGGTGGGTAATGCAGAACATTTTGAAAAAGAGGTTGAAATTTACCCCACAATTGTTTCTATTGGGTATAACAAATGATTGTACAGTATTAGAGATGAAATTGCTTTTAAACTTAATAACAGCAGCCAGATTGCTGGTTGCACAATATTGGAAGAAAGACTCTTTGCCTACTGTAGAAGAATGGACTTTAAAACTAATAAATCTAGCTGAAATGGCAAAAATCTCAGTATATCTGAAAGATCGTACGCAGGAAAAATATATTTTGGAGTGGACAAAATGGATTAACTATATCCAGAATAAGTATCAAATAAGAAGACACCAAACTGCGTATGAATGAAACAAAGGTAAAGAAATGTTGTGTTAACTATATTGGAGTTAAGATTCGGGGGGGGGGGGGTTGTTAACTTGAGGATAGATAGATTAATTTAGATGATCTCTGGTTTTTTTTTCTTTATAATACCCTGTATTTTGCTCTGGGAAGTCGGGGAGGGGAAGGGGGGGAAGAAAGGGGTGGCGGGGTGTTGGGAGGGGGGGGAATGTTTTACTTTGTATTGTTAGAAAACTTTTCAATAAAAAAAAAGAAAAAAAAAGAAATGTCCTTGGCCACTCCTCCTTTGCTCGGCTGAGCTCCAGTTTATTCACTCAGTTGAGCGAGAGACTGGTTTTTTCCTTGGCTCTGGCAATTTAGACTGAAGAATATTCTTTCATTTGGAATTTCCAACCTCCGTTGCTATTTTTCTTCGTGTCTCCTTCCATTTGAGCGGTGTGGATTGCTGTTTATTTAGATCAGCTGTTTGTCGGTTCGGTGCTGACTGGGAAGGACTGCGGGCACTGGGTGAGTTGCCCTGGGGCTCCAGGGAGCTCTCCTCCGCCATTTCTGAAGTGTCCTCGGAGCGATACCTATTGAGGCATCTCAGAGTGAAATTGTCTGCCGCTGGCAGGTGTGTTGGTCTCCGGAAAGCTGGCTGCACCTCCCCCGCCCTCCACACCGCTCCTACGATCTTCTGGCGGCCAGGAGTCACTGCCAATTTTCAAATGGCAAACTCCTTTCCTTCTGATATCTTCGCTGCGCTAATCGGATTTTACAGCCGAGCGCAATTACATTTGAGCTCCCTCACTCTGCAGCAGCACTGGGCGGCAACATTACGAGCCGCGCGCCATTTTGTCTCCTTTCTCGTCGCCGCCATTTCCTCAGAGACTTTCCTGGCGGCTGGCAGATAGCGGATTCACCTCATTTGACAGAGTTGTTGAGGAGCTTTTGCGAAGAGGCTTGCTGAGGTGTTTTGACATCCCCCTGGCTATTTATTCTTACAGTGTCTGTGGTACTTACCTGGACTGAGTTAGCAGCTCCATTAAGTGTTTGACCTTGTGGCTACTTGCCTTCCATGTTGTTTGTTAGGTTGTAGCTTGTAGCTTACCCTAACTTGTTGGTCAGGCAATATATCTGTTCCTTTAAGAACAACTGAGCCATGTAATCAGAGTTTGCTGAACCATGTAATTAGGCTATAGTGTTTAAATAGCACAGAGAAGCGTTCTTTCTTCCTGCTGCTTCTCACTTGTTTCTCTGTTGTGCTGTGTACTACTTTGCTTGTTAGATAATCCGTGGAGGCGTTGAACTGGACTGTTATTGGACTCCACGTTATCTGGTACTGTATACCAAAAACTTACTGAAGTCTGTTTACTTAGTAAGAGAAGATAGTATTGCTGGACTGATATTACTGGTTATGACCCTGGACTGATTTAACTAAACGGAGACTGTTTATCACTTTCTATATAAACTATTTTTCACCCGAGCTGCACGTTACTCTCCTTCCCTGTGTGTTTAGGCTCTGCTCGTTGCAAAAGCAACACACACTTGCACACACACCCTAACATTGGTTATGGGCCCAGAACGTTCCAGGGCTATCTAGTTTGGTTTTGCTGAAGTGAGAAGTGCTGGCAGTGGGTGTAGTAGTCACGATGATGGCATTTGAGCAAGGTACAGGTTATTCTACCATAACCCGGTTGGATGGTACAAACTATGTTACCTGGTCCACAAAGTGCAGTCTTCTTTTGCGAAAAGAAGGACTATGGGACATGGTTAATAATCCACCGGACATAACTGCATTGAACGCTGCTGATGAAGAAGATGCTAAAAAAATAGTGAAGTTTCACAGGGACAACGAGCGTGCTCTATGTATCATTGGCCTGACACTGGGGGACCAGCAACTTGTCCATTTCCGGGGCGAAGAGTCTGCTGCGAGGTGTTGGACCAAGCTAAAGAAGCTCTACGTTCGTGACTCTGTGGGTGTCCATATCTACCTGACACGGAAGTTATTTCGCTTACATCTTCAGAAAGGAGGAGACATGATGGCTCACCTGGACTCCATAACAGGGCTTTTCCAGGAGCTACATGAGAAGGAACTTGTGTTTACTGAATTGCAGCAAGTTTATATTATTCTTTCATCTTTGGATGACAGTTATGACTCTTTTGTTTCATCATTAGAAGTGTTGTCTAGAGATGAACTAACATTGGCCAGTATAACTGGTAGGTTACTGGATGAGGCCAAACGTAGGCAAGAACGAGACCAGTTAAGGATGCAACAGCAACCAAAAGTAGACGCTGTATATGAGAATGTCAACATTGTTAAACACTGTTTTGCATGTGGGGCTAAGGGGCACATTGCAAAGCATTGTAAAAATAAGAAAGTGTCTGTTAGAGACTCCACTAAACCCAGGAAAGAGTGTAATTTAGCTACCAGTTCATCTAATGATATAAAGGATGATTGGTGGGTGATTGATAGCGGTGCCTCTCAATCCATAACAAAAAATAGAAAACTGTTTATTAATATGAAGAAAAGTACTAAAACTGTTAAATTAGCTAATGGCTGGAAGGTGACTGTAGCTGGGGAGGGATTTGTTCGATGTTCTTTTAGTAGGCACCCTTTACCCATGCTTTATATCCCTAGTTTGAAATATAACCTATTATCTGTAAAGTCATTACTACATTCTGGGTTTACAGTAACTTTTAAAAATAACAAATGTTTGCTGGAATGTGGGGGCACTGTAGTTACTGCAGAATTAGAAAACGACTTGTTTGTAATTAGGGATAAGCAATTAATGTTAGTTCAGTCAAAAGCTCAGTTTGGAAATGTAAAGCCGCATGATGAATGCGTGCACTTATTACATAGAAGGCTTGGTCATCTGAATTTCAGGTTGTTGCATGCGACTGTAAAGCAGTCTGAAGGCATTAAGTTAAGGGCTTGCAGCAACTACCTGAACTGTAATACTTGTAACCAGCACAAGAGTAAAGTCACACCTGCAAACCGCTGCAATGGGTTCAAAACATCTAGGCCTTTGGAAGTAGTCTTTTTAGACTTAATAGGGCCAAAGAAACCCAGTTTAGGAGGAGCATGCTATATTTTGAGTATAGTTGATCATTTTACAAGATATGGTTTTTGCTACCTTATGAAAACCAAAAGTGATACGTTCCAGTGTATCACAAACTGGCTTCATTTTGTAGAGAGGAAACAGAGGTTTAAGGTGAAATGCATTGTTACTGACAATGGAACAGAGTTTACTAACCATCAGTTGGCTAAGTATTTGAGGGATGCTGGGATACAACATAAACGTGCTGCCCCTTTCCGGCCGGAACATAATGCATATATTGAACGAAGAGGCCAGACCCTACAAGCTATGACTAGGACTATGATAGCTGATGCTTGTTTACCAGATAAATTGTGGGGAGAGGCAATACTATGTGTTGTTTCCTGTTTAAAAAAAAAGAAGAAGAAGAAAGATTTAATCTACAATATTATCATTTTATATATATATATATATGTATGTATGTATGTATGTATGTATGTAGGTCTTTGGTTATTCGGGTCTTCTCCCGCGTAGAATTGGAAGTATCTTGGCAACGTTTTGACGAAGTCTCATTCGTCATCTTCAGGCTGGTGTTCTCGGCTTCGTGCTTCCAGGAGCAATGTGAGATTGCAGCTGTCTCTTCCTTTTAACTGCTAGTGGGGGTGGGAGCTGATTGGGTGGGAGCTTGGCTGTGTTCTGATTGGGTGGAGGTGTGTTCTGATTGGTTAGGGGCTTGGCTGTGCTCTGATTGGATGGGGGGTTGGTTGTGCTCTGATTGGCTGGGGGTGTGTTCTGTTTGGGTGGGGGCTTGGTTGTGCTCGACTTAGTCTGAGTTGCAGGGGGATTTGAGCTGGTGAGCTGCGTTGTTGTTGTTTGACTTCGTGTTTGTGGCCGTGAGAGCTCTTCATGGTGGGTGTCGGTCTGCTTCATGTATGGATTGGAGGGATTAAAAGTGGCTAATGATGCAGCTGCGGTCTGGCTTCTGGTCCTTGGTCCAGAAAACCTCAGAAAACACACACACACACACACACACACACACACACATATATATATATATATATTCTGAGGTTTTCGCGGGTGTTTGTATGTAGGTCTTTGGTTATTCGGGTCTTCTCCCGCGTAAAATTGGAAGTGTGTTGGCGACGTTTCGACGAAGTCTCATTCGTCATCTTCAGGCTGGTGTTCTCGGCTTCGTGCTTCCAGGAGCAATATATATATAAAAGCCATTTCCTGCTGTTCACCTCGCCACAATGGTGGAGTCTGATTTATCCTCGGATATTGATCATTACAGTCCACCTGAAGCCAAAAAGCATTCCAAGGCTCCTGCAAAAAACGCCAAGCAGTGAACTGTTCGGGCACATTCAGCTAGTCCTCACCCTACCACGCACACTACAGCGGCTGACAAGGCTGAGGAGAAAAAATGCAAGGCTTTTGAAAAACAATATCTTTTCGCCCAGCAGAGGGCCCAGTCTTCTAATCGCCAGATGTCGCCTGACAAGACTTCTCAAGTGCTTCGGGACCCTCCTGCCATTATCCAATGTCCGGCGGAGGTTGAACACCTATGGCAGGCTGCCTTTCCTCCTGCTACTTCAGGGCCCAACACTCAGGCTTCTCATCTTTGGGGCTGCTCCGCTCCAGAGGCTACTTTTACTCCCACCGCCGCTGGTCTCCGTCCTTCTGAAGGCCTTCAACCAGCGTTATTTAGAGATATCCAGGAACTTGTGTCTCAGACTATGTCCAGAATTTTGACTTCAGCTTCTCACCAAGGCTTTCAGGGTCCTTCCATGCCTCCTTCACATCCACCTTTACCTCAGGTGTATAGCGATCCACGCCATGACTATGTACATCACGCTGACTCTCTTCTTGCCGAGGATTCGGTTTGGGATGAGGAGGAACCTGATGAGATGGAGTTGTCTGACGACGAGGATCTTGCTCCTGAGAAGCATTCCTTCACGGGCCTTTTCCGCCCTTCTATGTTCAAGTCCTTGCTCCACAAGGCTAAGATCACAACGAATATGGGAGTGTCGTCCACACAGTCATCTCAACAGATGGATTCTCATCTTCATGACGACTTGTTTCAGCTGCACACACCGGAACAGGATTTCATTCTGTGTCCTGAACTGTTTACAGACGTGGTTCAAAAGTCATGGTCTCAGCCAGCCTACATTTCTGCCCCAAATGGGTTAGATAAAAAATTGTATTGTTCGGACCCTTCCTTGCAAGATCTGATCCAGCTGCCTTCTGTAGACGGCCCTGTGGCTCAGTTGACGTCTTCTTCCATCATTTCTAATGATGTGCTTGACGGTCTCCGGACCGAGGACAAGAAGACTGAACTTTCCCTCTGGAAGACTCATCAGGCGGCTGCCTGGGCCATCAGGGCGGCAACATCCACGTCCTTCTTTGCTCACGCATCGCTTATATGGTTGCAGCAACTGCAAGAGCGGTTACCTCCGGACGATTGCAGGCTCCACCAGGACATTAATAAAATTGTGGCATCCTTGAATGCGGCCAAATTTGCTTCACGAGCCCTCGTGTCGAATGTCACCTCTCGGCGCCTCCTTTGGCTCTGCCATTGGAGGGCCGATCTCAAAACAAAGTGGAGGCTAGCCTCTGCTCCATACAAGGGTTCCTTGCTCTTTGGAGAGGCTTTGGACCCGATACTTGTGGAAGATAAGGACAAGCGTAAGGTTATGCCATCTTCCTTCAGACGACAGCATAGGAGATTCACTCCTTATCACCAGAGGCAGCCCTTTCAGACTGAGTCCGGACCCAGCGGGTCCTTTTTTCCTCGACAATATTCTCAGGGTGGCGACCGGCCCTCTGACAGGCCTACCTACTGAGATCGAGGTAGAGGCCAGTCCACCAACAGGCGACAGTTCCGGGGCGCTCCCGGAAAATCGTTCTGTCGGGGCAAGTGACTACCACGAACCTCTGCCCATTGGTGGTCGTCTTCTTCATTTCTTGCCCCAATGGGTTTCTTCGTCGACGGACGTCTGGGTCATCCAAACAGTGAAGTTCGGCCTCACAATAGACTTCCTCTCCAGCCCTCCGAATCGTTTCCTTACCTGCCCTGTATCTGGCAATACGGAGAAGAGGGCATTAATGGCTGCGGAGATTCACCATCTTCTAGAAATCTGTGCTATCGAGCCTGTGCCGATGGAACAACGGGGCGCCAGGTTCTATTCGCGCCTTTTCCTCGTGCCAAAGTCTTCCGGGGGCTGGAGGGGGATTTTGGACCTAAAGGCCTTGAATCAATTTGTCAAGTTTCACCACTTCAAGATGCAGTCGCTCAGGTTGATTCTGCAGGGCATCCGACATGGAGACTTTATGACATCAATCGACATCAAGGAGGCCTATCTGCATGTTCTGATTCGTCCATGCCATCGACGCTTTCTTCGGTTTTCCTACTCAAACCAACGCTTCCAATATCGGGCAATGCCATTTGGCCTCTCGTCCGCCCCTCGGACGTTCACAAAGCTTCTGGCGACTGTCGCAGCCTCCCTACGACAGATCCCAATATGAGTGATGTGTTATCTGGACGACATCATTATTCTGTCTGCGACAAGGGCTCAAGCTGTGACCGACCTCTCGATGGTAACTTGTCTATTGCAACAACACGGGTTTTTCATAAACCTAGACAAGAGTCAGCTCCTGCCCACCACTCGCATTCTCCACCTTGGTGCGGTCATAGACTCTGTCAGCGGTCATGTGTTCTTGTCTCCTGACAGGATTCGCAGCATCAGATCCTTGGTGAATCACGTGTTGTCACTCAGACATGTTCCTTTGATCACCTTGTTGCAGCTCCTGGGCAAACTAATATCTTGCATTGCAATCGTCCTGTGGGCTCATCTCCATTGTCACTCTCTTCAATGGTGTTGTGGCTCCGTTGCCTGAGCCTGCGTCATCAGCAGGGGAGGACTCTGAGAGTGAGGGAGAGGAGTTGACAAGGCCTCCTTCTCCAGGACTCTCCTCCCTGGCAATGCCTCCGGAGGACACCGAAGAGCAGGAGATAGGCCCAGAGCCAAGCTCGTCCCCGCAGCCACAGGAGGACATTGATGAGGGGAGTGAGTTTTGGTTGGATCCTCGCCAGCGTCGGAGAGACAGGAGAGCCCAGCAGAGGAAAAGGCGTGGTCGTGATTAGCTGCTGGACCACGCCTCCCAGGCTATATAAGAGAGGGATTGCAGCCTGTATCTTTGTGACGAACAAAACAAAGATTCATGGATCCCGGTTTTGAATCGGCCCTGCGTCTCAGCTCTGAACATTTTGGTGGTGTGTATGTGACTGACCTATTAATAAAGACGTTGGCAAGCAGCTGCGGATTGCTGCCAACCTTTGTTATCAGCTTACTTGGTTGCCTGCCAGTTCATTAGACTCTGATTGTCTGAGGGGAGGTTATTTCTGGGAACGGGGCCAGAACAAATGGTTCCTTCTGCCTTATCAGAGGTCTTACCGGGCCAGCTCGAACTCCATGGTTGTCAGTCCATGGTTGTCAAACGGACCGGTGGCGGTCCGTTTGTCTCTGAAGTGGTGGATTTCTCCAGCCATTCGGAAAGGCTGTTATTTCCAGGAACCCATCTGGATAACCATAACGACGAATGTGAGCAAATTCGGCTGGGGCGCACATCTTCGGTCGTCTGTAGCTCAGGGCCGCTGGTCCTCGAGGGACTTACAGCACGACAAAATTGGTTAGAGCTGCGGGTAATACATCTCATCCTCCGCCATTTCCAGCCCGCTGTTATGGGACATCACGTGTTAGTCCTCACGGACAATACAACAGCGAAAGCCCATGTGAAAAAGGAAGGCGGAACTCGTTCAAAGCTCCTGCTGGACGAGTCGATACGGATGCTGAACTGGGCAGAAAAGCATGTTCTGTCTCTGACAGTGGAGCACATATCCGGAGCAGACAACATCCAGGCGGACTGGCTTAGCCGGACACAAATAAATCCGGCGGAGTGGCGTCTCCATCCAACATTGTTCCGAGAACTGTCGAGGAGATCCGGTCTTCCAACTGTCGACCTATTTGCTCACCCACTGAATGCTCAGCTGCCCCGCTTCTTCAGTCGATTCCCTTGTCCCGGGGCGGAAGGTTGCGATGCCCTTCGAAGCGAGTGGCCCTCAGGTCTACTCTACGCTTTTCCTCCCCTGCCACTCATCCCTCGGGTGATTCGCAAGCTGCTGGCGGAGAAGGCGGACCTCATCCTAGTGGCTCCCAATTGGCCGCGTCAACCCTGGTACGCGGACCTCTTGAACCTCTCCGTAGACCGGCCCTGGCACATCCCCAATGACAAGATAACTCTTAGCCAGGGGGTCATACTGCACCCAGATCCTCAGTGGTTGCAGTTGACCGTCTGGCGTTTGAGAGGATCCGTCTGAGGAAGGACAACATTCCTGCGAACGTGATCCACACTATGCAATCCGCCAGACGACCCTCCACAAATCGAATCTACGACGCCACCTGGCGCTCGTTTTGTTCCTGGTGTTCCAGGACTCATCGGGATCCTACGACTGCTACTCCCTTGGATGTGCTAGTATTTTTGCAGGACGTGTTGGACCAAGGACTTGCTCCCAACACCCTAAGATGTCAAGTGGCGGCCCTTGGCACTGTTTTGACTACGGTTGACGATCGATCTTTGACTCTTCATCCCCGTATACGGACCTTTTTGAGAGGGGCGTCCAATCTCCGACCTGCTACTATTCACCGGTATCCTACGTGGGACCTAGCATTGGTCCTTCACGCCTTGATGACTCCTCCCTTTGAGCCTTTGGCTTCGATTTCCCTGAGGTTTTTGACACTCAAGGTTGCTTTTCTTGTAGCAATCACCTCGGCAAGATGAGTTTCTGAATTGGCGGCGTTGTCAGTGCGAGCCGACCTTTGCATTTTCCATCCCAACAAGGTCGTGCTCCGAACGGATCCTTCTTTTCTGCCCAGGGTAAACACTCCTTTCCACCGGGCCCAGGAGTTGGTTGTCTGACATTGGTTCTACCTGACTTTTGCCCTGACCCTAGCCATCTTCTTGATTAACAATGGCATACCTTGGACGTTAGGCGGGCCCTACGTCGGTATATTAAACAGACATCATCCTTCCATAAGTCTGAAGCCTTATTTCTCTCATTCAATCCAGCTACCTTGGGCAAGAAGGTTTCATCGTCCACAATTGGGCGCGGGATTAATCGCTACGTAGCATCGCTACGGCGTATCGCACACAGAAGAAATCTCTGCCGGGGAGAATCTTACCGCATTCTACCCGAAGTGCAGCCACTTCTGCTGCTTGGGCCACCCAGGCATCTATCTTAGACATCTGTAGGGCTGCAACATGGACTTTGCTGACACCTTTTGTGAGACATTATAAAATTGATTCCTTTGCCTTGGCTGAGGCATCCTTTGGTTGATGTGTGCTGCAGTCAGTCTTGGCTTTCCCCACCCGGGATAACACAGCTGCCCGCCCATCATCTGACTAGCTTGGGTATATCCCAACATTTGGATTCTCCAAGCAGCGCGCTGGAGAACGGACGTTGTCTTACCTGAACGTCCCTTCTCGGCGCGCTGCTGGAGAATCCAACCCAGACCTTCAGCTGCGTTATCTGTTTCCGGGCGGTTTGTTTCTCTTCTTGTTTGTACGACAGCACCGTCTTCTATCTACCTTTGTGAATAAACTGGAGCTCAGCTGAGAAAAGGAGGAGTGGCCAAGGACGTTTCTTAAAGAAACATTCACCCAGTCTAGCAAGCAAGCTGAGGAACAACCCAAAATTTGGATTCTTCAGCAGCGCGCCAAGAAGGGACGTTCAGGTAAGACAACGTCCGTTTCCTTTGTATAATTTTCTGTAAAGATCCCTAGCAAAAATGTCTCTGGTTCTCCCTTTATTGATTGTTGCATTATTTTCTCTAGCCACTTTTTGACTTTGGCCCAAAATTTCTTTGTCGCTGGACAAGTCCACCAGAGATTATAATATGTTCCATAATTATTTTTACATTTCCAGCATGTTGGGGATTTGCTCGGAAACATCTTGGCTATTCTGGCCGGTGGTAAATGCCATCTATGGAACATCTTCAACTGGTTTTCCTTGTATGCCGTAGACAATGTTAGTTTCATATTTATTTGCCACATCTTTTCCCACTTCTCTAATTCTACTCACTAAAGTTCCTTGCCCACTTGATCATAGTATCTTTAACTATTTCCTCTTCCATTTTATACCGTAATAAGAATTTATATATTTTGCTAATTAATTTCTGTTCTGTCCCATGTATAATTTTATCCAAATCATTTTGCTCCAACTGTACCTCATTCGTCTTTGTATCTTCTTTATATTTTGACCAAATTTGTGAATATGTCCACCATTCAATTTCCCTATTCAAATCCTGTTCCAATTCTCGCTTTACTTTTAATTTTCCCAAATCATTTAGAATATCCCTATATCTGATTATCTTGGTCCATTCTATTAAATTTGGATGTGTTAGTGTTTCAGTAGGGAAGATCCAAATCGGTATGTTTGTATAGTGTTATTTTTTGATTTTAATCCAAATTGATAGCAGTGCATTCCTAAGAATGTGCCTTCTGAAGTATCCGTGCATTTTATATTTCGCATCCCACAGGAATGCATGCCATCCTACCTACAGATCATGCCCTTCGATTATTAATATTCTTTTACTTCTCAGCTCCATCCATTCTTTCAACCATGTTAGGTATACTGCTTGATAGTATATCTCCCATTCCAGGAGTGCTACTCCTCCTCTTTCTCTGGTATCTTGCAGAATTTTCAATCTAATTCTGGGTTTTTTCCCTTACCATATAAATTTTGAGATCAATTTATTTAATGAATCGAAAAAAAATTTGTCTAATTTTATCAGTATAACCTGGAAGAGGAATAAAATTTTGGCAAAATATTCATTTTAATTGCAGCAACTCTTCCCATAAATGAAATTTGTAAGTGCTTCTAATTATCCAAATCTTTTTAAATTTGCTGTATTAATTTGTCATAATTATCTTGTTTAATTGAGAAACCTCTTGCAGTGAGCCAGATCCCTAGATATTTTATTCTTTTGGTTGTTTCAATCTTTATACTACCTTCTAATTCTTCCTCTTGGTTTTTGTTTTTTTTTTTTGAGATTTTTAGTTAATAATTTGGATTTACTTTTGTTAATTTTTAGACCAGCCTCTGTGCCAAATTCTTCTATTTTTTTTATCAATTTTGGGCCTGATTTTAAGGGTTCCTCCACAATGAAGACCAAGTCATCAGCAAAGGCTTGCAATTTATACTCTTCATTTTTTATCTTCAATCCTTTTATCTCTCGGTCTTTTCTAATTTTCTTTAAAAGCGGTTCCAATGACATTATAAAGAGAAGTGGGGAAAGTGGGCATCCTTGTCTCATACCTTTTGTTATCTCAAATTTATCGGTCACATCCTGGTTCATAATGATTCTTGCAGTTTGTTTTGTATATATTTTCTCAATCATTTTTTCAAATTTAGTCCTGAATTCCATACTTTTCAATTGTTGTACCATAAATTTCCAATAAAAATTATCAAAGGCTTTTTGGGCATCAAGGAAAACCAGTGAAACTTGTTTTTCCATGTGAGCTTTGTAAAACTCTAATATATTTATTATCATCCGTGTATTATTTTTAATTTGTTGGCTTGGTAGGAAACCATTTTGGTCTGAATGTATATGTTTATTTAATATTGTTTTTGTCCTCTCAGCTATGATTGACATAAATATTTTGTAGTCGGTGTTTAACAGAGAAATTGGCCTGTAGTTTTGTATTAATTGCTGGTCTGAATCTTCCTTATGTATGAGCATAATTAGAGCTTCTGTCCAGGTTTTTGGTATATTTGTTTGTTCTAATGCTTCGTTGAATATTTCCAGCATTAATCCTCCTACCTGTTCTTGTATAATCCTATACAGCTCCACTGGTATTCCATCTGGGCCTGGCATTTTGTTGTTTTTTTGTCTTTTCATTGCAATTCCAAATTCTGTTTCTGATATTGGTCGATTTAGTATTTCCTGTTGTTCCTCCGTAATTTTACATATATTTATTTCCTCTAAATAATTTTTGATCTTTGCTTCTGATATTTCTTCCTGTGTATATACAGGTGAAACTCGAAAAATTAGAATATCGTGCAAAAGTTCATTTATTTCAGTAATGCAACTTAAAAGGTGAAACTAATATATGAGATAGACTCATAGACTCAATTTGTGTGTTCAAAATAATTTTGCTTTGACATCCTTATTTTCAATGCTACTTCTTTTGGGGTTATTAAATTTAGTTTATGTTTAATTATTCTCCTTTCCTCTTTTATTTTTTTATTTTGGGGGTCATTCTGTAAATTTTCTTCTAATTTTTTAAGTTTTTCCTGAAGTTTTCCTTGTTGGGACTTTTTTCTTTCTTTTTCCTTGCCATATAGGCTATTGTCACTCCTCTAATATATGCCTTTAACGTGTCCCAGAGATTTTGAATCGATGTGTCTTCTTTTTTATTTACGCTTAAAAAGGTCTTCAACTCATTTTCCAGCAATTGCTTATACTCTTTCTCTTTACATATGTTTTGATTTACAGTCCATCTTTTATATTTTTTTGTCCTTTCCAATGTATAATTATCGGGTTGTGGTCTGCCCATTCATTTATTCCTATTTCTATTTTTTCTAAACCTAGTTGTAGTTGTGCTGTCATCCAGGCCATGTCGATCCTAGACCATGATTGATGCGGGTGGGAATAGAATGTATATTGTTTTTCTTCTTTATATATTTCTCTCCATGTGTCTCTTAACTTTAATTCTCTTATCATATTGAAGAATTCCTTAGGTAATATTTCCTTCTTTTTTTAATTTTTCTTGTTACTAATATAATCTTTTTTACTATCTACTATAGCATTATAGTCACCTACTATGCATATATTGTCATGGCCTTGTTCTATTATTTTGTTATGTAGTTTCTTAAAATATTCCTGTTGGTTTTTATTTGGGGCATATATCACTACTAATAAAATTTGTTTCTGTTCTGTCTCTAACTCTATCATCAGAGTTCTACCTTCATCATCTGCGTAAACTCATTTTGATTTTATTCTCTCTTTTATGTATACCACAATTCCTCTTCTTTTCTGTTGTGTTAGTGATGCATATAATCTTCCTAGTTTTGCATTTTCTAATAGTTTCTGGAATCTTTTTTTATATGTACCTCTTGCAGGCAGATCACGTCTATCTCTAATTTTTTTAATTTCATAAAGGTTTGTGTTCTCTTTTTCGGTGAATTTAGTCTGTTAATATTCACTGAGAAGAGATTTAATGTCTCTTCCATTTCTTACTGCAGTTGTTTCTTGGTGTTTTTTGTCTCTCTTTTTACTCTCCCTTTTGCTCCCTCTCTTTCTTCTTGCTCTTTTTCTTGGATTTTTCTTGTTTCTCTCTCTCTCTCTCTATTTCCTCTTGTTGGTTGTCTTCCTGATTTTTACTCTCTGTTTTGTCTTTATTTTCTTGTTCTTCTTCTTGTAGGAGGTAACTTTTATAAAATTCCTGTGCCTTTTCTATCGAATCCACCTTATATTTCCTATCTTGCCATGTGATGAGAATGCCGTCTGGGATAATCCATCTGAACATCACTTTGTATTTAATGAGTTGTGATGTAAGGAACTGGTACTGTCTTTGGATCCAAATTCTTCGTGGAATTTGTTTTAAGATTATGATTTCTTTACCTTTATATGTTATGGTTTCTTCCCTTGATTTCGTGTAAATTTCGTCTCTTACTGTTGGGTTTTTGTTTGTTTTTGTGAATCTTATATGCACTTCCCTTGCCAATCGGTGTCTTCTTATGTAATTATTGTGCACACGGTAAATTTAATCTATGGTGTCTTTTATCTCCATCTTATTTCTTTGTGTGAACTCTGCCAATATTTCGACCATTTTTTCCCCCAGATCTTCCTCTTTCTCCTCCACAACATTCTGGAAATGTAAAAAATACAAGGCTTTCTCCGTTTCCAGGAATATAATTGAGTCTGACAATTCCTTATTTGATTGTAATGCTTTCTGTTCCACCATTTCTAGTTTGAGGTCTATTTGATCTACTTTTGTTTCCATTTTTAAAATTTTTTGCTTGTTCTCCAAAATTGCTTGCTGTATAGTTTCTATCTTTTCCTTCATATTTTTTATATCTTCCTTTACTTCTCCTATCTCATTTTTAAGATCTTTGTGGTGTTCTTTCGCCTCTTCATGGCCATTTTTTCTTGTGACTTCATTAGGGTTTCTTGTATCATTTGGAGCATGCTTTGCATATTATTCATTGTTGGCTCTGTTTTGTCTTTTTCCCCCCCAACATATTTTCTATTGACCATTGGTTTAATGGGGAGGCCATAAGTGGGGGATTAGTAATAGGTTTTTTTCCCCATTTTGACTACTGTTGCTGTGGATGACATTGTGAAATTCTTCCACAATATCATAAAAGTAAAGTGTTCCATTTGGTTTTAATCATTCTTCTATGTTTCTTAATTGCTATCTCCACCTTCTTCTACCACCTTCTAATTTAATTATTTAATTTCTTACAAGCTTAATTAAATATCACTCTTATTTAATTTTTAGGTACTTATAATATTCAATGTATATATCTATATCTATATCTATCTATCTATCTATCTATCTATTCCTTCCCCCCCTTTGTTAGTATCTAACAACAATTGCCTTAATCAGTGTTTTATATTTACCTTTCACCGATAGCACATATATACATATATATCAATCACTTTAGTTCATTCACCACAGTTCCAATCAATTCTTTTACAATTCGTTAATTCTTTAACAATCGTTCCTTTTTTCTCCCCTTCCAGATCCAGTCAATACGTTAATTAAATATTTTTCTTTTTGAATAGATTCTCTATAATTATTGTAAAGTACCAAATAATGCAAATATACCAATCCCTTTAGTTCATTCAACACAAATCCAATCAATTCTTTTACACTTCATTAATTTTCCCCCTTTTCAAAACCAATCAACAAATTAAATTGTTTTCTTTCACTTTACACTTTCTATAATTGTTTTGAATTCCAACCAAATTTTCTCTTTTTAAATTTCTTTTCTGTTATTTTTCTCTCAAGTCCTTATTGCATCAGACTCCTTCTATCGCACAGTACAAGCTGAGTCACCTTCTATTCCACAGTGCAGTCTCTAAGTCCTTCAAGTTCTTCTCTTTATATTCTATTTTCTTCTGTGTCTCTTCTTTTTTTTCCTCTTCCCACTACAATTTTGCAATCTTCTTGATATGTCCCAAATTTATAAATCCATAGTTGTCCACAGAAATAACCGTAAGTTTATTTATACTTTCTAAGTTTGGTTCCTCCTTAGTCCACCAGTCTCTAGTCTCTAGTCTCTTTGTTTATTTATTTAGTCCAAGGTTTATGTATCCCTTCAATATTTCCTTCCTTTCCATGCCGTCTTCACTTTCCTTTTCACATTAAGCCCTTAACTCGAGTCCAAGTATTTCTCTTTGTTACTTTGTATCCCCTTTATGGGATCCTTCCTCCCATTGCACTAACCTCTCCACTCAGTCGTCTCTCCGTTTCGCACTTCTCTTTCAATCGCCGCTTTCCTTCCTCTCCGCGTCTCACTCCTCTCGTGCCTCTGCTTGATAGAATTTCTCCTTTCCTTCCTTTAAATCCTCCTCGACCATTGGTGCTGACTCCACTTTTTGCTTCCTCACTGTGCGGCCGCCATCGCTCTTGGTCCACCTTAAAGACAGACTTTTTCCCCACAGGATTTAAGGGGTTCGGTCTTGTCCTCCAGGATGATAGCAAGTTGTCCAAAGTCTTCCAACCTTCCCCTTTAGTTTTCTGATCCCTCTGGGATCAGAAATGCCCTCAAAGGGCTCCTTATCAGGAATTGATTGGGATTTTGGGACCCACTCCGCTCTGACATCACCGCCGGAAGCCCTCCATCTTGATACTTAATAAGTAGCTATATATTTTCTTTATTATTACTGGTGCAATAGGACTGGGTGTTTTGTTAATATGATTTATTGGGTTAGGGATTTTCTGTCTTCACTGTGAGTATTATGTTGGGGGGTGCACTGAGGGAGCTCAATCAATCTCATTGTACATATGTTGTGCACGGACAATAAATATTTGAATTGAATTGAATTAGCTTTTCATCTGTCCCTGTTAGTATTTGATCTAATTCTGTTAATTCTTTATAAAAACCATACATTTTAGCATCCTTCTCATATCGAGATTGTATCTGCACTTGTGGCCACCATGCTATGTCAATCCCTTGACTACTCAGTTCTTGCTTAGTTTTACATTCCTCCTTTTCATTCAAGATACCTTTGTATCTAGTAATGTTTTCCATATTGTTTATATTTGGGTGAATCAGTGCCTCCATTGTGGAGAGCCAGACTGGTATTTTCAAATAGTGTTGTTCTTTAATTTTTACCCATACTGATAATAATGCATTTCTGATGTAATGTCTTTGGAAATAACTATGTAGTTTATTTTCCCATACCATAAAAAGGCATGCCAACCCAGTTGGAGGTCATGTCCCTCCAAAGTCAATAGTCTTTTGTGCCTCAAACCAATCCATTCTTTCATCCATGTTAATACTGCAGCCTCCTCTGTTTTTAGCATCTTGCAGCATTTTCAAACTTATCCTTGCTTTTTTCCCTTGACAAATAAATCTTAATATTGTTTTATTTAATTCTTCAAAATATTTTTCAGCTTTATCGGTATTGTTTGAAATAGATATAATAGTCTTGGTAAGATATTCATTTTTATAGTAGCTATTTTTCCTATCAATGACAGTTGCAAGGTTTTCCACTTCTCCAAGTCTGTTTTAATTTGTTGAGTCAGTTTATAGTAATTATCTTTTTTAATGATTACACATCTTGCCGTTAATTGGATTCCTAGGTATTTAACTTTCTTGACTATCTGAATATCTATCCTCTTCATTAACTCTTTTTTCTGTGTATCTGTAAGATGTTTAACTAAAATTTTAGTTTTTTATTTATTTATTTTCAGTCCTGCAACTTCACCATATTCTTTTATTTTTTTGATTAATTTGGGTCCAGTTTCTTGTGGATCTTCCAGAATGAAAACCAAATCATCTGCGAACACTTGTAGCTTGTATTTTTCCTTTTTTATTTCCATACCTTTAATTTCTTTGTCTTGTCTAATATTTCTATTTAACACTTCCAGTGTCAATATAAATAGTAGAGGGGATAGTGGACATCCTTGTCTTGTGCCTTTTTTAATATTAAAGTTCTCTGTCATATCTCCATTTACCATCACCTTTGCTGTTTGCTTATGAACAGCATGTTGATGAATCTCTCACCAAAGTCCATAAATTTTACTTGTAATAACATAAATTTTACAACTACAAAATTTAATAACATACGTTATCAAATGCTTTCTGCGCGTATAAGAACATTAACACCATTTGTTTTCCAGGATGTGCTTCATAGTACTCCAGTGTGTTTAAGATCATTCTCATATTATTTTTAATATGAGAGTCCCTTGGGAGTTGGGCGGCATAGAAATGCGATAAATTAAATTAAATTAAATTAAATTAAATTAAATTAAATTAATCTTTCTCTTAAGTAAAAATAAATTCTGGTCTGAATATATCAATTCATTCAAAAACCTTTTTAATCTCTCTGCTATTATTGAAGCAATATTTTATAATCAGCATTCAATAAAGGTATAGGTCTATAGTTTTTTATCTGCATTAAGTCTGAGTCTTCTTTTGGTATTAGGGTAATATTTGCTTCCATCCACAAATTTGGTACCTTCGCTCTAACAATACTTCATTATAGACTTCCAACATTGATGGCCCTAAAGTATCTTGTAAATATTTATAAAGTTCTGCCAGTAGCCCATCTGGTCCTGGTGTTTTATTATTCTTTTGCCTCTTAATCGCTTCTGTTAATTCCATCATTGATATTCATTTATTTAACATGGCTTTCACTGTTTCAGGTACTTTAGGTAGTTCAGCTTTTTCCAAATATTGTTTTATTCTCTCTTCTGGAATTTTCTCCTTGTCGTACATAATAATAATAATCTTGAATTTTTTTTTTTTTTGTCATTGTTTTGGTAGTGGAGAACTCCTTTCTCATCTGCCAATTGATGTATCAGTTTCTTCTCTTTCTCTTTTTTCAGTTTATATGCCAACCATCTTCCTGGTTTATTCACATTTTCAAAGAAGTTCTGTTTAGCACTTTTAATTTTTTGTGCCAATTCTTCTTTATCAAGTAGATTCAGATTATGTTTTATTAATTCCATTTGATTTTTTAAATTCTTTTTTGTGGTTCTTTCTGTAATTCTAATTCTAGTCTTTTGTGTTCTTCTTCTAGCATCTTTTGGTTTTGTTTCTTTTTCTTATTTTTCTTTTCCATATAAATTATAGCTAATCCCCGGATATATGCCTTGGCAGTATCCCATACATTTTGCAATGAAGTCTCCTCTTTCCTATTCTCTTTAAAGAAAAAGTCCAATTTGTTTTCCATAGTTTGTATAAATTCCTTATCCTTTAATATTGATTGATTCAATGTCCATCTTGATTTTCTCTGTTGTCCTTTCCACTTAACTTTTACTGGATTGTGGTCTGCCCAAATGCTTGTTTCTATTTCTTGCACATTAGATTTTAACTATCTAATTTACCTATCTAGAGTCTCTAATCTCTGCTCTCCAAGTAGAAATTAGGCATTCAATTCAGCCATTCTACTCTATTGAGCTGCCCCGCTATCAGCCCCCTCTACCACAAAGATCCTGCAGAAGAAGGGCAGTATGGACCACTGTGGGATCTGGCAGGGTGACAGCTGTGAACCATAAACACAAAGCTTTCGCTGTGTCCCAGCATAATAGATACAGTGCCCTTGCTGACCTTAATAGGGACACTAAAGTGACAAGTCAAGGTGGTTGTGTTGATGTAAATTTAGGAAATCATACGGAAGTTTTGAAAGAGGTCAGGTGTCTGCCAGGTGCTACTGCCAGCAGAGACAAGAGGCGTATCTTTAAGTTAGTCAAGAATGCCAGTAAGAACTGTGATGTTGATGCTATTATACATCTTGGCACAAATGATCTGTCCCCAAAAGATGTACTTTCTGTGCAGAATGATTTCCAGAGCTTGGGGTACAAACTTAGTAGTATAGGCTGTAGGCTTACCTTTTCAGAGGTTTTACCAGTATATAAGGAACAAAAAGGAAAAGGCCAGCGTATAGCGGAGTTTAATGTGTGGCTAAAGAATGGTGTAAAAGGGAAGGCTTTGATTATATTAGTCATGATATCTGCACCTGGTCCAATGAAAAACTGTACAAAAGAGATGGTTTGCATCCATCAAAGAAAGGAACTGAGTTACTTGGCATTAAATTCTCAGATTTTCTAGATAAACATTTAAACTGAACAACGGGGACAGAGAATTAATTATACAGAACATTTCTGTCCCCAGAAATCCAAAATTAATAGGGTTATCAGTGCATTTAACATAGATATCAACCTTGCTGTCAAGCAAAAACAAGCATTTAATAGTGAGTGCCATACCATGTGCACTAAACCATGTGTACCATGTGCATTAAACAGGTGGTAAGGCAGTAGGGGACAACACAGGTTATGTAGAAAGTAAACGCAGGGTCAGTCAAAATGGACTCAAATGTCTATACACCAATGCACAGAGTATGAGGAATAAACAGGGTGAATTAGAAATTCAAGTAAATGAGGGCAGGTATGAAATTGTTGCCATTACGGAAACCCACAAATGGAACGTACAGCTAGAGGGATTTAATTTTTTTAAAAGAAATAGACCAAATAAAAGAGGAGGTGGAGTTGCACTATATATAAGAAATAACTACATCTCTACAGAAATAGAGCACAGCAATGATGAAAACTCCCTGGAATGCATTTGGGTCAATGTAAAAGGGGGAAGAAATAACATTGCCATAGGTGTATACTATAGGCCACCCAACCAACCAGAGGAAATAGATGAATTTTTTGCTAGTCAGTTAACTAAGGTATGTAGGAAGCACACCACAATAGTAATGGGGGATTTTAACTACCCTGACATCAACTGGGAGGCAAACTCTGCACCAAGTGGAATAAAAAATAGACTAGACTAGACTAGACTAGACTAGACTAGACTAGACTAGACTAGACTAGAACAGAACAGAACAGAACAGAACAGAACAGAACAGAACAGAACAGAACAGAACAGAACAGAACAGAACAGAATAACAGAGTTGGAAGGGACCTTGGAGGTTTTCTAGTCTGACCCCCTGCTTAGGCAGGAAACCCTACACCACTTCAGACAAATGGTTATCTAATCTCTTCTTAAAAACTTCCAGTGCTGGAGCATTCACAACTTCTGCAGGCAAGTTGTTCCACTAATTAATTGTTCTAACTGTCAGGAAATTTCTCCTTAGTTCTAGGTTGCTTCTCTCCTTCCTTGATTAGTTTCCACCCATTGCTTCTTGTCCTGCCCTCAGGTGCTTTGGAGAATAGCTTGACTCCCTCTTCTTTGTGGCAGCCCCTGAGATATTGAAACACTTATATCATGTCACCCCTGGTCCTTCTTTTCATTAAACTAGACATACCCAGTTCCTGCAACCATTCTTCATATGTTTTAGCTTCCAGTCCCCTAATCATCTTTGTTGCTCTTCTCTGCACTCTTTCTAGAGCCTCCACATCTTTTTTACATCGTGGCGATCCCCTCGTCCAAATCATTGATGAAGATGTTGAAGAGTACTGGGCCTAAAACAGAGCCTTGGGGTACCCCACTGCATACTTCCCTCCATGTAGATGCAGTTCCATTGAGGACTACACGTTGAGTGCAGTTGGTCAGCCAGTTACGAATCCATTTGGTGGTGATACTGTCTAACCCACATCTTTCTACTTTATCTAGTAGTAGGTTATGGTCTACTTTATCAAATGCCTTGCTGAAATCCAAGTAAATTATATTGACTGTATTCCTCTGGTCCACTAATTTTGTCACTTTGTCAAATAATGCAATAAGATTAGTCTGGCAGGAAGAAAATAGTAAGTGAGCACCTGTCTACCCTAGATGAGTTCAAATCACCAGGACCAGATGGATTACACCACAAGGTTCTGAAGGAACAGACAGATGTGATCTGAGAACCATTGAACTATATCTTTCAAAGATCCTGGAGCACCGAGGAAACTGCCAGAGGACTGGAAAAAAGATGATGCATTCTTTGCATTCTTTGACAAAGCTAGTGACAAAACTAGTGGACCAGAGGAATGCTGTCGATTTAATTTACTTCAGTAAGGCATTTGACAAAGTAGACCATAACCTATTACTTGATAAAATGTGGGTTAGACAGCATCACCACCAAATGGATTTGTAAGTGGCTGACCAACCGCACTCAATGTGTAGTCCTCAATGGAACTGCATCTACATGGAGGGAGGTATGCAGTGGGGTACCCCAGGGCTCTGTTTTAGGCCCAGTACTCTTCAACATCTTCATCAATGATTTGGACGAGGGGATAGATGGGGAACTCATCAAATTTGCAGATGACACCAAGCTGGCAGGAATAGCCAACACTCCGGAAGATAGGCTTAAGATACGGAAGGATCTTGAAAGACTTGAGCATTGGGCGCTATCTAACAAAATGAAATTCAATGGTGAAAAAAGTAAGGTTCTACATTTAGGCAAGAAAAAACAAAATGCACAGGTACAGTATATGTGGTACCTTGCTCAATAGTGTTGACTGTGAGAGGGATCATGGAGTCCTAGTGGACAATCATTTAGATATGAGCCAGCAGTGTGCTTCAGCTGCAAAAAAAGCCAACACAGTTCTAGGTGGCATAAACAGAGGGATAGAATCAAGATCACATGAAGTGTTAATACCACTTTATAATGCCTTGGTAAGGCCACATTTGGAATACTACATCCAGTTTTGGTCGCCACAATGTAAAAAAGATGTGGAGACTCTAGAAAGAGTGCAGAGAAGAGCAACAAAGATGATTAGGGGACTGGAGGCTAAAACATAAAGAACGGTTGCAGGAACTGGATATGTCTAGTTTTATGAAAAGAAGGACTAGGGGTGACATGATAGCAGTGTTCCAATATCTCAGGGGTTGCCACAAAGAAGAGGGAGTCAAACTATTCTCCAAAGCACCTGAGGGTAGAACAAGAAGCAATGGGTGGAAACTAATCAGGGAGAGAAACAACTTAGAACTAAGGAGAAATGTCCTGACAGAACAATTAATCAGTGGAACAACTTGCCTGCAGAAGTTGTGAATGCTCCAGCACTGGAAGTTTTTAAGAAGAGATTAGATAACCATTTGTCTGAAGTGGTGTAGGGTTTCCAGCCTAAGCAGGGGGTTGGTCTGGAAGACCTCCAAGGTCCCTTCCTACTCTGTTATTCTAACTCTGGTGACATCCATTCCATATCATATCTATTCTCGACCAAGACATATGTCTATTTGAATAAAATGAATATTGGTTTTTCTTAGGGTATATCTCTCTCCATACATCTTGAATGCTTATTTCTTCCGCCATTTTGAAGAAGGTCTTTGGAAGTGTTTTTCTAGCTTTTTTGCCTACTTTACTATTTTTTGAATCAAGTTTTGCATCTACAATTGCATTAAAATCTCCTACCACACAAATAGTCTATAATTTTCTTGTGAAGTTTTTCATAAAAATCTTCTTGTTTATTATTTGGTGCATATATTGCTATCAAACGTATCTGTTTATAGTTCATTGTTATCTCCACCATCAAAATTCCCCCATCTTCATCTGCAAACATTTGTCTAGCATTTATTGTTTCTTTAATATATAAGGCCACACCCCATTTCTTTTGCTGTGCTAATGAGGAATATAATTTCCCAATTTTAGGATATTCCAATAATTTATTATATTGTTTTTTAATGTGGACCTCTTGAAGATAAATTAAATCTAGCTTTAATTTTCCTAATTTATTAAAAGTCCTTTTCCTAGGAGAGTTCAGTCCATTCATATTAATTGACAGCAGTTTTATTTCTTCTTCCATAGCTTTATTTGTAGATACTGTAGGTCTTGTTATTCTAGTTGCTCTTATTTCTCTGTTCTTTTGTCCTTGTGCCTTCTCGTTCTGCTCTTTCCTCTAGCTCTATTTCATCTTCCTTTTGTTGTATATTTTCTCCTCCTGATGCTTCTTCTTGTTTTTTGCCATCTATTTCCCGTCTTTCTCTTTTTTCCTCGTATAACCCAAAATGCTGGTCATAAAATTGCTCTGCTTTATCTATAGAATCCAGTCTATGTCTGTGTTCCATCCAAGTCACAAATATTCCCTCAGGTATCAGCCATCTGAAATTCACTCCATGTTTGATTAGTTGTCTTGTCAAAAATTGATATTGTTTTCTTATATCTCTTGCTCTTCTAGGGATCTGTTTCAGGACTACTGTTTCTCTCCCTTTATATTTCAGTGGTTCATCTCTTGCTCTTTGGAGTATCTCTGCTCTTATTGCCTTCTTAGTAAATCTCACATGTTTCTGATTGATTTTAGAAGCCCAGGAAGTGAAAGAGAGCATGTGTCTGTGTCTGTGAATGTGCTTGAGAGGAAAAACCCTTCTCTACCACAGCTGGATCCTGTTCCCTCTGCATCTTTCTAGCCACAAACAGGCTCACTGCTACCCCCCACCCCACCCCCGGGCCATGACTGGTGAGTTCTGGAAAGCAAGGGGATTGAGCCAGAGCACAGGGCCTTCTGTTAAGGGAGGGAGAGAGTGCATGGGAAGGGGCTGAGTGGAAAGTGAGAGGTTCACTCTTGGGCAACTGGCTAAGCATCACTGAGCAGACCCCTATTGTGGAAAGGAGGTGCCCATACTCTGATTAATCTCGGCGGACAGAGTTCTCCCAGGCCATTTGCCTGAAAACAGGATTATCACAGGTTGAAAGGTACCTTCACCTGTCGGGGGCGGTGTAGTACCACGGATTACGAGAGACCCAGGAAAGAGAGAGAGAGACCCTTGGAGTCTTGTCGCAGACAGTGGGAAACGAGCATGGGGAGCTCTGGATCTAGGATCCCACTGAGGTCTCCCCTAGGGAGACTAATGGATGCCTGGGACTGGGACAAATTGCCTGTCCAGCCAGGGATGAGGAAGAAGTGTGCATGGAAGTTATGTGAGAAATGGACTCTACTCAGTGATGAAGCTGGAAATCAAATCTGGCCAGAAGGTAGTACTGTTAGACATGATGTATTAAAAAAGCTAAGACCCAAACTAAAGCCTACACATTTACCATATTGGTACTATTGGGCAGAACTATCAGATTTAGAAAGCCCTAAGGAAGGCAACAATAAGGAATCTCAGGAAAAACAACTAGATCTAGAGTCTAGACAAACCTCCCTTAAAGGAGAAATCAGATGCCAAACTGATGGCCCCTCTCTTACAGAAACCTGTCCCTGGATGCAGCAGGGGACAATTGGAATACGTCCTCACCCATACACCTTTCTCCCCTTCTGACTTAGTGATTTCGAAGAAGGATACTCCCTCCTTCTGATCTGACCCCCTAACAGTTATAAAAACCCTCAAATCTATCATTGAGAGTCACAATCCATCATGGGGAGACATGACACAGCTGCTTCATATCTTCCTCACGAAGGATGAGATTAAGAAGTTATTTGAAAAGGCAAAAGAAAATGCAAGAAAGGCAGTTGTTGCAATGCCAGGGCAAGTAGCCCCTGCTAGAGTTGCTTGGCCCTTGGACTGCCCAGATTGGAATTATAATACAGCCACCCACTTGTTCTGACCTAGGCTTCCTGATATAGTAAAAAGCACACAATTAGTCCCAAACCTCCTTTTCTTTTATTTTAACGGCTGTGAATTCCTTTCATTCACAGCATGTGCTGAATCACCAAGAGTTTATAAATAGTCCAACAGAAGTCTGCCACAGTCCTTCGGATAAGGCTGGTAAACACCCACCTTTCCCTTCTTTGACACGCTGCCAAAGACCTAATTGGCAATTATCTTGGCAAGGCCAAACAGAAAAACAGAGTCAAAAACGGAGCTTCAAAGTACAAACCGACACCATCCACAACGTTGCTTCCTACAAAGGCCCACGTGCCTTTGCTCTTCCTTTATGTCTTATGGGAGGAGCTGATCATTTCCAAGCCTTACTCCCAAGTCGGCCCTTTTGTTTTAACTGTTCATGCCTTCTGGCAGCTCTGCGCATGCGTACACTAGGAAAAGGCTCCCCCTGTTCCTCTGCCTCTCTGATGTCTGACTCTGGAGGCTCCGGAGTCCGCACATAACTCCCAGATGGCCCTGGCCCCATCTCTGCCTCTGATGCAGAGCCCTCGTCCGGTCCTTCCCCTGACTCCAGGACTGGCCCATTGTCCTCCCCAGCCTCCTCATTATCTGACTCCACTGCCAGGTCTGCAGGCTTCTGGCAGACCACAACACTATCCCTCATCACAGGGCCCTTCCCCCGGGTCTGATGATCTGGATGTGGCCATGACAGGAATTGGTCATGGAATGCTTTCACCAAAGCAGGTGCATGCACGGAGGTTGCATCCTCCCAGGTGAAGTCCTCAGGCCCATATCCCTTCCACTCAATGAGATACTGGAACCATCCTTTTAGCCACCGGGAGTCCTGAATGCTGGTGACCTCGTACTCGGGTGGTTCATCTCCATCATGTGGCACTGGCTGGGGATAATCAGATTGGCGGAGTAGACAGGCTGGCTGTTCTGGGACAAGGAGAGATCTATGGAAGACTGGGTGAACACGCATCGAGCATGGCAAGGTCAGGCGGTAGACGACTGGGTTAATAACCACCTCAACAGGGAATGGTCCAAGGTACCGGTGGTCTAGCTTCCTGACCGGCTGGTCTGACAGAAGATGCCTAATGAACAACGCATGCTCAAAGATGGCGGCTTGTAGATGATCTTCCGAGGCCATGGCGAAAATGGAAGGGGCCTTGTGGATTCTTGGAGGGGCCGAATATTAGCTTCTGGCCCTGGCCCAGCAAGGCGAATATGAGGTCGGTCCGGCGGAGGGCTTTTTAGCTCCCTACGACATCTTGGTGGCTGACTGGAGCTGACTGGAGGCGAGGAGCACCACAGAGCTGAGGAACACAACGGAGGAATGTTGTGAGCGTTCGAGGCTCTGGCGGCGCTGTTGGGAGATTCGCTGAAGCTGAGGGCGGTGGCGGCCTGCTTGGCGTCCCCTGCCGTGACGGCAGGAGTGGTGGTGGTGGGTGGTGGTGATGGTGGCTTGTTGCAGCATCGTCCTCTTGGTCACGGCGGCGGTGGCGGTGGGTAAAATGGCGGCCACTGGGGACGCCGCCGAGGGGAACGATGCTGCCCTGGCTGAACTCACGAATATCTGACTCTTTTTGATCTCTGAGTTGTCAGCTGTGGAGGGGAGGACAGTCGGGGCAGGCTGATTTATCTGGAACAGCCTGGTTGGTGGCATCGTCGAACATCTGGGATCTAAGGGGGGCAAGAAGATTGGTGAGACTGGTGGGACCAGGAATGGCTGGGCGATGGTGTGGGATTGGCCCGCCGCCCTGATCCGTCTCCCCCCCTCTTCCCCCTCCCCCTCCCCCGACCTGGTTGTGGGCGTGGTAGGGGTTGCTACCTCCCGGACTGTACCCTGCCTGTCTTTTCAATGCATCTCCCCCTCCTGGACACTATCACAGCTGACCCCACAGCTCCGGCTGCATCATTTGCATCATTTGTACCATCTGCATGTGCACTTGTACCATCTGCACCTGTAATGTCTTGCTGTGAGAAGAGGTTCCAGCCTGGGCGCGGGCACCGAGGGAGTCGACTTTTGTTGCTGCTGCCTACTGGATAGGACTCCATCTGTTGATACCAGTTGCCGTGAGAGGGTGACTAGGTTATTACTTCTCCAGGGGCAGCGGCCTGAGACTCCTGTTCACTACCGTGAGAGGACAGTGAAGCCCGATGGACTCGCGCCGGAATTGGCGGACTCTCTCTCTTGGACCTTGCTGTTTTAGATTATGACTTTTGAATTCCTGGCCTTATTCATTCTCCTAGGCAAATTGAGATGTATTCATCGGCCGAACTCTTGGCACTGTGAGATTCCCCCCTCTCGCAGGCCTGACCCTCTACGTTAACGAGGGCCTACCTTAATGATGGTTTTTGGGACCCCGAGAGGTGGCATGCGGCAAGGAGGAGGGTGAGGGTTTTTTTAAAAAGGGCTTTTAATGAATTTTTAGGGGGTTCCGGGGAGGGTGGGGGTGGGGGTAGGAATGGACCTGGGGGCGTCCTCGGAGTTTCAGAATGGCAGAGTGAGTCTGAGGGTCATGGCGGGAGGAGATGGGGAGAGGGTTTAGAAAAGGCACCGGGGGACGAGGGGAAGGGCCATTCCATCTGCACAGTGAGTGGGAGAGGCAGATATGGCGGGCGCAGGGGGGCGTATCATGTTCGGGGAGTATGCACCTGCTATTTGTGAGCGGTGGCATGCTCCGGCCCCCAGGGTGCCTCCTGTAATCCTGGTTGCACAGAGCCTTGGGGCCCGAGCCTTCGGCTGATGTTGTGCAACGTCAGGTCTGCTGTAACTAAAGACCCCCTCATTCATGATCTAATTCAGGAGGGGGTTGCGGACCTGGCGGGGATTACGGAAACCTGGTTGGGCCAGGAGTGGGGGTTCCCCTCATTGAGATGTGCCCACCAGGTTTCCATGCATTTCATCAGCCGAGGGCCCAGGGGAGGGGCGGAGGGGTAGCGGTGATTATTAAGGAAAGTCTGGATCCGAGGGAGGCCACTGTTCCTCAGGTAGCCGGTTGTGAGTCCCTCTTTGTGAAGTGGGGCCATGGGGTGCAGATGGGTCTGCTGATCACGTACCTGTCTCCCTGCCATGTGGCAGCAGCCCTGCCTGAGCTGCTCGATGTAATAGCCGGCGCGGCGGTAGATACCCCCAGACTTATGATTATGAGGGATTTCAAGCTGCCATCCATCGGTGAAACGTCAGAAGCAGCTCAGGAGTTCATGGCTTTCATGACGGCCATGGACCTGACCCAGTTAGTTCATGACCCCACCCACATCGGGGGACACACGCTGGACTTGATTTTCACCTCTGGTCAGTGGCTGAATGATCTTGATTTAGGGGAGTTAGTCATCAATCCCTTGTCATGGACAGATCATTCACTCCTTCGGCTGGACTTTTGGACCACTTCCCTTCATTGCAGGGAGACAGAACCGACCAGGTGGTTCCGTCCCAGGCGCCTGATGGACCCAGATAGGTTCCTGACGGAGCTTGGGCCATTCCCTGAGGCTCTGGCTTACGACTCGGCTGAAGAACTGGTAGCCGCCTGGGATAGGGCGGCTGCTGGAGCTTTGGATTGCGTTGTGCCTTTGCGGCCTCTGACCCGGTGATGATTTCAATTAGCTCCTTGGTTCTCTGAGGAGTTGAGAGAGATGAAGCAACAGAAAAGACATCTAGAGAGCGATTGGAGGGCCAGCCGCACCGAATCCGACCGGACACTGGTAAGGTCTTATATCAAGACTTACCTAGTGGCAATAAGGGTGGCGAAATGTAACTATTTCTCCGCTCTTATTGCATCTGTAGAGAACCACCCAGCCGCCCTGTTTAGGGTGACCCACTCCCTACTGCAGATGGGAGCACGGGATGACCCCTTGCAGGGTAGATCTGAGGATTTTGTGCAATATCTGCATGATAAAATCGCTCAGATTCGGGACGGCCTGGACTCCGATTGGGTAGCCTCGGATGGGATGATGGGGGTGGATCTTGAGAATGTTATCTGGGAGGAGTTTGACCCTGTGGCTCCCAAGGACATGGACAGGATTTTGGAGAGACTAAACGCTACCACATGTTTATTGGACCCGTGTCCCTCCTGGCTGGTACTGGCCTCCCAGGAAGTTACATGAGGCTGGTTCCAGGGCATTATTAATGCTTCTCTGAGTGAGGGTGTCTTCCCGGCTGCCTTGAAAGAGGCGGTGGTGAGGCCCCTCCTGAAGAAGCCTTCCCTGGACCCGGCTATATTAGCTAATTATCATCTGGTCTCCAACCTTTGCTTCGCGGCGAAGGTTGTTGAGAGTGTGGTGGCGCGACAGCTCCCTCCATACCTGGATGAAGCTGTCTATCTGGATCTGTGCCAGTTGGGTTTCAGGGCGGGTTACAGCACGGAAACGGCATTGATCGTGTTGGTTGATGATCTCTGGAGGGCTCGGGACAGGGGATACTCCTCAGTCCTGGTCCTCCTCAATCTCTCAGCGGCTTTTGATACCATTGATCATGGTATCATGCTGCGTCGGTTGGGGGGATTAGGAGTGGGAGGCACCATGATGCGGTGGTTCTCCTCCTTTCTCTCTGACCGTACGCAGTCTGTGTTGATGGGGGGGACAGAGGTCGACCTCGAGGCAGCTTACTTGTGGGGTGCTGCAAGGGTCAGTCCTCTCGCCCCTCCTGTTCAACATTTATGTGAAGCTGCTGGGCGAGATCATCCATGGTTTTGGGGTGAAGTGTCAACTGTATGCCGATGACATGCAGTTGTACATTTCTATCCCGGACCACCCCAATGATGCCCTTGACATGATGTCCTGTTGCCTGGAAGCCATGCAGATCTGGATGGGGAGGAACAGGCTCAGACTCAACCCTTCCAAGACAAAGTGGCTGTGGCTTCCGGCGCCCCGATATAGCCAGTTGATACCATCGCTGGCTATTGGGGATGAGAGCTTGCCCCCCTCAGAGAGGGCTCGTAACTTGGGTGTCCTCCTGGATGCACAGCTGTCTTTAGACAATCATATGACGGCTTTAGACGATCATAGGGGGGCTTTCTATCAGGTTCGCCTGATTTCCCAGTTGCGTCCCTTTCTGGATCGGGGCGGCTTACGCACAGTCACTCATGCCCTCGTCACTTCCCATCTGGACTACTGTAACGCTCTCTACATGGGGTTCCCCTTGAGGAGTACCCGGAGGCTCCAACTGGTTTGATTGATTTTAAAGGGGTTTTAGTAAGGGGTTTTAAACTACGGCCAAATAGCTTTAAATTATTTTAGTAGTTTTAATTTTTGTGTTGGACTGTTTTAATATGGCTGTGAACCACCCTGAGTCCTTCGGGAGAAGGGCGGTATAGAAATGTAATAAACTCAACTCAACTCAACTCAACTCAACCAGACCCGATCCCCCACAGCCAATGGTGGCGTTGCCTGCCGAGATTGGTCTGCGACTCTTTTATAGTCCTCCTTGGCTTTCTCTAGATACCATCGCACCAACTGATGGATGGCCTGCAACTCAGACAGATAGTCATTAGCCACTGGCACCGGGCAGTCGAGTTGTGTGGGGGGAAAGAACCGAGGATGATATCCCACATTAGCCTGGAAAGGGGTCTTTTGTGTGGAGGTGTGTTGCGAGTTGTTGAATGCGAACTCTGCTACTGCCAAATAATCTGACCAATTGTCTTGTTGCTGGTTCACGAAGCAGCGCAGGTATTGCTCCAGAATACCGATAACTTTCTCAGTCCCGCCGTCGGTTTCCGGATGATGTGCCAATTACAGGCAGATTTTTACATCCAAGGCTGTCATCAGCCCTTTCCAAAACTGGGCTCTAAATTGGACCCCTCAGTCCAATACGATCCTATCAGGTAGGCCGTGCAGCCGGGAAATATGTTGGATAAACATGGGGGCGGTGGTGTTAGCCGTCGGTAACCCACGACATGGAATGAAATGCTCCATCTTTGTCAGCATGTCCACCACCACGAACACAGTCGTGAATCCAGAAGACAGAGGCAAATCCGTCAAGAAGTCCATGAAAATGGCACCCCAGGGTCTCTCTGGTGTTGGCAATGGCTGGAGCAGCCCTGGAGGGGCTCCTGTTGCCGACTTGGCCTGTCGGCAGCAAACACAATACATGACATAAGCCTGGACATCGTGTCACAATCGGAGCCACCAAAAAGTGTGAGAAACTAGATTCAGTGTCTTAAAGAGGCCAAAGTGCCCCACCGCAGGATTATCATGGCACTGCGACAAGATAAGTCCCCAAAGCAGCCCCACCAGAATGTAGAGCCTGTCTCAGTACCACAAGAGTTCCTTGTGAAACGTCCATGGAGACGCGGGCCGTACCTCTTCCTTCCGTTGCTCCACGTAAGCATTGTGCCACTGCGCTTCCTGTATCTGAGCCTGTAGGTCCACTGGTTCCTGAACCATGGAGAAAGACTCTACAGGCAACACTGTCCGGAGCAGAAGCAGGTCTTCTATGTGGGAATACTCCGGTTTCCACGAGAGCGCATCTGCCCTTTGGTTGCAACCACTGGGGATGTATGTAACACGGAAATTGAACTAGGCAAAGAAGAAGGACCACCGAATCTGCTGTTGGTTCAGTTTCCAGGCAGTCTGTAGGAACTCCAAGTTTTTATGGTCCGTCCGGACTTCAATTTGATGCTGGGCCCCCTCCAGAAGATGTCCCCAGGCCTCAAATGCCGTCTTAATGGCCAGTAACTCCTTCTCCCAGATGATGTAATTGCACTCGGAAGGGTTGAGCTTCCACAAATAATATGCTCAAGTGAAGAGAGTACTGCCGGAAGTGTGAGCCTGGAGCAACACCGCACCAACAGCAACATGCGAAGCATCTGCTTCCACCACAAATGGACAGCGGGGGTCAGGATGCTTCAAAATAGGCTCCTTCATGAAGGCCTGTTTCAAGGCCTGGAATGCCTGCTACTCGGGGGTACCCCACCGGAACGGGACCTTTTTCTCCAGAAGCCGAGTGAGGGGCGCAGTCAAGGCAGCAAAGCTGGGGATAAAGGTCCGATAGTAGTTGGCGAACCCGAGGAGGCGCTGGACATCCTTCACTCGCCAAGGAGGTTGCCAACTACACAAAGACTCCACCTTGCTTGGCTCCATGGCAATGCCCTTGGGAGAGATGCGATGCCCCAGGAACTCGATGGTGGACTAGAAAAACTGGCATTTCTCCAGTTTAGCATACAGGTGATGCTCCTGAAGATGTTGCTGGACCAGGTGGAGGTGCTGTTGGTGGCTCTCCTGGGAAAGAGAGTAGATCAGAATGTTGTCTAAATAAATTACGACAAACTTGTCCAAGAGGTCCCTAAAAATGTCATTCATGAAATGTTGGAAGACGGTAGAAGCATTGGTCAGCCCAAACGGCATGACAGTATACTCAAAATGTCCGTAACGGGTGCCGAACGCCGTCTTCCATTCATCCCCGAGACGGATCCGAACAAGATTATAAACCCCTCGCAAGTCCAATTTAGTGAACACGGTAGCCTCCCAAAGTCATTCCAAGAGTTCGGGAATAAGGGGCAGAGGATACCGGTTGTGCACTGTGATGGCATTTACCTTGCGGTAGTCGCAACAAAGCTGCAAGTCTCTGGTCTTCTTTTTCATGAACAGGACCGGGGTGGACAATGGCAATGACGAGGGACAGATAAAACCCTGAGCCAGGTTTTTGTCCACAAAGTCCCGTAATGCAGCCAACTCAGGGTCCAACATCAAATACAAATGCCCCAGTGGGAGTGGCGCATCTGGAATCAAATCAATGGGGCAGTCGTATGGCCGGTGCGGGGGCAATTGGTCCACCTCCTGCTCACTGAAAACATCCACAAAGTCCTCGAGGTCGGAAGGCAAGGACACCCCAGTTGGACCCAGCAGCTGGCCTGCGCAGACTTGGTGGTTGTGGTCCACACATTGCAGGCTCAGAAAAGAGATGAAGTTCTGGGACCAATGGATCTGCGGGTCGTGTGTCCGGAGCCAAGCCAAGCCCAAAACCATGGGAAAATGCAGGCCGGCAGTAATATAAAACTGAATGGCCTCCTCATGAGACCCGATGGTCAGGTGCAAGGGTTGTGTGGCGGTCGTAATAGGCCCAGACAGAAGCACCCGGCCATCAATGGTCTCCATGAGCACAGTGTTGTGGCCCCGTCCTCTGAGCCTATCCCTTTGGAGGAAGGCAGCTCTGAGCAGGAGGAAGAGGAGCCAGCCAGATCTCCCAGCCCTCCCCCTCTGGCACCGGCTCAGGTGCCAGCTGAAAGAGAGCCAAGTAGTGGGGAAACAGGTGTCTCAGATGAGAGTGAGGGAGAGACGTCATTCCTGGACGCACGCCAAAGAAGGCGAGAGAAAAGGGTACTGCAGCTGAGGCGTATGAGGAAATCCTGAGTCATTGGATTGGAGTCATGGGATCAATGACTCACTGGACCACACCCAGAAGCATATGTATATAAGACAGTACGGTGGGTTACGAAGTTCGTGACGAACAAAGCTAAACAAACGGAGCAACCTCGTAGGCTTGGAAGCTAGATGAACGGCAAAGCTACGTAGGAGATTTTCTTGTTTGTGTAAACCAATAAAGTCCTTGGCAGACGGTGTGCATATCGCTGCCAAGGTTGAGATAAGAACTGCGGAGTTTGCCAAGTGATTATTAACCCTCGGCTGGCTGTGTTTTTGTGGGTCTCTGAAGGGGGGGGACAGATCACACAGGAGGATCCACTGGACACTGAGGGACTGCATATTTGTCTGTGAAAGCCACTTCCATAAAGTTACTTGTAACTCCAGAGTCCACCAAGGCGTGAGCCAGAATCCCCTGCAGACTATTGGACAAGAATACTTTTGCTGCCAAGATCAAGTGCCTGGGGGGTCTGGGCTCCACATCCGCTGGGCGTGACTTGGTGTTGTTGCACCCACGACCCAGGGTCTCCCCTAGATCGGGCTCAGGGTGTTTCCCAACAGGGTTTTCTGTGGTTTTGGGGCAGGCCCAGGCACCGACTCTCCTCGTCGCTTCTTGGGGCAAGAAGTGGCCAGGTGCCTGGGTTCCCCGCAATAGAAGCACAACCCCCCTGATCGTCATCTATTTTTCTCGGCCACCGACAGACAGGGTCTGGCTTTGCTTATTTCCATGGGCTCCTCCCATGGAGCCGGGGTCTCACGCACAACTGGTACCACCCGGATCTCCTGGCAGGCACGGCGACTGTTCTGTATCTGCAACCGGGTGTCGATCCTAAGGCACAGATGGACCAGCACGTTGAGGGTCGGAGGGATATCAACCCGGACCAGCTCATCCTGCAACTCCTCCGATAACCCATCCTGGAATGCGTCCATGAGTGCCGCCTCATTCCAGGCCGAATCCTGGCTAAGCAGCCAAAACTCACTGACATATTCCTGCAGTGGGTTCCGGATGTGCTTCAGGGTCTTCAGACGTCTGGTGGCAGTCTGCGCTTTGATGGGGTCCTCATACATAAATCTGAGATGCTCACAAAACTCCCTGAAATCATCCAACAGAGGACTAGCCTGGACCAGTAGGGGTGTGGCCCAGCGAGCCGCAGAGCCGGAGAGCAAGCTGATTAGAAACCCCACTTGTGGGGAAGTCCTCAGTTCTCAGACTGATGAAAAGCTGGCATTGTCCCATAAAAGCAGGAAACATGGCCTGATTGCCATCAAACTTGTCTGGCACAGCAACGGGACATTTTCTACGGGGAGGTGGTGCAGTTGGAGCTTGGAGCTGAGCCATCTGTGCAGCTAACAAAGCTAATTGCTGCTGAAGCTGCTTCTTCTCGGCACAGAGCTGCTCCATCGTGATAAAGGTTTGTTGGTAATTAGCCTCATTTGGTAGAAAAGCAAACTGTTGTGACCAAGGCCCACGTAGTGATTACCAAACACAATTCAGTCCTGAACAAACTTATTTTATTAAAACAGCTGAGAATTAATTCATTCTCAGCTTAGTCCAAAACAAATTCTTCATAACCAGTCCTACTGCCTTATCACCAACCTTTAATGTCTTTGGCAACCTGCCAAAGGCTTTTCTTGGCAAAAACCCCAGAAAGTTCAAGAGACACTGACAAGAAGCACTGGAATCAACACTGCTTTTCTACAAAGAACCCAACAGGTCATTGCTGCTCTTTTAAGCCTTATGGGAATGGCCAATCATCTCCTGGCCTTACTCCCAAGTTGTTCTTTTGGCTTCAGCTGCTCTTGCCTTCTGGCAGCTCTGCGCATGCGTGCACTAGGAACAGGCTCCTCCTGTTCCTCTGCCTCTCTGCTGTCCAATTCTGGAGGCTCTGGAGTCTGTGCATCGCTTCCAGATGGCCCTGGCCCGATCTCTGCCTCCGACGCAGAGCCCTCGTCCGAGGCTTCCCCTGACTCCAGGACTGGCCCATTGTCCTCCCCAGCCTCCTCATTATCTGACTCCGCTGCGAGGTCCGCAGGCTGCTGGCGGTCCACAACAAATACCTGTTTGCCTTCACATGGGAGAAGCAGGACTCACCTTCCCCAGGGGTATACTGAATCCCCCACCCTCTTCTCCCAAATTCTGAGGGCATATCTGCCATCTATCCGTCTGCCACAAAGCTCCACTTTAGTTCAATATGTGGACAACCTATTGCTAGCCTCAGAAACTGAGAGAGGTTGCAGGATAGACACCCATCACCTACTTAGCTTCCTTGCAGAAAGGGGACACAAAGCCTCATCCACCAAGCTGCAGTACTTACAGAAGGAAGTAAATTACTTAGATTACATCATCTCCCCTGGGGCTCATAAACTCCCCACCCCCCACCCCCCAGAAAGAGTCAAAACCATTCTGGGCATGAAGCCTCCAAAAATGAAGTGACAAGTCAGAGCCCTTCTATGTGTGCTAGGATTCTTGATCCCTTGATCCCATCATTTGGGGAACTGGCCAAACCCTTTGTGCAATTAACAAAAAAGGAAATGGCAGACCCCATAGAATGGACAGGGTCACTAGATCAGGTCTTCAATAAAATAAAGCAGACTTTGTCCTCAGCTCCTGCCTTAGGCTTGCCCAATTATTCAAAACCTTTCATGCTATTCATTCATGAGAAACGGAATAGGATCAGGGTGCTAGCCCAGAGGCTTGGCCACACACTCTGGCCAATAGCCTATTATTCTGTCCAGCTGGACCCAGTGGCTAGGGGGGCTGTTCCTTGCTTGCGAGCAGTGGCAGCAACAGTAGAAATAGTAAAAAAGTCAAAAGATATAGTTCTGGGCCATCCCCTCACTCTAAGGGTCCCACACGATGTGTTTGCGATTCTCTTAAAGTCACAGACCCAAGCATTCACACAGCAAAGGCTAGCACAATATGAGGCAGAGCTTTTTACCACTGATCGTATTACTTTTGAACGGTGCGCCACCCTGTTACCCACGGAGCACTCAGACTCCATACTGCACAACTGCCTGCACCTGGTCCACGATGCTGAGCTGCCGCGATGCAACCTGACAGATGTGCCCCTACAGAACCCAGACCTGGAGCTCTTCACTGATGGATCATTCTACCTACATGATGGGAGGCGAGTCTCTGGAGCAGCAGTCGTTTTCTTCACGAAATTGTCTTAACTGGTCTAGGAAATCTTGTGCTGCACTTAAACTGTCAATTTTAATTTTCCTTCCCTGCCATGAGATTAGCATCCCCTCTGGCAGGAGCCATCTAAATAATATATTTCTTCTATTCAATTAGATCGTCAGAAATCTATAGTTCTTCCTGACTTCCCTCACTCCTCTTGGTACTTGTTTTAGAATTATCACCTCTTTCCCTCTGTATGTGATTTGTTCCTCTCTCGCTATGTTGTATAAAATGTCCCTCACTTTTTTTCTTGTGAACCTCACATGGACCTCCCTAGGGAGCCTGTTCCTCCTCGCGTAATTTGTTTGCACTCTGTAGACATCGTCAAGCTCTCTGATGATTTCCTGCTTGTCTTGCTGGAGCGCTTCCACAATCAACTCAGCCATCTTATCTCCCAAGTCTTCTTCTTTATCTTCAGTGATGTTTTGAAAGCGAAGGTAGAATGAGGCCTTATCCATTTCTAGTTGTGCCAACGAGTCCTCGATTTCCTTATTCTGCGTCGAAAGAGTTTGGTCTACCATATCCATTTTTTTTTCATTTTTTTCGATCCTTTGTTCTGCTTTTTGAATTCTTCTCTCATTATTGGCAATTGAAGCTTGGATCTCGTTCATCTTTGAGTCTAGTGCATGAATATCCAACTTTAGTTCAGAGTGGTTATTTAACAGTTTCTCCTGCATCGCTAGCATAGATTCTTGGATTAATGACAGTGGTGACTGTACAGTTTGTAATGTTGGAGTTGTTGGAGGTTTATCTATTTTCTGCAAGCCTTCTAATGACTTCTGAGTAACTGGGGATGACATCATTAAGGTGGGATTGGAGGGTACTTTTTTCCCTGTTTTCAGGATTGTTGATGTCATACTTGCCATTTTTTTCAGAATTGAATTTTGTTCTCTTATTATTTTCTCAATATTTCTCCAAATAATCATTCAGTGGCTCTTGCCACTGTTGTCTGATATTTACTATTTCTTGGAGTGCTAATTGAATTACTTGCTTTATTGAATATAAGAAATCTATTAGCCCTTTACTCTCAGGCTGTCAATCTAGTGCTTCTTATGCCCTTCAGGGGCCCCTTGAATCAATTATCTTATTCCTTAAATTCCTATCCTTAATCTTCTTTACTTAATCCCAATGATTTATAAATATAATTAGTTCACTTAATAAGTAACACTGTAAAACAGTATAACTATTAACTCTTATCTAGTTATATACTTTTAAATCCACACGTAAAATTAAATAACCCTATCCTTAATCGATTAATTGATTGATTGATTAAATAAAGCAATAGTTAATAATTATTTGGGGTAGACAGTTGAATTAGTGATCTCAAATGCCCAATAAAAGAAGAAAGAAAGCAAAAAATACAATTGTAATCTATTCCTTAAATTTCTATATCTTACTTATCTTACTTAATTCCTAAAATTAAATCACTTGGAAGGTAAAAAATACAACTGTTATATATATTTTAAATATATCAAATGAGTAAGTACATAATTAATTAAGTAAATAGTTAATCAATTAGATTATTAATCAGAGCTGGCTAAATAAATAATTAAATATGGTTAAGTATAGTTGAATAGATATCTGGTAGAGTATACAAAAATAGATGTTATATGTAAAGAGATTTATATTTTCAAAAGGTTAAAGTAATTGTCAAAGATTAATATTACTATATAGGGTGTCAGTCCACTGAAGAGAAGAATGACAGGAAGAGAGACAATATCAGACCCTTGAGTTTTCTTCTTCTCTTCTTTTCTTCTGATCTTCTTGGGGAATAAAATGTTCTTTAAGCCTCAGCCTCCGAATTTCTCTAAAGTCAATGTTCCATATTAATTTTCCTTGCTAGTACGTCTCTGTGTCAATCTAGTCCAAAATTGCATTGTCACCACTCTATAATGTCTGAACTTCCTGTTCTTCGCTGCCACCGAATATAGTCAGATCTCTTCCTTAACTCACCCTCTGCTTGTTCACAACAGACGGCAAACAAAAAAGGATTTTCTCTGGATACTTTAATTTTCTTGCTCACTGTATCCTCCAAGCCTCTTTTTGCACAGTTGATCTAGCAACCTCCGTCTTTTCCTCTTCGCGCCGGCTCGTCAGGCTCCGTGATCTTTCACACTGCTCCTTTATTAAAAATCGCCGCTCTTCTCCTCTTTGAGCCCTTCTCGCCTGACTCCACCGACCCCTTCTTCAGATGCCCAATTTTATTTACGAGGGAAGGGTACGCTTCGATTTTGGCACTGCAACATCCGAATCTCTTCGCTCCCGAATATCTGTTGGCTGCTACAGCTTCAAGTCAGCCATTGAA
The DNA here is from genome assembly GCA_038048745.1 of Coluber constrictor foxii. Taxonomy (NCBI): domain Eukaryota; kingdom Metazoa; phylum Chordata; class Lepidosauria; order Squamata; family Colubridae; genus Coluber; species Coluber constrictor. The sequence goes on along the minus strand of CM075966.1, from coordinate 27,596,542 downwards.
TGGCTGACTCATGAGCGTTGGCTTGACAGAGCCGCCTGGTCTTGCGAGAAGCGTTTGCACTTCAGTTTCTCACTCGCCTGACTCTCTCTATTGTCCGCAGGGCTCTCCAGGTCCTGTGCCCCCAAAGGGATCCCCAAAACGCAGTGACAGACGGTGCTGAGTAGTAGCGATCACTCACTCAGCACCATATCGCTGCAGCTCACCAAACCAGTCTGCCTGCTTTTAAATCCAGTAGTTGTTAAAAAGTTGTTTGCAGGGGTGGTCGCGGCATCTTGTTCTGCTTAAAGCAGAAGTGTCCCGGATCCGGAGCTCTGTCAGGTTTCTGGGGAGCTCTCACCCTCCGAGCCCCAGGATTATTCCTGGAGGTCTTGGGGAGCTCTACCCACACCCGGCTGCTCTCTTTCCCCCCTTTTCCTGACGGGAAAGTTTCCAAGCCGCTAGACATCTGATTTTCACTGTTCTAGTGGCTTTAATGAGATCGCGGGGCTGGCGCTCCCAAAGGAACGACCGCCGACACCTACGGTGTCACTGGAAGTCCTGCTAAATCCTAAAGAATTGTCACATGACCATCAAGCCATGCCCACAAAATAAGCCACACCCACAGAACCGGTAGTAAAAAAATTTAGAACCCACCCCGGTCTTAATCATATTAATAAATCTCTCCCCAAAGTCCATATCTTTTAGTTGTGCTAGCATAAATTGCCAGTTCACATTATCAAACACTTTCTGTGCATCTAGGAAGATCAGTGCCATTTGCTTCTCTGGATGCGCTTCATAATACTCCAATGTATTTTAAATTATTCTCATATTGTCTTTAATTTGTCTTTTAGGTAAAAAACCTTCTTCCTGGCTTATTTGCATTTTCAAAAAAAATTGTTTAGCGTTTCTATTTTTTTGTGCTAGTTCTTCTTTATCTATTAGATTCAGCTTATGTTTTGTTAATTTCATTTGGTTCTTTATATTCTTTTTTTGTGGATCTTTTTCTAATATTATCTGTAGTCTCTTGTATTCTGCTAGTATCCTTTGATTTTGTCTCTTCTTTTTGTTTTTCTTTCCCATGTATGTTATAGTTAATCCTCTAATATATGCCTTAGCTGTTTCCCATACATTTTGTAATGACGTTTCTTTTCTATTCTCTTTAAAGAAAAAGTCTAGTTCTCTTTCCATAAATTGAATAAATTCCTTTTCTTTTAATATTGCTTGATTCAACGTCCATCTTAATTTCCTTTTTTGTCCCTTTTATATAACTTTTATTGGATTATGATCTGCCCAGTTACTTGTTTCTATATTTATTTCTTGTATATTAGATTTTAACACTGCTGACATCCATATCATGTCTATTCTTGACCAAGACATATGCCTATTTGAGTAAAAAGAATATTGGTTTTCCTTGGGATGTATCTCTCGCCATGCATCTTGGATTTCTAGTTCTTCAGCCATTTTAAAGAAAGCCTTAGGAAGTGTCTTCCTGGTTTTTTTATTTACCTTTCTAGTTTTGTAATCCAATTCCACATCCACAATTGCATTAAAATCTCCTAGTATACATATGATTTCTTATATCCAATTCTATTATTTTTTTGTGAAGTTTACCATAAAAGTCCTCTTGATTAGTATTTGGTGCATATATTGCTACTAAGAGTATCTGTTTATTGTTCATTGTTATCTCCACCATCAAAATCCTCCCTTCCTCGTCTATAAAGATTTGTTTAGCGTTTATTGTCTCTTTTACATAAAGGGCTATTCCCCTCTTCTTTTGTTGTGGTAAAGAAGTATATATCTTCCCAATTTTGAGATATTCCAATATTTTATTATGTTGTTTTTAAATGTGAACTTCTTGCAAGCAGATTATATCTAATTTTATTTTTTCTAATTTATTGAAAATTTCCTTTTCATTGCCAAATTTAGTCCATTTATGTTAATTGACATTAATTTTATTTCTTCTTCCATAGTTTACTTATAGTTGGGTTTTGTCATTCTAGTCACTCTTATCTCTCTCAGTTCCTTTGCCATTGTCTCTTCTCTTTTTGCTATTTCCTCCAAATCTCTTTCATCTTCTTTTTGTTGTATATTCCTCTCTCCTGTAGCTTCCTCTCATCACTTGTCCTCTTCTTTTTCTCTTATTCTCATTTCCTCTTGTCCAAAATATTGCTCATAAAATTATTCTGCTTTTTCTATGGAATCCAATCTATGTCTTTGCTCTATCCAAGTCACCAATAGTCCCTCTGGTATCAGCCATCTGAAATTCACTCCATTTTTAATTATTTGCTTCTCTCCTCCTCTTATTCTAGCATCTTGCAACAATTTTAATTTTATCCTCGCCTTTTTACCCTGCCAAATATATTTTAACATTATTCTATTCAATTCTTCAAAATAATCTTTCCCCAACCTGATTGGAATTGTCTGGAACAAATATAAAATTCTAGGCAATATATTCATCTTAATAGTTGATATCCTCCCTATCAATGATAATTGCAGATTCTCCCGTTTAGCCAAGTCTGTCACTATCTGTTGTTTAAGTTTGTTGTAATTATTCTCCTTGAGTGTAGTACATCTTGCTGTCAAATATATCCCCAAATACTTAACCTTGTTCGTGACCTGCATCTTCGATACCTCCGCCAATTCTTCTTTTTGTTTTTTTAATATATTTTTTTGTCAAAATCTTCATTTTATCTTTATTTATTTTCAAACCTGCTACCTTTCCAAATTCTCCTATTTTGTCTATCAGTTTATTTATTGATTCAAATGAATCTTCCAAAATAAATACCAGGTCATCAGCAAATGCTTGCAATTTATATTCATTTTGAATTTTCATTCCTTTTATTTCTTTTTCATCTCTAATATTTCTGTTTAGTACTCCTAATGTGAACACAAACAACAGTGGTGACAGTGGGCAGCCTTGTCTCGTTCCTTTTTGTATTTTAATAGATTCTGTCAATTCTCCATTTATCATTACTTTTGCTGTTTGTTTATGATATATGTCTTCAATGGCATGAATGAATTTCCTCCCAAAGCCCATCTGTTTCAGCTGTAATAGCATAAATTGCCAATTCACTTTGTCAAAAGCTTTCTGTGCATCTAAAAACATCAAAGCCATTTGCTTTTCAGAATGTGCCTCATAGTATTCCAAAGTGTCCAGAATTATCCTCAAATTATCTCTAATCTGCCTTTTTGGCAGAAATCCATTTTGATCAGAGTGTATAAACTTATTTAAATATCTTTTAAGTCTTTCTGCCAATATTGTAGCAAAGATTTTATAATCTGAATTTAGCAGGGATATAGGCCTATAATTCTTGACTTGTTGTGGGTCAGCATCCTCTTTTGGGACAAGAGTAATATATGCTTCTGACCATGATTTGGGTATTTCCATCTTTAACATTACTTCATTCATAACTTATAACAATGGAAGACTCGGTGATTCCTGTAAAGTCTTATAGTATTCTGCTGGCGCCTTACCAGTCTTTTGTTTTTTAAGTGCTTCAGTCAATTCCATCATCGTTATATTTCCTTCTAACATCATCTCAGTATCTTTAGAAATCTGGGGTAGATTCGCCTTGTGCAAATATTGTTTAACACTTTCCTCTGCTATATTTTCTTTTTCATATAATTTTTTATAATAATCTTGTATAATATTTTTCTTCTCTTCATTCCCAAATCTAATTTGTCCTTGTTCATCTACTAATTGTGTTATTTTCCTTGATTCTCTCTCTTTCTTCAATTTATATGCTAGCCATCTACCTGGTTTATTGGCGTCTTCAAAATAGTTCTGTTTGGCACTTCTAATTTTTTGTGCTAACTCTTCTTTTTCTATTAATCCCATTTTATGTTTAGTTGTCTCCATTTTCATTTTAATATCCTTTTTTGTGGGAATTTCTGTAGTTCTTTTTCAAATTCCTTGTAATCATCCTCTAATGTTTTATAAACTTGCCTTTTCTTAATATTTCTTTTCCTTATATAGTCAATTATCAGGCCTCTGGCATAAGCTTTCATAGTATCCCACAGATTTTACATTGATGTGTCCTCTTTTCTGTTTTCTTTAAAAAAGAAAGCCAATTATTTCTCCGTTTTCTGTACAAAATCCTTTTCTTTTAGTACTGTAATATTTAAAGTCCATCTAGACCTTCTCCTTTGTCCTTTCCATCTCACTGTCATTGGATTATGGTCTGCCCAGGTATTTGCTTCTATGTCAATTTCTTCTATATTAGAAGTCAATTCCATTGTCATCCATATCATTTCTATTCTAGACCATGATAAATGTCTGTTAGAATAAAAAGTATATTGTCTATTTTTTGTATTTCTTTCTCTCCATACATCTTTTAAGTTTGTTTCCTCTATTATCTTAAAAAAAAGATTTTGGCAGAATTTTTCTACTTTGTTTTGTTGTCTTTTGTGTGTTGTAGTCCATTTTTCCATCTACTATCCACTGAAATCTATCATGCAAATATTTTCATAGTTCAGTTCAATTAGTTTCATATGTAATTTTCTATGAAAATCTTCTTGATTGTCATTTGGAGCATATATTGCTATTAAGAGTAGTTTCCTGTTATTATCTATCATTTCCACCATCAAGATTCTTCCCTCTTGGGCTTCCGGTTGGCACTGCAGGATGTTGCGGATGGTCTTTGCAGACCGCCAGCCCCGTGCTTTCGTGAAGCCGTTTTGACAGCACAAAACGGCTGTCTGACAGCTTCAAAATCTCTCCTTCGAGAGAAGAAGGAGAGGAGAGTAGTTGGGGGGGGGGGTAGAGCTGTCCAAAAAGCCCCTTGGAGCGATTTCCAGGGGCTTGAAGGGTAAGCTCCCTGTTCAGCCCAATGACGCTCCGAAGCCGGGACAACTCTGCTTATGCAAAGCCAGATGTTGCGACCCCCTTTGCAGTCAATAAGAAGTTTAAAAGAATCCAAGAGCAGACGGAGCAGAAGCAGGTGTGCAGGCAAGAAAGTATCTATGCTTAACTCCAAGCTACATTGTTTTTAACTGAAGTCAATTGAGAGGAAATTAGTGTTTAATGGCGTCTTTGCTGTAACTACGAAAGTGAAAGTTAGTAATGAAAGTGTTTGATGAGACTTTTTGTGTACTGAACTGACTTGAAGCTGCTGGAAATAGAGAACTAGATGGAGGAAAGATCATTTTGCTTTAAAAATCAACCAATTTAAACCTATGAAAGCTGCTTTTGTGACTTTGTGCCTGTAAAGGGGGGTGAAGAGGAATAAAGATTTTCTTTAAAGAAGGAATTAAGATGGCTTCCAAGCAAACTAAACCAGCAATCCCAGAAGTAGGAGGGGGTTCTCCAGTAGTTTCAGGTCTGACACAGAAGGCTCAACTTCCGGTTGACTCAAAAAATCAGGAGACTCCCATTAGAGATCTTAAAGAATTCATAAAAGAAGCTATGAATAACCAAACAACAATTATAGAAGGGAAACTGGAGAAATTTGAGGAAGAAATAAAGGAAGTTAAGGATGTTGTTACAAAAAGCATGATGAGATAAGAGATGATATTATATTGGCAGTTTCAGGATTGTCTAAACATCTTATTCAGTTGGATGAGAGAGTGGAAAAAATTAATGAAGCTAATTTAAATCTGGAAGCCAAAATGGGAGATATTATGACTAAAACAGAGACGTTGGAAAATGAGGTGACTATGATTCAATATAGATCCATGGAGTTTGCCCTGAGACTGAGAGGATTGAAAGAGAATGGTCGGGAGAATTTAAGAGATAGATGTGCAGAAGCTATAGCAGCACTAATTAAAGCAAGAAAAGAGGATATGACAAATCAAATTGATAAAGCTTACAGAGTTAATTCTTGGGTGGCAAAAATCTAACTGAAGAAAGAATATTAAATATAGAAGGATATGATTTGTTATACGGATGGCATGCTTATCTATTATATGAAAAGAAAGTGGATAAGATTTTTAAAAGTCATATATTTAGGAATGCCTTGTTAAGGGTTTGGAAAAAGTATCAATATAAGCTAAATTATAAGATACCTATATGGGCAAATCCTAGACATGCAATAGAAAATATAAGTATAGAACAAGAAATGGAGGTGATTACTTATAAGGAGCTTCTTTTTAATGAAAGAGGTAATCTGCAACTGAAATCTTCAGAGGTATTGAAAGATGAAGGGATAATTTATACTTGGTTTCAGTATGGACAACTCCAAGCTAGATGGAGGGAGGACCAAAAAATTGGTTTCATGCAATGTGAGGAAAATTTGGTAAAACAGATTAGGGACCAGAGTCCAATGCACATTAAAAGGTTGTATAATGCATTATTGGAAATAGATTCAGAAACAGAATTGGTCAAGGATTGTATGATAAAATGGGCACAAAATTTTCAGGAACCAATAATGATGGAAACATGGGAAAAGATTTGGGTTAGAAATGTTAAATTTACGCAAGCACAAAATTTAAGGGAAAATTTTTATAAAATGTTCTATAGATGGTATTTAGATCCCAATAAATTGTCATGTATGTACCCAAATACGCAATCTAAATGTTGGAGATGTGATTGTGATGATGTGACTTATTATCATATATGGTGGACTTGTAAGAAGATCAAAGCATTTTGGATAAAAATTTGGTGGGTAACTCAACATATTTTGAGAAGGAGGTTGAAATTTACTCCACAATTGTTTTTATTGGGGATAATAACTGATTGTACAGTATTAGAGACTAAACTGATTTTAAATTTCATATCAGCAGCTAGTAGCACAATATTGGAAGAAAGACTCTTTGCCTACTATAGAAGAATGGACATTGAAAGTAGCAAACTTAGCTGAAATGGCGAAAATCTCAGCATACTTGAAAGATCATACACAAGAAAAATATATCTTGGAGTGGAGAAAATGGATAGACTATATTCAAAACAAATACCAGATGCGAAGATATCAAACTGCGTATGAATGAATGTAAAGATATATTGTGTTATCCATAAGGGAGTTAAGGTTTCGGGGGGGGGGGATTTGTTAGTTTAAGGATAGTTAGGTTAATTTAGTTTATGATTGTTTTCTCTTTTAATACCCTGTATTTTGCTCTGGAAAGTTGGGGGGGAGGGAGGAGGGGGGAAGGGGGGTGGGGTAGGGGGGAGGGAAGGGGGGTGGGGGGATTGTAGGGGGGGAGAAAATGTTGTTTTCTTTGTTTGTAAAACTTTTCAATAAAAAAAAAGATTCTTCCCTCTTCATCTGCATAATTTTTTTCCGCTGATATTGTGTCTCTAATATATAAAACCACTCCTCTTTTCTTACATTGTGGCAATGAAGCAAATAATTTCCCTAATTTTGGCTGAACCAACATTTGTTCATGTTGTTTTTTAATATGCACTTCTTCTAGTCAAATTATATCCAACTTTAATTTCTCTAATTTATGAAATAACTTTCTTCTTTTAGTTGCTATATTAACTCCATTTATGTTCATTGTGATCAATTTTTTTCTCTTCCATATTCATACTTTATATGAAAGATTTGTTGCTCTAGTAGATCTCGGTTCACGTTGTTCTTTATAGTCTACAATGCCCCCTACTGCACCTTCTTCCTTTTCAATCGTTGCTGGAAATTCCTCTTGTGGTTCGACCAATGACTCTTCCCTTAACTCTACTTCCTTTTCTCTAAGATATTCAGCATAAAATGCTTTAGCTTTAACAATTGAATCTATTTTAAATCTTTGCAATTGCCATGTAAACACAAGGCCTTCTGGTATCAGCCATCTATAATTCACACCTTTCTGGAGCAATATTTTTTATCAGAAATTGATATTCTCTTCTCATCTCCCTCACTCTTCTCGGTATTTGCTTCAGAACCACAATTTCTGTGCCCTTGTATTTCAGTGTTTTCTCTTTTGTAATCTGCAATATTTGCGTTTTGATTGATTTCTTGGTGAATCTTATATGAATTTCTCTTGGAAATTTATTTCTCATTGCATATCTTGTATGTACTCCAAATATCTCATCTATGCCATCTATCATCTTTTCTTTAGTAATTTCTAATGCTTCTGCTAAAATTTCTATCATTTTTACTGCCAAATTTTCTCCCTTTTCTTCTTCTATATTTTGAAATCTTAAATAGAATTCTGATTTGTCCAACTCCCATCCTATTCCACTCTTATCACGTTCAACCTCATCTAATCTGCTATCCATATCTTTAATTTTTTTGTCTCTTTGTTCTTCCTTTTCTTCAATTTTTTGAAGCCTGTCGTCATATTTCTTCATCATTTGTTGTATGTTCTCCACTTTTTCATCTGTTTTCCCTGTTCTTTGTTCAATCTTTTCTGCTCTCTGTTCGATGCTTACTATTTTTGATTGTATGTCTTGTATTCCTTGCAAAATCATCTGCATTGTCTCATCCTTTTCCTTCTCACATTCCCTCTCCTTTTCCTGTTGCAACATCGTCTGTATTGATTGTTGTTCTCCCGATGGTGAAGAAGAGGGAGTTGATGCAGAAGAACTAATAGCTGCTGCCTTTTTACTCATGTCTATAAAATGGTTACAAAATATTTAAACAATCAAAGAATCTTCAGGTTCTTCTATACCTTAATCCGTTTTTATAGAGGACAGATATTATCCCAAATAACAATAAGCAGAGGGAAGATCCAAAGAAAGCAAAAACTTCAGGCTCTTGTGTGCCCTAATCCAGTTGAATAAAAAGATAAAAACCAAATTAGGAATCTCCAATTAAAAAAAAGGAAAGAAAAAAAAACAACAAAAAATAATTTCTTCAGGCTCTTGTATGCCTTATTCCAATTAAACAAAGGGATATTGAACACATTAATAATCTCCCATCAAAAAGAGGGAGAAAGGGTTTCCGGTTACGTCATCCTGCCAAGCAAGACAGGCATGGAAATCGCTCCTGTCCTGCTCTTGTAAACTTTCCAGCCTGGGCAGCTTTTCTTGCTGGCAGCGGCCCCGGAGAGGCGGCTGTAGACGGAGAGGAGCAGAGAGCATGTGTGGAGTGGCGATCCGATGCACGAAGGTGAATCTCTCCTGTCACAGGCTGGGGAGACGGCGCCAGTAATGGCGGCCCCAAAACGATGACTACCCCTATTGGAAGGGAAACCTGATCGTAGACGGGCAAGGAGCCCCCTTCTAATTAAGACTAGTCTACACTGAGATGATCTTTGACTCCTCTGATCTCCCTATTGTGAGTGCTGCAGTGGTGAGGGAAAAAAATTGCTGTGAGTGTCCTTTTACGATGGGAACTAAGACGGGGAAAGCGGCTGCTTGTTTATTATACCATGAACTTTGAGCCGTGATTGAATTGTTTTGACTGAAAGAAATATTGTGGAAAAAAGATTTGTATCTGATTGGTGGAAAGTCTTGTTGGATGGTTTATTTCCTCTCTTCTTGCTGATGAATTAAGAATTAAGAACTAAGAATTAAGAACAGCGATCGAATAGACAGACCTACCTCTTGTTAGAGAGATACTCTTTTCCTTTTTTTCCAGCGTGATTATTAGTGGGTTTGTGTGTGGAACAGTACTCTATCCCCCTCTAGTGGCGAATTGTAGAACTGTATTATATATTGTGCTCCCAGGAGAGAAGAAACTTGAATCTGTTTTGTATTTCATTGAACAAATTACTCACATTGATTATTATCTCTAACTTTGACGTGAAGGATTTGGAATATAACTTATTTGCTGAATCGACAAACTTAAAAGCTGATTAAGTCATATTGAAAGTGACTGGGAATATTTCTACAAGCAAGATGTCAAGTGCAACAATTGTGACAACCACAAAAGTGGGGGAAAAAGTTCTGACACTCCCAATGATTGCTACTCCGATCACACCTACATCATCATTTTCATCCTCCAAATCTTTGGATGACCTAGCTGCTGCAGGGAAACCTCCATCGCTATCAAGTCTACAGAACATGTTGCAGGCAATGTATGAGGTGATGACGAAGAATCAAGAAGTTATCTCCAAAAACTTAGAGGACTTAACATCAGATCTTAAAGGGGAGTTGGGAGCTGTCAGAAATGTTATTAAATTGTTGAATGAGAGACTGGAAGGCGTTCAGGGGGTGTTGACACAACAGTAAAGTACAAGATATAGAGAAGAGAGTGGGACGATGTGAGGAGATATTGGATGGAAATGAAAGGGAGCAGCTCTCGGTAAATAGGGCCCTCGAAGAAGAAATTATTTTTCTTGAGATGGAAAGATCAGCTTTTTACCTGAGGATATAAAATGTGGTGGAAGAATGGGGGGAGCCTCTAAGAGATATAGTGGCAGATATTCTGGCTGGGATTCTGGAGATAACTAAGGAAGATGTTCTGAGAGATACAGAAGATGTTTTTCATGTATATACAAGTTATGCCAGGAGACAGAGACTCCCGACAGAGGTCCATGTTAGATTATCTAAGAAAGCCCTTAGGGAAGAAGTGATTTTGAAGTCCAGAGACAAAATGGTAACCTATAAAGATAAGCAACTGATAATTCTGAAGCAACTCCCCAGACAGGTATGGGAAATACGGCTAAATTATCACCATAATTGAAAGAAAGGAAGAGGACAGATGCAGATACAGGCAGAGATAGGAGCCAAGGGATTGAACCAGAGAGAAACAAGACAAACAAAAAAGAAACTCCAAGTAGAAGGCAAGTAAGGGCAACAGAAGGGAGAAGAGATGGGGGAGGAAATTCGTCTATTGTCAGTTAACATCAATGGGCTGAATAGTCCAAATAAGAGAAAAAAGATTTTTAATAAATTAATAAAAGCACGTCTGAATATAATATGCCTTCAAGAAGTACATGTGAAAAGAGATCATCTTTATTTATTGAATTATACCAAACTGGGTCAATTATATACATCTCTAGCGGAAACTAAAAAAAGAGGAGTAGCAATTTATGTTCAAAGGCATAATTTTTCGAGACTAATTTTTGCAGATGAAGAAGGGAGACTTCTGATTGAAGTAGAAATTTGTTCTAAAAAATGCTTACTGGTTTGTATTTATGCACCTAATGGGAATCAGAAAGACTTCTTCCAGAATCTTTATAGTAAATTGGTAGAATATGACTATTCACACATTTGTGTAGTGGGGGACTTTAACACTATAGATGATAAAGATAAAGATTATATATCTGGAAATAGGAAACAGGAGGGGGAAAAGAGTTTAGTAAAGAAAAGATTGCCTACTATTTGCCATCAAATACAAGAGGAATTTGAACTCAGAGACATTTGGAGGGAAAAACATCTGGAAGATAGACAGTACACATATTTCTCCACCAGGCACTCATCTTGGTCGCGGATAGATGCGGCTTGGATGTCAGGGGAATTGAGGCAGGGAACACAGAAAGTAGAGATAGGTGTCAATGAGTGGGCAGATCATAATCCACTTTGGATATCATGGGGAGGTTTGAAAACAAGGACGTGAGGGTCCTTAAAGATGAACAATTCTTAAGTTATTTAAAGAAGGAGATGGGTTTTTTCTTCCAGGAAAATAATAATAATAATGAAGATGCGAACTTTTTAAATGTATGGGAAACAGCTAAAGCAGTGTTTCAGGGTTTAGTGATAAACTATACAGCTGGGAAACAGAAGAAGGAGAGGGCTAAATGAGATAAATTACTAGAAGACTTGACAAGAAGTGAGGCTACGTTGCAACAGGACCCAAACAATAGAGAACTCAATATGAATTTGAAATTAGTGCGACACCAAATTAACTTACTAGACCAAGAGGACTTAGAAAAAAAAATTAGGTGGATAAAACAACGACAATTTGAAAACGCCAATAAACAGGGAAGGTGGCTCACATACCAATTAAAAAAAGAAAAGGAAAAGAGTAGAATTCACAGCTTGAGAGATGGGAATGGTGATTGGATCACAGGGGAAGAAGGGAAGAAAAGAATAGCGCAGGAATTTTATACCAATTTATACAGAAAAGAGGATAAGCCTGAGCAGGAAATAAAGAAATACCTAGAAGAATCTGACCTACCCAAAATATCGGATATGTCCAGGGAAATACTGGACAGGGAGATAACCGAAGGGGAAATTGAAAGGGTTATGGGAAAACAAAAAACAGGAAAGACTCCCGGTACAGATGGCCTCCTGATAGAATATTATAAGGCACTTTGGGAAGTCTTAAGCCCTTATATGACAGACTTATTTAATGTGGTAATCCGGGAGGGACAGATCCCGAATTCTTGGTCAGAAGCATTAATAACCCTACTGCTGAAGGATAGCAGTGACTTATCCCTGATCCAGAATTATAGACCTATTTCGCTCCTTAACGCAGACTACAAACTATTTGCGGTAGTATTAGCAGAGAGGCTAAAAGGCTTTCTAAGTCAATTTATACATGAAGATCAAAATGGTTTCTTACCTTGCAGGCAGATTAGAGACAATGTGAGAATAATCATGAATGTTTTGGAACATTATGAAACCCATATTGATAAACAATTGGCTTTGGTCTTTGTGGATGCGCAAAAGGCCTTTGATCGAGTGAGTTGGAGTTTTTTAGTGGGTTTATTACAACATATGCAATTTGGGGAAAGGTTTATCCGGGCAATTCGTACAATCTATTCGAAGCAGTCTGCCAAAATTTTAATTCATGGAGATGTTTCTGAACAAATCTGCATTGAGAAAGGAACTAGACAGGGGTGCCCGCTCTCTCCGTTGCTATTCATCCTAACATTAGAACCTTTACTGAGGAAAATTAGACGCAACTCGGGGATAAAAGGATTGCATATTAAGAATCAACAATATAAGGTACAAGCATATGCTGATGACCTAGTATTTGTATTGGAAGATCCCATTTTATCAGGCCTGAATTTGATTTACGAGTTAGAAAAATATGGAAACGTAGCGGGCTTAAAAGTAAACAAGGAAAAAACTAAGGTCATCATTAAAAACTTGACAATAAAGCAGGGGAAGGAATCAGAAGCAAACTTGGGATTTCAAATTGTCAATAAATTACGATATCTAGGTATTATACTAACAGCTAAATGCTCAACAATCAAAGAAGATAATTACTTGAAATTATTCAATGAACAGAACAGGACTTAGAGAAATGGAAGAACCTTCAGACGTCTCTATTAGGTAAGATCGCGATTATAAAACCCCATATCCTCCCAAAATGGACATATCTATTTTATACAGCACCAGCTAGATTAGATAACAATTTCTTTAAAAAGTTAAACCAATGTGTCCTTAAATTTATTTGGCAAAATAAAAAGCCCAGAATTAAACTCAAAATGCTTCAAGAGGTGAAAGAAAGAGGGGGATTTGGTTTACCAAAATGGGAATATTATTATCAGGCTGCAAATTTAGTTTGGGTAAGGGGATGGATCCTGCTGAGAAAAAGACGGTTGTTGATTCTGGAAGGTTCAGGGTTACATCAGGGTTGGCATTATTTCCTTTGGCAAGATAAGGTTAAAAAACATAGGAGTTTTGCAGGACATTATGTAAGGAATATCCTAATTGAAACATGGAGAAAAATTAAGGGTAAACTTTACTCCTCGACCCCTTCTTGGTTGGTCCCGTTAGAAGCTACAACATATAGCTCGCTTCATAATAAAGAAAAACATCTTTCCTACCGGGAACTGTTGGATGCCCAAGGCAGCTTAAAAACAAGAACTGAGTTAGAGCTTCAGGGAATAGAATTGGACTAGTGGTCTTATGCCCAGATCAGCTCTAAATATAAGAAAGATAAAGAACAAGGTGGTATAGATATGACCCAGCAAGAAATAGACAATATTATACTAGGAAAGGAGGAAAGAATGTTATCCAAGATTTATAAATTTTTAATAAATTATTGGATAGGGGATGAGATTGTTAAAGACTCAATGATTGCCTGTGGGAGAAATATTGGTTACTCAATTGAGTTGATAAAATGGGAAGAAATATGGATGAAACAATTGAAACTCTTGATGACAACCACTTACAAAGAAAACTTGTATAAGATGGTGTATAGATGGCATCTCCCTCCTGCCCGATTATCTAAAATGTTCCCAGGATTCTCCCCAAACTGTTGGAAGTGTGGGGAGATAGGTACTTATTTTCACATATGGTGGACTTGCCCTAAGGCAATTGAATTTTGGAGATTCATACAGAGGTGGATATTCAAAATCACTGGATATAAATTACAATTGAAAACAAAATATTATCTATTAAATATTAGGCCAGATAAGATAGGCACGAATATATGGTGTCTGATTATATATATCACAACCGCAGCAAGAATATGCTTTGCTCAACATTGGAAGGGGAAAGACCTACCAGCTGAAGATTTGATTTTGGGGAAAATAATTGAATATGCGGAAGCTGATAGATTAACAAAAACTTTGAGAGATCAAAAGGATTCTGCATATTTTCAATGCTGGGACCAATGGCATATTTGGTTGAATAATAGAACAAAAAAAAGGATAAGGTTAGTGTAGATTTTATTTTCTATTTGTATATCTTGACTGAAGTTAATATATTGTGTAAAGCTCCCACCGTGATCTGTATATAAATAAATATCTTGTTGTAAAGAAATAAATAAAATTAAAAAAAAGAGGGAGAAAGGGTAAAGAAAAAGAGAAAAAGAAAAAAGAAGATAAATATATATCAAAAATTTAAAAATATTAAAAGCCTTCTAAGAGCAAACACAATCCAGTTAAAAATAATTAAAAGAGGGAAAAGTGGAATAATAAAAAAAAAGTTCCCCAAAAAAGGAAAATAAAAAGACTTTCTATCTAAAAGAAGAATCCACAACTGTGTATTATCCAAAAGTTCTTTTATAAATCTTACCAAATTTTACAGCTCTCTTTCCAGAGTCACTGCAATCTTCTTCTTTCAAGTCTCATTCACCTGTCAGTAATAGTTTCCCAGAAGAGCACCTGAGTGCTCCAGTAGACAGTCTTTGATGCTCTTCTACCTATCTTATCTATGAGCAGGCTCAGAGTCCTTGAAATGTAACACAGTTGCTACTTTCTTTTGCCAATAAAGAAAAGAGATACAATGTTTCAATCCACTAGATGGCAGTGTTTCTTTTTTTTTAAAAAAGAATTTTTTATTTTCAAAAAACAAAACAAAATATATAAAAACCATTATCATTCCATACAATCAAAGACAGTGTAACAGTTGGTGGTATTTTTGAGCTCCTCCTTTCTTCAATTTATCACTAAGTATTTTAACTTATTTTCAAAAAGTTTCAACATCATTTATATCATAATTATTTCCAATTCTTATTCTCTATCCATTGATAAAATAAATCCCATATCAAATAATATTGTCTATCTTCCTGTTCTCTTATTTCAAATGTCAATCTACTCATTTCAGCACAATCCATCATTTTCTTAATAATTTCCTCATCATTAGGTAACTTTTCTCCTTTCCAGTTTTTAGCAAATTCAATTCTGGCTGCTGTCAAGAGATTTACAATTAGATATTGCACTTCTGTATTATATATCTCTGGTATGATCCCTAATAAAAATATCTCTGGTTTAAAATCAATATGTCTCTTTATCATTTTTTCCAACCACGTGTGTATCTTGGTCCAATATCTCCTTGCTTCTACGCATGTCCACCACATGTGGTAATAAGGTCCTGGGGTCTGGTGACATTTCCAACATTTCTCCGATTGGCTATCCTTGACAGGGGTAGATGCCACCTGTAAAACATCTTATACAAATGCTCCTTATATGCTGTAGACATTGTCATTTTATAGTTATGTGGCCACAATTTTTGCCATTTCTCTAAATCAATATCATAACCAAAATTCTTCCCCCATGCTATCATTGATTCTTTAACTTGTTCTTCCTCCAATTTAACTTCTAGCAAATAACTATATAGCTTTTTAATTACATGATCATCAGAACCCATCAAAATCTTATCCAAATTAGTCAATACATTATAAAACTCTTCTTGTTTAAGATCTTCTCAATATCTAGAAAGTATTTGCATATATGTAAACCAATCCATCTTGTACCCTTGACTTTCTATATCTTGCTTTAATTTAAGTTCACCCTTTTCATCCAATAGTTCCTTATATCTTATGATTTGTTTCCCTTTAAACGTCACTGAATACGAAAATGCTTCAATTGTAGATACCCAGACTGGTATCTTCAAATAGTGTCCTTTTTTAATCTTCTCCCAGTTCAACCATAAGGCTTCACGTATTTTATGTCTTCTAAAATACCCCTGTATTTTAGTTCCTTTATACCACAAATAGGCATGCCATCCCAACAACAAATCATGTCCCTCCAAATTTAACAATCTAGTATTTCCTAATAATATCCATTCTTTAATCCACATTAGGCTAGCTGCTTGGTAATAAAGTTCAAAATTGGGTAAGCCAAATCCACCCCTCATTTTAGCATCTTGTAGCAACTTCATTTTTATTCTTGCCTTTCCCCCCTGCCAAATGTATTTCAGAATCATTTTATTTAAATCTATAAAAAAATCCTTGTCCAGCTTTATTGGAATCATTTGGAATAGATATAAAATTCTGGGCAAAATGTTCATCTTAATGGCTGCAATTCTCCCAATTAGAGATAGTTGCAAATTTCCCCATTTTTCCAAATCTTGTCCTATCTGTCGCTTAACCTTAATATAGTTATCTTCTTTGAGACAGCTACACCTTGCTGTTAATTGTATTCCCAGATATTTTACTTTATTCGTAACCTGGATACTTGAGATCTCCATCAGTTCTTCTTTTTGCTTTTTCAGCATATTTTTAGTCATTATCTTTGTCTTTTCTTTATTAATTTTTAGGCCAGCCACCTCTCCGAACTCTCCAATTCTTTCTAATAATTTATTTATTGATGTTAAGGGTTCTTCCATAATAAAAGCCAAATCGTCTGCAACAGCTTCTAATTTATATTCCTCTTGTTGAATTTTCATACCTTTTATCTCCTTTTCTTCTCTAATATTTCTGTTTAGCACTTCCAATGTCAGTATAAATAACAGAGGGGACAATGGGCATCCTTGTCTAGTGCCTTTCTCTATTTCAATATATTCAGACAATTCTCCATTTATCATTACTTTAGCCTTTCATTTTGAATATATAGCTTCAATTGCCTAAAGAATTTTTTTCCCGAAGCCCATCTCCTCCATCTGTAACAACATAAATAGCCAATTGACATTGTTGAAGGCTTTTTGTGCATCTAAAAATATCAAAGCCATCTGCTTTTCAGGATGAGCTTCATAATATTCTAGGGTATCCAAAATTATTCTTATATTGTCTCGGATTTGTCTTTTAGGTAAGAATCCATTTTGATCAGAGTGTATAAAATTATTCAAGTATCTCTTAAGTCTTTCCGCCAGTATCATAGCAAAAATTTTATAATCTGCATTTAGCAGGGATATCAGCCTATATTTTTTGATTTGTTGTGGGTCTGTCTCTTCTTTATGAATCAAAGTGATACATGCCTCAGTCCATATCTTGGGTATTTCTTTTTTTATCATTACTTCATTCATGACCTCCAGCATTGGGATCGATAGTGATTCCTGTAAAGTCCTATAATATTCGGCTGGCAGTCCATCTGGACCTGGTGGCTTTCCATTCTTCTGTTTCTTAATTGCCTCGGTTATCTCCATCGTTGTTATATTTCCATCCAATAACTCCTCTGTCAGGAGTTTCGGTTTCATCCTCGAAATAAGTTAATTTCCAAGCAGCAATCTTTAGGAAATATTCTCTTTATTGAGCGATGCATCCGTGCCCGACAACCATGCAGACAGTACTGGCCCCTCCATCCAAAACCCCTCCTATTCTTTCCCCAGAAACTGCTCTCCATTGGCTGTCTTCCAGATCACTCTCTCTTATCTGTCTCTTCAGCACACAGGAATGTCACCCCTCCCATACATCTCCCAGGAGACTGAATTCACCGAAAGTTTTTCTAGGTGAAATGTCAAACTTTTTTCCTCATTGCTTCTATGTCAGTATTGGAACACTGACATCCTCGACCTCTTTGGGAATTTTTGGTAGTTTAGCTTTTTGTAAATACTGTGCCACTTTGTCTTCTTCTATTGCATCTTTCTTGTACAGTTGTGTATAATATTCCTGTATTATTTCCCCCATCTCTTTATTTCCAAATCTGCTTTGTCCTTGGTGATCAATTAGTTGCGTTATTTTCTTTGGTCCTCTTTCTTTTTTCAATTTATATGCTAACCATTTGCCAGGTTTGTTTGCATTTTCAAAATAATTCTTTTTAGCAGCTCTTATTTTTTGCGCTAATTCTTCCTTCTCCAGTAGGTCCATTTTGTGCTTTATAATGTCTATTTTAATTTTTACATCTTTCTTATATGGATCTTTCAGGAGTTCTTTTTCGAGACTTTTATGATCGTCTCTGAATATTTTAAGGGTTTGTCTTTTCTTCACATTTCTTTTCCGTGTATAATCAATGATTAATCCTCTGGCAAAGGCTTTCATTGTATCCCAACGGTTTTGTATCAATGTTTCATTCTTATTCTCCTTGAAAAAGAAGTCCAATTCTCATTTCATTTTCTGTGTAAAGTCTTTCTCTTTTAATATTGTATTATTCAATGTCCATCTAGATCTGCCTTTTCGCCCTTTCCAAATGACAATTACTGGATTATGGTCTGCCCATGTATTAGTATCTATATTCACTTGTTCAATGTTTAAAGTAAATTCCATTGTTGCCCATATCATATCCAATCTGGACCATGATAAATGTCTATCAGAGTAGAAAGTATATTGTCTATTTTTCCCATTTCTTTCCCTCCAGGTGTCTTTCAAGTTTATTTCCTCTATCATTTTAAAGAAGGTCCTCGGCAATATCTTTCTACTGTGTCTTGTTGTTCTACTTGTTTTATAGTCCAGTTTTTCATCTACAATTCCATTAAAATCCCCCATCATGCAAACATTTTCATACTCCATTTCAATTATCTTGTTGTGTAGTTTCCTATAGAAATCACTCTGATTATTGTTAGGGCCGTATATTGCTACTAAAAGTAATTTTGTGTTATCAATTAATTCCACCATCAAAATTCTGCCTTCTGGATCTGCATACTTCTGCACAGCTGTAAATGCCTTTCTAATATACAGAGCAACACCTCTTTTTTTAGTTTGCGCCAATTTATTTATTTATTTATTTATTTATTAAATTTATATACCGCCCTTCTCCTTGCGGACTCAGGGCGGTGAACAGCCAGATAAAAAACAGTACATAAAAGTTAAAAATTTTTAAAACCCATATAAATTTTGGCTGAAAGTTAAGACAATTAAATACTTAAAATACAACAACCCTACAATACTAAAAATCTAAAAAATTCAACAGGGATCAGGCTAGACCGGCAAGCTGGAAGAGATAAGTTTTTAGGGCCCGACGAAAAGTCCGGAGGTCGGAGATTGTTCTCAGTTCTGGAGGAAGATCATTCCAGAGGGTAGGGGCTGCCACAGAGAAGGCCCTCCCCCTGGGGGTCGCCAGCCGGCATTGTCTGGCTGACGGCACCCTGAGGAGGCCCTCTCTGTGGGAGCACACTGGCCGGTGGGAGGCTATTGGCGGCAGAAGGCGGTCCCGTAAGTACCCTGGTCCTAAGCCATGGAGCGCTTTAAAGGTGATCACCAACACCTTGAAATGCACCCGGAAGTCCACCGGCAACCAATGCAGCTCGCGCAGGAGAGGTGTCACATGGGAGCGTCCCGTCGCTCCCATAATCCCCCGCGCGGCCGCATTCTGCACCAGTTGGAGCCTCCGGGTGCACCCCAAGGGGAGCCCCATGTAGAGAGCATTGCAGTAGTCCAGGCGAGATAGAAAGGTTTGACCAAGTTTTGGTTGAATCAGTAATTGTTCATGTTGCTTTTTGATATGCACTTCTTGTAAACAAATTATATCAAATTTTAATTTTTCTAATTTGTGGGAAACTATTCTTTTATTAGCTGAATTGAGTCCATTTATGTTTATTGAAATTAATTTCCTTTCTTCCATATTCATACTTTATAGTTAGGTTTTATTGCTCTAGTTGATCTGGCTTCATGTTGCTCCTTGTATTCCATAACTCCGCCCACAGCTCCTTCTGTTTCTCCCAGCATTATCAATTCCTCTTCAACAGGTTTTATTGGAGCTGGCGTTGCTTGTATTTCAGCTTCCACATCGGCATCCGTCTCTTTAAACACTTCCTCAAAGAAGGCTCTTGCCTTATCAATTGTATTTAGTCTGTATCTTTGGAAGTTCCATGTTAAGCCTACTCCCTCTGGAAACAGCCATCTGTAGTTGATCCCTTTTTGCAACAGAACTTTAGTCAAGAATTGATATTTTCTTCTTATCTCTCTCACTTTCCTTGGAATTTGTCTCAAAACTGCGACTTCTTTCCCTTTATATTCCAAAGCCTTGTCATGAGCAGCATGAAGAATCTGTGTCTTAATTGATTTCTTAGTAAATCTTATATGTACTTCTCTTGGAAGCTTATTGCGCATCGCATATCCAGTGTAGACTCGGTAGATTTCGTCAATTCCGTCCATCATCTTCTCCTTAGGTACTTCTAGGGCCTCAGCTAAAATCGTATTCATAATCTCAGGGAGATCTTCCCCTTTTTCCTCTACAACATTTTGAAATCTTAAGTAAAACTCTGCTTTGTCCATTTCCCATCCAATTAAACCAGATGCCTCTTGTTCGACCTCTCCGAGTCTCTGAGTCCACTAGGAGAAGGGCGGTATATAAATTTAATAAATAATAATAATAATAATAATATTCTCAATTTCCTTCATTTTTTCTTCTTTTTGGCCATCTTTTTCCTCTAGTTTGACCAGTCTTTCTTCATATTTCATCATTGTTTGTTGTATGCTAACCATCTTTTCATCTGTTTTAAGTAACTGTTGCTCCATTCTTTGTTGTTGCTGTTCCATTCTTTGTTGTTGTTTTTCCATTCTTTAAAGTGTTTGTAGAATCATTTGTGTCGTTTCTCTTTCTCTTTCTCTTTCTCTTTCTCTTTCTCTTTCTCTTTCTCTTTCTCTTTCTCTTTCTCTTTCTCTTTCTCTTTCTCTTTCTCTTTCTCTTTCTCTTTCTCTTTCTCTTTCTCTTTCTCTTGCTGCAACATTGTCTGGATAGAGCGTTGGCCTCCAGATGGTGATGAGGATGGTGTGGTCGCTGCGGATCCCATCATCGCTACTTTTTTACTCATTTTGGAGTTGGCTAAATTCACTTTAAATTCCAAAAAATTGAAAAGATAGGGTTAAAAAGGGGGGGGGGGGAGAGAAAAAGAAAGTAAGAAAAAAAACAGTAGAAAAAAGGAGGAATAATAATTTCTTCAATTCTTCAGGTTCTTCCAAAAACCCTAATCCAAAGAAAGAAAAAGGCAAAATAGGAAGAGAGAAAAAATTGAGATGCTCCTTCAAATAAAAAGCCAAAAAAGAAAAAAAAGAAAATTATATCTATCTATCTATCTATCTATCTATCTATCTATCTATCTATCTATCTAAGATTTTTTTTTAAGAAAAAAAATTAACAATAATTCTTCAGGCTCTTGGATGCCTTAATCCAGAATTTGTATATGATCCATGAAAAGGAAAACAACAACAACAACAAACAAAAGCAATAACAGAAAGTTTAATTCTTCAAATTCTTTATGTCCAGAGAACATAAAGGCCCTGGCCCTCAATGCTCTTCTCGTTCCCCGGGTTGTGTGGGCCCTCAGGCCCCGGGCTTTCGGTTGATGTTGTGCAACGCCAGGTCCGGTGTAAATAAAGCTCCCCTCATTTGTGATCTGGTACAGGAGGGGGGTGCGGACCTGGTGGGTATTACGGAGACCGGGTTGGGCCAGGAGGAGGGGTTCCCCTCGTGGAGATGTGCCCATCGGGTTTCCACACATTCCATTAGCCAAGGTCCCAGGGGAGGGGAGGGGAGGGGGAGGGGTGGTTCTTGTAAAGGATGGACTTGTTCCGAGGGAGGCCATTGTACCTCAGATAGCTGGATGTGAGTCCCTCCTTGTGAAGTGGGGACATGGGAGGCAGATGGGCTTGCTGATTACGTACCTGGCTCCCTGCCATGTGTCGGCAGCCCTGCCTGAGCTACTCAATGTGATTGCTGAGGTGGCAGTGGAGACCCCCAGGCTCATGGTCATGGGGGACTTCAACTTGCCATCTGTCAGCGAAGCGTCTGAGACGGCTCAGGAGTTCATGGCTTCCATGACAGCCATGGACCTGACCCAATTAATTCATGGACCCACTCACATGGGAGGACACACTCGGGACTTGATTTTTGTTTCTGGTCAGTGAATGAATGATCTTGAGATAGGGAAGATAGTGATTGAGCCCTTGTCATGGTCAGATCATTCCCTTCTTAGGATCGACCTTCTAACCGCCCCACCCCACTGCAGGGAGGCTGACCAGACTAGATGGTTCCGCCCCAGGTGCCTGATGGATCCTGATAGGTTCCAGACGGAGCTTGGGCCATTTCCTGAGGCTCTGACTCACAGCTCGGCTGAAGAGCTGGTGGCCGCCTGGGATGGGGCGGCCGCTGGTGCTTTGGACCGAGTCGTGCCTTTGTGGCCTCTGACCAGTCACCGAGTTTTCCTGGCTCCTTGGTTCTCTGAGGAGCTGAGGGAGATGAAGCACCAGAAAAGACGCCTGGAGAGCGGTTGGAGGACCAGCCGTTCCGAATCTGATCGAACACTGGTGAGGTCTCATATTAAGACCTACCTAGTGGCGATAAAAGTGGCAAAATGTAACTATTTTTCCGCTCTTATTGCATCTGCAGATAACTGCCCAGCCGCCCTGTTTAGGGTGACCCGCTCCTTTCTCCATCTGGGAGCGTGGGAGGATCCCTTGCAGGGGCGGGCTGAGGACTTTGTGCAGTATCTGCATGATAAAATCACTCAGATTTGGGAAGGCTTGGCCTCTGACTGGGTAGATACAGGTGGGATGGTGGAGGCAGGTCTTGAGAATGTCATTTGGGAGGAGTTCAACCCTGTGGCTCCCGAGGACATTGACAGGATTCTGGGATGGCTGAACACGGCCACATGTTTATTGGACCCGTGTACCTCCTGGTTGGTGCTGGCTTCCCGGGAGTTTACGCGAGGCTGGCTCCAGGGGATTATTAACGCTTCTTTGAGTGAGGTTGTCTTGCCTCCCGCCTTGAAAGAGGCGGTGGTGAGGCCCCTCCTCAAGAAGCCCTCTCTGGACCCGGCTGTTTTGGCTAACTATCGTCCTGTCTCCAACCTTCGCTTTGTGGCGAAAGTTGTTGAGAGTGTGGTGGTGCGACAGCTTCCGCAGTACCTGGAGGAAGCTGTCTATCTAGATCCACTCCAGTCCGGCTTCAGGCCTGGGCACAGCACCGAAACGGCATTGGTCGCATTGGTGGATGATCTCTGGAGGGCTCGGGATAGGGGTTGTTCCTCTATCCTAGTCCTGTTAGATCTCTCAGCAGCTTTTGATACCATTGACCATGGTATCATGCTGCGCCGGTTGGAGGGGTTGGGGGTGGGGGGCACCATTTTACAGTGGTTCTCCTCCTATCTCTCTGACTGGTCACAGTCAGTGTTGGCAGGAGGGCAGAGGTCAACCCCAAGGCGCCTTGATTGTGGGGTGCCGCAGGGGTTGGTCCTCTCACCCCTCCTGTTCAACATTTATGTGAAGCCGCTGGGTGAGATTCGCCAGTTGCATCCCTTTCTAGATCGGGACTCCTTATGCAGGGTCACTCATTCCCTCATCACTTCTCGCTTGGACTACTGCAACACTCTCTACATGGGGCTCCCCTTGAGGAGCACCCGGAGGCTCCAACTGGTGCAGAATGCCACCATGCGGGGGATTATGGGAACAACGGGGTGCTCCCATGTGACACCCCTCCTGCGTGAGCTGCATTGGCTCCCGGTGGTCTTCCGTGTGCGCTTCAAGGTGTTGGTCACCACCTTTAAAGCGCTCCATGGCTTAGGGCCTGGGTACTTACGGGACCGCCTTCTGCCACCGATAGCCTCCCACCGGCCAGTATGCTCCCACAGAGAGGGACTTCTCAGGGTGCCGTAGGCAAAACAATGTAGGCTGGCAACCCCCAGGGGGAGAGCCTTCTCTGTGGGGGCACCCGCCCTCTGGAATGAACTACCCCCTGGGATACGTATGATTCCTGATCTCCGTACCTTTCACCGGGCCCTTAAGACCCTGTTATTTCAACAGGCTGGCCTGGCTGACTAAAAATTTGGATGGGGTATTTTAATTTATGGGTTTTTAACTGAGAAGGCCAAATTTGTTTAATTCTGTTTTAAATGGGTTTTAAATGTTGTATGGTTCATTGTTTTATCATGGCTGTACACCGCCCTGAGTCCCTCGGGAGATATAAATCTAATAAATAATAATAATAAATAATAATAATAACCACTTTGGCTGGCTGTGAAATCCAACACCCTCCTTCTGATTGCGGTCAGGAAGCATGTATGGAATGTAACTTCAGATAGGAAAATCAATCAGCTCTATCAGTTCTCCCTCCCTCCTGCTCATGGCAACTTGAAAGCTTTGCAAGTTGACATGCTGTTTATATTTCCATTTGAGTTTCAAGAGCTAGGCTGTTTAAAAATAACAGTTCTCAGTATTTCGCTATCTCAGTTATTCAGTCTAAACAGCTTATAGCACAAGAATTGTTTTTTTGACAGTCAGTTCTTATCTCCAGTCTCACAGTCTCTCCAGGTTATGTACTTTATAGATTTTTTCCTCTTTCTCCTTTACAGCTTCCAGCTTCCACTTCCATTTCTGCCTGTAGGTGGCTCTTCTACTCTCTTCCTCTGTTTCTTTCTCCTTTTATACAATATACACTGGTTCAGATTTTATAAAAATAGAATAAAAAAGACAGATCTATATATCCAAATGTTGTAGTATCCAAAGCTTCTGAATTATTCAATATTGTACTTGAGGTGCCCAGTCCAGCTTTTTAATTGCAAAGTATTTTCACTCTTTTCTAAAAAGTTCTCTAGCTTAATTTCCTGTTAAAATGGCTCTTAGGTTTTCCTTGCCGCTTTTCACAGGAGGTGGAGAAGAAAAAACAATTCCACCTCCTCTTTTTGGGTCCCACTTTCACCAAACATTTTCCAGGGGGCTCTTCCTTCCATTAAAGTTAAAGATTCAAAGTTGGAAATCTCTCACCCAGATCGATTGCACCCTTCCATGCTTCCTTCCGGTGGCTATCACAACTTCGGTCTGGCACGCAATGGCCTTCTTTTCCTTTCTGTCGGGTTTGAGAGCCTTCTCCAGAGCAATCAGGGAGATTGCGGGTTCCCTGAGATCAGCGGAGTGTGTGCTCTCTATTCATCGCCCCTCTGAGGCGATTTTCGGTTCAACCGGACCTCCCGGCAGTTTGGATTTTGGTGCGTTCCACGGAGCTCCACAGGATGCGTTGTATTACCACGATGTCATCCACGCCTCCACAAATGCACTATTTTGGATATCAAATATCATTTTCAAGCTGTAAAGCTAGTTCAGTTTGCTAAATCCTTCTCCAACATCATTGCTTATTCCACCTGTGCATCTGTGTGTAGGTCTGGTACAATCAGTTGCTGCTGATTTACTCTTGAAGACGCAGCAGGTGGCACTGTAATCGCATGACTATTCACTTTCTTAAAACTTGTATCTGTGGTTTAAGTGACATTAGAATGAAGTGAGTGGCATTTTAATACTTGCCATGAAACAATTTACTTACAGTTGCAATCTTTTCCTTGTGTATGTTCATTTCATTTTAGTTACAGCTGCCTAGTACCATCTGAAGTGAACTTTATTTAAAGTATTCTTTGTTCTGTCCACCCATTCAGTGTGTTTCCTGTAATAAGTCATTCAAGAAGCTTTGGTCCCTCCATGAACATATCAAGATTGTCCATGGATATGCAGAGAAAAAATTCTCCTGTGAGATATGTGAAAAGAAGTTCTACACCATGGCTCACGTGCGAAAGCACATGGTTGGTGAGTGTTTGTTGCCTGTTTTTGCATAGCATTGTGCTTTCTTCAAAACAACTGTCCATGTAACATTATAGGTGGTTCCTTGTTTACAAATAGGTTAGTCATTTTTAAAACCACCTCTCCATAACTATGTCTTTATTCATCTCCATTAGTCATTACTGGATGGGATTGAGAAAGCCATAGAAAGCCTTTATAGTAAAAGGGGAGAAAACCAGACCTTGGCATCTCAATCCACTCAATGTAAGAGTATCTGGGGCTATAATGTGGGAGATCTGTTTTAAATTCAATAGAGAGAAGGTAAATGGTACTTCAGTCTATTTGCAACACAGAAGGTGTGGTGTCTTAGTTCAACTCCATGTAGTTATTTTTCCTTCCTAGTTTTATAGTAAACTTATGTACTTGGATGTATATCTTAACTGAGTGCAGATGCCAAGATTCTGTAGTTTTCTTTTGCCTTTGAAACTAGAATCTATATTTGGAAGAATTAAAGCACAAAACATTGGTAAAATGTAGGATAGCTTCATTGTAAAGTACGCATCTGTAGATCTAAATGATACAGGAAGAACATTTCCATGCCACATTAAACTTCTTTTCAGGGAGAGCTGAACTTCTAAGAAATTATTCTTTTTTGGCTGAAATAATTTAACCTAGTGAGATAGCTAGGAAGTTTGAACTTAGAAGTGTGATGTTGAGGAAGGGAGTTATTGAAAAAGGCTACTTTTCTCCTGTGATGACATGAAGTCTAATTAAGTAGTTCTCTGTGTCTATGTTTACCCTAATTTATAGTCATATTAGTGTGCTTTGTTTTTACTGATTCTGTACTAAGCTGAATTCTGTATTATAAGGCACAATAAATAGCATTTTTATTTCCTGAGTGATAACTGCTACTTTTAATTATTTTGTTTATATTATAATTTAACTACAGTTTATTTAGACCACAACAGGAACCATTCTGATTGCATGGCACCCACAAAAATATTTTAAATAAAATAAAAACACAACTGAATCCAATCTTCTCTATGCTTAGAATGTACCTCTTGAAACCACTGAGGCTTAAGCTAGTTATGACTGACTTATTTAATTGACTGATGTTTCAGCACATACTAAGGACATGCCATTTACATGTGAAACCTGTGGAAAATCCTTCAAACGCAGTATGTCATTAAAGGTTCATTCACTACAGCATTCAGGAGAGAAGCCTTTCCGATGTGAGGTATGAATTTTGCTCAATGTCTAATTGGTAGTGACTTAAATGTAAAAAACAAGCATATAATTCTAAAGTAATACTAAAATTGAATAGACATGAACAATAAAACCTGTGCTACAGATCAAAGTTATCTCTTACCTAACATTCTATTTCTACAGTGGCCAGCATACAAGTAAGACATGAGGATAGTAACATGCTCACACTATACTCCCCACTGCAAATTATTTTTGTCTCATGGTGCCTGCTTAAAATCTCTGGAAGAAAATGCATGGTATCCCCAATGATGATCAAAATGGGGACATAAGAGTATAATATTCATTTATTTATTAATATCCTGCCTTTATTACTTTGACAAATAAGGCAGTGAACCTATCCAACATACCTTCCTCCTATTTTCCCCACAACAATCCGGTGAGATGGGTTGGATTGAGAGAGTGTGGCTGGCCATTTACATTGGTACATTGATAATATGTATCAATGCTTGATGAGAAAGCAAGAATATTATGGTGGGCACTGCAGCCAGGTGAAGGTATGGTGGGCAGGGGGAGATACAGCAGGAAACAGGTTGGACCACTGTCAGATCTATGGGGTAGACCAGGTTAGGAAACTTCACAGAAAAACTAGAACTGTATTTATTGAGATAGGCTATAGTAACAGAATCTCACAAGTCTGCCTATGTTTTTCCTTCCCTCCCTCTTAGCCTCAGGGAGTCAGGACAGCCAGTCTAAGTCTAATACTTTCCAGCCTCCCTGGGTTCAACATGTGCTTCTGCACTTGCTGTTCTCTTAATGGCTTCTGGATGGTTTCTCCAAGGTCATCTCCATGGCTCCTTATAGCCACTTCCAGCAATGACATTCTTGGTGTTTGGTACCAATCTCACTTGTTAGCCTCTTGTGCTGTACCCCAAGATCTGGCAATGAAGGCTCAAATTCCCTGGTTTCCAAGTGTTGCTACTTAATGCATAGGAGTACCCTATAATAAAGCTCCTCTCCTCCACAGCTTAATTGTGGCTAAAAGGGCTGGACCTTTTGTATTACCAAAATCAACCAAGGGAAGGGTGTCTCTCTCAGTTTTTTTCCTCCTGGATTTCATGTGTAGCACCAGCTGTGAGCATAGGGTTAAGGTGGTGTAGTCATTGTCATCTGAAAAACCTAATGGCTTTCATGGTCACTGCTCTGCATTTACCCAGTTCTGAGGTCCTGTTTGTGAATAGTAGGGATCAGAAGGAATTGTGCTTGTTTACCAGTCTCCGTGTTGGAGTTCATAGCTAGGTTGGCAATGGAGTTGCCCAGGTTTATGATACTGTAGACTTTGATCTGCTGGTTTTGGGTGCAGATTCTGAGGCTGCTCAGATGTTCATGGTTACCAAGGACCTGACTGAAGTTACCTCTGTGCCAGCACATTGGACCTAGTCTTTATCTTGTGACAGTTGCAATGTAAGCTGGAGTTGGAGAGTATTACCATGAATCCCTTGCCATGGACAGATCACTCCCAGTTGGCCTTGGATTTCTCTGAATTCCACCATAGAGAGGTAGGACCTATTTGATCAATCTGCCCCAGGCTGACTGGGTTTCAGAAGGGGATTGGGGTCATTCCTGGATGACTTGGAATAAAGTAGCAATAGCATCCTTGGATCAGCTCACACCTGTGCAGACTCTATGTCAGTAGATCCCAGAGAGTTGCCTAGTTTTCAGAGGAACCACTTGTGATGAAGGGACCTACAGTGTTGCTGGAAAAAATGAAGAATAAACCTGACCAAGCATGGGTAAGATCCTTTTCTGAACATTACATTGTAATGATAAGTGTGGCAAAGTATAATATTTTCTGCCCTTATTTCATGCATGGAATGCTAGCCAGCAGCCTGTTTAAAGTGACCCAGTCAATCCTGGGTAAGGAGTGGCCAGGGAAATATTTATTTCATTTATTTTATTTCAGAAAATTTATATGGCTGCCCAACTGACTCTCAGTGATTCCAGGCAGCTTACAATGATAAAAACCCAATATAAAAAACAATAACAAGTAATAATTCCCCCTCCCCCATCCCCAGCAACAACAATTCAGTCAATCAAATAAGCCACTTGATGGGCTCCATCCCACTCTGGGTTCTCCAGAGTTGCCATTGGCAAAACCAGGTTTTCAGGTCCTTGCAAGAGTGTCACAGCGGGGGCCAATCCTATCTTCATGGGGATGATGTTCCCCAGGGAGAGAGCCACCATGGAGAAGGCCCTTCTTCTTGGTCCTACTAGATGTACTGTACCTCCTTAGGAGAGGGGACCCATAGCATTCCCTGCATCGCTGCTTTGGTGGGCTGGGTAGATGTGACCGGGAAAGGATAGTCCTTCAAATAACTTGGTCCCAAACCATGTAGGACTTTAAAGGTGACAACTAGCACCTTGAATTGGGCCCAGAAACAAATTGGAAGCCAATGCAGCTCCTGCAGGAGAAATGACAGATGTGCAGATCTTGTGATGACCCAGGACATGGCACAAAGGCAACACAGCCAGAGAATAAGTACAAGTCCCTTTATTAGCTCCAAACTTTGCCCCCAATGTCCCTTTACTCTCCGGTCTGGAGAAAAACTTCCACAAACCTTTGAGCAGACAAAACTTCCAACTATAAATCCAACAGGGCAAAATAAGGTAATTAATCCGTCAGGGCAAGCAAGATAAGAAGTCCAGACTTGAAGTAGCATGGCAGTAAATCAAACCAGTTGGGAGGATGCCAGGAACTCAGATAAAGCAGCGAACATGAACTCAGCATTTGTTCCCAACAACTACCCCTTCCATTTGTCTCCCTTTTAAACTCCAGCTCCAGGTGTATCTTGTGAAGGGAGTCGGGGCCCTCTCCTCCCTCGTAAACCATGCAACCCACATTGCTCTCTTCTCCGTTCTTCCCTGCGTGCCCTACGATGAGGAGGGGATGGGCCTTGGTCTTGATCAGAACCCTCTCCCTTGTTCTACCTCTCCCCTGCTCTGCCCAGCCTGACTTTGCCCTTCCCCAGTTTCCTCCACAGCCAATGGAGCCACTCTCTGTCAGTTATTCCTCTTCCATCTCAGAGTCAGACTCCAACAGGGGCATGACAGATCTAGGCCTGTACAAAACCATATGGGCTGTTGCATTTTGAACCAATTGAAGCTTCTGGATACTTTTCAAGGGCAGCCCCCTGTAGACTACATTGTAATAATCAAGACAGGAGGTGACAAGGACATGAGTAACTGTGAGCAGCAATTGTTGGTCCAGGGAAGGGTGTAACTGGTGCACAACACGAAGTTGCATGAAAGCCCTCCTTATGACTGCCACCTGCTCCTCAAGCAGGAGTCGTGAGTCCAGGAGAACCCCCAGATTATGCACTGGGTCTATCTGGGGCAGTGCCACCCCATCCAAGACAAGAGATGGCAGTTATCCATGGACCAAAGAACCCCAAACACAGAGCCATTCCATCTTGCCAGAGTTCAGTTTCAGCACGTTGCTCCCCATCCAGCCCTTCACAGCCTCTAAGCACTGCAAGAGGGAGGTCATGGCATTGCTTAACTCACCATGGGCCAAGACATATAGACATCAGCATATTGATGATATCTCAGCCCATAGTGGCAGATGATCTCACCAGTGGCACTCTAGATCAGGGGTGTCAAACTCAAGGCCTGTGGGCCAAATCTGGCCCACAATGTGGTTAGATCTGGAAACAGCGAAGGAAACAGTGAAGGACCAGCCCGCAGTGCCTCAGACCAGCCCAGGCCAACCGGGTGCTGATCTACAACCTGGTGGTGGCCATCTGGGCTGAAACACCCTGGAAACTGAAGGACTGGCCTGCGGCGCCTCGGACTAGCCCAGGCCAACTGGGTACTGATCTACAACTTGGTGGCGGCCATCTGAGCTGGAATGCGGTCAGCCTTAGATCTGCGGGGCCACCCTGGAGCCAGTGAGGGGCTGCCCTGCCCGATCCTTGGGGACTGTCTTGCCCTGCACGCTGACTGTATTCTGAGCTCTTCCCTTTCACCCAGGATGCCAGCGCTCACCGCCTCCTGTCAGCACACCCAGGGGGCGGGGCCAAGGTGGCAGGGTGTCCCTTAGCTGGCTCCAGGGTGGCCATGCAGGTCAGATCTAAGTCTGACCACATTCCAGCCTGGATGGCTGCCACAAGTTGTAGAGCAGCACCACGCCCGCCACCAGCACCTCCATACCCCATTGACAGGCCTGGCCTCGCAGTCCACAAGGCTTCCCTTTTGCCGGGACCGCCCCCGCCCCCATGTAGGAAAGCCACAACTGGCATGGCCACCGGCAACACTGCCAATCTCTCCCCCTCCCCTCGTCCCTTCCTGAGCACAGAGGAAGGAAGGTGATGGGAATGAGAAGGTGTTCTGCCCCAGCTATGGGTCCCAAGAAGTGTAGCACACACACACAGCTCCAAAAACTCCGTTTAATACAAACAGACCCTTTTCAAAATGAAGGCTTTAACCACAAATGTCCTTATCAGCCTGCTATGAATTACAGAGATTAAACAAAGACCGACAAGGGTTGGCAATCAGCCCAGAAACCAAGTTGTAATGAAAAACTCACTCTCAAAATGCTCTGCATAGGACCAAACATTGTTTCCAGCAACCTTTGCTATCTGTGTGCGAACTTAAATAGGCTAAGGGAGTGGCCAATTAACCCGAAGCCTAACTCTCTAGGAGACCTCCTCCTGAGTAGCCACTCCTGCCTTTTGGCAGCCCTGCGTGCTCGAGCATTGAGAAGAGGCTCCTCCACTTCACTCCCTTCACTTGAAGGAGCCTCTGGAGGTTCTGAAGGCCCTGGCTGAGTCTCTGCCTCTGGCATCACATCCTCTTCAGCCTCCACGCTGTCCGACTCGAGCGCCGAATGCACAGGCTGCTGGCGCAACACCACAGCATCCTCCTTGTCGTCGGGATCAGCCACAATCTGCACAGGCCACTGGCGGGCCACAACAAAAGGAGGGAGGGAGGGAGGGAGGGAGGGAAGGAGGAAGGAAGGAAGATGGGAATGAGAAGGAAGGAAGGAGGGAGGGAGGGGAAAAGGTAGAAATAGGAGTAAGGGTGGAGGAGGAGAAGGAGGAGGAGGAGAGGAAGAGAGGAAGGAGAAGGAAGGAAAGAGGGAAGGAAGGAAGGAAGGAGATTATGAGAGGGAGGGAGGGTCTGAGGGAAGTCCTGCCTCAGCACTTGGCCACCAGCAGCCCTGCTGCCCTTTCGCCATCCCCTTGCCCCCTCCGCTCCTGGTGGTCTCCCATCCTATAGCTGAGGATGCTTTGGTTACAAAACTGGTGTCAGGGTTCCAAGTAACACCCCCAACAAAAGAAGACTCCAAGGCTAGAAGTTCCTCAAATTTCCACTTTATTAGAGATGTTATATTGAGACATTTGGGAAAACCCGAATCTGAAAGCTTCCGGGTTTTTCCCACCCAAAGGAAAGTCAAAGTCCCTTCCCCTGTACCCACATGTCCACCACATGGTCCAATCAATCCACCATCCCAACTGGAGATGCCTCCCAGTCACATCACTCTAGGCGCAGGCTGAACGTCCTTGACTCCCAGAGAAAAGAATGTTGTTATGGCTAGATATCTGTACAACTCCATGCAATCCCCCCTCCCAGTTTCCCACAGCACTAAGTGTGGCAGCCCTGAAGATACAAAGAAAAAGATGGCCTCCAGGACTGACAGCTGGGTCTCCTCGCAAGGAGTATACCTAGTCGGGCCCTGGATGACCTGGGACAGGCCCATGGAAGTCATGGTTTCCTTGAAATCCCGAGCAACCTCCATCCCCACCCCCAGGGTTGGCAGATTGAAGTCCCCCAGAACTACCAGTGTTTCCCCAAAAATAAGACCGGGTCTTATATTTTGGGGGGCACCAAAAAAGGCACCAAGTCTTATTTTTGGGGAGGTCTTATTCCCCCCCCCTCATTTTTTTCCTGTACGGTGGGAGGGCAAGGGCGAGCTGCCCCTCTTGCCTTGTGCCTCCTTGCCTAACATGAAACAACTGATCTGTGGCTGATTTTGGAGCTGCCTTGCCTAACGCGAAACAGCTGATCTGTGCTCGCTTTATGAGCTGCCTTGCTTCTTACGGCTGTGCTTCTTGGAGCTGGTGGCAGGATCGCCCCTGCAGATCAGCTGTTTCGCGTTAGGCAAGGAGGTTCCTAAAGTGAGCACATATCAGGCATCTGTAACAGGAGTAGAATAAACCATAAATGTATGCATGTTAGAGAGGCCTTCGGGAAAGGCCTTTAGGAAAGGCCTCTATATCCGATAACAGAGCTCCGGATCGATCCGGAGCTCTGTTATGAGCTACAGGGGCCTTCAGGAAAGCCTTGCTGGCTACAGAAGAGATGGGTCGAGGTGTGCGAGGCCTGGCTGCAACTATCTGAAGGTAAGTAGTAGGGCAGCTCCACCCACCCC
Organism: Coluber constrictor foxii; assembly: GCA_038048745.1. Taxonomy (NCBI): domain Eukaryota; kingdom Metazoa; phylum Chordata; class Lepidosauria; order Squamata; family Colubridae; genus Coluber; species Coluber constrictor. Next base: position 27,563,137 of record CM075966.1, on the reverse strand, counting down.
ATTCCCACCCTAGCTTAATTTTTATCCATGTACCCTGGAGTAGGCTGGGTCTTAATTAGGGCTTATTTTGGGATAGGGCTTATATTGGGCGCACATGTAAAAATCAAGCTAGGACTTACTTTCTGAGTAGGTCGTATTATCAGGGAAACACCATATAAACCTGTGGAACTCCACCAGCAGCCTTTAGTGAGGTCCAGGAGGCTAGGTAGGGAAGCTGCCACATAACAGGAAAGCTGGTACAGCAGCAGCAGCAATCCCACCTGATCCCTCAAGCCCAACCTAAGAAAAAGGGTGTCACAACCAGGCATTTGTGGAACCATGCCCCTGGAGGCTGCCAGACATTCTATGATGACATCAGCCACACATCCCTCCCCAGCCCTGTAGTCTAGGCTGGTGCCATACTCGATAACCCGCTGGGCACTTTTCTGAGAGAGCAACACGTCCCTCTGGGCCCAGCGAGGTCTAAGTGATACAAGCCAGATCAGCCTTCTCTGCAAGAAAAAAGTCAGCAATAAGGCAAACCTTTTTACAGGCTGATTGGTCATTTCAAAGCAGCGGCCAAAACCTGGGCCCCCACAAATCTGCTGACCAGGTAAATGAGGTGAATGCCAGGGGGCGGTATATGAGACTGATACTAAATACTGAGGTTGTGTTCCCCATGAATGACCTCCCCCTTGCCTCCTGTATCTACCATTACCTGATACCACTGAAATATACTGCCCTACCCTACCTTCCCCAAAAGCCATTCCATCCCCCATCTTCAACACTATTGATCTAAAAGGGGAACCTTCTCCAGCTAGCAAGCAGTCAGTGATAAGGTGAACCTAACAAGCACTGTAGCAGCAGTCCCCAACCTTTCTACCTTGGCGGCCTGGCCTGGCATTGGGGGGAGGTGTGAGTGTGAAACATGCGTTCTCACAGCTCCATTGGTGTGAGCAGCAGATGCACGCACCCTCCTCCTGCACCAATGGAGCTTCGTGCACAAGTAGTGAAACCTTGTGTTCACACATGAAGCTCTGCTTGCGTGAGCAGAACACATTTAAGCAGAGAAGCTCCACTCGTGCGGGTGGAGAGTGCTCATGCATGAAGCTCAATTCACGTGAATGGCACTTCGCATGTGAGCACAAGTGCCCTCCGCTCACTCAAGTGGAACTTCACACATGCACGCTTTTCTTCCGCTCGCGTGACTGGAGCTTCACGTGCGCGCATGCGCGTGCTTTGGTTTTCCGAGGAGCTGAGGGAGATGAAGCGCCGGAAAAGATGCCTAGAGAGTGGTTGGAGGGCCAGTCGCTCCGAATCCGACCGAACACTAGTTAGGTCTCATATTAAGACCTACTTAGTGGCGATAAAAGCGGCAAAGTGTAATTACTTTTCCGCTCTTATTGCATCGGCAGATAACCGCCCAGCTGCCCTGTTTAGGGTGACCCGTTCCCTCCTCCATCTGGGAGCGCGGGATGACCCCTTGCAGGGACGGGCTGAGGATTTTCTACAGTATCTGCACGATAAAATTGCTCAGATGCGGGAAGGCTTGGACTCTGACTGGGTAGGTTCCGGTGAGGTGTCTGGGGCAGGTCTTGAGACTGTTGTATGGGATGAGTTTGACCCTGTGACTCCCGAGGACGTGGACAGGATCCTGGGGAGATTGAACGCAACCACATGTTTATTGGACCCGTGTCCCTCCTGGCTAGTGCTGGCTACCCGGGAGGTTACACGAGGCTGGCTCCAGAGGATTATAAATGCTTCTTTGAGTGAGGGTTTCTTGCCTCCTGCCTTGAAAGAGGCGGTGGTGAGACCCCTCCTCAAGAAGCCTTCTCTGGACCCGGCTGTTTTGGGAAATTATCATCCAGTCTCCAACCTTCCCTTCTTGGCGAAGGTTGTAGAGAGTGTGGTTGCGCGACAGTTCCCGCAGTACCTGGATGACACTGTCTATCTAGATCCGTTCCAGTCCGGCTTCAGGCCTGGGTACAGCACGGAGATGGCATTGGTCGCGTTGGTTGATGATCTCTGGAGGGCTCGGGACAGGGGTTGCTCCTCTGTTCTGGTCCTATTAGACCTCTCAGCGGCTTTTGATACCATCGACCATGGTATCTTGCTGCACCGGCTGGAGGGATTGGGGGTCGGAGGCACCGTGTTGTGGTGGTTCTCCTCCTATCTCTCCGACCAGTTGCAGTCTGTGTTGGCAGGGGGGCAGAGGTCGACCTCGAGGCGCCTTGCTTGCGGGGTGCCGCAAGGGTCGGTCCTCTCGCCGCTCCTGTTCAACATTTATGTGAAGCCGCTGGGTGAGATCATCCGTGGTTTCGGGGTGCAGTGTCATCTGTACGCTGATGATACGCAGCTGTACATCTCCACCCCGGATCACCCCAATGATGCCCTCGAAGTGATGTCCCAGTGTCTGGAGGCCGTACAGGTCTGGATGGGGAGGAACAGGCTCCGACTCAATCCTTCCAAGACCGAGTGGCTGTGGATGCCGGCGTCCCGATATAGCCAGTTGGTGCCTTCGCTGGCTATTGGGGGCGAGTCTTTGCCCCCCACAGAGAGGGTTCGTAACTTGGGCGTCCTCCTGGATCCACGGCTGTCTTTAGAAGAGCATATGATGGCCGTGGCCAGGGGGGCTTTTTATCAGGTTCGCCTGATACGCCAGTTGCGTCCCTTTCTGGATCGGGACTCCCTATGCACAGTCACTCATGCCCTGGTCACTTCTCGCCTGGACTACTGTAATGCTCTCTACATGGGGCTCCCCTTGAGGACCACCCGGAGGCTCCAACTGGTCCAGAATGCGGCCGCGCGGGTGATTATGGGGGCGACTTGGAGCTCCCATGTGACACCTCTCCTGCGCGAGCTGCACTGGCTCCCAGTGGTCTTCCGGGTGCGCTTCAAGGTCTTGGTTCTCATCTTTAAAGCGCTCCATGGCTTAGGGCCCGGGTACTTACGAGACCACCTTCTGCCACCGATAACCTCCCACCGGCCAATACGCTCTCATAGAGAGGGCCTCCTCAGGGTGCCGTCGGTCAGGCAATGTCGACTGGCGACCCCCAGGGGGAGAGCCTTCTCTGTGGGGGCTCCCGCCCTCTGGAACGAGTTACCCCCAGGGATTCGATTAATCCCAGACCTCCGCACTTTCCGCAAGGCATTAAAGACTTTTCTATTCCAGGAAGCCGGACTGGCTTAACGTAGATTTTAATGGGTGAATTTTAGGAGGGATTTTAAATTTGGGGAAGCCAAAATTTGATTTAATTACGTTTTTAGATTATTTTTAACTTTTATATTGCTTGTATTTTAATGTTTTAATGTTTGGCTGTTCACCGCCCTGAGTCCGTCAGGAGAGGGGCGGTATATAAATCTAATAAACTAAACTAAACCAAACTAACTAACTTTCCCATCAGTCATGCATCTCAGTTTCAAACAGGCCTCGGCCTGGTAATGGGCTGTGACCTGGGAGTTGGGGACCCCTGCACTTGCTCTCAGTCCCTTCAAGCCACCAACACTGGATAGCTCAACAGACTAAAAGCCTGTTATTAACATTCAGCTGTCTGCAATTATTGCAAGTTCGAATCTCACCAGGCTCAAGGTTGACTCAGCCTTCCATCCTTTCTAAGGTAGGTGAATTGAGGACCCAGTTTGTGGGGGCAATAAGCTGACTTTGTATAAAATATACAAAAGTATGAAGGCTATTGCTTAGCGCATTGTAAGCCACCCTGAGTCTCCGGAGAAGGGCGGCATATAAATCTAATTAAAAAAACACCCTTTTCCTCACTGCAGCAGAGGGGTCACATCCAACATCCCCCTATACCCTAGAACACTCACTCTACATCCACTCAGTTCACAAACATCATCCTGCCCTGTTGTTCTTGCCCACCGAGCAGACAGCCACTCCCCCCAGCCCAGCTCTTACCCAGGGGTGAGGGACAAACACACTCCTCTGACTGTCAGCCAACTTCCTTATACTTGCAGGAAGGTATCCATTTCTGGACCAGGAGGCCCTACTCACAGTAACTTACAGAGGCACCAGTATTTCTTTTGATTGTGGAAATTGCATCAAGTCTTCAGGCACCCTACTATCCACAGAACAACTTGCTCAAGCACTGATAGAGTATTAACAGCAAGTGGAAATACAAATAACAAACCTGCACAGTATCATAGTACAATTAACACGGCAGTTCAGACAAGACTTGTCTCATCATGGCAGTTCAACAGCTTACAGCCCAGCCAGTATTTCTTTGGTCTCAAGAGATTTTCCAGAGATGTTTGAAGGAGCCCCAGATCAGATTTTTTTTTTTACTTTTATGACTTAATTTGAGTTGTTTGTGTCATGTCAACCAACAGAATTTCCTACAAATGGTTCCAACATTTGTTCTGAGTTTTTTGAAAGATGGAGCAGCCAAATGGGCTGTGTCCCTCATTGAAAACAATGATCAATTACTTCACACTTACCGGAACTTGATGTATAGTTAGAGTTGCCTTTAATTATTCAAGTAGGGAATAGATCTGCAATCTAAAACAAAGCAGTGGGAAAGCTAATGAACACATACTGTACATTAGAAGCTCTGCCATTGTTAAAGGCATTGAGGAATCTGGTAAGGAAATAGCTCTGAAACAATGACCGAACGGTTCACGGCTTTTCTAGTACAGGTAGTCCTTGACTTACAACAGTTCATTTAGTGACCGTTCAAAGTTACAAGGGCCCTGAAAAAAGTGACTTATGACCATTTTTCACACTTACAACCTTTGCAGCATCCCCATGATCATGTGATCAAAATTCAGATGCTTGGCAACTGGTTCATATTTATGACTGTTGCTGTGTCCCAAGGTCATGTGATCACCTTTTGCAACCTTCTGACAAGCAAAGTCAATGGGGAAGCCAGATTCACTTAACAACCGGGTTACTAATCAACTGCAGTGATTCACTTAATAACTGAGGCGAGAAAGGTCATAAAATGGAGTAAAACTCACTTAACAAATGTCTCACTTAACAACAAAAATTGGGCTCAATTGTGGTCGCACATCGAGGACTACCTGTATTTACCCAAAATTTTTCTCACTTTGAAACTATACTTTTACCAGAATCAACCCCTGAATAGGATTCTATTGCAATTTTTTAAAATTCTAATTGTTTTATTATGTATTGGTATGATTCAATGTTAGTGGTGAAGTTTTTGGTGGCAAGATAAATTGTCAGATACATTTATATAAAGTTAACTCTATTCTGTTTGATATACTGCTACTGTATCATAACTTTCTTGCCTGCAAGTAGGAGACTGGTTCCTCATTATATGTTGCAGAACTGTGATGAAAGGTTTCAGTACAAGTACCAACTTCGTTCCCACATGAGCATCCATATTGGACACAAACAGTTTATGTGCCAGTGGTGTGGTAAAGATTTCAATATGAAACAGTACTTTGATGAGCACATGAAAACCCACACTGGTAAGGATAAATTTTTATTGTTTTCTGTATACTAAATTTAACTGATATGATATGTAGCTCATAGGAAAGTTAATTTTTTTAAATTAAGTTAAGTTAAAGTTAAGTTAAGTTTAATTTATCAGCACATAAGCTCTTTCTTTCCTTTAAAATCTAAACATAATAGTTTTCAGTGTAATTAAAATAAACAAAGGAGGTTCTTGTGTCATCTGAATTTCAATACTGGAAAGCAAAAGAAGGACAATTAATTTAAGGATTGCACAGTGTCTTCTGAAGAAGAAACCTTTTAACATAATGCATGAGAGAGCCTCCGGTATGAAGGGCAATATTAAGACAGAACAAAATACAAAAGGGATTGTACTACATGCAGAAAGTAGTGGAAAAGCACTGAAGGGATTTAGGAAGAGGTGTTGATAGAGATGTGTGAGTATGATGTAGAGGAGTGGAGGGCAAATTAAGTAAAAAAGGAATGGGAGGTTAAGAAAATGGAACATTGGAGCTAGAAATGACCAGGGCATAAGGGCATGCACTGCAGTGGTGGGTTGCTACCAGTTCGCCCTGAATCAGGTGAACCAGTAGCAGCGGTGGCAGGAGGCTCCACCCACCCACCCAGACGCTTCTGTGCATGTGCAGAAGTGACGTGTGCGTAAGTGTGCGCGCACATTTACCCGCCCGTGATGCATTGTATCAATTTCCAGCAGGTCTGGTGAAGTCTATGAGGAAACCTCAATAAACTACTATAAGGCAAGATGTGTAATAAATTATGAAGCAGATTATAATAAATATAGAGAACAAAAATCTGATTGCAAGAGGTTGAGAGAGGAAGAGTAGTTGGGAAAAAAGGATTATATTCTAGAGTTTAAAGGCAAAATGTAAAAAGATAATGTGATTGAAAAGTTGGATATACAGTGAATTAAAGCTTGTTGGGGAAGGGGAGTTCAGAATATAGTTAAACACTTAAATACAGTAGAGAAGGTACTTGATGCATAAAAGGACTTTATGCCAAAGAGAAAGGAAAATATGAGAGAATTAATAAAAATAATGGGAGGGTTTTTGGTGTTGTAATATCAAGTGAGATTGGCAATGGGAAAAATAATGTAAAAGTACCCTGTTTCCCCCAAAATAAGACATCCTCTGATCATAAACCCAATTGGGCTTTTGAGCACATGGCAATAAGGCAAAGCACTTATTTCAGGGTTCAAAAAAATATAAGACGGGGTCTTATTTTTGGAGAAATACAGTATATAACAAAGGAGGGTTAGGAATAAATTGTATGGATATCTCCAGTTTCATATTAAAGGGTGAGAAAGATGAAGGGTATAACATGTAGGACCAGAAATTGAGAATTACTAAGGATTACTGGGTATAAACCAAGATAATGTGTTGGAGTGCTAATTTGAGATTGAGCTGAAGTATGAACCCTAGCCAGAATGACCAACTATGGACAATTCTGGATATTGTAGATCAGCAACATAGATGAGTCTCTGACAACTTCTTGAATGTAGGATTTGCATTCAAAATTATATTAATGAAAATTGAATATGATTAAAGGTGCCATTTTGTAATTTTTAACAGGAGAGAAGCCTTTTATTTGTGAAATCTGTGGCAAAAGTTTCACCAGTCGCCCGAACATGAAGAGACACCGCAGAACTCACACAGGGGAGAAGCCATATCCGTGTGATGTGTGTGGCCAGCGATTCCGTTTCTCCAATATGCTTAAGGCACACAAGGAGAAGTGTTTCCGTGTTACTAGTCCTGTTAACATGCCACCTTCTGCCCAGATCTCACTTGCCACAACATCTTCTGCCACCACTGTACCTTCTGTTGTGAACACACCAAATGCACTCGCCCCTACTCTGGCAATCAGTATGAATCCAACAAGCACAATTCCTCCTCGCCCCATTGGCCATCCGTATTCTCATCTGCATCTTCATTCACACCATCCAGATCATCTTCCAGTCCCTGTCCCCCCAGTCCCTCATTTGCCTCCACTTCCTGCTCTATTTAAGAGTGAGCATTTAACTCATAGGGGCCAAGGTGAGGACAGTTTTCTGCAACACCTAGCAGAAAAGGACAGTTCAGTGCAGCACCACTAACTGCTTTGTCTTCTGCCTGTCATTCTCCTGGTCTTAATGTGGAATTGTGTTGCCCCCTAAGAAAAGGTACCATTGTGACCCCAAGTGAATGTGCATTAAACTTAGTTGTTCAGCAAAGTTATCATCCAACCTAGGGGAGTCAATAGGACAGATGCCCAATTTGGCTTGCATGTTTTACTGTTGACTTTTATAAATTTCAACTTTTATAAATTTCAAAAGGACTGAGAATTGTGGGTTTTTAAAATAATTTCATATCAACTAATGCGGTATGCTTGCTTTTATATCCTGGATTTTCTCCTCAGATTGGGGGGGTCTGGTTTCCTTTCTACTAATAAGAAAGACTGTGAGACTAAATCCCAGAGCGTTAATGATTACTGTGTATTTCTTTTCAGCTCTGTATGTGTGTGTGAGCATGAAAGTTTGTGCGAGTGTGGGTGGGTGTGCTTGTTATGGAGTGAGCCAGCCACATGATTGCAGAATATCAAGCATTAAAACAGAAACAACAGTAAACAAAATTTAATCTTATTTCAGTTGTTCTAATATACTCTTTACTTTAATATAAAAATTATTTTAGAGTTTTTGTATCGACCTATTTAGTAGCCTGTTTCTAAAATGAAATGTATTTCTAATAAGTGATGTATGTTTTTTTCAGTGTAGCTGGACCTATGTTGTTACAATAGATAATTTTGATAATCATTCAAATGTGATTCTTTAAGAAAAAAAAGATGCAGATAGCTTCTATAGTAAAAATTATTCTTACATCTGTACTGCTCTAAAAAAGTGCTTTGAAGTGTAAGGGAAGAAGTCCAAGGAGTCTCTTGTAAAGCTCTCTCAGAAGTGGAGATAATTTCAGAATTTTATATAATTTTTTTGTTAAGTGGAAGAGGATTTTTACTGTAACACGTATCTTCTTTCCATGTCACTTGAGGGTAATTTGATAAGGACATTGAACTACTGTATGCTCACAGTTTTCACTTCTGTTGCACCGAAGCATGAAGCATTTCAGAAAGGATATTCTTTTAGATAGAGGGAAAATTGCAATGAGGGACAGTCTCAACTAAGTATGGTATTTTCAAACATAGCATGCTACCTTATCACAGACATACCTTAGAACCTAATTTATTATAGAGGCATGTGTATAAGGTATGAGTTAATTTGGGACCAATTTGATGATGCTTGTTTTTTTTCTTAAGTTTGATAGGTGTTAAGCAAGGAAACTGCAAATTAGGTGTAGTTTAGTTGGATTTATAAAACTTAAACCTGAATTAGGCAAACTGGTGCGAAAACCATTGTCATGTTGACTGAATTTTTTTTTTATCATGGAGTATGTGCATACATTAAAGTTGTGTTAAGGACAGATAGTACTGCTTACAGAGGATTATGTCTTTCAGGTTTGACTTAACATTCCACAGATAAATGGAAAAGAAATGTTGAATGTTAAGCAGGTTGGTTAATTGTGTTTCTCTGTCTCTAATGGGATTAAATTGTAACGAACTAGTTTGAACAAAGGGAATCATGGTAATTAACTTTGGATAAAGTTCAACCCCATTTAAGGATCCACTTATCACTTTATTTATTTATTTATTTATTTGTCAGATTTATATGCCACCCTTCTCCCGTAGGACTCGGGGCGGCTTTAAGGAGAAGGCACACAGATTCCTTCATAGCTGGAGTCTAAATTTCCCTAAATTTAATTTTCTCACTCAACAACCATCATGCTGATTCCTAGGGTATTGTTCTGTTTTTGAAAATTAGGCTTTAAGTCTAATTTAGAAAAGGGTATAGCCTTGGAAAGCCCTGCATTCCCTGAAGCTGATGATAGTTTGGTATCTATTCATATTTGACTGAAAACATCTTAACACCTTACTTTTTTTCTGAAAAAAAATATTTTAAAAATGTGATAACATTTATTTGTTCCTTCTCCTTTTATAAGCAGTAGAGCTAACTATAAAAATAATGTTTAACAGTTCACCATCATCTACTAACTTGATTGGTTTTATACATTTCATGTCATGTTGCAAAACTGCAGTTCTGTATAGAATGCCACAGGCCAACAGTGTGCCCTGTAAATCTGCTTTTCCAAATTTAAAGGAAAAAAATCATACCTGGTAAATCAGTTGTAATCCAATTCTGCAAAAAAGCATTTTTTCCAATAAATTTACAGTATTTGGATGCTATTTATGAATCCTACTACTTGAGATGGGTGTATTTCTGTGCGCTCTGTTCTAAAGATTAATGTTGCTTATTTCAGATATGTGTTCTAGATAGAATGGGTAAAGGGAACTAGCAAAATGGGTCAAATGCCATTGAAGTTTCTTCATTCCTACATGGCTGAATTTGCATCTCTCCTATTGCAATAGTTAAGACTTCTTTTTGGAGCTAATTTGGTTCAGTGCAATATCATCCCTGTATACAGATAAAAATTATTAATGGATGTACTGTATGATCTGATAAAGAGCTACAATTTTGTCCTTAAGCAGTGCTCTAGAATACTTTTCGCCCCTTTCTTTTCATTTTTATGTAAAAAATATTTTCAAAACACAAGCATTATGAATGTGTAGCAATTCAGATTCCATTTTAAAAAAGATGCTTTGAAATGTGTGGGACATGAATGTGGCATTCTCTGTAACTCTTTAAAGCAGCTGCATATTTTCCTAGGAACACACAGCTTTGGGGAATTAAATCAAAAACACTACACAGAGTATGATCATAGTGAATAGAATGGCTTTGAGAAACTGGCATACAACCAAATTTTGCACCAGACCTGCCCCAGGACAGTTGCCAGCACTCATTCTCAGCATTAGAGCCTTTTGACTGTTGTTCTCAAGCAATTCACAAAATTACAGTGAGTGTTGAAGCTAAAGATGACATTGGGTAGCTCATCAGAGACACATACAACTTCAATGTACAGTGGATATAAAAAGTCTACACACCCCTGTTAAAATGTCAGGTTTTTGAGACATAAAAAAACCAGCCCAAGATAGATCATTTCAGAATTGATTCCACCTTTAATACACTGGGGCAAAAAAGTATTTAGTCAGCCACCAATTGTGCAAGTTCTCCCACTTAAAAAGATGAGAGAGGCCTGTAATTGACATCATAGGTAGACCTCAACTATGAGAGACAAAATGAGAAATCAAATCCAGACAATCACATTGTCTGATTTGGAAAGAATTTATTTGCAAATTATGGTGGAAAATAAGTATTTGGTCAATATCAAAAATTTATCTCAACACTTTGTTATATATCCTTTGTTGGCAATGACAGAGGTCAAACGTTTTCTGTAAGTCTTCACAAGGTTGGCACACACTGTTGCTGGTATGTTGGCCCATTCCTCCATGCAGATCTCCTCTAGAGCAGTGATGTTTTGGGGCTGTCGCTGGGCAACACGGACTTTCAACTCCCTCCAAAGGTTTTCTATGAGGTTGAGATCTGGAGACTGGCTAGGCCACTCCAGGACCTTGAAATGCTTCTTACAAAGCCACTCCTTCGTTGCCCGGGCGCTGTGTTTGGGATCATTGTCATGCTGAAAGACCCAGCCACGTTTCATCTTCAATGCCCTTGCTGATGGAAGGAGGTTTGCACTCAAAATCTCACGATACATGGCCCCATTCCTTCTTTCCTGTACACGGATCAGTCGTCCTGGTCCCTTTGCAGAGAAACAGCCCCAAAGCATGATGTTGCCACCCCCATGCTTCACAGTAGGTATGGTGTTCTTTGGATGCAACTCAGCATTCTCTCTCCTCCAAACATGACGAGTTGTGTTTCTACCAAACAGTTCTACTTTGGTTTCATCTGACCATATGGCAATCTCCAAATTCTCTTTTGGGTCATCCAAATGCTCTCTAGCAAACTTCAGATGAGCCCGGACCTGTACTGGCTTAAGCAGGGGGACACGTCTAGCACTGCAGGATCTGAGTCCCTGGCGGCGTAGTGTGTTACTTACGTTGTTTACGTAAGTAACACACTGTTACGTTGTTACCTTTGTTACGTTGGTCCCAGCTCTCTGCAGGTAATTCACTCGGTCCCCACGTGTGGTTCTGGGATTTTTGCTCACCGTTCTTGTGATCATTTTGACCCTACGGGGTGAGATCTTGTGTGGAGCCCCAGATCGAGGGAGATTATCAGTGGTTGTCAACTTGCAAGGCTTTCAAGTTGCCATGAGCAGGAGGGAGGGGGGAACTGATAGAGCTGATGGACTAACTGAAGTTACATTCCATACATTTTTTCATGACCGCAATCAGAGGGAGGGGGTTGAATTTCGCAGCCAGCCAAAGTGGTTAATTGGAGAATGTGATTTATGACATGGCCAGGGAGGAGGGGAGAGACAGGGTCATAGGGGAACATAAATCTACATGGGATCAGTTCTGACTGAAATTCGAATATTGCCGGAATGTTGCTCCTAATAAATGGCTGTGTTTCTTTTGAAATTTGGCTCATGGCTCATGAATTAATTAGGCCATCTTTCGGAAACTTCACAGACAGTCAGAACTACTTTTAAAAATCTGTAAAGATTACCAGGTTTCCTGAACCCTGGACTCTCCAATCGCTCCCCGATGACTGGGGTGCTGGGAGGGGAAATCAGGCAACCATGGCCGAAGATGGAGTATCTGAAGACAGCCTAATTGCAGCCAGAGTGCAGCCTCCCTTGGACATCAAAGCTGAGATGCCTGCTTCAGCAGTGGAAGCAAGAAAAGATGAGTATTGGTGGGAGTTAATCTCTAAGGCAGCTGAAGTCGAGTTCCCCCACCCCAATGCCCGGAAAAAGGGGAAGGCCCTGAGCGAGCTGGGAAGAGTGGAGTGGAGGTTGGACTGGAAACAAGCCAGGCTCCCAAAGCCCCTGGGGAGTTCCAGAGAGCAGCGGAGGGAGGAATTTGACCAAGCCACCCTTCCCAATGAGGGGCCGTCATGCAGGCCAAAGGAGAGGGGAGGAGCAGTGGATCCCTTTGAAGTGAGGAGAAGCAGACAGGAGCACAGCCCCCCTTCTCCACCCATCAGAAGGAAGCCGCAACCAGTGTCTTTCCCACGCAGCAGGCAGGCTGCTCAAGGCAGACAAACCCCTCTCTCCCTCCAAACTAGAGCTGAGGAAGAGGGCCAGTTACATCAAATGCAAGCATACAGAGGCCAACAGGGGGAGAGAGGAGCAGTGCTGAATGGACTGCCCCAGTTCAGAGGAAAGTTTGATGGGGACTCAGACCAGCTACCTCTATTCCTTGACTCAGCTGAGATCCACCTAGAATATTATGGACACCTCTACCCATCCCCCAGAGCCATGGTGAATACCATTGCAGAGGGGCTAGAGGGGGAAGCAAGGGAATGGCTAGCAGCCCTCCACAAGAGGAGAGACCCCCCCCCCCCCAACTGCAAGATGTAGATGACTTCCTACGACTGCTAGAGGCCAGATTCGAGGAGGCAGAGGATGACCTGTATGCAGAGGATGAGCTCAGCTATCTAAAGCAGAGGGGCCGTCCCATTAAAGAGCACATCCGCGAATTTAGGAGCGTTGTTGGGAGACTACCCCCTTTGCCAGAGCGGTTGCTAGTGCACTTTTTCACAACAAGCCTGGACAATCAAATTGCCCAGGTAACCGCTTACTTGGACATCCCAAAACAGCTCTCTGAGTGGTTCCGAGTAGCAATAAAAGTCGACAGTGGATTGCGCGCCAACAACATGACAGCAACCAGACACGAAAGAGAAGGGGCAACCCGACCTGAAACCAGCCCTCCCTCGAAGCCTGCTGAAGTGCTACAGATGTGGGGGGAAGGGCCACATGGTATCTGTGTGCACGACCCCAGCCCCAAGGCCTAGGCCAGAGCCACCACCCAGGGTACAGCTGGAACGAGGCCCCAAATGAGCCACCAACAGGTCCCGGAGGGCCCTCCAGGCTGAAGAGGTCCCTTCCCACCCAGCCGAAGGGGGGGGGGAACACCAGGCAACGATGACCAGTTGCCAGAATCCTATGATAGCGAGGACGAAGGTGAAAATGACCCAATGGTAAGGGGACCACTCCACCCTTTCGTTTTCCCAATACGCCTCACAGCCCCAAAAACAGGGACCCAGGGGGCTTTTCAAGCCCTGATAGACTCAGGCTGCACTAGATGCTTGATCAACCTAACCACAGTCCTGAAACTGGGGATCAGAGCAAAAAGACTGACCCACCTAATCCAATTCGAACAGGTTGATGGGTCCCTAATGGGGGGAGCCTATGCCACTCACCTGACCGAACCAGTGAGGCTAGAGCTAGTGGATCACTGGGAAGTAATTCGATTCGTAATAGCCCCCAAAATGACAGATCCAGTCATACTGGGACTCTCATGGCTAGACAAGTGGGGACCAACCATCTGGTGGCAAGGGGGTACCCGCAGACTGAGAATAGCAAGGGGGCCCCAAACCCTCCCACACCAGCGAGCAGAAATACCGCCCATGCAGGGAACCCTCCAAACTAGCACACCAGAACAACTGGCAGCCACATCCTACAAAACCCCAGAGACCGAACAGATGCCAAGGGAATATCAGGACCTTGCAGAAGTATTCAGCGAGGCTGAGTGCAACATCCTGCCTCCCCACCGTGAAGTAGATTGCTCCATCGAAATCATCCCTGGGGCAAAACTACCCAAGCCCAAGCTGTATGCCATGACACCCCAGGAAATGCAAGAAATGCGCAACTACATAGACAAAAACCTAGAAACGGGGTTCATCGAGCCAGCCAAACCACGGGTCCAGTCCTCTTCAAAAAAAAAAAAAAAAAAAAAGATGGGGACTTCCGGTGGCGCCTCCGTCGTTGTCAGCGGTCGCTTCATGACCGCCGGCCTCGCCGCGCGTAAAGAGCCGCCTCACAGCTGGCAGGCGGCTCGAAAACCCCGCTCTTCAGTCGGAAGAGCGGGTAGAGCTACTGGGGGTGCGGTAGAGCCCCCTGAACTGCCCCCCAGGACTCTTTTTTTGTCCTGGAGAGGGCTCAGGATGATGGCTCCCTATTCACCCCCAGAGAGGCTCCGCGCTGCGAGGGATCTCTGCTGCTTGTAGCAGCAGAGCCAGACGTCGTGAGCAACTCCACAGATCGACTGAAATCCACAGTAAAAAAGCAAGTTGGTGAAACGTGGATTGACTAGAGGAGAAAAAATGCAAGTATTGTTTTTTACTAATTTTTAGAAAAGAGAAGAAAGAAGTGAGATTGGAGAAAGTGTTTTGAAAATGGCGACTGGCTTTGCTCGGAAAATGCTTGAGAAAATGGAGAGTGGAAAGTGAAAGTGAGAGCCTAGCCTGCGCCGAAGTACCTTAAAGAAACATTCCAGTAGGGAAAAGGAACAAAATTGAGTTAAATAGAACTCCTTTGTGTGTGTGTGTGTGTTTTTTGAGAACAGTTGGAAACTTTTTTAGAAGTATGACTCCTAAACAAAAAGCAAGGGGGGGCTCCCTTATAAGTCAGACAAAGGAAAAAGCAGAAATGATTCAAAAGCACTTGCAGGGAACTGCAAATGAGGACTTAAAAGATTTTATAACTAGGTCTTTAGGAAGTATTGCTGAGAAGATAGAAAGTTCACAGAAGAATCTTGAAGAGCTGGTACAGGGAAAATATGATGAATTGAACCAAACTATTATTGAAGTAGTTTCTGCTTTTTCAACTGCGGTGATGGAAATAGGGAAGAAAATGGCTGAAATCAGTAGAAAGTTTGATTCCAAGATGAAAGATTTACAGGAAAAATTAGTTGAAGCTGATGCCAAAAATCAGGAAATCCAGAATGATGTGATGATGCTTCAATTTAAAGCTATGGAATCTGCGTTGAGATTAAGAGGTATAAGAGAGAATAGAGAAAATCTAAGAACACTTTGTGCCAAGGCATTAGCAGCATTTTTAAATTTGGAAGACAACCAAATTCTTGGCTGTATTCAAAAAGTTTACAGGGTCAATTCACGTGTTGCTAGACAGAGGAACCTACCCAGAGATGTTGTTGTTTATTTCACTGATAGAAGATTAAGAAATGACATTTTACAAAAATCCTATTCAGCTACTTTAAGGGTAGAAGGTTTACAAATTAGGGTCTATAAAGAGTTACCATCTAGGATTTTAAGATACAGAAAAGATTTTGGATTTTTGGTGAAGGAATTGAATAGAAGAAAGATTCCATTTAGATGGGACGTACCAGTTGGTGTAATTTTGAGTTATCAAGATGTGAGATATTGTTTAAATACCGTTGAAAAAGCTGAACATTTTTATAATAGCATTCTTAAGGGAGCCCCCATATTTTTATCTTCTGCTATGTTGTCATCTATGGAAGAAGACAAGAAAGATAAAGAGTCTGAAAGAGAGGTTGAGGAACAATGTGTGCAGATGGAATTACAAAATCAAAATAATCAAAGTGTGTCAGAAGAAAAAGGAGCATTAGGTGGTTTTCTAGATGATCATATCATGGAATATCCAGATTTGAAAATAAAGTATCCCAGAGATTCAAGAGAAGTGGTACCGGGCCTTGAACTGTTGAAGCAAGAATTGAAAGATAAACATATAATTCGAGATGAAAAACAAATATCATCGAGACAGCAGAGGCCCAGTATTCCACAAGTGGAAAAGCATGAGGAGGAGAAGCAACAGAAAGTACAAGTCAAGGGAGGAAAGAAACTGAAAACCACTGAAACTGAACTGCAGCCGAAATTGTGTCTGTTGTTGGAATCGCTTGGTGAAAACTAAAGGTTACTTATGAATAGATGGAATCTATTACATAAAGGATTATTTGAAATCGTTTGAAAGATAACCATCATTATACCTAATTTTTATATGATAATGGACTTAAAATTTGTTATAAAACTCATCCTGATTTGGCTTTGACATCTTGAGAAAGTTAAACAGATCACTGCAATATATGCAGAGGATCTGTGATTACCCTATTATAACTTTATTGGAATTAATTATCTAGATGATGAAATCGAAGATGGAGTTTCGGGAAGTTAAGGGAGGGAAGGGAGGGGTGGGATGGGAAGGGAAGGGAAGGGGGGGTGGGTGGGAGGGGGAAAATGGGGGGGGGGAATGAAAAAACTGTACTGTAAAACTTTTTCAATAAAAAAAAAAGATGGGACTATGAGATTGTGTGTCAACTTTCGAGGTATTAATGCAGTGTGTGTACACAACCTATATCCCCTCCCCCTCATGAAGGACATGCTATCTCACCTGGCCAAAGGAAAAGTCTTCACCAAACTAGACCTCAGAGAAGCATACTACCGAGTACGCATCAGGGAGGGAGACGAGTGGAAAACAGCGTTCAACTGTCCCCTAGGGAGCTTCCAATTCAAGGTGATGCCTTTCGGACTGCAGGGAGCCCCAGCGGTGTTCATGCAATTAATAAATGAGGTGCTGCATGAGCACCTCTACAAGGGGGTTCTCGTCTACCTAGACGACATCCTTATGTACACTGAGACCATGGACGACCACATACCCCTTGTCCGCCAGGTACTGGAAAAACGTCTGGCAGCCAACCTGTATGTCAAGCTGTCAAAATGCGAGTTCCACCGCGCACGGCTAGACTACCTGGGTTATTGAGTGTCAAATGAGGGAATAGAGATGGATCCAGCCAAAGTGCAAGCAGTCCTAGGCTGGCAACCCCCTCGCACCGTAGACAGCTACAAAGCTTCCTAGGGTTTGCGAACTTCTACAGGCAATTCATCCCATCCTTTGCCAAGATTGCCAAACCCATGACAGACCTCTTAAAGACAGGAAGCCCAGGAACAAAACCCCGCCTGGGACAACCTCTACAGTGGGACCTAACCTGCCAAGAGGCATTTGAAACACTAAAAGAAATGTTTGCAAAGGAACCCGTGTTGAAGCATCCTGACCCTGAACAGCCCTTCATCATCCAAGCAGATGCCAGCGACGTGGCAGTTGGAGCAGTGCAACTCCAAAGAAATAGTCAAGGAAATCTACAACCTTGAGCCTACACCTCCCGCAAGCTCACAGACACAGAGAGATGATGGGCAGCATGGGAAAAGGAGGCATTTGCAGTGAGATGGGCACTGCTAACCTGGCGACACCTGCTGGAAGGGGGCCAGAAACCGTTCAAAGTCTGGACTGATCACAAAAACCCGGAGGCCCTCAGGACCCCATGAAAACTATCGCCCAAACAAGTTCATTGGGCTCAATACTTCAACTGCTTCGACTTCGTGCTAAAGCACATTCCAGGGGGAAGGAACTTTCTAGCCGATGCCCTCTCCCGCATGCCCCAGTACAAATGTGAGCAGGAGCAGGTAGTGGACGCCATTGTTCCCCTTACCCAAATAGCGGGCCAAGTAACCACCAGACGACAACGCCACAACCGGCACAACCAACCAACAAGCAATTTAATGGCAAAACTCAAAACTGAACTGCTGGCAGACCCCTGGTTCCGAGACAATCAACACATTCTGACAAAAAGGGATGACCTCGCATGGAAGGGGACAAAGCTCTATGTCCCAGAATCTCTATGCACCCTGATCCTCCAGAGGAGCCACGACATTAAACCGGCAGGCCACCTTGGATTCCTAAAGACTTTACTCTTAGCAAAGAGGCAGTTCTGGTGGCCCAGCATAAAGAAAGACGTGGACAGTTATGTGAAAAGTTGCACCATCTGAGCTATGATGAAGAAGCGACCAGGAAAACCCCCTGGACTGCTACAATCAGTAGCAGAGCCTACAAGACCATGGGAGGAGATTGCAATGGACTTTATAGTGGAGTTGCCAAAAAGTGGGGGAAACACGGTGATCTGGACTGTAATAGATTTATTTTCCAAACAGGCACACTTCATACCCTGCAGCGGACTACCCTCAGCCCACCAGTTGGCCAAACTGTTCCTGAAACACATCTACCACCTCCATGGAGTACCAAGAAGAATTATCTCTGACAGAGGGGTCCAGTTCACGGCTAAGTTCTGGAAGGAGTTACTACGGTGCATTGGGTCATCCCAGGGCCTTAGCTCAGCCTTTCATCTGAGCACCAATGGGGGTGGGGGGCAGAGAGACTGAATGCTATGGTAGAGCAGTACCTGAGGTGCTACATGAACTATCAGCAGTCCAATTGGGCGGACCTCCTGTGTTTCGCTGAGGTCGCGTATAATAATGCAGTTCACAGTAGCACGGGGCTAACCCCATTTAAGGTAGTGAGTGGCATGGACTTTGTCCCAGTGCCTGAGTACCCAAGTGAGCCTCCCTCCTCAGTCAGCTTGACCGATTGGATGGCGACACTGAAAGCAACCTGGGAGAATGTCAAGAAAGCGCTAGCTTAAGCAGCAGAAACCTATAAGAAACAGGCAGACAAACACCGAGCTCCCCAAAGGCCATTTCAATTGGGGGAGAAAGTTTACCTCTCCACAAAATACTTGAGATTGAAACTCCCTAGCAAGAAATTGGGACCAAAGTTTACGGGACCATTCCCCATAGTAAAGATAATCAACCCAGTCACAGTGCAATTGAAGTTGCCCAGACTGCTAGGGAAGATACACCCAGTATTCCATAGTAGCCTCTTAAAACCTGTGGTCGGATCAACCCTGAGGCCACTACCCCGTGAGCCCCCAGACCCCGTGGTCATAGGGGGCCAGACCCATTATGAGGTGCAGCAAATCCTCAATTCGAGGTGGCACAGGAGACAGCTCCAATATTTAATCAAGTGGAAGGGTTACCCCTTATCAGAGGCATCTTGGGTAAAGAGCCGAAACATCCAGGCTGATCGTCTTATAGCCAAATTTCATGCAGAAAATCCAAACAAGCCAGGTGGGCGGTCACATCCCTAAACTCTGCATCTGTACTCAAATTGTTTTGTTTTGTGCAGGTCGGCCTCAGGAAGTGAGGGGAACCAAATGTCAACTTGCAAGGCTTTCAAGTTGCCATGAGCAGGAGGGAGGGGGGAACTGATAGAGCTGATGGACTAACTGAAGTTACATTCCATACATTTTTTCATGACCGCAATCAGAGGGAGGGGGTTGAATTTCACAGCCAGCCAAAGTGGTTAATTGGAGAATGTGATTTATGACATGGCCAGGGAGGAGGGGAGAGACAGGGTCATAGGGGAACATAAATTTAGGTGGGATCAGTTCTGACTGAAATTCAAATAATGCCGGAATGTTGCTCCTAATAAATGGCTGTGTTTCTTTTGAAGTTTGGCTCATGGCTCATGAATTAATTAGGGCATCTTTCGGAAACTTCACAGAGGTCTTGTATGACTTCCATTTTCTAATTATTGCTCCCAGAGTTGATTTCTTCACACCAAGCTGCTTGCCTATTGCAGATTCAGTCTTCCCAGCCTGGTGCAGGTCTACAATTTTGTTTCTGGTGTCCTTCGACAGCTCTTTGGTCTTCACCATAGTGGAGTTTGGAGTGTGACTGTTTGAGGTTGTGGACAGGTGTCTTTTATACTGATAAGAAGTTCAAACAGGTGCCATTAATACAGGTAACGAGTGGAGGACAGAGGAGCCTCTTAAAGAAGAAGTTACAGGTCTGTGAGAGCCAGAAATCTTGCTTGTTTGTAGGTGACCAAATACTTATTTTCCACCATAATTTGCAAATAAATTCTTTCCAAATCAGACAATGTGATTGTCTGGATTTGTTTTCTCATTTTGTCTCTCATAGTTGAGGTCTACCTATGATGTCAATTACAGGCCTCTCTCATCTTTTTAAGTGGGATAACTTGCACAATTGGTGGCTGACTAAATACTTTTTTGCCCCACTGTATATCATATCAGCTGTACAATTCAATTGAAAAACAAACTGAAATCTTTTAGGAGGAAAAGATAAAAAACTTACAATAACGTGGTTGCATAAGTGTGAACACCCTCTTATAAGTAGGGATGTGACTGTGTTCAAAATTAACCAGTCACATTCAAACTGATGTTAAAAATAGCAGTCAATACACACCTGCCATCAATTAAAGTGACTCTGTTGAAGCCCATATAAAGTTCAGCTGTTCTAGTATGATTTTATTTTTATAAATTTTATATTTTTTATGAAAATATGTCTGATTTAGGAATAAGTGTCTTTGCTTTTCCTTTCATCCCCCTTAGAATCAGTCATTTTGTAGTTTTATAAGTTTTAAGTCTTTCCTTTAAAATGGGTGTCAAACTCGCAGAGTCATGTTGTCGTCATGTGATGTATCACAACTTTTTTCCCCTTCGCTAAACCAGGGAGTGGGTGTGGCCAGCACATGACGCATCTGGCCTGCGGGCCACGAATTTCACACCCCTATTTTAATACTTAAAATTTGCATTAGGTTGGCAACACGAATGTTGCCTTGTTATATATTGTGCATGATTTGAAGATTTAATGAAGCGCTTGGATTTGATTCTAATTTAATTTTGCTGTGAGTGGAATAGTAAGGAGTATTCCTTTGCTGATTTGCCTTAGTGGAATGTTTCATCCAGTTACATATTTAACATTCATTGGGTGCTCCATTCTCCAAAAAACTAGAACAAGGGGGGGAACCAAGAAATTAAACTGTTGAAAATACTGGAGTATTTGCCGAAACTGTTTTCTCTCATAATCTTCCTTCCCTATCAGTCTGTAGAGTTGATTTGAAAGCTATTTTTCTACTTACCAATCAACATATAGTGCATTCAGAAAGTATTAAGACCCCCCTTCACTTTTGTCAATTTTGTTATGCTGCAGCCTGATTCTACAGTTGTTGAAATTCATTTTTTCTCATTAATCTACACTCAATACCCCATAATGACAAAGTGAAAACATAACTTTAGAAATGTCTACCTTTATTAAAAGGAAAAAACTGAAATATCACATTGGCATACAGTAAGTATTCAGACCCTTCACTCAGTACTTCGCTGAAGCATCTTCGACAGCAATTACAGCCTCAAGTCTTTTTGGGTATGACACGACAAGCTTTGCACACTTGGATTGGGGGATTTTTTGCCATTCTTCCTTGCAAATCCTCTCAAGCTCAGTCAGGTTGGATGGCAACCGTCAGTGGACAGCCATTTTCAGGTCCCTCCAGAGATGTTCAATAGGGGTCAAGTCAGGGCTCTGGCTGGACCACTCTACGACATTCACAGAGTTGTCCCTAAACCACTCCGGTGTTGTCTTGTCTGTGTGCTTAGGATCATTGTCATGTTGGAAAGTGAACATGTGGCCCATTCTGAGGCACTGAGCGCTGTGGAACAGGTTTTCATTGAGGATATCCCTGTACTTTGCTCTATTCAGCTTTTCCTCAACCCTGACCAATCTCACAGTCCCTGCTGCTGAAAAACACCCCCACAGCATGCTGCTGCCACCACGATGCTTCACTGTTGGGATGATATTGGGCAGGTGATGAGTGGTGCCTGGTTTCCTCCAGACATAACATTTAGAATTTAGGCCAAACATTTCAATCTTGGTTGCATCAGACCAGAGAATCTTGTTCCTCACAGTCTGAGAGTCCTTTAGGTGCTTTTTTGCAAACTACAAGTGGGCTTTCATGTGTTTTGTACTGAGGAGAGTCTTCCATCTAGCCACTCTGCCATAAAGCCCAGATCAGTGGAGGCCTGCAGTGATGGTTGTCCTTCTGGAACTCTGTCCCATCTCCACACAGGATATCTGGAGTTCAGTCAGAGTGGCCATTGACTTTTTGGTCACCTCTCTTACTAAGACCCTTCTCCCCCGATTGCTCAGTTTGACCGGGTGACCAGCTCTTGGAAAAGAGTCTTGGTTGTGCCAAACATCTTCCATTTGAGAATTATGGAGGCCACTGTACTCTTAGGAACCTTCAGTGCAGCAGAAATTTTATTGTAGCCTTCCCCAGTTCTGTGCCTTGCAATAATCTTCTCTGAGCTCTTCAGGCAGTTCCTTTGACCCCATGGCTTTTGCTCTGCTACAGTATGTATTGTCAGCTGTGAGGTCTTCTATAGAGAGGTGTGTGCCTTTCCAAATCACGTCCAATCAATTTAATTTACCACGGGTAGACTCCAATCAAGGTGTAGAAACGTGTCAGCAATGAGCAAGAGAACTGGGAGGCACCTGAGCTAAATTTCAAGTGTTCCAAAGGGTCTGAATATTTATGCCAATGTGATACTTCAGTTTTAAGTATATTAAGTATATACAGTATACTTCTATAGCAAACTTTATTCTTAAGTGAAATTGAATGAATTATCACAGCAATAGTCTGTTGGACCTATGTTAACATTTCTTTTTGCTCAAAGTTAATATGAATGCTTTCTGTTAATAACAGTATTTTGTGTTCTGATAGGCTGCATTGGGTGCTAAACTACCCTTATGCTGCATGGGAAAGAAAATTGATATCCATGTAGCCACATAGAGTCACAACTAATTCAAAGGCCCAATTACAACAACAAAATTTGTTGTTGTAATAGGAGCTCTGGTGGCTCAGCAGACTAAAAACATTGTAATTAAACACCAGCTGTCTGCAATTACTGTGTTCGAATCTCTCCAGGCTCAAGGTTGACTCAGCCTTCCATCCTTTCTAAGGTAGGTAAATTGAGGACCCAGTTTGTGGGGGCAATAAGCTGACTTTGTATAAATATACAAAAGTATGAAGGCTATTGCTTAACACATTGTAAGCCACCCTGAGTCTCCGGAGAAGGGCGGCATATCAATCAAATTTTTTTTTAAAAGCTTGCTTTGTAGCGAGTGAGCATGAGTTGCGTGAATATTTTTGTTCTTTTTAATTTTTGTGTTTGAATTAACTTTGCTGTACTCCCATTAAAATAAATAGGCCCTTGAAGTCAGTTAACTCCTGGTGACTGCACGAACACATCCATGCAGTTTCGTTTGACAATGAATACTGAAATGGCTTACCATTGTCTTTTTAGGTTCTGTTTCTCCCCACTTTGTTGAGGTTTGCAATATTCTTACAATGTTATTAGATAATGTCCGTCTACTAACCGACTTTAAAAATAAAATTAATTTTAAAATGCAAATATTTCACAAGATAAGCTATAACTCACACAGGTTATATATTCTTAATGAGATTTATGTATTGGAAACATTTATATGGCCACCCAATTCAAGAAGGTGATTCTGGGTGAAATACAAAAGTCAACTACAGGTACAAAGCAAAAAAATAAAAATCAGCTAAAACCATTAAATGGTGACCAGACTAAAGTGTGCTGCCACACAGCAAATAGGACTCTACTTATCCAGACCCAAAGGTCCAGGGCAAAAGCCAGTCTTAACTGCATTTCTAAAGGCCTATAGGCAGTGGTGGGATTCAAGTAATTTAACAACCAGTTCTCTGCTCTAATAATTTTTTCCAACAACCAGTTTGCCAAACTGCTCAGAAAGTTAACAACCGGTTCTCCCGAAGTGGTGCAAACTGGCTGAATCCCACCACTACCTGTAGGGTAGGGACCAACCATATATTGGAGGACAGATTATTCCAAAAAGTAGAGAAGGCATATCCCTGAAGTCCCATAAGGTGGAAATAGCACTTAGATTTATACCATCCCATAGCGCTTTACAGCACTCTCTGGGCAGTTTACAAATGTCAGTATATTTCCCCCAATTATCTGGCTCCTCATTTTACCGACCTCCAAAGGATGGAAGGCTGAGTCAACCTTACTGTAAGTCCTGTCAGGATTAAACTCCAGGATGTGGACATACTGCATTCTAACCACTGTGCCACCAGGGCAATGTCTCAGTGAGAGGATCTGAAGTGTGCCCTCCCTATTGGAGTATGTAGGTAGGGCAGATACCTTAAGCAACAGGTGGTCCCATTAATAATCAACAAATAAGTGTTGAGCAGCATCTTAAATTGCATCTGAAAGCCTATTGGGAGTCAGTGCAGCATGTGGAGTAGAGGTGACATGGGCATAACAAGAAACATAACTACCTTCATCACTGCATTCTGGACCAACTGAAGCTTCTGGATTATCTTCAAGGACAATTTCATTGGGGGTGGAGGGTTGGACTAGATCAGGGTTGTCAAACTCAATTTCATTGAGGACTGCATCAGGGTTGTGGTTGAGCTCAAGTGGCTGGGGTGGGCGTGGACAGCTCAATGTCGCTCACATCGGGGGGCGCCTGTGGTGGCCCAGGCAGGGTTGGGGGATCCATTGTTGCCAGCAGAGGAAGGTGAGACCAGGGCAAGCGCAAAACCCTTGTCCATCAGAGGAGCTTTGCTGTCCCTCTCAGGCCACGTGTAGGACCCTCGGATGGCAGCATGGGTTGCCCGGAGCCCTGGGCAGCCAAGGGCAAGTGCCCAGTCTGGTCCAAGGGCACCGGGACAGCTC
Organism: Coluber constrictor foxii; assembly: GCA_038048745.1. Classification (NCBI taxonomy): domain Eukaryota; kingdom Metazoa; phylum Chordata; class Lepidosauria; order Squamata; family Colubridae; genus Coluber; species Coluber constrictor. The sequence continues at coordinate 27,538,434 of CM075966.1, read as the reverse complement.
AGTCCCACTTCCCCAAGGAGGTGCCCAGCTGTGCTTACCTCCTCCTCTAGGCTGCTGCTGCTGTGCTTGCTCTCCTTGGCCAGGTTGATCGTGGTGTGTGCAGGAGGGCAAAGTGTGTGGGTCAGAGGGAGGCCCAATCCCTCTCCTTGCGAGGAGACCTGGCTTTGTAACCAAAGCATCCTCAGCAATAGGATGGGAGACCACCAGGAGAGGAGGGGGCAAGGGGATGACGAAAGGGCAGCAGGGCTGCTGGTGGCCAAGTGCTAAAGCAGGACTTCCCTCAGACCCTCCCTCCCTCTCATAATCTCCTTCTTCCCTCCCCTCCTTCCCTGCTTCTCATTCCCATTTCCTTCCTTCCTCCCCTCCTTCCTTCCCTGCTTCTCATTCCCATCTCCTTCCTCTGCGCTCAGGAAGGGATGAGGGGAGGGGGAGAGATTGGCAGTGCTGCTGATGGCCATTGCTTTCCCATGCGGGGGCGGTCCCGGTGAAAGGAAAGCCTTGCAGGCTGTGAGGGCTATCTGGGCAAACGTAGGGATGAATTGGCAGTAGAAGTTTGCAAAGCTGAGGAAACTTTGCAACTGCCTCCAGATTTAAGGGGGTTCCCATTCTAATAGCAATAGCAATAGCACTTGGACTTATATACTGCTTCACAGTGCTTTACAGCCCTCTCTAAGCAGTTTACAGAGTCAGCATATTGCCCCCATCAATCTGGGTCCTCATTTTACCGACCTTGGAAGATGGAAGGCTGAGTCAACCTTGAGCCAGTGAGACCTGAACTGCCAAACTGCTGGCAGCCGGTGATCAGCAGAAGTAGCCTGCAGTACTGCATTCTAACCACTGTGCCACCACAGCTATTACCTTTACTTTATCAGTGTCCATTTCTGCCCCCTCTCTTGAAATGCAGTACCCCAGGTAGTTAAGGCTCATTTTGTGAAAATTGCATTTAGACAGATTGGCGTAAACCTGAACTTTCTGTAGTTTCTTGAGTACCGCCCTGACCAGTTTCACATGCCCTTCTTTGGTCTTGGTATAAATTAATATATCGGTCAGGTATACCAAGACCCCTTTGTACAGTTGCTCATGCAAACCTCGTTTATCAGCTGCATGAACACAGCAGGCACTCCCTGCCATCCAAATGGCATCACTCAAAACTGGTAGCAACCCAGGGGACAATTAGATTTTTCTACATCTTGGTCTTATCCCGCTTAACAGAGGGGTTCCATTTTTTTCCACCATACTATCTCTAGGACCATGACTTCTGTCATCCCAGGGGCTACAATGAATCGAATAGGCTCTACGTGGGCCCCAGCCTTGAGCTTTATGGGCTCGGTCAGGGCAGGTCTCTGGTACTCCTCCTGTTATAGAATGATCCAAATGGGAAAAAAACCATGGGCTGCCTCAGTCTCCTCAGCCTCATCCCTAGCTTCTCTACCACCTGGGGGCTAACCAAGCATCTGGTGTATCCCAAGTCCAGTAGGGCTTTGAGGACCTCCCTTACTCCTGAGGAGGACACCAAAATCTCCACCCTGGGCCCAGTTTGGTGGGGGTTGGAGTTCCCTCCTCCTTACTGGATTGAGGATAGAAGTCCATGACCTGCTGTCTCACATGTGTCTTCTCTTTTGGCTTCATGGGGAGCTTTTTCTTCGGCTGGCTCGGAGGTGGGTGAGCAGTAGCTGGGCGTGGCGCAAGGCACTTGCCCACTCAATGGGCCTCCTTTCTGCAGTGGAAGCAAGCTCCTGGGTTTTGGTGAGGCTTCCCTCCTTTGATCAAAGGCACCCCCCTCTTCTTCCTCTGGGGACCAGTTGCTTCTCAGGCACTTGGCGAGGCTGTCTTTCCTATGAGAAGTGTTCACAGTGCTCCATTAGTACTCGGTACCATGCCTGCAGGTTGCATGGCACCCCCCCCCCCCAGGGTAAGCAGTTGTGGTATAGCTCTTTGTTTAGCCCTTCTCAAAATTGGTAAATGACTATGCACTCGGGCAAGTCTCTCAGGTGGCTGGCCAGACTGTGGAGGTCTTGGATGTACTCTGTCATCATCTGCTTGCCCTGCTTTAGGGTGTGGATGCGGGCCTCTGCACATCGAGTTGCCATAGGGTATTCAAACCACTCACAGTGCTTGCATGAAGGCGTCCAGGTCAGTCAGCTCTGGAGACCTCTCATCATGCAGAGACACCAACCATCCCAAAGCACTCCCAGGTTGGACACAACAGCATGAACCTGGGTGTATCATCTGGGTACATCACTCTGTTGTGCTCCATATAGAGCCATATCTGAGCCAGGAAATGGGCCAGGTGGTCTGGGCATCTGTCAAAGCAGACCGCCAATGAGGGGGGGTGCTCCTCCTGCACCAGGACATATCCTGGCAACAAGTCAGCCGCTGCCACCAGCACCAGTGCAGGGGCCCCAGCCACTGCTGGAACCATCGGGACCATCTGCTGCAACGCCAAAGATAGGGTGGTGGGGTCAACTACAGCCACCATCTGCACCACAGCTCCAGCCATCACCATTGGTGTCAGTACAGTCGACTGCAGGAAAGGGGGAGAGAGGGTAGCCACCATCATTGGCGGCTTCACTTCTCCTGCCCTGGTTACCAATGTCGTGGTCCCTGGTGATATAACCGGCTAAATCTCCAAACCCTCAAACTTCTCTGTCAGCTGCTCCATTGATGGGCTGCGGGTAGCAACCAGAAGCTTCCACTCAGCTGGTTCGTCCCACTCAGCCAGTCACCCCGTTTTCCACCTGTTCCTTCAGACCATGTTGACTCCCTCAGGACCCAGGGGGTCCTTGGCTTCCACCACCTTGCCCACATTTAGCACCCAGTGGGTTTTTGGCTCCTGGTACGGGGTGGCCTTTGCCCTTTCGTGCTCGCAGGCTGTTGCTTGGATCTCTTGGTCTTCTGTTTGGGATGCACGCCGGCCAGCTGCACCCATGCTCTGGCTTGGAGCATCGCCAAAGCCTCCCGGGCCAGGATTTCTCCTGGCTTCTTCCTCTCATCCAAATATTTGCCACTGACATCTTGAGGTTGTTGGCCTCCTGGTGGGATCCAGGTAGGCTACTACTATGAGAACTGGCTTAATGTCAACCGTCCCATATGCAGCAAAAGAAACTCCTGGGACATTACTTTACCAAGAGTATAACTTTAGTGATAGACCCAGTTCTGACTTTTTGCGTGAAAAACTACTTAGTTAAAATCCCCCTTTCCCCCCTGGGCCACCCACTGTCCAGTGTCCACCAATCCAATGCAATCTCTTTGTTTTGGCAAACTACTCGACTCAGAAGGCTCTCATCGTTCAACCTTGAAGTGTCGAGAGTCTCCCAGGCCACAGATGGTGCACATGAATTCCTCAATTCCCTCCCAGCCACCCATACATTCTAATCATTCCTCCCACCTCCCTGGTTTATGTTTCTGTCCAGCTGAGAGCAAAAGTGCAGAGCGAGTTGGCCTTGACAGGTGGCCAGTTGATTGGAGGGGATGATTTGGCTGATGACTTCAGTTCTGGAGCTATTCTTTTTTTTTAAATCAAGTTTTATTGATTTTTTCCTCCCACATTCACCCACATCTTTTTTTGAACAGAGTATTGGCCATTTCCAATCTTATACAATTTTTCAAGTTCAAATACATTTTACTCAATTACAATTTTTGCCAAAATCTTCCTTTTTCCCCTATTTTTTCTTTAATTCATATCTCAATATTTCTATATTTATTTATAAAAACATCTTCATTCGCTCTCAAATTCTAATTTTCCTGTTTGTTCACATTTATTCTCTTTTATTTTTTAACAATTTCTTCTTTATCTTCATATCTTCATATGTGTGTTCAGGGTTGCCTTTCTTCCATTTCCTCTTTTTTGTTATACAGCAATCTTTCTCCTCAGTCTCTTCCCTCTCCCTCTCTTCCTTCCTTCTTACTTTCTTTCCCTCTTCTCCTGCTCCTTACTACTTCCCCTTCCTTTCTCCTTCTCCTCCTTTCTTCCTTCCTGACTAACCCTCTCTCCTACTCTGAATTCCCCTCCCTTCCTTCCTCCCCTCTCTTCTATCCCTCTCTCTCCTTCCCTTCTCTCCCATCTCTCTACTTCTTCCATGTCTCTCTATTGCTGTATAGATTTTCAATTTAATATTTTCACTATGGTGTCCAGGCAACCCCGACCTTTCTTTCATTTATTAAATATCTTTCTCAAAATTCTTCTTATCTTGTTAACAATATATATTTATAATTCACATCTTAATCATTTCTAATTGCCCCCAATATAATTAGTTCTTATTTTATTTATTTTATTTATTATTTTATTTTATTAAATTTATATGCCGCCCTACTCCCGAAGGACTCAGGGCGGTGAACAGCCACAAGATAAAAATACATCATACAAAAGTTAAAAACCATAAGTACATTAAATAATTTTGGCCCAAGACGAATTTAAAAACACCCAATTTGTATAAAACTTAAAAGCAGATTAAAAGGGAGAGTCAAGCCAGACCAGCCTGCTGGAATAAAAATGTTTTGAGGGCACGGTGGAAAGTGCGTAAATCTGGGATCCTCCGTATCTCCGGGGGGAGCTCATTCCAGATGGCAGGTGCCCCCACAGAGAAGGCTCTCCCCCTGGGGGCCGCCAGTCAACACTGTTTGGCCGACGGCACCCTGAGGAGCCCCTCTCTATGGGAGCATACTGGTTGGTGAGAGGCTACTGGTGGCAGAAGGCGGTCTCGTAAGTACCCTGGTCCTAAGCCATGGAGTGCTCTAAAGGTGGTGACCAAAACCTTGAAGCACACCCAGAAGACCACTGGGAGCCAGTGCTGCTTGCGCAGGAGGGGAGTCACATGGGAGTGCCACGTTGCTCCCATAACCACCCGTGCGGCCGCATTCTGGACCAGCTGGAGCCTCTGGGTGCTCCTCAAGGGGAGCCCCATGTAGAGAGCATTACAGTAGTCCAGGCAAGAGGTGACGAGGGCATGAGTGACCGTATGTAACGAGTCCCAATCCAGAAAGGGACGAAGGTGAATCAGGGATGAAGGTGAATCAGGCGGACCTGATAAACAGTCCTCCTGGCCACAGCTGTCAAATGCTCTTCTAAAGATAGCCATGAGTCCAGGAGGACACCCAAGTTGCAAGCCCTATGTGTGAGGGCCAACGACTTGCCCCCAGTAGTTAGTGATGGCACCAACTGACTATATCGGGACGTCGGAAACCACAGCCACTCAGTCTTGGATGGGTTGAGTCTGAGTCTGTTTCTCCCCATCCAGAGCCGCACGGCCTCCAGGCACCGGGACATCACTTCAAGGGCATCATTGGGATGGCCTGGGGTGGAGATGTACAGCTGAGTATCATCAGCGTACTGATGGAACTCCACCCTAAAACCATGGATGATCTTGCCCAGCGGCTTCACATAAATGTTGAACAGAAGGGGCGAGAGGACCGATCCTTGTGGCACCCCACATACAAGGGGCCTCGGGGTCGATCTCTGCCCCCCTGTCAAAACAGACTGTGACTGGTCGAAGAGAAAGGAGGAGAACCACCGCAACACGGTGCCTCCCACCCCCAACCCTTCCAACCAGTGCAGCATGATGCCATGGTTGATGGTATCAAAAGCCGCTGAGAGGTCTAACAGGACCAGGACAGAGCAGCAACCCCTGTCCTGAGCCCTCCAGAGATCATCAACCAATGCGACCAATGCCGTTTCTGTGCTGTACCCAGGCCTGAAGCCCGACTGGAAGGGATCTAGATAAGCCAATTCATCCAGGTACTGAGGCAGCTGTCACGCCACCACACTCTCAACAACCTTCGTGTCAGCTTCTCAGTGCTGACATAGTAAAGAGGGGGTTAAATTCCTGTGAGATTATTAAGAGAGAGTGTCGTAGAGTGATTTAGATAATGACCAATAGGATAAGGAAGCAAGCCAGGAAAGGGAGGGATGATGGAGCAGAGGTCATTTCCTGGCTGCATATGAGTCCGTGAAGACGTTGTTCTAACAAATAAAAGTTTTTTTTCTTTATTATCAAAATGTGAGAGGCATCTAATTTCATTCAGACAACTCTAGCGTGACAGACAGCCAGGAAAAATAACATCTTCCTGTTTTTTAAAACAAAAAGAAATGCTCTCTTCAGAAGCTTTTCTTCTAAAAATATTTATGCATTCCTAAGCTACTGCCGACGTTGGCAGACCTTCAGATGTCTCCGAAAGTAAACAAACCTTATCAGAAGCCATGAAAAAAAAGCCATCTCCACCGGAGGTTTGCCTCAGAAAAGGAAAAAATTATGATGCCTTTTTACTGGACTCCAATCAACTGGCAGGTAAGGGGGGAAGTTTCTATGGCTCTCCAAATGGCAGCATAGCCCCCCCCACACACACACAAGGAAAAAAAAATGAGAGAAGAAAGCTCATACTTCTTTAGAACAAGCTTAGATAAGCAAATCGCCCAAGTGACTGCTTATCGAGATATTCTGAACCGACTGTCTGACTGGTTCCGGATAGCGACGCAAGTTGAAAGAGGGCTACGTGCCAACAACATGCTAAAACAACCACAGGCAAAGGAGAAAACCCAGCTGAACCAGGAACCGTCGATCAGACCAGAAACTACAGCATCACAGGCCACCCAGAGGCCATCCACCCCACGGAGTCCACTGAGGTGCTACAGGTGTGGGGGAGTTGGGCATTTGGCAGCAGCATGTGGAACCCTGGGGCCAAAAACAGGGCCCCCGGCCAAGGTACGACTGGAACGAGGACCCGGGCACACCACCAAGGCACCATTAAGACTTTCCCCGACTGCAGAAGTTTTTGCCCATCTGACTGAAAATAGGGGGAGCTCCGACGATGCGAATCGACCCCCCGAACTGTATGAGGGCGATGACGATGGTGAAAACGACCCAATGGTGAGCGCACCCATCCACCCTTTTCTTTTCCCCATATGCCTAACAGCCCCAAAAACAGGTACCCAAGGGACTTTTCAAGCCTTAGTAGATTCGGGTTGCACGACGTGCCTGATTAACCTACCCACAGTTCTAAAACTGGGGATCCGGGCTAAAAGGCTCAGCCACCCAATCCGTTTTCAGCAAGTTGATGGATCCCTACTAGGGGGGGCGGATGCCACACATTTGACCGAGCCGGTGAAGCTGGAGCTAGCGGATCACTGGGAAATGATTCGGTTCATAATAGCCCCCAAGATGACCAACCCAGTCATACTGGGACTCTCCTGGCTGGACAAGTGGGGCCCCACCATCTGGTGGCAAGAAGGGACCCACAGACTGAGGATAGCAAGGGGACCCCACCCCCTGCCACCACAACCAGAGAAAACGTCCCCTCCTCCCACCCAGGGGGTCCAACCCCTCCCTCTAGAGGGACAAAAGACGCCTCCAACACAGGTGCCCAACCTGCCCTGTAAAGGGACAACAGAGCAACTGGCGGCCACCTCCAGCACCTTCCACGGCCAGAACCAGATCCCAAAAGAGTACCAAGACTTGGCAGAAGTATTTAGCGAGACTGAGTGTGATGTACTACCACCCCATCCCTGGTTCGAAACTACCAAAACCTAAATTGTACGCCATGACACCCCGTGAAATGCAAGAACTGCGAAAGTACATAGACAAGAACCTACAAAGGGGTTTTATCGAACCAGCCAAACCACGGGTAGCGGCACCAGTTTTCTTCAGGGAGAAGAAAGACGGCTCCATGCGTCTGGTGGTCGATTTTCGCGGGATAAACTGTGTCTCCGTGCACAACTTATACCCCCTCCCCCTCATGAAAGACATGCTAGCTCACTTGGCCAAAGGGAAGGTTTTTACCAAACTAGACCTTCGTGAAGCCTACTACCGCATACACATCAAGGAAGGAGACGAGTGGAAGACAGCATTTAACTGCCCCCTAGGAAGTTTTCAATTTAAAGTGATGCCTTTCGGACTACAGGGAGCACCGGCGGTGTTCATGCAACTGATAAATGAAGTTCTACATGATCACCTTTATAAGGGGGTCCTCGTCTACCTGGACGACATTCTCATTTACACAGAATCCATAGACGAACACATACCCCTCGTCCGCCAGGTGCTCGAAAAACTGCTGAAAGCGAACCTCTATGTCAAACTGTCGAAATGCGAGTTCCACCAGTCACGGCTAGACTACTTAGGTTACCGAGTGTCCAATGAGGGGATAGAAATGGACCCAGCCAAAGTACAATCGGTCCTTGACTGGCGACCCCCACGCACCCGCAGACAACTGCAAAGCTTCTTGGGGTTCGCGAACTTCTACAGACAATTTATCCCCTCTTTTGCAAAAATTGCCAAACCTCTAACCGACCTCCTAAAAAAAGGGAGTCCAGCAACAAAACCTCGCCCAGGACAGCCTCTACAGTGGAGCCCGGCCTACCTACAAGCCTTCGAAACACTAAAAGAAATGTTTGCAAAAGAACCAGTCTTGAAACATCCTGACCCCAACCAGTCTTTCGTCATCCAAACAGATGCCAGCGACGTGGCAGTGGGAGCGGTTCTACTCCAAAAGAACAGCCAAGGGAACCTTCAGCCCTGTGCTTACACTTCCCAATACTTCAATCGGTTCAACTTCGAGCTGAAACACATCCCAGGGGCGAAGCATTTTCTGGCCGATGCCCTCTCCCGAATGCCCCAGTACAACAGTGAACGGGAGCAGGTGGTGAATGCCATCATCCCCTCGCCTCAAGGAGTGGGCCAAGTAACCACCAGACGCCAGCATCGCGACCAGCAGGGCCAACCAGTGGATGACCTGACGACACGGCTCAAAACAGAGACATTGGCGGACCCCTGGTTCCGAGACAATCAGCATCTTTTGACAAGGAGGAACGACGTAGCATGGAAAGGGACGAAACTTTACGTCCCAGAAACTCTACGCACCCTAGTCCTCAAAAGGAGCCACGATGTTAGACCAGCAGGCCATTTCGGTTTTCTAAAGACTCTGCACTTAGTACGAAGACAATTTTGGTGGCCTCACATGAGGAAAGACGTGGACAGCTATGTGAAGAGCTGCACCATCTGTGCCACGATGAAAACCCGACCAGGAAAACCTCCTGGGTTACTACAGCCAGTAGCTGAACCAACAAGACCATGAGAGGAGATTGCAATGGACTTTATAGTACAGCTGCCGAAGAGTGGCGGAAACACAGTGATCTGGACCGTAATAGACTTATTCTCCAAACAGGCACATTTCATACCCTGTAGCGGGCTACCCTCAGCCCGCCAATTGGCCAAGCTGTTTGTGAAACACATCTACCACTTGCATGGAGTACCCAGAAGAATCATCTCTGACCGAGGTGTCCAGTTCACAGCGAAATTTTGGAGGGAATTCCTACGATCCATAGGATCATCCCAAGGTCTCAGCTCAGCATTTCACCCGAGCACCAATGGCGGGGTGGAGAGACTGAATGCCATGATAGAGCAGTACTTGAGGTGCTATGTAGACTACCAACAGTCGAACTGGGCGGACCTCCTATCTTTTGCGGAGGTCGCGTACAACAATGCTGTCCACAGTAGTACAGGACTAACCCCATTCAAGGTAGTGAGCGGTGTGGATTTTGTCCCCATGCCAGAATATCCCAGGGAACCCCCTTCTTCAGTCAGTTTGAACGATTGGATGGCGATGCTAAGAGAATCCTGGGAGAACGTCAAAAAGGCATTAGACAAGGCGGCACAGGCTTATAAGAAGCAAGCAGATAAGCACCGAGCCCCTCAAAGACCGTTCCGAGTAGGAGAGAAGGTCTACCTCTCCACCAAGTACTTGAGACTCAAACTCCCAACTAGGAAATTGGGCCCGAAATTTATAGGACCATTTCCTATAGTAAAAATAATCAACCCGGTCACGGTACAATTGCAGTTGCCCCGGTTACTAGGAAAGATACACCCCGTTTTTCACAGTAGTCTTCTGAAGCCTGTGGTGGGGTCAACTTTAAGGCCAGTGCCACGTGATCCCCCAGGGCCCTTGATCATTGGGGGCCAAACTCATTATGAAGTACAGCGAATTCTCGATTCGAGGTGGCACAGAGGCCGCCTCCAATACTTAATTAAGTGGAAGGGTTACCCATCATCAGAAGCATCATGGGTGAAGAGCACGAACATTCAAGCTGACCGCCTTATAGCTAAATTCCATGCAGATCACCCAGACAGGCCGGGAGGGGGTGGGACACAGTCCCAGACGGGGTAATGGTATTAGACCTGTTGTTTTATCTTGTGCAAGTTTTGCTGAAGAATGAAGGGAGAGGGGCCGGATGTCAGCTTCTCAGTGCTGACATAGTAAAGAGGGGGTTAAATTCCTGTGAGATTATTAAGAGAGAGTGTCGTAGAGTGATTTAGATAATGACCAATAGGATAAGGAAGCAAGCCAGGAAAGGGAGGGATGATGGAGCAGAGGTCATTTCCTGGCTGCATATGAGTCCGTGAAGACGTTGTTCTAACAAATAAAAGTTTTTTTTTCTTTATTATCAAAATGTGAGAGGCATCTAATTTCGTTCAGACAACTCTAGCGTGACAACAGATATTGTACAAAGTCCTCAGCCGTACCCTCCAAGGGGTCCTCCTGCGCCCCCTGGTGGAGTAGGGAGCGGGTCACCCTAAACAGGGTGGCTGGGCGATTATCTGATGATGCAATAAGAGCGGAAAAATAATTACTCTTCTCCGCTTTTATCGCCACCAGGTAGATCTTAATATAAGACCTTACCAGTGTTCAGTCGGATTTAGAATGACTAGCCCTCCAACTGCTCTCTAGGCGTCTTTTCCGGCGCTTCATCTCCCTCAGCTCCTCGGTGAACCAAGGAGCCAGGTGAGACCGGCGCCGGGTCAGAGGCCGCAAAGGCATGACCCGGTCCAAAGCTCCAGCGGCCGCCCTATCCCAGGCGGCCACTAGGTCTTCAGCCAAGCCATGTGCCAGAGCCTCAGGAAGTGGCCCAAGCTCCGTCTGGAACCTATCTGGATCCATCAGACGCCTGGGGCGGAACCACCTCATCGGTTCTGCCTCCCTGCAGCTGGGTGTGGCGGTTCGAAGGTCTAAGCGAAGAAGGGAGTGATCTGACCATGACAAGGGCTCAATCGCTATATCCCCTATCTCAAGATCACTCAACCACTGGCCAGAGACAAAAACCAGGTCCAGCATGTTTCCCCCCGTGTGAGTAGGGCCATGAATAACTGGGTCAGGTCCATGGCCGTCATGGAAGCCATGAACTCCTGGGCCGCCTCAGACTCCTCGCCAACGGATGGCAGGTTAAAATCCCCCATGACCATAAGCCTGGGGGTATCAACCGCCACCGCGGCTATAATGTCAAGCAGCTTGGGCAGGGCTGCTGCCACATGGCAGGGAGCCAGGTATGTGACTAGCAGGCCCATCTGCACCCCATGACCCCACTTCACAAGGAGGGACTCACATCTGGCCATCTGAGGAACAGTGGCCTCCCTCAGACTAAGACTCTCGTTAATAACAACCGCCACCCCCGCCCCTCCCCTGTGACCTTGGCTGATAAAATGCACGGAAACCGGGTGGGCACATATCAACGAGAGGGACTCCCCCTTCCTGGCCCAACCAGGTCTCCGTAATACCCGCCAGGTCTGCGCCCCCCTCCTGAATGAGCTCGCAAATGAGGGGGGCTTTATTTGCCACAGACCTGGCATTGCACAGCATCAGCCGGAGGCCCAGGGCCTGAGGATCTGTGCAACCTGGGGAACGAGAGGAGCATTGGAGGCCGGAGCGTGTCACCGCTTGAAGACAGTGAGCACACACTCCCACAACATGATGTGGCCTCCTACTACCGCCATATCTGCACCTCCTACCTAAAGTATCGCTGTCATAGCCATCCGCACCACAAGCGCTAACCCCCTCCTTGACCCCAGGACCTGCACCCCCCATGCCACGCTGCTCAGCTGGACTAGGCACCCTCCCTTGCGGGTTCTCCCCCAGACCCACGCAGCCGACCCCCCTCCCAGAATCCTTTAAAATCTTGTTAAAAAACTTTCCTAAAAAAACCCACAGCCCTCTTTTTGCAGCATGCCATTTCTCAGGACTCCAAACTCCATCATCGAGATAGGCCCTCGATAGCGTGAAGAGCCAAACCTGTGAGAGGGGGGAATCTCACAGGGCGAGGAGCTCAAGCACTGAATACATCCGCTCATTAGGGTGAAATAGTCCATGGTCGGGAGACCACTGAGATATTATAGTCCACAAGGGAAAGTTTCAGTCCAGGCACAAACAATCTGACTCCATTGCCCTCTCACAGCAATGGGGAGGGGAATACACATTATTCGACTGCCGGTAATTTCTTGGCCCAGCCATCCTCTCAGAAGACCGATCCAATTTAAATAATCCAAATGGATTGATGGAAAACCGGTAGTGAGAACAGTCATACACCGGTTCCCTCCAGACTTGTGTACCCAGATCTAGTTCCCCATTTTAATCTTAATTCGCCTTCTTTCCCTTTTTTGATTACATTTCAAATATATAGTTTAAAATATTCCAATTTATTACAATTCCCCCAATTAAATTTATTCATATTATTACAACTGATCATTTTATAAACCTCCAACACTGCACTTAAAAATATGACAATTCTTTCAATTTCTCAAATTTTCAATAGAGCATATTTAAAACATCAAACATCAAACATAAATCTTATTTCATTTACCTCATACATCTCTATAATTTCCCATCATTTTAAATCACTTAATTGGTATCACTATTTTATCTTTTTTCTAACATTCATTTTATCTGTTAAATCTTACAATTCTAAATTTATTCCGCCTTTCATTCCTTTCTCCCTTTCTTCCTTTCTCCTCTTCTATTTTTTTCTTTTTCTTTTTCCTTCTTCTTCCTTTCTTTTGTGTTTTAAGATTCTGAGCTCTCCTATTCTGCCCTATATTTCCCATTATTTCTCCTCTCTTTCCTTTTTCTTATATTTCCATTGTTAATCCCAGTATATTTGTTTTGTATTTTAAAATCATAAAATCTTTTGTTTTGCCCTTTATTTCCCATTATTTTCCATCTCTTTTCCCTCTTTCTTGTACTTTTTATCAGGTTCACCTGATTCACCAGTTGTGCCCCTTTCTGGACTGGGACTCCTTGCGCACAGTCACTCATGCCCTCGTCACTTCCCATCTGGACTACTGTAATGCTCTCTACATGGGGCTCCCCTTGAAGAGCACTTGGAGGCTCCAACTGGTCCAGAATGCAGCCATGTGGGCGATTATGGGAGTGACTCGGGGCACCCATGTAACACCCTTCTTGCGCGAGCTGCACTGGCTTCCGGTGGTCTTCCGGGTGCGATTCAAGGTGGTGGTGACCATCTTCAAAGCGCTCCATGGCTTAGGACCCGGAGACTTACGAGACCGCCTTCTGCTGCCGATAGCCTTCCACCGGCCAATACGCTCCCACAGAGAGGGACTCCTCAAGGTGCCGTCAGTCAAACAGTGTCGACTGGCGGCCCCCAGGGGGAGAGCCTTCTCTGTGGGGGCACCTGCCCTCTGGAACGAATTGCCCCCAGAGATACGGATGATCCCTGACCTACGCACCTTTCGCCGTGCCCTCAAGACGCTATTGTTCCAACAAGCTGGGCTGGCCTAAACATGATTTTTAATTGAGGTTTATTTTTTAATGATTAGGGCCAAATTGTTTAATATGTTCTTAAAATTGCTTTTAAATTTTGTATTGGGTTTGTTTTATTGTTGGCTTTGCACTGCCCTGAGTCCTTCGGGAGAAGGGCGGTATAGAAATTAAATAAATAAATAATAATAATAATTTTAAAAGTTCAAGGTTTTATTTGTTTTTTTCTCACTGCTTCAAAGTTTTCTCCCAAAACAGAAAGTTTAATGTCATACTCCCATTTCTCCTGGAGATGTCTCTCTACAATCCACAATTCCACTCAGCCAGTTAAAAAATATCCATTTTGTTTGTAATTCAAAAAGGAGAAAAGGAAAGTTTTCCCACTTCTTCTTTAACTTTTATATCCAACCAATCTGTTTATAATCCAATCCAAATCTGAAAAGTCCAAATTCCAATTTAACATTTTCATTCATATTCAACTTTAAATCTTTAGTCGGGCTCTCCTTTTTTTTTTTGATTTTTTATTGTGAAAAATAGTGATACAATTAGAACATTTTCGGTTCCGCGGTGTGAATACATACAGTCAGGTCCAGAAATATTGGGACATCGACACAATTCTAACATCTTTGGCTCTGTACACCACCACAATGGAGTTGGAATGAAACAAACACAATGTGCTTTAACTGCAGACTGTCAGCTTTAATTTGAGGGTATGTACATCCAACTCAGGTGAACGGTGTAGGACTTACAGCAGTTTGCATATGTGCCTCCCACTTGTTAAAGGACCAAAGGTAATGGGACAATTGGCTTCTCAGCTATTCAATGGCCAGGTGTGTGATATTCCCTCATTACCCCAATTTCAACGTGCAGGTAAAAGGCCCAGAGTTCATTTCAAGTGTGCTATTTGCATTTGGAATCTCTTGCTGTCAACTCTCAAGATGAGATCCAAAGAGCTGTCACTATCCGTGAAGCAAGCCATCATTAGGCTGAAGAAACAAAACAAACCCATCAGAGAGATAGCAAGAACATTAGGCGTGGCCAAAACAACTGTTTGGAACATTCTCAAAAAGAAGGAACGCACCAGTGAGCTCAGCAACACCAAAAGACCCGGGAGACCACAGAAAACAACTGTGGTGGATGACCGAAGAATTATTTCCCTGGTGAAGAAAACACCCTTCACAACAGTTGGCCAGATCAAGAACACTCTCCAGGAGATAGGTGTATGTGTGTCAAAGTCAACAATCAAGAGAAGACTTCACCAGAGTGAATACAGAAGGTTCACCACAAGATGTAAACCATTGGTGAGCCTCAAAAACAGGAAGGCCAGATTAGAGTTTGCCAAACAACATCTAACAAAGCCTTCACAGTTCTGGAACAGAATCCTATGGACAGATGTGACCAAGATCAACTTGTACCAGAGTGATGGGAAGAGAAGAGTATGGAGAAGGAAAGGAACTGCTCATGATCCTAAGCATACCACCTCATCAGTGAAGCATGGTGGTGGTAGTGTCATGGCGTGGGCATGTATGGCTGCCAATGGAACTGGTTCTCTTGTATTTATTGATGATGTGACTGCTGACAAAAGCAGCAGGATGAATTCTGAAGTGTTTTGGGCAATATTATCTGCTCACATTCAGCCAAACGCTGCAGAACTCATTGGACGGCGCTTCACAGTGCAGATGGACAATGACCCAAAGCATACTGCAAAAGCAACCAAAGAGTTTTTGAAGGGACAGAAGTGGAATGTTATGCAATGGCCAAATCAATCACCTGACCTGAATCCCATTGAGCATGCATTTCACTTGCTGAAGACAAAACTGAAGGGAAAATGCCCCAAGAACAAGCAGAAACTGAAGACAGTTGCAGTAGAGGCCTGACAGAGCATCACCAGGGATGAAACCCAGCGTCTGGTGATGTCTATGCGTTCCAGACTTCAGGCTATGTATTACCATTACTTTCTAAATTTCTCTGTAAATGATTGTCGCCCATAAGTAAGTAGTTACATTCGTCACTATACTTCTCCTCTAATTGTTTTCTAATTGTGATTCTTCTCTAGCAACCCTGAGCCAGTGATACCATTTATCCCAAACTTTATAAAATTCAGTGTCTTCTTTTTCCTTTAGTTCTTTTGTCAATCTATCCATTTCCGCACATTGTGTTATCTTATCTTTTATCTCTTCCGCCGATGGGATTTTTTCCGATTTCCAATTGCTAGCATATATTATCCATGCCGCCATTAGAATGTGTATTAGCAGATATTTTATTTCTTTGGGGTAAGATTTGGTAAAAATTCCTAATAGAAAGGTTTCGGGTTTTTTATCAAGTTTGGTGATTTGTTCTAACCATTTCTTAATGTTGGACCAGAATTTCTTAGCCGCCGGGCACGTCCACCACAAGTGATAAAATGTGCCTCGGGGATTCTTGCATTTCCAACACGACGAGCTGATTTTCGGATTTATTTTGGCCAGCCTGGTTGGCGACATATGCCACCTGTAGAACATCTTTAGCTGGTTTTCCTTGTATGCCGCCGCCAAGGTTGTTTTAGTGTTCATTTTCCAAAATTCTTCCCATTTATCCAATTCTATTGAGTATTTGAAATTCTGCATCCATTTAATCATTGTGTGTTTGACTATTTCCTCTTCCATCTTATACCTTAACAGAAGTTTATAAATTTTACTGATTAGTTTCTCTCCGGAGTCTAACAAGATGGTATCTAATTCCTGCTTTTCTTTACATATCTGATATTTTTTTATGTATTCTTTATGTTTGGATTGTATCTGTGTGAAGGTCCACCAATCAATTTCCTTATTTAACTCTGTTTCCAGTTGCTGTTTAGATTTAAGCTTTCCTTGATAATCAATTAATTCTTTATATCTGATTATATTTTTAGAATCTAATAAATTTGGGTGTTTTAAGGCTTCTAAGGGTGAGAACCATAACGGGATTTTTGTGTATTGTTGTTTTTTAGTCTTTAACCAAATTAGTAATAAAGCATGTCTAAGTGTATGCCTTTTGAAATAAGTATGGGACTTGTATTTTTCTTCCCATAAAAAGGAATGCCAACCTGCTTGCAGATCGTGACCTTCGATGGATAGTATTCTTTTATTGCTTAGTTCCATCCATTCCTTAATCCATACTATTCCTGCTGCTTGGTAATAAAGTTCCCAGTCCGGGAGTGCTGTTCCTCCTCTTTCCTTGGCATCTTGGAGTAGTTTTAGTTTTATTCTAGGTCTTTTTCCCCACCATATGAATTTAGACGTAATCTTGTTTAAATCCACAAAAAAAAATTTCCCTAAGTTAATTGGAACCACCTGAAATAAATACAACAGTTTTGGTAATATATTCATTTTGATAATGGAGATTCTACCCATAAATGAAATTTGCAACCTTTTCCAATTGTCCAAATATTTTTTTAACTGTATAATTAATTTGTCGTAATTGTTTTCTTTTATGGAGGAAGTTCTTGATGACAGCCATATGCCTAAATATTTAACTTTGTTAGTCACTTGAATTTGTACATTTTTTTCCAATTCTGTCTGCTGCATTTTCGTCAAATTTTTAACTAGTAATTTAGACTTATTTCTATTTATCTTTAACCCTGCTACCTCTCCATAGTCTTCTATCTTTTTGAGGAGTTTTGGTAATGATTCTAAAGGCTCTTCTGCTATAAGTACTAAGTCATCGGCAAAGGCCTGGGTTTTATACTCTTCTTGTATCACTTTTAATCCTTTTATCTCTTGGTCCTCCCTATTTTTTTTTAGCAGAATCTCCAAGGATAGAATATACAATAAAGGGGATAATGGACAACCTTGTCTGACCCCTTTTGTTATATTAATTTGGTCAGTCATATCCTCGTTCACAATTACCTTCGCTGATTGTTTTGTATACAATTTGCCTATAATGTTTTCCAAATTTAGTCCCAATTGCATATTTTTTAACTGTTCTTTTAAGAATTCCCAATTTAAATTATCAAAGGCTTTTGGGGCATCAAGGAAAACCAGCGCAGATTGTTTCTCCGGATGGACTTCGTAATATTCAAGCGTGTTTAATATTACTCTCATGTTATTTCTAATTTGGCGACCGTTTGGAAATCCGTTCTGGTTCAAATGTATGTAATTATTCAATATTCTTTTGAGTCTTTCTGCTAAGATTATGGCGAACACTTTGTAGTCGGTATTTAGTAGAGATATCGGTCTGTAGTTCTGAATTCGTTGAGGATCGGTATCTTCCTTGTGAATAATAGTGATTATTGCCTCTGTCCAGGACTGGGATTTCTGCTTTCTGTAGCGCCTGATTGAATACCTCTAGCATGTTCTCTCCTATTATTCCCTGTACTGACTTATATAATTCCTCCGGGAGTCCATCCAGTCCCGGGGTTTTATTGTTTTTAAGTTTTTTCAACACAGTGTCCAGTTCCAACATAGTTATTGGTTTATTTAATGCATCTCTTTGTTCATCTGTGATAGGAGGCATATCCGATCTTTGAATATAATGTTTTATCTTTTCTGGATCTACTTCTTCTTGTTTATATAATTCTGTGTAGAATGTTTGGACAATTTCTTTCTTCTCTTTCCTACTGTAATGGATTTCCCCTTTTGAGTCTCTGAGTTGGTATATCATTCTTTTGTCTCTGTTCTTTTTCAATTTGTAGGCCAGCCATCTTCCCGTTTTGTTCGCAAATTCAAAATAGTTCTGCTTAGCCATCTTTATTTTCTGTGCTAATTCTCTTTGGTTCAGTAAATTTAAGTTATGTTTTATTTCTTTCCATTTTTCTTTTATGATTTTATTTTGGGGGTAGCGTTGAAGTTCAAGGTCTATATTTTTTAAGTCTTCCTGGAGTTCATTTAGTTGTTGTTTTCTCTCCTTATTCTTTCTCCCTGTATAGGCTATAATCAAGCCTCTAATAAATGCTTTTGCGGTATCCCATGTATTCTGGATGGAAGTATCCTCTTTCCGATTTATTTTAAAAAACCAACCTAACTCTTTTTCTAGCATTTCTTTAAATTCCAATTGTTTGCAAATTCTTTGGTTCATTGTCCATCGTTTAAATCTTTTCACTCCTCTCCATGTTACCAGTATAGGATTATGATCTGCCCATTGATTCACTTCTATGTCTATTTTTTCCACCCCATTTCTAATACTTGTGGTCATCCATGCCATATCGATCCTGGACCAAGATTGATGGGGGTGGGAATAGAAAGTGAATTGGTACTGGTCTTCATGGGTCTCCCTCCAAACATCTCAGGTTTAATTCCTTGGCCATTTCAAAAAATTCTTTGGGAAGAGTCTCTTTTTTTCTTTTATTCTTTTTCTCAGTTTTGTAATCTTTTTTCACATCTACTATTGCGTTGTAGTCGCCAATTACACAAACTTCTTCATAGTCCAGCTCAACTTTTTTGTTATGTATTCCCTTAAAAAAGTCCTGTTGATTTTGGTTCGGGGCATAGATTACTACCAACAATATTTTCCTTTTTTCCAATATTAATTCAATCATAACTGTTCTGCCATTTTCACCTGCATGTATTAATTTTGAGAGAATCCAATTTTTAACGTATACCGCCACTCCTTTATTCTTTTTTGCAGTCAGAGATGTATATAACTTCCCTAATTTGGAGTTTTCTAAAATCTTTTGATATCTTTTTTTTATGTGTACTTCCTGAAGACACGTCACATCCGCTCCTACTTTCCGTAATTTAGTAAAGATTTGAGATCTTTTTTTGTGTGCATTCAAGCCATTTATATTAACAGAAAAAAGGTTCAGGGCCTCTTCCATTTTCTAGTGTGGCTGTTTTTTCGTATTCCTTGTCTCCATCCTTGTTTTCATTCTCGCCCCTTCTTTCTCCTCTTTTTCTTTGTCCTGCCTTATCCTTCCTTCTTTCTCTATGGATGACTCTGATAGAGTTTCTTCTTGGCTTCTACTTTCTAGTTCCTCTTTACTATCTTGACCTTCCTCCTGATTGAAATGTGCCTCATAAAACTCTCTTGCTTTCTCTAATGTCTCCAGTTTATGTTTTTTTTTCTTCCCACGTTACCAGAATCCCTTCTGGTGTTAGCCATCTAAAGGCTATTTTATGTCTATTCAACTGGTTGGTAAGGAATTGATAGTGTTGTCTTTGACTCCTAATTCTTTGGGGTATTTGCTTTAGAATAATGATTTCTTTGCCCTTATATGTCAACGTCCCTCCTCTAGATTTCATATACACCTCATCTCTAATTGATCATTTAGAAAATTTCACATGTACCTCTCTCGCCAATCGGTGCCTTCTTATATAATTTGTCTGGACGCGGTAAGTTTCTTCTAATTGTTCCTGTATGTCCTGTTTGTCTTTTTCTACTATTTCTGCTATTATTTCTGCCATCTTTCCGTCAAGGTCTTCTTCTTTTTCTTCAGATATATTTTGAAAATAGGAGGCTTTCTCCATTTCGAGAACTGCTAAAGAGTCGGACAGTTCTTTGCTTATTTGGGCTGTTTTCTGTTCCATTTTCTCCACTTTCATTTCTACTGAGTCTATTTTAACTTCCTCATTCTTGATTATTTTTTCATTTTCAGTTATTGATTTTTGAATATCTCCAATTCTATCATTCATATTTTTGATATCACCTCTAACTTCTCCAATTTCATTTCTAATTTCTGTATGGAGTGATCTCATTTCTTCCTGATTCTCTGCCATTTTTTCTTGTGTTTTTAAGAGTGTTTCCTGTATCATGGAAAACATGCTTTGCATCGTATCTAGTGTCATTTCCGTTTTCCCTTTCTCCTTATCTTTAACCACCAAACTGTCTAATGTTTTTTGTTGACTAGGTGGTGCTGCTGCTATTGACATATTTACAGCTGGTTTTTTAACTGTTTTTGTTATGGTGGAAGTTGTTGACATCTTTAATACTCTAGAGAAGCTTTCCCAGGCTAACATATAATATTTGTGTGCTATTCTATTGTCCTCAGATTCTTTAGTTTTCACAGCAATTTTTCCTTATTATTATCAACTGTCACTCCTTAAACACACCTTAATCGCTCTATATTCCTTAATTACACAACTAAATTACTAAATCAGCAATTCATTATTTTTCAATTATTCATGCAATCAATTCATTAAATTATCCCCTATTATTTGCAGTCTCAATCAAAAATTCTTAATTAATGTTATATAAATTTCATTCAAACCCCTTCCTCTTTTTACTCAAATTTATCAAGCTAAAACACAATCAACAATTAAAGTTCATGACTTAGATAGGTTAAGAGATAAATGAAAAAAATATTAGAAAAAAATTTATTAGATTAACAAATAAGTAGATAAATGAGTTTTCAAGTATAAATTATCAGATTGGAAATCTTCACAATTTAAATTAACAGAAATATATCCACTATCACTCTTAAATATCTAAACAATTACTCTCTTTACAAATATATAAAATATACCATGAGTCAAAAGTTGATGAATGAAAAAGCTCTCAAGGTTCGCCTTTCTTTTTCCTTCGTACTTAACGTTCTAGTCCAGTGTTTGTATCACTCCCTTCTGTAGGTCTAATATGGCAACTCCTGCTGCCGTTCAAAGCGATTTTCTTCCTTTCCATCTTGTCACTATAATCCTTTTTTTTAAAAAAAAAATAATCTTTATTTACATTTTCAGTTAAAAACAAACAATGATCAGACAGACAAACGTCGTACAATACAGTACAATACAAAAAAGAACAATGCGTATAACAGTGACCTTATACACCCCTATACCCCCTTATCCAAATATCCTACATTGGTTGGTATTATAGTCCAGAGGAGACAGAACAACTTACATCTCTTCATATATCCATCTAATCTTTTCTACTTCATTACGTACATATACAATATGTTATATTGTTTTACATCTTCTATGTTATATTCCTAATAGCGTATATATTTTCTCGTCTATTTTACCATTGTTTTCTTTTTCTCAATCCATCTATAAAATTTTCCCCATGATAGACATATTGGCATTTGATCTTTGTCTTTCAATTTTTTAGTTAGTTTATCCGCCTCTGCTCATTCTAAAATCTTCTGAATAATAAGTTCTTCTGGTGGGCTATTTTGGTTTTTCCAGAATTGTGCATATGCCAGTCTCGCTGCGATAATCACATGCAGAGCAAGATACCATATATCCTTTCCCATTTTCTCTGGCCTAAATCCGAGCAGGCATGTTTCTGGGCGCCACTCAATTTTGGTGTCTAGAATTTCATTTAGCCATCCTTTTATCCTCCCCCAAAATTCCATTGCTTTCGGGCATGTCCACCATTGGTGGTAGTATGTACCTCTTTCCTTCCTACACTTCCAACATTCTGCTGTTTGTCCCTTGATCATTTTCGCTAGTCTATCTGGAGAAAGGTGCCACCTATATACCATTTTATATATGTTCTCCTTGTAGGCTGAAGACACAACTAACTTCATATTGTCCCACCATATTTCCTGCCATTTTTCTAGATATATTGGATGTCCAAAATTTTTTCCCCAGGCAATCATCGTATCTTTGATTATTTCCTCACCTATCTCTAATTCCATCAGTAATTTATATGTTTTGGAAATCATACCTTTTTCTTGTCCTATTAAAATTTTATCTAATTCTTGAAGTTCATTGTTAATGCCCCTCTCTTTATCTTTATCGTATTTAGATTTAATCTAGGTATATGTCCACCAATCAATGTGTATTTCTTGGGAGTCCAGTTCCTGTTTCGATTTTAGTTTGCCCAATGGGTTCAGTAATTCTTTATATGTTAGTTTTTTATCAAAGTTATATAATTTGGGGTATGTTAACGCTTCTATGGGTGAGATCCAACATGGTACCTTAATATAGTATTTTTTACTCAGTTTTTCCCATATCCGTATTAAAGTATTTCTTACATAGTGTCGGATAAACCATTTGCTTTGTGTAGTGTTGTTTTTCCAAAGAGCCGCATGCCAACCTTGTTGTATGTCGAATCCTTCTAGTTTAAGAAGACGTCTATTCCTTAGAGTAATCCATTCTTTTACCCAGGTTAATATAGCAGCTGCATGGTAATTCTCCCAGCATGGCAATCCCAAGCCCCCACTCTCTTTTATTTCTTGCATCATCTTTCTTTTGATCCGTGGTCTTTTCCCTTGCCAAATAAATTTTGATATTATTTGATTTAAATCTCCAAAAAATTTTCCCGGTAAGCTAACTGGCGCAGTTTGAAATAGAAAGTTAAATTTTGGTAGCACATATGATTTTACAGTTGCTACTCGTCCTAAAAGTGAGAGTTGAAGTTTACCCCATTTATCTAAATCTTTTCCTACTTGAATTAACAATTTATTATAATTATCTTCTTGTAAGCTTGAACATCTATTGGTTAACCAAATTCCCAAGTACTTAATTTTTTTAACTACCTTCAGACCAGTCATTTTTTGTAAATTTATCTTATTTTCTTCTGTCATATTCTTAGTTAGTATGTTTGTTTTCTTTTTATTAATTAATAAACCTGCCACGGCCCCGTAGTCCTCAATTGTTCCTATTAAAGACGTGCAAGATTCTAAAGGGTCTTCTAAAAAGAAGACCATATCGTCTGCGTGTCAGCCTCTCAAGTTGCATTTCATTCAGGGCTGACATAGTAAAGGGGGGGTTAATTTACTGCAGTAGAATGATTTAGAGAATGGCCAATAGAATAAGGGAGCAAGCCAGGAAAGGGAGGGAATTTGGAGCAGAGGTCATTTCCTGGCTGCATATGAGTTCGTGAGGACGTTGTTCTAATAATAAATGTTTTTTTTTCTTTATTATCAAAATGTGAGAGGCACTTTATTTCTTTTTAGACAACTCCACTCGGACACTGCGAAGGCTTGGGTTTTAAAAATCTGTTGTCCTGTTTTAAGGCCTTTTATTTTTTCGTCCTTCCTTATTTTGTGTAATAATACTTCCAAAGAAAATATGAAAAGTAGCGGGCAGAGAGGACATCCCTGTCTTGTGCCCTTTCTAATATAGAATTCTTCTGACAAATCCCCATTTATCAATATCCTAGCTGTTTGATCTGAATCAATGCCGTCCATCGGCGAGACGTCTGAGATGGCTTGGGAGTTCATGGCTTCCATGACAGCCATGGACCTGACTCAAGTAATTCATGGCCCTACTCACATAGGAGGACACACTCTGGACTTGGTTTTTGTCTCTGGGCAGTGGTTGAATGGACTGGTTATAGGGGATATAGCTATTGAACCCCTGTCATGGTCAGACCATTCTCTCCTGAGGTTGGACTTTCTGACCGCTACACCCCACCGCAGGGAGGCGGAACCTATCAGATGGTTCCGCCCCAGGTGCCTGATGGATCCTGATAGGTT
The DNA here is from genome assembly GCA_038048745.1 of Coluber constrictor foxii. Lineage (NCBI taxonomy): Eukaryota > Metazoa > Chordata > Lepidosauria > Squamata > Colubridae > Coluber > Coluber constrictor. Next base: position 27,514,592 of record CM075966.1, on the reverse strand, counting down.
CCAGATGGAGCTTGGGCCATTTCCTGAGTCTCTGGCTCACGACTCGACTGAAGACCTGGTGGCCGCCTGGGATAGGACGGCCGCCGGGGCTTTGGACCGAGTAGTGCCTTTGCGGCCTCTGACCCGGCGCCAGATCTGCCCAGCTCCTTGGTTTTCCGAGGAGCTGAGGGAGATGAAGCGCCAGAAAAGACGCCTAGAGAGTGGTTGGAGGGCCAGTCGCTCCGAATCCGACCGAACACTAGTTAGGTCTCATATTAAGACCTACTTAGTGGCGATAAAAGTGGCAAAGTGTAATTACTTTTCTGCTCTTATTGCATCGGCAGATAACCGCCCAGCTGCCCTGTTTAGGGTGACCCGTTCCCTCCTCCATCTGGGAGCGCGGGATGACCCCTTGCAGGGATGGGCTGAGGATTTTCTACAGTATCTGCACGATAAAATTGCTCAGATTCGGGAAGGCTTGGACTCTGACTGGGTAGGTTCCGGTGAGGTGTCTGGGGCAGGTCTTGAGACTGTTGTATGGGATGAATTTGACCCTGTGACTCCCGAGGACGTGGACAGGATCCTGGGGAGATTGAACGCAACCACATGTTTATTGGACCCGTGTCCCTCCTGGCTAGTGCTGGCTACCCGGGAGGTTACACGAGGCCGCTCCTGTTCAACATTTATGTGAAGCCGCTGGGTGAGATCATCCGTGGTTTCGGGGTGCAGTGTCATCTGTACGCTGATGATACGCAGCTGTACATCTCCACCCCGGATCACCCCAATGATGCCCTCGAAGTGATGTCCCAGTGTCTGGAGGCTGTACGGGTCTGGATGGGGAGGAACAGGCTCCGACTCAATCCTTCCAAGACCGAGTGGCTGTGGATGCCGGCGTCCCGATATAGCCAGTTGGTGCCTTCGCTGGCTATTGGGGGCGAGTCTTTGCCCCCCACAGAGAGGGTTCGTAACTTGGGCGTCCTCCTGGATCCACGGCTGTCTTTAGAAGAGCATATGACGGCCGTGGCCAGGGGGGCTTTTTATCAGGTTCGCCTGATACGCCAGTTGCGTCCCTTTCTGGATCGGGACTCCCTATGCACAGTCACTCATGCCCTGGTCACTTCTCGCCTGGACTACTGTAATGCTCTCTACATGGGGCTCCCCTTGAGGACCACCCGGAGGCTCCAACTGGTCCAGAATGCGGCCGCGTGGATGATTATGGGGGCGACTTGGAGCTCCCATGTGACACCTCTCCTGCGCGAGCTGCACTGGCTCCCAGTGGTCTTCCGGGTGCGCTTCATGGTCTTGGTTCTCATCTTTAAAGCGCTCCATGGCTTAGGGCCCGGGTACTTACGAGACCACCTTCTGCCACCGATAACCTCCCACCGGCCAATATGCTCTCATAGAGAGGGCCTCCTCAGGGTGCCGTTGGTCAGGCAATGTCGACTGGCGACCCCCAGGGGGAGAGCCTTCTCTGTGGGGGCTCCCGCCCTCTGGAACGAGTTACCCCCGGGGATTCGATTAATCCCAGACCTCCGCACTTTCCGCAAGGCATTAAAGACTTTTCTATTCCAGGAAGCCGGGCTGGCTTAACGTAGATTTTAATGGGTGAATTTTAGGAAGGATTTTAAATTTGGGGAAGCCAAAATTTGATTTAATTACATTTTTAGATTATTTTTAACTTTTATATTGCTTGTATTTTAATGTTTTAATGTTTGGCTGTTCACCGCCCTGAGTCCGTCAGGAGAAGGGCGGTATATAAATCTAATAAACTAACAAACTAACTAACTAACTGAATAAATAGCCTTAATTGCATTTCTAAATTTCATTCCAAATCCCATATATTCTAGTTGCAGCAATATGAATTCCCAGTTTACCCTGTCGAATGCCTTCTGTGCGTCTATAAATACTAATGCGGCCTGTTTGTCTGAGTGTTGTTCATAATATTCCAATATATTTAACATAATTCTCATATTATCTTTTAATTGTCGTGATGGTAGAAATCCATTTTGGTCTATGTGTATGAATTTGTTTAGGAAACCTTTTAATCTGTTTGCTAAAATTGTAGTAAAAATTTTGTAGTCTGAGTTCAGGAGAGAAATTGGTCTGTAGTTTTTTATGTCTGTTAAAAGCGAATCTTCCTTGGGAATTAAACTAATGTTAGCCTCTCTCCATGAATGAGGAATTTCTGATTTTTCTAATACTTCATTAAATAGGTCTTTCATTTGTTCTCCCATGACTTCAATCATTGTTTTATACAACTCCGCCGAGATTCCATCAGTGCCTGGGGTTTTCTGAGTCTTTTGTTTCTTTACTGCTCTTTCAACCTCAGCTAAAGTAATTTCTTCTTCTAAGATCTCTTTCATTAAATTAGTTATCTTAGGTATATCTGAATTCTCCATATATTTTTTTATCGCCTCTCTTGAGATCTCCTCTCTTTTATATAGTTCTTTATAAAAATCCACCGCAATTTTCTCCTTCCCTCTTTTTTCTTTTACTAGGTTTCCTTCTTTATCCTCTAATTGTTCAATTCGTCTTAACTGTTTTTCTTTTTTAAGTCTATATGTAAGCCATCTTCCCAATTTATTGGCTGATTCAAAGTGTTTTTGTTTTGTCATCTTTATCTTATCTGCCAATTTATCTAATTCCAACAGATTGAGTTGATGTTTTAAAAGAATCACCTGTTCTTTTGCCCCCTTAGAAAGTGGATTATCTTGTAGTTGTTCTTCGGCTTTCATTAGTTTATTTATTAGCTCTTCCCTTTCCTGATTCTCTTTTTTATGTTTAATGGCCATGTATTTAATAATGAGACCCCTTATGTAAGCTTTGGCCGCATCCCATATTATTTGCAATGGCATTCCTGGTGTTTTATTTTCTTGAAAAAAGCGGGGTATCTCAATCTTAAGTTTTTGGATAAGTTCGGTCTCTTTTAATATCTCTGTTCTCAGCATCCATCTCTTTCTGTTTTTCCTTTCCTTCTTTAATGTAACCAGCACTGGATTATGATCGGCCCATTCATTCGGCATAATTCTAACATCTAATATTTGGGAATTTAATTCTTGTGTCATCCAGATCATATCCAGTCTAGACCATGATTTATGTCTTTGGGAATAGTAAGTAAACTGTTTACTTGCTGGATTATGTTCACGCCAGGTATCTACCAATCCTAGTTCTTCTCTTAACTCATTGTAAGTGGTTGGTAGTATCTTCTTCTCTTGTCTTCCACTTTTCCCCCTCCCTTCATGGTTCTCACCTTTTTTATAATCCTGTATTCTATTCGTAATTGCATTAAAGTCACCCAGAAGGCATACCTGCTCATATTCCAAATCACATATTTCTTTTTGCACTTTTCGAAAAAAAGATTTATGTTTAGTATTGGGAGCATAGATTCCTACCAATAGAACTTTCTTCTGCAGTATTTCTACCTCTAGAATCAATATTCTTCCCTCCTCATCCGCAAATAATTGTACCGGTAATAGCTGTTCTTTCACAAAAATTGCCACTCCTCTTTTTTTCCCCCCTGATGCTGCTACAAATAGTTTCCCAGCTTTTGGATATTTCAGTAAATTAGATTGTGATAGTTTAATGTGTGTTTCCTGGATACATGCTATATCAACATTTGTTTTAACAATTTTGGCTAGTATATGTCGTCTCTTTATCGGTGCATTAAGACCATTAACATTAACAGTCAGAATTCTCACTCCTTGCTCCATCCTCTATTTACTACCTTCCTTACTTTTGGTTACTGAATGGGTTTCTATACCGTATTCTGTTAATCCTCCTTCATCCTCCTTCCTCCCATCATCTTTTCCCTTCCCATAATATGCTTGTGCACCTCTTTCCTTTTTCCACCCTTCTTTCCCCTCTCTTTGTGTCTCCTTCACTATTTCTATATCGCTTTCCTTTCCAACAGACCCAAAACAGTTTTCACAAAATTCTTGAGCATCCTGGATATTTTCAAGTTTAACTTTCCACTCTTGCCAAGTTACCAAGAGCCCTTCAGGTAGCAACCATCTATATGGCACGTTATATTTTCTTAATTGCGAGCTTATGAATTGGTAACTTTGCCGCTGTTCACGTACTCTTTTCAGAATCTGTTTTAAGATCGAAATTTGACGCCCCTTGTATGTTATTTTCTGTTCCCTAGCTTTGTGCAACGTTTCATCTCTTAACGCCTTTTTCGTAAGTCTTACGTGTATTTCTCTGGGTAAATTATAACGCCTCACATAACTAGTATATACCCGATATGCTTTGTCAATCCCAGCTTGAATCTCTTCCTTCTTTTTCCCCACTATTTCTGCTATCACTTCTCCCACTATTTCCTCTAATTGTTCCTCTCTTTCCTCCTCTACATTTTGTAAATGCAAGAAAAAAGCTGATTTTTCCATTTCCAGAAATACTATTTCATCTTCGAGTTTCCCTACTGCTTGAACACATCTCTTTTCACATTTATCTATCTGTGCTTCAACCCTTTCAGTGTTTTTTTCCACCTCGCTCAGTCTCTCCTCGTGGTTAGTTAGAGTTGTTTTCATTTCTCCTAATGTCTCTTTCATTTGTTTCATCTCTCCTCTTAGTTCACTTATCTCAGCTTTCAAGTCCTCAAAGTTTTTTGATGTTGCTTCCTGATTTTTCTCTAAAAGTTCTTGGATATTTTGAAACATCACTTGCATTCCTTGCATCGTTATTGGTCTATCAATTGTTGATAAATTTTCAGAGGATTTTTTCTGTCCCGGGGATATTGTTATTGGCGAAGACATCATCGTAGGTACCGTGGTTTTCTTCACTACTTTGGTGGAAGTTGTTGTAGTAGCCATGTCCGTTAAACAAAGGAGACTTTTCCAAATTATCATATATCTATTATTTTTATCCCTTATTTGATTAGATCGTATACAGTTATAATAATAATAATAATAATAATAATAAACAAGTATTCTAATTCAATTTCATTTATCTTTTTCACAAATAAATTAATAAATAAATTCTACCTATATATATATATATCAGTTCCTATTATCAGCTATATTAAATTATCCTAAAACTTAAAACTTAAAATCACTATAATTAATCTTATTATGCTTATCTCTGATTAATTATCTATACTTCCTAATAAATTAAATAAATATCAATATATAAATAGGTATAAAACCAGTCACTTGTTTGTTATTACTTGACTTCACACAGGGGTGGTATTTTCCAATTTCTTTTCAGTCCAACTCCTACTTGTTCACAACAGGAAGGGGCTTAAATTACGCTATCATCTTGGGAGGAGCAGGATTCCAGAGAGGTTTTACCCCCTGATCATCTTTTATTTCACTTATTAATAAATCACCGTGGTAAAGTTTTAGTCCACTAGAGTTTAAGTCTTATCACAGATAAAGCACACTTCACCTCTAGCTATGCCACAGCGAGATCTCCAGTCTTTTAGAAACACTTCCTTCACCTCTGATTTGGACTGCCGCTAATTTCTTCAATCAGTCGCCAAATTCCCGTCATTCACAACTCAAATTCAAAGTCCTTTGTTTTCTTCTTTTTTCCTTTCTAACCTGTTTTCTCATCCTGTCTCCTCGTACCGGTCAAAATCTGCCACGTCATGGGCTTCGGGGCCGCTACCCGCGGCCCTCTTCCTGATCTCCGGCTCCTCGAAGCTATCGCTTCGATGTGGCGGGGGGGGTCGCACACCCTCACCTCGCCTCCGAAAGAAGCTCCTCTGTTCCCTCAGCCTCTCCGGGGCTGGGGACAGCAGCCAACAAACCGCGGAGATCCAAAAAATCGCTAAGCCCAGCGGAGCACACGCTGCGCCACTCTTTTGCCCCGATCGCTACACCGGAAGTCTCTCTTGTCACTATAATCCTCAATCACAACAGTAAATAGTTTAACGTTCCACCACTACTTTAAGTTTTCAAGTTCCAAGTTCTTTCTAGTTGACTTTGGGCTTCTCCTTTTATGTTTATTCCACCTCCGCCTGATGTCTTAGAATTCCAAGTTCACTGATTTTCCCTTAGTCACTTCGTGAGGGTCTATTTCACTTGCTGTCACTATGACTTTAAATATGCGCTCCTCTCGTGAATCGCCGCCACCAACTATTTCCTCCGATCGCGCTCCTTCTCCGCTTTCCTCTCGCCTCTCCTCGTCGCCAGGAATCTCCTCTCCACACCGTCACTCGAAACTGCTTTTCTATCAATAGCTTCACTCTAGACGGCCGCCATCGCTCCTGTCTGCCCTACGAGCGGACTTTTTCCTTGATAGATTCGGGTGGGTTGTCCCAATTACTCTCCAATGCTAGCGCAGCGTCCAGAGGCTTTGGCACTTCCCCTCTTTTTTTCCGATCTCTACGGGATCAGAAAAACCCTGGAAGAGCTTCTATCAATGAATATTGGGGTTCCAGAAACGACAGCGGCTGTTCCTCCCCCCTCTCATGATGACATCACCACCGGAAGTCCCGGAGCACCAACTTTTGTTTGCTTTGAAGCCATTTCCAAATATCCAAATTACACTTCCCAGCAGTCAAAGTAATAAGTCCAAAAAGTCCACTTAATGCTCAAATTTGTTAAATCTTATAGTTTGTTAGTAAACCAATGCTATTTTCTTTAATCTTGAGCTCTTCGTTCTTTTAAAATTGAGTCCATTGATTAGAACAGAGCTAACGACGTTAACAAACACTTGACAAGCACTTTCCTGTTAACTTTCACTTTCAGCACTCCCTTTAACTTTCAGGCACCATCTTCCTTACCCTTTTGTTCCCCTCATCCTTCACAGAAGGAAGTAGTACTGCATCAGAGTTAAAGTTTGTACTTGCAATTATAATCACTCCTGTCTTTGCTCTGCCTGCTTCTTATTCAGATGTAAATTCAAGCATTGTTTGCAGGGATGGTCGCGACGTTTTGTTCTGCTCCTGCAGAAGCCTCCCGGATGCGGAGCTTTGTCGGGCTGCTGGGGAGCTCTCACCCTTCGAGCCCCATAATTGCTCCTGGGGGTCTAGGGGAGCTCTACCCTTGCCCGGCTGCTCATCTCCCCCTCTTTTCCTGAGGGGAAAGTTTTCAAGCTGCTAGCAGTTTATACGCGATCACGGGGCTGGCACTCCAACGGGAGCGTCTTCAACGCCTACGGTGCCACCGGAAGATCGACAGAGGACATCCTTGTCGCACCCTTTTTCTAATTTGGAAGGTTTTTGTCAGTTCTTCATTTAATAGAATATTGGCCCTTTGTTTTTTGTAAATTGTGGATATTATGTTAACAAAATTTGATCCGAATTCCATTTTTTTAATTTGTTGTTTCATAAACTGCCAATTTCAAATTGTCAAACGCCTTTTGGGCATCAACAAAGACCAGTGCTATTTCTTTATTCGGGTGTTCCTTATAATATTCAAGTATATCTATTACCATCCTCGTGATATTTCTTATCTGCCTCCCAGGGAGAAATCCATTTTGGTCACTGTGTATCAAATTATTCAGAATTATTTTTAATCTTCCTGCTATAATACTCATATATATCTTATAATCCGTATTAAGGAGGGAAATCGGTCTGTAGTTTTTTATCAATTTTGGGTCCTCTCCTTCTTTCTGGAGGAGTGTGATATATGCCTCCCTCCACGATTCCGGTATTTTTGATTTTATCAGGGCCTCATTACAAATTTCTAACAATTTTGGTAATAAAATTTCCTCTAAATCTGGGTTTTTATATAATTCTCCTGGGAATCCATCTGGGCCTGGAAATTTGTTCTTTTTGAGTTTAGATATCGCTGTCTTTAGTTCTGTCATTGTGATTTCTTTGTTAAGCATTTCTTTCTCCTCCTTCCCAATCGTTGGAAGTTTTTCTTCTGACAAATATTGGTCCACCTTTTCTTTGGGAATTTCTTCTTCTTTATACAGAGAAGCATAATATTCTCGGGCAATCTCTAATTTATCTTCTTCTTTATTAACAATGCGACCCTCTGAGTCTTCCAGCTGATAAATAGTCCCTTTCTCTTTTTCATTTTTTAATCTGTAGGACAGCCATCTGCCCGGTTTATTGGCGTTTTCAAAGTAGTGTTGTTTAGTTAGTTTCATTTTGTATGCCAATTCCTCCTGATCTATGATATTTAATCTATGACGTATGACCATCCAATTTTCTTTAGGTGCCTCGTTGTCTGGCTTTTGTTGTACTTCCTTCTCTGCTTTCCCTAATTCATCTAACAGGGCCTTCTGCCTCTCTCTTTTTTCTTTATTCTTATGTGAGCCATATGATATTGCCAGGCCTCTCAAATACGCTTTCATTGCATCCCATATTATTCCTCGGGCAGTTGGTTCCTTTTCATTTACTTCAAAGAATGATTTTAATTCTCCCTTAACTTTCTCAATATTTTGCTTATCCCTTAGAAATTGAGTATTTTATCTCCATCTTGTACTTCTCTTATATAAACTTTTCCATTTAACCTCTAGCGGGTTGTAATCCGCCCAGACATTAGGTGTAATTTCTGCTGACATGATGTCCATCCCTATATTTCTGCTTACCCACATCATGTCAATTCTTGACCATGATTTTTTAGGGTTGGAGTAGTACGTATACTGCCTCTTATGTGGGTGCAGGGTTCGCCAGATATCGACTAGGTTAAATTCATCTACTAAATCAAAAAATGGTTTTGGTAATTTTTTCCTTTTTTTCTTTCAGCCTTTGGTACCTTTATAATCTTTGTCCGGATCTATTACCCCATTAAAGTCTCCGAATATACAGATGTTACTATTATCCATTATGCTTTTTTTTTTTGCCTAATTTTTTGTAGAAATCTCCCAGATTTTCATTCGGGACATAAATCGCTATTAATATTGGGGAGTTGCCTCTCTTTATTTCCACCATTAGTATCCTACCCTTCGGGTCAGCATATCTTAATTCTGCTTTTATTTCCTTCTTAATATACAATGCTACCCCTCTCTTTTTTTTCTCTGCTAGGGAAGTAAAAAGATTTCCAAGTTTATTATACTCTAAATATTTTTCATTCTCTTTTTTAATATGGACCTCTTGGAGGCATACTAATTCCTCTTTTTGTTATCATTCAGACCATTCATATTAATCAATATCAACTTCCAATCATCCATCTCTTATATCCTTTGTGTTGTCTTAGTTCTTATTTGCACATGTAGCTCTTTGTGGTCTTTGCTTCTTCTTTGTCTCCTTGCTTTCCTTATCCTCCGTCTCCTTCTCCTCTGGTGTCCCTTCTTTATCTCTCCTCTGCTGGATAGTTTCCTCTTCTGGTGTTATCGCTTCTAATTCCTCTTTACTACTTTGGTCTTCTGCGGTCCCTCTCAATTGATCCAAAAAATCTTGGGCTACTACCAAACTATCTATTTTAAACTTCTTTCCCTGCCACGTAATCAACATGCCTTCCAGCAGTATCCATCTAAAGAGGATATGCCTCTTGTTCAATTGAATGGCCAGGAATCTATAGTCTCTTCTTGACTCCCTTACCCTCCTTGGGACTTGCTTCAGTATGATCACCTCCTTTCCCTTGTACCTCATCGGTTCTTCTCTCACCATGCTATAAAAGATATCCTTAACTTGGACTTCCGGTGGCGCCTCCATCGTTGTTGGCAGTCGTTTTATGACTGCCGGCCTCGCCGCGCGTGAAAGAGCCGCCTCACAGCAGGCAGGCGGCTCGTAAACCCCGCTCTTCAGTCGGAAGAGCGGGGAGAGCTACTGGGGGTGTGGTAGAGCCCCCTGAATCACCTCCAGGACTTTTTTTGTGTCCTGGAGAGGGCTCAGGATGACGGCTCCCTATTCACCCCCGGGGAAGCTCCGCGCTGTGAGGGATCCCTGCTGCTTCTAGCAGCAGAGCCAGATGTCGTAAGCAACACCACAGACCGACTGAAAGCTATAAAAAAAGCAAGCTGGTGAAACCTGGAGGAAAAATGCAAGTATTGTTTTTTATTAATCCTTAGAAATGAGAAGAGGAAGAAGAAGAGTGATTGGAGAAAGTGTTTTGAAAATGGCGACTGGCTTTGCTCGGAAAATGCTTGAGAAAATGGAGAGTGGAAAGTGAAAGTAAGAGTTTAGCCAGTGTCGAAGTGTTTTTTAAAAGATACATCCTAGCAGGGAAAAGGAAACAAATTGATTTAAACAAGACCCTTTTGGTTGTTTTTTTTTCTGAGAAAAGTTAGAACCTTTTTGGAAGTATGACTCCTAAACAAAAGGCAAGGGTGGGGGGGCTCCCTCACAAGTCAGACAAAGGAAAAAGTAGAAATGATTCCAAAGCACTTGCAGGGAACTGCAAATGAGGATTTAAAAGACTTTATAACTAGGTCTTTAGGAAGTATTGTTGAGAAGATAGAAAACTCACAGAAGAATCTGGAAGAGCTGGTACAGGGAGAATATGAAGAACTGAACCAAACTATTTTCAAAATATTTGCTGCCTTTACAAGTGCGGTGGTGAGAATAGAGAAGAAGATGGCTGAAATCAGTAGAAAGTTTGACTCCAAGGTGAAAGATTTACAGGAAAAATTAGTTGAAGCTGATGCCAAAAATCAGGAAACTCAGAATGATCTGATGATGCTTCAATTTAAAGCTATGGAGTCTGCTTTGAGATTAAGAGGTATAAGAGAGAATAACAGAGAAAATTTGAGAATACTTTGCGCTAAGGCATTAGCTGCTTTTTTAAATTTGGAAGTTGACCAAATTCTTGGCTGTATTCAAAAAGTCTACAGGGTTAATTCACATGTTGCCAGACAGAAGACCCTACCCAGAGATGTTGTTGTCTATTTCACTGATAGAAGATTAAGAAATGATATTTTACAAAAATCTTATTCAGCTACTTTAAGGGTAGAAGGTCTACAAATCAGGGTCTATAAAGAGTTACCATCTGGAATTTTGAGATACAGAAAAGATTTTGGATTTCTGGTGAAGGAATTGCACAGAAGAAAGATTCCATTTAGATGGGACGTACCAGTTGGTGTAATTTTGAGTTATCAAGATGTGAGATATTGTTTAAATACCGTTGAAAAAGCTGAACTTTTTTATAATAACATTCTTAAGGGAGCCCCCATACTTTTATCTTCTGCTATGTTGTCATCTATGGAAGAAGACAAGCAAGATAAAGAGTTTGAAAGAAAGGTTGAGGAACAATGTGTGCAGATGGAACTACAAAATCAAAATAAGCAAAGTGTGTTAGAAGAAAAAGGAGCATGGTACCGGGCCTTGAACTGTTGAAGCAAAATGAAAAACAAATATTTTTGAGACAGCAGAGGCCCAGTATTTCACAAGTGGAAAAGTATGAGGAGGAGAAGCAACAGAAATTACAAGTCAAGGGAGGAAAGAAATTGAAAACCACTGAAACTGAACTGCAGCCGAAAATGTGTCTTTCGATGGAACCGCATGGTGAACCCTAGAGGTTAATTCTGAATAGATGGAATCTATTACATAAAGGACTATTTGAAATTGTTTGGAAGATAACCATTGTTATATTTAATTTTCATATGATATTGGACTTAAAATTTGTTACAAACTCATCCTGATTTGGATTTGACATCTTGAGAAAGTTAAACAGATCACTGCAAAATAAGCAGAGGATCTGTGATTACCCTATTATAATTTTATTGGAATTAATTATCTAGATGAGGAGCTTGAAGATGAAAACATCTTGGAAACCCGAAGGAAAGAGGCGGAAAGGTTGGCAGGATTTGAAAGAGTTTTAAAGGAACATCTAGCAGTGCAGCTTGTATAAACTGCATTTGTTTTTTTCTTTTAATGGATACATCAGGAGTCAGGTTGATTGATCTACCTAGAGGTTTACAAGATACCTTCGTGGTTGGATTTTACAAATACTAAGTCACTCGGGGGGATTTAAATATGAAGAGATGTTTGTTGCTGATGGGGGCAGCTTGAATAAGAATAAGAACTAGTTTATACATATTGTCTCAGAAGATAGTTGTCCAATTTTAATCAATATTAAGATGAAGAGAAGATGAAAATCTGGTTATTGAGACAGAAAATCTATTTGATAAAGTCACTTGGGGGGATTTTTATATGGAGAAATGTTTTTTGTTGATGGAGGCAGCAGGAATACGAAGCTTATTAGAGCTATGTTGGATAAACTTCAATCAAGATCAAGAGAAGATTGTAACATGGATTATTGAGATAGAAATTTTTTGGATATAATTGTATAATTATAACTATATATGTATAATCATATATGATATTTTATTAGAATAGAGAAATGTTTTATGTTTTTGTTTAATAGCTAATGGGCCTAGTTGGGATAAAATTAGTTGATATGGATATGGAGGTGAGTTATTATATTTTATTATTAGGGGATTGTTTTTGGTATATAATTAGTAATATTAATATCAATGGATTAGAGAAAGGTATGATAATCTGTTTTTTAGTTGATGGTGTAGCTGGGACAAAATTACTTGATATTGATATGGATATGGATATGGATGTGATTTATTATATTTTATTATTAGGGGGATTGATTTTGGTATATAATTAGTAATGCTAATATTAATGGATTAGAGAAAGGTATGATTTTTTAAAATTGGGTTTAAATATAAGTATGGTACTGATTGATAAATGAATATTAATATTGATTAATGAAGTTAACCTTATTGTTATTAGTTTTTTTATTATAATATAGTTAATTTTAGGAAAATTTTATTACTTATAGGTTTATTTGTTATATTATTTTGTTATATGTACTTGTTTTTTTTTCTTTTTTTAACTTGTAGCGGAAGTCAAGGGGGGGATGGGGGGGAAAATGTGGTGGGGGTGGGGGGAGGCAGGGGGGAGGGGGGGTTTGGGGGGGGAGAAAAAATGGAAAAATTTTGTATGTAAAACTTTTTCAATAAAAGATATCCTTAACTTTTTTCCTTGCAAATCTAATGTGCACCTCCCTGGGCAGTTTGTTTCTTCTGGTGTAGTTGGTCTGCACTCTATATACCTCATCCAATTCTTTCATTATATCATATTTATCTTGCTGCAGAACCTCAGCTATTAATTCAGCCATCACTTGGCCCAGGTCTTCTTCCTTATCCTCAGCAATATTCTGGAAACGTAAGTAGAAGGAGGCCCTGTCTATTTCTAATTGGGTGATTGAATCCTCCAGTTCCCTATTCTGTGCCATCAGCTTCTGGTCTACTGTATCAAGGTCTTTTTCATGTTGCTCAATTTTAGATTCCATCTTTTTTATCTTTTGTTCATTAGTTTGTATTGATTCCTGTATATCATTCATTTTTTGGTCTATAGCTCTAATATCCGTCTTCAACACTATGTGATTGCTGGGCATCTTCTCTTGCATCATGAGCATTGTATCTTGTATCGCTGTCAGCGTCGACTGCATTGCTTTCATGGTCGGGATCATAGCCGATTTTTCTGTTTTAGATAGACCTTCAGTCGACCTCTGTACTGCAGGTGATGTCATTGTGATCGTGGGATTGGAAGTTGTTTTCTTTCCCGTTTTAATCACAGTGGATGAGAGGCTTGTCATCTCCTTCAACACCTTTTTCTGATCTCTCGCAATCCTTTCAATATTTCTCCAGATTATCATCCACTAGTTTTCCTTTCTTTTATTTGGTGTTATCTTCTTTTGCACTGCTGAAAATGCTGTGTATCTTTTGTTTTGTATTATCAATCACTAACTCCCCCACAAACTAATATTTGGTTGAAACCCAATGGTTCAAGTTATTCTGTTTTCTTCAGGGATACTTACAACAGTTTTCAAAACTTATGTTACTTATCCTGTTGCCTTATTCTATTAACTATTATTCAAGTCTGTTCTATTATTAATCACTTACGAACATTCATAGATTCTGACTGGTATATCAATCCCACAATCAATTAATACAACAACAATTATAGAAATAATTAATCAGATGAAATAAACAGTATCCCTATTTAGCACTTATTCTATGTGACTCTCTAGTAGTAATCAAGTATATTCTTAAATATATTAAGTATGTATAATTAATTAATTAATTAATCAATCACAGTTTTAAATATTAATTATCAGGAATAGTAAATAAATAAATTAGTGAGGAGGAGTTAATTTATGAAATAAATATATCCCTATATGTCAATATCTAATAAATACTAAATATATGCTAAATATAATCAGGCTTATACACGACTATTTAAATATGTTATTCCAATGTAAATAAGTATAGATAAATATGAGCATAGAAATATAAATATGTGGTATAAATATATGAATGTACTAGTATTAATAAAAGTTTATGCCCAAGTAATTAATTAATTGATCTCAATATCCTCACATATAAGAGGGTATATGAAAATGTTGAGCTACAGTCAGATTTCACAAGAGTACGTTACTTCCTATGCAATTCAAGGAGCTCTTTACTGTGGTCAGTTCTTCACAACTCTTGATTTCTATCGCTGTCAGTATATTGTAGTTCTGATTTCAAAAACCACGTTGCCTTTTCCCAGTTCTCCTTCCTCCCTCTCTGTGCACTCGACAGTCTTGTTGTTGATTTAAGCAATGGCCATGCTTCTGGTATCTGGTCTCCAGTCTCTCTCTTCTCCTCTGCCCATTCGATCTGTCCGTTCTACGCTGTCGACCTCAAGGAATTCCTCGCTTATTCCAATAGACTTGTTCCCGTTCTCTAAGCCACCACCGCTCCACTTCACAAGTCTCTTTTCACTTATCTCTCTCTCGCCGGCTTGTCTGCGATCTCACTCCAATACAGTCCACTCCTTTCCTCACGATTGCCGCTTATTCCTTCGTGGATCCTTCCCCTCCGAGCCAGCCAGCTCAGTTTTCCCAATCTCAATCAGAACGTGTTCGAGGGAGAGTAGGTAGTAGGTATGAGCATTTACTGGCACCGACTTCACCAAAATTTTCTTGCTTCCCGTCTTGTTGGCTATCACAGCTTCGGGTCCGCCATTAAAGACAGACAAGCTGTGTTAGTTTGACAGTGGTTATCGGTCCAAGAGAGTGCTTGCTTTCTCACTACTCTGCCTACCGAAGCCCTACTACTGTCCGCGGAGCTCTCCAAGCTCCCACAACTCGAAGGGTCCCCAGAATGCGGCAAAAAGTGGTGTTGGAGGCAGCGATTGCTCTCACAATGCCATACCACCGCTAATCGCCAACCGGAAGTCCATCTAGTTGGGCTCTCCTATACAGCACTTGTCACTTCCATATTTTTTCTCTATCAGTTGTCTCCCCCTGTCACTATTTAGCCGCTATTTCCACGCTGGGGTAATTCTAAAATTTTCCAATTTTTCTTTTACCTGTGAGTTGGCCAATCACTCACCCGGTACCAGTACTCTGTCCAAATCTTCACTCCTGCACAACGCTTATTCCAGATGCTCCGGATTCATGGTGATTTGCACTGATCGTCACCCCCCATCACCAGATCGAAGAGCTTTCTCGGGCTTTCCGAGGAACTTGCCTGTTCCTCTGTAGCTACCGAGCTGCCTCTCCTTCTTCACTGTCCCTACAGGACAGATCCGGTAAGAAGACCCCCCAGTGACGGTTCGTCTGGCTGGGTTTCGCCAGGCTCATAAGAGCCTGGTATTTTCTTAACCAGTCACGCCGCTCGCTTCCAGAAACTCCAGTTCTGGAGCTATTCTATTGAGGTAGTGGGGAGAGACCATCAGCTAGAAAGTTTTACACCCCTCCCCCGCCCCCGGGAGATGTGCAATGTGAAATTAAATCAGTTGAAGTACTGAGCCCATCACACTTGTTTTGGGGATAACCTGGCTCTTTTCAAAGCTTCCAGAGTCTTATGATCTGTCCATGCCTCAAAAGGGGCTTTACTACCATCTAAAAATGCCTCCATGTGAGGAGGGCCCACTGTACAGCATAAGCTTCCTTTTCCCAGATCACCCACCTCTGCTCAGCCTCAGACAGTTTTCTAGAGGTGTAAGCTCATGGCTGCAGGACTCCTTGCTCATTTTTCTGGAGTAGGACAGCCCCAACTGCCACATCGCTAGAATCAGCTTGAATGACAAATGGGGCATTTTGTTCTGGGTGCTTCAGCATGCGTTCAGCTGCAAACAGGCATTTAAACTTTTCAAACACCGTTTGGCATTTCATTGTCCATTTGAGGGATTGGCTCAGCTTGGGTTTTCCCTCTCCCTTGTTCTTTTTTTTTTATTATTGAAAAAGTTTTACAATACAATTTTAACATGCCTTCCCCCCAACCCCCCACCCCAACAACCACCCCCTCCCCTCCCCCCTCAACCCCCCTTCCCCCCCCCCCCCGACTTCCACTATTAAACAATCATGTATTACAATCAACAACCAACAACTTTTTAGGTAAGATCTGGCTAACAATAAAACAATTTTAAACTTATTTAGTACAAAAAATATTCTAAACTTTTAAAATCTATTACCCCCCCCCCAGATATATAACCACATAAATCATTTATAAAAAATCATAGAAAATTTTCGCATACAAAATATAACACTTATCTTTTTTTTTTAAATGATAAAATAATGTTGGGCATCTTAAGTTTTGAATTAAAATATCATATAAATCCCACAGTTTACTCTTAATAATGTTTCTTAATCATTCAAATATAAAAATCATCATTAAACAGAATAAACAAAAAAACATCAAATAAGATAACAAATTTAACCTTGTAAAATAGAAAGAATTAAGCTATTTTTAAGAAAAATATATCAAATTTAAACAATACCTCATCATAAAGATATAAATCCAATTATATATTTAATAAACATTATTATAACTCAAGTGCTACTTGAAACTTCTTACTCTGATATTTATTCTGCATGTATACTACCCATTTCTTCCACTCTTTAGTAAAAGCTTCATGGGTCCTATCTTTCAGGTATGCAGAAATCTTAGCCATTTCTGCAAAATTAGACATCTTCAAAATCCATTCCTCTATGGTAGGTACACTATCCTTCTTCCAGTATTGTCCAATCAGTAATCTAGCTGCAGTAAGCATGTACAAAATTAATCTTGTTTCGGCTGATGAACAGCCCTTAACTATTCCCAACAAGAAAAACTGAGGAGAAAATTCAAGCTTCTTCCTCAAAATGTTCTGCATTACCCACCAAAGTTTAATCCAAAACGCTTTCAATTTTCTGCACGTCCACCAAATATGAAAATATGTTGCATCCAAACAATCACACCTCCAACATTTAGGTTGAACATTTGGATACATACATGATAACTTTTTAGGATCTAAATGCCACCTGTAAAACATCTTATAAAAGTTTTCCCTCAGGTTCTGTGCTTGTGTAAATTTAACATTCTGGACCCAAATCTTCTCCCATGTTTCCAACATTACTGGTTCTGCAAAATTCTGTGCCCATTTTATCATACAGTCTTTAACTAATTCACCCTCTGAATCTCTTTCTAACAGTAAATTATACACTCGCTTAATATGCATCGGCCCTTTACATTTTAGCTGAGTCACCAAATCTTCTTCATGTAACATTAGTCCAATTTTCTGATCTTCTCTCCATCTCGCTTGTAGTTGATAATACTGCAACCAAGTTAAATTCACTCCTTCTTCCAACAGGGTATTTAAAGGTTTCAAACTCCATCTGCCCCCATCATTAAAAAGTATCTCTTTATACAACAACCCCCCGAGTGACTTTATATTTGGCATAATCTGCCCAAGATCCAACCACAAAGGTATTTTGTAATCCAACTGAAGCTGGTGCTTCTTCCAGACTCTCATCAAAGCATGTCTTAAGATATGACTATTAAATACACTGTCTCTCTTATCTTCATAAAGTAAATATGCATGCCATCCAAATTGCAAGTCGTGGCCTTCTATATTCAAAATTTCTGTTTTTGTTGTTCCAATCCAATCTCCCACTTGTGTCAGCACTGCAGCCTCATAATATAAACGTAGGTTTGGAACTTTAAGGCCACCTCTTTCACGAACATCTTGCATAATTTTAAATTTAACTCTTGGTTTTTTCCCATTCCAGATAAATTTATTTAAACCTGCTTGCCATTCCATCAGGGACTTATCACTTTTAAGCACCGGAATCATTTGAAACAAAAACAGAAATCTAGGTAGAACGTTCGTCTTAACAGCTGCTATTCTGCCAAGCAAAGATAGTTGCAGCTTCTTCCATGTTTCAAGATCCTTTTGAATCTTATGCCAGAGTTCCTCATAATTATTTTGAAAAAGTTTTATATTGGATGCTGCAACTTGAACTCCTAGATATTTCACCTTTGTAGCTATTTCAAAGCCTGCCAACCTTTCAAGTTCAATCCTTTGTGGTTCCAACATATTTTTAACTATCATCTTAGTCTTTTTCTGGTTCAGGCTGAAACCTGAAACCAGACCATATTCCTCTATAATGTTTTTCATCTGTATGATTAATTCCAAAGGTCGTGTTAGGGTAACGACCAGATCATCTGCGAATGCCTTTGTTCTGTAATCTTTTTGCCTTACAACTATTCCATTCAGCTTGTCCGAGTCCTGTAGAGCATTCAACAGCACTTCCAAAGTCAGAATAAACAATAATGGGGATAATGGACAGCCTTGTCTTGTTCCTTTCTGTATGTTGAAATTGGTGGTTAAACTGCCGTTAATAATAATTTGTGCCGTTTGTTCTTGATAAATTGCCAAAATCGCTTGTATAAACTGGTCCCCAAAATCCATTTTGTGCAAAGTCTTTTTTAGAAAATCCCAATTGACTCGATCAAAGGCCTTCTCCGCATCCAAAAACACCAGCACCGCAGAAGTCTGTTTATTTTTCTCAAGATATTCCAATAAATCTATGAGTTGCCTGACATTGTCCTTCATGTATCTACCTTCTATAAAACCTGCTTGGTCTTCATGAATCACGTCTTGAATAACTGGCATCAGTCTGTTGGCTAATACTTTAGCATAGATTTTGTAATCCGTATTCAGGAGAGATATTGGTCTAAAATTTTCTGGTTTTACAGATTCTTCTTCTTTAGGTATCAATGAAATAAAAGCCGTCTTCCACGAGGGAGGTATTTTACCCCCCTGCTGAATATTACAAAATAAATCCTTAAGATGCTCAACCAATTCAGCTTGTAAAGTCTTATAATATACTGCTGTCAAACCATCTGTCCCAGGAGCTTTAGATAATTTCAGTTGTTTTATTGCAAATAAAATCTGTTCAGATGTTATAGGTCGGTTCAGTCTATCACTTTGTGTACTTGAAATTTTTGTAACTCTCATCTTCTGCAGATAATCATCAATGAAATCCTTTTTAATGTTATCTGCTTGGTACAATTTAGAATAATAATCTAAAAAAGCTTGATGTATTAAGTTCTGTTGAGACACTTGTTTCCCTTTGTACTCAATAGTATTTATTATACGAGAACTTTGTTGTTTTCTCAGAGTATAAGCCAACCATCTGCCAGGTTTGTTAGCGTTACAAAAAGTGTTATGTTTAGCATATTGCAGATTAGTTGCTGTCTGATCAGCCATCAGTATTTGAAATTGATCTTTCAAAAGTTTTATCGTTAACTGTAATTTCTCATCGGTCGGATTTTTAATAAGCAATTGCTCTTTCTCCTTTATCTCAGTCTCCAATTCTACTCTTGACTTCTGTCGTATTATTCTGTATTTAGAATTCATGTAAATCAGTACACCCCTCAAATAAGCCTTACTTGCGTCCCATACAGTCTCTATAGATGTACCTTTATTCAAGTTAATATCAAAAAATTCCTTAACATGTTTTTTAAGATGCATAATATTCTTTTCATGTCTAAATAAGTTCTCGTTCATTCGCCAAGATCTTCTCTCCCTCTTGCCAAGGTCCATCTCCAGCCATATCAAACTATGATCCGTTAGAGTTCTAGGAAATATTTTTGTTCTAGCCACTTTAGACAATAAATCAGGAGTAACCAACATAAAGTCAATTCTTGAAAAGGATTTGTGTCTATCAGAAAAAAAGGTAAAATCCAACTCCTTCGGATGATGAATTCTCCATACATCTTTTAATTCCAATTCTTCCTTCAATGCAAAAAACGTTTGTGGTAATTTATTCCCCTTCTTGGCCAATGTCTTTTTATCAAGATTTGTATCAATCACACCATTCCAATCACCCATAATAACAAAAGACTTGTAGTGCCACTGCAATATTTTGGTATTCAATAATTTATAAAAAATTTCCTGCTGCTGATTTGGGGCGTAAATCCCAATAAGAAGCATCAAAGCATTCTGAACATCTATTTCAACTGCAATATATCTTCCTTCATCATCCGCTTCTATCAGTTTAGCTGATATTCTTTTAGAAATATACAAGACTAATCCATTCCTTTTCACAGAGTTAGAAGATATAAAATGTAAGCCAAGTTTTGAATTTATCAAAAAATTTTGGTCCTGGGTTCTAATATGAGTTTCCTGCAAACAAACAACATCATTTTTATATTGCTTCAAATAATGAAATATTTTCCTTCTTTTCTGTGGCAAATTTAAACCATTCACATTCCATGATAAAAATCTTAATGTCATTTTGGGGATGACTGAAGCCCTTTGAGGGCTCGCCTAAGATTCTGCTCAACTGCAGATATCTTCGGTCTCGCCCCTCCCACTGCTTCAGAGTATAGTTTCTTTCCATTTGCACCATTCTCCTCCTGTGACATCCTGGACCTCTGCTGACTTTGTTTCTCTAATCTTTGCTTCTCTGCTGCCCGAGTTATACGTTGATCTTTCGGTTCTTGCAACAACAAATCGAGGTCCGGCTCCACTTCTCTTGTAGCTCTAGACTGCTTTGATTTTCCCTCTGAAAATTCTGCAAAAAGATCCTCTGAGAGACCTCCTACTGCTCCCAAAGTCTCCTCCCTTGCTATCTCTAAAATTTCCTGTAATTCTTTTTGCTGGATCAGTTCTTGAGTCCCCTCAACAATATCCTTCTCTTTAGAAATTTCTTCAATAGATAACAATGTAGATGAACGTGGGGGTGTTGAGACTTTTTTAAGAACATTGTTGAAAAAATGTTCTGCTTTTTCCACAGAGTTAAGGCGGTATCTCACATCTTCATATCTCAATATAATACCAACCGGAGCATCCCATCTAAATGGAATCTGACGCCTTTTTAATTCATTTGCCAAAAAACCAAAATCTTTCCGATCTCTTAACATCTTAGGTGGCAGCTCTTTATAAATCCCAATTGGATTCCCATCATGATGAACAGTGGTGTGGAAAGAACTTTGCAAAATATCATTTCTCAATCTTCTATCAGTAAAGTAAATCACAACATCTCTTGGCAAATTTCTTTGTCTCGCCACACGCGAATTAACTCTGTATAGCTTGTCAACTTTTTTATCAATCACCTCTGGGTCCACTTTTAAAATCTTAACCAATATGTCCACACAAGCTGCCCTTAGATTTTCTCTGTTATCTTCCCTTAAGCCTCTCAGTCTTATGGCAAACTCCATATTCCGAAATTGTAACATTGTAATCTCATCCTCTAGCCTTTGACTCTTAATCTCCACTTTAAAAAACTGGTCATTTACTGCCTTTTTATTAGCCACCACTTCAAGATTTAAATCATCAACTTTTTTCTCAACCGCCAGCAAAGCGTCTGTAAAAGCAGTAGCCACAGTAGAAACATCCTGGCTTAATTTATCTGTTTTTTCTTCCAACCTATCCAACATTTCTTTTTGATTTTTCTCCATCATTTCATCCATTTTACTCATTTTTCCAGAAAGCTCTCCCAGGGATTTGTGTATATCAAATATAAAAGTTTTCAAGTCCTCCATCCCGCTACCTTGTGACTGTCTCTGGGCTGGTACTGATGGCGTGGCTGTCTTTTCTTTTGTTTGATGTGTGGGGGATTCCCCCCCCCCGCTTTCTTTGAAGCCATGCCTGAACAGAATTTAAGTCTTTGAAAAAAAGAAAATCTTCCTCCTTTTCCTGTCTTCCCCAGCTTTACAGAAAAGGAATCAAATCATCAAAACTTTCCAGTTAAAAATCTTACTAATACAGTCAGTTAGAATTACAGGCAGGCTTAGACAAATTGTTGTACTTTCACTTTTCCTCACTTGTTCCGCTTTAATCAGCCGCCATTTTCAATCACTTTCACACAGAGACAGCTCAATTTCAAAGTTAAAAAAAAATCCTTAGATATAGTTAAAGTTCTGAAGAAATAATCCAGATCTCACCAAATCCTTTGCTAATTAGAAGAATGTGTATTGTAGCAAGTGGAGTTGCTCTCGTCGTCTCGCTCCATTTAAAACGGAGATCCCACGCCGCTTGGAGTTCCAGCAGCCTGAATAGGGAGACCTTTCACAGAACACTTGCCAGGGCGAAGGAGAAGCCCTGGCAGCGCTTCTGGGGTCTCAACCTCACAGCTGCCTACTCTTATCTTCCCTTCCGATCGAAGGGAAGATTTACAAGCCGCCTTCAAGATGAAAAAGCGGCTCTACAGGCAGCGGGGGCGGCAGCCATAAATCTAGCCGCCGACAACGACGAGGACGCCACCGGAAGCCTCCCTCTCCCTTGTTCTTTAGTGCCAACTCGCGAAGCATTCCTGACCTGCTCTTAATTTGCCATAGGCAGGGGGATGGGGAATCGAACATTGCAGCTGCATTGAGGAACTTGCACTTCAGTCAAAACAAAGCACATTCCAGCCAGCCACGTCAAGGTCATATCCATGCAGACCAGGGGTGGGGTCTAAATTTTTTTACTACTGGTTCTGTGGGCATGGCTTATTTTCTGGGCGTGGCTTGGTGGGGGAGTAATGTGACTGGGTGGGCGTGGCCAACTTTTTAAAAAAAAACTTTTAAAAGCATTTTTTTGGCCGAAGAAGTTGTAGAAAAAAGGCTTTTAAAAGTAAAAAAAAAATCCTCTGATGAGGTGGGCAGGGTAAACGAGTGGCGACCAGGCCGGGGACCGGTTCAGGGGCGTGGCTAGCCAAAGTTATTACCGGTTCTCTGAACTACTACAAATTTTTACTACTGGTGTGAAGTTTCCGAAAGATGCCCTAATTAATTCAGGTGCCATGAGCCAAACTTCAAAAGAAATACAGTCATTTATTAGGAGCACCATTCCGGCAATATTCGGATGCAGTTGGAACTAATCCCACGTAGATTTACGTTCCCCTATGACCCTGTCTCTCCCCTCCTCCCTGGCCATGTCATAAATCACATTCTCCAATTAACCACTTTGGCTGGCTGTGAAATTCAATGCCCTCCCTCTGATTGCGGTCAGGATGCATGTATGGAATGTAACTTCAGTTACTCAATCAGTGCTATCAGTTCTCCTTCCCTCCTGTTCATGGCAACTTGAAAGCTTTGCAAGCTACGTGACCTCAGCGAAAGACAGGAGGTCCGCCCAATTGGACTGCTGATAGTTCACGTAGCACCTCAGGTACTGCTCTACCATAGCATTCAGTCTCTCTGCCCCCCCCCCCATTGGTGCTCAGATGAAAGGCTGAGCTAAGACCCTGGGATGACCCAATGGACCGTAGAAACTCCCTCCAGAATTTAGCCGTGAACTGGACCCCTCTGTCAGAGATAATTCTTCTTGGTACTCCATGGAGGTGGTAGATGTGTTTCAGGAACAGTTTGGCCAACTGGTGGGCTGAGGGTAGTCCGCTGCAGGGTATGAAGTGTGCCTGTTTGGAAAATAAATCTATTACAGTCCAGATCACCGTGTTTCCCCCACTTTTTGGCAACTCCACTATAAAGTCCATTGCAATCTCCTCCCATGGTCTTGTAGGCTCTGCTACTGATTGTAGCAGTCCGGGGGGTTTTCCTGGTCACTTCTTCATCATAGCTCAGATGGTGCAACTTTTCACATAACTGTCCACGTCTTTCTTTATGCTGGGCCACCAGAACTGCCTCTGTGCTAAGTGTAAAGTCTTTAGGAATCCAAAGTGGCCTGCCGGTTTAATGTCGTGGCTCCTCTGGAGGATCAGGGTGCATAGAGATTCTGGGACATAGAGCTTTGTCCCCTTCCATGCGAGGTCATCCCTTTTTGTCAGAATGTGTTGATTGTCTCGGAACCAGGGGTCTGCCAGCAGTTCAGTTTTGAGTTTTGCCGTGAGATCGCTTGTTGGTTGGTCGTGCCGGTTGTGGCGTTGTCGTCTGGTGGTTACTTGGCCCGGTATTTGGGTAAGGGGAACAATGGCGTCCACTACCTGCTCCTGCTCACATTTGTACTGGGGCATGCGGGAGAGGGCATCGGCTAGAAAGTTCCTCCCCCCGGAATGTGTTTTAGCACGAAGTCGAAGCGGTTGAAGTATTGAGCCCAACGGACTTGTTTGGGAGATACTTTTCACAGGGTCCTGAGGGCCTTCAGGTTTTTGTGGTCAGTCCAGACTTTGAACGGTTTCTGGCCCCCTTCCAGCAGGTGTCGCCAGGTTAGCAGTGCCCATCTCACTGCAAATGTCTCCTTTTCCTATGCTGCCTCGCCTTGTAGAGGTGCTCATGCAGCACCTCATTTATTAATTGCATGAACACCGCTGGGGCTCCCTGCAGTCCGAAAGGCATCACCTTGAATTATCAAAATGGATGGATGGATGGATGGATGGATAGATAGATATGATAGAGATAGATAGATAGATAGATAGATAGATAGATAGATATAGATAGATAGATAGATAGATATGATGGATGTATGGATAGATAGATAGATAGATATGGACTATTGTAATGCTCTCTACATGGGGCTCCCCTTGGGGTGCACCCGGAGGCTCCAACTGGTGCAGAATGCGGCCGCACGGGGGATTATGGGAGCGACAGGGCGCTCCCATGTGACACCTCTCCTGCGTGAGCTGCATTGGTTGCCGGTCGACTTCCGGGTGCGCTTCAAGGTGTTGGTGATCACCTTTAAAGCGCTCCATGGCTTAGGACCAGGGTACTTACAGGACCACCTTCTGCCACCAATTGCCTCCCACCAGCTGGTTCGCTCCCACAGAGAGGGCCTCCTTAGGGTGCCGTCAGCCAGACAATGCCGGCTGGCGACCCCCGGGGGAGAGCCTTCTCTGTGGTAGCTCCTACCCTCTGGAATGACCTTCCTCCACAGTTGCGAACGATCTCTGACCTCCAGACTTTTCGTCGGGCCTTAAAACGTACTTTTTCCAGTTAGCCGGACTGGCCTGATCCCATGGTAAATTTTTAGAGTTTGATATTAATTATTAATTGAACTGTTTTAAATTATGGGCCAAATTTATATTAGTTGTTTTTAAAATTCTTTTAACTTTTGTAAAATTTGTTTTTTATTTCGGGCTGTTCACCGCCCTGAGTCCGCAAGGAGAAGGGCAGTATATAAATCTAATAAAATAAATAAATAAATAAATAAATAAAATATGATATGATAAATATGATATGATAAAAATAAATATGAAATACAATATGATAAAAATAAATATGAAATATGATAAATATCTATCTGTCTGTCTATCTATCTATCCATCAATCCTCTTCTCTATCTATCTATCTATCTAGCTGTCTGTCTGTCTATCTATCATCTATCTATCTATTCATCCATCCATCCATCCAATATCTATCTGTCTGTCTATCTATTTATCTGTCTATCTATCTATCTATCTATCTATCTATCTATCTATCTATCTATCTATCCATCCATCCATCCATCCATCCATCCATCCATCCATCCGTTCATCGATCACATCTATCTATCTATCTATTCGTCCACCCATCCTGTATCTATCTATCCATAAATCCTGTTCTCTATCTATCTATCTATCTATCTGTCTGTCTATCTATCATCTATCTATCTATTCATCCATCCATCCATCCAGTATCTATCTATCTATCTATCCACCCATCCTTCCATCCATCCATCCATCCATTCATCCATCCATCGATCAATCCATTCTTCCATCCTTCCATCCTTCCTTCCATCCATGCATCACATCTATCTATCTATCTATCTATCTATCTATCTATCTATCTATCTATCTATCTATCTATCTATCTATCTATCCATCCATCCATCCATCCATCCCTCATATCTCCCTCCCTCCCTATCTATTTATCTATCTATTACCAATCTAATTATTTTTGTCTATTTCTATCTAATCTATCTATCTATCTATCTATCTATCTATCTATCTATCTATCTCTATCATATCTATCTGTCCATCCATCCATTTTCATAAATCTGTATAATCTCTCTTTGTGTCCATCTGCTTAACTGACTCTCTCTCTCTATCTATCTCTATCATATCTATCTATCTATCTATCTATCTAGAGGGAGGGAGGGAGGGAGGTTTTTAAAACACAAGCATTTACGGATGACGTGGCCCTAATATTAGAAGACCCATTAGAATCTGGACCAAAAGTATTAGAGGAATTGGACAAATACGGAGAAGTGGCAGGCTTTAAATTGAATAAAACCAAAACCAAAAGATTAACTAAGAATTTAACCGAGGCACAGAAACAGGAGATAGAAGGAATGCTGGGATTACAGGTTCTCAAGAAAATAAAAGATCTTGGAATTTGGATAACCGTAAGGTGCTCATCCCTAAAAGATGATAATTATACCCCCCTAATTCAAAAAATTAAACAAGATTTGGACAGATGGAAGAAAATTAATTTGTCACTTATAGGTAAGATAGCCACGATTAAGATGAACATCCTCCCCAAAATTCTATTCTTATACCAAAATATGCCAGTGAACTTAGATAAAAAAAATTTCTTAGAATTAAACAAAAACATTAGGGAATTTGTATGGGAGGGGAAAAAGTTGAGGATTTCACTTAAAGTGCTACAGGGGAAAAGGAATATGGGAGGATTTGGCCTCCCGGATTGGGAAACATATTATAGGGCTGCCAAGTTAGTATGGATAAGGGAGTGGGCCACTTTGGAAAATAAGAGAATTTTACCCTTAGAAGGTCACGATTTACAGAAAGGGTGACACTCATACTTATGGGACACAGATACAAAAAAAAGAACACACTTCCGTAGACATAAAATTAGGGACTCATTAATACAAACATGGATTGAAATTAGACAGAGATATTACAACAAAGTTCCAAAATGGCTCTCCACGATGGAGGCCCTGATCCACCCAAGCAGATGGGCAATGGAGAAAATATGTAGATATAATGATATTTTAGATGGAGGAGGAAATCTTAAATCAAATGATTTAAGCTTTCCAAGCTAATGGAGATATAAGGGGACTTAAAATAAAAGGAGAAGAATACAGGGTCCAAGCCTTTGCGGACGACCTTGTATTCTTTCTGGAAGATCCTTTAGTAACTGAACCCTACTTAATGAAAGAAATTGAAAAATTTGGAAAAGTAGCCGGTCTGAAAATTAACAAGGATAAGACAAAAATAATAACTAAAAACTTAACAATAAAACAGATAGAGGAATTAGAGAAACAATCCGGACTAAAAGTAGTTAAGAAAATAAAATATTTAGGAATAAATTTGACAAATAAAAATATAGATATAAAGAAAAACAATTATGATAAATTGGTTTACCAAATTAAAAATGATTTAGAAAGGTGGGGAGATCTAAATATTTCATTTTTGGGAAGGATAGCGGCACTAAAGATGAACATCCTGCCGAGGCTCCTCTATCTATTCCAAACCATTCCAGTGAAATTAGAAAAAAATTTTTTTTATTAATTTAAATAAAATGACGACTAAATTTGTATGGGAAGGCAAAAAGTCCAGAATAAGCCTGAGCACACTACAAGATGATAAATTTAGAGGAGGGTTTGGTTTTCCTGCGTGGAACAAATATTACAAAGCAGCAAGCTTGTTATGGATAAAGGAGTGGGTTAATTTAGAGAACCAACGCTTACTAAAATTAGAGGGGCATGATCTAATGATGGGGTGGCACACCTTCCTGTGGACTTCTGGGAACAAAAGTTATCAACATTTTAAGAATCATATAATCAGAGGAGCCTTAATCGATACTTGGTTGGAATTAAAAAAGAAGTGCTATAAGAAAGTTCCCGGGTGGTTTTCCACTGTGGAGGCAGTCATGCACCCAAACACCATATCCTTTCAAAAAATTATACGATATCGAGACGTATTAGACTCAAACGGGATATTAAGAACGCGTCAGGAACTCAGAGATGCGGGAATAGAACTAGATTGGTGGCCCTACCTTCAAATACAAAATAGATACAGAAAAGATAGGGATGAAGGAGGAGTTGAGTTAAACCCAAATAGATTAGATAAACTTATGGAAATGAAAGAAGGGAAGATGATATCTAAAATATATAAATATCTATTAGAATTGGAATTGAGTAAGAATATAATTAAAGGGCAGATGATTGCCTGGAACAAAAATATAGGTGGAAATATCCAATTAGAAGAGTGGGAAAGAATTTGGGAAAATAATATTAAAATGACAAAATCGGTAAGCTATAAAGAAAACCAATATAAGGTATGGTATAGATGGCATTTACACCCCTCGAGGCTAGCACAAATGTATCCCAATTTAGATTCAAAATGCTGGAAGTGCAAACAGGCTAGAGGAACTTTTTACCATATGTGGTGGCTATGCCCCAAAACTAAGAAAATTAGAATGTGGATATCACAAATAGTAGGAGAAGAAATTGAATTAGACCCCAAGATATTTTTATTAGGAATATACAAACAAAACACCAGAAAAGAAACGATATACTTAATACACCATATAATTACAGCGGCGAGAATAGCGAGTGCACAAATATGGAAGAAGGAATATTTGCCAAACGATCAACAAGTAATACAAAAGATATATTTATGTGCGGAATCGGATCAATTAACGCAGAAATTAAAAAATGAGGAAAGCTCAAAATATTCCAGGGTATGGGATAGGTGGTACGACTGGATCAAACAAAGACAAAATGGATAAGGATACTTTTAATTGAATATAAAAGCTAATCTGGATGAGCAAAATATGTTACTTTGTTCTTAGTGAATTTCAAATTAAGAATGGAGAATTGGAAAGGTATTTGTATGTTTACCTTATATAAGTACCCATGATGACTTCACCGACAAAAGGAATGAGGATGAAAACGGGACAAGTAATGAATGATATAATGTATGTATATATATATGTGTATATGTATAGTAATCACATATAGATACTTTACAGAGTAGAAATGAATTTCATCATACATTACGATTTATGGACATGGATATTTTAACATGGTTTTAACTGTTTTTGTATACATTTGAAAGTTAAATAAAGTTTGTTTTTGAAAAAAAAAAGAGAGACAGAGAGACAGATAGATAGATAGAGAATAGGATTGATGGATAGATCGATACAGGATGGATGGATGAATAGATAGATGGATAGATAGATAGATAGATAGATAGATAGATAGATAGATAGGATGGAGAGAGAGATTATGGATGGATGAATGGATAGATGGATGTATGGATAGATAGGTAGATATGATGGAAGGATGGATGGATGCATGGATGGATGGATAGATAGATAAATAGATAGATAGATAGATAGATAGATAGATAGATAGATAGATAGATAGATAGGATAGAGATAGATAGAGAGAGTCAGTTAAGCAGATGGACACAAAGAGAGATGAGACAGATTTATGAAAATGGATGGATGGATGGACAGATAGTTATGATAGAGATAGATAGATAGATTAGATAGAAATAGACAAAAATAATTAGGTTGGTAATAGATAGATAGAAAGTTAGATAGATTGGCCACTTCCTGATGGTGACCCGCGGCGACATAGTGCTGAGTGAGTGATCTCTGCTCCTCACCACTGCTAATCACCGTGTTTTGGGGATCCCTTTGGGGGCGTGAAGCCCGGAGAGCTTCGTGGACAAGAGAGAGAGCCAGGGGAGCGAAAAAGCGGGTGCGAACGCTTCTTCGCAAGACTGGACGGCTCTGTCGACCTAGCACGCGTGAGTCTGCTGAATAATGGCGGACCCGAAGCGGCAGTAACCAGCAACGAGACGGGAGATCAGAGATAGGTGATCGGAGGTTGCAGCGTCGAACGGGACTACCTTATCTTTCCGAGTTGGTGAGAGTGGCATCGGAGGAAGGGGCTGGTGGAGTCGGATGCAGAGGTCTCTGAGGGGAGAGAGAGAGCAGTGATTGGACTTGGAAGAGCGGACTGTTGCTGAGAGCTAGCCTGACAAGCTAGCAGAAAGGAGAAAGTGATCACTGCGAGGATTGGCGTAAAGGAAAGGTTTTATTCTGGTGGACAGAACGGAGAAGAGGAGGAGAGCTTTAAAGAACTTTAAAGAACTTGTACTGTGCCGCCTATTACTTCTGAGCGGAAAGTGTGCAGATGGGAGAGAGAGCCGAGTGTCCTAGAAGAACAGGAAGTGCAGCCATTGACAGGAGACAACAGGATAGACTGACATTTGGACGATCTAGCAGCAGGAGTACTATAGAGTCCAGCGTCAGAACAATCGGCGGAGAAGATTTAGAAGACCTCGGAGGCTGAGTATTAAAGATCATTAGGTCTCCCAATTTTAAACTTTAAAGAACGTTACGCCTGTGACCTTTGGGAAAAGAAGAGAAGAAGTACTATTTAACAGAGATATATACATATATATAAAGATAAACGTATCTCTGCTGAAATTCTTCCTGAGTAACAGATAGAGACATTAGAATACTGTCAGCCTCTCAAGTTGCATTTCATTCAGGGCTGACATAGTAAAGGGGGGGGTTAAATTCCTGTGGGATTAGTAAGAAAAACTGCAGTAGAATGATTTAGAGAATGACCAATAAGAATAAGGGAGCAAGCCAGGAAAGGGAGGGAATTTGGAGCAGAGGTCATTTCCTGGCTGCATATGAGTTTGTGAGGACGTTGTTTTAATAAATAAATGTTTTTTTTCTTTATTATCAAAATGTGAGAGGCACTTTATTTCTTTTTAGACGACTCCACTCGGACAAATACATTGTAATCACTAGTTAACCAGTAAATTAATTAGTAAGCTTTTTAAATATATAATCCTGTGTTCATAGAATTTAGATCTTTATTACACCTATAAGTTAATTGTATACCGAATTTTATAGTATTTATTAGAGAACATAGTATTTACTTATATTATCGTATCTTATTTTAAAGTATCATATTTGTATTTGACCTGTATATTATTATAATTTGAAATTAGTCTAAAGAATTAATTTGAATATAGAATTAAGTTATAGATAATATTTGAGATATAAGAGAAGTCTATCATATTTTAAGTATAGAAGGAAACTTTGACAAAATTAATACGTGTAGGTGTAAGGGGAACGTATAGTAATTATTGGCAAACTCAATCCATCTTTTTTTATTAATTATTAACTAAGCAATTAAGCCCAATTAACAATCTAAATATAATTTAATCAACGAACCAACTAAAGAATTAACAAAATATTTATAAATTAATAAATTTATAAACTAAATCTCAATAACTGTATTTACTTTCACTCAAATAATCAATTAATTAACCATCCAAGTACTAACTAATTAATAGATCAATCAACTTTTAATTAAATATAAATAAAAATTTATCCTCAATACTACTAATATAAATTAAACCTTTGATTAGAGAGGGTAAGGGGGAAAGAATTTCAGGTCAAAAGCATCTGGAAATTATAGGGCATCCGAACTAGACAGGGATAAAGGAAAGGTACCAAATAGTGAATGAGGATCTGGAGGAATATTGAAAAAATTATTAACGAACAAAACCGAATCTTGAAAGAAATGACAAGCCTATCTACGATAATTTTGAAGACTGGGAAGAAAGTTCCTTCTAACCCCACAATATCTATGGCATCTCCAACAATGCAGAAATCTACTGAAGGACTGGCAAAAACAGAAAAAGCTGGGTCATCACCATTTATGCAAAATATGCAATCTACACTGAACCTGATCCAAGAAACTATGATGTCGATGCAAGCAAAAATGACGAATAATCATGCTGAATTGAAAACTGATATTCAAGTGCTTGACCAGAAAATGGATGAGATCCAAATCTCGATTCATAACAATGAGCAAAGAATTCAACAGGCAGAAACTAGAATAGATTGCAATGAGAAGAAACTAGAAGCAGTGGACCGGAAATTGACGATACAAACAAAGGAACTCGAGGACTCAATAGTTCAGATGGAAATGGATAGAGCGTCTTTTTATTTGCGCTTTCAAAATGTTGCGGAAGAGAAGGAAGAGGACCTAGGACAGATGATGGCGGAATTAATCGCGGATGTTTTACAGCAGGATAAGCAAGAAATAATCAAGGAACTCGATGATGTTTACAGAGTCCAGACGAACTATGTGCAGAGGAATAAGCTCCCAAGGGAGGTACATATAAGGTTCACAAAAAGAAAGTTAAGGACATTTTGTATAATATAGCAAGAGATGAACCGATACTGTATAAAGGAAAGGAGATAACAATTTTAAAACAAGTTCCAAGAAGAGTACGGGAGATGAGGAAAGACTACAGATTCTTAGCGGTTCAGTTAAACAAAAGGAACATACTATTCAGATGGCTTCTGCCAGAAGGTATGCTTATCACCTGGCACGGGAGGAAAGTCAAAATTGATAGTCTAAGCATGGCACAAGACTTTTTGGATCAGTTGAGAGGGACAGAGGAAGAAGAAAGTAGCAGGGAAGAATTGGAAGCGGCTGCACCAAAGGAGGAAACCCTGTCCCAACAAGCTATAAAGAAGGAACCTCGGAGAAAAAAAAGACAGAAGAAAAGGAAGACAAAGAAATTAAAGAGAAAAAGACAAGACCACAAAGAGCCGTTCGAACAACCTCATACAAAAACTAAAACCCGATAGGAGCTTTAGAAATGCACGATTGGAAGTTAATATCTTTAAATATTAATGGGTTAAATGATAAGAAAAAGAGGAAATTAACTCTTACTAAGATGGCAAAACAAAAGGTAGATATAATTTGTCTCCAAGAGGTGCACATAAAAAGAGAAGAGGCCCAATGTTTAGAATACAAAAATTTGGAACAACTTTTAGTGCATTAGCGGAAAAGAAAAAAAGGGGGTGGTAATGTACGTAAAGAAAGGAATTGAGGCGGAGTTAAAGTATAACGATGGAAAGGGTAGAATTTTAATGATTGAGCTAAAGAGAGGGAAATTGAGTGTCCTATTGGTAGGACTGTATGCTCCAAATAAAAAACAAGGGGAATCCTTTAAAAAACTACAGGAGCAATTAGGAAGAATGGAATATGATGAAATATGTATAATAGGGGACTTTAATGGAATAATTGATGCAGATAAAGATTATAAAAGCAATAATAAAAAATAAAATAAAAGGGCAATATTACCGAGAACATTTTTTAATTTAGTAGAAGAATTAGACCTGATTGATATGTGGCGGGCTACTCATCCAAACGATAAACAATATACATTTTATTCAAATTCGTAGCTGTCATGGTCAAGAATTGACATGGCATGGGCTAGTAGGAGACTTGGGCCTGAAATCGATACGGTAGAAATTAGACCGAATACGTGGGCAGACCACAACCCGCTAGAAATGAAGTGGAATGGTGTACAGAGGAAAAATTACCAGAGATGGAAGTTGAACACGAAATTATTGAGGGACATAAGATGTGTGGATAAGCTTAAAGAGGAACTGAAGTTCTTCTTTAAGGAAAATGAAAACCAGGAAACCCCCCGAGTAGTAATTTGGGACACAATGAAGGCTTATCTTAGAGGGGTGGTGATATCATACAATGTGTATAAAAATAAAGAAAGGAAAAAGACTTTGGAAGAACATCGAAAACAGTTAGAGGAAGCAGGAAAAAAAACTCCAAGATAATCCAGGGGACAAAGCAGCAAAAGAAAATTGGTTACTGTGGAGGCACAAATTGAATATTATTGATCAAGAAAATTTGGTTTATAAAATAAAAAGAACAAAACAATATTATTTTGAGAACGCAAATAAGCCGGGAAGATGGTTATCATATAAACTCAAAAAAGAAAATGAAAAAGGGATAATACATGTATTAGAAGATGCCAATGGGAATTTGGTAAATAAGGAGGAGGACAAGTTAGAAATAGCAAGGAAATATTATGAAATGCTATATAAAGAGGAAGAGGTTTCTGACTTCCTGTTGGCGCCGCCTCCGTCGCAGACGGTCTTCTATGACCGCCAGCCTCGCAGCCCGTAAAAAAGCCGCCTCCACAGCTGAGAGGCAGCTTGAAAAACTCTCGTTTGAAAAATAAACGAGAGCAGAGCCGGTGAGTGCAGGTAGAGCCCCCTGCGAAACCCCTGGAGTACTTCTGGGGAGGAAGCAGGGAGAGGCTCCCTAAATAGCTCACCGAAGCTCCGGACCCCGGGACAACTCTGCATTTATGCAGAGCCAGACAACGCGACCAACTTCAAGCAGCAAAGTTCAAGCAAGTTTTAAAAATAAACAGGGTGAAATCTGGATTGCAAATTTAAAACCGCAAGTATTTTTCTAGCCCTGTAATTATACTTAAGAGTGGAGAAAGAGTGAAAGTGTTTTTAAAATGGCGTCTGGTTACAGCGGAGAGAAGAAAGCTGAAAGCGAAAGTGATTATGCTTGCGTGGCTTAACGTGTTACAAAGCAACTAAAGTAACTGAACTTGCCAGAAGAAAAGGAAAAAAACTTTTTTAAAGGGATTTCTATTTGCTTTTTTTCCCTTAGAGACTGGATTAAACCTGGGGAAGTTTTTGAAAAGACTTTGTGGTGGTGGAAAGGGGGGGAAGACTTCCTTTTTTGAAAGACTAAGATTGCATAGCAGTATGGCTTCAAAACAGACAAAGTCAGCTCCTAAAGGCGCGGGGGGCGGGGGGGGGCTCCCCTACACACCAGCAAAAAGTGCAGTCTTTGAGCTTGCAGACCCAGAGTAAAGAGCAGGAGACTGGATTTAAAGACCTGAAGGAATTTATTGCTGGGGCTCTGAAGAATCAAACTAAAGCTATGGAAGATTTGAATAAAAAATTTGAACAGTCTCAACAGGAGATTAAAGAGGTGGTTAAAGAAAAGTATGACAAAATGAAAAATGATATATTGACAGCAGTGACTGATTTGTCAAAAGTGGTTGTTCAGATTGATAAAAAAGTGGGAGAACTCAGTTCAGAATTGGAAACTAAAATGATGGAAATTGATAATAAAATTACCAATGTGGATAATAAAACTCAAAGGATTGAAAATGAATTGACTATGATGCAATTTAGATTTATGGAGTTTGCTGTAAGTCTGAGAGGAATAAAAGAAAACAACAGAGAGGATCTGAGAGCAATTTGTGCTGAAGCCCTGGCAGTGATGTTAAAGATTAACCCTGAAGATGTTCTAAGTAGGATTGATAAGGCTTACAGAGTGAATTCTCGGGTGGCAAAGCAAAGACAACTGCCTAGAGATGTGGTGATTTATTTTACAGATAGAAGTATAAGAAATGATATCTTGCAAAAGTCTTTTGTTTCTACTGTCCAAGTAAATGGAAAGGAGATTGGGATCTACAAAGAGCTGCCACCAAAGATGCTAAGAGATAGAAAGGATTTTGGATTCCTGGTGAATGAGTTGAAGAAACAGCAAATTCAATTTAGATGGTATGCTCCAGTTGGCATAATATTGAGGTACCAAGGAGAGACATATTGATTAAACACTGTGTTAAAAGCTGAAGAATTCTATTTCAATGTTCTAAAAACTGGTACAGCATCTCCACGCACATCCTCATCTTTATGTGTAGAGGAGGGTGATAAAGAGAAGGAATTTGAACAAGAGTCTGAGGAACAGCGGAAGCAAACATATGCTGAGGTGGCGGAACTCAAGGAGCAACAGGAGGGGGGTTTTTGAATGAACCATTGATAGATTTCCCCCTGGAGATTACAAGTGGATCACCTAAGAACACAAGACAGGTAGCATTGGACCTTGAGCTGAAATTACAAGAACCAAAAGATCAACGTATAACTAGAGCAGCTTTCAAGCAACTTCAAGAGAAGCAACAGCAGCAGAGGTCTTTGCCACTACAAGATAAGAATGGAGTTAATAGTGAAACACAGAAATCTGAAGCAATGGGAGGAGCCAGGCCAAAGACTACCACTTTGGAACAGCAACTTCAGCAAATGCTCTTAACGCTTCAAAAGACCACTAATGACAACTAAATTTTTATCCTGGAATGTGAATGGATTAAATTCACCACAGAAGAGAAGGAAAATATTTCACTATTTGAAACAATTTAATAATGATGTTATTTGTTTGCAAGAAACTCATATTAGATTACAAGACCAAAAATACTTGATAAACTCTAAATTAGGTGTACAATTTATAGCATCAGATTCAGAGAAAAAGAATGGCGTTGTGATTTATGTAAATAAAAGACTGTCAGCCAAAATAATAGAGGCAGATGATTGTGGAAGATATTTGGCGATTGAATTAAACACACAAAATGGACCAATTTTGGTGATTGGAATTTATGTCCCCAACCAACAACAAGAAAATTTTTATAAATTATTATATTCCAAAATATTGCAATGGGATTATAGATCTATTTTGTTTATGGGAGATTGGAATGGAGTAATAGACATTAAAAAAGACAAGAAGAGCTTGGCAAAATCATCAATACGTGCTGAACTACCACAAATATTTTTTGATATGAAAGAAGATTTGGAACTGAAAGATATATGGAGAGAGCAAAACCCAAGAGAACTGGACTTTACTTTTTTTTCAGATAGACATAGATCCTTCTCTAGGATTGATTTTATCCTAGCTACAGCTGATTTACTTTCTAAAACAAAGAAAACAAAGATATTTCTGAGGACTATAACTGATCATAGTCCGGTGTGGATAGAAATAGAAATGGGAAAAAATGAGAGAAGATCGTGGAGAGTAAATGAAAATTTGTTTAGATATGAAAAGAATGTAAATGAACTCAAAAAACAAATGAAAGAATTTTTTGAAATTAATCTGAATAAGGGTACCCCTATTGAAATTGTTTGGGATGCGAGTAAGGCCTATATGCGGGGGGTACTAATTTATATGAACTCTAAACATAAACTGAATCAGCAAAGAAAAAGATTAGAAATGGAAGGAGAGATAAAGAAAAAAGAACAACTACTTATAAAAAATCCGACAGAAAAAAAATTACAAGAAATTATAAAACTTTTGAAAGACCAATTTCAAATGCTTATAGCGGAACAAGCAGCAACTAATCTACAATTTGCTAAACATAATACATTTAGTAATGCCAATAAACCAGGCAGGTGGTTGGCTTATGCATTGAGGAAACAGCGGAGTTCTCGAGTCATTGGTGGAATTGAGTATGGAGGGAAGGAAGTTTTTCAACAAAGTCTAATCAAAGAAGCCTTTTTAGATTATTATACAAAACTATATGCCAAAGATGATATACAGAATGAACTTATAGATAAATACCTAGAAGAAGGGAGAGTTACGAAAATTGCTAAGGAGCAAAAGGAAAGAATGAATCAGTTAATAACAGTCAAGGAGATTATTATTGCAATTAAACAACTGAAAACAGCTAAAGCTCCAGGGACGGATGGCCTAACAGCGGTGTATTACAAAACCTTACAAGCAGAAATGATTGAACACCTTAGAGACTTATTTTGTAGTATACAAAAAGGGGGTAAAATACCCCCTTCATGGAAAGCAGCCTTTGTATCATTGATACCAAAAGAAGAAACAGGTTGTACAAAACCGGAAAATTTTAGACCAATATCTCTCCTGAACACAGATTATAAACTTTTTGCAAAAGTATTAGCCAACAGGTTAATGCCAGTTATGCAAGAGGTGATTCATCATGATCAAGCAGGATTCATAGAAGGCAGATATATGAAGGATAATGTGAGGCAAATTATAGATTTATTGGAACATCTTGAGAAGAGTAAACAGATCCCTGCAGTGCTGGTGTTTTTGGATGCGGAGAAGGCCTTTGATCGAGTTAATTGGAACTTTCTACTAAAGACTTTAACCAAGATGGGCTTTGGGGATCAGTTTGTGCAAGCAGTTACAGCAATTTACCAAGATCAAACAGCACAGATTATCATTAATGGAAGTCTAACTACAAACTTTAGTATAGAAAAAGGAACAAGACAAGGTTGTCCACTATCCCCATTGTTGTTTATTTTAACTTTAGAAGTCTTGTTGAACAAAATACGGGACTCGAGTATTTTGAATGGAATAGTTATAAGGCAAGAGGATTATAGAACAAGGGCATTTGCAGATGATCTGGTTGTTACCCTAACATGGCCTATGAAATCAGTAATCCAGATGAAAGACATTAAAGAAGAATATGGCATGATATCAGGATTTAGATTGAATCAGAAAAAAACCAAGATGATAGTTAAAAATGTGCCAGAAGTTCAAAAGAAGGAACTTGAAAGGAAGGCAGGCTTTGAAATAGTAGCAAAGGTGAAATATCTAGGAGTTCAAGTTGCAGCTTCAAATACAAAACTTTTCAAAAATAATTATGAGGTGTTGTGGCAAAAGGTACAAAGAGACATGGAAACTTGGAAAAAACTGCAACTATCTTTACTTGGAAGAATAGCAGCAGTTAAGATAAACGTTCTACCTAGATTCCTATTTTTGTTTCAAATGATTCCAGTGCTTAAAAATGATAAACATCTGATTGAATGGCAAAAAGGAGTGAATAAGTTTGTCTGGAATGAGAAAAAGCCAAGAGTTAAACTGAAAATTATGCAAGATGTTCGTGAAAGGGGTGGCCTTAAAGTTCCAAACCTACGACTGTATTATGAAGCAGCCGCGTTGACGCAAGCGAGTGACTGGTTTGGAATGAAAAAGACTGGAATATTGAATATAGAAGGCCATGACTTGGAATATGGCTGGCATGCATATCTATTTTATGAAAATAAAGTTGATAAAGTATTCAAGAGCCATATACTCAGAAACTCTTTGATGAGAGTATGGAAGAAGCACCAGCTTAAATTGGATTACAAAATACCGTTGTGGTTGGATCTTGGTCACATTACACGGAATATAAATATAAAGTCACTCGGGGGGATTTTATACAAAGAGGTACTTTTTAATGATGGGGTAGATTACAATTAAAGACATTAAATACACTGTTGGAAGAAGGGATAATTTTAACTTGGCTACAGTATAATCAACTTCAATTGAGATGGAGGGAAGATAAAAAAACTGGTTTAATGTTGTATGAAGAAGACTTGGTAAGACAGATAAAAGATAAAGGCCCAATGCATATTAAGAGGGTTTATAACGTTTTGTTAGAAAGAGACTCTGAAAATGAATTGATTAAAGATTGCATGATAAAGTGGGCACAAAATTTTGCAGAACCAGTTATGATGGAAACATGGGAAAAAATATGGGTTCAGAATGTTAAATTTACACAGTCACAGAATCTGAGGGAAAATTTTTATAAAATGTTTTATAGGTAGCATCTAGATCCCAAGAAATTATCGTGCATGTATCCTAATGTTCAGGCAAAATGTTGGAGATGTGAATGTTTAGATGCTACATACTATCATATATGGTGGACTTGCAAGAAAGTGAAGGCTTTTTGGATTAAAATATGGTGGGTTATGCAAAATGTCTTGAAGAAAAAACTGCAATTTTCTCCTCAACTGTTTTTATTGGGCATAGTTAAGGATTCCTCAGTGTCTGAGACAAAAATGATATTATACATGATTACAGAAGCTAGATTATTGATTGGCCAATATTGGAAAAAAGACCTTATGCCTACTATAGAAGAATGGACTTTGAAGGTGGCCAGTTTTGCGGAAATGGCAAAGATATCAGCATACTTAAAAGACTGGACCCAAGAAACTTACATGTTGGAATGGAAGAAATGTATAGATTATGTCCAGAACAAATACCAAACAAGGAAATACCAGATAGCTTTTAGTTGAATTTTAAGATGTATAAATTTATAGTGTAGATAGGGGTTAGAGTTGTAGGAGGGTAGTATATGATATGGTATGATTTGGATTTCACCTTGGGAAGTCATGGGGGGGGGGAAGCGGGGGGGATTTGTATTTGGCAGATGAAGGCCTTCCACAGATTACAGAAGAAGAAAGGGAGATGCTCAATAGAAAGATAACAGTTGAGGAATTAAGAACGGCCCACTCTAAGCTTAAAAATAATAAATCGCCGGGCCCCGATGGACTCCCTGGAGAAATATATAAGACCCTAGGGGAATTTGTATTACCAAAATTGGTGGAAATCTTTAATGAGGCACTAGGGGGGTCAAAGATTCCTGATTCATGGAGGGAGGCCTATGTGACGCTACTCCCGAAAGAAGGTGCTGATCCAAAACAAATCCAAAACTACAGACCAATTTCCCTTCTAAATACAGATTATAAATTGTTTATGAGTGTAATTGTGGAAAGATTAAAAAAAATATTAAATTCTTGGATACATAAGGACCAGAATGGATTTCTCCCAGGAAGACAAATCAAAGTTAATTTGAGAATTGTGTTAGATACACTAGAGTATTATTATGCACTAGAGAACACCCAGACAGGCAGATGGCTTTAGTCTTTCTGGATGCCCAGGCGTTCAATAATTTAAATTGGAAGTTTATGTCTACACAAATCAAATTAATGGGATTTGGATCAAATTTTGAAAAAATGATAAAAGCCATCTATGTCAACAAAAGAGCGAGCATTCTAATAAATGGAGATAGGACAAAATTATTCCAGATTAGGAAGGGGGTACGTCAAGGTTGCTCCCTATCACCTTTATTATTTATTTTGGCTTTAGAAGTTTTGTTACGGAAAATAAGAAAGAACGAAGAAATTAAAGGGTTAAAAATTAGGAAGGAAACATATAAAATACAAGCTTTTGCGGACGACGTGGCTGTGATATTAGAGGACCCATTGGAAACAGGCCCAAAAATGTTAGAGGAATTGGGCAGGTATGGAGAGGTAGTGGGCTTTAAATTGAATAAGAACAAAACCAAAATATTAACTAAAAATATAACTGAAATACAGAAGAGAGAGATAGAAGAAATATTAGGCTTACAGGTGGTTAAAAGAATAAAATATCTTGGAATTTGGATTACAACAAGATGCTCATCCCTAAAGGAAGATAACTATATACCCTTATTGAATAAAATAAAACAAGACCTAGAAAGATGGGAGAAAATTCAATTGTCCTTGCTGGGCAATATCACTTCAATTAAGATGTGTATCCTACCGATTGTTAATGTTTGTTTGATAGCGGAAGTCAAGGGGGGGTTTGGGGAGGGAGGGGGGGATAGGGGAGGGGGAGGTAGGGGGGTGGGGAGGGGAAGGGTTTTTTTTTATTTTAAAAATAAACTGTAATGTAAAACTTTTTCAATTAAAAAAAAAAAGATGTGTATCCTACCTAAATTATTATTTCTGTTTCAGATGATCCCTATAAATTTAGATAATAAATTCTTCATAGAATTAAATAAAAGTATTAGGAAATATGTATGGAAGGGGAAAAAACCGAGGATAGCTTTAAAAACACTACAGGGGAAAAGAAATGAAGGGGGATTTGGTCTCCCGGATTGGGAATTATATTATAAGGCAGCGAAATTGGTTTGGATAAAAGAATGGGCCACCCTCGAAAATCAAAGGATTTTAACTTTGGAGGGACATGATCTTCAGAGAGGGTGGCATTCATATTTATGGGATATAGAGAAGAACAAAAAGACGTATTTTTATAGACATAAAATTAAAGAGTCCCTGATGCAAACATGGTCTCAAATTAGGCAAAAATATTACACAAAAGTCCCAAATTGGTTGTCAACGATAGAGGCCTCGAGCCACCCCAATAGACAGGGGATGGAAAGGGTTTGTAGATATAAAAATATTTTAGATAGAGAAGGAGCCCTTAAATCAAATGAAGCACTGAAAGACATAGGAATAAATCTAGATTGGTGGACATTTACACAAATAAAGTCCAGATACCAGAAAGATAAAGAAAAATATGGTATCGATTTAGGACATAATGGATTTGACAAGGTGATGATGGGAACAGGAAAGAAGAGTCTGGCCAAAATATATAACTACCTACTGGAGGAGGATAGAACAGAGGATTTAATGAGAAAACAAATGAGTGTTTGGGAAAAGAATTCCGGACATGATATAGATTTAAATGAGTGGGAAGAGGCATGGAACAAAAATTATAAACTAACAAGGGCAGTGACCTATAAAGAGAACCATTTTAAAATGCTGCACAGATGGCACCTAGCCCCCGCTAGATTAGCGAAGATATACCCAAATA
The DNA here is from genome assembly GCA_038048745.1 of Coluber constrictor foxii. Lineage (NCBI taxonomy): Eukaryota > Metazoa > Chordata > Lepidosauria > Squamata > Colubridae > Coluber > Coluber constrictor. The sequence continues at coordinate 27,472,600 of CM075966.1, read as the reverse complement.
TACACCCAAACTGTTGGAAGTGTGGTTATGGACAGGGCACCTTCTTTCACTTGTGGTGGACTTGCTCCCAAGCAAAAAAATATTGGAATAAAATCCGGAATTGGGCACAGGAAATAATAGAGGAAGATATTGTTATGAAACCAGAATTATTTCTCCTGGGAATGGGAATGAGGACACTTGGAAAGGAAAAGAGATATCTATTAACACACATTATAACAGCAGCCAGGTTGACATTCGCACAACACTGGAAAGAGAAAGATCTGCCACCAGAAGATTATATAATTAAGAAAATATTGGATTGCGCAGAGATGTGCAAGTTAACATATAAAATTAGTGATGAGGAAAATTCAGCCTTCTATTCTGTCTGGGAAAGATGGTACAAATGGATAAATGAGAAAATGAAAAAAGGAATTTAAAAGGTGGTGATATGATAAGAGATTAGTAATTACGTGACACCTACGTGATTACTGTAAATATGTATAAATGCTGCGCCTTCAATGAAAACAGCATGGAAAATTTTATGCATTTTGTTTAAAACCAATAAAGTTTATTTAAAAAAAAAAGAAAGATAGATTGATAGATTGATAGATTGATAGATTGATAGATTGATAGATTGATAGATTGATAGATTGATAGATTGATAGATTGATAGATTGATAGGGAGGAAGGGAGGGAGATATGAGGGATGTATGTATGTATGTATGGATAGATAGATAGATAGATAGATAGATAGATAGATAGATAGATAGATAGATAGATAGATAGATAGATAGATAGACAGACAGACAGGCAGGCAGGCAGACAGACAGACAGACAGACATGATGGATGGATAGAAGGAAGGATGGAAGGATGGAAGGATGGAAGGATGGATGGATGAATGTATGTTTCGATGGATACAGAAACCGACAGATAGATAGATTAGATAGAAATAGACAAAATAATTAGATTGGTAATAGATAGATAGATAGATACATAGATAGATAGATACATAGATAGATAGATACATAGATAGGAAGGGAGAGAGGGAGGGAGGGAGGGAGATATGAGGGATGGATGGATGGATGGATGGATGGATGGATAGATAGATAGATAGATAGATAAATAGATAGATACATGTGATGCATGGATGGATAGATAGATATGATGGATGGATGCATGGATGAATAGACAGACAGACAGACAGACAGACAGACAGATAGATAGATAGATAGGGAGGGAGATATGATGGATGGATGGATGGATGGATGGATGGATGGATGGATGGATAGAGATAGATAGATAGATAGATAGATAGATAGATAGATAGATAGATAGATAGATGTGATGCATGGATGGAAGGAAGGATGGAAGGATGGAAGAATGGAAGAATGGATTGATCGATTGATGGATGAATGGATGGATGGATGGATGGATGATAGATAGACAGACAGATAGATAGATAGATAGAGAAGAGGATTTATGGATAGATAGATACAGGATGGATGGATGAATAGATAGATAGATAGATAGATAGATAGATAGATAGATAGATAGATAGATATTGGATGGATGGATGGATGGATGAATGGATGGATGGATAGATAGATAGATAGATAGATAGATAGATAGATAGATAGATATGATGGACAGATGGATGGATGGATGGATAGATAGATAGATAGGATGGATAGATGGATTGATGGATAGATGGATTGATGGATAGATAGATAGGATGGATGGACGGGTGGACGGGTGGACGGGTGGACGGGTGGACGGATGGATGGACAGATAGCTAGAAAGAAAGAAAGAAAGAAAGAAAGAAAGAAAGAAAGAAAGAAAGATAGAAAGAAAGATAGATAGATAGATAGATAGATGATAGATATATAGATAGATAGATAGATAGATTAGATAAATTAGATTAGATAGCCATCCAGGAGATGAAAAGATAAAAATTAATTGGATAACAGCTAAACACAAATTGAACCTGTTAGAGCAGGAAAAAACTATCAACTCTTTGAAATATATAAAACAAAAATATTTTGAGCATGCAAACAAACCAGGGAGATGGATGACTTACAAATTAAGAAAAGAAAAAGAGAAAAGGACTATACATCAATTACAAGATAAACAAGGAAACTTACAGAAAAATATCGAACAGAAAAAGGAGATAGCAATCCAGTATTTTCAGGAACTATACAGTCAAGAGGAGACATCAGATGTGAAAATAAAACAATACTTGGAGGAGGATGAGACCTCAGTAATTACGGAAGAGGATAGAGAGATGTTAAACAGAGAGATAACTAAAGAAGAATTACAGGAGACAATTAAAAGACAGAAAAATAATAAGACACCAGGAACAGACGGGATCCCAGTAGAATTATATAAAAGTTTAGGCGAGATTTTGAATTCAATTCTCCTGGAAGTATATAATGAAGCCTTGAGAAATGCAAAAATACCAGAGACTTGGAGGGAAGCATATATTTCATTGATCCCCAAGGAAGAGATGGATACTACCCATATAAAAAAATGATAGACCTATCTCGTTGCTGAATTCGGATTATAAAATTTTTATGAGTCTACTGGCTAACAGGATAAAGATAATATTAAATTGAAAGATACATGTAGACCAGAACGGATTTCTACCAGGTAGGCAAATAAAAGATAACCTGAGGACAGTTATAAATATAATTGAATATTATGATAAACACCCAGAAAAACAGGCAACCTTAATCTTCCTAGATGCACAGAAGGCATTCGACCGAGTTAATTGGGAATTTATGACCAAACAGATAAAAAATATGAAATTTGGAAAGAACTTTGAAGAATTAATTTCATCGATATATACTAACCAAAAGGCAAGAATATTAATTAATGGAGAAGCAACCAATTTTTTTGGAGTAG